>CM061478.1:14620000-15891250 GCA_030770085.1 Oryza coarctata | reverse complement strand
TCCTGGGCAAATTCACGCTGCATGTCCGCATTTATCCTCTCAGGTTTGAGCACTTTAATAGCAACATCTTGACTACAATATGTACCCCGGTAACTGGGAAGAGAAACAGATTGGTTAAGTGACACATCAAAGCACAAATTGGACTTTTTCTTTAACGATAGTAATCAACAAGCACTCACAGATCACCATACAATCCGGATGCTAATTTATTCCCAAACTTGAGTAGCTTTACATCAATCTCCCATTCACTGGCACCATCGTTAGGTATTTCAACATGGTCAGGTGCTGAATTCTCCCCAATCTGCATATTTTCAACTGGAGAAGACCATGAATGAGTTGTAGACCATCCCTGCGTCTGTCAATTCAACACCAAGCAGAAAATAAGCATGTGATAACTAAGGACTGAGCCACAATTAAGTAGAAGCTCTGTGGTTCACCTCATCAATCTTGCCAATTTCTTTCTGTACTGATTCTATTAAATCCTCAGTTTCCTATAAAAATAAACAGATAAACAAGTGTTAAACAGTGGAGAAAATATATAAAACAATTATGAAAATCAGAGTTATTTGCTAGCTCTTGTCTTTTATACGGATATTGTTTAAAAATTTTGTTTGATTGCAAAACTGTTGGGAAGTTAGGGAATACCAACATCACCTCCTGAAATATAGCAGCATGATCCACAGTATTAGTTACAGAATGTTGAGCATACGCACAACATGCACAAACTAATTCCATCAGAAAGGCTTGACTCACCAATCATTGGATTGATAACCTTAAAATGCTACACTATAAGTTATCATGTACTCCCTCCATCCATAATTTATGGGATTTTGGTTATGGAAATGTATAGCCAAAATCCCTTGTATTATGGAACAGAGGGAGTATTATTATCACATCAACATGCTAGACTTCACCCAGCTCTCATGAAAGAACAAAAGGCATCTTCATCAATCTTAGACAATAAATTGTGTTTTGATTATACGTTTCTGTTCAAGTACATATGCTACTCAATTATGCAAACTAATGCAGTTCCACATGCCTAGTTCTATATCAATTAGATTTGTACAGAGAAGAAATAAGTATTCTATGAAGCATGTTATGGTTTCCATATTCGTTTTTCTCCTGCTGCAGGTAACAACAAGTGCACAGCAATGCAAGGACATCATCATCATCAAGCGCGTAGCCAGCATAGCTCCAGTAAAATGTTCAAATACCTCCTCGTGCCAACCAACAACAACAAAGACATCGAGTGAGTAGCCATCATTTGTTGAAAACGCATGTGCTTCTTGAATGTTTAGACCAAGTTCACCAAGCAGGGAAGTGAGCTGGGTGTTTCAGAGAACATGGTATCAGTTAACAAGTACAATCTATTTAGCTATTAATATTTAATCAAGATATAGACCACGAAACATAGCAGTAAAGATCTTGAACATATAAACTGTTTGTAATGTAATCTTCAAACATTTATAGGTTTACCTCACTGAGAAGCTTTGGCTTGTCAATGGTGGAGAAGGTGATTTCATGCATAGGTCTGTAAGGCCACAAAATACAAGAAAATTATCGTATGCTGCAGGGAAACAAGCACTTCCATAAGGGAAATCAAACAATTAAGATTTCCCAATCCAATGTTTACTCCCAAAATATAATTATTTAACTTGTATATGTCATATTGCTAGGATTAAATAGAGGGCACAAAGGTAACTAGCAGCAATAACTAACCTGTAATTAACATTTTCTGAGGTGCTATCATGATCTTGCCCTTGGGACTTGCTAGCCTCAAGAGCAAGGGCCTCAAGATTTGTAGATGAACCAAAGGCAGGAGGAGGATGAATGCTGAATACAAAATTTGCATATTAAAACAAGGTAAAGTACAATATAAGTTTGCAAAACCAAAGAACTATTAAGCAACAGATGAATAGGCACAGGTACCACTGTTGCCTGTTCAACAGCCTTGAAGCAACTTCCTCCCCTGCAGTGTTCGAATCAGCATCAGTCGGATTCCCATCATGAATTGGAGACACCTAATGAATCAAGGCTTTCCAATAAGGATAATGACAAAAAATAGTAGGCCTCTACAGATTGCTATTATTAGTTAATAGTCATAAGAAAACTGCAAAACTTGTATACTAAGATCTAATATTTAAAAAGTAACACAGATGTTGGGATATTGATGCAAACATTAGCCCATAAATCAAAACGAGACAGATAAAGTGACGCTAAGTATCTGACATTCTCTGTTATAAGAGAGTTATAAGAGAGTACTGCAGAAGCTAAAAGGCAATTTTTATAGAACGATGATTAGACTTTCTATGTTGTATGAGACAGAATATTGATATAAAAAAAAGACATGTTCAACAGCTGAGTGTTACAGAAATACGTATGTTACACTAGATTTATAATCATACAAGAAGAAATCAAGTCCAAAACGATGATATATATGACCGGCTAGAGATAGCACCAATAAAGAAAAACTTATTCAAAATTGGTTAAATTGGTTTGGCCATATTCAAAGGAAAGCTCCAAAGGCACCAGTATATTATGAAATTCTAAGCCATGTGAGAAGAGGTATGAAAATACCAAAATTGATATGAGAAACAATAAAAAGTGAATTGAAAGATTAGGATATACTTAAAGATCTGTACAGATCTATACTTAGAATAGGAGTGCTTAGAAAACAACTATTAACGTAGCTGAACCGTAATGTAAGGTTTTTATTAGATTTTAACTCTAACATATCCCAACTTGTTTGTATCTAAAAAGCTTTGTTCTTGTTGTTGTTGTTGTTGTAACACATCATCACTCTAATATTTAAAAAGTAACATATCATCACTTAGAAAACGAAAGAACAGCATTGACACTGTCAACTAATGAAATCATAGATGCATTATCCTTGAACAAGTCAATGTTCAAGGGACTAGCCACAGAAACTGTAGATGTAAATGTTCATATTACTTTAACACCAAAATGCACATCACCACCCACAAGAACAGAGATATCTGACTATAATCCAAAGCAACAAAAGGGCAGGGTTCGTATAATGTTGAAACTTTTCATTAGTCAACGGAACACTGAGCCTACATACAATATTTTCTATTGAAGCATCCAGAACACAAATATGGAATTTGTCAAGTACACACTAGGCAAAAAACACAAGGTGCTTTCCTACTGTTGGTAATGAAAAGAACTGAAACAAAGTGAGCCAACGAAAACGCTACAACTGCCTTCAGTGATCTGGCAGACTGGTGTCTGGTTAGACTTGTAAGGTTGGTGCTTTAGATGCATTTTTGGCCTGGAACACTGATTAATGGCCAATGGTATTAACGAATCTGAACAGGATGAATGGGTGATGGTTTCGTTTTTATAAAACAAATGGAACCAGAGAATCAAAAAAAAAACGATGCACTGTTGGATCAACTGCCTGTCCGAATCAAAAAGTACTGCATGGCAATGATCCAATATTTGAAAGAAGCTAAGTGCAGCTTAAAAGCTAATCAGGGAAGAAACTTTATAACTTTCTGACTGAAAAGCCAAATAACAACCAGATAAAATCCCAAATGACTCACTCAGTGCAACCCTCGTGCTGATGACTTAATCAGAGAATGAAAACGATTTGAAAAAAGAGGAAATGTCCAATGGAAAAACTGGCCCCCAACCAAGCAATTATCAGAAAACAGTCAAACCATATAATTTTGGGAAATTAAGTCAAACTATATAATACTGCGAAATTTTGCGTTCTGGATTGCCTACAGTAATGGCATCAGTGGAGTTGACAATTGCCTCCCAAAAAAGCTATGAGACGGTGACAAATCGCAGGAACACCTCACCTGCACGGCCCGCACGGCGAAAGCCGGCCGCTGCGCCGGATCCTTCGCCTGCTCCAAGAGCCGCTTATGCGTCAGCACGTCCTCCGCCCTCTCCACGTTCACATCCATGGCGTAACTGCAACACCAAGCAAAACCCAACCCCAAATCAGTTCAGGGCTTCAGGCCGCCGCAGCCGCAAGCATCATCATCAACACTGTCGCACTCTCGATTCGCGCCGCCGCATCACCATCAGCGGGGGGATCGCTCGCGCAGTCGCGCGGGCACGCACCGTGCGGGCAGGCGGTTGAAGTGGTTCCAGAGCTCGTCGTCGAACCCCTCGCGCCGCGCCTCGGGCACGCCGCTGTCGTGGAGGCGGCGGAGCACCTCGGTGTACACCTCCAGCTTGTGGCGCTGCTGCTGCTGCTGCTTCCGCGCCGCCCCCGCCCCAGCCGACGCCGACGACGACGACGTAGCCCCGCCGCCGCCGCCAGCTGCCGACGCCGCGGCGTGGCTGCCGCAGCTCTCCGCCGCCTCCTCCTCCACCGCCATTAGCACCGCCCTCTAGGTCTCGATCTCGCGGAATTAGGAAAGGCAAGCGGTCGAAGAGGGCGAGAAAATATTATCGTGCGCGATTTTTTTTTTCAGGAGAAGAAAAAAAATAATCGGAAAGAAAAGCAGCGGTTGTGGTGGCGGAGGTGGAGGGGGGAGAGAGAAATTTTGCGGACACTGGCTGCGCAGTGTTTTCATAGTAGCCACCTTGACTGAATTTTGTCTCTCTTTTTTTAGAGGAATCTCCATGGAATTTAAAGTTTTTTTGAATTGAACAAAACGGAGAGGATGGCCAATTCAGTTTTGCATTTTGGCTGGTCAGTCAGGCTGTCCTGGTTCAGTGTGCCATGTGCTTTGCTATTGAAAAATAGGATTGTATATTCCTCAGATCTGTTTTTCATTGTATCTTTATGCTCGCCACCAAATCTCGTAGGAAAAGGTCCGACCGGAGAGAGACGACGGATATGCTTAGCTCCAGTGTAGATCCTTAAGCTTTGAGGTTTAAGGGCGTGCTAGTCAATTTAACCCTGCAATTAGCAAGGAAAGAGGATGAGACCCGTGAGCCGGTCGGCCGGTAGACCTATCCAGCTCTCCATATCGACTGGGTGCCGATAGAGAAGGCAGCGCTCGAGCATCGACTGAATAGCTGATGGAGACGTGAGAGATAGACACATGTAATATACTAGAGGACCTATCGGTCAAAGAGTCGATAACGCTTTGTGGCATCCGAAGCGCGGAAAGAGAGCCGATCCCCCACGAAGCCATGTGGGTCAGCGACTGCAGTAACGGCACCGTTAAGACCAGCCTCGATAGATCGGACCGAACCGAGACAATATAAGGTCAGGAACTAACGACACGGAGACGATGGAGGCTCAGACCAAACGTGATAATGAGGGAGGAAAGAGAAGAGGTCATTGACTACCTACTGGCCGAACATCCGACGCAGGCCTACACCTAAACCCATCGGCCGCTCAAGCCAATAGGGAATGAGATCTGTTAGATCTCGACGTCGGTCACGTCAGCTGCGAGCCCTAGAAGATCGGACCAAACCGAGACAGTACAGGAAGCGCCTGACGTGTCCGGATCGACCTCTAGAGGGTCAATCGTTAGACGATACGCGAGACGAATGTGGGAACCTGCGTTGAGGATAACTCATCGGCTACTCACTCCGACAAGACACTGGGAAGAGACATATGGGCCTACGGCTCAATCTACTGTCGACCACCTAGTACGTCGAAACTAATCGATGCAGCACAAGACGGACGACGGCAGAGAGAGCTTGGTAAACTGATAGACCCCACGCAGATGTGATGCGGTACACTCTATCTGACTAAGAGGTCGAACCTAACCGATGCAGCCTTGGACAGAGCAAGATATACCGGGACAGTGGCAGGACTTACCCCTTTGTCGAAGATCGAACTTGACTGATGCAGCCCCACGTTGAGAGCTAGAACCCACCGGTAAAAACCTAGACAAGCTAGGGTGGTGATGCGCAAAAGTTTATTGGATAGATTTGTTGATATCTCTTACAAGCTTCTAGGAGGTCTATATTTATACTCTGGCATTACAGAGTCCGACACGGTTACAACAACCATCGGATGTTATTTTCTAAAAATATAAAAGAAAAATATATCTAAACAATTGTAAAGCTACTCTTACATAATGTATTTTATACAAACACCTGACTTGCCATTATCCTCATTACTCCTCTTTGGACCCGACACCATTTGGATAACTTTTCATCTTCAAACAAACCGATTCAATCTTCCACCAGTTTGATCGGCTCTTCTACAGTATCAATTAGCTTCACCCCATGAGCCGATCAGTATTTTCCATCGGCCGATCATGTTTACAGGCTGAATCAAATTCCGGCGTTAACACTTTAACCGTTAGACTTATGGTTTTAGCCCATGCGGCCTGTCAGCCCACTCAGCCCATACACTGTGGACATATATATATATTCCGCCCATGTGCTCATGTTGCGCTGCGCGAACCCTAATCCCCTTTCTCTCTCACACATGGTATCAGAGCGAGTGCAGCAGAGCGCACGATTCGATCCCCTCGCCACTCAATCCCTTGCCATTTTTCTCGATCCCTCGTCGCTTTCGTGCCCATAAGCTTGTCGTCGCTCGATCCAGCCACACACGCACACCACATCGTCGGTGGTACTGCCGTCGCTGAGATCTCGCCAAGCCCTCCTCGCCACCCTCTCACCACCAATGTAGTTCGCCATCGCTGTCGCTGAAGAGCGTGGCTAAATTCATGGCTTATGACATTCCAGCAGAGCAAATCGGCCTACAACACGAGGTCACCAAGCTTAAAGTCAACTCCGTTCGTCGGAAGGTGATCGAGGATCGTGAAGTCGCCCTCGCAGCCTATGAGGTCAAGCATGCGGATGTGCACGCGCAAGCCCTTGCTGTCCTTAATATCAAGGTCCTTGTCCCGAAAACACTGGATCGAGCCACCAACAACTACAGTCGGTGGCACACTCTCTTTCTCGTCGTCTTAGGTAAATATGTCCTCACCAACCACGTTCTTGCTAACATCGACAACTCTAATCGTTCTACGTGGGTGCAGATGGACTACACAGTCCTGACCTGGATCTACAGCACCATCATCATCGACCTCCAGCAGACAGTAATGCTTCACAACCCCTCCGCTCGCATAGCCTGGTCCGTCCTCGAGTCTGAGTTTCTCGGTCAGCGTGAGTTACGCACACTCCTTCTCTCCATCGAGTTTCGCATCGTCAAGCAAGGCGCGACCTCCATCACAGACTTCTATCACCGCCTTGAGACGATGGCCAGCGCTCTCTCGGAGTTCGGAGACCCAGTCGGCAATCCAACCCTTGTGCTGACTCTCCTCTGGGAACTCAATGACAAATTTCATCATATGGTCTATAACCTGAAGATGAAGCGGCCCTTCCCTACCTTCGATGAAGTACGAACACTATTGCTTCCCGAGGAGATCAACATCAACAACGTCGCCAACGACTCCCCACCCACTGCCTTTGTTGCCTCTCATCAACGCTCCCTTGGCGGGGCAGCGGGGGCAGACTCTGGACGAGGCAACCACGGGAGCTACACCAGCTCCTGTCCTCCCAATCAACGTTGTGGTCGCGGTGACAAACTTGCCCCCCATCACAGCACCACCTCCTTCACCCTCGGGTCTCGCCCTGGCGGTCGCCCTCCTAGAGCCTCCTTCCTCAATCCCTGGGTCGGAATAGTGCAGCTGTGGGCACACCCCTATGGACCTAGCCACGCTCTAGGGGCACCACCACGCCTGCCTGTCTCGCCGTTCGAGCATCAAGCCACCCTCACTGTCTCACCCTACCCTCTCTACTACAACATGTTGCTAAGCTTCGGCCCTCCACTGGGTTTCATCCCCGACGGCGTGACCCCATCGCCGCCAAGCTCCGTGTACGGAGGTCCTCTCTTCTCACTACCTGGTTTCGCCTGTGGAGCACCGCTCACTTCTCCGCTGATGTTCAGCGCTTTCTCGGCCTTCGGGACTATGTCGCTGGCCCTATTGGCGACACTGCCAGGGTCCTGGAACCCGATGGCTGGCCCCTCATAGGATCAAACTTCCCTCATCAACAACTCAACAACTTCAACACACTCTCCCTGATTGCACCGGTCTCCAACGAGTGATTTGTCGACTTCGGCACCGGCTCACACATGGCTAATATCGCCAGTATACTCACTTCCTCTCATCATCCTTTCCCTCTACACCCTTCATCAATTGTCGTAGAAAATGGATCACTCCTCCCTGTCACTGCTATCGGTTCATCCACCATTCCCACACCACAGCGATCCCTAGTCCTTTCTAATGTTTTAGTAGCTCCTATCATTATCAAAAACTTAATATTTGTCTGTCGCTTCACTATCGATAACAATTGCTCCATTGAGTTTGATCCTTTTGGCCTCTCTATGAAGGATTTGCAGACTTGGCGCATGATCACCAGGTGCAACAGCACAGGAGACCTCTACCCGTTTCTTCCGTCCACTGCCACTTCACCAGCGCTCACCACCACCACATGCTCCACAATCTGGCATTGTTGTCTTGGTCATCTTGGATCTGATGCCTTATCCCAGCTTATAAACACTAAAGATAGTTCATGTAATAAACGTATCTCTGATCGTATTTGTCACGCTTGTCAATTGGGATGTCACGTGCGTCATTCTTTCAGTCGATCTACTTCTCGCGCACTTCATCCTTTTGACCTTATACACTGTGATCTTTAGTCCTTACCTGTGTTCAACATGTCGGATTATAAGTATTACCTCGTTGTACTCGATGACAATACTTATTATTCTTGGACCTTTTTCCTTTGTGTCAAATCCGATACCTTTGGAGTCTTATCGAACTTTTTCTCTTATGTGTGCACTCAGTTCAGAGCTGCTATCAAGCAAATCCAGTGCGACAATGGTCATGAATTCCACCATTTCTCCGCTCGCACTTTCTTCCTCACCAACGAAGTCATTCTCTGTATGTCTTGTCCGTACACCTCCCAACAAAACGGTTGAGCTAAACGCATCCTTTATACCATCAACAACATTATGCGTTCTCCCCTCTTTTAGGCCAGCATTCCCCTCACGTACTAGGTTGACTCCCTCCACACAACCACCTATTTTCTCAATCTTCATCCCACTACAACTCTCAATGAGCTCATATCCTTCTTTGCTCTTCATTGTACCCACCCTTCCTACACTCATCTCTATGTCTTTGGTTGCGCTTGCTATCCCTACATCCCATCCATCACTCCACATAAACTGTCCCCGCGCTCCTCCTTATGTGTCTTCCTCGGTTACTCCACCGACCACAAGGGATACCGCTATCTCGACCTCCACTCCAATAGGATTATCATCTCTCGACACGTTATTTTCGATGAGTCCTTCTTTCCCTTCTCTGCCATGTCCACGTCGTCCATTGATCCCACCACTCTTGATTTCTTGGGCAATGACGACTACACCACTCTGTCCATTATACCTCCTGCAGCACCTACAAGTATATCCTCCGAAAGCGCCTCTCCTAGTGCTATCCGGATGCCACCTCCCTTCTCTACTATAGGATCTACTTCACCTCGAGCTAGTCCCGCTGCCCTTAGGGACACATCACCCCAGGTTGTTGACAGTGGCACTACTGGGCCACTCGCCGCACCCACTACGGCCAACTCCAGTTGCCTTAGGTACGTCATTGGCCGTACCACTGCCACCATTCCGCAGCCCGTCGTGCCCATTTCTAACATGCACGACATGCGCACCCGAGCCAAATCCGGTTTTATCCAACTGTTGATCACCTCAACCTTAACATGGTGGCTCTCTCTCCGCTCTCGAAGTCTTTCATATTAGCATTGACTGATCCAAATTAGCATGCTACCATGTAGTCAGAGTTTGATGCCATTCAAGCTAATGATACCTGGATATTGGTTCCTCGCTCTCCAGGCGCGAATGTCATCATAGGAAATTGGATTTTCCATCACAAGTTTCAGTCTAACGGATCTCTTGCTCGCTACAAAGCGAGATGGGTTCAAAGGGGCTTTACTCAACGCCCAGGCCTTGACTATGATAAGACTTTCAGTCATGTTGTGAAGCCCTCCACCATTCGTGTGGTGCTCACCTTGGTTCTCACGCACTTATGGCCTATGCACCAACTTGATGTCAATAACGTATTCCTACATAGGACACTGACAGAGATTGTGTACTGCACCCAGTCTTCCGAGTTTGTTGATTCATCACACCCCGACTATATCTACTGCCTAAACCATTCTCTTTATGGGCTCAAGCAGGATCCCTATGCAAGGTACAGTCACTTTGCTTCCCACATCACCTCACTTGGGTTTATGGAAGTCAAGTCCGATACCTCACTATTCATTTATTGCCGTGACGGTGACATGGCCTTCTTACTTCTCTATGTTCATGATATCGTTCTCACGACCTCCTCCGAGCGGCTACTCTAGGAGATTATTTTAGCCCTCTGGCGGGAGTTCTCTATGACCAACATAGAACCACTTCATCACTTTCTGAGCATCACAGTTAACTAGCTGGACAACACTCTGATTCTTTCACAGCGGTAATATATACTAGATATTCGAGACCGCGCTGGTATGCGGGACTGCAATCCCAGCAGCACGCCAGTGGACACTCGATCCAAGCTGTCTAAGAATGAAGACTCTATACCGGACCCCACACACTATAGGAGCATCGCAGGTGCGCTCCAGTATCTCACTTTTACCCGGCCTAATATTACCTATGCTGTTCAGCAAATCTGTCTACACGTGCATGATTCTCGAGAGCCCCATCTTGCCACCATAAAACGGATACTACGGTATCTCCAAGGTACCATGGATCACGATCTCTATCTTTCCTAAACCACTCCGACTGAACTCACGGTATACAATGATGCTGATTGGTCCGGCTGCCCCGACACTCGCAAATCCACATCCGGATATGCGGTCTTCCTCAGCAACAATCTCATCTCCTGGTCGTCCAAACGCTAGCCCATCGTATCACGCTCCAGCGCTGAAACTGAGTACCGCGCGGTGGCAAACGGCATCGCGGAAGCTTGCTGTTTACGTCAGCTACTCTAGGAGCTTCATTGTTTAGTTCGTTGTGCTACCATCGTATATTGCAATAACATCAGCGCCCCCTACCTCTCCACCAACCCCGTACAGTATCAATGAACCAAGCATGTCGAGATCGACCTACACTTCATACGTGAGCATGTCTTCCTCAGTGAAGTTTGAGTTCTCTACGTCCTCACCTCATCACACTACGCCGATATCTTCATCAAGGGGTTGCTAACTCCCGTCTTCACCGAGTTTAGGTCCAGTCTGAATGTTCGTTGTACTCTTAGTTCTAACTACAAGGGCGTGTTAAACTTATGATTTTGGCTTGTACAGCCTATCGGCCCACTCGGCCTATACACTGTAGACATATATATATACTCTGCTTGTGCGCTCGCACTACGCTACGCGAACCCTAATCCCCTTTCTCTGAAGCTGAAATGGGTTTATTCATCTGGAGGAGGCGGTCCTGACAACGTGATATTTGTTTTGAATATATTTAATACTAGAAAAAGATATTCAGCAAATCAGGAACTAGCTCACCACATAGATCACAGAAAACATTAGATATGATTGACAACATAAAATAAAAATGTCGACATTCCGTTTACTTACTTTAAAATAACTCTGGATCTCATGGATTGCATGATGTTTTTCATGCCAGACTCAACTTATTAAAAATTTACAGATTTTTTTAAATATTAAAAATTATTCATATATTAAATAGGAGTGATTAGAAAGTCGTGATTGAATAGTGATTTGAGTCACTTATTTATTTTTAACAAGTCTATCTTATGATTTGAAAAATTGTTTATATCACATATTTGATTCTTCTTTTATATATATATATATATAGAAGTTTTGCGTTACAAATATCAAAACAATCAAATTAATGCCGTCCTCGCGTGAAATCGACCCGTTGTCCCGCGCTACCGCGTGTCTGTTTAATCAGTTGAAGCTAACAAAATCTGAATTTTGCAAGTCCGACGTGTAGTGCATAACTACAGACGTCCACTGGTGTGGCCTTGCATAGCTGGTCACTTCTTAGTGATAAAAAATAATTTGTGAATAAAATTTTTATGCGTTCTTAGCAACCTAAAACCAAATATAAAAAATAAATTACGATTAAAACATCACAATTAACTTTAAATTTTAAATTTTGGCTGTGACGCATAAACCGATGAGCAGAGCTCCCGATGCGCGCAACACAAACTGTTGCCACAGGAGAGGGGGACATGAAGAAGAGGAAGAGTAGGAAAAAGAAATGGCCATGATGGCGGCCGCGCGCGACGAGCCGACGGAGCGGAGGGGGGACTCGGGACTGATAAAGAAAGCGGAGGAGAGGAGGGAATATGCCGGGGCGGCAGTTGGTAGCCGCGTCGTCGTCCTTCTCCTGCCTCAGCAGCTCAGCTGCCTGTCCGCTTGCCTTTCTTTTCCGGCGGGTGGATAAGGAGGATTGGTCAGCACCACCCCCCAACTGGGTCATAAGCCTACAACGCCTAGACAGTGATGCTGATTATGCTGGTAATGATGTGTGTTTTAGTGGTGGCCACGTGAACCCAGCCAGCAAGATCTGCTGCTACTGGGAGCTTCAGCATCACTGCTGTTTGAAAATCTTCATAGCCCATCTCTGTCAAATCCATATCCTGCTTGTGGCTGATTTCTTTGGGTAATGGCAAATCTCGGTCTTTGTTTTAATAGAAGCTATAGCCCAAGTAATTATAGCTAATGCCCGCAATTCAGACATGCCCTGCGTTCATTTCGAGAGAATAAATTCAGAGTTTTTCTGCAGGTATAACGGCTTAGTTCGTGCTGTTGTTTTGCAAAAATAAATAAATAAATAATAAAATCAGTTCTGCACTTTGTTCTGTTCTTGGTAGTCAGTATTCAGTTATGTACTTTGTCTGCCTCGCCTTTCTGGCACATGATCTGTTCTTTCCAACAGGATATGGTGACCACAAAGTTAATATTCTAAAAGATTTTGCAAACATTCTCTCTTAAAGCAGGATGCAATGAGAATGTGTATTAAAACCAGGGTCGATTATAGTTTTTTTTATAATGAATAATAAATTCAGTCTTTGTTTCAACTAAAACTATACTCACTTATTACATTAGTTCTTGGCTCAAAGTCTAAATCTAACAGAGATAAATAAATGTAGATAAAAAGACAACACATCAACATCAACCAAAGAAAAAAAAGCAACTTATTCAAAGGTTAAGTATATTGATGAAAATACGCATGACCATTGTCCCTAAATTCTGGCATACATCGTGTATAGCCTCTATATCTTCACACCTTTATAAATGGCCCTAGAACTGAAGCCAATATATTGCTCTGAATAATACTTACATATAAAATTTAATTAGAGTTTTTTCAAAAACCATATTATTCCTATTAAGCCATAGAGCTCACCGTATATTCAAATGCTACTATTAAAATATGGTTCTTGGTTTTTGAGTCCATGCCAACTAGACAACTCCAAAACATTTTGAAGATATTATATGGTCTTTGTTACCAAAATAGATAAAAGACAATAGTCCAAAGAAATTTAGCGGCATGACACTCAAAAGAATATATGTTGGATAGTTTCATCAAAAGCCACACTTTGTATTAACATTTTAATTTCTTTTTGCTAAATTATCTTTAGTTAATACAACTTCTTTGAGTAAATACCATATAAAAATCTATGCTTTTATAGGCATCTTCAATTTCCATAATACATTATTTCTATCCACATGCCCATTAAAAATCAATGCCAAATACATTGATCAAATAGAAAATACACTATTTTGATGAAGGTTCACCTGAATATATCGTTATCATCATTAAGATAAATATATACTATTCTAACAACCAAGTTACGTAATTAATCTGTAAAACCATGTGTTATTTTATACAAACAATACTCCAAGTCTACTCTTACGCTTAAAAATCCATTTCTTAGTTGAGAGACATATTTGCACAACACTTGTATTATTGTGAGTTTGCTTATGTCCATGGTTTGAAGGTTTCGATCTTGAGTGATCAGGGGTTCCGATCTACTACTATATGTCAATAGCTAAGTGTTGAATCGGAGGTTTTGGGATAGGGGTCGGAACTTTCGAGTGTTCAAATATATGAGTAACAGCTTGGTGACGTATGGGAGTGAGTATAAACATACCATTTCTCTTCTAGAGCCATTTTTTCATTTTTACTTTCGTTTTCATACCTCCTAGCTTCTCTTATGTCTCTATATACCTCTTCCACCAATTTTTTGAAATTTCATAGGCATTTAAGTGAAGTTCTTGAGTGGTTGAAGTGTTTTTCATGTGAGGAGAGATAGAAAGATCTTGAGTACTTGAGGATTGGTGTGGATCGTTGTTTGGATCATGTTACTCTTAGAGGGTGACCTCCTAGACACTTAGGCGTCATACACCATATTCCTTAACCTGTGGATTTTCCTGAACAAATTTGTGTGGGTAGATCTCGTCTCTGTAAAGAAAAGAGATAACCAAGTGAGAACTAAGTTGGCCTTTGTGACTATTTAGTGAGGCAAGAAGTCAAGAGAGATCTACCTCTCAAGAGCTCCTCAACGGAGACGTAGGATCTTTGTGATTCAAACTTTAGAAAAAAAATCTTTGTGTCTCTTTTTCTCTCACTTTGTGAATTTTATTTCAAAGCTTGCTAAATTTCTTTGTTGTTTACTATTTTCTATATTATAGTAGTTGTGCACATGTTTATTACTTTATTGTTATTGCTTGTGTTCCTAAGATTGTGAAGGACTCAAAAGAGTTTATCTCTTGCTTGATTAGAAGTTCTTGCTTCAATAGACATGATGTTTTGACCAACCGTCTCGGTCTGCCCAAGAGAGCTGATTAGAAGCTCCAACCAATTGGTCGGAAAGTTTTAGTAAAGCTTAAATTTGACTGTTATATTAAAGTAATTTTCATGAACGCTTATTCAACCCCCTCTAGACTATCTATAAGGCTTTTAGAAAGTTGTGTAAGGAAGATGAGAGGATGTTATAAGAATTTTAAATAGCTCTTTTAGAATTATTGAGAGAATTTTGTAAGTTTTGTGAAAGCTTTATAAACATAGTTCAATCAATGAAATAGTGTTTATTTTGGAATCATTTGATCATGCCAATTTAAATATTGCACTTAAATTTCGTAATTTAAATTTTTGCACAACAATTTAAATTCTAGGTATTACTCTCCTTCTTCTACATGCTTGTGGTGTGAGTTTTTCTTTTTCCTCTAACTTTTTTGTCTTGATTTGCCTTGTAATAAAAAGGGTATTAACCTCTATATTGCCTTAGAGCAAAAAATTCGAGAGGTTGAAGTCTATAAAAGAGTAAGGGCTTTTGCACTATTTGTTATTTATTTAAATCTTGTGAGAGGATTTGGTTCTTGTGATAAGCATCTATGACTCATGATAAGATTCAAAAACCCTCAATGACTCATGATAAGATTTAAAACCCTCAATCGAGTAATGCTCATTATTCATAGAAGTCTACATGAAGATCTAGTTTCTTAATAGCTATATCTTTTAGGTCGACCAATGGTTGTTATTTTGATCTAGCTTTTCAATCAGTAAGATTTTGGTAACTTAATCAGATCAAAATTTTATAGGTATTTTAGAGACAAAGTAAATAACTCTATATTCACCCTCCTATATAGCATGTTTTGGTCTTTTATAATTAAGTTCTAACCCACCAAAACTCTAAAAATCATTCAACGGAACAAAACTAATCATAGGTGAATTGATGTACTTTTTTGATGAACAATATTATACAAAGATGGATACTGCTCCTTAAAAGGAGAGTTTCCAATCCATTTATCTTCCTAAAACCTAACTTGTTTACCATCATTAATCATGAATGATCCAAAACCAATGAATTTATCTTTAAATTTCATAAGATATATCCAAAAGTGTGAATCTCAAGGTTTGTTCACTACTTGAGTTATTGTTTGATTGTTAAGATACTTCCTCCTAAGCAACTCGTGTCATACTCCATCTTCATTGATTAATTTAAACAACTATTTACTTAGAAAACTTTGGTTTTAAATATCTATGTTATGGATCCCAAGTCCACTTTGTTCCCTTGATTGTAATGACATCCTATGAAAACTAGTCTTTCACACACATAGACATAAGTTTTGTTTTTCAACTACTTAACCTTTTCTCAATTCTTTTCTCTATGACTTTCCTATTCTTCTTACTTAGCTTTCTAAAATACATTGGAATACCAAGTTATTTTACTCAAAACGACCCTTGATGACATCCAAATAAAAAAACATAATATTGTTCTTCACTTTCTTTAGCTTGTCCAATTTTAATACTAAAGGCTTTTCAAAAATAGAAAGTATTAACTTCATATTCTTAGCTTTCTCAAAGTCATAATCCATAAAAAGTAAAGTATCATTTGCGTACTTTAGAATAGATGAACCATCATCAATTAAATGTGGCACTACTCGAGCAATTTGACCATCTTCCTTTGTATGTTTGATTAGGTTAGCTAACATGTCTATGATAATATTAAAAAGAATTGAAAATAGAGGATCTCTTTGCCTTAATCCTCTTTTAATCATTTACTTTAATATCGACATGATATCTTTGGATGAGATGGGCAGTTGACATGAAAAACCTTTCTTCCTTAGTTAGAGTATGTTGTACAAAAGACCAATTGATCTCATCATAAGCCTTTTTAAAATTAATCTTAAAAATAAAATCATTTTATTTCTTTCTATGCATCTCATGAATTGTTTCATGCAAAATAACTACTCCTTTCATTATATTCCTACCAGGTTTGAAAACTATTTTAGCTGGACTAATCACTTTTTGTGCAACCCCTGCTAATTTATTAGTGACAACCTTTATGAAAATCTTAAAACTCACGTTAAGTAGATAGGTCGGTCTTGAATCTTAATAGCCTCTTTACATTTTTGGTAGCAGAATGATATTACCAAAATTTAAAGAATAAGTACCAAAATAAAACTCTTTAAATAGCTCCATTAGATCTAATTTAATAACATCTAAAAAAACCTAAGAGAATTTAGCATTAAATCCATCCGAACCTATAGCTTTATTGTGTTACATTTCAAATATAGCCTCCCCAACCTCCTTTTCAGTAAAAGCATCTATTAACGTTTCGTTTTCCAAATAAGATACTTGAGGAATATGTCTCTATAATTCTCATCCAAAGTTAGGTGAGAATATTCCAGTGGCATAAGGTGTGATATGATATATTAGATTCGTCTCACCCCTTATTATTTGATTCTCACTCTCTAATTAGAAAATTCTTGTTTTTTTATATTTACCATTAGCCATTAAAATTTTTAAGTATTTGTGTCACCGTCTAGAAGATTTTTAACTTTATCCCGTTGATACCATTTTATCTCATCTTCTCTTAAGTGGGCTAGCCTCCAATCTAAATAAAATAATGTTTAAAATCCAACTGCTAGTTTCAGCCTTCTCATCCAAGATCCCAGTTTATCTAATAACTCTTTTTTCTCTTTTTTATATGCCCCACTAATATTGTTAGACCAACCTCTCAAATGTTGCTTCATCTATGAATTCTTGCTTGCCATCTTTCTATTGAGTACACTCATGTTGAACAGCATATACTATGAAAACTATTCTGAAGTGCACATTTTTGTACTGTGAAAACTAAACTGCATATACTGCAGTAGCACATTTCTTCCGATCCGCTTGGGTCAGCGAATCATCTCCCGGTCATTTCCTAATAAATTCCTCGATTAAAAAAAGTATTTAGACTGAGTTCCATATTTTCTTCAGACAAAGACCGCAAACTATGCAGCAATTTCCACATAGTACGAGCACACATCATCAATCAAATTGTAATTTATAAATGTCTAGGCCTGATCCAAAATCCACAGCAACTATAGTCTAAAATACAGATACTGTGCGGGCATGCAAACCCGTACTACTGAATTTGCAAAATTCTTCAGTGCAGTATTGTTCTTAGCACAGAATATTAGTACTAGTAGTCAGTAATGATGGGTAGCATGCAATTATTAAGTCTCTTCTTTTTGCCATGTGCTCTGTTCTTTCCAACAGACGTCAATATCCCAAGAATTTACAGGTTGAAGCATGCAATCAACGAACCAAAATGCGTCTTAAAAACACAGACGATTGTTCTACCCAGATTGATTTTTAATGGTTCTTGAAGAAGTGCCCATTTTTGTACTGTGAAAAAACTAAAGTATGCTATCAAGAGTACGTCTCTGAACTTTTTCCGATCTGCTTCGTGTCAGAAGATCTCCTCTCCCAGCTTCCTAAAGTTCTGAAAAACAGAAACTTGCACATTTTCTCCAAAAGAAAAGGACTGCGGTGCAAGCTAACATATGGCACATTTTGCAAGCAACTGAATTAAGCACGCAAGATCAGACAGAATTCTGACTGAATTAAGACTCCTAAGCACATTGATTTGTACAGTACAGTACTATCCATCGCTTTCGGATAGCAAGGGATGGGAATTGGGAATCGCCGAAGTGCCGGAGGACGGGAGGAGGAGGCCTCTGACGCGGCGACAACTCAGGGCGCCGGAAAAGCGCGCGAAGCGGACGTCTGGATGCGGGGTATCCGCTTCAAGCGGATTTGATTCTTGACGGAATCCTCATCTCTGATCTCCCTCCCTCTCACTGCTCTCTCTCTCTCTCTCTCTCTCTCTCTTTCTTTATCATCTCATCGGCAATATGGGACCAACATGCTTGTCAACCAGCATATTGGAAGTAGGGATTACCGTACACCCGCGGTAACCGCACGATTGCCATGAAAAACAGTGCGAAAACCAAGCAAAATTTATTTAAAATATAAATTTCTGTTAAATTTCTTTTGCCCTTGGTAGGTAGGGTTGACGGGTACTAGTCGTTAGTGTACCCCGGTGGTAAGAAAATCCTGATGTCAGCATGCTTAGATTATCGGTAACACATGTCAATTACACTCATGCGACAATCGTAAAACTTAAACTGTTGTTGAAGAAACGTATACGTCCTAAGCAGTAAAAGTTTTCGCTGGCATAAAAGAACTTGAATGTGATCGATCCATCATCGGCGTTGCCATTAGCCATTAGTCACGACGACATTCAGAGATGTCCCATGATGTCTACCTGAACACGATACCCAGAAGTGTCTCATGATAGCTGAACAGTGAGCGTATCATCGGTGGGCCCCCCATGTCAGTATCCGTATATCAGGCTCTGCATAAACTGGCCGCCTACTCCAGCCCCAGGGTGTTGCCAAGGGGTGGGGTCAATTCCTCAGTATCAGGCGAGGTGTAATTAACTTCACGCGACAGAATTCCCGGATGAGAAAATGAGTGCTCAAGTGCGAGAAAGATTATAGGAAAACATAACGTGAAAATCTTTAACAAATTAGCAAACAAATTAGTCTTACTTTTGCTTCACTTTTACAGTACTTTCTTAACTAATTAACTCATGTTGTGCACGTTAGCTATTTGGCAGCGCTTCACGTTGATCCTTGGCAGTTGGCACCGACAGTTCGGTGGTAGGTGTATTTGCATATGGTCAACTTTTATGATTTTTTTCCTCCTTGTGTACATTTAGGGCCTCTTGGATTGGATAATTGCTATAAGAATTTTGGAGAATTTAATTTCAAAAGAAATTTTTTTCTATAAAACCATTTGATTCATATGAAAGGATAAAAAAATTATAAAAAAATAAGTGAGAGCCATAACCTCTTAAAAACTACCATTTGCTTTGATTGTTTCATGGCATGTATCAAAGTTTTTTTTATAAAAAAAACACTAGTTTAAAAAACATATGTGAAAAAAAGCTAGGAAAAAAAAGCACTAACAAATATACAGCCTACGACTCTCACCACACTACAGACTGGCCATACTACAACGACTCCGCCATTCGATCGGCTCTTCAAAATTTAAAGAACGTTACCATGTTCTCGGCATGGTGCACCCAGTTTTAAACTATGGCAATGTGCAGTCTTGGTACGTCTGATCAACAAGGAGTAAAACACAAGAGGAATGGTAAGCTAACGTACGGTTGGGGCATGCGGCTCATTGAATGTGGACATTTAGTTCCATGATGCCGGCCAGGTTCACTTGACTTGACAGCGAATAGTGTAGCATGTTCTTTTGGTACGTATTCTAGTTTGGTAGTGGTAGTACTCAGTACAGCGTGCAACATGAATTATGGATTACCTAATGCATGTCGGCGATATGGATGTATAACTGTGCAGTTGGCATAATTTCTTTTCAGAACATACAGTATTTTCACCGTTTTTATTAGGACTTTGATGTCAACATACAGTGTAAATTAGGTTACGTGGAAGATTTTTATTAGGGCATATTGAGGTGATATAGTTTGAGCACCAGTTATTATATGGAAGAGTTCTCAATTGCAACTGTGGATTTGTGTGTTTGTCACTGTGTGTACGTGTGTGTGAAGGATAACCTTCGGCCCAAGCCTACATCCATGGGCCTATATGTGCACTACCTATCCAAAATGGAGGCCCGAATAGATTAATTTTCTTTTTATTTTCATACTAAGGCTGTGTTGGAGAACGCCTTAAAAAAGTTTATATATATAGAAGTTCCTCATATTACTTTTCTAAAGTAATTTTTAATTTTATCATTTATATCATTAAATAGTTATTATAAAAATTAGATAATCTTTTATTTTTTTAGCATTTTCAAACACAGCCTCAGTTGTTTGTTCTTCTGAAAAATAAAGGGCCAGTTTGACGAGAACTCCTGTTCATAACAGCAGACACATGAATTCATAAACTGCACGTCGTGAAGAGCTCCATTCGATCGACCCCTGTACTTGATCGAGTATATATGATCAATATCTGACCAAACACAGCTGATACTACTGCAAACATGAAGTCAGTCAAAGTGATTAGTGATTACTCGAGAAGAAACTGCAGTTGCAACTAATTAATTTTGGTCTTATCTCACACACAAGACAGTTTCTTCCCTGGTCATAAGTGCGTACCGAGCAATCACAGGACGTCGGATGCTAGCTAGAGCTTGCTGATCAAACTGAAGTGATGACGACGATAATAAAGTTCCTGCTAACTACTACGTACCGAGTCTTAATTTGACATGCATAAGAAACATTCAAATGCACTACAACTACAGGGAGTAGGTAGACTGTATTATTGGATAAAATTTACCTTACACCCCGAGAGAAATCATTTTATAACTAGGTCAGAAGTTCTAGTCGTAGACTCGTAGTAAATTCTAAACGAGACCGTCACAAGCAGTACGTACGTGGGATGCATAATATATGTGTCATGTTAATTTGCAACATTTTAAGGTCAATTTGACTTGAATTCGTAAGATCTTGAAATAATGTACGCAACGGGGCACCATTGAGCTACGAGAACAATAAATGAAGCAACCACACATTTGATTTTTAGGACAGAACTTTTATACTTGTACGCACTCTTTACTGTTTAAAAGTCAAGAGAGAAAAAATAAAAAAAACCCACCTAGATTAATTCAAAATTATTTTTTTTTAAAAAAATAAATTTTAGATGTGGCTTATAAGCCGAAGAGGTGCTGGAGCACTTGTGTCTTTGGTCGAAACTCTGCAGTCATACGTACATATATCATCCGTCACAATTTTCGTTGAAAATAAAGGTGATCCAAAGTACGAAGAGAATATGAAAATTCAGTCGATAAATAGACAACCCAACAGGATACAACATATCGAAGAGGCGAGGGATAAAGCCAAAGTAAAGTGCAAACCTAGGGGGAAAAGGAAAAAGGCGTACAAAATGTGTATTTGCTTGTGTGTGCAGTCTCCTCCATTGCCTCACCTACTCTCAGAGAGATGAAACGCCCATGTACACGCCGCGCCGTACGTGACGTGCCTGACCGACTGACTTCGACGTGCGTACCCTACCTTCGTCCCGTCGCAGCCGCCGCCGCCGCCGCGCGCACACGACCGATCACACGATATATATATCGACTACACACACCTCGTCGTGGTGGCGGTGGTGGAGGTGGTGGTGCGCCGCCCTTTCGCCGGCACAGCGCGCGCTTGCGCTCGCCAATTTGTCACGCTTCACGTCTTCACCCTGCCAGCGAAGCCGGCTGAGAATATCATCAGAGCCAGCTCCATTACATATGATGCGGTAAACCTTAAACCAAAACAATGTTTTAACTATGGATTTTGGAATCTCGTCGGGATCAGCTGGCCCCGATAAACAGGGCTAGCTCCGCCCTATATGCATCCGCACTTCGTCTGGTATACTCACCCGTATGCAACTCGATCCATCTCTCTACAGCGACCGCCTAATTGTCGTGTTGCATCGATCAATCGTTGTATCGCTTTCTAGCCAGACTAGTGCATACTTGTACTATTCCCTAGGGCTGCTATTGTACGTAGTATTTGGTATTTTTTGACTGAACTTGTTGTACAAAGAAAGTGATGAATCCGACAAAATTGGACGACTTGTTAACAAACAAAAGTTGGTGGTGTGTGGATTGTACTACACAAACAAGTAGAGGTACATAGAGCTGTTGATCGGGGTGTTTTTGGAATGTCCACAGTGCGTAATGTGGAATATCGGGTATTCATGGTCTTGTATATAAAATTGTCAAATGTAGTGAAGAGTTCTAATAAACTAGAGCAATTCTCAACATGACTACATATCTACTCGATAATTTTGGTTCTGGTTGGTAGCCATATAAGATATTTTAACTATTCATAAAATTCCATCAAGTGCTAGACTCGCCTACCTTTTACTTTTCAAACCTTAAACCGAGTAATCAAAATGTAAAAGTACTATTTTTGTTCTCTCTCCCTAATTTGTCTACCCAAGGCCCACGTTAGCAAACCACCCTCCCCTCTTCCAGTTGTCCTTGCTTAAAAAGATACTATCACATTCTAATTTGGCACCGTCGTACAATGACACCTGATAAGGGGGTGTCGCAAGATAGCAGCACAAACCACTTCCTTTGAAACTATGATACCAGTACCAGTCCCAAGACATAGTATTGGTATCCACGTAAACAATTATGAATTATTACAATCCATAACTTAAATATTACACTTATTTATCTTAACTTAAGTTACAGCTTGGTGGAACTTGAAAATACAGCCAACAACACGAAAGCAACAATAGCAGCACTAGAACCAATAGACTAACTCCTAACACTATATGCAACAACTGAGAACTAGAACGAAACCCTAATCTTCACTTTACTTCAGTTGCACATCTGGATAAAGAAACTATATATAAAGCAAGGGTGAGCACTTATGTACTTAGCAAGCTATGAGAACTTAGATGTTTATTGAAAGTTTCAAGGGGGGTTGGTTATTTTACAATCAATTTTATTGTAAAGTTTTGAACAATCTAAGTATGTACTTTTCCTCAACTAGAGAGAGACAAAGTCTCAGCTCGGTCAGAGTGAGAAATGATATTTTATTTTTGAGTTTGCATAATTCCTAGAGTTGGCCTCAAAGCTAGTTTCTCAAGTCAAACCATTTTTCTAGACTCTCCCAAGAGTCCTACTGCCTCCTTGACAATCTTTCCCAAGCACCAGGTTTCAAAAATTACAATAACTTTTCCCAAAACAGTTGCAAATAAAACTACGCTAAGGAATCATCTTACATCTGCTCACGACCATAGGTACAATTGTTCAAATAGTTGGTTAACTTCTGCAGAGGAGATACACTTAACCCACATGACGCTACTAACTCAGGTCACCTAGCCCATGCTAAACAACCACATCTGATAACTTTGAGGCTTTTGCGACCAGACATTTCAAAAGCCGACATAGGGTTATCTTATACCAATTGGAGGGGTTCGTTGGACCAACAACAGGTTAGGTCCCACATCATGCTGTGCCAAGAATGTGAGGGTTCTCCTCAACACCACCCCAATGATCCACGTCCATTGGTATTCTATTAACGCCAAAATCTGGCGGATCCGATGGCGCTAAAGCCGATCGGTTGGGAGATCCGATGGGGCTAAACCCGATCGGCTGAGAGGTCTATTGGAGGGTTTGATGCAGCCATCGCCCGATGGAGATACTAAGACAAAGCCGATGGAGAACTGTAGAAAAGCCGATCAAATTAGTAGAAGGTTGGATCGGCTTGAAGACAGGGGATCGTCCAATCGGGATCAGGTCCGAGAAGCCCGAGGGAAGGAAGGAGAAGGATCGGCTTGACTAAAAAAGGTTCGATAGCTACAGTGGAGAAGCCGATCAGGTTGCAGCAAAGGAAGATTCGGTTACAAATTGGAAGATTATTCAGATGAAACCGGGTTTACGGAGGAGCCGTGGACTCTACGGTAGGGTGTTTATTTTTGTAAATTATAACCTTACTCAATTAGGGAGGTCTACCTGGTTAGTTAACTTCTTTAGGAATATTTTCCTTTGTTCTTACTAGAAAATAATGTCCGATGGTTGTAGACGCGTCGGACTCTGTCTGTAAATCTAGTGTATAAATATAGACCCCCTAGAAACATGTAATATATCTCTCAATCATATTCAAATTCGGCGTATCGCCATCCTAGTTCATATAGGTTCTACCGACGGATTCTGGCTCTCGACGCGAGGCTACATTGGTTAAGTTCGATCTCTGGCGAAGGGGTAAGTCCTGCCACCATCCCGTTATGTCTTGCTCTGTCTAAGGCTGCATTGGTTAGGTCCGACCTCTTAGGCCGATCGGATGTATCGCATCACATCCGTGCTGGACCTATCGGTCCGTTAAGCTCCCTTTGTCATCGTCAGTCTCGTGCTACATCGGTTAGGTCCGACCTACGGGGCTGTCGACGGTAGATCGAGCTTCAGGCCTATAGGCTTTTGCACGACGTATCATCGGAGTGCTAGCCGATGAGTTATCCATGCTCTGTGCTTCACACCCAGCGCATCGGCCCCTCGGCCGATATGCATCAGCCTTTAGAGGCGTCCCACGACGCGTAACGCCAAACGTATCGGACCTCCAGCCGATACGCACCCGCCTTCAGAGAGGTGTCCCCTCATCGGCTCAGCTAGCCGGTGGGTTCGTTCCTATCCTTGCTACGGCATAGCCGATCCGGCGTCCTCCGTATCATCGCCGCTTGCCCCGGCCTCGTACTGTCTCGGTTAGGTCCAATCTTCGAGGTTCGGTGTTGATGGCACCGCCACGGCGGGCGACGGGTCTCTTGCTGTCATATCCGGAGCGGCATCGGCTTTGCAGCCCGTGCCTTCTTGCGCTAATCATCGCCTAGGCCGCATCCGCTTTCATCGGTTTTTCCAGCCGATGAATCACTGTTCGACTGTCCGGAGGGATCCCGTGCGTCTCGATATCCTCTGAGCACACCTGGTTCCTCCATCGGCTCTACGGTCGACCGCTCGTCGATACCTATCCACATCGGTTCCCCAGCCAATCAAACATCATCCCGAACCTATCGGCAGCCAGCCGATAGCGAGCGTCTGTATCGAACCCGCTCGTCTCACCTTCTTGTCAATTGCAGGGTCAAATTGACTGGCACACCCGCGAACCTCAAGACCTAAGGACCTACACTGGAGACAAGGAGACCTCCCAGGCCTTCGCATGACCGAGCCACCGTCCCTCCCCGGTCGTGGGATTTTTTGGCGGCGAGCACATTTAAGACTTCCCTAGTCTAGCTAGTTACTCAGCCATATGCGTCCTACTTCACGTATCTGGTCGTATCTTTTATACGCTCAAATGTAATTTCAAAGGAAACGGTCCTTAAGAGCAACCACATAGACATCCTACCTAGGAACAACCTTGTGTCACAAGTTTTCTCATAAACTCATTTTCATTTACAAGGCATCGACCCAAGTGTCGCATTTTTTCAAAGCTTTTATAAACTAAGTTTTACTCAAGATGTCTCAAATTTTAAGTTTAGGGCGACTATCGGGGTTACACGAATACCAAGGTACAAACAAATGTGGTTATAAGGGAACATGATACATCACTTATTAAATAATGTTCAAATGCAGCAAGGTTAGACATGACCACTATTCTGTCTTTTAGACGAGGCTGTATAGTTGCAAGAGCATGCCTAACTATGCATAAATAATTTACAAAAAATATGGGCTCAATATATTTAAAGGTGACTTTCCTTGCTCAAGAGCTTTATGAAGCTTCTCAAAATCTATGTTTGAACGAAATTCCAGCAACGTGAACTATACGCAAAAAATCAAAATCCTATAGAAAGACCAAGAAAAAGACCTTATTTAAGACTACTAATAGTGATATTAGATATATCACAATTTTAGAGAATTAATGGAGGAGGAACATAGTTAATTGGAGCTACCGATCAAGAGATATAAATTTCATAAGTTTAATTGATTTTCTGTAACAAAAAAAATAATTTATTGACCTTCGAGAAGAGAATATTCTCAAAAATATTCCCATCAAAGGATGATAGGCGGGGTCCATGCTTTAGTGGAAAGTATGCCTTGGGTGCACCATTGACTATGTCCATGGGCGATCGGATCCGAGAAAGGGTGGACTTTGGTCCACTAGGTCAATGGCGACCAACAAACCATCATGCGAGCGAGGCTAGAATGGCGATGTGGGCTAGCATGTTGAAACGGCCTAGCAGGCTAGCATGGCAAGGCGGCCTAGGAGCAGCAACGATGCCCAGAGGACCGGTGGGCTTAGGAGGCCAAGGGAGATGCAACATGGGCCTACGTGGCATGGAGGCCCACGAAGACGAGTACTGATGTCGAGGTATATCATGGGTTGATAGACCAAGCCCACTGGTCAAGAGGGTATGCCTAGATGACTTAGGCAAGCGAGGCTGAGAGCAGTGGGTGGCTGATGGGCCAAACCTATCATGCGAGATCCCAATCGGGGCCTACTTGTTAGCCAGATGGTTGACATGGAAAGAGTGTAAGAGTTGATTAGAAAAGAGGAGATGAGCTTAGGTGCCCGGCTGTGCGTTGGGCATGAATGGAGTGCAGTGGGCCCACGAGAAACCTCATGATCTTCGTGGTCCACGTGCACACATCAAGGGAGGCAGCTCTCACACGTAAGATTAGTGAGTAGTGCAGCCAAAATTTTGAATGGTGGTGAGCTCGACTGGGCGCGAGGTAGAGTGAGGGTGAGGCATAGCGCTACTTGCCTTTGTCTATCTCGGCACATGCAACGCATGCGATGTGGAGGCGATACAGCCAACAGTTTAGCGACGACCTACATGGAGCTAGGCTAGGCCGAAGGCAAGGAAAGGAGATCAGATCAGGTAGGAGGAGAGGAGAAGGGGAAAGCTTGGCCACGCGAGGAAAAAGAGGGGAGGATGACCCAACTAGAGGAAAATGACTTCTTTTTCAAGGAATTATTGAAGGGGTATATTGAGTATTTGAGTTGGGATTTGAATTTAAATTCGATATTTGAACTCATAGAAAAAAAATAGGGAGGGCCAAGTAGAAAGCATTAAGGTGGAAATTTGATATTTTAGGAATGGATTTGTGTTTTAGAGTTGAAGGATTATTTGTGACGAGATTCGGATTTGAATAATTGAGAGGATTTGCGGATAGAATTTTAGGAGAGAATTTTGAATTCCTCGATTACTTTGGAACAGAAATTTTTAGGAGTTGATATAGAACCGACACACGCCACCTCATGAAACTGTAAAGCATTTTCAAGAAAGTACAATACTACTACGTATATACACCTTTCCACTTGTCTCGAATACTCTCTTTTATTCTTTATCTATGTGGATGGCATCCATATGATTTATCGTACACACCTGTACACCTATGTACATGATCCAGATTCCACGGCAACAAGGATCCAAAAGGAGATCAAAAACAAGAACACACAGTACGGCAACCCTACCTACAATATATTCGAGCCCTTCTCTAACAAACCAAACTGTATCTAGCGCAAAATTCGAACGATCGGGCCCATCTCAGAAGAAAAAACCACAAGAAAACATGATGAGAAAGCGTTCTCAAGAGACAAAAAAGTCAATCGTGTTGGACATCTGCCACACAAGAATCGTCTACCAAACACAAAGCAACATTTCAAAGCTGGATGTATAGATATATGTATACATCCTGCAACAGAAAGACCATTAGTAGACATCGAACATGCATGTACAAGACAAGATTAAAGACACCTTATTTGCCAGCTGATCACTGATTAAAGATGTTGCACACGGCAAAAGCAACGCTTAATAACTTACAACTCCAGCAAATTAAAGTCTCTCTCTCTGGCCATGCACAATGCGCCCGGCTACACAATGTTGCAATCACGTGCAACGCAACGCAAACGCAATGCAATATAGGATTAAGACGTACTAATAGGAGAAGCGAGCGAGAGCTAAGCTTGCTACTCCATGGAGTAGCAGCTCTGCTTGAAGGCCTCGAGGTTGTGCTCGAAAACGGGGACGAAGGCATCGACGCTGCCGTCGCCCAGGTAGGTCGGCACGAGGAACAGCATCCCCTCCGTCGGGAAGTAGGACGGCATGAAGTAGCTCGGGCTGCCGCCGCCGAAGTCGAGCTCGTAGAACGGGAAGGTGAGCCAACAGTCCACCTCCAGATCCGGGCAGAGAGCGTCCTTGAGCACGGCGGTCGGAGCAAGGTCCTCGCTCTCGATGGCGCCGGAGCTGGCGAAGTCGACGAACGAGCGGAAGTAGGCGGCGTCGACACGGGCCACCGAGTCGTGGATCACCTGCGCCGCATGCTTGAGCGGCCGGTTGAGGAGGTCGCCCACGGTGGCGCGCGGAAACGCCCAGAGCACGAGGTTGCCGAAGTACCCCGGCGGCGCCGACAGCCGCTGCCGGCCGTCGACGGAGATGCGGATGGTGGAGCTCTGGAGCGGGTTGCCGAGCCCGCGCGCCCGCGTCATGGTGCGCCACACGTGGGCGAGGATGGTCTCGAACCGGCTGAACGGCCGGCCCCGCCCCTCCGACGCCGCGGCGCGGAGCCTCGCGATGAAGTCCTTGGTGAAGTGCGCCTTGTGGATGACGATGCCGTGGTGCGCCTCGCCGTGCCAGTGCTTGTGGTCGCCGCCGGCGGCCGCCGCAGCGGACGACGACGGCGTGCGGTAGTACTCCACGCCGCGGTGCTCGAACTCGACGACCGGCGGGTCGCGCGGCCGGAACAGCCCCGGGTGGTGGTGCGGCGGCTCCGGGACGACGGCGAGCCCCCGCGCGGCGCGGCCCCAAGCGACAAGAAAGTCGCTGGTGGCGTGGCCATCCGCGACGGCGTGGTTCGCCGTGAACCCGACCGCCAGTGACCCGCACGCGAATCGCGTGAGCTGCACCTGCACCACCTCCTCGATCTCCCCCTCGAGGCTCGGGTGCAGCTGCAGCACCACCGGCGACGGCTTCGCCGGCGCGATATCAGCGAGGTTAGCATCCACGCAGGCCTCGACCAGCCTCGCGCCATGGCCATTCAGCACCACACCACGCAGCCCGCCGTCACGGTGGACCACCTGGCCAGCGAAGAGCCTGTAGACGGCGAGCACCGCGGCCAGGCCTTTCTCGATGTCGGCCGCGGAGGGCCCCGGCGGGCGGAACGCGTAGATGATGGCCATCTGTATGTCGTACGTTACCTTGTCGAACATCGACGACGGCACGAATTCCTCGGCGGTGTCCGGCGGCGCCGCCCCCTCCGGGTACGACGGCCTGACCAGCCTAGAGCTCACCACCTTCACCTCCATTTCCGACGACGTCTTCGTTCGTTTGCTCGACGGATCGTGCTCGTGCAGGTGCTGCGTTTGCTGCTGCCGCCGCCTCGTGAGCAGGTGATCGCGCGCTATAAATAAGCAGCTCGCAGCTGGAGTAGGTGAGCCCTAGTGCCGTGTAGTGAGCCAGTTATTAGTACCGGTCACAGGCAGCCATGTCCATGTAGCATCTCTAGAAAAAAAGAAGCAGAAAAAATTTCAAGCTGCATCAGCGACGGTGGAGGAAGTCATCGGCGTAGTGTGCATCTGCTCGAGTAATAACGAGCAATTGAATCGGTTTCACATTCCATGGTCATCGATCAACCAACTCTCATTGACGCTTTAGAAGGCACAGGTAGCTAGTGACACAACTACGTACGTTACGAGGAGTAAGTGCATGCCGCAGTACAATTATACGCTGGCTGCGGAATAATACCCCATGTCAGTACTGGTTGCTAGCTAGCCGTGACGATGAAACGAAGCGGCTCGTTTGACATGGAAGAACGGTGTGGGAAACGATAAGCTCTTCCTGAATAATCCTCATCTGATCAAGTCAGTTTGGATTACGGCCTGATGCGTACGTGCACGCAGCAGCTGCACCGCGCGCGCGCGATGTTACTTTCTCTCGCTTTTCTCTCCGCTGAATAGGACCAAAGTGGCCAGTGTCACGTTGGTTTTCTGCGACACCAACACGTACGTACGCTTCAGGCTAAAGCGTAGTATGCATGCGTCCATCTCGATCGCCTGTGTTCACAACGGGATGAGGTTTACCTGTGCTTCACTACTCATCTACGTATGGCGATCGATCGACCGCGACAAGCACGTGCAGTGCGCCGTGACACTTGTCTGAATCCCTTCTCTACATGTTGTAATAGTGGGCACTAGTTAGTCGGCGCAATGATCAGTCTATCTGATCTTGATGTGTAGCTAAGGCTCAGTTCTTCTCCGATTAACCATCAGATTGTTGATGTGTAAATGGATTATGCGCTCTACCATTCAAAACAAGTTATTTTCTAAAAAAATTCTTCTATTACATTGCTTAAACTACTACTTACTTTAAGCTCTACTAGTCACATGTCGTACGTCGCAACCGGACGGTAGATCTGGAAAATATGGTTCGATTTTTTCCTGTAACTTTCTCCATCTGTTGGTCAGTTAGGAACGTGTTTTTTTTTTCTTCTCTAGTATTTTTCTCTCTAGTTTTTCGGTACATTAGTTTTTTAAGTGACTTTTTTTATACGTGAGATGGGTGTGGGGAGGAAATGAGAAAGACTATCATTTTATAATAGTAGAGATTGTTAAGTATATTTTTTAAAATATTTAATTAATCCTTACATTGATGTAATAATCCACCAATATTTAAACTTTTCTTAGTTAGTAATGTGTTTGAGAGGAGAAGTCGGTAACCCTCCTCTTTAGACACGTAAAACTAGACACAAAATTAGCACGTTATTAATTAAATATTAACTAAAAATTTTAAAAAATAGATTAATATAATTGTTCAAATAAATTTTTTATAAAAAAACTTTTATAAAAAGCACAGTTTAAAATATATGTGAATGAAGCTAGAAGCTGGTCGATCAGCAATAGATCTTACTACGTAGCTAACCTGCTGCCCCGGAAGGTTCCGGTGCCTTCTCGTGCGAAGATTGTTTACAATTTTGTTTTTAATACAGCTGCTTTGGGCAGCGAGTCCACCCAACACCAAGAATGTTAGGTGAATCAGCATATCGAAGCCGGACGGCGGCAGGAACAGGTCAGGTCTCGTCGTTGGTAGCTGCCGCTAGCTATGGACAGTACGGCACCGCCGCTGTCGTCCCTGCACGCGTAAAGGTGACCAGATGATTGACCCCATATGCTGCAAGTTCAGCTCAGTGCATGACTACTTCTGGGTAGCCAAATTAATTTTATCTGCAAAATAAGCACACAGCTCAATTGGCAATATTTTTAGCTGTGAAACCATATTCATCTACGTTTATGTATAGATAATTATTGTCAGCGATAGATAACATATCTGTTGATAACATAACTTTATAACTTTATAAATTTGTAGATTTATCGATTTAATATTTGAATGTGCTTATAAGGATAAGATATACATGTGTGCGCTTATAACATGTATTTATATAAGCACCTATATTTATATTATATTTTTGAAAGATTGCCTCGTAATATATAACTCTAAACTTGTTAGAAGTCAGTTTCAACAAGTATATCTTCTGAAAGAGATACAGTAAAAGTTGTTGTATTTTTTATCTATCTTTCTCTCTTTTCTTCTATTCAATATTCTTGGTTTGTAGCTATTGTAAATATATGGAGAGATTTTTGTTTGGAGTACAGTGCTTGGATAGAATACAAGCATGACCAAATATCAACCAGTGTGGTGTGCCACTTGCATCATCTATCACCGTCTCTGACCCTCCGGATCGAGAAGGACATAGGGGCTATTTGGTAGCTTGTGCTGCGGCTGCCAAAATGCCAACAGCAACAGCGCTAAAGAAGCAAGACAACGGCTGGCAGCCACATCTCAGCCTTCCGAACAGCCCCATAGGTCCCTGAGCCTTCAGTACTGAATTTTTTTTACTGATGAATAATTTAGATATATAAAAAAGTTTTTCTAGTATTGATGTTTTACATTGACGAATAATACAAACTTATATAAAAGCTTTAAGTATTATTTTCATTTAATTCATATGTTTAGGGCTTATCAGCTGTATAGTAGCTCAAACAACCATATTTTTGAGTGGGGCATCTGAGTAGCATTAATTAGCCACCACTGAGAACAAAATTAGACTTCTATACCACATGTTTGATATAGTTGTTGCTGAATGTTTGATATAGCCTACCTACAAGCAACATGGGGCAGAATCTGTAGCAGAATTCCAAGCAGCGTTTCCATTCACCTCTTAAACAACAGACCATTTTACATACAGCATGATACAACAGATCATCCAAAACTTGGTGATACATGGAAACGCCCCTGATTCAAGCCAAATGAATCCAAGCCAAAAAACAAAAAAAACAAAAAACAAAAAGAGAAAATAAACGGGACACCTCGTACTGTATACGTTTTCGTAAACAAAGAAACGCCTTAATAAATTAATCAATCAATTAACGTGCGCTGCAACCTAATAACCACCCCTCACCAAATTGAAAACCCGACATCTAACCACCCACCGCATTGGCAACAATTTGGCACGTACCCAGTAACCTTTAATTTTGTTCGCTATCTCCTCCGTTTCATTCTGTACCCATGCATGCATACGTACAAATGGTGAAAGAAATGGTTCACTAGGTAAAGCTTAATTACCCTTGCTTATGTTGATGTTATTAAATCAATAATTTTTAGATAATGGAATAATAAAATTCCCGGACTCTGCATCGTATGATACACGTAGCCGTTACTTATTGCTCCATGATCAATAATGAATAAATGATTGATTGATTAATTACTTGATTTAATTAATTTTACTCCATGGAGTAGCAGCACTCCTTGAATGCGTCGAGGTTGTGGTTGAAGACGGGGACGAAGGCATCGACGCTGCCGTCGCCGAGGTACGACGGCACGAGGAAGAGCATCCCCTCCGTCAGGAAGTAGGATGGCATGAAGTAGGTCGGGCTGCCGGTGCCGAAGTCGAGCTCGTAGAAGGGAAAGGTAAGCCAGCTGTCCACCTCGACGTTCGGGCAGAGCACGTCCTTGAGCACGGCGCTCGGGGCGAGCCCTTCCTTGTCGGCGGCGCCGGAGAAGGCGAAGTCGAAGAATGATCGGAAGTAGGCGCCGTCGACGCGGGCCACCTCGTCGTGGATCACCTGCGCCGCGTGCTTGAGGGGTCGGGTGAGGAGGTCGGTCACCGTGGCGCGTGGGAACGCCCAGAGCACCATGTTGCCGAAGTACTCCGCCGGCACGCCGAGGCGGTGGCGGCCGTCGACGGAGAGGCGGATGGTGGAGGTCTCGTCGGGGCTGAGCCCCCGGGCGCGCGTCATGGTGCGCCATAGGTGGGCGAGGATGGTCTCGAACCGGCTGAACGGCCGGCCGCGGCCCTCCGACGCCCTCGAGCGGAGGCCGGCGATGAAGTCCTTGGTGAAGTGGGCTTTGTGGATCGCGATGTTGTCCGCGCCGCCGTCGCCGTGGCCGTGCTTGTCTTCGGCGGCGGGGAGGTAGTACTCCCTGTTGCGGTGGTCGTACTCAACGCGCGGCGAGGGGCGCGGCTTGAAGAGGCCGGCGTGGTGGTGCACGGGCGGGAGGCCCATGGGGAGCCCCCTGGTGGCGCGTCCCCACGCCACGAGGAAGTTGCTGGTGGCGTGGCCGTCGGCGACGACGTGGTTGGAGGTGAACCCGACGGCGAGGGAGCCACACCTGAACCGTGTCAGTTGCAGCAGCACCACCTCCTGGAGTTCCTCCTCCAGGTCCGGGTGCAGCCTTAGCAGCTCCGGCGTGGGCTTCGCCGGCGCCATGTCGACGAGGTCGACATCCACAGTCGCCTCAACAAGCCGCGCGCCGCGGTCATTGAGCACCACCGCCGGCTCGCCGTCGGGCGACTGCCCGAGCTGCCCCGCGAACGCGCGGTACTGCGCGAGCACCGCGGCGAGTCCGTTCTCGATGGCCGCCGTCGACGGCGCCGGCGGCGAGAAGGCGTAGATGACGGCCATCTGCATCTTGTACGTCACCTTGTCGAAGATTGACAAAGGAATATACTCAACGGCGGCGGCGACTCCGGCATTGTAGGCGGGCTTGACGAGCTTGCTGCTCAACACCTTAACCTCCATTGCTGTCGAGCTAGTAGCTACCCTAGCTACGTCAATCAACTCACGGAAGAAGAAGATCGAGCTCGTACTTCGAGGAGGCGTGTTCTTGATGCTTACTTGCTTTGGATGTACGACTTGTTCCCTCCGAGCCTAGCGATATATATACGAAAAGGACGGGAAATTGCCATGCGCGGAAAAACGGTAGGTGGGGGTCAACCGAGCGAGCTGCTGCTGCTGCCTTCCCCTGCTTCGTTTTAATTTTGAAAACTTTGAACAGAGGCCGCCTCTCCCGCTCATGTGTTGACTGCATGCTCTTGCTTAGAGATCGATGGTTGTTGGATTAATTCAGAAACGTGCTTTCTGAATGTAATTAACTCATGCATAATAACAAGTCTCGTGACTGCTAACCATGTATCTAGCCTTTTCTATATATTGTATTGATTCAACTGGATATATAAAACGCATGCTTTGCTGCAAGCCTGCAAGTTTATAGGAGAGTTTGGAATTAACAATAATCTGAATGCGTGCTAGATTCATCAATCAGTTAATTATATATTATTGCATATCGTCAATAATAACAGCCATTACTGTTCAGTCCACCTGTGTTAGTGCAGCTAGCACAGTACTGCAAAGCAATGCAAGCAAGTCAGAGTAACAAACAGAGCAAGCTCAGCTAGCCATGCATGTGAATCGACCGAGCTCAGGCCTCTACCAGTAACCAGTTGAAGTTGTTGGTTAATACATCGATCATTTCATGGGTAGACTTTTCTTCTGTCTTTATGCAGTCTGTATATATGTTCGGTTGGACCAAGGAAATTCAACAAGATTGCATGCAGCCGGAAAACTATGTAATTTCAGTCTTTCGGCACCAGTCGAGTTAGTTAGTTAATTAGCAGAGAAATGCATGCGGTCTTTGTTAGCCGAAAAGCTAGACAAAAGTGTGTGTAAGCGTTAAAACACATTCAAAATGCGTAATAATTAAAACGTATTTCTAAAATTTTTACTATAAGATATATGAACCTCAAAATACATAATAGTAAAAACTTATTAATAAACTTAATAAAGTTATTGGGGGATAGTTGTTCTTGCAATAAATATTTTACTATATTAAAAAATATTTTAGCTATATAAAAAATATTTTAGCTATACCGTACTCTAAATATTATGTATGTGTGTCCTTTTATTTGATTCTTGGCGGTGAAGGGCACTTTTTGCATTGTATAGTATACCACTCACTGGTCGGTACGGTGCAGCTTCCTACATGTTTAACGTGCTGTATTGGATCTTTATGATCATTTCTGATAACCCCTTTCTCGATGCAAGATAAAAAAAACATTATAATTACATTATATTTGCGTGTGAAAACACTACTGGTCCAAAGTTGAGATGCCAACATGGCAACGTCAATTTATGATGTTTTGATATTAGCTACTAGTATTCGTCGAATTTCAATCGAAGCATAGCATTTTCTCATCCGTGGAAATTTCTATCATATATAATATAGTACAGGAGTAGCCTTTGGTAGATAGCCATCATATATGCATATTCCAAACCATGTTTGACGGAGTGTACATCCTAACTATTATGAATAAACATTATCACAGAATCTCTCATTCTAAACGGTCCATCTGTGATGGTCTTAGTGAATAGTCTCATATCTGATAGACCGTATCCAGATCCGTTAAAGATGAGACAGAGTAGCTAGACCTATCATAGGTGAGACCATATTTATATCGGGTCGTCGTATAAAACCGACATGATTAGGTCATCTCATCTCAATTGGGTTTAGTACACAGGTAGTTATAGGTAAGCCCTCACCTATAACGGCTATCTAGTCTAAATCCTTTACAGATGAGGATGTACTATCTCTAACAGTTTCTTAGTATAACTCGTCAGAGGTGTGGCTTGCCTTATGACGTGTGTCCAACTATACGGCCTGTCATAGATGTCTTGATCACACCTCTGATGGTTAGTATGTTGGTAATTGAAAGAGATTGGTTATCTTCTATATATACCTTCACAGATGTATTCATTGGTCAATCCACCTTGTACACTGTTTACATTTTAGGTGGAAGGGTAAGGGGACAAATCTTTGTCTTGATATTGAAAGATGAAATAAAAAATAAGCTAAATTTAGGCTTAGTGGTATTATAGTTTGTTCTTCCAAACAAATTTTATTATATATGTGCAGATGAATCATATTTGGATGTACAATACTAACCACTTGAGTTAGGACTTTAAAAATGTAGTAGTTCTAAATTCTACATAGGATGCTAAGAGGAGGAGGAGCAAGGAATATATTGTTTGTCCATGTATAGACTGGAGAAATAAGAAAATATTTATAGATATAGCGTAGTTACAATCTCATCTTATACATAGAGAATTTATAAAGGGTTATAGTTGTTGGAGCAAATAAGAGGAGCAAGAAGCACCAAATATTCCTATTAAAGAAGTGGACGATAAACACCAGGAGGAACATAAAAATCGAGATGACATGTATGTCCCTTTTCTGTTTGATGGTGATATTATTGATATTGACCATATTCTTTTTTAGATGCTTCGTTATATTGACAAGTCAGAATATAATGAGAAGGATTATGAGAAGTTTTTAACTCTGGTGATAGATTCTATGACACCTATATATCCTATATGTAAACCGAATCACACGAAACTATCTGTTATCCTTGATTTAATGAAGCTTAAGGTAAGTAACAGTTGGTTAGACAAGAGCTTCATGGATCTGCTTGAAATTTTTAGGACTTGCTGCCCGACAGGAATAAAATACCGAAGACAACACGTGAAGACAACACGTGAAGCAAAGCAAGTATTATGTCTATTAGAGTTGGAGGTTAGAAGAATTCACGCATGTCCAAATGACTACATCTTGTACTACAAAGAATGCGCTAACTTGGATACATGCCCTATATGTGAAACTTCTCGATACAAGAGAAAGAATATCAATATGGAAGATATGGAGTCAAATAGGGGTGGTCTAGCAAAGGTTATGTGGTATCTCCCTATTATCGACCGCATGAAGCAAACATTTACCAATTCTAAGGAAACTAGGTTAGTTCATTAGCATGCAATAGACAGAAAGGATAATAGTGTGCTAAGCCATCCGACTAATTCAGTGCAGTAGAGGAATATCGATACAAAGCACCCAGAATTTATAGAAGATCCAAGAAACATTAGATTAGATATGAGTACGGATGGCATGAATCCCTTCAATGACCTTAATAGTTGTCACAACACTTAGCCAGTTCTTCTTGTGAATTTTAGCCTACCACTTTGGTTATGTTTTAAGAGGAAGTACGTTATGCATTTTAAGCTAGTGCAAGGGTCGAGACAATCTGACAATGATATTGATGTGTTCTTAGAACCTCTGGTCAATGACTTGAAAATGCTATAGCATCTAGGATCTAAGACATGGGATGCTTATGGACAGGAGAACTTGAATCTTTATGCATTGCTGTTCTACACCCATTAATGACTATCTTGTACTTGGTAACCTTTTAGGCTAGATTATAAAGGAAAGAAATCATGTTTGGACTGTATGGAGGAAACACGCAGCAAGTGGATGAAGAATGCACGCAAGATGGTCTACATGGGCCATAGGAGATTTCTCCCACTGTATCACCCGTATAGAAGAATGATGAGAAACTTTAATGGAAAGAAGAAAAAGTGCAGGTCATCGCCAAAATTATCAAGAAGGCAGATGCATGACTTAGTGAGAAATATTCGTAATGATTTTAGAAAGAAGAAGAAAACTACCAATCCAAAGAAGAAGAGTATGTGAAAAAAGAAGTCAATATTCTGATGGCTTCTGTATAGGGAAGATCTAGAGGTCTGTTTGTTCTCAGAAAATAAGTTGTTCAAGTGTTCTAAGCTGCTGATCTGGCAAATAAGAGGTTTCATGTTATTTGTGAAGGAAAACAAAGAATTGTTGGGATTAACAACATTGTCGATGAGCATGATTACAACAAATATATCCACGCTGTTAGCCAAGAAGCTCTCCTTGGAGAAGTTCAACAGGATGATGACACTATGTACGCACGTGTGGACTATGATGATGGAATTCTTATGTAACAATGTGTGTATATAATGTACAAGTTTGGGTCTGAAGAGTCATTTTAATGTTACATGAAATATATGGATTTTCATGTGATTTAAAATAAATTTAAATTCAAACAAGATTACCGAAATTACAAATACACTGTGGTCAACATTTGGTCAAAGTTAATAGCATTTATACTAGCAAATAAGAAATTAATTTGGTGGATTTCTAGTCAAAATTACCTGTGACGATTTTAGTAAAGGGCCTGTCATAGGTAACTTACCTGTGATGGGTTTTATTGTACAGCTCATCACAGGTAAGTTACCTATTTTATTGTACATCCCATCACAGGTATGTTACCTATGATGTATTTTATTGCACGAACTATCATAGGTAATCCAAAAGACATTTTTTAGAAGTATATAGATTCAAGCAAAGTCACTCATATGTAGATCTAAGCCACCAATGCTCTTGTCCGAAAGCTCGATCCCTACCCATGCCACTGTCATTTCCACTGCCATGCCCTCTCGTTCTCCCTGAGCTCCCCAAACCCACCACTATGTCGCCATCACTGCAGACTCCAAGCACTTCCGTCATTCGAGAGTCTGTGGAGCCTGTCATTGTGCTACCATTGCTGCCGACCACGAGCACCACTATGGTATTCTCGAGCTCCCCAAGCCAACCACTACACCATTGTCGTCACTGCCATGCCCGAGCATCGTCCTCCACCTCCCCAAGCCAACAACTAAACCGTCGTTGCAGCCATTCCCTAGCACCGCCACGGTTGAACTATTTATGATTTAGCTTCACTTTTTTTCCTACCATACAAAGTGCATTGCAACATTTTTATGCTATCTATATTATTTTTTTAGTTTATTAACTAATGTGATTTTTTTTGAATTTCTTAGCTATACTACTGCTTGTGTTTTTAGGTTTTTTTGTTAATTAATAACCTTCAATTTTTGGTGATTTCTTAGTAATTAACTAGTGTGCTTTTTTATTTATTGAACTAATATAGTCAGCGATTTTAGGGCAAAAGTTTAACTATAAGAAGCAAAAATATTTTAAAACATCCACGAAACCAAAATCTCAGTCAGGACCTGCACAATAATTTTATGTTGAAACCCTAGAACTCATAACCAATTATCTAAACATAGACTGATAATCATCAAGGTGGATACTTCTAGAAGACCAATAGGAGCACGAAATATGATCGGCCCATTCGGTGGATGTCATATCCCAAGTAGAATGAAAGTAAATGTGTCTTATACAATGACCAATGTTACGTATTTGAGAATTGTACCATACAATTCATATTGGTATTTATATATTTGTCTATGCATGTGCTTGTGTATATATGTTCTTGGTTGTGAAATGATCACATAATATCATTTATTAAAAAAAATTTCATAAGTTATATTAAAAAAAAGATGATGCCTAACTTATGAAAATCCATAATTTATTATTTAATTCTTTTTTTCTGGTTTTTAACTTTAGAGATAGTCATGGTTCTTCTTAAAAAAACTCATGGGCGGCACGTATGTTCAAATAAAAATTTTAGCGATATGTGATTTCTAGAAATTAATATATGTGTATGTTGATAAATATCTAATAACGAATATATGCATGTGTGAGTTTATTGATATGTCAATGTCATTATGACAATATTACTATTAGAAACTAGGAGGGTTTGAGAACATATGTGATATCTGTTTTTTAGAAAACATGGCTATCAATTTTTAAAGCTAGCCAAAAAAACCCGTCATAGATAAGCACTACCTATATAACAGGTTTCAAACAAGATCAATCACATGTGACTATCTGTGATGAGTGCTAATTTACGTTGTCATAGGTGATTGAGCCATATCTGACAGATTGTGAAACATGCCTGTTAGAGATAGATTATCTTTGACGAGTCATAACCGCAATGACACGTTTGGAGTAGCTCATCTATGATGAGTCGTTAAATCGCCCATCAGAGCTATATTATCTTTGACAGATTGTAAGTGCAATTAATTTACGGTGCTATCTCATCTATAATGGATTTTCTTTACAGCGTGTCACAAGTAATCTTAACCTGATGAGTCTTAACTTATCACAGATGATGTAGAGTCATCACTGGCCACTCATCTTTGATGAGTGCCAAACTCATCATAAATGAGGGTTTGGAGCCATCACAAATAAACGGATTCATTAGAGTGATACGTGTTTATTTGACTTGTGAAATCAATCTCCTAGATTATCAAACGATATCCTAATAATTCCTTTGTTGATAAATATTCGATTATTAGGATAATATTTAGTTAAACTTTTAAAATTCGAATTATCAAATTTATATTAGAATAAATTTATATATAAAATATGATAAGTTTATGATATTATTATGATAGTATTTTCCTACACAATAAACTACTGGTATAATCTTTTTTTAAAACTAAGAATTATTTGAGAAGTTAAGAATGGTCAAAATTTTAAATTTTTGCTAAATCTTATTTTAAACATATTGGAGAGAGTATTTTTACATCTATTAATGAATTAAGCTTTGAGGAAGTTCACGCATTGTAAGATGTCATCTACTCTCTCTGTTGATTTGAGAACGTTGGTAGTAATTATAACTCTGTTGATTTATACAAGACTATATAAGACATACCTTAATCTGTGTCACATGATAGTCGACACGAACAGTAACTCATTCCCAGCCGTACCAATGAGAGTTTTGGCACTGATCTTGCTAGAGGCGGCTAACATCTTAATAATATACAAATAAATTATTAAAAACATAATTATATGTGACGGCCAAGGGAAAACCGGGAAATTAATTATACTCAACTAGGTAGTCGCATGCACATGAATGCAGAAATCCTTTTGATGCAGAAACAAAGACATTACTGTTTGATCGGAATGGTTGGTGAAATCTAACACTTTTAGGATGGGCATGTAGCTATCATGTGCCGCATGGAAAAAATGGAGGGAGAGAAAATTAATTAAATGATAAAGAGGCCAAATTTAAACCAGTGGGATGTTGCATCGGATGTAGAGGAGGCATGCGTATTTAGATTGTGCTAACATAATGATAAAGAGCCCAAATTGAAACCAGTCTTGTGCTAATATAATGCGTATTTAACTCTTTATTCCCCCGTCTCACAAAAGGGCTTCATTTCTAAAGCTTAAAATTTGTCCCACTAAAAATTCATTTTAGGGATTACATTCAAGCAGGTTAAGACATAGTATTTAATTAAATTAGAGCCTATGAAATACCAGTCCGATGTTGCATAGGAAGTAGAGGAGGCATGCGTATTTAGCTTGTGCTAATATAAATGATAAAGAGGCCAAATTGAAACCAGCCTTGTGCTAATATAATGTGCATTTAACTTTTTATTCCCCTGTCTCACAAAAGGCTTCATTTCTAAAGCTTAAAATTTGTTCCACTAAAATTTATTTTAGAGATTACAGTCAATTTGGTTAAGACATGTGTATTTAATTAGAGTCTAGAAAATACAACAAAGATTATTAATGATGCACACTGACATACACCATAGTTATTTCTATCTAGTACTAATTTGTTAGATATAAAGGTTTTTAGAGTAGAGAGTACATGCAAATTAAATTTTCCCATGTTTAACTAGCGCTAAGTTTATCAGCCGAAGAAAGAAACCCAGTAGGAATAATCATCCCTCTGTTCCAGGAAACCTTCAGACGTCGTCAAAGAAGCTTTACCTAGCTAGGGCTCGGTCTCGCTAGACTTAGCCACCGTACCCACGACGCTAAACCGAAAATTTCTTGTTTAGTGTGTCCGTCCACACAACACACAATATACATGTACACCATACTCTTACTGCCGGCTTACACATCCTAGGATAGAAATCAGAGGGCACTAGACTCCCACAGTAGTTCCACACCTAATTTGCACGCGTTTGTGACTAATAACCAAGTGGGTACTAGGAACAAATGAATGGATTAACAGTCACGTTTTCTGAGCTTATAACCGGTGCCATTTTTATAAAACCCGTTTCCTGTAATACGGTGTTATATTTATTTACAACTTTATAATATTTAATTTATTCATTTGTATCTCGAATAATTATCACAGATGAGAAAAACATGACATATATTTGCCGTGCTTGGAATTGACCCCGCTACTCACTCACTTCGTGATTCATAAGCCACTCATTCTAATAGCTCCATCATTTAACTTTCAGATTATAAGTTGTTAAATTTTAAATTTTAAAACTTAATTTTGAAATTAATTTTATGGTCGATATGATTTATTTGTGATTATTGTTTTTTTAATTGCTACGGACACATAAAATTTTTACCCATATTTTTTCACTAATAAGCCCATTGTACGGCTGGTTAATTAGCGCTATAGGCCAAACAGCTTGAACCATATAGGAGTCCATATTTAACTTTTTAGCTTTGATACTGTGCCATTTATAAGACACACTCTTGTATACTTCTCCAGCTACCCTTGGTCCATTTTCCCATTTTAATAATAGTTGTGCACTTTTCCAAAAATGTAGATTAATTTTAAATTCACTTCAGTCATCAAAATATCAAAGAAATTACTTGAGAAAAAATTCATATTCCACGGATCGTTTTGCTGACTGCTACAGTACTCACGTGCCTGATTCACTGCCACACAATTAATTATGTCATGCAACACCTTTCTTGCCGGGTATCCAAATGGCATGTGGAATATATATTGCTTCTTCGCTTCACTTGTCATGCAGTGAAGTTTAGCTAATTGTGGTAGCACATGCACAAAGCAAAGAAGTCCTAAATTTTGGAAGTTTTCAACTTACAAAATACATAGCAAGGCCATACATACGTGATACGTGCAAACATGCGCATATACTTTCATGATATTGCAAATAAATGCACTACCTTATCACGAGCAATGATAATAATGGACCCCCATCTTAAAACAAATTAACAATAGGACCTAATTACCAAATAAGAAAGGAAGCTAATTTGCGCATTTTCAATTTTCTCCTTCACATGTGTGTATGTGTGCCCAAAGTCCTACCGTTGTCCACGCTTAGGGTTTACGTCTCTCTGAACGTAATTGTAATCAAATGATTTAATCATAGAGTAGAATACAATGTATATGTTCAACGTAAATGAAACTAATAGACGGAAGCTGGGTTATTCTATTGTTGGCAGTAGAATGTTTTTTTTTGTTGCGATGAAACTGTAGACTATCTAGCTAATTACCAAATTACCTACTACCTAACCCATCAACCTCTGTTGATTTAGTAGATCGAGCGTGTTGTGCAAGAGACCGGGAGATTAGGCGACCACTGGCCTGGTATATTCTTTCCCCGTAAGAACACAACTTTGTATTTTTCTTCTTGACTACTCAAAGAATCAGGAATCTAATGACCATTGGTATTGTCTATTGTGGACCTTGATACAATGATATACGTCATATGGTTGATCCTTTGGGGCACTGGACATATACATATATTGGAGCTAGATCATCAGCAATTAATAATGTGGATTATACAAATATAAGCAGACTTTTCCACGAGAAATAAGCGTATCCTCAGATCATGCATGTATCCACACAGCGCACTAACACAATACAGTACATTTATTAACATTTCACAATATAATAACACAATAGTATATTGCATTTGGTGAAGCATCGACCGGGTTACATGTATATGCGCATGTACATACAATATTGGCTAATGGCATCATTGGATCGATCGCTTTTTGTTGCTCTTTTGCTAGTGAGTCAAGCCGTAACTGATAAACTATTTTGTAATGGCATAAGTGCCTTTTGTCTGAGGATCCATTAGTTTGCAAGGGAAAGAGAGGAAAAGGAGGAAAACTTTTTCTACGCACATGTTTTTTAAACTGCTAAACGGTAAGTTTTTTATAAATAATTTGCCTTAAAATATATTAATCAATTTTTCAAGTTCAAAATAATTAATACTTAATTAATCATATGTTAATGGCTCACCTCATTTTACATGATCTTCTTCTCTCTCAAAATATAAGAATTTAGTATAACATTAGACATATCCTAGTACTATAAATCTAGATAGAGAGAGTGATTAGACACATCTTAGTACAACTAATGGCCCCTATCTAGATTTGTAGTACTAGTATGTGTCTAATCTTGTACTATGTTCTTATATTTTAGGGTGGAGGGAGTACTACTTTTCAAAGGTGAGCAAGCAAAGCACATGTTTGGTTGGTGATTGTAGGTGAGCCAAGCGATGGTCGCACTGGCTTCATATAATATCCGAACAAAATTTGCTATATGATATTTAAAATTTGTGGCCTTTACCGATGATGTTGATAGCTAAATTTCGCATTAGGGTTAAGAATAGCAAAGTTTGGTCAAATTTGGAAATAGACCTAAACCTTCTGTATGAGACCGATCCAACCTTAGGTATATGGCTGGTCCAACCAGACCCCGGTCCAACCTTAGTTATATGACCGTTCCAACCGGCAAACTCTAGAGTCCAAGTCCAAATTAGGTATTTCTCGTGTTTCCTTGTTTGAGACTAGGGTTTCTCAAGTCCTAGTTGATTTATAAGCCTAATTGGACGTGAAAAGCGCTAAACACAAGACTATCATCCTATAAATATAGGGAACCAAGGCCGATTGAAACAATAACCAATCAATCGTCAAAATCAATCTATTACGCCTACATCTATATTCTATATCTCCCTCCTTCTTGCTACTTGTACCACACGTCTATTTACTCTTCAATCCCTCAATTATTCATTGTCTCTCATTTCTACGGCGTTAGATGATGTCATAGCTAGCCTACCAAGTCTAGCACAAATCGTCACGCATTCATCCTAATAGGGCTCCTCTCGGGTGTTTGTTTGGCAGCATTTGTCCCGCTATCGTGGCACATCTTTGGGTATTGCTACAAGTTGCACATAACGTGCTCAATGTGTAGTGGTGTGGTTTGGTGCCAACACACTTTTTGGCAACTCCACTAGGGAACAGTTTCGGTTGCTATAGCCAAAACCCTAATTCTCCACCATGGGCTCTCATACTAATCTTGATCAAGACGCCATCATGATTATGGACTATGGAGAGTTGCCAGGTGTTGATCGCCAATCATTTGAAGCTCACTTTGAAGATCTACGACAAGAAATGGCTTCATGTTTTTTGGAAGATGAGGTAAGGCATCGTCAAACAAAAATAATTCCCATTGCCCCTCTATGACACATCTAAGGTAACAACCAATTCTAGCAATGTCATGTTCTTGTATCTGAAGTTGCTCAAATAGTAGATGGTGTAGTTATTACTAGTTTAAATAATTAGTTTACCTCCTGTAGTTCTACATTTAAGAAAACCCTAGATGCTCGTATGAAAGAACTAAAGAATCGGCTAAGTAGCCAATCGCTAGGTGGTGCATTTACTTTATATAATAGTGAGCACATTAATGGTGTTTTATCGACTTATACTATTCCCCAGTGCGTATGCACCAAGATTGGCCGATAAAAAGTACCTATAATCTTTTCAATATGGTAGATCCTAAATTTTTCCTTCTAGCACAGTATGCATGTTAGACCACTACAACATCACCGGTCAAACCGAGTATAGTGATCGGTCTAACCGGGGATGTGGGGCAACGTCAGTCAGATCGCAACCAATAAGTGTTTTGGGATCAACTCCTACATTGGCCGTTACTAGTTATTCTATGACTGCTACACATCCAAAATTTAAAAGCCTTGAAGATGAGATTGTCGAAGCTTTCAAAAATACCTTCGGTATAGACAATAGAATTAAAAAAAGCTCTACATCAAGAATGCAATGCCAACGAAGCAAATATCTCACAAGATGTTATGTCTAATTGTCCTCATGACAATATTATTAAGGATATATCTTCAAACAATAAGACTGTTGACGTGCATACATCTAAATGGGCTTAAACCTCTAGGTCTAAACCATTCATTTGCTCTATCCTTAAGCTTGTTGGTCCTAAAAATTGGTATGAGGCAAAAAATTCACACTTAATGTAGCCAAATGGGATAAGATTTTTGACCATTTGTTAGTACATAAGCAAATAGAATTGTCGCAAGGCCATGTCATACTGCCACCTAAGGAGTTAAAGTGGTGAGCACACTATAAAGTTGTACAACTCAAATTCTCATGCTACTAATGATTACAACATATTTAGAAGACAAATTCAATCAGCCATTGATGAAGGAGGATTGGAGTTTGTGGGTATGTAAGAAGATGAGCTATCTTTTTTCTATATATACTATTGAATTGCAAGAGAAGAAGATCCCTGATAGTAAGCAGAAGACTACATTGAGGACATCAATGCTTGGGGGCAAGGGGGGAAGATGACAAGCTAGAGATTACAAAAGATAGCAAGCAAAGGGTTGAGCAATAGCCTCGGAGATTGAGTCCACCCACCAAGAAAGGTGGGAGACAAACAAGGAAGGATCTTTTGCAATATTCTTCTTCTTCTTTTTCATGGTTTTACCCTTGTTATGGGCCATAGAGTTTTAATGGTATGTGGATGATGCCGACATATATGCCATATTATTACTCTTTATGGGCATTGACATAATGATCAATTTTGAATAATCAACCGTGTTCTTCTCTTAGCCAGTTGAGAGAAAAGAATCTATTACAAAAGAATAACCGTAAGAAGGTGGTGAAACAAGAGTGGAGGCTAAAGAAAAACAACAAAAAATATGAACAAGAGGGGGCTCTCATAGTAGTATTACATCACCACTAAATATATAGCCTTAGGGCATTCATGGCTAATATTGGTGGATATCGTCCTTAGATAACCTTGTGCTTAGGACTTTTTAGTTCACAAGTTTGCCAAAAAGACATAGGGGTATATGTTGATAGCCAAATTTGATGCTAGGGGTCAAAGAATAGCAAAGTTTGGCCAAATTTGGAAATAGACCTGAACCTTATGTATGAGGCTGATCCGACCTTAGGTACATGGCTGGTCTAACTGGCAGACTCTAAAGTCCGAGTCCAATTTAGGTATTTATCATGTTTCCTTGTTTGAGACAAGAGTTTCTTGAGTCATAGTTGATTTCTAAGCCTAATTATAGATGCAAGACCATCCCTCCTATAAATATAGGGGGCTAAGGCCAATTGAAACAAACACCAATCAATCGTCGAAATTAATCTATTATGCTTATCTTTATATTCTACATTTCCCTCCTTCTTGCTACCTGTACCCCATGTCAATTCACTTTTTAATTCCTCAATTGCTCATTATCTCTTATCTCTAAGGCGTTAGAGGACATATTAACTGGCTTGCCGAGCCTAGGATAAACTAGTGTGCGTTCATCCTAATGGGTCTCTCCTAGGTGTTCGTTCGGCGACATCTATCCACCTGCAATATCGTGTCTCCGAGTGCTGCTATGGGTTGCATATAACGTGCTTAAGGTGTGGCAGTGCTATTTGGTGCTAATAGATAGACATGGTAAGGCTATGGTTTTACCGTAATTTTATAATTAATTGCTACATAACACTAAGGCTATTAGAATAATATTATTCTGGTTGATAGGAGAGAATATATGGCAAAGGTCCCATTTGCCTCTCCATCTTGTCTCCCCTCCTCTTTACATATTTGCCTGGCCCCTACCCCTCCCCTGCAACACAAACGCCGACCAATCCCGCTGCTCCTTAACATGCCCATGCGCCGGCTGGATGTGCTGATCCATGCCAACATCCACATGGCCACACTTGCTACTCCTCTTTCATGAAGACTCAACCCCTCCGGTTATGTCCACTTTATATCTCAATCCTTGGATTTGCTCAACAGGTGACAAAATCTAAGTTCAGTGTCGAGATTACTTATCCCTTGTCAGATACCCCTGCCTGGCCTATATAAGATGAGGGGCAAATAATAAAAAAAATTAATAAATTACCACGTTTGTAGTGTCTATTGGTCGAACCATAATTTTACGGTATGTATCTATCAGTAAAACTACAAACTTTGGATATGCCTAGCAAAATTTCATATCCGGTCATCAGATACGTGTACAGTATATATGCAGCGATCGAATTAATTGATGGGACTACTAATTTTGTAGCAGAGTAGGCATGGATGGATGGACGAGGATTGTGCATGCAGCTGCACATCACGGTCATCGGGTCTTGTTTCTCATCAAAGTCCAATTTGGCATTCTGATATGCTGCGCCTACCTGTACTAGTAGATAGTGTTACTGTCGACGTACGTCTCCGTTCTTCACCAGTAGTACGTTTCTTTTGTGCTCGATCGATCATCACCATCGTCCGCCGCTGAAACTTGATTCGCCGCCGTAGTTTCCATCCGCCGGTCGACGTCAACCGCTGAGGGTTTGCTTTGGTTTGGCTTGCAATTCTGGCCGCCGGCCGGCCAGCCGGCCGTCACCTGCACTGCGTTGCTCGCCACTTGCAGAGGGCTTTCTTCTCTTCTTCCTCTTCTTTACTTAACCATCTAACTGCCACAAGCAAGATAGGCCATGATTAAATTATATTTATGTTCTTGCAGTGTAGAATATTCTCGATCCAGATCAATCATGAAACCTAATTAATAATACATGTTGCTGCATGCTGCATGGTACAATGACGAATCGGGTGGAGGTAAAGGAGGATTTTAATTACTCGAGTCAAGTCCATATCCACTCGTTTATTATATGGCAACTAAATAATAATTTAAAAAATGATAATTTAAAAATAGATAAAATAGATTAATATATAATATATTATTCTATAAATATGTAAGTTTAAGTTCGAATTTTATAAGTTTTAAAAATAACAAATTAAACTCTACTATTACCTGTTTATTTATAGCTAAATGTGTTATTTTTGGTGATATATTAGAGTAATCTGTCAATTTTTTTAAAAAAATATAATATTTTAGTTGACATGTAATAAACACACTCGAGTAATTAAAAGAAATTTCTCTTGAGAGGGTACGTGCGTAAGAGAGACCAATGGTCAATGGTTGTCTGAGTCTACTCATTGTACTCTGCTCTTCAGCTCTTGTCGTGTGAACTCATGCCCGTTTATATTAATTGACTGACGATTAGTATCTACTAATCGATCATATAATCTGATAGATTGATTCGTTTAATTAGAACCATGCATATAATTAATTGTTTAATTTGCCACAACAATGTCAGTCAAGTTTCACCAAAATTTCAGCAATGTGTTAATTGTACTATTAATATTATGCTTGACTTAATATATATGGACGACTTAAACAAAATAACAGATAGTTGTATCAGCGAAATAGTACGAGCTAGCTCGGTACTGATCAAAAATCCGAATTTGTCTTCTGTTTCTAGGTTAGGTAGAGCACTGCCAGCCAAGGGCAAACTTATGCATGCCCCATGTCGTCGGGACCTATATAGTGGAAACTTAATATTGTCACTGAAAATCACGGTTTGTTCCGTATCCAGCATACGGAAAAACATATATATATTACACACCTTACGATTTACTACCCATCCGTTCCTTTATATTTGTTGCAAACACTATTTATATTTAAAATTTGATCATTTTTCTTTTTACAAAAATTTCTAAGCACTTAAATAGATGTCATATTATTAAAGTATATTACATATTAAACATAAATATTACACTATCATTCATCATATATAATCTAATCATTTAAAGATTATTAGTGATTAAAATTACAACAATATTAATCAATGATAACAAATATAAAGGAACATATGATACTATACTTTGTCAATGCCATGTCTCTTTTTTTCCCTATCAAGTTGTCAATCAATGCATGTCTCCTTTTATCCCTATCGAGTAATTGTCGGCTGTTAGGAACACGAACGACGACGACTCTACGCAACCATGGAGAGGTCGATCGGTAATTAATTTATGATAAATTAAATCGTGGAATATTTAGTGGACGTCAAGGTAAGATCAATAACTAGACTCAAAACAGATGACGTGTATGAATGCGTCCCGGCTATATGTCTTCAATCTCTACCCGTTTTACTTGGCATTTTCAATCGCCGGCCGTACGATGAATTAAACGTAACCGAGTTTCCAGTCGTCAGATCGACATAAAAAGTTCTCCAAAAAAGCGAAGAAAACGTGATCGATTCATCCCCTTTTTCTCCACCTAATCACGAGCAGCAGATATTCCATGTTATTGTCCAAACGATATACGAATGCGGCGAAGATTAATTCAAACAGTAGTAGAATTAATCGAGAAATTAATAAAAAAAAGTTTCTTCTCAGCACTGATGGACAGCTTTCTCCGAGGTAGGTATAAATTATTTCCGTCTGCATGCCGGCAATTAAGCAGTGGTCATGACTGTATGTGTTTTGCACGTGTGTGGCTGGTTGCAATTTATTCTTTGTTTGCGTTTCAAAATGAACGAGGTTCAAAGTTAATCATTGTCATCATTAATATTTTATAATAAATAATTAGCTTTATAAATGATTTAATTAATAAAAATCGGTTTAAAATTATTTATAGTATTGATATAAGTTTATGTGTGACTAATGTGGGTTAGATTATAATATTTATGACTATCTATTTGTGTGTATGTAACTTAAAAGTCGAACTAACCGAGGTCTTGGATATCATATAATAAGATGGGATAAAAACATAAGATCTTAGAGTCAACATCGGTTAACGATGGGATCGAGAAGGCTCAGGAGAAGCCGCGGCCCAGAACATAGTAATTAGATAAATTGCTACAATAATCAGGTGAGGTGCCACACTAACGAGCAAAATCGCCATTGCACTCAAACTGCGTATTGGTGTCAGATTTTAGAATTTGTAATAGATTTTGAAAATTGAGAAATAGAGTCCTAGTGGGACTAGGAGTTCTACACCTAGTTAGAGGTAGGTTTTTGGGTATATAAATAGAAAAGTGATTGAGACTTTAGAGTAATAACTTTGATAAGAAAGGAAAGGTAGGGTTTAGTTTCGAGAGAAAAATAATTGTTTTGTATGCAACACATATTGATACAATAAAATTGATCTACTTTCAATAATTTTATCGAGTTGTGTTTTTTATTCGTGAGCAGTTAGATTGGCGGTAAACTTGGTTGCATGACTAATAACTCCATAGATTCAGTGTTATGAAATTAGATGAACAATGGAGACATGATTTTTTAGCAAAAAATCCTCTACGGGAAAAAAACATAAGCGTCAACCAACAATGATCATCTCAGGAGTTGTTTACAAACGTAAAGAAATAAAAATGGAATGTCACCCCTCCCGCACGTCTTACAAGAGATAGGAAGACTTCTAATAAGAAAATACTTAAAGTCCTATAAAAAACTAATTCAACTATATTGCTAACTATCACATATTTAATATGCAGAAGCATGTTTATAACGTAGTGTCTAGTGTTGTTGAGACTTGATTTTACTGTGCCTGTCTTTTCGTGAGGAAATCTATACTGTGCTTGGTGTCTACGTAGAGCTGGACATGTCCTCAAGCACTGTCCACGTTAACACTATAGCTAGTAGCCTACACAAGTAAAAAAAAATATTGGTTTTTTTCCCCTTTATGGTACCATTGGATGATTACAGGTCGTTCATTGTTTTGGTTTCAATTATTATCTGATTTTATTTACCAAATACATTATTAAATGAGCGGCATGATTATTAGAGGGGTAAACTTGAAATTAAAATATATAATGCATGCTGGTGTTTTCTTTTCTCCGGAATGGAATGTAATAAACTCTTTTCGAGCTCCATGAGATTTTTGAAAAAACTTTATATATATGAATTTCACAGAAAGCTATTTGCAATCCTTTTTTTGTAACTTTATAATATTTAATTAATTTGTTTATACTCTCAAATAAATATTGCAAATCACTCCACTATTCAACACAAAATAACAGACCCAATTAATATTTGGCTTATTATTTAGAGCCGCTGTTGTATTTGATCCGTGAATAGACGAATCAAAACACGAGCACACTATTTAAACTCAAGATCTTCATCTGGATCTGATGTCTTATTGAGTTTGATGCACCAATCATTTTAACCAAAAGCTTACTTAACGAGAAAAAAAACCTGGGACAATGCACTCACATTGCAACATTTATAAATATTGACCTCACATTTTTCCAACGAAACACAACCTTGAGTAATCGTTTCGGTCCTATATTGGTCCCCAGCCTCAACTGGAAATGGCCACCACTAAGCTTTCTTCAATTCATTCTAAGTCAGATCGTGAGTTCTCAGTTTCATTGTTTGCTCTATATGGAATCATCCGCAGTAAAATTTTGAATTTTAAAATTTAATTTTAAAGTTGATTTATAAATTTTTTGAACGTACTTTCTTTTTTAACATTATCTTTAAAGTTGCTAATGAAACATATATATATATATATATGTTTTAATCATTAATAAGCTATTTTAGCTTATAATAAGCTCATTGTCAACCGATGAGGTCCTGTACGTACGTCCTTACAGAGTTCTAGTACTCTTAACTACAGTATCGGTTACCCCAGCTTGACTGACCTTGCAACGTACTTAATTTGCAAGTTGCCAATATAGCTTTGCCCGAGAACGTTGATAATGTTTGGTTTGGCCTTTCTAGACCTCTCAACAGTCCTAGTACTTTGAGTTATACTAGTACTATTCAGCAACGGAAAGAGCTAACAAGACCCATTTGAGTTTGTGGCCTTTTTAAAAAACCCCTGTCAACAATCCTAGTACTTGTTATTGTACTATCCAGCAACTGAAAGAGCAAAACGTATTTGAGTTTGACCTTAGAAGCACCCTAATAATGAGAATCAATATTTTTTTTCATTAACGGTTAGCTAAGATAATGTTGTTGAGCATTGCTTTGATTAGACTGGCCAGCAAGCCTCAACAAGTACTAAAAATGCAACTGAAACACAAACAGAGGTAGCATGCGTGTTGTATACACTTGTACAGTAGTTGTACTAGGATACATGTACTATCGAGACAGCATTTGTGCTGGCGATTTGATGAGATGGACTATACTGGTAGTAGCTAGTAATCCACATCCGTTGAATTGACGCGCACAAACAAACGGCTGCGACTTGGCGGCTCGACGGACCATATGGTATCAACAATAGCCACCAACTGCAAACTGACCAACCCAATCAAACCCCTTTATTTGTCCTTGGCACACGTATGATCGATCTCTCAAGAACTTCAGTATGAAATGCACTGGATTCTCTTCTATGAATTTCTTCCCCACCGGTGAAATGTCCTTTTCAATCTGGACAAAACATGATTTCATCGCTGAAATAAACAGCACACAAGTTTCCATTTCTTTCTGCCTAAAATCAGTGTCTTTGTAACATGCTCATCATGAGTCTCATTGTTGCAAAAATTAGGAGCAGTTAACCGTTGGCAGTGGTGGAGCTTGACTGAAAGATCAGAGGGGGCAAGGCCAATTAGTTATACATGGGTAAACATAGAAGGGGAGGGAATATTTAAGAGTTTACTCACTAAAATAACCAATAATTATTATAGCTATTCAATATGATTGCTTAATTGCTGGGGAAGTCTATGATCCACTTTAGTTACATGAAGCTCCGCCTCTGGTCGTTGTTACTGTCTCCACATATTTTTTCTAAGGTAAAGAAAATTTTATTGAATCCAGACAATTACATGATGTAATTATATTAAGATCACACTTAAATTAGGACCATACTAAAATCAACAATTAAAGAGTCTTCAGATAAAAATCAACTCCTAGGTTTATTGTTGTAAATAATCCGAATTGTTCAGAGTTTGGAAATACGGGCTGTTGGGAAATACGAGGGTTTGGTGTTTGTTACCAACCACAGTTTAACCACCATATACTAACAAAAGTTACTACACTTAGATGAGACAATCAAATTTATTGCCACACCTTAGCAAGCCTAAGAAAATCTTGTCACAGTTATGTCTCCAATCAAATAGCTGCCAAGTTGGTTGAACTTTCTTGACATGGCAAACTGTGACAAACTATGGCCAGTAACCAAATACCCCCTAAAACTCTGCCAAGTAAGTACTCCATTAGATTAAAAATAATTATATTAGGCATAAAATAAAAAGGATGGCTGACATATTAGAGTATACATGTAATATATAACCCCAATAGATCAGACATAAAATAGGCTAGGCTGAACCTAGGCTTATAAAGCCCATGAGATCCAACCAGACCTGGCACAATCTCCATCCAACAACAAGAACAACAAAAAATCTCTTTAGGTATATATATTTTTTTAGTTAAAAAAATGTTTTCACCCAACGAGCGCTTGTGTACATTCAAAGTAGGAAGTCTTATTAAAAAAAAGTAAGTACTCCATTAGATTAAAAATAATTATTATTTTAAATAACATTAATGTTAAATTTTAAAACTTTAACTGTGAAAAACTTCTAAAATATTTTATCTTAGAAACATAAATACCATATGTATTGATTAATCTTAAACTACTTTAATAAAAATATATATTTATTGATATTTAATAGAAATTAATTGTCAAATTATTTTTAAAAGTATGTTCTAACTTAAAATAATAATTATTTTAACCTGAGGATTACTAACGAAGAATGGGCGAGGACGAAGTGCCTGGAATGAACAATGACACAAGTTACATGCGCGCGTAATAAGTACGGCTGTGCTGGTCAGTTGTTCATCGCGGATGCGCAATTAAGCGCGCGCGCATTGCACGTTGCACCACCGTACCGTCGAGGGGAAACCACCTTGATTTCTCCCTACGTAATCCTCCCAATGCCTAAAGCAAATACAACGAGTCTACACCAACCAATTATAACCGATTATAAGAATTGTCACGTAAGATTTATATTGAATTTATAATAAAGTAGATAAAAAAAGAATGCTAAAAGAGGTTAAAGCTGGGTACTGATATAACCAACTATTAAATTGTTTTAAAGTTTAAACTTGTTCCTAAATATAGCTATTTTTTTCATGTATGTCATATTTAATTTCTATATATATATTACTTCTCAACCAGTAACTCAATTTCACATATTTTTTAGATTCTCATAAAAACCTTATAGTACGGAGAGAGTGGACAAGTAACAACCTTCCATCATTGAATTTCACATATTTTTTGAATTCTCGTAAAAATCTAATATATAGAGATGTACAATAAATTATTTATTAGCCTATGGTATAGATGATATGTTTCTCTCTCTCTACTTTATTTTAAAATATAGAACACATTTTATTTCATTAAAACATGATTTTAACTAATAATTTCTCTATTAGAAAATTATTTATACGATATAAAATTATAATCATAATCATATGTAACTTTTAAAATATGAATTTAATAAATTTAATTTTGTGTCATAAAAAATATATTCTAACGAAATAAATCCTTGTCTTATTAAATAAAATACGCTATGTAATTTGATTTTATAAGGAGCCATTGGTTATACTATAGACATTGTTCCAAGCTACGAACCGCGCCGGCGATGCGCGCACCGCACGACGCGAGGCCGACCCATTTGACCGGATCGGCGCCCCCCTCCTCGCTCCTGTGTCGCCACCACCCACCCAACCTCCTCCCCCACTACAGATATATAACGCGCCGCCTCGTCGCCACCAAAGCCACGGATACACTACTGCACCAGCAACCACTTGCATTTTCTCATCTCGTCTCATCATCCATCACTCGAGTCGACAACCCGTAGCTGCCCGTTGCAATCGACCCTCGGTGAGTGGACAGAAAATTGATTTATGAAGAACGAACTTACCACCTAGCTAATCGTGCGTATGCATTTACCGGCCGGTAATTATTAAGCCTGTGTCAATGCACGCATGAGCGGTTAGCTAGCTTCCATTTTAATTGTCATGGTAACTAATTACTCTATGTGAAATGTACAATGTTTTACATATAGCAGGTTGTTGACAAAGCTAAGCTTGCTACAGTAAATCGGTCACGTACGCCACCATGGTTGGAGGAAGCCCCATGCAAGCCGTGCTCATGGCTCCCGGCGTCAAGGACAAGAAGGTGCTTGCCTTCAAGCGCGACGCGCTCAAGGGCAGGGACGCCGTGACCGGCCTCATCCGCGACATCGTCGCCGGCGCCGCCGCCCCCCGGAGCGCGTTCCACGTCTTCAACCTCGCCAAGGTCGTCGACCTCTACCGGGGGTGGCGCTGCGCGCTCCCCGACGTGCGGCCCTGCTACGCCGTCAAGTGCAACCCCGACGTGTCGCTGCTCGGCGCGCTCGCCGCGCTCGGCGCAGGGTTCGACTGCGCCAGCCGCGCCGAGATCGAGGCCGTGCTTAAGCTCGGCGTGCAACCCGGCAGCATCGTATATGCCAACCCGTGCAAACCCGAGGCGCACATCGAGTACGCCGCCGAGGTTGGCATCAACCTCACCACCTACGACTCCGAGGAGGAGGTGGTTAAGGTCAAGCGATGCCACCCCGGCTGCGAGCTGCTGCTCCGCATCAAGGCGCCGGACTCCGGCGACGTCAAGGTCGACCTGGGACTCAAGTACGGCGCCAACCCGGACGAGGTGCTGCCGCTCCTCCGCGCGGCGCAGCGCGAGGGCGTCACTGTCGCCGGCGTCTCCTTCCACGTCGGGAGCGGAGCGTCACGCGCCGACGTCTACCACGGCGCCATTGAGGCCGCGCGCGCGGCGTTCGACGCCGCCGCCGCTCTAGGCATGCCTCCCATGCGCGTCCTCGACATCGGCGGCGGCTTCATGGCCGGCCCGACGTTCGACGAGGCGGCGGCGGTCATCAGCCGGGCGCTCGAGCGCTACTTCGGCGATCTCCCCTGCGTCGAGGTGATCGGCGAGCCCGGGAGGTACTTCGCCGAGACAGCCTTCACCCTCGCCGCGTGCGTCATCGGGAAGCGCACCCGCGGCGAGCTGCGGGAGTACTGGATCGACGACGGCCTCTACGGCTCCCTCAACTGCATCCTCATGGACCACTACGTGCCGCGCCCGAGGCCGCTCGCCGCCGGCGCGCGACACGGCGAGGAGACGCACGCCTCGACGGTGTTCGGCCCGACGTGCGACTCCCTCGACACGGTGGTGACCGGCTACCAGCTGCCGGAGATGAGCGTCGGGGACTGGCTCGTGTTCGATGACATGGGCGCCTACACCACCGCGGCCGGCTCCAACTTCAACGGCTTTGCCACGTCGGCCATAAAGATCTACCTGGCATACTCCAGGTAGGCAGCCACGTCGGCAACAACGTATAATCTGCATATATAAACTAAAACACAAGTTCATTGTTGTATCAAATTACTTTATTATGTCACTAGTACATGTTCAAAGGGTTGCAATTAAGCTGTACACAAAACGAACGCATGCACGTTCGTGATTTGTAGTTGTTTTTTTAGTGGTTGATTCAATACATGTACAACCTGATTTTTATGTATCAGATGTATACATAACATTTTTTGTTTCCTAATATTTGAGATTTTAATCGAACAGGACATGTAACATGATTTTTTTTAGAAAAAACTCGAATTACCCTGAACAAGAGTCCAAATTATTTCCCACAATTCAATACTAGACATTTTACACTCAATTCATAGTAGTTTTGATATTATGTGGGTCGCACAGTTAGAAAAAAAATATATAATTGGTGGGTCCTACCGTTTTTAAAATATTTTTTTGCTTATTGGGCTAACACGTGCAAAAACCACTTTTGGATTGATTGATAGGGAATAATTCATTCGATTTAAAAATTGAGTTGTTAAATATCTAGTATTTAAGTTTATGAGGTTAATTCTAATTACTGTAATAATAATTTACGTGTAATTTGAATGACCGCAATAATTTAGGGTACTTTTTTCACTGTGAAACAGTAGGAGATTCTCCTATGGTATATTAATTTTCATATAAAGTTTATATACAAGAAAGGAGACATGCAACCTGATGGTTTCATTTACACCTAGCTTGTAATGAAAAAAAAAATGCAACCTGACGGTTTGGGCTAAACAGAATCTGTTAACCATGGGCCATAGTCCAATACAGGCCTATTTATTTATTGATCTCAAAATGAAAAAAGGGCCCAGGCAATCTCTCTACCGCCAACTACCTCAGAATATCCTCCGAAAATCAGGTCAACAACATTAGGAACTGAATTCACAAATGACAATATGCTGCATTAATTCATACTTTTGGATGTTTACACACACACAAACTCATCATAGAAAGAGGCTAAAAAACATCTTGTTTTTGTCAGATTGTTGACATATTTCAGACTCTAATGTACTAGCTCAAAATTTTAGTTTGATATTTTAGGCTACTGATGTTTTACTTTAGACCATCTTTTCACCAATGTATTTACTTTAGACAAGATACCAATGTTTTTACTTTAGACAAGATAATATTTTTATTGCACTTTGGACTATCCCGACTCTTTTATGAAGGATCTTAAATACGTCACTTCCTACTCACTAATAAACTCTCACATAGCTGTATGTATAGCATTTCGATGGATAAAATAGTTGAGAGGCCTAAAATGTCAAACGTAAAAATTACCCCATTCAAAGTAAAAAATATAGGTTAAAGGATGTTCTAAAACAAAACATTTACCACTGTACATTTACTATCAAGCCACATTGATTTAGAGAGGTGGTAACATCTGAACAACGCCTTGGTGACATCTGAACAACGCCTCACCGTGGATAAAAATTTCGGAAGAAAACCTCAAATACTCCAGGAGCCGGTTAATGAGTAGAACGAATGCATTAATTTTGCCGATTTTAAGTCAGTTAATCTGATTGGATCAACAGTTCAACACTAATAGCATTGATCTAGCGATACCATTTCTTAATATCTTTTACGTTAATTAGTAGATCGATTAGTTGGCACAAATATACACAGCCTGATCTTTGTATCACGAACAATCACTTCTATTAATTAGGCCCACATGACATACCATTTGAGTCTCATCTGCTATGTTATTATAGTTAAGGAAGTGTTAAAACAGTCTAAATATGTAAGCAAGACATTGCATGGGCTGGCAGTACCTGTGAATGTAAATTAAGGATAGCAAGATACTACCTCCGTCTTATACTATATAAAATTTATCCTTAAAAGATTATGTTCAGTAAGGTGGACTAATTGACTGAACTTTTCTTTTAAATAGTTCATGCTTCGTTTATTCTATGTATGAATGGTGGATTATAAGTAATGTTCAATTATTAGAAATAACATTAAATAGGGGTATGACGGTCATTTATGTTAAGTGATGCTAATCTATCTGAAATTCCGCTAGAAAGACATTTTTTATGGAGGTAGTAGTTCACTGTGCAACACAAAAAAAAAGTGGAGGTAGGAGCTAGTTCCAGATAAATAAAAAAAATCATGTGTAATTGTACACTGGCTCATTTTTCCTGTGGCTATGGAATTTTGCCCTTTTCTCCACCTAATTTTCAGATAATAGGCAACTGTTTTAATATAAGGCATTGCATCATGCTTAATTAAGCAAAGAGTAGGTACTTAATTACTTGCATTTTAGCTGTCCATTTGAAATTTATTTCAGGCTGTAACTGCTCCCGGAGTACAAAGATCTCGATTTAGAAAGCAGCATTTCCTCTGCATTTGGTCGCATCAAATGAAGATATTCCTGCGGATATCCATAGTTCTCTTTCTTTTCTATTTCAGTTTGAATGAACAAAGTCAGTAATTTATATCTGAGTTGAATGATTGAACTGCATCTTGCACATGTTTGTTGATTGTGAAAGTGCAAAAATTAATATAGCTTGTTACTCTGCAATATAAGTATGTTCTGGTCTATAGTTTAATTCATAGCCATGGAATGGAAAAATAACTCGTTTTATAAACCAAACAATATTTACCTAAGCATTGCTTAAGTAATCATGATTATCGTATCAAATTAGGTTAGTTAGGTGTGTACACATTTGTTGGTTTGAATTGCATTTGATGTGTCCGGGTATGTTATCGTAAGTTCAGCGCAACTCAATTCATTTGTTGATTAATTAATGTAAATTCGTCACTTCATTTGTCTTAGTACTTTTCTTAAGCTTACTCTAAAAACTACTAGCATTGAATTTACGTCATGTTGTAGCGTGTTATAAGATTATATAGGGTTTGTTCTTAGTTCACATCATAATCCAAAGGTAATGGCGCAGTTTAAATTAGTCGACCTATATCATGACACGTGTGATGACAGAGTCACTAATTAAACTTGTGATAACAACCTAACACCATTTGGAACTCTTTGATGATCAGTTTGCTCAAACCAGCAACCTAAGGAAAGTATTCAAAAAGCAAGAAAAACATTTTTACATGGAATCACCTAAAAGTGGTAGATGGGGTGCAACATTTCCACTTACTAGAATCCCAATGAGTGTATATACATGGAGCCGCAATTTAATTGAGAGACCTTGTGATGTTCTGTCCAAGGTCGTGCTAAATGCTCGCAGATAGTGTTACGTGAGCATTTCTGTGAGCATTTAGAATTTGAGAACAGCACATGGTGCAGTGGCAGGAGCTGCTAGTGCTGTGTGTTGGCCTAGGTTCAACTTTCTTCCATACTTTCTACAACGAGTTTCTTAGTTTTTCATCATTTATTTACTGTGCGTATTCCAGTATTCTTATTAAAAACATTCCTCAAATTAAGAAAAACTAAAAGGAAAAATAATTAAGTTGATACAGTCTAGTCTAACTTGATTGATGACATGTACATGAATTAAAGAGGAAGAACTCGGTAAATTTCAAAAGTTTGACTTCACAATCAGTAGTAATATCACCATCGAATATACTCCCTCCTTCTCTTCTAAATGATCATTGTTTTAGCTAGTTAAACAAATAAGAGAGAAAAAATATCATACTCTTTATTAATATGGATAAAAAATAAGAGAGAAAACGAGAAGACATAAGATCGAGTACTACCGATTCGATGGTTAAAAAAATGATCAAATAATATTATAGAAGTCTAGTGGATCTTCATAGAATAAATTCCTAAGCTAACACAGCAGTTATTTAATGACGAAAAGAGTATATCATTGTTGTATTTTTAAAAAAAATAATATCTAGTTGTGCGGCCATATTAATTATACTCTCTTCATCCTATACAACCACCACTAACGAAAACACTAAAAAAAAACTTTTATTACCTCCTCTCGTTTGAATCACCCTAATGATTAAATACAATGCATGCATCCAATAATATTAGAGATCTGAGGGTGGAGGATTAAAAGAAACAAATTTAGGGGATGGAAAGTGGTAGTTAATTACATGTATGAATGCACGTATTTATTATAAAATATTAAAAAAGTAGTTATGTACTTATATTTTATTTTAAAATAGAGGGAGTAATACGACAGTAACTGCTTCATTAATGCATATAACAACCGTGTCTTGTGTCTTACGCACACTGTGACACCGATTTCCGAGTAGTAAGACGAGCTTTCACACATCATTTTCACAAGGCAGCAAATTTCTGGCTCTGATTAGCTAGTTAGGCACAAATATATTATTATCAAGTCAAATTAATTGTCAGCTGTTAGCAAGGGTTACATCTAGGATGTGAATCGGCGAAATTGAACGGGAAGCCAATGAACACTTACCTACCCTATCCTTGCTCAAAGATTATGGAAAACGACTTTAAGGAGACATGTCTAGTTAATCTATCTATTAATTACCTAAATTAATATTGGACGACATTTGCACACATGTAGTACTGTATGATTGGACCTTATTATTGTGTAGAGACGGCCAATTAATTGTATGTAATTAACTGTCGTACTATCTTTGACCCCATCTTTGAATATAAGCTGGCACTTTCGCATTTGGTCTAAAAATATGTAAATTAGCCATATTGAGTAAACACAATGAAATTGTTCTTAAGAATATCCGTTTTGGATCTCAAGTTCTCCAGGACTCCGCCAACATATATTCATGAACTATACTAGTCTATTATATATATAGTTGAAACTGCGTCTCAGCCGGAACTAGATAGCAGTATTCCTAGATATGATTAGTACAACTACCAAGTGATTAGTTGAATTGTTGGACCTTAATTTGACCAACGTTAATTAGAATAATCATCAGTAATCCAGGGAGAATATGGTTGCCATGTATTCTCTTATCAATGGAACTTAAGACTCACAAATATCCGAATACATTTCCTAACCTAGGTAACGTACGCCCTCCTTGCAATTTTTAACTTTATTTTTTAAAAAAAATCAGGGAGATGAGCAATTTTCAAGTTGTTTTTTTAGAACTTCAAGGATATGCGTAGCATCCGGTACACGCAATAAGAATTTGTCGAGTGTGTACAATTTGATGGAGAGTGCATGTGAAACGCATTTTCCCACTGAACACACACCAGATGCTTGCATTGCTTTTTTTTTAATCAAAACACAGCTAGGAATGTCCCCGCGGTTAGTTATTTTTATTATTAAAGGAACAAAATACAAGCCTAGAATCCAATCTTTTACTATATATTTCTGTCTCTTATTTAATCTAAACAAAAGTAAAAGAGGTCGCTTTTCAGAAATTTACATTGCTTAAATTTGTCAAACAAATAGACATATAAGTTTGAAGTTTGATCACCTCGCCGAAATAAAAACAAAGCTTTGGTTGACTGCCCGTGATCAGTAGGCAAACTAATTGTTTTGTTATATGCACACCTGGCATTTGAGTTGGTTGAATGGATATATCGATGTTCATCTAATGCAGTATTCAGCTAGGTACGGCAGGATAATCAAGGAAAATTAAATGATCGCATGATAATCTTGGGTTTGAATTTGCTAGGTAGGGAGTAGGTACGTAGGGGCGAAAAGCATTTAAAGAACCTGATGAAAAATATATTTCTCCAGTTAGATCGGCAGGGCAGCTAAGTAGAAGAGCCCATCATCCCACCACCCGAGCCGATTATATATCACAACGGTTATTAATAAAAAAAATAATGTATAGATATTTAAAAGCTAATATTGAAAAATCTATATTTAAAATACCTTATAATTAAGTCTAAAATTAAATTTTGAGAATGGCTGAGGCAAACGATAAGGCTATAAAGGTCAGTCGGTTTATCAGCTAAGCTGGTTTCAGCGTTCACTTTTATTTCCCTACCTGCCGACGGCACGGCCACCGACACCTACTGGAGGTCCGTGAGTAACACAGGCCGGTGGGCCTCTTCCACCTGTCAGCCTGTGCTAATGGCCGATCGGCCTAGGCCCATATGAGTTTTTGCACCGTTTTCCTCCGTGAGGCACTGGTCCAGCTACTAGCAGATGGGATTATATATATATTTATTTAAAAAATTATATATCTTCTAGAAGATTAAAAAAACATCCTAATAAAAAGTATTAAATTTGATGTGAAAAATGTTTCTGGTTGACAGATCAGCAGGGTTTAAAAAATTTCCTAGACCTCTTTACCATTATAGCTGAGAATATTTTTTTTTCACGACAAGAAGCCATCTATAGAATATCACGCATGGCATGGGAGGAATGAGATAGCCTGTCATTTAGGCGACCCCTTACTGTTCTTTGTTAGGGTGATTTTTCACCCAGGAGACATCTACGAGACCCACTAGAGGGAAAAAAACGATTAAAGAGAGGATGGTAAGAAGGTTGTCTGAGAAACGACAGCCCCTTCTCTCTCACTCATCCTGTCGTGATATTTTACAAGCGGTCTCCTACTAAACTTTTTAGCATCTTATTGACCCGCCGTTAATATGGGCTTATTACGTTAAATTTTATATCTTTTAGGAGGATATTTTTTTTAGAAAAAAAATCCTCCTAGAGGGCATCGGAAGTATAGACGTATAAAATTTTCAAACAACAATATATTTTATACATATTTTAATAAAAATATATAAATAAAAAAATTTGGCGGATGGCACGGGTTTCATTTGTTTAGGCTTTCATCCGGTTAGCCTTTCCCTAGGTAGGGTGGATCGCGTTATCTAGGTAAACATGTTAGTGGAGCTTTGTAAAGTGTTTAAACACTTGTAAAACCACAGTATGAATACTATATCAATATATTATATATGATGAAATCATAATACAAAAATTTGATAGTTGTGGAATATGAATGAAAATTGATAGATAAGGGATGTACAATGGACTTTTGTCTGTGCGGTGAGCCTACTCTAGTCGCTTCTCCAGGTGGGCCGGATCCACATGCAAGGCATGCTCCGGTTAAACATGTTATTCTAGCTTTGTACCTCTTGTATATTTTACATACAAGTGTTTAAACATGCAAGTATTTAACCACTTTATATTTTACCATCAATCTCTTAAAATTTATATAATTTAACATCATTTGAATCTTATTTTTTTATATTTATCATAAGAAATATTTTATAATATATAATTCTCATGTTATTAAGGTCTATGAATTTTTAAAAATTAATAGTAAAGAAACAAATATTTAACCTCGAATAAAACAAGAACGACCAGTAACTTGAAATGGAGAAAAATACTCCACCATTTATAGTTGAACGTGCGTATCAATCGGAACTAGGTCGCAGTGTTCCAGATAATAAGGTTGCTTTGCTTTCCCTTAACAATATGGAACTTAGACTCACCAACCTCCCAATACGGCAGTTCCTCCATATTAAAGTATAGATATTTGTAGATTATTTAACAATACTTTTTTTTATTTCATATTGTAAGTCATTTTAACTTTTTTTTAAAGTTGAATTTATTTAAGTTTCACCAAATTTATAAAAATAAATAGCAACATCTACAGTACCAAATTAGTTTTCTTAAATTCATTATTAAACATATTTTTATGGTATATTTGTTTACATTAAAAATTTTGCTTATTTTTTTTATAAACTTAATCAAACTTAAAATAACTTTTAATTAGGACAATGTCAAGATAACTTATAATATGGAATGAATAACTACTAAGGTTAAGGGAAAACATTCCCATCTAGCCAAATACATTATTATCTGTAAATGAATGGAATTTTGTAAATCAATGTCCCATAAATACTTATATTATGAGATAAATTAAATCTTAAATCTTAGAAATGCTTGTATCTTGGGATGGAGGGAGTAGCTAATATGTGCACCCAAGATGAGCATTTTTAAAGTTTTTTAAAATCGAGTAAGAGTAAATAGGAAGCTGGAGTTATAGCGGTAGACTCTAGAATCAAAAGGTTTAGGCTCGGGAGAATTAAAACTGAATATATGAGATATAACTTTGTCACTGCTATACATGAGATGTAAAATATTAGTTTAGATGGTCATGTAGTGCCAAGAATACTACATTTCGTTATTTAGGATAGATGTTACAAAGAAATAGAGATATTAATGAAAATATTAGTCATAGAATCAAAGCGGGGTGAATAAAATAGTGAAAAGCATCGAGCATTCTTTGTGGTAAAAAGATGTTTCAAAATCTAAAAAATAAGTTTTATAGAATAATGATTAGATCTATGATATGTGATATTGAATGGTATAGAATGTTGACTAAAAAATGATATATTCGTGTTACAAAGATGCGTGCGTTATATTGAATTTATAAGCATAAAAGAATGTATTGGATTCAGAACAATTATATATATAATAGGCTAGGGATAGCACTAATTGAAGAAAAACTTCTTCAATACCAGTTAAGATAGTTTGGTTAATGTAAGGAGATGTAGGAAAATAACAAAATTGACGTAAGAGAAGGTAATAAAAAGAAACTTAAAATATTATAATATTATTAAAGTTTTGTCCTTAAATATGAGTATAAAAAATAGCTACTTTCATGCTTAAACCTTCATATACGGTTTTTGTTGAGTTTTATTTCTATCATATCCTAATTTGCTTATGACTAAAATGCTTTGATGATGATGAAGGATATAAGAGCAACTTTCAAGTCTAGGTGGCCATGACACTCACTGAGAGCCCAAGACGTCATTGCCCCAACATCCTCTTGCATGCGCTTGCTGCTAGCTATGGGGAATCGTTAGATTGCTGATGGGCCTAGGCTAGGATGTTTGAATTTCTTGCTTCCCCTCCTAATATGTTGATTGCCAATTGGGATCAAGGAGAGGGGAGTGGATAGTTCGAGTCAGGAGTTGAAATTTTAACTTTGGAAGGAGAGAAACTAGAGAGTGTTCCAGTAGAAGAAAATTTCAGCGATAGCCCAAGTGACAAAAATTGAGGAGGCCAAAACCTAGGTCTTAGTAGGAGCAAAACAACTCTCAGTGCTTATTTCTTAGCTTTATCATTTTTTATTTGTACAGTTATTCATACTTGTATAACTCTTTTACTCCTACTATATTCAATAAAATTAGATATAATGTTGATATGTTTGTTTATATTTCGGTGCTCAAAGTAAACCTTGTAAGTGCTTTCTTGATAGAAATTCAAGCCTTAATCAGTTCTCTGAGAGGTTTTAGAGTTTATTTTTAGTTGGGTTGGGTATCCCTCTCAATAAGTTTTCCATTGAGACCAAGATCATTGAAAACAAACTCCAGATCAAGGAGTTACGATCGTTTTTGTGGGATGCTATCAGCGAGTAGCTGATACTCCAAACATTTTGGTCGAATACTCTAGACTAACCTTGCTGGTTAGTCAGGGAAGCTTCTCCAGAGTCTCCAAAGATTTTAGTCGGATACTCTGAACTTTAAATCTATGAGTAACGGCTAGTTTTGGGGGCTCAGGTATTTAAACCCTTCTACCCCTCCATCCTTTGCTGCTATTTTTTAAGCTATGTTTTGGCAAGAGTAGAGCTATCTAAAGCTAAATAGCCTCTTCCAAATTCCCTAACTTGTTGGTGGTTCTTTGTGAGAGTGATTTGAGAAGAGAAAGAGTTGAGTTAAGAGATTGAGAGGTTGAGAGCAAGTGAGCTTCACTCCATTCTTTGAGCACTTAAGTTTATATCAAGTAAATTTTCGATTGTGTTTATTATTCTTGAAGATCAAGGTCTTCTAGACGGCTAGGAGTCAACGATGAGCTCTTAAAGTTATGGTAAGTCACCAAAAGTTTGCAAAGATTCATCCTTACTTTCGCAAGAAAGATGTAATTGAGTGAAAATCAAGCTTATGCTTGAAGGTTGCTTGATAGAAAAAGCTTCATCGAAGGTAGTAGCTTGTTGCCCAAATATGTGGACCTCAATGGTCACTTGGGAATAGAGTCTTGTCTTGGTGGTTGCTTGAAGGACAAAACTTCATCATTGGTGCTTGTTTGGTGAGGCTTGGAATCAAGAGAGATTCGGTTCCTTAGAGTCCCTCAACGAATATGTAGAATCATTGGGATCCGAACTTTGGAAAATAAATCTTCTATCTGTCATCTATGTACTTTACTTTTTATATCATTTACAGCTGATTTGGATCACCTCTTTCCTCCCCTGTCTTCAAGAGTATCTCTTTCAAATATCCTTTTAGACATAGTGAAATAGAACCAAAATATCTAAACTCACTATTTGGAGATTTCGACTAAGACTCTTTGTCTAACATAGAGACTCATTTGGATACTCCAATTATTTTGACCAGATACTCCGGAGGAACTTCACCCGGATACTCTGACCCTTTAGTCCAAATACTTCGGATGAGAATTTTATTCCACTATGAGTGCTTTTTAGGAATAACTATTCACCTCCATCTAGATGACATCAAGGCTCTTTCAAGTAGCTCTAGATTATTGCTATGTAGGCTTGTGAAGGATTGTATAACGTCCATTATGTCGTGCTTCACTATTTCCCAACAGAACTTATAAACTACCCTCGTAAAGCCATCTAGGTCTAGCGCCTTGTTAGAGGGAAGCTGGCTCAAGGCTACCTTAACTTCCTCTTTCATGATTGTGTCACCAATGGTTGATAGACCCATTGTATTTAATTGGATAGTGTCCAAGTCGAAGTCCATAAAGTGTGTTTGTGGCGGTGCCATGATGGAGGTGATGTGATTGCTTATGATGTATGACTTTATCATCATGTTTTGTCTTCTAGATCTTGCCCTGTCTTAGGCATTGGATGAAGTTTTTTCTTTGTCGTGTATTCACTTTTAGATAAAAGTATTTTGTTTTCATGTCACTTTCTTTGAGATTGATAATCCTAGATGCCTACCTCTTGCATCCTCACTCAATTACTTTTCCTCAAGCACAACTCTTGGTACGTGAGCATCCTTTGCTCTTGTGTAATGTCTATCCATAGTATGATCTCTAGGACCATGTGGAGCTAGATCTTTGCATTTGACAGGGGGTTTCATCTCCATTTCCTTAAGCTAGCCAACGTTTTCGCTAGCCGATAGTGCAACCTATGGTGCAACTCATGATGTGGTTGCCTTGCGTTTCAAGCATGAGCTACCGCCTCTTGGAACCCTGGCAGGTGGATCTAGATGTTCTCAAAGCATAAATTCTTTGTCTTTGGGGATTCAAACTAATTGGAGAAGGGAAGCGGACAATGGCCTGAAAGTGAGTTAGAGAGAGTGTGTAGTAGGTGTGAATCAAAGGTGATGTTCCATGTCGCATTGCGGAAGAAGTGGTCCAATTTGACTAGGGTGGGATTGTCCTACTCATTGCTCCAAGTGAAGCTCCTACTTTGAAGCTTGATTTCCTGGAGCTCACAACCGTTGAGGGTGCCCTTGAAGAGGGCCATTTAATAGAGATTTAAGTTGATGTTATTCATGTCCCTCACCTGGTAGATTGTGTTAAAACCCCCTGCCACTAGCCATCCAGTTCCATCAATGGCTTGGTGTTGCTCAACTCTTGCAGGAAACGTGCCTTTGCACTATCTCTCATCAGGCAATACACCGTTGTGAGGAGGAAGGTGGTTTGGCATGCCTTTTATTGTGACAATGGCCGAAAGGCAGAACTAGCTGACCTGCACAATGATTTTATGTTGAAACCCTAGAACTCATAACCAATTATCTAAACATAGACTGATAATCACCGAGTTGGATACTTCTAGAAGACCAACAGGACCACGAAATATGATCGGCCCATTCGGTGGATGTCATATCCCAAGTAGAATGAAAGTAAATGTGTCTTATACAATGACCAATGTTACGTATTTGAGAATTGTACCATATAATTCATATTGGTATTTATATATTTGTCTATGTATGTGCTTGTGTATATATGTTCTTGGTTGTGAAATGATCACATAATATCATTTATTAAAAAAATTTCATAAGTTATATTAAAAAAAGATGATGCCTAACTTATGAAAATCCATAATTTATTATTTAATTCTTTTTTTCTGGTTTTTAACTTTAGAGATAGTCATGGTTCTTCTTAAAAAAACTCATGGGCGACACGTATGTTCAAATAAAAATTTTAGCGATATGTGATTTCTAGAAATTAATATATGTGTATGTTGATAAATATCTGATAATGAATATATGCATGTATGAGTTTGTTGATATGTCAATATCATTATGACAATATTACTATTAGAAACTAGGAGGGTCTGAGAACATATGTGATATCTGTTTTTTAGAAGACATGGCTATCAATTTTTAAAGCTAGCCAAAAAACCCGTCATAGATAAGCACTACCTATATAACAGGTTTCAAACAAGATCAATCACATGTGACTATCTGTGATGAGTGCTAATTTACGCTGTCATAGGTGATTGAGCCATATCTGACAGATTGTGAAACATGCCTGTTAGAGATAGATTATCTTTGACGAGTTTAACTTATCACAGATGATGTAGAGTCAGCACTAACCACTCATCTGTGATGAGTGCCAAACTCATCATAAATGAGGGTTTGGAGCCATCACAAATAAATGGATTCATTAGAGTGATACGTGTTTATTTGACTTGTGAAATCAATCTCCTAGATGATCAAACGATATCCTAATAATTCCTTTGTTGATAAATATTCGATTATTAGGATAATATTTAGTTAAACTTTTAAAATTCGAATTATCAAATTTATATTAGAATAAATTTATATATAAAATCTGATAAGTTTATGATATTATTATGATAGTATTTTCCTACACAATAAACTACTGGTATAATCTTTTTTTAAAACTAAGAATTATTTGAGAAGTTAAGAATGGTCAAAATTTTATTTTTTTGCTAAATCTTATTTTAAACATATTGGAGAGAGTATTTTTACATCTATTAATGAATTAAGCTTTGAGGAAGTTCACGCATTGTAAGATGTCATCTACTCTCTCTGTTGATTTGAGAACGTTGGTAGTAATTATAACTCTGTTGATTTATACAAGACTATATAAGACATACCTTAATCTGTGTCACATGATAGTCGACACGAACAGTAACTCATTCCCAGCCGTACCAATGAGAGTTTTGGCACTGATCTTGCTAGAGGCGGCTAACATCTTAATAATATACAAATAAATTATTAAAAACATAATTATATGTGACGGCCAAGGGAAAACCGGGAAATTAATTATACTCAACTAGGTAGTCGCATGCACATGAATGCAGAAATCCTTTTGATGCAGAAACAAAGACATTACTGTTTGATCGGAATGGTTGTTGAAATCTAACACTTTTAGGATGGGCATGTAGCTATCATGTGCCGCATGGAAAAAATAGAGGGAGAGAAAATTAATTAAATGATAAAGAGGCCAAATTTAAACCAGTGGGATGTTGCATCGGATGTAGAGGAGGCATGCGTATTTAGATTGTGCTAACATAATGATAAAGAGCCCAAATTAAAACCAGTCTTGTGCTAATATAATGCGTATTTAACTCTTTATTCCCCCGTCTCACAAAAGGGCTTCATTTCTAAAGCTTAAAATTTGTCCCACTAAAAATTCATTTTAGGGATTACATTCAAGCAGGTTAAGACATAGTATTTAATTAAATTAGAGCCTATGAAATACCAGTCCGATGTTGCATAGGAAGTAGAGGAGGCATGCGTATTTAGCTTGTGCTAATATAAATGATAAAGAGGCCAAATTGAAACCAGCCTTGTGCTAATATAATGTGCATTTAACTTTTTATTCCCCTGTCTCACAAAAGGCTTCATTTCTAAAGCTTAAAATTTGTTCCACTAAAATTTATTTTAGAGATTACAGTCAATTTGGTTAAGACATGTGTATTTAATTAGAGTCTAGAAAATACAACAAAGATTATTAATGATGCACACTGACATACACCATAGTTATTTCTATCTAGTACTAATTTGTTAGATATAAAGGTTTTTAGAGTAGAGAGTACATGCAAATTAAATTTTCCCATGTTTAACTAGCGCTAAGTTTATCAGCCGAAGAAAGAAACCCAGTAGGAATAATCATCCCTCTGTTCCAGGAAACCTTCAGACGTCGTCAAAGAAGCTTTACCTAGCTAGGGCTCGGTCTCGCTAGACTTAGCCACCGTACCCACGACGCTAAACCGAAAATTTCTTGTTTAGTGTGTCCGTCCACACAACACACAATATACATGTACACCATACTCTTACTGCCGGCTTACACATCCTAGGATAGAAATCAGAGGGCACTAGACTCCCACAGTAGTTCCACACCTAATTTGCACGCGTTTGTGACTAATAACCAAGTGGGTACTAGGAACAAATGAATGGATTAACAGTCACGTTTTCTGAGCTTATAACCGGTGCCATTTTTATAAAACCCGTATATTTATTTCCTGTAATACGGTGTTATATTTATTTACAACTTTATAATATTTAATTTATTCATTTGTATCTCGAATAATTATCACAGATGAGAAAAACATGACATATATTTGCCGTGCTTGGAATTGACCCCGCTACTCACTCACTTCGTGATTCATAAGCCACTCATTCTAATAGCTCCATCATTTAACTTTCAGATTATAAGTTGTTAAATTTTAAATTTTAAAACTTAATTTTGAAATTAATTTTATGGTCGATATGATTTATTTGTGATTATTGTTTTTTTAATTGCTACGGACACATAAAATTTTTACCCATATTTTTTCACTAATAAGCCCATTGTACGGCTGGTTAATTAGCGCTATAGGCCAAACAGCTTGAACCATATAGGAGTCCATATTTAACTTTTTAGCTTTGATACTGTGCCATTTATAAGACACACTCTTGTATACTTCTCCAGCTACCCTTGGTCCATTTTCCCATTTTAATAATAGTTGTGCACTTTTCCAAAAATGTAGATTAATTTTAAATTCACTTCAGTCATCAAAATATCAAAGAAATTACTTGAGAAAAAATTCATATTCCACGGATCGTTTTGCTGACTGCTACAGTACTCACGTGCCTGATTCACTGCCACACAATTAATTATGTCATGCAACACCTTTCTTGCCGGGTATCCAAATGGCATGTGGAATATATATTGCTTCTTCGCTTCACTTGTCATGCAGTGAAGTTTAGCTAATTGTGGTAGCACATGCACAAAGCAAAGAAGTCCTAAATTTTGGAAGTTTTCAACTTACAAAATACATAGCAAGGCCATACATACGTGATACGTGCAAACATGCGCATATACTTTCATGATATTGCAAATAAATGCACTACCTTATCACGAGCAATGATAATAATGGACCCCCATCTTAAAACAAATTAACAATAGGACCTAATTACCAAATAAGAAAGGAAGCTAATTTGCGCATTTTCAATTTTCTCCTTCACATGTGTGTATGTGTGCCCAAAGTCCTACCGTTGTCCACGCTTAGGGTTTACGTCTCTCTGAACGTAATTGTAATCAAATGATTTAATCATAGAGTAGAATACAATGTATATGTTCAACGTAAATGAAACTAATAGACGGAAGCTGGGTTATTCTATTGTTGGCAGTAGAATGTTTTTTTTTGTTGCGATGAAACTGTAGACTATCTAGCTAATTACCAAATTACCTACTACCTAACCCATCAACCTCTGTTGATTTAGTAGATCGAGCGTGTTGTGCAAGAGACCGGGAGATTAGGCGACCACTGGCCTGGTATATTCTTTCCCCGTAAGAACACAACTTTGTATTTTTCTTCTTGACTACTCAAAGAATCAGGAATCTAATGACCATTGGTATTGTCTATTGTGGACCTTGATACAATGATATACGTCATATGGTTGATCCTTTGGGGCACTGGACATATACATATATTGGAGCTAGATCATCAGCAATTAATAATGTGGATTATACAAATATAAGCAGACTTTTCCACGAGAAATAAGCGTATCCTCAGATCATGCATGTATCCACACAGCGCACTAACACAATACAGTACATTTATTAACATTTCACAATATAATAACACAATAGTATATTGCATTTGGTGAAGCATCGACCGGGTTACATGTATAAGCGCATGTACATACAATATTGGCTAATGGCATCATTGGATCGATCGCTTTTTGTTGCTCTTTTGCTAGTGAGTCAAGCCGTCAACTGATAAACTATTTTGTAATGGCATAAGTGCCTTTTGTCTGAGGATCCATTAGTTTGCAAGGGAAAGAGAGGAAAAGGAGGAAAACTTTTTCTACGCACATGTTTTTTAAACTGCTAAACGGTACGTTTTTTATAAAAAAATTGCCTTAAAATATATTAATCAATTTTTTAAGTTCAAAATAATTAATACTTAATTAATCATATGTTAATGGCTCACCTCATTTTACATGATCTTCTTCTCTCTCAAAATATAAGAATCTAGTATAACATTAGACATATCCTAGTACTATAAATCTAGATAGAGAGAGTGATTAGACACATCTTAGTACAACTAATGCCCCTATCTAGACTTGTAGTACTAGTATGTGTCTAATCTTGTACTATGTTCTTATATTTTAGGATGGAGGGAGTACTACTTTTCAAAGGTGAGCAAGAAAAGCACATGTTTGGTTGGTGATTGTAGGTGAGCCAAGCGATGGTCGCACTGGCTTCATATAATATCCGAAAAAAATTTGCTATATGATATTTAAAGTTTGTGAACTTTACCGATGATGTTGATAGCTAAATTTCGCATTAGGGTTAAGAATAGCAAAGTTTGGTCAAATTTGGAAATAGACCTGAACCTTCTGTATGAGACCGGTCCAACCTTAGGTATATGGCTGGTCCAACTAGACCCTGGTCCAACCTTAGTTATATGACCGTTCCAACCGGCAAACTCTAGAGTCCAAGTCCAAATTAGGTATTTCTCGTGTTTCCTTGTTTGAGACTAGGGTTTCTCAAGTCCTAGTTGATTCATAAGCCTAATTGGATGTGAAAAGCGCTAAACACAAGACTATCATCCTATAAATATAGGGAACCAAGGCCGATTGAAACAATAACCAATCAATCGTCAAAATCAATCTATTACCCCTACATCTATATTCTATATCTCCCTCCTTCTTGCTACTTGTACCACACGTCTATTCACTCTTCAATCCCTCAATTATTCGCCCTCTCTCATTTCTACGGCGTTAGATGATGTCATAGCTAGCCTACCAAGTCTAGCACAAATCGTCACGCATTCATCCTAATAGGGCTCCTCTCGGGTGTTTGTTTGGCAGCATTTGTCCCGCTATCGTGGCACATCTTTGGGTATTGCTGCAAGTTGCACATAACGTGCTCAATGTGTAGTGGTGAGGTTTGGTGCCAACACACTTTTTGGCAACTCCACTAGGGAACAGTTTCGGTTGCTATAGCCAAAACCCTAATTCTCTACCATGGGCTCTCATACTAATCTTGATCAAGACGCCATCATGGTTATGGACTATGGAGAGTTGCCAGGTGTTGACCGCCAATCATTTGAAGCTCACTTTGAAGATCTACGACAAAAAATGGCTTCATGTTTTTTGGAAGATGAGGTAAGGCATCATCAAACAAAAATAATTCCCATTGCCCATCTATGACACATCTAAGTTAACAACCAATTCTAGCAATGTCATGTTCTTGTATCTGAAGTTGCTCAAATAGTAGATGGTGTAGTTATTACTAGTTTAAATAATTAGTTTACCTCCTGTAGTTCTACATTTAAGAAAACCCTAGATGCTCGTATGAAAGAACTAAAGAATCGGCTAAGTAGCCAATCGCTAGGTGGTGCATTTACTTTATATAATAGCGAGCACATTAATGGTGTTTTATCGACTTATACTATTCCCCAGTGCGTATGCACCAAGATTGGTCGATAAAAAGTACCTATAATCTTTTCAATATGGTAGATCCTAAATTTTTCCTTCTAGCACATTATGCATGTTAGACCACTACAACATCACCGGTCAAACCGAGTATAGTGATCGGTCTAACCTGGGGTGTGGGGCAACGTCAGTCAGATCGCAACCGATTAGTGTTTTGGGATCAACTCCTACATTGGCCGTTACTAGTTATTCTATGATTGCTACACATCCAAAATTTAAAAGCCTTGAAGATGAGATTGTCGAAGCTTTCAAAAATACCTTCGGTATAGACAATAGAATTAAAAAAAGCTCTACGTCAAGAATGCAATGCCAACGAAGCAAATATCTCACAAGATGTTATGTCTAATTGTCCTCATGACAATATTATTAAGGATATATCTTCAAACAATAAGACTGTTGACGTGCATACATCTAAATGGGCTTAAACCTCTAGGTCTAAACCATTCATTTGCTCTATCCTTAAGCTAGTTGGTCCTAAAAATTGGTATGAGGCAAAAAATTCACACTTAATGTAGCCAAATGCGATAAGATTTTTGACCATTTGTTAGTACATAAGCAAATAGAATTATCGCAAGGCCATGTCATACTGCCACCTAAGGAGTTAAAGTGGTGAGCACACTGTAAAGTTGTACAACTCAAATTCTCATGCTACTAATGATTACAACATATTTAGAAGACAAATTCAATCAGCCATTGATGAAGGAGGATTGGAGTTTGCGGGTATGTAAGAAGATGAGCTATCTTTTTTCTATAAATACTATTGAATTGCAAGAGAAGAAGATCCCTGATAGTAAGCAGAAGACTACATTGAGGACATCAATGCTTGGGGGCAAGGGGGGAAGATGACAAGCTAGAGATTACAAAAGATAGCAAGCAAAGGGTTGAGCAATAGCCTCGGAGATTGAGTCCACCCACCAAGAAAGGTGGGAGACAAACAAGGAAGGATCTTTTGCAATATTCTTCTTCTTCTTTTTTATGGTTTTACCCTTGTTATGGGCCATAGAGTTTTAATGGTATGTGGATGATGCCTACATATATGCCATATTATTACTCTTTATGGGCATTGACATAATGATCAATTTTGAATAATCAACCATGTTCTTCTCTTAGCCAGTTGAGAGAAAAGAATCTATTACAAAAGAATCAACGTAAGAAGGTGGTGAAACAAGAGTGGAGGCTAAAGAAAATTAACAAAAAATCTGAACAAGATGGGGCTCTCATAGTAGTATTACATCACCACTAAATATATAGCCTTAGGGCATTCATGGCTAGTATTGGTGGATATCGTCCTTAGATAACCTTGTGCTTAGGGCTTTGTAGTTCACAAGTTTGCCAAAAAGACATAGGGGTATATGTTGATAGCCAAATTTGATGCTAGGGGTCAAAGAATAGCAAAGTTTGGCCAAATTTGGAAATAGACCCGAACCTTATGTATGAGGCTGATCCGACCTTAGGTACATGGCTGGTCTAACTGGCAGACTCTAAAGTCCGAGTCCAATTTAGGTATTTATCATGTTTCCTTGTTTGAGACAAGAGTTTCTTGAGTCACATTTGATTTCTAAGTCTAATTAGACGTGAAAAGAGCCATATAGATGCAAGACCATCCCTCCTATAAATATAGGGGGCTAAGGCCAATTGAAACAAACACCAATCAATCGTCGAAATTAATCTATTATGCTTATCTTTATATTCTACATTTCCCTCCTTCTTGCTACCTGTACCCCATGTCAATTCACTTTTTAATTCCTCAATTGCTCATTATCTCTTATCTCTAAGGCGTTAGAGAACATATTAACTGGCTTGCCGAGCCTAGGATAAACTAGTGTGCGTTCATCCTAATGGGTCTCTCCTAGGTGTTCGTTCGGCGACATCTATCCACCTACAACATTGTGTCTTCGAGTGCTGCTATAGGTTGCATATAACGTGCTTAAGGTGTGGCAGTGCTATTTGGTGCTAATAGATAGACATGGTAAGGCTATGGTTTTACCGTAATTTTATAATTAATTGCTACATAACACTAAGGCTATTAGAATAATATTATTCTGGTTGATAGGAGAGAATATATGGCAAATGTCCCATTTGCCTCTCCATCTTGTCTCCCCTCCTCTTTGCATATTTGCCTGGCCCCTACCCCTCCCCTGCAACACAAACGCCAACCAATCCCGCTACTCCTTAACATGCCCATGCGATGGCTGGATGTGCTGATCCATGCCAACATCCACATGGTCACACTTGCTACTCCTCCTTCATGAAGACTCAACCCCTCTGATTATGTCCACTTTATATCTCGATCCTTGGATTTGCTCAACAGGTGACAAAATCTAAGCTCAGTGTCGAGATTACTTATCCCTTGTCAGATACCCCTGCCTAGCCTATATAAGATGAGGGGCAAATAATAAAAAAATTAATAAATTACCACGTTTTTAGTGTCTTTGGATATGCCTAGCAAATTTTCATATCCGGTCATCAGATACGTGTACAGTATATATGCAGCGATCGAATTAATTGATGGGACTAGTAATTTTGTAGCAGAGCAGGCATGGATGGATGGACGAGGATTGTGCATGCATCTGCACATCACGGTCATCGGGTCTTGTTTCGCATCAAAGTCCAATTTGGCATTCTGATATGCTGCGCCTACCTGTACTAGTGGATAGTGTTACTGTCGACGTACGTCTCCGATCTTCACCAGTAGTACGTTTCTTTTGTGCTCGATCGATCATCACCATCGTCCGCCGCTGAAACTTGATTCGCCGCCGTAGTTTCCAACCGCCGGTCGACGTCAACCGCTGAGGGTTTGCTCTGGTTTGGCTTGCAATTCTGGCCGCCGGCCGACCAGCCGGCCGTCACCTGCACTGCGTTGCTCGCCACTTGCAGAGAAAGGCTACCTTTGTTGGCTTTCTTCTTCTTCTTGGGCTTTCTTCTCTTATTCCTCTTCTTTACCTAACCATCTAACTGCCACAAGCAAGCTAGGTCATGATTAAATTATATTCATGTTCTTCTAGTGTAGAATATTCTCGATCCACATCGATCAAACCTAATTAATAATGCATGTGTTACTGCATGGTACAACGACGAACCGGGTAAGAGATGAAGGGGATTTTAATTACTCAAGTCGAGTCCATATCCACTCGTTTATTATATGGTAACTAAATAATAATTTAAAAAATGATAATTTAAAAATAGATAAAATAGATTAATATATAATATATTATTCTATGTTCGAATTTTATAAGTTTTAAAAATAACAAATTAAACTCTACTATTATCTGTTTATTTATAGCTAAATGTGTTATTTTTGGTGATATATTAGAGTAATCTGTCAATTGTTTTAAACAAATATAATATTTTAGTTGACATGTAATAAACACACTCGAGTAATTAAAAGAAATTTCTCTTGAGAGGGTACGTGCGTAAGAGAGACCAATGGTCAATGGTTGTCTGAGTCTACTCATTGTACTCTGCTCTTCAGCTCTTGTCGTGTGAACTCATGCCCGTTTATATTAATTGACTGACGATTAGTATCTACTAATCGATCATATAATCTGATAGATTGATTCGTTTAATTAGAACCATGCATATAATTAATTGTTTAATTTGCCACAACAATGTCAGTCAAGTTTCACCAAAATTTCAGCAATGTGTTAATTGTACTATTAATATTATGCTTGACTTAATATATATGGACGACTTAAACAAAATAACAGATCGTTGTATCAGGGAAGTAGTACGAGCTAGCTCGGTACTTATCGAAAAATCCGAATTTGTCTTCTGTTTCTAGGTTAGGTAGAGCACTGCCAGCCAAGGGCAAACTTATGCATGCCCCATGTCGTCGGGACCTATATAGTGGAAACTTAATATTGTCACTGAAAATCACGGTTTGTTCCGTATCCAGCATACGGAAAAACATATATATATTACACACCTTACGATTTACTACCCATCCGTTCCTTTATATTTGTTGCAAACACTATTTATATTTAAAATTTGATCATTTTTCTTTTTACAAAAATTTCTAAGCACTTAAATAGATGTCATATTATTAAAGTATATTACATATTAAACATAAATATTACACTATCATTCATCATATATAATCTAATCATTTAAAGATTATTAGTGATTAAAATTACAACAATATTAATCAATGATAACAAATATAAAGGAACATATGATACTATATTTTGTCAATGCCATGTCTCTTTTTTTCCCTATCAAGTTGTCAATCAATGCATGTCTCCTTTTATCCCTATCGAGTAATTGTCGGCTGTTAGGAACACGAACGACGACGACTCTACGCAACCATGGAGAGGTCGATCGGTAATTAATTTATGATTAATTAAATCGTGGAATATTTAGTGGACGTCAAGGTAAGAGCAATAACTAGACTCAAAACAGATGACGTGTATGAATGCGTCCCGGCTATATGTCTTCAAGCGTCTGCTGCGTTAATCTCTACCCGTTTTACTTGGCATTTTCAACCGCCGGCCGTACGTTGAATTAAACGTGATCGATTCATCCCCTTTTCTCCACCTAATCACGAGCAGCAGATATTCTATGCTATCATTTAAAGAGATGTACAATAAATTATTTATTAGCCTATGGTATAGATGATATAATGCATGCTGGTGTTTTCTTTTCTCCGGAACGGAATGTAATAAACTCTTTTCGGTTAACGATGGGATCGAGAAGGCTCAGGAGAAGCCGAGGCCCAGAACTGTAAAAAATGTTGAGTGACGAGGTTAGATATAAGATGAATTATAATGGATAGATACTGTGTGTGTGGATTTCGTAATAAGCATTACAAGTTATGTGTGAAAATGCTAGAGAAATTACCGAGAGAATTATGAAGAAATTGAAGAAAGGAAAATATGAGTCATGGAATTTACTATAGTAATTAGATAAATTGCTACAATAATCAGGTGAGGTGCCACACTAACGAGCAAAATCGCCATTGCACTTAAACTGCGTATTGGTGTCAGATTTTAGAATTTGTAATAGATTTTGAAAATTGAGAAATAGAGTCCTAGTGGGACTAGGAGTTCTACACCTAGTTAGAGGTGGGTTTTTGGGTATATAAATAGAAAAGTGATTGAGACTTTAGAGTAATAACTTTGATAAGAAAGGGAAGGTAGGGTTTAGTTTCGAGAGAAAAATAATTGTTTTGTATGCAACACATATTGATAGAATAAAATTGATCTACTTTCAATAATTTTATCGAGTTGTGTTTTTTATTCGTGAGCAGTTAGATTGGCGGTAAACGGATCTTGTATGCACGATTCGTTCCAATTCACCTAACTGGTTGCATGACTAATAACTCCATAGATTCAGTGTTATGAAATTAGATGAACAATGGAGACATGATTTTTTAGCAAAAAATCCTCTACGGGAAAAAAACATAAGCGTCAACCAACAATGATCATCTCAGGAGTTGTTTACAAACGTAAAGGAATAAAAATGGAATGTCACCCCTCCCGCACGTCTTACAAGAGATAAGGAAGACTTCTAATAAGAAAATACTTAAAGTCCTATAAAAAACTAATTCAACTATATTGCTAACTATCACATATTTAATATGCAGAAGCATGTTTATAACGTAGTGTCTAGTGTTGTTGAGACTTGATTTTACTGTGCCTGTCTTTTCGTGAGGAAATCTATACTGTGCTTGGTGTCTACGTAGAGCTGGACATGTCCTCAAGCACTGTCCACGTTAACACTATAGCTAGTAGCCTACACAAGTAAAAAAAAATATTGGTTTTTTTCCCCTTTATGGTACCATTGGATGATTACAGGTCGTTCATTGTTTTGGTTTCAATTATTATCTGATTTTATTTACCAAATACATGATTAAATGAGCGGCATGATTATTAGAGGGGTAAACTTGAAATTAAAATATATAATGCATGCTGGTGTTTTCTTTTCTCCGGAATGGAATGTAATAAACTCTTTTCGAGCTCCATGAGATTTTTGAAAAAACTTTATATATATGAATTTCACAGAAAGCTATTTGCAATCCTTTTTTTTAACTTTATAATATTTAATTAATTTGTTTATACTCTCAAATAAATATTGCAAATCACTCCACTATTCAACACAAAATAACAGACCCAATTAATATTTGGCTTATTATTTAGAGCCGCTGTTGTATTTGATCCGTGAATAGACGAATCAAAACACGAGCACACTATTTAAACTCAAGATCTTCATCTGGATCTGATGTCTTATTGAGTTTGATGCACCAATCATTTTAACCAAAAGCTTACTTAACGAGAAAAAAAACCTGGGACAATGCACTCACATTGCAACATTTATAAATATTGACCTCACATTTTTCCAACGAAACACAACCTTGAGTAATCGTTTCGGTCCTATATTGGTCCCCAGCCTCAACTGGAAATGGCCACCACTAAGCTTTCTTCAATTCATTCTAAGTCAGATCGTGAGTTCTCAGTTTCATTGTTTGCTCTATATGGAATCATCCGCAGTAAAATTTTGAATTTTAAAATTTAATTTTAAAGTTGATTTATAAATTTTTTGAACGTACTTTCTTTTTTAACATTATCTTTAAAGTTGCTAATGAAACATATATATATATATATATATGTTTTAATCATTAATAAGCTATTTTAGCTTATAATAAGCTCATTGTCAACCGATGAGGTCCTGTACGTACGTCCTTACAGAGTTCTAGTACTCTTAACTACAGTATCGGTTACCCCAGCTTGACTGACCTTGCAACGTACTTAATTTGCAAGTTGCCAATATAGCTTTGCCCGAGAACGTTGATAATGTTTGGTTTGGCCTTTCTAGACCTCTCAACAGTCCTAGTACTTTGAGTTATACTAGTACTATTCAGCAACGGAAAGAGCTAACAAGACCCATTTGAGTTTGTGGCCTTTTTAAAAAACCCCTGTCAACAATCCTAGTACTTGTTATTGTACTATCCAGCAACTGAAAGAGCAAAACGTATTTGAGTTTGACCTTAGAAGCACCCTAATAATGAGAATCAATATTTTTTTTCATTAACGGTTAGCTAAGATAATGTTGTTGAGCATTGCTTTGATTAGACTGGCCAGCAAGCCTCAACAAGTACTAAAAATGCAACTGAAACACAAACAGAGGTAGCATGCGTGTTGTATACACTTGTACAGTAGTTGTACTAGGATACATGTACTATCGAGACAGCATTTGTGCTGGCGATTTGATGAGATGGACTATACTGGTAGTAGCTAGTAATCCACATCCGTTGAATTGACGCGCACAAACAAACGGCTGCGACTTGGCGGCTCGACGGACCATATGGTATCAACAATAGCCACCAACTGCAAACTGACCAACCCAATCAAACCCCTTTATTTGTCCTTGGCACACGTATGATCGATCTCTCAAGAACTTCAGTATGAAATGCACTGGATTCTCTTCTATGAATTTCTTCCCCACCGGTGAAATGTCCTTTTCAATCTGGACAAAACATGATTTCATCGCTGAAATAAACAGCACACAAGTTTCCATTTCTTTCTGCCTAAAATCAGTGTCTTTGTAACATGCTCATCATGAGTCTCATTGTTGCAAAAATTAGGAGCAGTTAACCGTTGGCAGTGGTGGAGCTTGACTGAAAGATCAGAGGGGGCAAGGCCAATTAGTTATACATGGGTAAACATAGAAGGGGAGGGAATATTTAAGAGTTTACTCACTAAAATAACCAATAATTATTATAGCTATTCAATATGATTGCTTAATTGCTGGGGAAGTCTATGATCCACTTTAGTTACATGAAGCTCCGCCTCTGGTCGTTGTTACTGTCTCCACATATTTTTTCTAAGGTAAAGAAAATTTTATTGAATCCAGACAATTACATGATGTAATTATATTAAGATCACACTTAAATTAGGACCATACTAAAATCAACAATTAAAGAGTCTTCAGATAAAAATCAACTCCTAGGTTTATTGTTGTAAATAATCCGAATTGTTCAGAGTTTGGAAATACGGGCTGTTGGGAAATACGAGGGTTTGGTGTTTGTTACCAACCACAGTTTAACCACCATATACTAACAAAAGTTACTACACTTAGATGAGACAATCAAATTTATTGCCACACCTTAGCAAGCCTAAGAAAATCTTGTCACAGTTATGTCTCCAATCAAATAGCTGCCAAGTTGGTTGAACTTTCTTGACATGGCAAACTGTGACAAACTATGGCCAGTAACCAAATACCCCCTAAAACTCTGCCAAGTAAGTACTCCATTAGATTAAAAATAATTATATTAGGCATAAAATAAAAAGGATGGCTGACATATTAGAGTATACATGTAATATATAACCCCAATAGATCAGACATAAAATAGGCTAGGCTGAACCTAGGCTTATAAAGCCCATGAGATCCAACCAGACCTGGCACAATCTCCATCCAACAACAAGAACAACAAAAAATCTCTTTAGGTATATATATTTTTTTAGTTAAAAAAATGTTTTCACCCAACGAGCGCTTGTGTACATTCAAAGTAGGAAGTCTTATTAAAAAAAAGTAAGTACTCCATTAGATTAAAAATAATTATTATTTTAAATAACATTAATGTTAAATTTTAAAACTTTAACTGTGAAAAACTTCTAAAATATTTTATCTTAGAAACATAAATACCATATGTATTGATTAATCTTAAACTACTTTAATAAAAATATATATTTATTGATATTTAATAGAAATTAATTGTCAAATTATTTTTAAAAGTATGTTCTAACTTAAAATAATAATTATTTTAACCTGAGGATTACTAACGAAGAATGGGCGAGGACGAAGTGCCTGGAATGAACAATGACACAAGTTACATGCGCGCGTAATAAGTACGGCTGTGCTGGTCAGTTGTTCATCGCGGATGCGCAATTAAGCGCGCGCGCATTGCACGTTGCACCACCGTACCGTCGAGGGGAAACCACCTTGATTTCTCCCTACGTAATCCTCCCAATGCCTAAAGCAAATACAACGAGTCTACACCAACCAATTATAACCGATTATAAGAATTGTCACGTAAGATTTATATTGAATTTATAATAAAGTAGATAAAAAAAGAATGCTAAAAGAGGTTAAAGCTGGGTACTGATATAACCAACTATTAAATTGTTTTAAAGTTTAAACTTGTTCCTAAATATAGCTATTTTTTTCATGTATGTCATATTTAATTTCTATATATATATTACTTCTCAACCAGTAACTCAATTTCACATATTTTTTAGATTCTCATAAAAACCTTATAGTACGGAGAGAGTGGACAAGTAACAACCTTCCATCATTGAATTTCACATATTTTTTGAATTCTCGTAAAAATCTAATATATAGAGATGTACAATAAATTATTTATTAGCCTATGGTATAGATGATATGTTTCTCTCTCTCTACTTTATTTTAAAATATAGAACACATTTTATTTCATTAAAACATGATTTTAACTAATAATTTCTCTATTAGAAAATTATTTATACGATATAAAATTATAATCATAATCATATGTAACTTTTAAAATATGAATTTAATAAATTTAATTTTGTGTCATAAAAAATATATTCTAACGAAATAAATCCTTGTCTTATTAAATAAAATACGCTATGTAATTTGATTTTATAAGGAGCCATTGGTTATACTATAGACATTGTTCCAAGCTACGAACCGCGCCGGCGATGCGCGCACCGCACGACGCGAGGCCGACCCATTTGACCGGATCGGCGCCCCCCTCCTCGCTCCTGTGTCGCCACCACCCACCCAACCTCCTCCCCCACTACAGATATATAACGCGCCGCCTCGTCGCCACCAAAGCCACGGATACACTACTGCACCAGCAACCACTTGCATTTTCTCATCTCGTCTCATCATCCATCACTCGAGTCGACAACCCGTAGCTGCCCGTTGCAATCGACCCTCGGTGAGTGGACAGAAAATTGATTTATGAAGAACGAACTTACCACCTAGCTAATCGTGCGTATGCATTTACCGGCCGGTAATTATTAAGCCTGTGTCAATGCACGCATGAGCGGTTAGCTAGCTTCCATTTTAATTGTCATGGTAACTAATTACTCTATGTGAAATGTACAATGTTTTACATATAGCAGGTTGTTGACAAAGCTAAGCTTGCTACAGTAAATCGGTCACGTACGCCACCATGGTTGGAGGAAGCCCCATGCAAGCCGTGCTCATGGCTCCCGGCGTCAAGGACAAGAAGGTGCTTGCCTTCAAGCGCGACGCGCTCAAGGGCAGGGACGCCGTGACCGGCCTCATCCGCGACATCGTCGCCGGCGCCGCCGCCCCCCGGAGCGCGTTCCACGTCTTCAACCTCGCCAAGGTCGTCGACCTCTACCGGGGGTGGCGCTGCGCGCTCCCCGACGTGCGGCCCTGCTACGCCGTCAAGTGCAACCCCGACGTGTCGCTGCTCGGCGCGCTCGCCGCGCTCGGCGCAGGGTTCGACTGCGCCAGCCGCGCCGAGATCGAGGCCGTGCTTAAGCTCGGCGTGCAACCCGGCAGCATCGTATATGCCAACCCGTGCAAACCCGAGGCGCACATCGAGTACGCCGCCGAGGTTGGCATCAACCTCACCACCTACGACTCCGAGGAGGAGGTGGTTAAGGTCAAGCGATGCCACCCCGGCTGCGAGCTGCTGCTCCGCATCAAGGCGCCGGACTCCGGCGACGTCAAGGTCGACCTGGGACTCAAGTACGGCGCCAACCCGGACGAGGTGCTGCCGCTCCTCCGCGCGGCGCAGCGCGAGGGCGTCACTGTCGCCGGCGTCTCCTTCCACGTCGGGAGCGGAGCGTCACGCGCCGACGTCTACCACGGCGCCATTGAGGCCGCGCGCGCGGCGTTCGACGCCGCCGCCGCTCTAGGCATGCCTCCCATGCGCGTCCTCGACATCGGCGGCGGCTTCATGGCCGGCCCGACGTTCGACGAGGCGGCGGCGGTCATCAGCCGGGCGCTCGAGCGCTACTTCGGCGATCTCCCCTGCGTCGAGGTGATCGGCGAGCCCGGGAGGTACTTCGCCGAGACAGCCTTCACCCTCGCCGCGTGCGTCATCGGGAAGCGCACCCGCGGCGAGCTGCGGGAGTACTGGATCGACGACGGCCTCTACGGCTCCCTCAACTGCATCCTCATGGACCACTACGTGCCGCGCCCGAGGCCGCTCGCCGCCGGCGCGCGACACGGCGAGGAGACGCACGCCTCGACGGTGTTCGGCCCGACGTGCGACTCCCTCGACACGGTGGTGACCGGCTACCAGCTGCCGGAGATGAGCGTCGGGGACTGGCTCGTGTTCGATGACATGGGCGCCTACACCACCGCGGCCGGCTCCAACTTCAACGGCTTTGCCACGTCGGCCATAAAGATCTACCTGGCATACTCCAGGTAGGCAGCCACGTCGGCAACAACGTATAATCTGCATATATAAACTAAAACACAAGTTCATTGTTGTATCAAATTACTTTATTATGTCACTAGTACATGTTCAAAGGGTTGCAATTAAGCTGTACACAAAACGAACGCATGCACGTTCGTGATTTGTAGTTGTTTTTTTAGTGGTTGATTCAATACATGTACAACCTGATTTTTATGTATCAGATGTATACATAACATTTTTTGTTTCCTAATATTTGAGATTTTAATCGAACAGGACATGTAACATGATTTTTTTTAGAAAAAACTCGAATTACCCTGAACAAGAGTCCAAATTATTTCCCACAATTCAATACTAGACATTTTACACTCAATTCATAGTAGTTTTGATATTATGTGGGTCGCACAGTTAGAAAAAAATATATAATTGGTGGGTCCTACCGTTTTTAAAATATTTTTTTGCTTATTGGGCTAACACGTGCAAAAACCACTTTTGGATTGATTGATAGGGAATAATTCATTCGATTTAAAAATTGAGTTGTTAAATATCTAGTATTTAAGTTTATGAGGTTAATTCTAATTACTGTAATAATAATTTACGTGTAATTTGAATGACCGCAATAATTTAGGGTACTTTTTTCACTGTGAAACAGTAGGAGATTCTCCTATGGTATATTAATTTTCATATAAAGTTTATATACAAGAAAGGAGACATGCAACCTGATGGTTTCATTTACACCTAGCTTGTAATGAAAAAAAAAATGCAACCTGACGGTTTGGGCTAAACAGAATCTGTTAACCATGGGCCATAGTCCAATACAGGCCTATTTATTTATTGATCTCAAAATGAAAAAAGGGCCCAGGCAATCTCTCTACCGCCAACTACCTCAGAATATCCTCCGAAAATCAGGTCAACAACATTAGGAACTGAATTCACAAATGACAATATGCTGCATTAATTCATACTTTTGGATGTTTACACACACACAAACTCATCATAGAAAGAGGCTAAAAAACATCTTGTTTTTGTCAGATTGTTGACATATTTCAGACTCTAATGTACTAGCTCAAAATTTTAGTTTGATATTTTAGGCTACTGATGTTTTACTTTAGACCATCTTTTCACCAATGTATTTACTTTAGACAAGATACCAATGTTTTTACTTTAGACAAGATAATATTTTTATTGCACTTTGGACTATCCCGACTCTTTTATGAAGGATCTTAAATACGTCACTTCCTACTCACTAATAAACTCTCACATAGCTGTATGTATAGCATTTCGATGGATAAAATAGTTGAGAGGCCTAAAATGTCAAACGTAAAAATTACCCCATTCAAAGTAAAAAATATAGGTTAAAGGATGTTCTAAAACAAAACATTTACCACTGTACATTTACTATCAAGCCACATTGATTTAGAGAGGTGGTAACATCTGAACAACGCCTTGGTGACATCTGAACAACGCCTCACCGTGGATAAAAATTTCGGAAGAAAACCTCAAATACTCCAGGAGCCGGTTAATGAGTAGAACGAATGCATTAATTTTGCCGATTTTAAGTCAGTTAATCTGATTGGATCAACAGTTCAACACTAATAGCATTGATCTAGCGATACCATTTCTTAATATCTTTTACGTTAATTAGTAGATCGATTAGTTGGCACAAATATACACAGCCTGATCTTTGTATCACGAACAATCACTTCTATTAATTAGGCCCACATGACATACCATTTGAGTCTCATCTGCTATGTTATTATAGTTAAGGAAGTGTTAAAACAGTCTAAATATGTAAGCAAGACATTGCATGGGCTGGCAGTACCTGTGAATGTAAATTAAGGATAGCAAGATACTACCTCCGTCTTATACTATATAAAATTTATCCTTAAAAGATTATGTTCAGTAAGGTGGACTAATTGACTGAACTTTTCTTTTAAATAGTTCATGCTTCGTTTATTCTATGTATGAATGGTGGATTATAAGTAATGTTCAATTATTAGAAATAACATTAAATAGGGGTATGACGGTCATTTATGTTAAGTGATGCTAATCTATCTGAAATTCCGCTAGAAAGACATTTTTTATGGAGGTAGTAGTTCATTGTGCAACACAAAAAAAAAAGTGGAGGTAGGAGCTAGTTCCAGATAAATAAAAAAAATCATGTGTAATTGTACACTGGCTCATTTTTCCTGTGGCTATGGAATTTTGCCCTTTTCTCCACCTAATTTTCAGATAATAGGCAACTGTTTTAATATAAGGCATTGCATCATGCTTAATTAAGCAAAGAGTAGGTACTTAATTACTTGCATTTTAGCTGTCCATTTGAAATTTATTTCAGGCTGTAACTGCTCCCGGAGTACAAAGATCTCGATTTAGAAAGCAGCATTTCCTCTGCATTTGGTCGCATCAAATGAAGATATTCCTGCGGATATCCATAGTTCTCTTTCTTTTCTATTTCAGTTTGAATGAACAAAGTCAGTAATTTATATCTGAGTTGAATGATTGAACTGCATCTTGCACATGTTTGTTGATTGTGAAAGTGCAAAAATTAATATAGCTTGTTACTCTGCAATATAAGTATGTTCTGGTCTATAGTTTAATTCATAGCCATGGAATGGAAAAATAACTCGTTTTATAAACCAAACAATATTTACCTAAGCATTGCTTAAGTAATCATGATTATCGTATCAAATTAGGTTAGTTAGGTGTGTACACATTTGTTGGTTTGAATTGCATTTGATGTGTCCGGGTATGTTATCGTAAGTTCAGCGCAACTCAATTCATTTGTTGATTAATTAATGTAAATTCGTCACTTCATTTGTCTTAGTACTTTTCTTAAGCTTACTCTAAAAACTACTAGCATTGAATTTACGTCATGTTGTAGCGTGTTATAAGATTATATAGGGTTTGTTCTTAGTTCACATCATAATCCAAAGGTAATGGCGCAGTTTAAATTAGTCGACCTATATCATGACACGTGTGATGACAGAGTCACTAATTAAACTTGTGATAACAACCTAACACCATTTGGAACTCTTTGATGATCAGTTTGCTCAAACCAGCAACCTAAGGAAAGTATTCAAAAAGCAAGAAAAACATTTTTACACGGAATCACCTAAAAGTGGTAGATGGGGTGCAACATTTCCACTTACTAGAATCCCAATGAGTGTATATACATGGAGCCGCAATTTAATTGAGAGACCTTGTGATGTTCTGTCCAAGGTCGTGCTAAATGCTCGCAGATAGTGTTACGTGAGCATTTCTGTGAGCATTTAGAATTTGAGAACAGCACATGGTGCAGTGGCAGGAGCTGCTAGTGCTGTGTGTTGGCCTAGGTTCAACTTTCTTCCATACTTTCTACAACGAGTTTCTTAGTTTTTCATCATTTATTTACTGTGCGTATTCCAGTATTCTTATTAAAAACATTCCTCAAATTAAGAAAAACTAAAAGGAAAAATAATTAAGTTGATACAGTCTAGTCTAACTTGATTGATGACATGTACATGAATTAAAGAGGAAGAACTCGGTAAATTTCAAAAGTTTGACTTCACAATCAGTAGTAATATCACCATCGAATATACTCCCTCCTTCTCTTCTAAATGATCATTGTTTTAGCTAGTTAAACAAATAAGAGAGAAAAAATATCATACTCTTTATTAATATGGATAAAAAATAAGAGAGAAAACGAGAAGACATAAGATCGAGTACTACCGATTCGATGGTTAAAAAAATGATCAAATAATATTATAGAAGTCTAGTGGATCTTCATAGAATAAATTCCTAAGCTAACACAGCAGTTATTTAATGACGAAAAGAGTATATCATTGTTGTATTTTTAAAAAAAATAATATCTAGTTGTGCGGCCATATTAATTATACTCTCTTCATCCTATACAACCACCACTAACGAAAACACTAAAAAAAAACTTTTATTACCTCCTCTCGTTTGAATCACCCTAATGATTAAATACAATGCATGCATCCAATAATATTAGAGATCTGAGGGTGGAGGATTAAAAGAAACAAATTTAGGGGATGGAAAGTGGTAGTTAATTACATGTATGAATGCACGTATTTATTATAAAATATTAAAAAAGTAGTTATGTACTTATATTTTATTTTAAAATAGAGGGAGTAATACGACAGTAACTGCTTCATTAATGCATATAACAACCGTGTCTTGTGTCTTACGCACACTGTGACACCGATTTCCGAGTAGTAAGACGAGCTTTCACACATCATTTTCACAAGGCAGCAAATTTCTGGCTCTGATTAGCTAGTTAGGCACAAATATATTATTATCAAGTCAAATTAATTGTCAGCTGTTAGCAAGGGTTACATCTAGGATGTGAATCGGCGAAATTGAACGGGAAGCCAATGAACACTTACCTACCCTATCCTTGCTCAAAGATTATGGAAAACGACTTTAAGGAGACATGTCTAGTTAATCTATCTATTAATTACCTAAATTAATATTGGACGACATTTGCACACATGTAGTACTGTATGATTGGACCTTATTATTGTGTAGAGACGGCCAATTAATTGTATGTAATTAACTGTCGTACTATCTTTGACCCCATCTTTGAATATAAGCTGGCACTTTCGCATTTGGTCTAAAAATATGTAAATTAGCCATATTGAGTAAACACAATGAAATTGTTCTTAAGAATATCCGTTTTGGATCTCAAGTTCTCCAGGACTCCGCCAACATATATTCATGAACTATACTAGTCTATTATATATATAGTTGAAACTGCGTCTCAGCCGGAACTAGATAGCAGTATTCCTAGATATGATTAGTACAACTACCAAGTGATTAGTTGAATTGTTGGACCTTAATTTGACCAACGTTAATTAGAATAATCATCAGTAATCCAGGGAGAATATGGTTGCCATGTATTCTCTTATCAATGGAACTTAAGACTCACAAATATCCGAATACATTTCCTAACCTAGGTAACGTACGCCCTCCTTGCAATTTTTAACTTTATTTTTTAAAAAAAATCAGGGAGATGAGCAATTTTCAAGTTGTTTTTTTAGAACTTCAAGGATATGCGTAGCATCCGGTACACGCAATAAGAATTTGTCGAGTGTGTACAATTTGATGGAGAGTGCATGTGAAACGCATTTTCCCACTGAACACACACCAGATGCTTGCATTGCTTTTTTTTTAATCAAAACACAGCTAGGAATGTCCCCGCGGTTAGTTATTTTTATTATTAAAGGAACAAAATACAAGCCTAGAATCCAATCTTTTACTATATATTTCTGTCTCTTATTTAATCTAAACAAAAGTAAAAGAGGTCGCTTTTCAGAAATTTACATTGCTTAAATTTGTCAAACAAATAGACATATAAGTTTGAAGTTTGATCACCTCGCCGAAATAAAAACAAAGCTTTGGTTGACTGCCCGTGATCAGTAGGCAAACTAATTGTTTTGTTATATGCACACCTGGCATTTGAGTTGGTTGAATGGATATATCGATGTTCATCTAATGCAGTATTCAGCTAGGTACGGCAGGATAATCAAGGAAAATTAAATGATCGCATGATAATCTTGGGTTTGAATTTGCTAGGTAGGGAGTAGGTACGTAGGGGCGAAAAGCATTTAAAGAACCTGATGAAAAATATATTTCTCCAGTTAGATCGGCAGGGCAGCTAAGTAGAAGAGCCCATCATCCCACCACCCGAGCCGATTATATATCACAACGGTTATTAATAAAAAAAATAATGTATAGATATTTAAAAGCTAATATTGAAAAATCTATATTTAAAATACCTTATAATTAAGTCTAAAATTAAATTTTGAGAATGGCTGAGGCAAACGATAAGGCTATAAAGGTCAGTCGGTTTATCAGCTAAGCTGGTTTCAGCGTTCACTTTTATTTCCCTACCTGCCGACGGCACGGCCACCGACACCTACTGGAGGTCCGTGAGTAACACAGGCCGGTGGGCCTCTTCCACCTGTCAGCCTGTGCTAATGGCCGATCGGCCTAGGCCCATATGAGTTTTTGCACCGTTTTCCTCCGTGAGGCACTGGTCCAGCTACTAGCAGATGGGATTATATATATATTTATTTAAAAAATTATATATCTTCTAGAAGATTAAAAAAACATCCTAATAAAAAGTATTAAATTTGATGTGAAAAATGTTTCTGGTTGACAGATCAGCAGGGTTTAAAAAATTTCCTAGACCTCTTTACCATTATAGCTGAGAATATTTTTTTTTCACGACAAGAAGCCATCTATAGAATATCACGCATGGCATGGGAGGAATGAGATAGCCTGTCATTTAGGCGACCCCTTACTGTTCTTTGTTAGGGTGATTTTTCACCCAGGAGACATCTACGAGACCCACTAGAGGGAAAAAAACGATTAAAGAGAGGATGGTAAGAAGGTTGTCTGAGAAACGACAGCCCCTTCTCTCTCACTCATCCTGTCGTGATATTTTACAAGCGGTCTCCTACTAAACTTTTTAGCATCTTATTGACCCGCCGTTAATATGGGCTTATTACGTTAAATTTTATATCTTTTAGGAGGATATTTTTTTTAGAAAAAAAATCCTCCTAGAGGGCATCGGAAGTATAGACGTATAAAATTTTCAAACAACAATATATTTTATACATATTTTAATAAAAATATATAAATAAAAAAATTTGGCGGATGGCACGGGTTTCATTTGTTTAGGCTTTCATCCGGTTAGCCTTTCCCTAGGTAGGGTGGATCGCGTTATCTAGGTAAACATGTTAGTGGAGCTTTGTAAAGTGTTTAAACACTTGTAAAACCACAGTATGAATACTATATCAATATATTATATATGATGAAATCATAATACAAAAATTTGATAGTTGTGGAATATGAATGAAAATTGATAGATAAGGGATGTACAATGGACTTTTGTCTGTGCGGTGAGCCTACTCTAGTCGCTTCTCCAGGTGGGCCGGATCCACATGCAAGGCATGCTCCGGTTAAACATGTTATTCTAGCTTTGTACCTCTTGTATATTTTACATACAAGTGTTTAAACATGCAAGTATTTAACCACTTTATATTTTACCATCAATCTCTTAAAATTTATATAATTTAACATCATTTGAATCTTATTTTTTTATATTTATCATAAGAAATATTTTATAATATATAATTCTCATGTTATTAAGGTCTATGAATTTTTAAAAATTAATAGTAAAGAAACAAATATTTAACCTCGAATAAAACAAGAACGACCAGTAACTTGAAATGGAGAAAAATACTCCACCATTTATAGTTGAACGTGCGTATCAATCGGAACTAGGTCGCAGTGTTCCAGATAATAAGGTTGCTTTGCTTTCCCTTAACAATATGGAACTTAGACTCACCAACCTCCCAATACGGCAGTTCCTCCATATTAAAGTATAGATATTTGTAGATTATTTAACAATACTTTTTTTTATTTCATATTGTAAGTCATTTTAACTTTTTTTTAAAGTTGAATTTATTTAAGTTTCACCAAATTTATAAAAATAAATAGCAACATCTACAGTACCAAATTAGTTTTCTTAAATTCATTATTAAACATATTTTTATGGTATATTTGTTTACATTAAAAATTTTGCTTATTTTTTTTATAAACTTAATCAAACTTAAAATAACTTTTAATTAGGACAATGTCAAGATAACTTATAATATGGAATGAATAACTACTAAGGTTAAGGGAAAACATTCCCATCTAGCCAAATACATTATTATCTGTAAATGAATGGAATTTTGTAAATCAATGTCCCATAAATACTTATATTATGAGATAAATTAAATCTTAAATCTTAGAAATGCTTGTATCTTGGGATGGAGGGAGTAGCTAATATGTGCACCCAAGATGAGCATTTTTAAAGTTTTTTAAAATCGAGTAAGAGTAAATAGGAAGCTGGAGTTATAGCGGTAGACTCTAGAATCAAAAGGTTTAGGCTCGGGAGAATTAAAACTGAATATATGAGATATAACTTTGTCACTGCTATACATGAGATGTAAAATATTAGTTTAGATGGTCATGTAGTGCCAAGAATACTACATTTCGTTATTTAGGATAGATGTTACAAAGAAATAGAGATATTAATGAAAATATTAGTCATAGAATCAAAGCGGGGTGAATAAAATAGTGAAAAGCATCGAGCATTCTTTGTGGTAAAAAGATGTTTCAAAATCTAAAAAATAAGTTTTATAGAATAATGATTAGATCTATGATATGTGATATTGAATGGTATAGAATGTTGACTAAAAAATGATATATTCGTGTTACAAAGATGCGTGCGTTATATTGAATTTATAAGCATAAAAGAATGTATTGGATTCAGAACAATTATATATATAATAGGCTAGGGATAGCACTAATTGAAGAAAAACTTCTTCAATACCAGTTAAGATAGTTTGGTTAATGTAAGGAGATGTAGGAAAATAACAAAATTGACGTAAGAGAAGGTAATAAAAAGAAACTTAAAATATTATAATATTATTAAAGTTTTGTCCTTAAATATGAGTATAAAAAATAGCTACTTTCATGCTTAAACCTTCATATACGGTTTTTGTTGAGTTTTATTTCTATCATATCCTAATTTGCTTATGACTAAAATGCTTTGATGATGATGAAGGATATAAGAGCAACTTTCAAGTCTAGGTGGCCATGACACTCACTGAGAGCCCAAGACGTCATTGCCCCAACATCCTCTTGCATGCGCTTGCTGCTAGCTATGGGGAATCGTTAGATTGCTGATGGGCCTAGGCTAAGATGTTTGAATTTCTTGCTTCCCCTCCTAATATGTTGATTGCCAATTGGGATCAAGGAGAGGGGAGTGGATAGTTCGAGTCAGGAGTTGAAATTTTAACTTTGGAAGGAGAGAAACTAGAGAGTGTTCCAGTAGAAGAAAATTTCAGCGATAGCCCAAGTGACAAAAATTGAGGAGGCCAAAACCTAGGTCTTAGTAGGAGCAAAACAACTCTCAGTGCTTATTTTTTAGCTTTATCATTTTTTATTTGTACAGTTATTCATACTTGTATAACTCTTTTACTCCTACTATATTCAATAAAATTAGATATAATGTTGATATGTTTGTTTATATTTCGGTGCTCAAAGTAAACCTTGTAAGTGCTTTCTTGATAGAAATTCAAGCCTTAATCAGTTCTCTGAGAGGTTTTAGAGTTTATTTTTAGTTGGGTTGGGTATCCCTCTCAATAAGTTTTCCATTGAGACCAAGATCATTGAAAACAAACTCCAGATCAAGGAGTTACGATCGTTTTTGTGGGATGCTATCAGCGAGTAGCTGATACTCCAAACATTTTGGTCGAATACTCTAGACTAACCTTGCTGGTTAGTCAGGGAAGCTTCTCCAGAGTCTCCAAAGGTTTTAGTCGGATACTCTGAACTTTAAATCTATGAGTAACGGCTAGTTTTGGGGGCTCAGGTATTTAAACCCTTCTACCCCTCCATCCTTTGCTGCTATTTTTTAAGCTATGTTTTGGCAAGAGTAGAGCTATCTAAAGCTAAATAGCCTCTTCCAAATTCCCTAACTTGTTGGTGGTTCTTTGTGAGAGTGATTTGAGAAGAGAAAGAGTTGAGTTAAGAGATTGAGAGGTTGAGAGCAAGTGAGCTTCACTCCATTCTTTGAGCACTTAAGTTTATATCAAGTAAATTTTCGATTGTGTTTATTATTCTTGAAGATCAAGGTCTTCTAGACGGCTAGGAGTCAACGATGAGCTCTTAAAGTTATGGTAAGTCACCAAAAGTTTGCAAAGATCCATCCTTACTTTCGCAAGAAAGATGTAATTGAGTGAAAATCAAGCTTATGCTTGAAGGTTGCTTGATAGAAAAAGCTTCATCGAAGGTAGTAGCTTGTTGCCCAAATATGTGGACCTCAATGGTCACTTGGGAATAGAGTCTTGTCTTGGTGGTTGCTTGAAGGACAAAACTTCATCATTGGTGCTTGTTTGGTGAGGCTTGGAATCAAGAGAGATTCGGTTCCTTAGAGTCCCTCAACGAATATGTAGAATCATTGGGATCCGAACTTTGGAAAATAAATCTTCTATCTGTCATCTATGTACTTTACTTTTTATATCATTTACAGCTGATTTGGATCACCTCTTTCCTCCCCTGTCTTTAAGAGTGTCTCTTTCAAATATCCTTTTAGACATAGTGAAATAGAACCAAAATATCTAAACTCACTATTTGGAGATTTCAACTAAGACTCATAGAGACTCATTTGGATACTCCAATTATTTTGACTAGATACTCCGGAGGAACTTCGCCCGGATACTCTGACCCTTTAGTCCAAATACTTCGGAGGAGAATTTTATTCCACTATGAGTGCTTTTTAGGAATAACTATTCACCTCCATCTAGATGACATCAAGACTCTTTCGAGTAGCTATAGATTATTGCTATGTAGGCTTGTGAAGGATTGTATAACGTCCATTATGTCGTGCTTCACTATTTCCCAACAGAACTTATAAACTACTCTCGTAAAGCCATCTAGGTCTAGCGCCATGTTAGAGGGAAGCTGGCTCAAGGCTACCTTAACTTCCTCTTTCATGATTGTGTCACCAATGGTTGATAGACCCATTGTATTTAATTGGATAGCGTCCCAGTCGAAGTCCATAAAGTGTGTTTGTGGCGGTGCCATGATGGAGGTGATGTGATTGCTTATGATGTATGACTTTATCATCATGTTTTGTCTTCTAGATCTTGCCCTGTCTTAGGCATTGGATGAAGTTTTTTCTTTGTCGTGTATTCACTTTTAGATAAAAGTATTTTGTTTTCATGTCACTTTATTTGAGATTGATAATCCTAGACGCCTACCTCTTGCATCCTCACTCAATTACTTTTCCTCAAGCACAACTCTTGGTACGTGAGCATCCTTTGCCCTTGTGTAATGTCTATCCATAGTATGATCTCTAGGACCATGTGGAGCTAGATCTTTGCATTTGACAGGGGGTTTCATCTCCATTTCCTTAAGCTAGCCAACGTTTTCGCTAGCCGATAGTGCAACCTATGGTGCAACTCATGATGCGGTTGCCTTGCGTTTCAAGCATGAGCTACCGCCTCTTGGAACCTTGGCAAGTGGATCTAGATGTTCTCAAAGCATAAATTCTTTGTCTTTGGGGATTCAAACTAATTAGAGAAGGGAAGCGGACAATGGCCTGAAAGTGAGTTAGAGAGAGTGTGTAGTAGGTGTGAATCAAAGGTGATGTTCCATGTCGCATTGCGAAAGAAGTGGTCCAATTTGACTAGGGTGCGATTGTCCTACTCATTGCTCCAAGTGAAGCTCCTATTTTGAAGCTTGATTTCCTGGAGCTCACAACCATTGAGGGTGCCCTTGAAGAGGGCCATTTAATAGAGATTTAAGTCGATGTTATTCATGTCCCTCACCTGGTAGATTGTGTTAAAACCCCCTGCCACTAGCCATCCAGTTCCATCAATTGGCTTGGTGTTGCTCAACTCTTGCAGGAAATGTGCCTTTGCACTATCTCTCATCAGGCAATACACCGTTGTGAGAAGGAAGGTGGTTTGGCATGCCTTTTATTATGACAATGGCCGAAAGGCAGAACTAGCTGACCACGAAATTTGCCAAGCTAACAAAATCTTCATTCCACATGAATAGAATCCCTTCTTAGGTTCCTCTCCTCCTGCTGTCTAGTTTTTGCCCGAAAGCCCATAGGTGTCCCGCACTTATCATTGCAATTATTGTCATGTCAACATTGGACACTTTCATTTCTTGAAGGTAGACGATATGCAGTAAGGCGGCCATTAACTGTGGTTTGTCTAGCCTGTCAGTTGAGGCCTCAAATGTTCCAACTCAGAATATCTATTACCGAACTTATCATAAAAAGGAGGACGTACGTGTTTGGGCTAAAGGACATACGGCCAAGAGAAGCGCCGCTGTGGGCATGTGAAGGAGCCAAGCGTATTAGGGTTTGACCTACTAAGGGGGATTTGGCAAAAATGGTGCAGCCTTATGGTACCAGCAATACTAGCTCTTCCGAAGGCCCATGTTAGGGTTGGGTGCGGTGGTGCCAATGTTACCGGGAGATATCAGTGAACGTGACCAACATATCCACAGGCAAGGTGTGGTGGGTCGGCTTAGGGAGACGACGAAGGTGATGCCTGTGCTGCTAGCTTCGAGGAGAGTGATGCCAAAGTTCCTAGCCCTATAGTGCCAAGGGGCCTAGGGGTAGTGGTGCTAGAGTACCAACAATACCAAAGGGCATCCATGAATGTGGCCACCATGACCACCAAGTGAGGGTGGTGAGGCAACGCTAGCGGACAACAATGACAATGCCAGCACTACCAGCCACGATGAGGGCAATGCTAGAGTTGCCATCATCGGTAGCGATAAATGGCATCGATTTCCATGGCCTAGGCGGTGGGAAGGGCGCGGAGCTATGATTGGAGGTAATACTAGACTTGGCCGGTGGTATCAGTAGGTGCATGCATGCATAGCCATTGCAACCGTGACCAAAGCACCGTGTATCGTTGTGAGAGGGAAGCAGAGGTGGTGGAGGAGGGGTTAACGCTGTTGACTATGCTGGTGATGGTAACGAAGTCATCATCGTCGATGGCCATTTCTAGCATACGTTTGTGGCACATGATCCACGTAAAGAGCGAGGTAGCGTAGAGGGGGGGTTACCAGCGTGGAATTGTGATGCCAAGTGGGTGGGTAGAGTAGGTACAGCTCATAGTTGTAGTGCTAAGGAGATACTTAGAAAGATCTAGGATTTGCGAAATTAAAGCGAATGAATCGAAGCCTCATCACGATGACATCTTAGGCAGGTAGAGGTACATCGTAGCAAGTTCTCGCACATCACAAAAGGGGAGACACTCAGTAGGACTGTCGGGATGTTCATCCCTGACTTTAGCGGCTCAGTGCCACGTGTAGCTTTATTCATGTCACCTTGGTAATCTCACCCTAGATGTTGTCTACAACCATTGGGCCTAGGTACCTTGAGATGGTGTTGTCTCTATCATTTGCATATTTGTTGTTGAGGGCAAAGAGTGTCATAAGTGCTTCGAGCGCTTTCAGCGGTAGCGAGTTATTGAACATCGCCATGTAGTTAGCAAGCGCTTGGTCGATGAGCACTCTCCCTTCTAGCAGGAATCCCAAGCGTTGGCAGAGGTTGATTTGTGCCTTGATAACTATCAGGATGCTAGCCAGTGGCTTCTTTGCCAGCCTTAGGAAACGCCTAACCCTATTGTCATCTTGTGTTAGCAGGCAGCTCCCTTTAGGTTGTAGGCGACCAGTAGGCGTGGGGAGGATTGCCGGCATGACTTGCTTGAATAGGGAGCACAGCGTTAGTCCTGTGTCATCATCGTCAGTCAGTTCTGGTGCTGCTACCATGTGAGGCAGGGGTGCCTGTTCTTAGGCTATTTGTCGTTGTGACATGGTGCAACTATGGACTGGCGATTTAGTTCCATCCGGCAGGGTGGCCGGTAGCAGAGCTTGCTCCATTGGGAGTAGAGGTGCCGACAACGGGATTGCCCCTAAAATCAGCATGGTTGGCAGCGTGGGGGTTGGGGTAGCACAATCTAACCATATGGGTGTAAGTGCACATATTTGGGTTATAAATAAACTTTTCCCAAGTATCGTACCTGCGACGAGGCACCAAGACAATTGTACAATTGTCATGTAGGGGACAATTGTACAATCTAACGGTGGGTTGTAGGGGATTCAATTGGTACAATCACTAGAATTCTTACGCAACCATAACTTCAGTACTGCACTAAATGTGTTTCCTCAAATAAATTAGTAGCATTGACACATCAAAATCTAGGATGAAAAATAATTTCAAGTCTAAATTCGTACTACACAAGGAGAAAAACACAAGAAATTGATTTTCAAATCTTCATTTCAAAAGATAGTTTGTGCATGCCCAAACACAAGAAATTGATTTTCAAATCTTCATTTCAAAAGATAGTTTGTGCATGCCCAAGTCATAAGTTCCCAATCCCAGAGCCCCTTGCCTCGGACGTGTCCACGCTCAAGCAGCGCCACGTCACGTAGCAGCATGCACGTGCCCCTCATCAAGCTCACAAACTCCTCGTGCTGCCACTCGCTTGGCTTGTAGCCGACGATCACCAGCTCTCTCAACGCACGGTGCTTAAACTCCGCCGGCGGCCAGGCGACGCGCCGACCCGGCGACGCCGTCCCGCCGGCGACACGGATGTGAAGTGTCTCGAGGGCAGGTGCCGCCTCCAGCCGGTAGTGCGTCAACGTGAGGTCCCACGACGACGGCATGTCGGCGACGAGCAACCGCCTCAGCTTGCGCAAGGGCGCTTCGTCGTGGAGCCTCGTCGGCACGAGCCACCTCTCTGGGCCGGTGAACCGGACCACGAGGCTGTCCAGCTCCGGGAGGCAGTTGAGGAAGTTGAAGAGAGGGTACTCATTTCGCATCCCCGTGAAGGTGTTCAGCCATGTCGTGGCGTTGATGTCAGCTTAGAAGCTCAGGCTGAGGCGGGCGAGGCGCGGCACAGCGCCGAAGATGAACTCGACGGGCTCGCCGCCGACATAGGCTAAAAAAATATGGAGTAACTATGGTTGTCTCACTTTGGCTCACCATAGGTTACATGTTTATATATAGAACAAGAATTACAGATATAGATAGTTTTAAACTAGAACTCCTAACTTAAGTTCTATTCTATCTATAGCAAATTACAGGAGTCCATCTATCCTTGAGACATGCTCGGTTACAATCCTAGTGTAACACGTTTACAATCTCTAACACCTCCGCTCAATCTAAACTTTCCTAACCACCTTGAAGTTTGAGATTGCGAATAAATGTATTCATCTTTGCAACCGGTAAGGCTTTTGTAAATCCATCCGCCAACTGATCTCTCGAAGCGATGAACCGAACGTGTAGCTGTTTTCTCATAACTCTTTCACGCACAAAGTGAAAATCAATTTCAATATGCTTTGCTCTAGCATGAAATACGGGATTAGCTGATAAGTATGTTGCACCAAGATTATCACACCAAAGAACTGAGGTGCGATGCACTTTAACCCCAAGTTCGGTCAACAGTTGCTCAAGCCATATTATTTCTGTAGTAGCATTAGCCATCGCTTTATATTCTGCTTCTGTACTAGATCTTGAAACAGTTGGCTGTTTTCTAGCACTCCATGATATAAGATTAATTCTATAAAATATTGCGAAGCCTCCAGTAGAACGCCTATCATCTGTATCACCTGCTCAATCTGCATCAGAGAAGGCACTGATGAATAACGACAATACCTTTTGAATATGCATCCTGAGTCCAATGGTGTGTTGTACATATCTAAGTATTCTTTTAACTGCAGTCCAATGAACTGAGGTCGGTGCATGAAGAAATTAGCAAACTCTGTTGACAGCAAAGGATAAATCTGGTCGTGTATTTGTTAAATACTGAAGAGCACCAACTATGCTTCTGTAGCGAGTAGCATCTTCTGGACTGAGAGGAACACCATCATAGCTCGACAGCTTCTCAGATGCAGATAAAGGAGTCGTGCAGGGTTTACAGCCGAGCATTCCAACACGCTTCAACAAGTCTTGTGCATACTTAGCTTGAGATAGAGTTATGCCATCTAACTCTTCTTTAACTTCTATACCCAAGAAGTAATGTAACTTGCCAAGATCCTTTAGTGCAAAGTCTTCTTTTAAATCAACAAGAAGAGTTGTCACCGATTCAGGTGATGAGCTTGTAACGATAATATCATCAACATAGATAAGCATATAAATAGTTGTACCACCCCTATGATATATAAAAAGAGACATGTCTGATTTTGACGACACAAAACCTAGAGTGATTAATTTGGAGCTTAACCTGGAGTACCACGCCCTGGGCGCCTGCTTCAGCCCATAGATAGCCTTGTCCAACTTATATATATATCCCGGTGTTTTAGTGTCCTCAAAACCCGGAGGCTGCTTCATATAAACTTCCTCTTCCAGAATACCATGCAAGAACGCATTCTGCACATCAAGTTGTCTGAGGCACCATCCCCTTGACACTGCAATAGAGAGTACCAATCTAATTGTAGCTATCTTGACAACTGGGCTGAAAGTGTCTTCATAGTCGATGCCATAGCGTTGCTTGAATCCTTTGGCAACTAATCGAGCTTTGTATCTATCAATACTCCCATCGGCTTTTCGTTTGATTTTAAAAACCCATTTGCAATCAATAATATTCTATCCAGTTTTTCTTGGAACGAGATGCCAAGTTTTATTCTTAGCTAGAGCTTGAAATTCCACTTCCATTGCATCACGCCACTTTGGATCTGAAATAGTTTCATCAACGGAATTAGGTTCACCAATAGCACTAAACATGCCATATCAAATCATACCATCATATAGCTTCTTTGGTTTGATAATACTGCTTTGCAACCGTGTTTGGTGACGCGGGGGATCAGGTGTGGCTGCTGGAGAACCAGATGTTGTAGAAGATCCAGATGTTGTAAAAGATCCGGGTGGCACAAATTCATGTGCACCTGATGCTGTAGCATGCAGCGGTGGTGGAGACTCCTCAGACGCATGCAACGTCCTAGGTGGAGACTCAGGCACCACCGCATTACCCCCACCTGTCGCCGCACTGTTGTCCTCTGGCACAGCAACAGCGGTCAGCAGCGGTACTGATGTTCCCCCAGGTGGTGTAGCAGGCAAAACAGCACCGTTCGACGAGCTAGAAGGAGACAGCGTTTCCACCTGGGAGCTGCAGCCTGGGCTATGTGCGCAACGTTGTGCCGGTAGCGCTGGGAGCATAGGCATGAGACCTGCAATTTTCTCAGATGATTCACTAGAAACAGCAGGTACGTCAGTAGTATTAGTAATATCAGATGCAGTACAGTCATCATCCCCTGGATTTCGAAGGGAAGAAGGCAGTAGGATAATTTCTTTTCTAAGAGAGGCATCGGCGTTAAGATGGAGCTTTGAAAAGGGAAACACGGCTTCATCAAAAACGACATCACGGGAGATGTAAATGCGTCCGGTGGAGATGTCAAGGCACTTGAAACCTTTGTGCATGGAACTATAGCCAAGGAAAGCACATTGGGTGGATCGAAAAGATAACTTCCTGGAATTATATGGCCTCAGATTGGGCCAACAAGCACAACCAAAGACACGAAGATTACTATAATCGGGTGCATCATGAAAAAAGGCGAGTACTAGGAATTTCAAAATCAATAAGCTTGCTGGGAAGAATATTAATGAGATAGATAGCTGTAAGGAAAGCTTGATCCCAAAATTTTAAAGGCATGGAAGCATGAGCAAGAAGAGCTAAACCAACTTCAACAATATGTCTATGTTTGCGTTCAGCAGCACTATTTTGTTGATGAGCATGAGGACAGGACACACGGTGTGTGATCCCAATTTGCTTGAAGAAAGAATTTAATTTTTCATACTCGCCTCCCCAATCCGATTGAACACAAAGGATCTTCTTAGAGAACTGTCTTTCTACTAAGTTTTGAAAATCTTGAAAAACTCGAAAGACATCAGATTTATGCTTCAACAAATATATCCAGGTGTATTTGCTATAGTCGTCAATGAAGCTAACATAATAGCTATAACTCCCAACAGAGATGGGTGTAGGCCCTCACACATCAGAATAAATCAGATCAAGAGGAGCACTAGAGATTTTATTAGAAACAGAATAAGGTAGTTGATGGCTCTTGGCCCTTTGACACGAATCACAAATTGACTCAACATTCTTGGAACTAGCACACGGCAACTTATTTGAGCTAAGGATCTTCTGAACTATGGGAGTAGCAGGATGACCTAGACGACTATGCCATAACGATGTAGAAGGGACATGGACTCCAAAAACTTCATGCTTTGACTCTATTTTCTCTTCCGATGGAATGAGAGGATACAGGCCACCTTTGCATCTATCGTTATGTAAAATCCTCTTCGTTTCCTGATCCTTAACGAGAAAGGAATCAGGGTGAAATTCAAGGAAAGCATTGTTATCTTTGGCAAGTTTATGAACTGAAACAAGGCTTTTGGCAGAAGAGGGCACATGAAGAATATTGTTCAAATGAAGTTTACTGAAAGGGGTATGAAAAACTGTATGCCCAATATTACTAATACTCATACCTTTGCCGCTGGCGTTATGAACTTGTTCATTGCCACTATATTTATCACGGACGGTCATCTTGTCAAGTTTGCTAGTGATATGGTTAGTGGCCCCGCTGTCCGCATACCAATTTGTATCAACACCATAAGCTCCTACTGGTCGCCCACGGTACTGATTGTCTTCCTCATAGCGAAAATAGCATTGATTGGCTTCATGATTTGTCTTCTTGCAGATTTGACAGGGCGCCTTTTTTGTGACTTGCGAGCTATTGCCTTGATTATTGTTGGTGTAACTCTGATTGTTGTTGCTGTTCTGTCCATTGCGCGATGAATTGAACCGGCCTCCACCACGTCGACCACCAGAACGACCACGGTTTCCACGACCGCGAGATGCCATGTTAGCTAAAGACTGAAACTGATCGGTCCCTTGATACATCTCGAGCCGAAGATCGTACTCCATGAGTAGAGAATATAATTCAGAGAGTGAAAGATCTCCTGATCGGCCCATCATAGAAGAAACAAAGGGGTGATAATCAAAGTCTAAACCATTAAGTAGATGAGCAACCACCTCATCATCCCCGACGGTGACGCCGGCTGACGCGAGCTCATCCTTGATGTTCTGCATTTTGTTAAAATAGGTTGTCGTAGTGAGGCTGCCCTTCTTGATGGTGACCAATTGCATGCGCAGATTTGTAACCCACGCTCTTGATTGTGCTGCAAACATAGCCCCTAGCGCCTTCCATGCCTACGCAGAGGTTGTTGCAGTCGTGATCCCGGCGAGGACCTCCTTGGAGACCGAATTCACCAGGTAGCTGAGTAGCTGCTGATCTTTTTTTACCCATGAGTCATGCTCTGGGTTGGGAATCTCCTTCTGCTTGCCGTCGACTTCAGCTTCAAGGACTTGTCGCGGCTCGGGGATGGTTCCATCCAAAAAACCAAGCGCCTTGGCGCCACGGACAGCGAGCAGGAACTGCGTCTTCCATAGGACGAAGTTATCCCGTGTCAGCTTGTCAGACACCGGATGTCCAAAAGGAGAGGACGGGTATCCTTCGCCATGAGCGGAGGACGAAGATATCTTGTCGCGGGAGGAGCGTCACGAGCAGGGGTCGTGGCCCTCTTATCGCGGGATGTTCAGATCGCGGGGAGGAGCGTCACGAGCAGGTCGCAGCCCCCTTGTCGCGAGAATTTGACGAGATTTTTGTAGATCTATTCTAGAAAGAGGCAGCTCTGATACCATGAAAAAATATGGAGTAACTATGGTTGCCTCACCTTGACTCACCATAGGTTGCATGTTTATATATAGAACAAGAATTATAGAGATAGATAGTTTTAAACTAGAACTCCTAACTTCTATTCTATCTATAGCAAATTATAGGAGCCCATCTATACTTGAGACATGTTCGGTTATAATCCTAGTGTAACACGTTTACAATCTCTAACACAGGCCAGCCTCTCCAGCCTCGGAAACGAGCGGAGGTAGACCGGGTCAATGTCGCAGCCGTCGATGAGCAACTCCGTCACCGCCCAGCCGGGCGCGTCTATGGACAGGCTCTTCTCGCGGAAGCTGCATGACCGGAGGTGCAGCACCTCCAACCGCGGTCACGCGCGGACGGCGCCCTCGTAGCGCGTCGACTTGGGCATGCCTTGCAGCACGAGCAAGGTCAGCGAGCCGAACGCGCGCGGCGGCTGCAGCAAGTTGCGGCGGAACTTGGGCTCGCCGCGCACTGCGGCAAGGCATGCGGCGACTTGGCTTTGCGCCGGCGGAACGGCGTCTCCGGGTCGGCGCGTCGCCTGTCCGGCACCGGCGAAGTTCAAGCACCGTGCGCTGAGAGAGCTGCTGATCGTCGGCTACAAGCCAAGCGAGTGGCCGCACGAGGAGTTTGTGAGCTTGATGAGGGGCACGTGCATGGCGGTACGTGACTGGCGCTGCTCGAGCGTGACACGTCCGAGCCAAGGGTATCTGGGATTGGGAGCTAATGACTTGAGCATGCACAAACTCTCTTGTGAAATGAAGATTTGAAAATCGATTTCTTGTTTATTTTTGTCCTTGTGCAGTACGAATTTAGTCTTGAAATCGTTTTACATGGTGGATCTTTCATGTGTCAATGTTGCTGCTTTATTGGATGAAACATCTTTGGTGTGATGGTGGAGCTTGGAGTTTAAGTTTGCACGAGAACTCCACTGAATGTATGAATGTAACAGCAGCTAATCATTGTGAACAGAACATATATAGTTGTAAGTCGTACGTGTATGACTTGCCATGGAAATGATAATACTGCAGTATATCGTACTGTCGTGTGTTTCATTTACAACGGCTGAAAAAATCTCACATAGCAACTTGAGCTTGCCCTATACCCCCTCTACGGATGATTAGAGACATGGTACAACTTCTTCTCTGGTGCCAGCTTAAAGCAATCACAAAGTTTACAGATGAACAAAAAAGAGCTTCAATTCTGAAAAAAAAATGTCAATATTTTGCTTGAACCATGCTACATTGTCAGCGTATCAGGGAGTGAAGTTGGAGCTCCGCGAATCTTGCCACCAACGTCAGGAAAGCACTCTTGATCTGGCAATGGGCCAACCTTACCGTCATTCTCTACCTTGACTGGGTATTTGAGGAGGTGCCCTTGTAACGTTATAAGTTCTTCTGAGGTGAACCTTTTCCAGTTCTCTTCAGCTATTTCATTGACATACTTTACACAGTCCAAACTAGATGGATCCTTGAAGAGGTCATCAACCATCCCAAGATGCTCTGCCCAGAGAGAATTTCTATACCCGTATACCTGCAAAGGATATATAGTTCTTTAGGAGGCAGATCCATGACAATAGGTTTGAGTGAGCCTTTGCTGTCGATATAAATTAAATAAGTTACAAAGAGGCAATATCAACAGAAGCTGGAGAAAGTTAGGATGAACAGAATTTATCGATAAGTTCTATAGCATAGTATTGAGTGCAAAGAGGCGGCCATCTTGACAAGTAAGCCACATACCTGACCGTGAGGATGACTCCCCTTTGTAGACCATGCATGATGCGGCTGGTATGCGCCCATGGCAATTTCAGTATCTCTGGAACCAGCCAAGGATCTTTGGTTGATGTTTGCTGACCCGAGAATGACATATTCATCATCTACAATCATCCCTTTTGCATGGACGTAGATCATAAAGCGCCGATATTTTCTAGCCAAGGCCTACGAATGTAAAGATCAGGAAATTGAAATAAGTATGTGTATACATAGTGCACTTCTCAAAAGGAAAAAACGGATCTATCCTTGTCAAGCGACAAAAGCTCAGGATCATACTGTTAACTAAAAGGAAAGAAATATATGGCAATGAGAAAATATAAATGACCGGAGCATAAAACAAAATCACAACATACGTTCAGAATCATCAAAAGAGCCAGCCAATACGACAGTAGATACTTCATACATTTGATACACTACATAAAATTCACATACTAGCCATAAAGAGTCTGCTGTACCAGTTAGACAAATCAACATCCACTATATCATATCAGGTGAAAATCCTGATCATAGAGCTACCGAAACCTCTATTTTCATCAATCATACTACTAAGCTAATTCGTTAGCCCAACGGACTACTTTATGAAAGTAACCTTCCTAACCAATGGACGAGCATTTTTCAAGCAGGTTAAACAAAACAAAGGTGTTTTTTATAGGTGAGTAAGAATAAAACTTAGCATCCACACTACGAGTTCGGACTACGAAAAGCTACCAACCAGCGAGATGGTATTGATATTAGCAATCTAATTGAGATAATATTATCTTAAAAAAGATTATCAAGATTGAAAAAAGATACCAACCGCTGCACTTTTATCGTTAGATTCAGGGATGCCATTTGATGATGATTCTTCTCGATTGCCCAGACAATAGAAGTTCAAGTAATCTTGAGGGTGTGCATCCTCAATATTCATGGCCTTGAGCTCTTGTGCAATTATACGATACATCATCTCCATTGTCTGAGCCTGGGAGACGAGGAAAAAAACCATGGGTATGAATGCTCTGCTGAAAAAATCCAATTTTGACCCCCACCACAATTTTGCTTACCAAAAAAGGAAAAAGGACTTCTTTATAACACCTAGGAGGAATTAAGTATTTGGGTTTATATATATGAGAAAAGAATAACTGAACTCAAATTTGAACCAAGGACTCAAAACTGAGTTGTGAAGGCACAGCTCCTCAAAAGATGGTGAAAGGGCTTGCCTCAAAAGAAGTGGCTATAAGTAGAGAGCTGTATAAAAAGGCTAGAAAACGACAACATTAGAAGTTGCAAGGTGGAAATCTAAAAAAAAAACAGAATTAAGGGTTTTCATTAACTGCTGGATAGTGTGATCACAACTTGCCACATCTCAAAAAAATTAAGATTATGGGCTTCTTGACAGCTGTTAGATTGTGCCATCGCGACTCGATTCCACACAGCCAGATTGCAAGCCCTCGACAAGTGGTCCTAACTCCTCAACATGAATGCATAAGTGCATCCCCTAGGGTTAGCGCACGTGACGAGAATCCAGCCGTAGCCATGTTAAAGTGCAAAGTGAAATAACCAGTGAAAGTAGCTATGGCTTATCTGAAAGTACTTGTAAACCATACAGTTCTGTGAAATTACATACTGTTTAAAAATAATAAAGGAACTTACCTGAAAGAAAAGAATTTCTTCTACAGAAGCTGCTGTAGGGACTCCTTCAGGCCACATCGGTATGACTACATAAACTGCAAACCGTTCACCAGCCCTAATCTTGCTTGCAATTTTGAGGGCCAATTCGATGGGTACCAGATTGTCAGCACCTGCAGCACACTAAGAGGTCAATTCCACTTTTTGTAGATCATTAAACATTAATGTTACATATTTATAGTCACACAACAGCACCATCAGCAACAACAGGATAAAAAAAACACGGCCAACCTAAAAGTGTTAACACAAAAAAAATGCTTTCCATGCTTCTGTTATGGCCTTTGTTATTAGAAGAACATGGGAGGATATAGTTGGCCCTTTTTTATCAGCGGAAGATTATGCGGGCAACTTGGAGTGTTAAATTACAACTAGCAAGGAAATGATAAATTACAGGCAGGATATAAAAGACGAAAGCAGCACACCTGAATTAACATAGGATGGCCAAGCGTATGAAGACCCAAGGAAATATTGGTTTTCAATATAAATGAAATGCTGGGCGGATCTGATTGCCCGGACATAAGCAGTGTGGATGCTCTTATCAATTATCAGGTCCTTCCGGCAAATAAGATTCTGCAGAAGTACATGAAACAGTTAAAACATTTACCAGATCACATTTTGGAATGGCATAAAACAAGAGAAAGTAAGAGTCAAATATAATAGCGCCACCAACTTCATCATAACTGTAGATTTGTTGAACATTTCAGACTATGGAGATGTGTCGGACTAACCTGCTTTGAAGCTTCTTTGCTATCACTAGGAAATCCTTTTAGAGAACCAGAGTCTATTGACCGGAATACCTGAAAAAAAAATAACATATTTGTATCTCTGCCAAAATTTTCAGAAGTATTTTAATACAAGCAGAAATTAAAAGAGCAGTGGTAGTACCTGAACATGCCAATTTTCAAGATCTTCTTCTTTTGAAACCCGCAAACTAATATGATCATTTGGAATAGTAGGCGAAGGGCTAAGTATCCATGAGATACGTTCCAACTTTATCAGGGCATCATCTTTCCAATGAGACACTCTTCTAAATCGTTCACGCCATTTTGTTGCCTTTCTCCAGCGTTGCTCAAAATTTTTCAAGACGTCATATGCAGCTGGACCATCAATCCTACAGTGAAGGTCATGCCATGGCTGTCTAGGCCCCTTTGCAGCTGACTGCATCAAGACAATATTTAAGTGCTGACAAGTCAGGAAATCTGCAGCATTGTACCACTACCCAGGAGCTTACCAGCATGGCGAAGTTACATAGAATGTATTACTAGCAAAAAAGAGCTCACCGAAAATGTAGGGTTATGATAATCATTATCGAATACTGTGTCAAGATCTTTAAAAAGCCTATGTTCGGGTGTATCATAACGCCCATCACAAAGATCCAGGCCACCCATAAAAGCAGTAATCTTCCGCTTGTTTCCCCAAGCTTGTGTATCAACCAGAACACATTTTTGATGGTGAGTAAACAAAGTCCCAACAACCTGCAAGCAACAAAATTCAAGATCATCAAAATGGGGAAATAAAAATCAACAAATTAAGTTACAGAAGTCCTAACAACCTGCAAACTACAAACTTATGATCATAAAAAATGGGGAATAAAAATAAACATACTAAATTTCAGTGTAAATGTTGGCAATATAATAAATGGTGGGCTTGTTCAAAACAATTGATGATAGACGTATCCTGATTTTGTTTAAACAAGGATGTCTATCAACATGGTTGCATCATGCTATATCCAAATGACACCAACCCATAATGAGTTTCTATAGAACATCAAGCTCCTCAATAAGGGGCACACATGAGCAAACAATAACTTACTTAAGGTTTATGGTGATAACCATTATCTGCAACCTATTAAAATGCTAACAGTTATCAGCTATACCATCCTGCCTGTCACTTGCCTGTTGTTTGAAAATGCTCAGCTTACTGCTGGCATACCGAGGTGAAAGAACACAGATGACTGAGGAATGCTTGAAAAACTTTCTAGTTTCTTCATCATGCGTCGCCATCACTCCACCCTGCAAAAGAACGAAAAGGGGGAACTTTTCTTAACCAAAAGTAACAGTACGCATGAATTATGATGGGGATGATAAACTGTGCAGCATGTTCAGTACCTCAGAAGGAAAAAGACAAAGATATGAATTTGCATAAAATATGGTCACAGTTTATATCCAATCAAAAACAGAGGGAAGTCATGCAGACCAAATATTCGGTTACCAGAACAAGCTTTCAAGACTAGAACATTCAGAATGACACCCTTCCTATTTTGTTACTAGGAACACGCAATTATTTATGACTGAAACCCAACGACCTTTGAACTACAAATTTCATACTATCTATAGAGCGATACCGAACGAATTCCACGCCATTACATCAACATCAAATGCCTATGCAGCATCCCGAAGTCCCCAAATTAAGCATAAGCAGTAAAATGAAGCACAAAACCAAAGTAGATTGTATGCAATTCCTCACCGTTTTGATGAACAACTTGTCGTGCGACGTCTTGTCGTCCCACACGAGTAGGCACACTCTCACGCCCTCCTGCGACTTGTACTTGAGCAGCTCTCCGAGGGTGAGGTCGCCGCCTTCCGGCAGCGGCCTCGACGGCGACGGCTCGCGGACGAGTCGCACCTTGTCGTACACCGACCAGCCGACGATGTATATCATGTGGTGCGCCTCGAGGATGGAGTGGCAGATGTCCTCCCAGCACGCGTTGTGCTCGAATCGCTTCCCCTTGTCGAGCTCGATCTCCGGCAGGTCCCCTTCCCTGACGTGGGCGTCCTGGTACAGCGTGACGCGGCAGCCGTGGCGGAGCGGGAAGTAGGAGTCCTTGATGCCCTGCTGCTCGGGGTAGCCGGGGATGCCGTGCCGGTAGAGCGGATTAGCGGCGATGGGACTGAACCGGAAGCGGAGGCGGAGCGCCGTGTCGGGCTTGTACGGCTTGCCGCTGGTGCCGATGATGGGGAACCAGTCCTCCACCTCCTGGCACGAGGCGACCCTGTCGACGGGGATGGTGACCGTGCCGATGAGCTGCGCGCCGAACGTGTCGTTGTCCTTGACGTGGAACTCGAGCGCGGCGGCGTAGTGCGCGAGGGGCACGGCGAACTGCTCGCCCCAGACCGGGTCCTGGTTGTTGGGTATGACGCGGGTGCGCGCCACCACGGCCCCGGAGATGGACAACGTGACGTAGGGGTCGCTGGTGATGATCTTCCTGTGGTGGTGATGGCCCCTCCCTCCCCGGGACGACCCGTCACGGCGGTGGTGGTGCGGCTGCTTGGTGGCGCAGGAGGTGGGCGGCTTGCAGGCGGCGAAGCACCTCCGGAGCTGCTCGGAGAACATGTCCATGTTGGGGAGCAGGCGCGCCTGGAGGATCCATAGGTCGAGGTCCCCGTGGAGCAGGACGGGCTTCGCCGGAGGCTCGCCGCCGCCGGGCGACGACTCCATCGGCGGCGACGAGGCCTCCCCCTCCTCGGCACGCGCAGCAGGGGACCTTCCAACTCCGGGAGACTACCTCCTCTTCACCTCTTATACCTCCTATCTCTGCAGCGCGGATTCCGGCGGGGCAACGCGCGGCGAGAGGTGGCGGTGGTGGATCTCGGGCGGGCGGCCGCGGCGGATTATGCCTAAAATAGTCTCTCGCTATCTCGCGCTCACTCCCCTGGTGCCATCATCTAATCCTCCGAGGGGTAAAGTGTAAAAAAGCGCGAAACGGCTTCGCGCTGGTGGCGGGAGTGGGACGTAACGGTCACCTGTACGGCTTCCGCCCACTCCGCCGCTGACACGCGGGGCCCACCACGCACACGCGGCCGGCTCCGGCTCCCGCACGTCGGGCCCCCGGTGAGCTGGGGCGCGATCCGATCGGCAAAAAAACGCGGTGGCGTGGCGCCGGGGGAAGCGGGGTCAAACGAGGCGTGGGCGTGGGCTTGCGTTGCGGCGAGGTGAGGTCGCTTGCGCCGGGAGAGGCGGTGTCCGTTTCCGCACCCCGAAGCCAACTTTTCTCCTGCGATTCTGCGTGCCTGCGGTTGTGATGGGGGAAAGGCCAGTGGCGTCGTGTTCCTCCATGCGCCAACGGCGACCTGAAATTGCGACTCGAGAGGTGCTAGTAGGTTTAACGTGCGTGCCACATTTGTCCGGCGCGGTTTCGCCGGGTTTTTTTTCTTTTTTTAGGTAAGGTTTTGCAAGTTTCATTGTGTTAATGCTAAAATCTGGACAGATCAATGATGGATTAGAAAAAATCGATCGGCTGAAGAGGTATTCGATCGCTATAGGAAAGAAGCCGATCGGATTAAAGCAAAAGAAAACTCGGTCCCGAAATAGAGGACATAAGACCGAGTTTACGTAGGAGTCGTGGAACCCATGACAGGTTATTTTATCTTTTATAAATCGTATCGAAAAGTTTAGTTAGTTTAGTTAACTCCCTTACAGATATTTTCTTTTATCTATGTAAATAGATAATGTCCAATAGTTGTTGAAAACATGTTGGACTTTATAAACCCAGAATATAAATATAGACTCCTGAAGACATGTAAACGAAGAATTAATCTTTCGATCAATATAACATTGACGCATCGCCACCCTAGTTCGTCTAGGTTTCTACCGACGGGGTCTGGCTCTCGATGCGGAGCTGAATCAGTTAGGTCCGATCTCCGGCGAAGGGGTATGTCCTGCCATTATCTCGATATGTCTCGCTTTGTCTAAGGCTGCATCGGTTAGGTTCGACCTCTTAAGCCGATCAGATGTATCGCATCACGTCCGTACAGGGTCTATCGGCCTATTAAGCTCTCTCCGCCATCATCGGTCTCGTGCTGCATCAATTAGGTTCGACCTACGAGGCTGTCGACGGTAGAATAAGCCTTAGGCCTATAGGTCTCTGTATGACGTTTCATCGGAGTATTAGCCGATGAGTTATCCATACGTTGAGGGTCATGCCCAGCATATCGGCTCTTCGGCCGATACGCACCAGTCTTTAGAGATTTCCCTTGAGTGCTACGCTAAGCATATCGGCCTTCCAACCAATGCGTGCCTGTCTTCAGAGAGACGTTCACTCATCGGCTCAGCTAGCCAATGGGTTCGCTTCGCCCTTGCTTCAGCATGTCCAATCCAGCGTCCACCGTCCCGTTGCCGCTGGCCTCGGTCTCGTACTGTCTCGGTTAGGTCCGATCTTTGAGATTCGGCGTTAGCAGCGTCGTCATAGCGGGTGACGGGTCTCGTGCTACCATATCCGAAGCGGTATCGGCTTTACAACCCATGCCTTTTATACGATTCCTTACCAGTTCACATATGCCTTTATCGGTTTTCTAGCCGATGAACAACCGCGACAGGTTTCGTCGACTACCAGGAGGGATCCCGCGCGACTTGCTAATATCTAAGTACATTCCTATGCCTCCATTAGCTCTACGACCGATGGATCAGGGCCTCGCGTCCGCTACACCTGAAGGCATCATATCATTCATCGACATCCGCATACATCGGCTCTCCAGCCGATGGAAGGGCGCCCTGATTTCTATCAGCTATCAGCCGATAGTAGGAGACATTCGGACGTGGCTGATGACCAACTCGATCCTATCGGTAGCTAACCGATAGCTAGCGCTCGTATCGGGCCATTGTCCGACTGACCCGTTCGTCTCACCTCCCTGTCAATTGCAGGGTCAAATTGACTGGCACGCCCGTACCCGCACCGTCGCGCTGAAGCCGACTGAATCCCATGGCCCTGCGTGTGTACCTCAAGCCACAGAGAGAAGCCGATCGGCCTACACTGGAATTAAGCAGACCTCCAAGACGTCAGCGTACTCGTGCCGGGATCCGGCGCGAACAGGTTGCCACTGGCTGAATAGAAGATTGGATGCGGTCGAGGGAGAAATTTCACTATTAAATATCCAATTCATAGTATTTTTAGGATTTGCATTTAATTCGTAACGCTTTCGGATTTCTTCGTTCCGTGTCACTCGGTTGTACGGTCGTCTGTACTATCCACCCCAACGCCGTCAAGTCCGCCCGTTTGCCTCAGCTCCTCATGCTTGTCAACAACACTGGCTAGGGATGTCTCTGCATCTTCTTGAGCGTGCTCCTCAACGACGCCAACCTCTTTCCCATTGCGTGGGGTTGTTCTAGCGTCCTCTACCTCAACAACGTCAACGAGGGCAGCCTCCTCATCTTCTCGACCAACCTTCATTGAGTTGTTGTGGCAACAACGCACTCTAGGTAGAGGGGATGAATAGCTCAAGCTTGGGTTAGAGCGATGAGGAGGGGCTCAAGCTCAGACTCCAGCATGTAGGGGATGAAGGGATTGAGCTTGAGCAATTAGGGGCTTGGGCTCAGAGTATGGCATGGAAGGGAGGAAAAGGTTGAACTTAGAGATGAAGGGGACCATCCTACCTCTTCCGATGGGACACCGTTGAGTGCCACCTCCTGCTGTTCATCTTTGTTGCCGAGATCGATCTCCTCGACTCCTACTGACTCTAGCTAGTCCACAAGCAGGCTCCATCCGTTTATCCCACGGTCAGAGCAACCCCAAGCGTTGTCGAGGAGGTCAGTCGGGAAGACAGAGACAAACCATGCTAGCGCCGGTGGCTAGCACGAGGAAGTAGGACAGACGACAAACTTGACGTTAGAAATGACGGATGGAGTGACAGAGTGGCATTTTACGAAGAAATTTATAGTATGAGTGGTAATATCTAGAAGTACAATGAATTAAGTGACAAATTCTAAAAATACTATGAATTGGATGAAAAATAGTGAAATTTTAAGTCGAGAGGGGGAGGCCAGTTTGGTTACATGACGTTGCTACAAGTCTATCGTATGTAGGAACAAATCTTGGGATTCTTGGTCTGAAATTACAGCCAAAGTGGGATTCCTTTCTCTGCAAGCTGACCGAAGTGGTGCTCACGCCCTGATGATGATGGTACTACTGCTCTCTTTGGGGTCACCTGAAAGCTATGCTGGGCCTAACATCATAAAATGTCCCGTCTTTTGGAGCTGGACGACGATGGGTGGTGCGAATGGATCGATGCTGGTAACACGCTGGCTTAGGACACGGCAAATGAAACATGTACTGCACGATACACACTTGGACACTCTGTCAGGATCGAAGCTTAACCGCCTCAGAGATCACATGAGCACGTACAATTGAAGCAGCCGTACCACCTCCAGCGCATGCGATTCCATCAACATGTAGGGGTACTACTTAGTACTAATCATCAACAAATTTAGTATTAAATGCTTGGACAGCAGCGAGACACGATCCGATCTTGCTGCCACCAATTCAGCAAGGACGACGATCTCGCACACAGTTTTGCATAGTTGCAGTGCTGCGCGCGTACGTAGCTTTCCCTGGGCAATTGGCGTCGTTAGGCTCACGACTTCCTTCCATCGATTACATATATTCTGATGTGGCCTATCACTAAGTATAATTGTTGGGTTATTTCTTCTTCCATTCGCTTCACGCTGCTTCCTGCGTAAGTGCTCATCGTATCGATCTCCCATTACACATTAGATCAAGATGCAGCTTTTGTTGCTATTCGATCGTTTCCTGTCCACAGAAATACTAGTAGTAGTAGTAGTAGTAGTAGCTTAGCTGCATGTGCCTCAAGAACGGATAATACAGTGGGCACGCACGTCAGAGTGGACTGACAACATCAGCCCGTGTTGATTAACAGCTTGAGCAGGAGAATTTCGTGACTGCATTCCACACCGGAAAATAGGCTTGGATGGCTCTCGCGAACTCTCCAGCCAATGGGAGAGAAACACCATCCGTCTCACTCCGACCTTCCTCGATTCTTTCTTATAGAGGAGTCATCTAGGAGTGCCCTTGGTCAAGAGAAGTTGTGCCGATTGCCTTCCTTATCTTCGGCAAACATTCATGCAAAAATGATAATTCTCCTCTTTGCTACTAGAGATAAGTTTTTAACAGAGAACTAAGCTCTTCTAATTATGTTCTATAGATACCTTAACCTTTAATCTTTAATCTATGGAGGCCCTAATTAGATAAGTTTATCGTTGTAATCTTCTGTAGCTTATCATGAAATCTTTGTCTCTATCACCGGCGTTAAAGATCCGACTATTGCCCTCAATTCTACTTCAACCTTAGCTTTCTACAATTCCAATGGAATTCATTATGAAACTCAATCGAGGTGTGACCGAATTTTTCTCCGACTTGCCAAAGCCTTAACCTATTTTGTAAGGCCCAACTAGGTTCGTGCTGCGGCATGATCTTCTGCAACTCACTATGTTCATATTGTTTTCGCCGTCGTCTACCGTGTTCACCAGGCTGCCTTTGTTGAAAGCAATTGGCAGAGAAGGAGTTGATTGCTTTTTCCAAATATTTTTGAGCCTTTCTTTGCATAAATCTGAGCTTATGTGTAATTTGCCCAGCTCTAAGGGACTCTTCTGTAAAACTGGTTGTACTCCGGTTCCACGTAAACAATGCGGTGAGGAAGCGAGTATCCCACTGCGCCACGTCGGAGATTGCACTCCACGTCGGCCTGAGGCGTGCCCTTGCGGAGGGCCTCGCACCCTCTCGGCAGAGCGGAGGCTACGCGAGCGCGAGGGCACGGCCAGCAAACCGCGTTGGGCGAGTCCGTGCCCCCCGCGATGTCCGCCTCCCCCCTCGCAGAGCTTCGAGCGGCGGCGGCGGCGGCGACGCCGCGGATGGGATAGTGAAAGAAAGAAGCGTGTCGCGAGGTGGGGGAGAGAAGGGGGGGGGGCTACCGGGGCACGACGCTCCCCCCGATCTGCGCCGATGGAGAGGGAGAGGCGGCGAGAATCAGAGCTGGGAGCCAGGGAGGCAAGCACGAGGCGTTCTAGGAAGACCGGTGAGGAGCACGAGCCAGGGAGATAGGGACCTCGACCTCGCCGGTCCCGATCTGCAGCCCCGCCGGGAGCTCCTCGGATCCGCCCTGGCTCGATCCACGCAGCCAGGAGCTCACCGGCCCAGATCTGCCGCCGGGACCATAGCTCGGAGCCCTTCTTCCGCCACCGCTCCGCTCCGCCCCGCTGGCTGCCGTCGGCAGCAAGGACCGCTCTGGGAGGAGGACGACAGGCGAGCTTGCGACCTGCCCCGCCCGCATCGCCTCGCCTCCTCGGCCGCCGCCGCCTCGATCTGCTCCATCCGCAGAGCCTGTGAAGAGAGGAGAGTTGGTGGCCGGAGTTGATGAGGGAGGACCATCGATTTTGTCGGTGCGTCGGTGGAATCGTGGAGAGAGGGGGAAAGGGGGTAGGATTAATGTGCGAGTGGATTTTCTCATCTAGGATTTGTTCTGTCAATTTTAGGCTAAAAACGAATTAAAAACTATACAAGGACTTAAACGAAAAATGGAGGAGGTAAAATAGAATTGGAAATACTACTCGATCTCTTGCCCCTCTGTACAACAGGACAAGCATGTGCAGGTTCCATGTGTCAGACTGTCATGCAACTCAGCAAGTTCAGAATTCAGATTTGCTTAGTTGGAGCATCTCCCGTTATTCTTTAATAATCTGATTCGCTGTTGGCGGGTTAAGATCTGATTCCAGAGATATACACTTCAACTTTGTTCAGACAGAAGTCTGTTATTTTACAGAGTGAGACGTCGCTGCAGACACCGGCATCCGGTCATTATTTTACAGAATCAAGATAGCTGAACATTTTCATTTCATCAACTTTGGGTAGCGCGGGTAGTAGAAACAGGATGGTTGATACACTGGGTGTGGGTTTGGTGACTGAAGAATTTGTCATTAGTGGTCTTCCAGAAAGTGCAGACAAGAGCCGTGAGCGCCGTGTCTTTCTGAAAGATGGTGTCTCAACTCTCAATGCACGTAGTACCTACAGTACCTGATAGAGCGACAGAGAGTAACCTGTTGGCCCCTTCTTCGATTATAATATTAATACTAGGCACATTTGTGCCTGAAAAGGTTCAAACTTTGTACCGCGACGTTTTAGTTCATGTTCATGTCAGATAAAGGGGTCAACTAACCAAAGTTGAAAGCCCTAAATTTCGCATGGCCAGAGATCAAATCTTTTTTAAAGATAATCGAAAGAAAAATTACACCAGGTCTATGCTTCCATCAGGATGCACAAAACAAAAAAAAAACAGAAAAAAAAAACAAGCTTATGGCAGATAAAAAAAAATCAGTCTGTCTTGCTTGCAACATCTCAATCACCGAGCAGGCACAAAGATTTATATAAATCTTGTTAATCCAAAATCGACATGGGTAACTAAAATTAAATCTAAACTCCTAAATTTGTTTTGGTGATTAATAACAACACATCTAGAACCATCTAACATGTTGTCTAAGTGATTGCAAGTTTTAGTTATCCTGACACCTGATTTTAAATGAAATACGTTTTATCTCTTGATAAATTGTGTTATTTATGTTTATTTTAAGTTAGATGTCATAAGATAAATGTCACACATGGATATTTGGGTTGACACTAGTGCTCATTATCATCTTATTCTTGAAGTGTCACTATTTTCTAGCTAGAATTTCCAACATTTTGTCGGAATTTCTGGCATCTCGAAGTTTTCGTTTCTAGACACACTCAACTCTCTGACTTGAGCTTGCACTAAACATTGGACTACCCAAAATTTCGGAATATCTATTTTAGAGGTAAACTCAAAGCTCAGATTGTTGGACATAGAGTTTGGAATATTCAACATTCTCGGAATATCTGATATAATGATGAACTTAAGTCCCTATTGAAATTTATGTTTCCCATCTGAATTTCCGATAGTTTTATCGAAATTTCTGATTTTCCTAATAGAGACCCGTGTTTGAATGCAGTCATTGCAAATAGTTTTGCGCACATCATAATATCCAACATTGTAGTGAGAATATCTCAGGTGGGATAAAAATTTCTCCAATTAGCCACTTTCTATGATATCCTTTATATAACCCAAACCTAAACCTTAGAAAGGTTAGTCAATTTATTTTATTCAAATTGCTTTTGAATAGAGCTTTGTGCTAAAATGTTTTTGATCTTGAGCCCTCTTTATCTCTCTTAAAATCCACCCTAACTATGACAGTTTGATTCTTGGTGGTGTGTGGATTTAGAGTTTAAGACCTAGTGTGGCATGTTCTTTTAAATCTTGATCACTAGAATTGATTTCAAGAGATTATGTGGGGTTTTATTACTCTTAAAGGTTCATAATTTCTAGATGTCTATGCGTCACTTTTGAGCCACCGATCTATTTATGATTGGTCGAGAAAATTTTGTCAAGACCAGATCTCATTCTGTAAGGAAAGAGATACCATAGTGAAGGGTGAGTACATTTGTGCAATCTCATAAGAAAAAGGTTGGAAAAGATCTAGCTCTCCGTGAGCATGTCAATAGAGAGTAGAATCTCTCAAAGATTTAAACTCTAGTATATACTTCATCGCATAAATCTTAGTGATATTTCTTCATCCCTTCTTGCTATTGCTTTACTTATGCCACTATATAGCTAGTTGGTTTGTGTCTATCTTCTATTGCTTGAGTGGTGAATCTAGTTTTTATTTGGATGTGGCTTGCTGTTGAGTGGCTTAGTGCATCACAATCTTAGATATAAGCCTGAACATTGTGATATTTAACAAAATATCTGACCATACATCGAAATATCCGATTATCTTTCGCTTTATGCTTCCACATATTTTAAAACTAGCCTATTCATCTCCCTCTAGGTCATATATGATCCTTTCAGAAAGTATAGATCTAAACATAATGACGATATCAAGATATAATATTTATTAACAAGGTTTGGCTAAATCTTATATCCTCGAGTCACTAATTACAGGTGTCCTTTTTTGATCCAGCACCATTACATCATATCAAAATTACAACAACCCTGACCGGTCTATTGCCGGTCAGTCGTTCTCTCTCACCTATGCTAAATAGTTAAATAGTTACAACAGATATGTCTAAGAGAAAATTTAATATAGGGACCGACTCCAAATTTGTCTAACACATATTATAACTCAGAGTTTTGAACTGTAATCGATTTTATACACACTTTTAACGCAAACTCTAATAAGCTACTCTAAAATAACGTTTTTAGAAAGAATCATCCTATCTGCTCATGTCATAAGAAGGCAGAACTAAAACCGGAAGTGTTTGAATTTCAGAAAATGAAGAATCTCATTATTGATGTCGCCATCTCGTGGTCGCTTTCCGAGCCCACCACCAGTCCAAAAGTTGCGTCCGTATCCTCAACATAGGCCTTTGCTTTCCGCTAATCAGTTCCAATGTTCTAGATGGTTTCGCCGCTTCTTTTCCGAACATCACTGGCCCACGCTTTGTATATTTCCCATTTGCGCGTCATATTCGATTCGATTTTATTATTGTTCATTTCCTTCGTGTGTGTGAAGCACGCACGCAACGGGTTAAATGTGATTGACAAATTAAGGCGGACAAGTCATTTTTGTCTTGAGCCATAGATCTGCCTCAAAAAAAAGTGTACGCAAAATGACATCAGCAATATATCGGTACGTTCTTTTGGTTGAATAGCTGAATAATTTATAATAACCATTGCTTAAGGATATAAATAAATAAATAAAATTTAAAACAATTATATAAAAAGTTGCACATAAAAAGTTTTTTTAAAAAAATTATACTGTTTAGGTTAGGAAGCGTGTCCCATTTCATTTGGAGGAAAAGAACAGTGAATTGTATGAAATGAATCAGTGCTAGCTGATGACGCATAGAAAAAAACTTGAAAAACTTGCTGAACGTGAAATCATGAATGTTAGCTTGCTTTTGGAACGCTAAAAAGATAGCCGCATATTCAGGTGCATGAATCACGTAGGCATTCGTGAAGTTTGTATATTTTTTTTAATACAGTAGAGGCACTTATATAAACACGTGCACACACGTGTCGTCTTTGTATGATTCTATAAGCACTTTCAAAAACCAAATTATTATATCTTAAAATTAGACGTTCACCATCGAAGGTTACATTGTTTAACACTAAAAATATAATGAGTCATACATACATACTAAAACTGTACTCGTATCACTTAAATCCAAGTGACATAGCTTAACGCTCACTTGACAAAGTTCGAAGAAATTTGGCGTCTACTCGGATATACTCGGACCACTTGATGAACAATTCACTCTAGCTTATACGGAACTTTTTAATTAAGTCCTACAGCACTTAATTAAATTAACCTTTGACAGACCATCATTCGGCTACTATTTGGTTGGCTTGGCTCTCGTCAGTACTGGCTGGCTTGCGCTGACCAAACTTGTTTTTCATATATGAGTCGTAATTGCACGTTCGATGAAGGCCGGACTTTCAGAGAAAATGTGCGGAGAAATTAAGCTAACATTAATTAGAAAAGCTGAATGCACAATTCCCGGCGCTAGTACCAAGAGTCAAAATCCAGTAGCTTCCATTTTCAGACTCAATCCAACAATTATGAATAATGAGTTGTCAAGCATATTGCAAGTCTGATCTTACACGAAATCCATTTATGTACATATCGAAACAACAACTTGTTTTCATCTAACAACTTGTTTTAATTTGTTCTTTCCATGTATCTTCATTTCCAAACAAAAGCATCACATCTAAAACTAACGAAAAAAAAAGCAACTATCGATGTAGTACTCCTGAGTTTTATGAAGTATATGACTGTACAAATTACTCCAAATTAAGAACAAATCAACAAATTACATGGGAATACGCTCGCATTTGGGCCTAGAAATGGACGAACTGATCGATGAACATGCATGCAAGCTCATGCACGCTGATGTCATCTTAGGGGAGTTGAGGCGGAGTGGGAGGAGCCATGGGTCGCCGGCTCCAGAGGTTCACCTCCTTCCTCGGCTCCGACGCCACCAGGCCGCCGCCGAGCACGAGAGGCGCCGAGTGCGCCACGAGCACGTCGTCGTCGTCGTTGTCGTCACTGGCCCTCCTCTCCGCCTCCCTCCAGTCGAAGTCCTCGAAAGCCGCGCGCCCGCTCGTGAACCGCTTCATCTGCCCCAGCCCCACCGGCGCCGGAGCAGGCGCCGCAGTCACGGCGGCACCGGCGCACCCGGCCGTCCTCCCCTTGAAGAAGCCGCCGTCCCTCGACGACGCCGACCTCGACCTGCTGCGGCGGAACAGCATCCTCCTGACGAGAGAGCTCTTCTGCTTCCTGCACCCCTCCGCTGCCGCCGGCGACCTGGGCGGCAGCGGGCAGGCGCCGTTCTTGCAGCACGCCTTCACCTTCTTGGCCTTGGCCTTCTTGATCTGGCCGATGCACGACACCTTGGGCGACGACGGCTCGGGAGTCCGGTACCCGGAGCGGTGCTCCCGGCGGCTCCCTCTCCTCCCGCCGCCTCCGCGAGCCTCCGGCGGGACGATGGACACGATGGGCCCGGAGAAGGCGTTGCGGTGGTTGAACGACCACCTGCCGTGCGCCGGCACGGCGGTGGCGGCGGAGGCCGTGGCCGCCGAGAAGGAGGCCGCCGTGCTCTTGAGGAAGGAGACGATCGCGCCGCCGCTGAAGCTCCGGGACCTCGCGTGCTGGCGCTTCTTCTCCGTTGGCATGTGTACGTGGTTGCTCACTATCGATCGAATCAAGTCTTGGACGGGTTTGGATTTGAACGGATCGATTGGCGTTTTGGTTTTCAGCTGGGTTATTCTCTCCCCTCGTCGTGTGCAGAGAGGGAGGTAGATTTAGCCTGGGTTATATACCACAGGCAGGCAGCGGCAATGGCATGAGATGACACTGTTAGGGTTGGTGAATGAATACGAGTAGATTCTGATGGGATGGCAGAGCCGCCGCGAGTAATAACTCGCGTGCGCTGTCGTGTGTGCGTGCCTGCGTTGTCAAAGGGGGCGAGGGGTCGGTTCGCCGGTGGGGATTGGGCGTTGGCTTTTTGCTGGCCGGCGACGCGGTCGTGCGTGGAACGGGAGGGGGATCGTTTGTTCCCACCGCGACTTTCGCGTTTGGAGACAAGAGACCCGGTCGCATGACGATGCCAAATCCGCGGGCTGGACTGGTTAACTAGCCAGCCGCTGTGGATTGGATGCGGCCACAGTGCTGGGTGGTGTGGCCACGGGCGCGCATGGGAGTTTCCTCCTCACGTCAGCGCGCCCGGCCGACGGCGACTTGTTTGCGTGGGGCGAGCGAGCCCTGCTCTGCCACCACCGTGCATGCGACCGACTTACGGACGGCTTCGTCCATCGCCGCGCCCGGGGCGCCACTGACGGTTTCGACCGATTGTCTGGATGCTACCCTAGGGTAGTTTTGACACACCCACTCTACCTCAAAATGGTTGTATATATACTAACATTCGATTTTAAATATAATAATTATAGTGTAACTATATTTATTGGTGAAGCTAGAATTTTACTATGAGAAATGCCAATTAGATATTCCAAGCCGGATAATAGATGGACACGTGTTTTGGTTGCTTCACAACACAAAACGACATTCCTCTCTAATTTCGGTCCTCCTAATTTGTACCGTCCTCTTTCTTCTTAAAAATTTTAATTTCTATATTTTTATTAACAGTGCTATTAAATCTCGTTTTTACCCCTTTGAAAATTTTCGAGGTCATATTATAGATTTCAAAAATTTTGATCGTACCAATAAATAATTTATTCCGGTCTAAAAAATTTAAATTTCGTATTGAAATCTTAATCGTCCGGTAAATATTTTCTTTCATATTTAATAATTATTCTCTTACTGTACACATGTAGGCCAAACCGTCTATCATCTTCTTAACGGATTAAATCGTGTGCAGACAAAAAAACTACATAGCTAGTATTCTCGTAGTCATTACGCATTCATCCTTTCAACCAGACTAAACTAGTTTTGCCGGCCAAAGTTGGCATCAGTTTTTCTCAGGCACGGTGCTCAGAGCATGCTCACTTTGTGTTCTCACGTTGAAGAGGGCAATGGAAACGTTTTCTGAACCGGGCAAACGATGAAAACGTTTTTTCTAAGAGTTTGACTCGCTTTTAGTAATATATTACCACCTTTATGCTGGGATAGTCCAACGACGAACATATATTTATCTATGTAGATGCAGTAACACAGGTTTGTCCAATGCACGCTACATATATAAAGAACCTGCGGTCATATATTAATCCTGTGAATTATGATACACCCGTCTGGTTTGAATATGAATAGATAGCGTCCACCCAAACATGTCTGAAACTCTGAATATTCTGTATGACATACGTAAGCGTATTGACTATACCCACTGACGAAATGCAAAGTGTGATTTTGACATTATGGCTCAGTCCTAGAATGAACTTTACCAGATATTTTTTGAAAAATTCCATATGATTAGTAACTAAGAAATCATGGATGCATGCATGAGAGTAATGCTGCACATAATGACATGAATATCGTCTGAATTGTTTACTTTACTAAACTGCATGCATAGTTAGCTTTTCTAGCCAGGTAAGCAAATATTGTTTAGAAGTTACCGATGAGAGAATGCATAGGTATGGAAACAAGAAGAAACAGTCTCATTGGACCATAAATATATATATATATATATTCTTCCAGAAAAATCTACCAAGGTATTAATTGTTGCTCATTGTGAAGCAAACCAAAGAAAAAGTGCTGATCTAAATAAACTCTTTAAAAGGCTCTACTACCACTTATTTTTTATAATTTTTAGAAATTGGCCGTTGATATTTTTTAATATTATATAATACTCTAATATTTGATTCAAAACAAGTGAATACTACCACATATTCGAGTATCTATCAATGGTACATGCGTCATTTTGTTGCCAGTTGCACTGATTTTCGCCGTCACTCATAAATCATAATGCGCTGATGCACTATATATTTCTCCAACAAGCAACATGTTCCGAAAAACTTGGACGATCGAATTGACCGTCGACCTGTACAAGACAACGACCAGCTAGCTAGGGCAACAATCTTAATTACTAGCTCGTGACACCATTCTCCAATTCGCTTTCTTCTTCGCGCTCCTCTTCGAACATGCCCATGCCCTCACGATAAGGCCGTCGTCCACGTCAGCTCTCACGGTACCGGTCACGCCACGTCACCTCCTATCCCCTGAATTGGATCCACGTCACGATGCCGACGCCGACGCCGACGCGCGCGTGATACGATCGCCACAGTCCAACCCGAGCAAAGCCCATTATTTCCCATAGAGTCCGAAGCGAAGAGCCCAAACGCCCTCGTTTCTTCTTCTTTTTTTTTTTTTTTTGAGGGGACAAACGCCTCGTTTCGTGGGCCAAAATAAGCAGCCCATCACAGTTTACTGGACAAACGGGCTTAAACTGTATTGGGCTGCGTATTCCTAAAAATGCCAGGGCCCAAGCGAACTCCTCAACCAAAACCCTACTACAACTCCACTCCCAACGTTGCCGCCGGCGGCAGCAAACCGAGCAGCCACCACCACCACCACCGCGTCGCGCGCCATGGCTCCCCTCCTCATGCCCAAACGCCACCTCTTCCCCTCCTCCGCTCGCCACCTCCGACAGCTATGCGACGCCGCGCCAACCCTGGCGCTGGCGCCGGAACCGGAGCCAGAGTCGGAGCCCGCCTTGGCTCCGTTGCTGACCATCGCGGAAGCCAAGCTCTTGGACGCGCTCCACGATGCCCTCATCGTCCACCGCCGCGCCCACCCGGCCGCGCCTGTCCCCGCCACCACGCCATTCGAGCCGCCGCTGCCGGAGCTCTCCTCTGCGCTCTCTGGCCTGCTCACTCCCCCGCCTTCCCCGCAGCTCCCGCTCGGCCTCCTCCGCCGCCTCCTCGAGCTCCGCCGGGGCGTCCCGCTCCCCGAGGCGGTAGCCTTCTTCCACCACGTCCTTCCGTCGCTTCCGCCCGACTCTCTCCCCTCCTTCTATGCCGCCATGATAGACCTGCTCGCCAAGCATCACCACTTCCCCCTCGCCCGCCATCTGCTCGACGAAATGCGCGAGCGCTCCGTCCCCATCTCGGCGCAGCTCATCCTCTCCCTGATCCGGAGGTACGTACGCGCGGAGATGCCGACGGAGGCTTCCGACCTCTTCCGCCGCATGGAGGACTATGGCGCTGGGGCTCCTGACCCGGCCACGCTCGCTTCTCTTCTTGGGGCGCTCTCCAAGAAGCGCCTTGCCAGTGAGGCCCAGGCTCTGTTCGACAGTTACAAGTCTGTCTTCACACCGGATGTTGTGCTCTACACAACGCTGGTGCACGCGTGGTGCCGTGCCGGGCGGCTCGATGAGGCCGAGCGGGTGTTCGCTGAAATGCAGCAATCTGGGATCGCACCAAATGTGTATACATACACAGCAGTGATTGATGCAATGTACCGTGCAGGCCAAGTGCCCCGCGCTCAAGAGCTCCTGTGCCAGATGATCGATTCTGGGTGCCCGCCGAACACAGCGACGTTCAATGCCATCATGAGGGCGCATGTCAAGGCTGGGCGATCCGAGCAGGTTCTGCAGGTGCACAACCAGATGCGGCAGCTCGGATGTGAGCCCGACATTATCACATACAATTTCTTGATGGAGACACATTGTGGGAAGGGGCAGTGCAACCTTGATGCTGCGATGAAAGTGCTCACAAGGATGATTGCGAAGGGTTGTATTCCTGATTGCCACACATTTAACCCCATGCTGAAGCTGGTGCTTGTGTTTGGCAATGTAAATGCTGCTCGGAAATTGTATGAGCGGATGCAGGAGCTGCACTGCAAGCCAAATGTCGTCACATATAATTTGCTTATGAGATTGTTCAATATGGAGAGGTCGATGGACATGGTGCTGCGGATAAAGAAGGACATGGATGCACAGGGAGTGGAGCCAAACGTGAATACTTATGCAGCTCTAATTGAGGCATTTTGTGGAAGGGGAAACTGGAAACGTGCACACACAACGCTGAGGGAAATGGTTGAGGATAAAGCCCTTAAACCCACAAAGCCAGTCTATGATATGGTGTTGGCCCTGTTGAGAAAGGCTGGTCAGCTCAAGAAGCATGAAGAGCTTGTGGAGATGATGGTGGACCGGGGTTTCATCAGCCGCCCAGCTAATGATGCATTGTGGAGGGCACTATCCGCTTGATGATCTTTATGTTTGCTATGTTATTGGTGTGCAACCTCATAAAAAGGGTATTATATCGTGGTCCGTTGTACCCTACCTCATTGAGGAATAATGATGCTTCCTGGGTAAAATTGATGAGGTTGCCAAACTGAAATTTTCCAAAATACCTGTTGTTTGGCTAGTGTGGTCATAGTCCTTGTGGAGAGGGTTGCATGTGGATGTTGGGGGGTACAGACTACAGACTACATGGTTGTGAAAGGAAGAAGGTTTGGTTTTTTGTTGAAAACTTGTTAAAGGAAGATATAGGCCTGCATTCTGATCGTGCAGATTCTGAACATCAACTGTTTCAATCACTCAACTATATATGTTGACTGCGATCTGGAAAGTAGTGTGTACGACACTTCTTTGGTGAAGGAAGCAATACCTTGTATTATACAAATTATTTGAACCTTATATGAAGAATTAATGTTAGGATGACTCAATCTTTACCCGTTACTACATCCCTCCCAAAATATTATTACTTTTAACAATATAATAACTTTTAACTATACATCTAAATAAATATTTATTCAGATATATAAGTCAACATTGCTATATTTTGCTATATAGCCAAGAGTAGCATTATGTGGCTTCACGGTTTGCATTAATTAACAAACATGCTGGAACTTAATATCCAGATAATCGTAGCTCTTGCAGCTGCTGTAGAATGGAGGCAAAACCTATGTCCTACGACTATAAGTTACTCCTGTAAACATATAAGTTACTACGAAATGTTATTACATAGGATCGCGAGTCATATAAATTACGATAGGATATTTTATTTATATTAAAATATATTTTATAACCTAGTTAAGTCTGATTAACTTTATTAATTTTTTAGTGATAATTTCCTTACGTATTTAGAAAACAATGTCTAGGGTTTGTTGGTAACTATGTCGTACTTCTGTAACTCCGGATTATAAATATAAATATCCTATAATCTTGTGAAATGTCGATTAGATTATACATCAACATAACTCTCGGCGCATCGCAACCCCCAACTTGTCTAGGTTTATTCTGACGGGTTCTCGCTCTTGACACGACTATATCCGTTAAGTTTGATCTCTAATGAAGAGATAAGTCTAGCCACTATTCTAATATGTTTGTTTTGTATAAGGCTGTATCGATTAGGTTTGATCTCTTAGTATAATTGGACGTACCGCATCATGTTCGCATGAGGTCTATCGGTTTATCGGCTTCCCTCCGCCATCTTCGAGCTCGTGCTGCATCAGTTAGGTCCGAACTACAAGATCAGTAGTGGTAGATTGAGTCGTTGGTCTAATGGGTTATCGCGCAACGTTTCATCGAATTGAGTAGCCGATGAGTTATCCTTATCTCGCACTTTACGGCTAGCTTATCAGCTATTCGACCGATACACATATATATATCTTTTATCCTTGATGATTAATCCGCTAACGAATCTGACCTAATACTGTCTCGGCTAGATCTGATCTATCAAATTTATGTTCGGTAAGACTAACGTCGGTCAGATAGCCAATGAGATTAGATATAGGCATACGTTAGATATTTAGTCAATAAGCAGTTGATGAGCTCGCCCCGTCCTTTCCGTTGTTATGTTCTATCTAGCATCCGTTCTCTCTATGTCGTTAGCCTCGATCTCATACTGTCTCGATTTGATCCAATCTATCGAGATTGGTTATAATCATGCTGTCATAATGATCGCTAGTCCTTATGACTTCAGAGAGGTTAAGGTCCTGCTCTGTGCTTTCGTTTCGTTGCTTACTCCGTTCGAAGCGTTATCAGCTATTTGGTCGATAAGTCACTTAATTTATTTCACGACTTTATTATCTACAACTTTATCGGCTTTTCAGCCGATGCTCGAGCGCTATCTTCTTATCGGCACCTAGCCGATAACGTGAGCCATATCAATCCATTGGTCGATTGTCTCGTGAATCTCATCATCTCTATTTCTTTATAAATTGCAGAATCAAATTAACTAATACTTTCTCGAACCGATCGGACTTTCTCATGAGATTTGGCGCACGACAATAGGTGCAAATGTCTCTCAGTTTTTCTTGCACGGTGTTTGCATCTCGAATTTCTGCAAAATGTCGGTTGATAGAATCAAACAGCGGTCAGCCATGGCTCATGGGTGATCACAGGATGGCCTCCCTGTTTTTCTTTTGTTTCCCTGGACAGTTCCCATATCATCGAGAAAATCTGCGCGGCTCCAAATCTCATCTCCAATGCTTGTCTGGCACATCAAATGATCTCCTCTACTGTATTTGTGTTGAAGTATTCAGGAACAAAAGGCAAGCCAAAAAAATAAATAATTATGATCTGTACATTGGCCATGAGTAATCTACAGGACAAAATCAAAGGTTAGTAAGCACCGCACAAGTACTTTTTGCCACTTAATATATGTCCTTTATGCTTCAACAACATCACCTTTTCTGAAACTGCATGCTTGGCACCATCTAACACTTCCCTTTCATCATTCTCTTAATTTTTTTCAGGTAATGCAAGATTCACTTTTGTGGTGTACTGGTGTTGGCACGCATGCTTGATGGATCACCGAATGGCCGGTGCGTCTTGTTCGGCCGGTTCATGCAATTGCATTTTTGCACTGGTACACCGCTCTGACTCGATTCACATATCCATCCCATGCCTAGGCTTCCTAGCTTGCAAGCATCACATGGCAGCAGGGCATCTTTTCGCTTGGAATCATCTCCCGGGAAACTCAGACATGAGCCACAACCGGACACAGGGATATGCCTTGCCAAAAAATGAAATAGGAGCAAATTCGTCAGAATCTTGTTTGAGCCTGTGGGCTAAGGTCTACATGTGAACCTTTTTTCCTTCGCCGTGTGAGGGACTCCAGCTTCTTCCCAGATCCCACTGCCTGTCTGGTTTGTGTTAGGATGTTACTTTCTCCATTGGATTAATTAACCTGTGAGCCTGTTGGAGCTAGCAATAATCTTTTACGTTTGTCACCCCCTTTCTTTCTTTTTTGTTTATTCAATTCAATCGGATGCATGGATGTAGCCTTGTACTATTGTACCTGCCTACCTGGGTTGTCCAAATGATGGCATTACCACTTGCCAATCTACTGTTTGCTTCTGCTAATTAACCCATCTTCATATGGCTGTAGCCTATTGGCTTAAGCTGTCAGTCAGCATGGTCATCACTGGAAACGCATGCAAAATTTGATTTTTAGCTTATCAACCACAGCTAAATTTTAATTTTAAAGTTGATCTTCATTTTTTATCGTATTTTATTTTTTAATATTAGCTTTTAAGCCGATAATAACACATATATAAAAAAAAGTTTATCCATAAATTATTAGCAGTAACGAAACAATGGACTGCATCATCTGCATGGGTGTTTAGCTTCTCACCATTCACCTGTGAACCAGCCAGCTAATCCAAAGGACAACAGGCGCACAGCGCACAGTAACCAGGAGCAGCATGGATCGATCGATCGGGCTAAATCCAAGGCAGTGGATTTCTATCTCTGAATTTCCTGACCACCTACGCAGTTTACCCCGGCCTGATGACCCTACCTGACGCTGAGCAGCGGTGAGCCAGTGTGGCTCACCACCAAGACGACGAAGATCTTCTCCGTTGCTTTCGAGGATATCCAAGCGCCCGCTACCCACCACATTGTTTCTCTCTGGGAAACTGTGTTGATTCTTTAGATTTCCCTCGTTTATTTAAAAACTATTTAAATAGTTAAAAAAATCTGACAACATACATACAATACACATTATACATACATCACTTAAATTCAATATATAAATAGTAGTGATACTATTTATATCTGAATTTGTCTTTTTAAGTTAATATGTAGATGGAATTTAAACTTAATTTTTTAAAGTGATAAACATAACTATACTCTATATTATAATTTTTTTTAAAAGTAATAACTATTTATATTAAATTTAAAAGAAAAAAAACGTGATGAGACATTCCTCCAAGATTAGAATCCGTTCGCTCTGCCGCCTATTTTCTCTCTCCCTCTCCCGCCTATGTCAACCAACGCCTCACTCCGCTGCGAGGTTGGCGACGTTTCCAAGCTCTCACCACGAAACCGCCGCCATCTTTGGCCGCTTCCGCTATCCTCCTCCCCCTATAGCTTGCCTTGCTTGCTCTCCCGTGACAACGTCCTCAGAGAGAGAGAGAGAGAGAGAGAGAGAGAAGGGGTTTCGTTGCGATGGGCGCTGCGGCGGAGGAGGTGGTGGTGAGGGCGCCGCCGTCGGCGAAGAGGAGGTCGACGACGCTGCTGCACCTCTTCCAGCTCGAGAAGGCTGATGTTGGTGTGATGCTCCCGGGGACGGCTAAACTCCCGCCACCGTCGCCGGAGCCCGAGGCGGATTGTCTTATAAGCAAGATTGAGTCGTGCAGCCGGGTCTTCACGTTCGTCGATGGCGCCGCCGGTGAGTCCGGCGAGGAGAGGGACGCGAAGAGGGAGGCACTCGCGGAGGTGCTCGCGGCGGTGAGGGCCAGCGGGAAGAAGCAGCCGCTGGGGCTTGACCATAGGGTGATGGTGGCGCTGGTGAAGATGCTCGCCGCCAACCTGTTCCGGGCGATGCCGCCGTCCGCCTACCCGTCGTCGCTGCCGCCACCGTCCGACGTGCTCGACGACGAGGTTCCCGTGATGGTGCTGCTCCCGTCGTGGCCGCACCTCCACCTCGTGTATGACGTGCTCACCGCCGCGGTCGCCTCCGCGGACGCCAGGGCGCTCCGCAACCACGTCGACCGGGGCTTCCTCGCCGGCCTCGTCGCGCTCTTCGCCTCCGAGGACCCGCGCGAGCGCGACCGGCTCAAGACCGTCTACCACCAGCTCTACTCCAAGCTCACCGCCGAGCGCGCCTTCATGCGCCGTACCATGGCCGCCGCCCTGCTCCGGTTCGTCTACGACACGTCCCCCGCGGAGGCCGAGCGCCACTGCGGCATCGGCGAGCTCCTCGAGATCTGCGGCAGCATCATCAACGGCTTCGCCGTGCCGCTCAAGGAGGAGCACCGCGCGTTCATGGCCCGCGTGCTGCTGCCGCTGCACCGGACGCGGTGGGTGCACACGTACCACCGCCAGCTCGCCTACTGCGTGCTCCAGTTCGTCCACAAGGAGCCGGAGCTCGCCGGCGCCGTCGTCAGGGACATCCTCCGCCACTGGCCGGCGACCAACTGCCAGAAGGAGGTGCTGCTCATCGACGAGCTCGAGGAGATCGTCGAGATCCTCGACCAACACCAGTTCGACAAGCTCGCCGTCCCCGTCTGCTCCCGGATTGCCCGCTGCGTCAGCAGCTGCAGCTCACAGGTTTGTGCTTCTTGCTCCATTTTCACAATCAATTTTAATTACATGCATAATTCTTGCTTCCTTCCAGCATTTTCAAACATTTTACAAGTTAGAATCAACCAGCGAAGTTTTGTGAATTCGGTTCAGAAAACTAAACTTTCTGTAATTGAGATAATTAATTTGACAATTGAAGGCCTAGGGGAGTGATCACATATAGAGAAAATAGTTATAAGAATATACCGTTAAGCACAATTCAGAGCTTTTGAGCAGACTCATCTCAGTGATCCATGTGGGGAATAAAGTTCGCTGTGATTGCAAAGTTTCGACAAAAAAGCGGCTTTATAAAGCGTCGTCACTTTAGTTTGTCCACTCCACGTACAGCGTTCGTGTAATTCAGTCTCAAAAAACTCCACTTTTTAAGCAATCCAACTCATCTCCAAATCCCAACCCATTCAATTCTGAATATCCATTCTGTTCTGACTGACTGATGATGCTCTGCTCTGCATCTGAATATCCTACCTGCAGCAAACTGATCCAAAGCTTCTGCATCATAATATAGATGTAATAAACTGATCATCCAAAGTTTTCAGTAATAAAGTGGCCATGATTCCAATTGCACTTTTCTTGTCGTGTAATCCAGCCTTTGTTGATATCATCAGTACTAGTAATAGTAGCATTAGTTGTTGCCATAATACCGTGCTCGATGAACTGAAACCGCAGGATTTTTGGTGTGTTTTCTTTTCTTTTTTTTTTTGGGGGGGGGGTTGGTTTGCAGGTGGCGGAGAGGGCGCTGTACGTGTGGAACAACGAGCGGTTCGTGGCGATGGCGTGCGCGGCGGGGCCGGCGGCGATGGAGGAGCGCATCCTGCCGGTGTTCGTGGCGAGCATGGAGGTCAACATGGAGCAGCACTGGAGCAAGTGCGTGCAGCAGGTGACGGCCTGCGTCAAGGCGCTGCTGGAGCGGGTGGCGCCTGGGGCGTACGCCCGGTGCGCCGCCGGGCTCGCCGCGCGCCGGTCGGAGGACGAGGCCGAGGCCGCCGCACGCCGCGCCCGGTGGCGCCTGTTGGAGCTCGCCGATGACGCCAAGAAGTAGTAGTACGCTTTGTACATGCGCAAGCAACGATGCGTTTCCGTCGTTTTGGCCGTGACCGTGTAACGTGTCGTGCATGCGATGCGAGTGAACGAAGCCGAGAAAGTTTATTCGTTTTTACACGTTGTCCAATAATCATAAAAAAAATTGATAGCATGTATTAACATGTGATATATCAGTCATAACAACACATGCAAGTTAACCGACTCGCACAAATAAAAATAAAATAACAAATTTAACTATAGTATAATATCATTTTGTTTCTGTTCATGTAGATTAAATTTAAATATACGTATTTGTGAAGTGAAGTGATATACATATTTATTTATCTTATCATGTCAAAAAAATTAAAAAAAATTATGAAATTTTGGACGACTCTGCATGAAACGAGGTTACGAATATCCACATCCACGGAAGCACTGCATGGCTAGCAAAGGCGGCAGTAGATGGAAAGGGCAGGGTTTTGAGCTAGACTCGGCGCCGTGTGTCTCGCGAAATTGTGCGAGCACGTGATGTAGCGTAAGTTGGGTGGAAAGGACAAAAGCGAGCAGGTGAGGTGTGAGGAGGTGCGGGCGTGTCACGGGCGAATTCACGTGGGCGCGCGTCGTGGTGGCGTTTGACCCCGCAGGTTTTCGGCCGTCGCGGCAGGCAGCCCGGTTGCGGGATTTGTTGCCGTGTTGGTTGGGTGACAGTGTCAGTTGGAGTCGTCAGCTCTGCCTGTCTCCTCTTCTCCGGAACCGGTGTCAGCCTGCGTAGGGGAAACGGTGAATACACAGCCCATCACATCACCTAGTTATCGTCAGTAAAAAAAAAAAGGGGGGCATATATGCGTTCAATTTTGACAAATTTGTCTTCTTGGCGCCGTCAAAGGATTCCTTCTCCTGCTCATTCATCCGCCATTTAATTTGCTTTCCTAGAAATGCATTTGATATTTAAAGCTTGGCCCCGTAAATCTCTTAGGCTGCTTTCGGTGGTTCTAAATCAGTGCGTACGTATAACAGAGCCATACATTGGTATATAATTGATTAAATATTAACTAAAAAATTTTAAAATTTTATATTAATATATTTTTAAAATATTTCTATATATATTTTTAAAAAAACACACCTTTCGACCGTAATACACGTAAAAAACGATGAGCAGATTTCTAACCGGGCTTCCCTAACGCAGCCTTATACCGAATTCTGGGCGGGTTCTCGCCTATCTAGGCCCGTCACGTGGCGCATCATGGTTTGAGGATTCGCTCCTCCCTCTCCCCCATCCGCGGCTCCGCCGCTTCCCCATCCCCGAAAAAAAAAAGAGATAAAGAAAAAGAAGAAAAAAAGCTCGCACGCCGCCCTCTCCCACGTGCCTCGCCACCGCCGCCTCCTCCGCCTACTCGCCGCCTCCCCCCTACCTCTCCTCTCCTCCTTCTCCCTGCTGTGGCCGCCTCCTCCGAAGCCCCCGCTACCGCCATTCCTCTCCATCCGCGCCACCTCGGCGCACCTCTCTCCACGTCCCCGGTGAAAGCACGGCGAGGCCCTTTCCTCCCACGCGCCGGCGAGCCGCCGTATCCTCCTCGTTGTCGCTGGATGGGGACGAGGGGCGAGGAGCTCGGTGACGGCGCGCGGGGATCGGAGAGAAGCTCGCCGGCAGCGACGGGGCTCCTCGAGCGGCTGCGGCGCAGATCCGGGCCACCGCCGTCCCATCCTCCTCGTCGCTGGATGGGGGAGAGGAGCTCGACGAGCTCAGACGACGGCGAGGCGCTCTCCTCCTCCCTTCCACACGCCGGCGAGGCCCTCTCCAATGCGCGGGCGTGCCGCCATCTTCGCCACCATCCCCTCCTCGTCTTTGTTAGGGACTTGCCTGATCTGATTGTATCACCCCGGCGGACGAGGTCGGCGCACGCGAGCACGAGTCCCCTCGGCTTGCCGCCCCCCGCGCGTGGCGACAATGGCGCCTGCGGCTGCGGCTGCTCGGCGGCTGAAGCTGCAGCTGCTGCTGCGGTGGCGGCGTCGTTGTCAGGTGGCTTGTTGCCGCAAGCTGGTGAGCCGAGCCGGCATCTTCTCCTCCAAGCATCAGTGCCGTCAGGCGGCCCTCTTGTACGGCGTCAATGTCGCTGCCCTCGTCCATCCTCGCCTACCTAGACCTTGCCCACTGCTTTCCTCGCCACGTGGCTGCACCCACCTCTGCTGACGACGCCCTTGCAGCGGCCGTGGCCGACCTCAAGCACCTTCTCAACGTTGAGTGAATGAGCCTACCTCCTCCCACGCTCTATATCACGGCCGAACAGATCGTCGGCTCTGGGTTCTCCATTCGTGGTCAAATGCTGCCCAACTTTCAAAGCTTCATCTGCTCAGTAGGCAGTTCTTTTCCAAATGAATAAATCATCAATTTCTCTTCATCGTTGATTGCTTGACTGCTTTTGCATGACACCAGATCTGGATTACAAATCCGCCTCGCCGTCACGGGCACGCTGCTTGCCATGTGGATTTGGATTATAAATCTACCTCGCCATCGCGTCCATGCTGGTCGGCGTGGTGTTGTTGGCACTCCCTGTTGAGAAGGTGCGCAATTAGTTGCTTGCTTAGGCTTAATATCAGGCTGATGCAGATATGACCCTGTCGCCTGTTCTTGTCTTTTTTTTTAATAAAAATTGTGAAATATGGGAAGTTTATTGTGTGAGTTATTCTCTACATTGAAATACATTTCCTTCTTGCAGTACAATTTCACAAGGGTAATTCTCTGCCTTTTCGCATCCATGTTGAGTCCTATATAAACTGCAATTTTGTGTTTCTTTGTTGTCCTTGACTATGTAAATCTTGAATAGACTAAAACTAAACTAGGATACATTTGATTATCATGATAAAAAAATCTGAAGAAAAACACAAGAGCTTGTGTTTTCAACATCTTTTTGCAGAATGTGCTCTGGAATAAATTTGGTCATGCACAAATGCTTTCTTTTACAAAGACTAATTTCAAGGGTTCAAGGGTTCTACTCTGAATTGGACTCAGCTTTCCCATTACATGAATTTCCAGGTTTTTTACCCATCTTGACATGTAAGCATTGTTTTGGAGAAACTACAATTCATAACAAAACTAGAATTTCTTGATCAAAGAAGATGCTTCATCATTTGGCTGATGAAAAAAGGATATCTACTTTTTAAAAAGATATGACGTGACAACAAACATCAATGTTTGTTAGGTACACTTTTAACACTCTCAAATTATCATTTAGATGTGACATGGAAGAGTTAAAAGATGAGGAGGAGAGCACAATGAATAAGGGCGAGGCTGCACTGTCATTGCTCATGCCAAGCTGCTTGTTGAGAGTGGTGTTTGTGCATCTGATATTGGAATAATTACGCCTTATGCTGCACAGGTTTGCTCCTATATGCTCTGAAAATTATCAAATCATTGTACAGTGATGAGCTCAATAAAACGAAACAAAATAAATACATAGTGAAATTATATTATTACTTTATTAGTCTTGCCTTGCAGTTTTGCTGAAACCATGTACAGCCAAATAATAGGGAAATGCCCACTTTATGAAACCATTTTATTGGACAATTTAACCTGCTAAAGTTTTGTTTTGTACTTCCATCTAACTTCACCTCCTGAATTCTAAAGTTGGGTCACATCACTCCCTTTTTCCTTATAAATATTATGTTCTATAATCTTCTGCAGATCCTCATGGCCCAACTTTGAGAGCAATTGTGCAATCTTTTGTTACTTCATGTTTTTTTTTAATGTTCCATTCTCCGGATTCACAATGGACGTTTGTGTATAACTAAATAGTTAACCTTTTTTTTTATTTACAATATGTTTGGATAGTAGCTGTACAGTATATTACTTTACACACACACACACATATTGATACATGTTTCTTTCAATAGTGCCCTCATATACTGCATTAAGAAAACTCATTGGTTCTTGGGTGTTATTGATGGCTGAAAGCATCCTTGCCCTTTTTTTTACATTGTAAACCCATTATTTAACTCAGTCTGCAATTCATCTCAGTTGGCTCCTTCATGACATTGAAGTTTATAGGACTGACTCATTGAATGGTGTAATTCCATAGGTAACCTGTCTGAAGATGATGAGAAACAAAGATATCAACAGTTGATGGGTTCTAGGGTAGGGAGAAAGAAGCCGTAATCATTTCAATGGTCAGATCCAACTCAAAGAAAGAAGTAAAGCTCCCTTCCACGATCCTCCTTGGTGGGCGGATATCCTATGTAAAATATTCAGCTGTACAAACATGATACATGCATGAAGATTTGATTGTTGCCGCACAGTTCATCCATAAAATTAGCATCTGGGGACAATTCAACTTATTTTTAGAAAAAAAATGTCTAATATAATAGAGCAAATCACTACAGATATGATGTGGACAATCTGTAAATATCATGTGCATGCGATGCAAAATATCTCATTATTGACATAAAATTGAAATATCGTTTTTATATAAAAGGAGGGTACCCGCATGAGCTTCTGATGCTATTGCAAGTTTACAACACATGCATTAATTGGATTGAATCCAGAAAATTTCTGTAGTATATGTACTGATTCCTGAGCAAATCTTATGCCTTAGCATTTTTCAGGTCAGGTTCTTAAGTAATCATAGACGATGAATGTTGCTGTGCTGCCTAGATATCACACCTGTGATGCTTAATTTGGCCACACATGATCAATGCAAGCTTTTGTCGGTGCTGCTTGTGTTGGAGGTAACCTCAATCACCCTACGTGTGATAAGGGATTAAATTTACATTGATACGTTTTAAAGGAGCCCTAAACATTACGCACGAGCTATAAAAATTATACACCGGCTATGAAAATGAAGGCGCGCTAATTTTCTAGTGATACTGAAATTTGGAGAGAATAGGCCTTAAATTCTAATGACCTAGGGAAGGGGTGAAGTCATTTGTTCTGAAGGTTGAGACCAAAGTTGAGCTGTCTGTGAAATTTAATCGGTTTCGATTGGATGCCGCCAATCAATTCTTCTATGTGGCTGTCATTTGGAATAGGAAAAAGTACGATTAACCACCTGTCTCACTCTGATTTATTCACCCCTCCCCTCTAATCTTTATCTTTACCTATATTATAAAAATTGAAGATGGTTCTGTACTCAATCGTTTGTTTCGTCCGTCGTCCGACTTCATGGCCAGATCGCACGACACGTTCGCCACCACACGTTCCTTTTATCCTTTTCTTCTCTCTTGCTCTCTCTCTCTCCTCGAAGCTTCAGCACTGCCACCATTGTCGGGAGTCGGGAGAGAGGCGAAGCCATCGTCGCCGGCGGCGGTGCTGGACTTCTGTGCCCTTCCCTAGCCATTACCTCCTCCCTCCGCATCGGTCACTTAGTCCTGGCGGCCGGAGTAGAAGAAGAAAACGGGCATCGGTCCCTTGGTCCTCGCAGCCGGAGTAGAAGAGGAAAACGGAGGTGGGTTTATTTTTATTGGAGTTTTAGCGATGTTGCAGCCTATTGGTTATCTTGCTGCGCCTTGTTGCGCTTTATAATTAAGGTGTTTCATTTTGTGTTGATTCGATGTTGCACATGTTGATTCTTCGTGTTGCAATCGGTATGTTTTAATTCAAATGTTGAAACACTTTCATTCAAGCGATGAAACGTTTTTTTTTTTTTTAGGATTGATGAAACACCTCAAACATTCATTTTTATTGAAACATTTTTTTATCGAGTAGTGTGCCACGTGAAACATTTCGTAACAATGTGGTGCAACACCGTCTCTAGTCGGCTCCGCACATCCGTTCTCTCAGGAGATCCGTCGTACTCGCATCTCCCAGCGCGCGCGTCGTCCAACTCGGAAATGCGTAAACGTTTTGGTTTCCAATCCAAACTCCTTACGTGCAAGGGGTGGCAGGAGATCGCATCCATGGCCAACCAGGATTACTTTGCCTGCCTGCCCTTTACCTGCTTTTTTTTTTAAAAAAAAAGCATCGTTCCCCATGAAGCTATCCATGAAAGCCGTCAAGTATTGTGCGGATTTGGGGATTTGGACTAGAAACAGCGTCTTGTAAGTCGAGAGATTGCGTGAACACTTTTGTGTGCAGGGGACCCTGAGCTGTGTATTCAAACATATTCATAATCCATCCATTATCTCTTATTGCTTCATCTTAATCCCCTGCTTATAGGATTTTGTGGGACGATCGAACATCTGGATTTCAGTAGCTCGAATCATCCATCGATCGACAATCTGGTTTTCAGTAGCTATATGCTCGAATCATCCCCGTTTGTGATGTTGCTTGGTAAGGCTGAAGATCAGAATTTACTAAACTAGATGAGATTTGGAACCTTGCCAAACATCTGCTTCAGATCATAATTTACTAATTTAGATGAGATTTGGAACATTGCCAAACATCCAACTAATATTAACCCCACAAATATTGATCGTTACAATAAACATGAGATAATTAGGGTTTACTATTTTAGTTTTCACCGTTGCAATACATGGACACTTCGCTAGTCTAACTATGATATTAGACGTTTTGTGCCCTAAACGTTTGAAATCAGACAAATTACCCTGGCTTAATACAACTTGGTTTTAGTCTTGCCATCCAATATGGTAAGGAAACTCGAATACAACTTGGGTTTAGGCTCTATTTGAAACGAGCTTCTGGTAGCTATAGGTACTCTCTGAACTTCTAGCTCCTTCAAATAGTGTAGATTCTCGCACAAATTTGAAGACTCAGTGACTATAGAATCCAGAAAAATCTAGAAAATAAATAATAGCTTAAAGATGGCAAGACAATTGATTAGCAAGGGCAAGGTGGTCAGCAGCACAGGCCCCCAAGCCCTAGTCTACTTGTTTAAGTGCTATATTTATATCAAAGAAGAAAAGGCCATCCTTCCTCAACTCAAGAACGTGTTGAGACTATTAAGTATGAAGATGTAATGAAAAATTTCATTTTAAGAAATAATAAAAGGATGATGCTTTTTAGTAGAATATAGTGTTAGTTTATTGCTTAAGTGCTATATTGAAGTTATATAATTAAGTGAAATATGCTTTAGTTATATGAAATTTCCAATTTCAAAGACTCGATTTTTAATTCAAACGGGGGTTCAAAATCCTAGAGACAGCCCTAGAAGCTAGCTAACCCAGCTTTTTCGGATTCTTGTAGGATGAATATTCACCGGCTGCTTAGAATTTACCGCTCCCCAAACACGGCAGATTCCAACAAGGCATAGAAATGTGCGCGTGGCAGTGAGACCCACTTATCAGCCCTTTGTCTCTGTTTCCTCTCTCATTGCACGCCGATGACTATGAGATTCAGTCTAATCCTGAAATCTAGGCGAGTGAAGCTTCAGGAATTTCACAGAAAGTAAGCAGAGCAGGGCCAAAGAACGGGCAAGTGTACGAGTAGGACTGAATCTGCCTCGCCGTGCAAATGTCAAACACGACGATACAGATGCGATTGTGGTTTGAACCGGGTTGGTCGATCGATCGCCGGTGGCAATTCCCCATCAACTTTCAGGTTCGGATTGCCGTCATCAGACGGCCATCTGAAGTAGAAGCGCATCCATTACTACCCCCACAGCTCGATCGATCAATTCGAAACAGAGGAGTAAACCTGATGGTGGCATTGATCGTCCATTGGCAGTCGGGTGACACTATCCATTCCCGGCCTCCTCACGGCGTTGATCACGTAACACCAATGCCATCTACCTGCCGTGGTGCAGGTGAAGCACAGTCGTGGATCGAACTGTGTAAACCCATCTGATGCTACCTATCTGGTCTTCTTTTTGACGAAGGAAGTACAGCTTTGGGCTTCTGCGAGAAACCCATCTGCTATCGTACAGGCGTACAGCTTGTACTCCCAGAAAATTCTGACGCCTCGTTGTAATTCCTCCTCCGTGGTAGCGACACAAACCTGCCTTCCACTGTAGGCAACGCTGTAGTGATGTGCATGTGCTGCTTCTCAGACAGGGAAAGCTAACCGGATCGACGGCAACTAGCTAGCATTAGCAGCCGTTGGGCAGATACTATGATTGCGACATTATATTGCACGCTAATGGAATGTCGAATGGAATGAAATGGAACAGTGAATAGCTGAATCACTGAATAGTTCAAAGTATAAGCTGATGAATTAACTATTATAAAATTAGAAAACGGATTTAAAAATAGTATTTATAAATTCATATGTAGAAAGCTTTTTTAAAAAAATCGTATGCGATCTGAACGTAAGTAGGGAGTATTCTGAATTCCTGAGCTAGCTTGGCTCTGCATATTAGTGGTTGGCAGGCAAGCGCCAACCCAACTTAAAGTGAGCTGCTCCATTTCCACTTTAAAAACCATGTGTATCTCGCGCCAAACTCGCTAGCCAGCTGCCCCCATTTCGCGCGAAAGCAAGCAAGCAACGGCGGCGATGCTGTCGTTGAGCACCCGACTCCGGCGACTCGCCGGCAAACTCACCCGCTGCTTAGTCACCTGCGTCTTGGCCTTAGGTACCTACACCTGCATGTTCGTCGTAGTGTTAGAAATCTCCAGATTATTGCGTAGATGCATCGATCACTGACGATGATATTATCTGTGCATTTGCATGCGTGCAAGCTGGTATGATGCTAGGCGCCATTGTTGGCGTCTTGGCAGGCTTCGTCGGCGAGGACGGGTTGCTCCAGGGGACGCTGATCGGAGCCATCTCCGGAGCTTTCGTCGCCATGGAGGTCGTCGATTCGCTCGCCAGGATTTGGTGCTGCGAGGAGTACTCCGTCGCCACTCGAGCTCGGCTCATGGTAGCTCTCTCCTAGCTGTGTTTCTTGTCAGAAATTAGTTGTTCCTTGCACACAAAAAAAAAAAGTTAATCGCCACGGCTGCAGACTAACCGAGCTCCTGGCTAGCTCAGCTTCTTGTGTTCTGGAATCTCGTGATCGATCGCCTTGCCGTGCGTGCTTCTGTGTTCCCTACCTTAACCAGGGTGTCGGATAGCCAGGTAACCAAGAAAAATTGACAATTGCTGAAATTCACCATGTTTTACAATTTACATTCTGTCTACCTGAAACCGCCATACAAAACATTTTTAGAAGAAACTTTTGACTGAAACTCAAAACAGTCTTCGATGTGACAAATGAATTTCTCGCCTTGTATTAATTTTGAGCATAATTAACACAAGGAATACGCTACCTAACAGAGGCATTGATGATATCTAGCTGAATGCGATGCCGTCGCGCCATGGTCGAGCAGAGATGAGCGGCGGCGGCGGCGACATGTCCGACCGGAGTTACCCGGTGGTGATGGGCATGCGGCACGCCGCCGTCGACGAGCTTCCGGTGATCAAGCTCACGGCGGCGCAGACGGACGCCGCCAGCTGCCCCATTTGCCTCCACGTACGTCGCCGTCCATCAACAGCACTCCATCTCCTACCTATAGCTTCTTCCATGCACAAATATATATCGAGTAAGAGATGCATCATGCACGGTTGATTCAGAGTTTTTTTTTCTCTCATTTATCGTAGGATTTCAAGGTCGGCGAGAGTGCCCGGAGATTGCCGGCGTGTCGCCACATCTTCCATCTGGCGTGCATCGACAACTGGCTACTGTGGCATGCCCTGTGTCCGATGTGTCGTCGTGCGGTCTACTGATGCACCGTGTGTCTATATATATATAAACACACACAGAGCAAAACTATTCTAGCTGAATAACTATTCTACACCCCTCTCATCTAAGACCCAAACTCACCACCCTCCGACTTAAAACTTATCTTCCGCCTTAGTCAAAGGTCAGTTAGGACGCTCCTCTATTGATGAAACTAGTCTGTTGACTGTTTCCACCGTCCACCTATTTGCATTTTTCATCTGGCAGAAATAATGTAGTAGCACTCTGTTCATCATATATTAGCATAACAGCTTACTCGTAGTAACAACGTAAAATATAGTCATGATGAATCTACTTTTATAAAGCTCTTTTTTCTAACACTGTGAAAACTGATTCGAAAAAATAATATATGAAACAAAAGATATCTTTATTCGAAGTTATACCAATCATTCTATAACTATTTCTCTTCCATTGGATAAACCTATCTCTCACCGTCCTTCTAAGTATTCAAATCCACATAGAGTCTTTAGAGAAAGCGTGTCAAAGCAAACCCACCTAAAAACATGTTAGGCAAATCCCTAGGTTGACCTCCCTCCACTGTGCTTTCTAAGTTCATGTAAGCCCCATAAAATAATGTCACGTACTAATATGTTGCGCAATGACACATCATATAACCTGTAGTAACACATAATTTTATGAATACTTATAGCATGTCTTGTTACTGCATACGTTATTACTACTTTTTTTCCTTAACTACCACATATCTCAGTTCATCTGAGTCATTATAGAATGTAGATATCATGCCAACTAGAGTTAACATAGAGATGGGGGAGACAACTCGGTTTTTTTAGGGAGTAAGTACTTTTCTCACGAAGAGAGATGAGCCTGATAGAGTTTAATACGGAGGGTTCATGGATGATTGAGGGAGGCAAGGTCGAGTTTGACACTATCGAGAATTAAAATATATGTGGTTTCATAGTAACAACATATATAATCTGTTGTAACATATGTGATGCTAAATCCTTTGCTACTTGTTAGCCTTATCGTTACTATATTTATTACGTGGTGTTACTATGATGTAGTAATAGTAAGCCGAGTATGGAGTTACTAGCGTGGATTATATATATTTTTCTAGATGATATTTTTGTTATTTCGTTGTGTTTTTTATTGACAAAGATTCAAAGGATGCATATGCATGTAACTAAACTGTGTCTTGTCTCTACAGAAAGATTTCAATGTCTTGTCCTCTAATTTGTTTTAAAGTAGTAGAGAAAAGATTAAAATAGGTCACCATATGCCTTGCTCACAAAGTTTAAATAGAGGTACAAAAGAAACCAACAATAATACTTAATCATACAGTATTGTAAGATGAGTTGGTTAGAAAAACTTATTATAGCCGTAAGTCATATGTTCATAGGGTGAAAAAAAAGGAAAAAACTAAAGGGAGAGAGGATACCTGTAGGAGAGATCGAGGGAGCCAGAGTGCACAAGGGAGGGAGGAAAAACCGGAGGAAGAGACAAAGGAGGTGCATAGGATGGAGAGAGGGAGGGAGGGAGGTGCATAGGAGGGAGTTGAGAGTGCGAGGGAGGGAGGAGTGTGGCATAGAAACAGAGGGAATAGATCAGAGAGAAGGTGTAGAATAATTATTCTAGATGGAGAGTAGTATTGTCGGATATAGAATTGGCTGCACACATAACGAGGTGAGTGATTATGGTATGATTAATTAAGTATTAATTATTATAAAGTTGAAAATATACTTATTTATTTTTTAAAGAAACTTTGATATAAAAAGTTTGCAAAACTATTTAGAAACATGCTTATCGAGTGTGCTTACGATAAACGAGAAAATAGGTTTGTCTAGCACTATATTAGAAAGCAACCTTAGAGCTCATTTAAAATGTAAGATTGTAAAAATATAGGAATAAAAAATGTGGAAATAGAATGTCATGTTTATTAGATTTCCATAGGATCATAGTAAAGTTTTAAAACTGTTTTTGATTGACACATAGAAAAAATGCAGAAATTCAAGACACATGAATAAGAAAACATGAGGTGAGACCTAATGCTTATTTTTCTCCAGAATTCCTCTAGAATAGCCCATTTCATAGTAATTTTAAAAAAAAGGGTATGAAAGGACTCTTTAAGATTATTTTCCATAGTATACAAATCATCTAGAAATTCCATGTTTTTTCCTTTGTCTCAAAAGAGGCTTAGCTTTTAAAGGCTTGTTTGGATTAAAGGAATTTCTAAGGAATTGTGAAGGATTAGTTTTCATTGGAATTTTTTCCAATGGTCTTGTTTGGAAAACAAAGGAAAGAGCATCCCAATTTACTATGCTTGCAAAGGAAGTTCAACTCATAAGAAATTTTCCTTCACTTTGGTTATTGTATTTGTGCCTCTCTCTCCCCTAACATTGAAACCGCCCAAGTTTCACAATTCTTATGTTTTGAATTCCTTAGTTTTTCACTTTACATTATCCTATTCATGTTCTCTCTTTTTTTTCCCTATTCCTGTGTATCCCATTCCTTTGCTCCAAAAGGCCCTAAAAACTGTAGGATATTTACAATGCATAGGGATTGAAATTTCAGGAATGCCTGGAGCCCTTTTGTTAGAACAAGGTATTCAACGGAGTTTAATCTATGCGACGTTGATTGGAGGGGCTTTTGTGCTGTTTTCTTCATTTTCTACAAAGCCCAGCATGAAAGGAGCTACAGTTACAGAGAGAACACATACGCATACACTTACGGACACAGAGTACCTGCGAGTACATGTTCTTAACAGACTCAAAAAGGATATATCTCAAGAGAGAAATCCAAGAACCTCACAAGAAGAATTTCTACTGAAAATATGCCAGCATGTGCAAACCTCTTCAGAGCTCCAATATCGCCAGCATATGGATAGAAATAATGGCATGACCAGATTGCATGACAGGGTAAACATGTGGTGCGACAAGAGAATGGCAACATAGGCAACAAAGAGAACGATCCTCTCTGATATCAAACTAAACGAATAATTACAAGCAGCAAGTAGATGCCCACAAGAATGACCCTACGCGCCGCCGCCCCCCCCCCCCCCCCCCCCAACATACACACACACAACCAACATGGTACTACTACTCTACAGGTTAACATCACCACACAGATTCTAGGGGTCCAAAAACTGGGGCAAATGCAACAAGCTCCTACTTGAAAATGTGGGGGCACTGACAGTCATGTAGCATCCACTGAAATGTGAGAGTGTGGCCCCTCCACACAGGGCCGCTTCTCGGTAGCGTTCTCTGAATCTTTGGGTTCGGCATGTGTTAGAAGGTCTTCGTAGAGTTTGACAGAATCCTTAGAGAATTCGGTCAGCGATTCAAATATACTGGCCAGGCCAATCTTGAAACCATTGAGAGTGACGTCGTGCGTATCACGCATACAAGCATGGTGCTTCACTTTCTCGGCGTCAACCCTCTTCCTCAGCACATTCAGCATCTCCTTCTTCTTTGACAGGTGCTCCATGCGCTGCTTCGCGTCCTGCTCAGGTCTGTGCTCCAGAAGCTTGGTCTCGATGACCTTGTTTTCTGCTCTCTTGTAAGCAGTTATCTTCTTGTCCATCTCTTTGGCAAGGTTGTCAACCTTTCTTTTCTGCTGTTGCTCTTCCCCTTGCTTGAGCCATAGCACTCTCACGTTTCTGATAAAGTTTCTCATGGTGAAAGCTGCCCGCTTGTTTTGAAACTTTGAGAGCGTAGTGTACCAGTCATGACAAATCACGACCAAAGGTGGAGCACTTGACCTATCAGGAGCAATCGACGATATCCCTCGAGAGTAGCGGATGGTATCAGTTAGAATAAACTTGGACAGCCAGCCATCGAGAGCCTCAATGTATGCTTTCTGAGAACTGACATAGATCATAAAGCAGGACCTCCAATTCCGCAGTTCAGCCTCCAACTTAAGAGTAGCATGCCGCTGGGCATCGTTACAGAATTTGCCATAAGCAGGGCAGGTGAATGAATTCACCTCAAACATTATCTGTCTCTGGGTTTCATGTGAATCCACCATTATTTTCCATGTTCTTGTCAACCTGCCAAGGAGGCAAGCAAACCATCAGTTTTAACAACAGGAATGGGACTAGCAGTTCTACTCATGGATGTAAGGTCAGCTTACCCCTGCAACAGCTCAACAAGTTGCGGTTGCAGTTCCTCATCACGCAATTTTTGAATTTTATCAGATATGGATTCTGCTGCCCGCAGAGAAACCCAGATCCTTGTGTACAAGTCTCTAACAGTCATCCTAGTTTTTTCAGCACAGCGCAGCTCTGAACCTTTGGCATCTTGGTTCCTCAGCTGCACGCATTTCTTCTCATAAGTTTGTCGGATTTGATCTATAGCCTGCATAGTACCAAATTCAATGAAAATGCATTAGATAACTTAAAAAATATATTGTATGATCATGCTACTGGAGTACAAAATGAAGTAATCAGAGGGCCAGCAAGCAACATAAACTGCAGTGCTTGAATTTGGAACATTATATAACGAAGTAGATGACCCGTATCCAGAGCACCCAATGTAGGTTCCAAACTTAGCCTCATTCACTAATTTGATCACCAGGTAGTGCCACTTTAGCTCATATAATTAGTTGTTTCAACCATAGATGGAACAATAGCACCATGCACATAAAGATAAACTAATGTGCACCATGTTCTTTATTTATGCAGTGACATCGAAAATCAAATGACTACCAGATACATGAAGGATTAAGAACTCAGCAAGATCAAATGGAATCATCAGCAAAGGATCAGTAACACACCTTAACTTCTTCATGGAGTTTCTTCTCCCAGGCATACAATCTCCCTAAAGTTTGTGAGTGACTTCCTGACTTCATCCCACCATAGTCATCAAATATATCACTCTTAGTTTCACTCTTGTCTGTCCATGACAAACTGTTCGAGCTGGCTCCCGGCTCGCTCCTGTAGGATGAGGACACAGATGATGGAGACCGATGCCATGTAATGGCATGGATTATTTTTGATGAATTTTCTGCACCAAGTAAGAAATCTCAAAGTTAAATATTACACATACTAGTAAGTGATAATACCATGTGCTAATAATGTATTGTTGAGCAAAGAACAGTATCAATGAATCGCTCAAACAGAACTGAGAGAACAGATTCATGATACTAATCATTAAGCAGGCGCCTTTAGCCTTTTGCAGCCCGAAAAGAATTCCTTTGGCTATCAACAATCATCAAGAACCCCATATAGTAGCATCAAAAGGGATTAAAAATGGTCCAATGAAATGACTGCAAAGTGGAAAAGGGGATAACAAATTGACAGTGGGTGGTTATTACATCAGCCAAGGATATTTAAAGGCACTTTTTTATGAAATATGCTCTGTCTAATCTCCAGAGGCACAGGCGGTCCTAAACAAAGAACAGTACCATCTAAATTCTATGATGCCCCGAGTATAAAAAGGTATATCCAAGTTATAACAAATGCCTTTTTCTTGGATAAAAGGTTTATCCGAAACACTCAAAACTCGCAGCTTTACACCCCAAAAAACCTTGCGATTTCCACAAACAGCAAAGGGATTCAGCCATGCCTTACCGGCAGTACAATGTGTGTGACATAGATCGAGTAAGTGGCAGTAAGAAAGAGAGAAATCGAGGTGAAGAAAAGTTATGGGACGCAGTAAAGGCGAGACCTTTGAGCTCTGGGACACGGGAGGCGGCCTCGAGCATGCCGGTCACCTCCTTGCCAGCCTCGGCGGCGCGAGCGAAGAGCTCCTCTATCTCCTTGAGCGCCGCGAGCAGCTCGCGCCCCGGCTGCGACACGGCCACCTCCAGCCCGCCGCCATTGTTGCTCGCCGCCGCCACCTCGCACACGTCTTTGGCCTCTTCTTGCTTGGCTACTCCGAGCGAAGCCTCCTCTGCTTTGGGGGTCTTGGCGTTCGCCTCCGCCGCCTTTGCCCCCTCGTCGTCCTCCTCCAGCTCCGGGATCCCCTCCCGCTCCCTCACCGCGCGCATCTCCTCGTCGCTGATGGCAGCGGCCGCCGCCGCCACCTCCTCCGTCCCGTAGAACGGGTTAAAGAAATCCCACCCGCCAACCGCCGACGCCGCAGGAGGAGGCGGCGGCGGCGTCGTCGCCTCCGGTGGGGCGTAGTAGTAGGGGCACCCCAACTCCGGCGTCCGCGCGCCGCCGCCGCCATCCACCTCCGTCCGCTCTTCCTCCTGTGCCACCCCCGCCGCCGCCGCTGCCGCCGGCGCGGGCTTGGGCGACCCGGGAGGCGAGTTCGTCGGGGTGGGGAGCGTAATAAGTATCGGCGCGGGCGCGGTGTGCCGCGCCACAAACACATCCACCGCGTCGGCGACCGACCGCAGCGCCGCCGCGTACGCCGCGTGCGCCCCGGCCAGCGCGAACCTCCGGTCCGCCGCCGTCTTTATAAGCCTCTTCCGGTCGCGGCACACCGCGACGGGGTCCCCGCACCCGCCGCCTCCACCCTCACCGCCGGCGAGGCGGGAGGCGGCGCAGTTCCCCATCCCACCACCACCACTGCTAACGAGGGTTTTGGGGAGGGTTTAGCCCCTCCGAAGAGAGTGAGAGTGATGGTAAGAGGGGAGGGGAGGTGGTGGTGGTGGAGTGTAGTCAAAGTCAAAGTGGGGGTGCGTGCAGGACAGTGGGAGAGAGGAGGGGAAAAAGGGGAGAAGAGGAGAGGAGAGGAGGTTGTGGGGACAGTGGTGGAAGAAGGGAGGGTAGAGCCCTAAATTCTTCTGATGATGATGATGGTAAGAGAATCTTTGGTAATTTGCTTATGTGGGCCACAAAGATTTTGGTTTCGTGGGGTTGGGAGGAGTGATGTGCCATTATGGCCACTCAATATTGCTATGTTGACGCCTCTTGACCAGAATAACTTCATGGAGAGGGACATGAGATGAACATGGTTGGGTATATTTTGCTTCATGTCGCGCTTAAGATGTTTATAGTGCACTCACATCATGACAAGTGGCTCCTGACTCGATATATCGGAGTGGCATCGCCAACTTGGCTGAGCTCTACGGAGCCAAGGCCACTCGGTAGTGGAGCCACGGTCGTCCAGCCACTTTGTGCGAGAGGCGCACCCATGTGATGTCGGGGCCTCCTCCTCTTCACATGGTTTGTTAGTAAGAGGTGGTTGGAGAAAAAAAAGACAATCCGAAGAAGGAGAGGCAGATAAGGATGAACATAGCTCGTCGGTCAAAACTGTCTCCAATCCGTCTCATTGTGATTTCGTCAGGTCAATTTGTGCCATCTTGGGGCTTCTTGATCTATGTCAACCTTAAACATGTCCCATCAAATGCCACACCATTATAGAGCTTGTTAGACCAAGTCAGTCTAGATCTAGAGAGGTAAGCAGAGAGAGTGAAAAGAGTAATGACCGAAGATGAAGGAGATGAGTAGACAGTTGTGCCTAGAAGCAAGAAGAGGAGCTGATAACAACAAAGCTAAGGTTGTGAAGGTAACAAATTGAGGTTAGTGGTGACAAGGCTAAGGCTAACGATACTAATGGGGTCTAAACAATAGGACTCGAGGAGAAATAAGTGAAGAATTCAGATTTTTTTAGGAGGGGAAATGGTCGTCAACAGTAAAAGTGATCATCAAGGAGTTTCAGTTCTAAGTTTGTTTAGTGTAAATTGTTAGACTTATATGTAATTAGAAGGCTTTGTATTGTGAGAGAATACTGTTGAGAGAGGTGTGGCTTTGGTCTATATGGTGGGGATGGTCATTCCGTCTCTCGGTTAATTTGGTTTTGATTTTTTGGTTTCAGGTGAAATTCGGTTATTGAAAACTTAAGATAAATCGGTCTTTGGAAAAAGGTCAGATCTCGGTTCAGTTAATTCAGTTTTGGTGTCGGTTATAACTGAATTTTGACAGATTCTGAATAAAAAATTAACAGCAAATAACAACAAAATTTAAATAGCACCTCCTGTCTTTTAAGACTTTTTTTTGACAATTCAATAGTAGAAGATAATAGTTAACAACAATATATAATAAACCGATTCACCGAATTTTGGCAGATTCAAAACGTCAGAGAAATTTTGACAGATTCAAGTACAGCAACAGCAAGCAACCAGACTTCAAGCGCAGCAACAGCAAGTAGCACAAACAACAAAGCAAGCAGCAGCACCACATCTTCTTTTCTTCAGCAAACAAGCAGCAGCTCCTCTTCACTTCTTCAGCAAGCCAGAAACCGGGACGGAGCAACTTTTTGTTAGCGTACTTTTTAAAACAGTATGTTTTGTAAAAAGAACTTTTTATACGAAATTTACTTTAAAATATCGAAGAAATATTGTAAAAATAAAACTTAATTAATCGTATACTAATAATTTTTTCATTTTACGCATACTTATTTAATCTTCATCGTTATCGGATTCAAACAGGGTAGGTTTGTCTGTGAAGAAGATTTTGTCCATGAGAAAACGTCATGCGAGCAGCGGCAAATCGTCGAACGTAATGGCAGATTCGGGGAGGCACTGCTCGCCCGTCGGCCAGGCTGATGCGCGCGCGCAGTGATGATGATGCAGAGAGCAGCCGAAGGCGGGCATATAACCTGCATGCGTATACTCCTATGCAGCAGCAGCAACAACAACAACAAGAAGAAGATGACGCTGACTCAAGCTTGCTACTCCTGTGAGCAATAACTCAGTATACCCACATGCTATTATTCCCCTCTTGCCGGCCCAGCAACTGAAAAAAGCGATCAACAACCTCGATTGATCTCTGCATGACATAAACACATTAAAGTACTGCTCCGGTTTTGTTTCGGAAACTCGGTTTCGATTTCGCACAGGAGCAAAGTACAAAAAAGGCAAATTGTGCTTGCTTTGCCCGCTATATATGCCGGCCTCGCAGCTGGCAGTGAAGAAACCATCGGTGCAGGGGCGGAGCTACATTGGCCCAGGGGTGCACGGTTACCCAGGTCAAAATTTTTTGTTCCTGTAGCTATCTTGTGTTCACCACTTGTGAACCCCTCAAAGCGTTTGCGTGCACCCGCTGAGTTAGACGGAGCAGTAAGTCAATTAACTGTATTTATGCAACCATAAGTATTCTTGGTTGTGTCTATAACAACTCAGGCATAGCATAGGACACAGATTCACAAGTGGGTACGCACGGACTCTATCGGCCAGTTTCTTCCGGCTTTTCTTAATTTCCCTTGCAATCACTATCAAACAAATGAAATGTCCTTAATTACACAGAACCGAACTGCATCTAGGCAGTTAGGCAAGATGTATCCTTTATAATCTTCTCACAATCATTCTGATTTAATGCAAGCAAATTAAAAAATTTAAATGTTAGGGTGTCAGTTGGATGAATATATGGTTGCTTTTATCCAAATTAAGCGTTAATTTTTAATGAAGTATTTTGAATGATTATTTGGAGGAAAACACTGCAAATACAACTGGGATTAGTTGAGGTCCTTAAGGCTTGATATGCATTTTTAAGTAGGTTGCTTGATTTTGCAAGAATCATAGTACTATGGTACTGTATATAGTTAAATTTTATAGTTTTTTTTAAATTGAATGTATCTATATTATTAGAAAACTGCATAGTTTTTAGAATAAAAGTCAAGACATTCTTTTCTTTTTTTTCTTTTCTCACTGGGTTATCTATTTTTATCACTACGTCTTCATCACCGATGCTAAAAAATTAATGGTTATACTAGTATTTACTTACAACATTCCTGACCAAAAAAATATACCACTATACTATGGTGCACAGCATTTTATTTTTCCCTAGCTCTGCCCTGCATCGGTGAAGACCGAACAGAGCACAAGCCATGCTCCGGCTCCGCTGTTTCAGACACCGGCCGCCGATCATGGCATGGCTGCTGCTCCGGCTTGCTCGTCTCGTCCATCCTTTCGATACGCTGCTGCAGCTGTGCGTGTCACGGATGAGCAGCAGCAGAGAGACCGAGCAGCTAACCACCAGTTTCCGGCCAACTATCGTCCATCACCTTCTCCTAATCTCCTTGTGATTAGTACTAATTGAGTACCAGTAGCAGTATAGCTATAGTATAGTACTATCTGAACTCGCTTCTCCATGTAATGCTGGAGTAAAACAACTGGGGACAAAGCGACAAAGCAGGCTGCTGCCGGTCGTTGCAACTAGCGGAGTAAACAATCGGAGGAGCCCAAGTTACAAGGGCAACGGGTGTTCTTGTTTGCTGTCACCTAGATGCTCACACGGTCGAGAGAGACCACGGCCAGGGTTTGTTTCCGATGGCCGGCCGGATCTCAACCCCCGTCGGTACAACAGTTTTCGCCAAACTTCAATAATTTCCCATCGAATTTTGTTCGAATTTACTGCTTCAAATCTGAATTTCTCAAAAAATCATTTGTAAATCTGATTTCATCCTGCTTCAAAACCTCTAAGTTTTACGGTTTTTGACCTGTTTTCGTAGAAAACGTAAACCCTTCCGAGGCAATTGAGCAGCATCAAACCGGTAGCCTGTCACTTGTGCGGGTGTGTGGTGGGCGACATGGGAGAAATCAGGTCCGGCTTTCCTGGAGCATGAAGAAATCCCTGCAACTTTTGCGCGCGACGTGAGATGGGAGAACACAGCCACCACCACCAACAACAACCGGAATTCAGCGTTGGGTGTGTGTCCACAGGAAATATGCAGCGCAATTTGCTTTGTCTGTGTGTACCCTCTACACACATGTCTACGTCCTGTACTGTACGTGACATGCGTGAGAGTTATCTGTGCATTTTTTTTCTGACGGCGCTGTAGCAATCTGGTGGGCACACAGCACAGGGGCAGAGTGGTCGTCATGAATGGTCAGTGACAAACAACACTGGTACGGTGGATGGATCAATTACTGTGTCCATCTGAAAATTTTAATGTCCTTTGCCTTCCTGCCTCCTTTTAATTCCCACCTGTGTTTTCTTAATGAATACCGCAAAAATACTCCTACGTTCGACAATATAATATAAAAATATGTGAAGTTTTTTTTAAAGAACCAAGCTTGAGATGAGAAATTGTTCAGGAGTTGTTAAACTTAATTTTAATTTTATAGTTGATTTTGATTTTTTTATTTTTCAGTATTAGTTTTAAGGTGTTAGGAACGTATATATAAAAGTTTTACAGATAAAGCTTTTAAGGTGCTAGAAACATATATGTCAACTGAAGGCAAAAGTGAGAAAACGGTAGGATTGGTTAAGGGACTTGGAACATAAACTTCTCAAAACACAATAATAAGAAGAAAAAATAGGATTGAAGTGCCCTAACACATTAAATCCTTTGGATTGAAAGAATACATGAAAACTACATAAATAAACTTTTGGATGGAGCACAGAAAATACGTAGGAATCAAAAGAAATATTCAGAATTCATATGTTGTGAGCCCATCTAAAGAAATTTCATATGATTTTTTTATGGCTATTCTTTTGATCCAAAGGATCACATAGGAAAATGTTTCATAGGATTGAATTCCTCTAAAATTTCTTTAAAACTATTTGTTCCAAAGGAGCTTTTAAAAGAAGAATATATGTGAAAAAAAATCAAATGAGAGATAATTATGATTGATTAAGATAATAAAAAAATAAGTGAAGATTTTTTTAAAAAATTTCAAACTTTCGATATCCTTATATTTATAAATATAGAGATATTAGATATAATAGGGAGAGTACCGGTTTCACTATAGTTAGCTATACTTTATTTACACTTTATTTAGTTATAGGGCCTTTTTTAGTGTTGGAACATATTAATATATAATTAATTAAGTACTAACTTAAAAAACTTTAAAAAATAATTTAATATATTTTTTAAAAATAACTATCCTATTTTTAAAAAAATATTATTTAATAGTTAAAAAAATATGTAAGTGGAAAACAAGCTAATAAGAGGAAAAGAACGTAGCCTAGTACGACTGAAGAAACGTTGTTGGATTCAATGTAGACGTCGTCGGTTTGTTGGTCGTGATATGCATGAGCGTTAGATTAGTGTATCAAAACTCCGACTGGCTGCTGGAGTGAGAGGGGATGCGTCACCGTGAAGGCTGCAGGCTCCGCGAGAGAACCGAGGTTCGGAGCCAGCCACAGTGCTGCCCCAGCTGCTGTTTTTCTTCTCACTGGACTGGAGCATCGTATTAATCTATTGCGTAGCACTGCACTAGAGGCAGCTTAGCTAGTGCGCCATCGCCATGCCGCCGCCGCCGCCGCCGCCGCCGTGCGCACGGGACGGACCGCTTCTCCTCCCACTGTCTCTGTGCCCTCGCCTGTCACGCGGGCTGCGTAGCGTAGTGGTGGCGCCATTGGCGAACCTTGGCCGCGGCCAGCTACGCGCGCAGATAGCAGTAGCAATCACACACTAGCACTACTGACGAGACGATGAGCACCGGCATAGTGGTGGTTGCCTTGAACGTGTGCTATGGTGGTATGCTTGGTTTGGTGCCTGGCATAGTAAAACGTAAAAACTCACAAGCTTGGGTGTATTCCTTTTATGAATAGAAAAATGGATTAATGCCGACATTTTCAAGTGCGATTTCCGTAAGAAAAAACTTTCTATGCATGGATTTCTTATAAGATTATTTTAAATTCATTTTTTCAAATTTGTGTTAGTTAATTCGTTTACTTATACCTTGAACTGTTTATCTATTCAATATTCCATTGCATTCCGTTCAACCAAAAAGAAGATACCCAAGGCAAGGTAATGAAGGAAGTAAAGGAGGTAAGTTTATCTTTGCCGTGGTTCCTTTTGACATTGCCAGGCGTTAGTAAGTAGTTAAGTTTCGATAAGTTTGGTTTATTATCTTGCGAAAAATTGGTGATACTGCCATGTTAGAAATGGTACCAAATGAAAAAAAAAAAAAGAACAGCTCAAGTCTTGGTACATGAAAATAACGTGCGGATGGCTGGGCCCGGTAAAATCAGCCCAAAAAGGCCCATTTGAAACTCTAGAACCTGATTGAAAAGCTCAAGATCTTTGCATCACAAACGAGACCACTGGGCCGACGGAGATGGGCCATGTTTGTGGGCTCCCAAGACAAACAAAAGATATCTCTGGATGGGCCGATGTCCCGGCCTATCCACGTAAACGGGCCAGATTTTAGGCCCCCCAAACAAGGCCTTACTGGGCCTTCTAACTAGATCCAGCAGCCCAGATGAGGGAAAACCCGAATAATTGATGTTCTATTATTCCGACCACGACGCCTCATCGCGTCGCCTCCTCCGGATCAGCTCGTCTTCTTCTTCCTCCTCCCCAGTTGCGGGGAGAAGAGCTCACTGCACACTGCTCAGCCGAGCCGCGAGCCGATTTTGACCTTGCCCGGTAGTGCCCATGGCGAGGCCGCTGCCGCCGAGGGCGCCGCTGCTGCGGCGGATGCTGCTGCTGTGTGCGCTGGCTGCCTCCTGCTCCTACTACCTCCTCGTGCTCCACGCGCAGGCCTCCGTGCCGCCGCGCTACGACGGGTTCGCCTACGGGGATGCCGCCACCGCCGCCTGGAAGGAAAGCATCCTCGTCGAGGCCTTCCTCGATCCGCTCTGCCCCGATAGCCGCGACGCCTGGGGCCCCCTCAGGCTCGCCGTCGACCGCTACGCCCCGAGGGTCTCCCTCATCGTCCACCCCTTTCCCCTCCCGTAAGAGCCCTCCTCGTCTCTCTCACTCACCGCCGCACCGCAAATTAGGGTTTGCTTCTGCGATATACTACTTCTTGGTCTCTCGGTACTGTATTTGTAGAATTGGGCTATTCTCGGGGAAAATTTTAGCGGTTTTGACTTTTTTAGGAAATGTGGACTGGAGTATAGTATGTCAGTATGCGACCTCACAGTGGCGTGTGTTTCTTATGTGGTGGAGTAGCAAATTGGTCCTGAGATAGATATCCACTGAAATGGCAATTGTATTTGTAGCAAATTGGTACTGTATTTGTAGATTTGCGATGCTCTATTCCTAGTATTAGTTGCCACAAAGGGGAAATTTCTAACGGTTTTTACTTTTTTTAGGAAATGGGCACTGGAGTATATATAGTATGTGACATCACAGTTTTTTTTAGATAGGGTAGCAAATTGATCCTGACATAGATACCCATTGAAGTTACAAGTGACTGAAGCCTTGTGCTGCTGTAATTTTTGCGTGTCTGGTAGTTTTGCTAAGTGGCTGCACTGACTAATTTGGGTAGTAAAATTGCCCTAGTTTAACCGAAAATCTGAAGGATGGAAAATTTCTGGAGGATCCTCGAATGTAGTATACAATCTTCATGGATTATGTGTTGTGGAAAAAGGTTGGTTTTTTAGCCAAACAGGAAATCCTCTACCATTTTTATTATGAGAAAAGGAACTGTGATAGAGTTAACTGCAGAAGATAAGAATACAACCGGAGCAACATTGACACATGTGATGCCATCCCATCAGGCCATCACAGTGCAATGAGCCCAAACACGACAAAAATGTAAAATCCTAGGAGCCAAACACAACCAGTTCATGGCATAGTCAATGCTGTGGAACAGGGTTGTGAATATTCAGATTCAACGGAGCTTTATGTCCATAGAAGATGGGAATTACCTGATGTCAAGCTAGTTTCTATCTCAACATCATTATTTTGTTGATATAGATCTGTAGAATTATGCTGTTTGTTTGGATGTGGTTTCTGCCTTTCTGGTGTTGGTTGAAATTCTGCCTTGCTCTGTACTGAGTTTGATCATACACTGTTCATTGCCTGGCATGATTCATAGCAAACGGTTGTGTTGGAGTATTTCCTTTTAACTGGTTATCTTCAGAGCAAACACCTGGACAACGGTTAAATTTTCTGGTTTATCTGAGGAATCTTTGGTATCAGGTAGATTAAACTTCATTCAAATATTAAGGATACCAATCCTGATCCTGCTATCCAAACAGAACTGTAATGGCATCTTGTGCTACAGAACAATTTATTTATTAATAAACTTGCTATTTTCTAGCGCAGAACCTTGTTCTTGTAGGATCAAGTGAATGAATCAAATACAGACCAATCTGTTAAATCCAATAACTGCATTTCCTTGATATGAAAGTGTTATGTGTCTTCAATTTAGACAACACATGGTTGGGTATCAAGGTTGCTTCCTGTGCTGGGTTGAAGGCATTGTTTTTGTTGAGTTTGCCCTTTTCTATTGTTATACTACAAAAACAACAAATTATTCTTACACTTTCTACTGTAAAACTGCAGGTACCACACCAATTCATTCCTTGCCTGCCGTGCACTTTACATAGCTAACAAATTGAACTCGTCATCAACCTATCCTTTGCTGGAGCTGTTCTTCAAGAGACAGGTCCTTGACATTTTTTCTTTACTATACTGCATAATGGTTTGTGGATGCTAGTTAGGAAGCCATGTAGCAGGATAAAATCTTTCTTGCTTTCAGAATTTCAGTATCCTCATAAATCACAGAATGGTATCCATTCTCGAATTTGATAGCCTTCTTTTGTCACACAATTCATGCATTGCAGCCCTTTTTCTTAGTGCTTTACATGGTAGTTTTTCTAATATAGTTGAATTACAATACTGGATGAACACAAGCAGGGAAAGTTCTACAATGCTGCAACGTCCTCACTATCAAGCACTGTTATAAGTGGTGAGATGTCGAAACTAGCAGCACAAGTTGTTGGTAATTCGGTGTCTGAGTTCCAGTCAGGCTTCAGCGATATAAGGACTGACCTAGCAGCGAGGGTTTCCTTCAAGGTCAGCTTTACTACTTATTGCATCAAGTACATTGTTAGAATTCTTAAGCATTTTCTCTTGACTTGCTTATCGTCCATATTGATGGCAATGGCTCTGAATTATGGCTTTGTCCTGTCTTAGTATGGGTGCACGAGAGGGGTAGCCGGTGCACCGTTCTTCTTTGTGAACGGATTCCTTCAGCCTGGTGGTGGATCGCCTATTGACTACAGCACATGGATCAGCATCCTGGATCCCCTTGTTGGGCAACATGGTGATAGATTAGAGATGTTCACCTCTATGTGAGTATTTGAAGTGTGTTGTAATAATGTTTTTGGGAATGCTAACAGTTCGTCTATTTATTGCAATAAAAATCGATTTTAATTATACTGGAGCATAGTAGCATACTGATATTTCCCAACAAGTGAGGAGGGTAGATGTTAGAAGAGATGACATGTAGAACCTCACATCTCCAGCTCCAACTAAAATATTTGAAGTAGAAGGAGACATCTCTTGATATATTTTTGCTAGTTAATATAAATTGAGCGAAAAAAATATAGAAAAAATGTTTTAGGCTTAATAGAAATATATGATATATGACTTCAATACTACTATAAATCTAAAAAGGATTATTTTTACTATTAAATAGAGATAAAAATATTAATGAAGATGTTAGCTATAAAATAAAATCGGGGCAGATAAAATGACAAAAAATATCGAATATTCTATTGTAAAAGTTAAAAGCTAAAATACAAGTTAAAATGATGATTATAACGATATTATATTATGATGTTATATGTTGTAAAATGTTAGTTTATATACTAGTTGTTGTGTAGATATATATATATATTGCGTTAGAGATAATATTAATTAAAGAAAAGTTTATCTATGATTTTGATATATCTAACGAAAAACTTTAAAGTCACCTTGCCCAACAAAATACTACAGGACCCGACCAAAATTGATAGGATGTAATAAAAAATTGAATTGTTAAAATATTTTTAAATTTTTGTTTTTAAATAGAAGTGTAAGGAAAATATATGTTTTTTCATGAAGCTTTTGTTGAATTTTATATCTAACCTACCATAATTTGGGGATGACATATTTTGATTTTGATATTGATATTGAACAAAGATATTTGAACCTCCTAATCAAATTAATGGGTTAACTATCTTTTTCAGTGGGCACTCTTTCCGAGCTGTTAACATGGTGTGTTTTGCGGAGTTTCTTTAAACATCAATTAAATATGTTTTTTTAAGTTTATAATAATAAATATTTAATTAATTATATACCAACGATTCTATCATGCGTGTTGTGAAAAGCGCAGCCTGAAACAGCAGAAGTGACAGTGTTTGCAATGCTTCACCATTGTTCCTGCAAGCATGCGTAATGCTGATGTGAGTCGCATTTCGCCGGTTCTACCTTGTAGCTATTTCTCCAATATCTGACATTTTCCCAATGTCTATCCACTAGCTCTTTTTGGACAAGCATCTCTCTGTGGATATATGTATTAGGTAGTGACTAGTGGACTGATAAGGATAGAAGATAAAGCAACGTGTGCCGTGCTGGCTTGGACCTTCGAGTGTTCAGTACCTGTAGACACTAGACAGATGTAATGTTTACTAATGGTGTTTGCTCATTGGTTTGGTAGAACATCACCATCAGGCCAATCGAATCCAGAGTCTCATCAGGTGCAGCGCAGAGCCCCTACCTGCACTAATTTGCCTGCCACCCAAAGCGGCTAGTTAATGACCTAATGAAATGATCTTCTCAGGATCTTGTTCCTCATTCTCCCACTGTTACAACTAAACGTGTTTAGCTGGTTCGTTGTGATTAGGTCACCAAATCCTGCCTAGATTGCCAGATTTTCTATGGCTGGCTGATTTGCTATTTTTTTTAAGAACTGGCTGATTTGCAGGGGGTTGAATTTTGAAAGCCTTGGAAAAAGCTTAAAGGGATGAGTAGACGTTACTGAAATTTACTTTAGTAATGGTTAAATTTAAATTTGATAGAAACTTTTGGACTAATGAATAGAAACTTTCAATCAACTCTTTTAAGCAGGCTGAGACGGCTAGTCAGAAACTCTGATCTATTTGAGTAACTTTTAATCAATTAGTAGATAAACTCTTTTAAGTAATTATTTATAATATTAGAAACGTAAACACACACGAGTATTATAATGCAGAAATTAGTAAATAATATAAAAAAGAGTAAGTTTTGACACAATTCACAGTGTGAGAGAGAATGAGACACAATTTTTTTTTCAAAATTCAGATCATAAACATCCTACGTTTTTATTAAAGAGTTTCTAAGAGCTAGATCTCTCTTTATTCCTATTAAGTAGAATCGACTTTTTCCTGTAGAGGTAAGGTCCACTCTCAAAATTCTTCAGGACAATTTATAGCTTAAAAAAGTTTACGGTAACGTCCAACACTTCTTTGCCATAGCAGCGATCCAGAACCTCCAATCACTTAAGAATCAGAAGTAAACTCTACAACAATGTAATTATCGTGTAAATATGACTCTCAACTAATAAACAGATCTTTAAGCATAAAAATAATATAAAGCACTGTTTATAAAGCATTCTTAATAGTATTGTTTTCATATAAGAAATTAAAAAAATTTAAAATAAACTCTGAGTTTTCTTTTTTAGCTTAATAAGGGTTGTTATATTCACACTTAATTTTTTAAGACTAATCCTAAGTATATACCTCAATTAATATGTCCTTAACTATTTTATTAATCAGCAAGAAGGATTTAGATGGCTAGATGCACTTTTACGACCCTTACCGTATTAGTCTGTGGCCTCTAATAATTGTGTTTTTTTATTAGTGATTAGTGATTAGGTACCATCCGTGCACATGACATGTGACCTTACGTTTCCGGGTGGTACTCAAGCCGTGCGACGCGACCAACTCGACGTGGCTGAGGTATGATAAGGCTGTTTAATCAGCTGGGAAACGACAGGACGATCAGTAGTCTGATGATCACTCAGTTCTCAGCTCAGCTCGTACTTGGATTGAGAGATCTCCGGCTCTTGTATGGTCTGGATGCTGCTGCAGTAGTACTGGTAGCTGCTAGTCTCGCATGTGCCGGAGCTTTCTCATTCACTCTGTCCGTTGGTTTCTGCAACAAGAATAAGAATAAGAATAAAGATTACGCACGTAATTCAAAAAAGTTATTAACAAGTGATAAAATAAGTTTTAATTATTATAAATTAAAAAATAAATTTATTTCATATTTTAAAACAACTTCTATATACAAATTTTTCTCACAAAACGTTAGTTTAAAAAACGTACTAACAAAAACTAAAATAAAATTTATATGTTAATCAGAAAAAAACAAGACTTAAGGAAAAAGAAGCCATGGCCCAGCATGTACACATGGTGTCGTGTTTGGTGCAATCACAGGCCGTTCGTATCTGCAATTCGGATAAAGATTAAATGCGCATGTAAAATAAAAAAAATCTTTAGCATATAATTAATTGAGTTTTAATTATTATAAAGTAAAAAATAGATTTATATGATATTTTAAAGCAACCTCTATATAGAAATTTTCTCACAAAAATTACATAATAAAATATTTATATTAATACGAAAAAATGGCACTTAAGACTAGAAGAAGCCGTGGCCCATCATGTACACATGGTGTCGTGTTTGGTGTAAGCACATCCACGTTTGTACCTGTTATTTAGATGAAAATTAAGTGTGTACGTATAATAAAAAATCATTAGCATATGATTAATTAAGTTTTAATTATTATAAATATAAAATGTAGATTTATTGAATATTTAAAGTAACTTTTATATAAAATTGTTTTCATCCAAAACAGTTTGAAAGCGTGATAAAAACCATATTAAAATCTGTATCTTAATATGAAAAGGAACAGGGCGAGATTGCAATAAAGTAGTTTTTGTTTAGAATCTCCCGTAGCTTTAAACAGTTGTATGTCCACATTCGAGAGAGTTTTTAGATTCTTAAAATAAAAAATTTCCCAGGCTTTAAAAAATATATATTTTAAAAACTTTTCTCTATGATATAACTTAAACCACTTATTTTAAACTATTTATTAAGTTTATTTATTAATATATTTAATTTATTTTTATAATTAAGTAAAAATTTGTAATAACAATATGCACAATAATATACTCACTATCTTAAAATAAATCAGGGATGGAGAAAAGGCTACATTAGTACCCATTCTTTTGATGCAGGTTTATCTCGATTTTTATTAACACGTTTTTTAAACTAATAAACGATATATTTCATATAAAAAATTATATGTAAAAGCTGCTTTAAAATATCAAATCAATCTATTTTTCAAATTTATAATAGTTAAAACTTAATTAATTATATAAGTCTAGTTTGCGTTGCGCTGGAAAATCTTCTATCTTAATCTAATTACCGGCCGCGTGGAAAATCTGCAAAACCTGACGGCCACGCCACGCGGCCGCTCTGCGCTAGTCCCCCGGCGCGTGAAAGGACGACGACTTGGTTGACCAACGGGTGGAAAAGTGGGAATTGCTCTCTGCTACTTCCCAGCCGGGGGTGAACAGAGGACGGTAACACCTTTGGATCTTTGCCGCGGAGACAGATTTGTCCCTTTCCCCTTTTTTCGCAACATGATTTTCCTAGAAAACGGCCCAAAATATAATTACTACTACTTATTTCATCATAAAATAAAGATATTTCTATTACTTAATCTTTATTATAAAATTAAATTATTTTTTTCATCTATCTCATTATATCAATCAATTACAACCATTCTTTATTTAATTTCTCTATCTATTTTTTCTTCTTACTCAATCACAACCTCCTCCCAATCATTTTCACTTACTTTCTTAATTCTCATAAAAATATTTTAGAAATTCTAAAAGTGTCTTTTGAAATTATTGATTTGTTTTTTTTTCACACTTCAAAATCAAACTAATTGGTGTGAAACACACTACTAATACTACGAAGCTTCCGTGTTCTAAAAACTCTCTGAATTGGAAATATCGTGATAGGGGACATGTTCTAAAAATTCTCTAAATTGGAAATATCGTGATAGGGGAATCGATCAGATCAATGCTGTCTCACCACCCATCCATCCACATCTGATAGTAACACAATTTATAAGCCATCTGGTTCCATTATTCTAGCTACGCCATCCTGAAAATAACGAACCCCATTCTCTCATTCGTGGCACACAAGCATTGATCTCCGATTGGACGGACTAAAACACGCGGTAGCAGATAGGCGCCATCAATCATACAATCACCACCATTACACCCATCTCCCTCTTTTCCTCACATTGGCAGCAACATTACAACCCAGCCTAAGGTACAAATAAAAAACAGCATGTAAAGTGAAGATGTAGCTTCTGTCTTTTAATTTATTTTATAGATTCTATAACTGCATATTTTTTAAAATCTAAATAAGGATCTAATTTTTTTGGATACATAGAGATTTAAAAGTAGCTAGGCCGCTTAAAACTGCTTCAAACATAACCTTAGCCATAGCTGCTCCATGCTGGTCCCCCAAAACTCTTAAAAATCAAAAGAAGAGGAAGGGAAAAAAGAGGAAAAAAAATTCAGAGGAGAAAGCCAGCAGCAGCCAAGCAGACAGGAAGCAACAGTCCAACCGAACCTTCCAGCGCACTGACGTCTCCCCCTCCCCGTCACTGCCAGGTGGGCCCGACCGCCCTACCCTTTCCCGCGGAAAACCGAGTTGCTCCCGTCACTGCCCGGTGGGCCCCACCCTTCCCGCGGGAATACCACCCCCGGCCACCTTCGCTGCTGCGGTTGATCCTTCCATTCCTCACCTCAACGAATCCCGGATATATAGCGACGCCGCAACGAGAAAAAAACGATTTTTTTTCTCCTTCACTGTATAAAGTTGACAGCTTTTCTCTCTCTGCTTTGCGCTGCGTTGCGAGCTATGGTTGGTGGTGTGGTCGTTCGGACTCTGCTGCTGGCCGCCGTGGCCGTGGCCACCGCGGAGGCGCTGAGCCTGGACGTCCACCACCGGTACTCGGCGGCGGTGAGTCGGTGGGTGGAGGCGGCCGCGCCGCCGGCCGGGACGGCGGAGTACTACGCCGCGCTGGCCGGCCACGACGACCTGCGCCGGCGGTTGCTCGCCGTCGGTGGCGGTGGCGCCGAGTTCGCCTTCGCCGACGGCAACGACACCTACCGCCTCAACGACTTCGGATTGTAAGGAGGTCAATCCGGCGAGACGGATTGAATCAATTATCTTTTCCTTCTTGCTTATTGTGGATTGAAGAAGGCAAGCGGTGGTTGCGGGTGGGTTGGTTGTGCAGTTTGCATTACGCGGTGGTGGCGCTGGGGACGCCGAACGTGACTTTCTTGGTGGCGCTCGACACCGGCAGCGACCTCTTCTGGGTGCCCTGCGACTGCCTCAAGTGCGCACCCCTCCAATCCCCCAACTACGGAGTATGTTTCTCTCTCTTCTTCTTTTCCTCTAGTTCTTGTTGCGATTAGTTTCAAAGTTAGTTGTTCTGTTAGATATTTTGGATGGTTAGGATAAGTAGTACTAGGGAGGAGAATTTCACTTTGGGGATTGAGGAAAGGTGTTGTGAATGGCATAATAGATTTCTTCCTCGACTAAGATGAAAGTGGTGGTAGACTGGTAGAAAAGATTACGACATGATTATGAGCATGTTTAAAGAAAAGAAAATCATGATGGCACTGCATGTGCTTGTGGGATTCTTGGAAGCCTTTCTATAAGCATGACAGCTTGAACTGGCACCTCGTTCGGTTTAATGAATAGCCGAATCTTGTAATCTTCCGTGCACTCTTGTAAGAATTTGAAATTTATTCTTGCTTACTATTTGTTATGGTAAGTTGCTGCATCATGATGCCCATATTGAGTAATCTATTTACATTTGCTGCACATGACAAATTGAAACAGAGCTTGAAGTTCGATGTGTATAGCCCTGCGCAATCAACTACTAGCCGAAAGGTTCCATGCAGTAGCAACTTGTGTGATCTCCAAAATGCCTGCCGTTCTAAAAGCAACAGCTGCCCCTACAGTATCCAGTACTTGTCGGACAACACCTCATCCTCTGGGGTGCTAGTGGAGGATGTGTTATACTTGGCATCTGACTCTGCCCAATCGAAAATTGTTACAACTCCCATAATGTTTGGGTATGTAGTATATGATCTACCACATGCTTATGATCGCGGTGGTGTTGTGCTGAATTTTGTGTAAATTGTTCAGTTGTGGACAGGTCCAGACAGGATCGTTTCTAGGCAGTGCTGCACCAAACGGTCTGCTTGGGCTTGGGATGGACAGTAAATCGGTTCCTAGCTTGCTAGCAAGCAAGGGACTTGCTGCTAATTCTTTCTCCATGTGCTTTGGCGAAGACGGTCATGGTAGGATCAATTTTGGTGACACAGGAAGCTCAGATCAGAGGGAAACTCCATTGAATGTTTACAAACAAAAGTACGTTTTGTTGGAACAATATTTCAGGAACAAGAAACAGATCTGTAACTTAACGTTGGTTTACTCTGTTTTATGCAGTCCATATTACAACATAACCATCACGGGAATTACGGTGGGAAGTAAATCGATCAACACTGAGTTCAGTGCTATTGTTGACTCTGGTACCTCTTTCACGGCTCTGTCTGATCCAATGTATACTCAGATCACTATCAGTGTAAGTAGCATAACCATATTAGCAGATAATTGATCATGCTAGATATTTGATGGTCGTTCTTATATATCTCCCTTCTTATTCAGTTCGATGCACAAGTCCATTCGAGCCGAAACCAGCTTGACTCTTCCATGCCGTTTGAATTTTGCTACTCAGTAAGGTAAGTTTTCTAGGAGCAGTCTCTGATAGAATGCACATTGGCACTATACATTACCTGATCTGATCCATGTGTTTCTGTACTTTCCAGTGCCAACGGAGATGTTCATCCAAATGTAAGCCTGACAGCAAAAGGTGGAAGCATATTTCCTGTTAACGATCCAATAATTACCATAACGGACAATGCTTTTGTAAGACATCCTTGATACTCAGCACTTCCTTTAAGTCATGTTAAGTGATCTTGTTAATTTATCTCTGCTGCTTTTGCTTGTGGCAGACTCCAATTGGCTACTGCTTGGCTATAATGAAGAGTGAGGGTGTTAACTTAATAGGAGGTAAGCTCCAGTACTTTCACATTCTAGCTATTTAAAGATGCCTGGTTCTCTGAAAATATTTCAAGTTTGCTATGCTTTAGTTTTGCTTGATGCTGTGTAGACCATAGTAGTTCTGTCTGTAGTGTGCAAGAGGGACACTCCTCTAGTTCATCTCGCCGGGCTATTTTTTTTTCGCCAGGCATTCCTAGTTCATCTCTATTCTTCATCTCCCTTGATGAAATTGGTATTAGATGAGTAATGTAATATCAGGTATATGATGTTGTTTGAATCCATGATATTCATTTTTCAGACTTGCCTTGCTAGCCTATATAGTGGGTTTTGGTACTTATCTATGCCAAAAACCTCAACATTTATCAAATTCCTGTCTGCCACTTTTTGAGAAAAAAATATTATAGCATCGTTGCCTAAAGAAAGTTCCAGCTACTGCCTTGATGTTCAATTGCCCCTTTTTTTGGTGTACACTTCAATATACATTATTTGGCTCTATTATTGCTTCTTTAAAATTCTTGACAATATGATAAACGGCAGTAGTCCATGTCACTGTTTTTACTCTCTCCTGTCACTTTGGGTGCAGAGAATTTCATGTCTGGACTAAAGGTTGTCTTCGACCGAGAGAGAATGGTGCTGGGTTGGAAAAACTTCAACTGTGAGTACCTCTGTATCCCCTGAAACCATTCTTCGGTTTCAACTCACCCCTTGGCCAGAACATTGCCCTGATACATTGTGGTTGTCATTAGGCTACAACTTCGACAAATCGAGAAGACTTCCGGTGAACCCCAGCCCTTCAGCTGTTCCTCCAAAACCCGGACTTGGTCCTAGTAGCTACACCCCTGAAGCAGCCAAAGGTGCTTTGCCAAACGGCACCCAGGTCAATGTGATGCCTTCAGCAAGCTCACCGCTGCAGCTGCATTTCAGGAGCGTCTTCACCACCATCCTTCTCCTATTCCTCGCCATTCTCTGAATCTCTGATCAGCCCAGCTCCACGCACCATAGCTTCAGAGCTCTATTATCTTGTATTGATGATTTGATTACACATACGATCACATTCTTTTTGCTTGTGTATGTAGTTGCTGTAGACCTATAGTAGTTGTAGAGAGGATAGATCACACTCACAGGAGTCGTCATAGAGAGGCCAATTTTCAGTTGATTTTTTACGTGTTCATACGTATAAACCTCATAATAATGCATTCCTCTGAGGGTTTGTTTCAGGTGGATGAATATACATGTATACAGGATTTTTGATGTATTGACTCAATAGATTAACGATGTAGAAAATCCATTATATGCCACTGACTTTACTCTTATTTAACAATATGCCATTGAGTTTTGTTAAGTTATACGATATACCATCATTTTTATTTAACTTCTATAATGTACCATCGCCATCCGCAATTTGTCAGATTATTCACGCCGGATCTTAGGCGTACGGTACAACCACACCGAAGCTTAAGAGGTCTGCTTAGCTTTAATGTAGGTCTATTGGTTTCTCTATATGGCTTGAGATACGTGCACCGAGGCTTGAGAGGTTCGCTTAGCTCCGATGCGGGTACCTTGACTCGCTCTCTATTGTGACAGTGTAGGTGCGGATGTGACAGTCAATTTGACTCTACAATTGACAAAGAGGTGAGGTGAACGGATCAGTCGAACGATGAGCCAATACGAGCTCTCACTATTGGCTGGCCGTCGATAGGATCGAAGTAGTCATCGACCGTGTCCGGATGGCTTCTGTTATCGGCTAGTCACCGATAGGGATTGTGACGCTCTTCCATCGGCTAGACAGCTGATGAAGACGTGTATAGATGTCGATGAAAGACGTAATGACTCCGGGTGTAGCGAAAGTGAGATGCTGATCCATCGGCTGCAAAGCCGATTGAGTCACCAAAGGGCATTCAGAGAATAGCAAAGCATGCAGAATCTTTCCTGGTTGCCGATGGAAGTTATACCGCTCGTTCATCAGCTGAAAAGCCGATAAAGACATATGTGAATTGGTAAGGAATCGTATAAAAGATACCGGCTGCAAAGCCGATGCCATTCCGGATATGGTAGGCGATGAACAAGGAGCGGGGCTCGCTCCTCCCATAGCATGAGACTCGTCGTCTATCGTGACGATGCCACTAGCACTGATCTTAAAGATCAGACCTAACCAAGATAGTAAAAGACCAAGGCCAACGGTAACGGGACAGCAGACGCTAGATTGGTCTGCTGAAGGAAGGGTGGAGCGAACCCATCAACTAGCTAAGCTGATGAGATGACATCTCTACAGATATGTGTGCATTGACCAAAAATACCGATGCACTAAGCATGATGTTCGATGAAAGTCTCTGAATATGGGTGTGTATTAGCTGAGGAGCTGATATACTGGGTGTGTTGCTTAAGGTATAAATAACTCATAGGCTAACCATTCTAATAAAACGCTGGGCAGAGACCTACTGGACTACGGCTCAATCTATTGTCAGCAGTCTCGTAGGTCGAACCTAACCGATGCAGCATGGGACCGACAACGGTAGAGAGAGCTTGGTAAACCGATAGATCTCGCATAGACGTGATGTGGTATACTCGATCTGACTAAGAGATCAAACCTAACCGATGCAGCCTTAGACAGAGCAAGATATACCGGGATAGTGGCGGGACTTATCCCTTCGCCGGAGATCAAACTTAACCAATGCAGCCCCGTGTCGAGAGCCAGACCTCGTCAGTAAAAACTTAGATAAGCTAGGGTGGCGATACGTCGAAATTGTATTGATCGAAAGATAATTTACAGGCTTCTAGGGGGTCTATATTTATACCCTGGCATTTAGATTCTGATGTGGTTATAACAATCATTGAATGTTACTTCCTAAAAAATATAATAGGAAAATATCTCTAAGAAAGTAAACTGAACTAACTAAACCTTTCTATCAATATAAGATATGATTTACATAGATAAATTATCTTGCCGTGAGTTCCACGGCTCCTCCTCACACTCGGCCTCATTTGGATAGTCTTCTATAATTGGACCGAATCCTTCATCGTTTTCTTCAATCGGCTTCTTTCCTGTAGTAATTGGACTCTTCTTTACTAAACCGATCGTCTTTCCAATTTTTCTCTAGGCTTATCAAATTTTGGCGTTAACACAAATCTTAGATGTTTGTGTCATTTAATTTTCTCAAATGATTGAAATACCCTTTATGTTGGCCGAGAAACCCTAATACACCCAATTTGTGCCCTATCTAAATCCCGCAGCCGGGCACCCTCTCTCGATCCATAAAATCATGTCGTTGCCGTCCCCCGCTCCACCTGATCCGTCGTCCCTTGCGTTGCCCCCAACCTCTTGCCGATTGCACTCCCACAACCCTTATCGGCGATGTCATGTTGTCACCGTTCCTAGTGTCACTCCAATTGCCACCATCAATGTCGCCCTAACCACTGGTCGATCGTGCCTCCACAGGCATGGTGCCACTGTCCCAGTGCCGCTCCAATCATCGTCTCCCATGTCGCCCTAATCACCAGTCGACTGTGCCCCCACAGTCCTCACAAGCATGGCGCCACCGTCCCCATTACTGTCCCAACCTCCAACCAACGGTGCCCCCACTGCCCTCATAGGCAGTGTCATGGCGGCGTCGTCCCAATCGTTGCCCCAACCATCGTCCTCAGCGTCGTCCAAGCCATTGGCCCCTAGTGGCATCAATGGAACCCAAGTTGTCATTAGTGCAACCTTCGTCACAAAATCAAGCTTCGTCTCCTCCTGATTTGGCTACATCTGTCATCACCGACCTGCATAAGATGCTAGGGACTCTTGTAGCTGCACATATTGGGCTAGAGTTAGCCCTCGTCGATGATTCCATAGAGAATACCGTGCTACTTATAGTTGCTGCTCCGTCCATTGATGTTTCAGATGGGTAATTCCTCTTGTCCCAAGCTTTCTTTTTGTACATTTTTATTTGGTTATGTGTTGCTAGTGAATCTCTTATGCCCGTTTAAAATGTGTGGATCCACAAGATGGGCCCATATTCAACTTTAATTCTCATAGTGAGAATTATGCTCAAGGGCAGTAGGTTTGAGGGTGCATGGGTGTTTGAATGGCTAATTGATTACAACTAATTTTAGACTTTGTTTATGACATTAGTGATAAGTATTCATGGGGATAGATAAAACTGTCACAGGACAATAATAATGCTTTGAATTAGCTTTGCATAATTTGTTCGGATAAATATTTGATAATAATGTTTAAGTGTTTTGGACAAAGTAAAACTAGTGATGTCCTTATGACAATTAATGGTCTAAGTGACAAGTCCAACGTTGACGTGCTGTGTAAACCATCAGTTTCTATTCCCTCCTAGGCATGTGCTTCTCACATTAAACATATACCGTGATGGATACATATATGGCCAATCCCTTCCAACATATTAAACATGTAGGTGTAGATGAGAAAGATGAGTACTCAATTGGTAGTGATACTTCTGATTTTGATAATGATGACACTAATGCATTTGATCCTGAATATGTGCCTAGGGTTGGAGATGATAAGGAAGAGGATGACGATGGTAATGATAGCACTGATGTTGATAATGAGGACTAGGTTATAGAAGATGTAAAATCTGATGATGAAACCCCTAGTTTTGTATATAACAGAGATGTCCACCAATACATGAGGGCACTCTTTACCCTTCTATTGAAGAATTTAGATTGGCAATAACCCAATATTCCATTAAGCATGAGTTTCAATATGATATTGACAAAAGTAAACCTAACCAATTAAGAACACATTGTCATGTCAAAAGGTGTAATTGGAGAATCCATTCATCAACCACTACTAATAAGAAGGCAATTAAGGTAATAATGATTTTTATTGTGTGAAATAAGGCTTATATGAAATTACATTGACTTTTTCCCTTGTCACATGTCTATCTAGGCGAAGTTGCATGTGTCAAAGTATGAGTATGCAAGCACTAGAAGAGATGAGAAAATAAAAAGGGCATCCAAGTCATGGATATATGAGAAGGTGATGAAATGGTTGAGAGAAGACTCAAGTGTTGGAATGCATGAGTTGTAAAAAAGGATAAAGGAGACGCACAAGATCACTATCAACTACAAGAGAGCATGGTCTAATAGAGAATTTACAATTAAAAAGTTCTTTGGTGATTGACAATAGTTTTGACAAGGTATATAGCTAGAAATGTGAAATTGAGAGTAGGTGTTTATGAAGTATAGTATCAATTGATCACATAATGTTCAAGGTTCACAAGAATGTTTGTAGCTTTGAAGCCATGTGTTGATGGGTTCTTAGCTAGTTATAGACCTTACTTGGCAATTGATAGCACTCACTTGACTGGAAAATACAGAGGCCAGCTAGCAACAACTTGTGCCATTGTTGAGCACAATTGTATGTACCTAGTGGCCTATAACATCACTGATTTTTAAACAAGTGAGAATTGTGTTTGGTTTATGGAGAAATTGCGACAAGCCATAGGTACAATGAATAGCTTAGTGATATGCATAGATACGGATAAAGAGATTGATTTTGCTGTTGACATGGTCTTTGGCGAGGTAGAACATCGAGAATTTATGTGCCATCTAATTTTCAATTTTAAATTAAAGTTTCATGGCAAAGTTTTTGATGATTACTTGTGGCCGATTGTATATGCATGGACAGAGCAATCTTATTCGTATCACAGGTGATCAATTGAGGTTGCTAAACTAGAAGCAATAATATATTTGAAAACACATCACCCAAGGAAACTTAATTCTTTCAATCCATGCATTACTTAATCTAATGCACTAATTAATTATCCTTTTTTTAGGCTATGGTCTAGATGCATGTTCTCATGTGACTTAAAGGTGGATTATATTACCGATAATCTTGCTGAAAGATTTAATAACTGGATCAATAAGCATAAATGCCTCATGTTATTTGAGTTGATGGACAAGATCAGAAGAAAGACTATAACAATGTTCCAAAGGAGAAAAAAGGTTGCCAACAAGCTACAAGAACAGATTATACTCTCAAGTGTGATGAGTGAGTTGAATGCTAAATCAAGGGACTTAGATCTGGACCTATATGTTGATAAGAGTGATGACTTGAAAGATGAAGTTACCGACAAATCTTCAGGTTAGCTTCCAACCATTGTTCTAGTCTAATATGTGCACTTTTATTGTTAATTATAGGCTTTATACTTAGGTGAAAAGAGACGTGTGGTGAACTTGAAAGAAAAGAACATGCAATTGTAGAGAATAGCAAGTTTCTAGAAAGCCTTGTATACACGCTTTGCCTTTCATTACATTAGTGAGGTGTTTACATATAGACTCTTTCATCGATAAATGTTATAGTATAGCCAAGTTTACAGCTGCATATGCAACATGCCTCTTGCTCTTACTGACATGTTTCAGTGGCCAAAAAACTATATATGCCTTCTTTCTTTATCCACCAATATTAAAAAGAAATGCAATGAGACCTAGGAATAGAATATGCAAGAGTAGAGCTAAAAGGAAAGGCTCTAATAAAGGTAGGTCAAACAGACAACAATATCTTATTTGTCATAGCTTTGGTCTTAGATGGCAGACATGCAAAGAAAATGATGTAGTTGCTAAGGAAGCATATGCTCTTTTAAAGGTATTTTCTTTCTCTATTTGATTTCAGCATTTGCTACATTGCTATAAGAGCTCTTGTTATAATTATTGTAAAATTGATAAATCTAAACAAAAGAGAAAGAAAACAACACCATCAACTTCAACTAGTTGTGCTAGCAATGCATCATCAACTCCATCTTTCACCAAGGTAACAAATTATACTACCTAAACCTAATCACTAATTACTTCTTAGCACTTTTTTTATTTTTCTCAGAGCAAAAAGAAGAGAGCAGCTACACATGTTAGCTTTAGTTCTAATTTAATTACTTTTGCAATTACATTAGTGAGGTATACTCTACAAATACTTTAATTCTAATTCCATATAGTGATTGTGTTGTGCATGTTCCATGCCAATGTGCCCTTATTCTTGTAACGGAAGCAAGCACATAATCTCTTAAAGTAAGGGCTAAAGGGAAAGGGAAGACTAAACCCACAACTGTACTATATAGCTCTTCTATGTCAAGAGAAACAAGAAAAAATTGCTATCATCTATCCCATCTATGTCAACTATGTTTGTTTGTGATGTAATATGCACTTATAACTTCTATATCACTTAACCTCTATTTTTTTAGCTCTTATAAGGTTGAACTTGGTTATGCTAAACCAGGATTATTTTGTACATTTCTGTCAAATTAACTTTATGCTATGTAACTTGCTGTTAGTTTGTTTAGTTATACTAAATTTAAATCTTAAATGTGTTGTACAAAATTTTGATAGCAAATATCTGCTCGTAATTATTCAAAATCATGTTGCATAATCAAACTATTTGTTACATGTTTTTATTTATATTGTTGTTTCTCTATAATTATTAATACTATCATTGCTGCAGATGATATGTAATTGTCATTGCATTATATCGTCCAGCAAGTCTGTTAAGGGTAAATTTATCTTTTCTCTTATGCTAACTAAGGCCACAAATATTGTGAACGGTAATAATATATTATAGAAATTAAGTAAAAGATGATGATATATTATAGAAATCAACAAACTCAGTGATATGTTGTAAAATAAAGATAAAATCAGTGGCACACCATAGATACTATACTAGCCTATATACCTATGTTTTTTTCTATGCTTTTTTGCCCATGGTTTCCTACTTTCCTTCAGCTAAAAATTCGCATCAATCAGAGAGTGTGTGTGAGTTGATCCGTATGTATTTTTCAAGCTTCACAATTTAGATTTAAACGTGTTCTCGCTGAGTAAATTTGTTTTAGGACAGGGTTTTACTTTTACAGGACATAAATCAAACAGAGAAACTTGTAAATTCCTCTTGAAATTATTACTCTCTTTGAGAAGCTTACGCCATATTTAACCCAATCGTGGATGTTCTGCCTGTCACGCACATGAAATCTTTATTACTCTCTCTATGAAATTGAATCATGTACGCATTCTAAAAACAAATTAGAAAATGACATTGGCAGGTACTCTTGAAATTCTTGAGCAATTTCAATCCAAACACACATGAAGAAAGGCCCATTACTCATTTGGCCCAAGAAGCTCAAGTCCACAGCCTACATGGAGCCCATAAACTCTCCCCAATACAGTTGTAGGAACAATCCTGACCGTACGTTCCAACACCGCCGTCCAAGATCCGGCCATCCAAATAGCATCCCCCGCCCCAAGTTGAGGGGCATTTTCGTAACTCCACAGCTCAAAACCCTAGACGCGCGATGCCCGACCGGGTCGCGCTCTCCCCTTCCCCGGCCCGAACGGAGGCGGCGCCGTTTAAAGCTCTCCGCCTCTCCCCCACACCCGCCGGTTCCCCTCCACCGCCACTTCCGCCGCCGCCGCCGAACCATCGACGACGACGACGAAGTGGCCAACCGCCCGCCGCAACCGCCCCACCCGGAGGCGCCCGACAACCGCCCCTCCCAGTTTCAACCCCCGGCCTCGCGCGTCCCCGCCGCTCTACGCCACCTCGCCGCGCCGCGCCCGGTAGATCTCTCTCGCGCTCGCAAGCTCGTGCGTTTCTGGATCTGAGAGGGGTCTGCATTGTGGTCTGCAGTTGAGGAGAAGAGAAGGGGAGGCAAGGGATGGATCGGTACCAGAGGGTGGAGAAGCCGAGGGAGGAGGCGCCCATCAAGGAGAACGAGATCCGCATCACCACGCAGGGGAGAATGCGCAACTACATCTCTTACGCGACCACCTTGCTCCAGGTACACTGTTCTCTATCGCTCGCTAGCTCCTGTGTGGAGAGAGGCTTCGTGCCGCCTCTCAGTTTGAATTTTCGTTTTAGCGCCAGAATGTTTGGTTGGTAGGCTTGTGGATTGGTCGGTGATAATTTGTGGGGTTTGGGGTGTGATTAAAAGGAAAGTTGAATGATTGGACCGTACAAAAATGTTGTACTACTATGCACTAATAAATATTTTCTTTTTTAATGCAAATTGAGTGAGACGAGCAAATTTTTTTTTTCTATTTTACGCTTTGTTAGACAGGTTTCCTTTTTGTTCCATTATGACGTCTATTACTATAGTTACAAGGTACTTGCTGCATGGTTTACAGTATTTGGTATGCCGAACAGTCATGTGGTGTATCATCCGACAGTAGCCGCCAATTTCTGTATTATTAGAGGCGACGACATTTACTGTGCTTGCTAAAACTCAAAATTTAATGTTGACTGAGTGTCTATTTAGGATTAAATACAAAACTTGGCTAGAAAAGTTCTATCCTTTTTTGGCGTCAGTTATCAGTGATGTGCTATGCCATTGTGTCTGTACAACAACCGATGATGGCTCATGGAGGTGTTAAGTTTTCATGCTTTATGTAGCTATTTCTGACTCCAATCATGTTCCCCTATTTTTTCTGCAATGGCGCTGTAGTACATGGAGCACTGATGTCTTCATGTAATATGCAGTTGATTGTGACTGTAGCACTGTCACATCCATATTTCTCCAATTTGTAATTGGCTCCTCCTATGTTTCTTTTTGGGCCCCAAGGCCCCAACTACCTTTTTTATTTTTTGCGGTGAAGGCCCCAACTACCTTGCAGGCTTGCAATATGTTTCTTTCTCATAGGGAGTAGGTTTGTATGCAATCCTTGCTTTGCGAAGCACATAAGATGTTAGATATATTAATTGTCTGACCTGTTTCATGCGCTTTGGGCATTTGTATTATATAATATTTTTTGTATGGTTAAATATCATGTGCTGTATTTTGTTTTGCAATGAATATCAAGGTTCAGTAGCTAATCCTTTACATATTTAATTGTTCACAAAAGGATAAAGGTTCCGATGAAGTTGTATTCAAGGCAATGGGGAGGGCAATCAACAAAACTGTGATGATTGCAGAGTTGATCAAGGTACTTACTGTTGTTGCTTGTAAACACTACTTTTGGCATTCTTCTAAGTGGTGGATTCTCCTCTGTTCTGCAGAGAAGAATTGTTGGTCTTCACCAAAACTCAACCACTGGATCTACTGATATTACTGATATGTGGGAGCCACTGGAGGAAGGCTTGCTCCCGTAAGAAGCAGCTACTTTACAATGTTAAATAGTGCTGTATGGATATTTTTTTGGTGTTTTATCTTTTTTTTTTCTCTGCAGGCTTGAGACAACAAGGCATGTATCTATGATAACTATAACCCTTTCAAAGAAGGAGCTGGACACATCCTCCATCGGGTATGCATTCTGTTTTTGTTAACTGTATAGAGGATTTTTTTTTCTAATATGTTTCTATCATTTCAATGCTTTAGTGGATTGCCAATTTTCTTTTGCTGATAGTGTGTTCTACCCTCTTCATTTGTGCTGTGAAATCAGAATGTTGTAGTTCATTAGTTGGATTAAGACATTTTACATTATAAATTTGTGTTTGGTTTTTGGTTAATATATGGTAATGTGATCTGTTTTTAGGCACCATTGTAATTGTTACACCTGTATCTATATAATGTGATCAGCTTGTCACATGAACTCCTAAGATAGCAAAGTAGCAACAAATATGCTAATTATTTATTAATTGTTGTATTTACAGATATCAATCTCCATTGCCTGCTGATAAGGTTAAGCCTTTGATTGAATATGAGAACGAAGAAGGTAGTGTGAAGAATTCACTTGTAATATCTTTAACATCTTGTATATTCTTTTTGGCTTAGTATTTAATTGTAATTGTAGATGTCCCCTCACCTGCTGGCCAAGGGAGAGGCCGTGGTGGTCGAGGTCGTGGAAAGGGGAGAGGCAGAGGCGCACGTGGTGAGGCTAAATGCTGTTAAGCAAATCTCCAGAGTATAAAAATGTGCAACTTTTCCTTACATATTGATTTCAGGAAATGGTTACATGGACTATGCTAATGGTGGATGGGAGGATGACCATGCTCCTGCGTATGTGGGCAATGGGTACACCCGTGGAAGAGGCCGTGGTTTTAGGGGCCGTGGCAGGAGAGGTGGTGGCTATGGAGCACAACCTGATTATCAGCAAGATGGAGGATACTATGACGAGGCACCAGTTCATGCGCCGCCCCGAGGTGGTTAAGCTGCCCATCTATCAATGAGCTTGTATACATAGCATGATTTGTTGACTTGCTTCATCTCCTATATTACGAAGCAGGCCGTGGTCGTGGTCGAGGCCGTGGGAGAGGCCCAGTTGGAGGCAGAGGGCACGGTGGCAACGTCCCCGGCGTTATGCACGCTACTGCAGTTGGCGCATAAGCTGTCTGCTGCTATCCCAAAGCTGTTGTTTGTTGGATGCCTGCTCCAAGTATGAAGATGTATCATCTGTGTTGTTTATGGGTTAACACCATACTCTGTATAAGCTTGACATTCTGTCAGAATGCTGCCGGATTTTGATTTTAACTAGGCTTGTAGGATAGTGTCCCTATATTGCTTGTTTTCTTCCAATAGATGTTGCAAACTAATTGTAGTGTTCAGTTGGTAAAGGTTTAGAGCAGTGCGTTCTTTCAATTTTTATATAAACCAAAATCTTGTTGCCATCTATAATGTGCCAGCTTCAGCGGTTGTTTGGTTCGTAATGTAAGTTCAATTGTAGTTTAGTGCCGTTCAATTTTATAGTGAATGGGTAAGTGCAGTTGGATTTTCACTTATTCAGTCGGGATTCGGGAGCAAATGCAAAACCTGAAGGAAAATATTGTTTCCAAATAATCTCATTTGCAATGGAGGATCTCCTCCTTGCTCTCTCTACTCCATCTATACATGCATGTAGCAATTTTTAAAATAATTTTTCTCCTAAACTACTCATCTACAATCTGATCACATCTTTCTTGTTGTAATATATCGTATGATTATATTCTGAAAAAAAGCAACATATGTTTTTACTGTGTCTTAAATTTTTAAATATTTTAATGGCTAATTTTTTCCACCAGTTATATATGTTTCACCAGTGTCTGACAAAGCCACGTAAATGCTTGTCCTGCTCTGTCTCTTACCATAATACCACTTGCTCTCTCTCTCTCAACTCCATCATAAAAAATAATTTTTCTCTTAAAATATTTTTTAATGTATATCGTTGTAATTAAATTTTTACAACACGATATCGTATAATTATATTTAGATAAAAAATCATATGTTTTAAACCGTTAAAAGTCATTTTCACTCATGATAGCAACATGTTTTAACATTTCTTTCTTTGTGTTTCACAAAATTTTTAAATATTTCAATGGCTAGTTTTTTTTCATTAATGTTTCACCTGTGATTAATTGAAACATTTGTCCGCCCTTTTTTTTAATTCAAACATTGGACCACCCTTTTTTTTAAAAGGAAATCGGACCCTCCATTTGTAGTTTCATCCAGATTTCTTCATGTGCTACTGTCCAGAACCAGTTCAATTCGAATCAGATGGTGCGAAGCTAACAGAAAAAAAACAATGCATATGTAATTTTCCCGTTATTGTGGTAATATAATTTAAATATCATTCAAATTTGAGGATGGATTTAATATAACACCGGTTGCAACCTAAACTCGAGTTCACAAATTGCAACCATAATAGGAGATCGAAGATTTTCCACTCAAATGAAAACTAACGGGAGATTGAGGATTTTGTCACTCGGATAATAGTTGAAACTAGGATTTATTTATGATATATAGAATCTTTTATAGAATTAAGATGCCTATTAAGATATTAATAATACTAACATCATCACAAGAGTAGCTAGTTCGATTTGATCGTAAAGACGTGAACTTTTAATTAAATTATTATGGTGTTTATATTTAGAAGAATTAATCTTCGTCCTCTCACGAACAAAACTTTATGACCATGTTGAACAAAGTATTTTTTAATTAGCTGAGTTCAAATCCTTTTTTGATAGATTCTATATTTTTTTAATCAGATAAGTTTGACACCTCTTTAAAAGTCAATTATGTTTTTGACACAGCCATCTACCATCACAATATTCATACGGTTCGATTTAGCCTCGCACTGCAAATGCTCCGAGGGGTGGATGGAAACTCTGCAGAAAAAAAAAAGATTTAGACCTGATTTGAAACGAAACGAAGAGAATTTCGCACAAAACGGTTGAACTTTTCGCGAGGCAGTCAGAAGCCGGCGGCCAAACTTTAGGTTTGAGCCTGCAATAATATCCTCCTCTCTCTGCTCTTCTCTTCCCCCGCAGGCCCGCACGCATCGCACGCGACACTCCTCGACCTCGTCGCCGACGCCAACATGCCGGAGGACGTCGAGATGAACGACTCCCAGCCCCAGCCCTCTTCCGCCGCCGCGGGGGGGCCCGCGCCCGCGGCCTCCACCTTGCAACGTAAGTAGCCTGACCTCTCGGGTTGTATCCACTCGTCTTCCAAAACCCTAGCTTAGCTTTCGGAATGGTCGCGGCGGGGGCAAGAGTAAGTGAGGCTTGTTTGTTTGTTTGGCTTCGCGTGGTGGTGCGTGCAGATCTGAAGGAGATCGCGTCCGTGATCGAGGCCGGGTCACTGACCAAGGAGGCTCGCCGGATCTCCCGCGCCGTGCGCCTCACCGTCGCGCTCCGCCGCCGCCTCGCCGTCCGCGATTTCGCCGCCTTCCTCGCCTTTGCGCTGCCGCATTCCTCGGAGGCCTTCGCCCGCCTCTCCTCCTTCCTGCCCATGGTATTTCTACACTAACTCGAGAAATTCAGCTTGTTAGCATACTTGCTATGTACTAAATGTGCTCTTGTGATTGGGGGTAAATGAGTGGTGATGCTTTCATCTTAGGACTATGAGACTGAGAAAAAGGATTTTGTCTATGCTTGGCTGCTTAGTTCCTTGGTGATGTGATGGCACAGTGGAGTTCTGTATGTTAGAGCTATTCTCTGCTTAGAAGATACTCGTGTGACTTGAAAAATATACGACATTGATTTTTTGAATTTGGAGTCAGATAAAAATAATTTAGGTGTGTCATGTGATGTTTTTGATTCACGGTTTGGCATGTTACACATGGTAGATGATTTGGAATTTTGTCTCTTTGGAAGGAAAGGGGAACTCAGAATCTAGGTCTCATTGTTATGAAGAAACTGTTGCCGCATTTGTGATGCAGTACAAGCTTTGTTTAAATTTTTTTGTTGTGCTGCTAGTTCACTGTTGAAGAGATAGGTTCCTTGTGCTCTGATGCTTGATAGCCTTCTATTCAGTGCTTAGGACCTGTAGTTTGCTTCACTTCTACCGTATATATTTTAAAATTTGGAAGCTGATGCCTTTATTTGTTTAGAGACTCTTAACATTCATAGGGTGCTAATTTTTTAGGAAGATGGGAGTGAAATGGATGTTGATTCGGCAATTCCAGCAGCTCAAGTATCAATCAAGCATGGTCTCCCAGAGATTGAAATATACTGTCACTTGCTTGTGCTGATTTTCCTTATTGATAATAAGAAATATGATGAGGTATAACTCAGATTTTCCTCCCCTTTTTGTTATGGGTGATAACTTTCTAATCTGATGCTTTTCGTTCAGGCTAAAGCATGTGCTTCTGCAAGCATTGCTCGTTTGAAGAATCTTAACAGGAGAACAGTTGAGGTTTTAGCTTCTAGGATTTACACCTATTACTCTTACGTCCATGAACTCACCAACAGCCTTGCTGAAATTCGTGGGTGAGTTCATTGAATCATGGTTCTCAATCTGTGGTGTTAGGCATGCCTTCTTCAGTTGTGTTTGTTACTTTTCAGTAATTTCTAGGTACTTAATAAGCTCCTTTTTTTCCTCTGTTTTGATTTACTTATCATATGTACTGTGTTTTTTCAGAACTCTTCTGACGTTGCACAGAATGGCAACTTTACATCGTGATGAACTTGGTCAGGTTGTGCCCAAGCCTACTTTTACTGCAGTGATTACATAAGCGTTTTCAAACTACAGGAAATGACTAGTGTTTATATGGCAGGAAACTCTACTCAACCTTCTTCTTCGCAACTACCTGCACTACAACTTGTATGACCAAGCAGAAAAGCTTAGGTCAAAGGCACCACGTTTTGAAGCACATTCTAATCAGCAGGTAATTCATCAACTAGCTCACTTGTTATCGTGCCATTCACTAATTTGTTACACTTTTGCTGACATGTTATTTTATTTGATAAATTGTACTGTGGTTGATTATTGATTTAATGATGACTGAACTGTGAAATTGCATTATGCCACCTTATTATGTAGAGACCATGTGCAAACAAGTGCTAACTTCTATTGCTATTGCAGTTCTGCAGGTATCTGTTCTACTTGGGAAAAATTAGGACAATTCAGTTGGAGTACACTGATGCAAAGGAAAGCCTACTGCAAGCTGCTCGAAAGGCACCCGCTACAGCTCGTGGGTTCCGAGTTCAGTGCAACAAGTGGGCTATTATAGTGAGACTACTTTTAGGAGAAATACCAGAGAGAACTGTTTTTATGCAGAAAGGAATGAAGGCGGCTTTGGCACCATATTTTGAGCTTACAAATGTAAGTTCTACTTCTGTGGAAAAATATGACATACTGCTAAATAGTACAGTTTTAATTGTTTTTTGTGTGGTCTACAGGCTGTTCGAGTTGGGGACCTGGAATTGTTCAGAGCAGTGGCAGAAAAATTTGCTAGCACTTTCAGTGCAGACAGGACGCACAATTTGATAGTGAGGCTGCGCCACAATGTCATTCGGACTGGATTGCGCAACATAAGCATTTCATACTCGCGGATCTCTCTTTCTGACATTGCCAAGAAGCTGAGGTTGGACTCTGAAAACCCTGTTGCTGATGCTGAAAGTATTGTAGCCAAAGCAATCAGGGATGGGGCAATTGATGCCACCATTGATCATGCCAATGGTTGGATGTTGTCAAAAGAGACTGGTGATGTCTACTCAACGAATGAGCCACAAATCGCTTTCAATTCCAGGATTGCATTTTGCCTGAACATGCACAACGATGCAGTTAAAGCACTGAGGTTCCCTCCGAATTCTCACAAGGAAAAGGAGAGTGCTGAGAAGAGGCGTGAGAGACTCCAGCAGGAGGAAGAACTAGCAAAACACATGGCTGAGGAGGATGACGACGACTTTTAGATTGGTGATTTCTTTTCATTCTTTCAGCTGCTGCCTCAAAGGTTTCATTTCGAAGAAGCATGGGCATCCATTCAGTTTAAGAGGCACAAGATCTCGAAACATCAACCCTGCTTTCTGGGTTAGTTGAAACCATGGAAACGTTGACATTTAAATTCAGTGCGTTTTATGTTTTTAACATTTTTTATCACTCAAACGGCTTAGAAAGCAATGTGTTTTTTCCCGAAATACTGTACCGTTCAATCCTTGGAGGCACTATGCAGTCTATGCTGCATTCAACCCTCTACTTTCTGGATCTGGGATACTGGACAATGATTTGAAGAAGACAATGACAAGTCAAAGTTCAGTTCGCATTCGTTTGTTCGTGAATGCCATTTGCGCCTGTATGGCTGTCAATTCCTACTTTAACTCCTTTATACTGTGCAGTAATAACATGAAGTAACCTCTCCCTTTAACACTGGGATGTAGCTCAGATGGTAGAGCGCTCGCTTAGCATGCGAGAGGTACGGGGATCGATACCCCGCTTCTCCATATATTTTTTTCTCTGTTTGCTTGAATCAACCCAGTTTCAATCATCTGGTGTATCCTGAGTTCTCTTTTTGCTTGCTTGAATCGACCAAGTTCCAACTTCTGCTGTATCTTGAATTCTTGACAAGTTAAGATACTCATGGGTTTAGTAAAAGAGCTTCTTTCTGCGGTGCAGTAAGATAAAATCTGAAACATGTTCTTATTGATACTCATAGAACAAAAAATTATGGAACCTCATGGAATCTCTTTTGGTGTATCTTGATTTCTTGACAAGTTCAGATAGCCATGGATTCAGTAAAAGAGAGTCCTTTCTCTTTAAGACAATATGAAACATGTTCTTATTGATATTCACATAATCAAATTTATGGAATCCAACAGAAAATCATTCAGAAGGTACATCCATAAGATGATCCAGAAGACATTTGTAGAAATTACATCTGGAAAGAGGTGAAACAGATTATTTGCCTTCAAGTCATGACAGGTGCAAGAAAAGCTCTAAAGTCATGTCAGAGGGGGAGCAGTAAAACGGGGCAAGGGATGAATTCAGCCAGCAAATTCCCATCAACGTGCTTTGAATGGATTGCTTCCATGCTTAGGACAACCAGGTCTAACTCCAACTCATCTGCGACTTCTCCAATGATAGCCGTCGGTTTCTTCCCTTCCCCAAGGCGCTCCATCAACCCAAACTCTGTAAATCCACCTGCAGATATACAGTACCACGGCCATCAGCATGACGACGAGAAAATAACATAGAAAAGTAAACTGATCATCCATGAGTGAAATGGAGTTGCTGCTGACCTTCTGAAAGATGCCATCTAATGCTTGACATCTGGGTATCATGCTCTGGGAACTCTTCCTTTGGCTTATCATCAATCACTGAAATAAAGTGTAGAATCACAACATTGTAGTTTTACGCTTTGAAGGAACTGAAAGAATGTGCACTACCAGAAGCACAGAGAGCAATTTTGGATCATACCAACTACAGTTATGTTTGCTCCATACTTCTTTGCTAGAGAAGCGGATGTTGCTGCGGCCTGATATATCATGCAAGTGTTACATGTGAGCCACTATTACTGGTTATGGTCCAGTTATCAAGTAGATGGTTGTGCACCATAAAGGAAAAGGAATCAGCAAAATTATCTATTACAAAATACTGTACCCTATAGTTCGTAAATTTCCAGAACCAAACCATATGATTTATCATTTATATGCTCCTCAAGCAATGAATCAAAAACAAAATATAACAAGCTGAAATGTTTGAAGAAGAAAAAAAAACCTGTCTAGTGCCTTCTGAGAGGTAAGGGTTGCGATCTGTGACAGGAAATAGAACATGCTTAACTTGGGCGAAAGCATCAGCAGCCAAAGCACTTCCGGATTCATTCACTTCGGCCCTAACTAATGTCCAAACAGAGAAACATCAAACACTATGCCTTCAGTTTGATCACAGTCTAACATAAACAGAAAAGGAATGTTCTTAAATCCTATCTACGGGAGCTTCTAGTTTGCAATTTGGCCAGAAATCACAACATTTCTCCCTGGCCCCTGCTAAGTCCGAGGAGAACATGTTCAACAATCAACTAATTAGATTTAGCAAAGAGAAGAAGGAAAGCTACTGCATGAACAGTTTTAGTGCTTACATTGTCAGGAACCAGAGGTCAGCGGAAGTGTATCATATGCATTAGGTCATTATAATTTAGACGACACTGCTGAAGCTAATTCAGACTGAACATGCAGTCAGGCACGACCTTTATTCGTTATCCATTTGTACTCTACTCAAATACAAGTTAAAGGATTAATTTTGAACAGTACAGAGGGGTAATCATTTATCCATCCCAAGCTCGTGCGACCTACACACCATCTCCCATCCCACTGCTCCGGTAACATTTCCACTGTACGAGCGAGCGAGCGAGCTCGCGGAATCCGACATGGCTGAGCGAGAGCTGCATACCTCCAATACTGGCTCCCCGGCGCCGCGCGGCGGCGAGGGAGACGGCGCCCTTCTTTGCCTGGGGCGGCAAGGAGGCGAGCTCCGGGGCGACGGGGCTCGCGCGGACGCGGGTGGCCGGCGGCGCGGGGAGGAGCGAGCTGGCGAACGACATAGCGCGGTATCCGGACCTAGATTCGGAGGTGGCTGTCCACCGGGGGAAGAAGAGTGACGCGGCGGCGACGTTCTGGAATGGCGTGGAGAGTGGAAGCCTCTCGCTGTCGCTCGTCGGAGACGGCGACTTGGGGGTGAGGTGGTGGAGAGTTCTGGGTGTGGCCCACTCGGATGGATGGATAAGTTTTCACTTTACTCTCGACTTTATTTTTTTTGCTTCATAAAATCCTTGCTTCTGTCCCTGACCATTTTTTTCTTTTTGCTTAGATAGAGTGTATTTGGCTTGTAGTATTATACGGACTAATTTTATTTCCGATAAGTCTTGCCCTTCATATCATGCATTTAATTATGATAAAAAGGGTATACCACAAACATAAGTTTTATTTAAAAAACCAGTATCTATCTTTATGATGCTACAGCATAACAAATGCATAAATACTATTTTGGATATAGGAGTATTAATATTTCTTTATGCGTAAGTTCAAAATTTCTATATTTAATTAGGTAGATATGTATGTAGTAACTTTTTGTGTTTTTTTCTATGTGTGAAAAATAGCCGCACTACGTGAATTGAGTATATTAATTTGGCGTTGTTGAGGCTGCGGGTGCTGCAGCCCGTTGTTGCCAGCTGCTTGTGGTATTGTTTCTGTTGGCTATGACTTCTGCAGTCCTGGGTCAAACATCTCCTTTCTTATTATCATTTGGTCTGCTCTAGAATGTTAAATATGCATCATTTATTTGGTTTTAGTTGAGGGTCGTGGGAGTTTTTTTATAGGAAATAAGACATTAATGTGGAGTAAATCTAATCAGTGAGTAGCAAAAACCTTTTAGGTCATAGTGAGTAGCAAAGACGCATGTAGTCCATGTTGAAAGCATACTTGTCCCATCTGATATTAATTGAAAGGTTAATAGGAAGCTATGAGTCTAAATAAAAGTAAATTAAGTATGTATATGATGTCTAAGAGGTGAATAGTTATTTCTTATAGTTAAAAAACTTGCAACGAAAATTAGAATGCCATTGTAGACATTCAAAATAGTATTAGATAATTTAACAGCAATTAGATAATCCAATCAAACATACATAAAAATAGAAACTCGCCCACTAGAATATAGGCTCGAAAAATTTGGTATCATATGGGTAGTTCAACGGCACTTAGTGTTGAACAATCCGACCAAGATCGGATAATCCGATCCTATGGAGAGATAGAGTACTTTGTACAATAATTTTAAACTAAAATGATCGACGATAGATAAATATGCAACAATATATCACCAAAAAGCTCAACATAAAAACATAAAAACATAAGTGCAAAGTAAAGATTGAGGTGACACATATTTTGTTTACCAAAATTCAGATTTAACTGATCACACGTCTTCATTGGGAAGCTCTGAAGAACCAATCCTATAACTGATTAACCATTTTTCTCTAGAAGCTATCACCTTTGATAGTGTCTTGGTCTCTTCAAATAACCACTAAGGTCAAGCTCGTGTTCTAAGTGACCTACTCGGTCCTAAGCTTAGACACCTTATAATTTTTCTTCGATGAAACTTACTCAACCAAGCATTCATCGGGAAGAAACTTGGCTTCCACTATTATCTCTTCTCTTTCAAAGATGAGGTATCAACTTTCATGAACTTCTCTCGGGCATACCATACACTTTGGTTGCTCGTGGGCTTCTGCTTCTCCTTCTTCTCCTCTTATAACAGCTCAAGTTCTCTATTTTGAAGCACATCAACTCTACACCACTCTCAAAGCCACTTCTTAGTAGAACATAAACTCTAGCACACTCTTGAGATGGTTGAAGATCAACTAGCATTCTTACAAATATACAAGAACAATCTCTTAAGACTAAACTCTCTCTAAAAGGATCTTCAATTATTTCTTAGAGTTATTGAATACGTACTTAGCTTTCTTGGGAAGAAGTGGGTCAAAAATTCTCTAAAAAACTCCATGGCACCACGTATATATAGCCACAACCCTTCAACTAGCCAATGCTCAAGTCTATCAAAAAACTTATATAGAGCCGGATAGTCCGGTACCAGCCAAACTATCCGACACCTCTTTACTTTTTCAATGGTCACTAACACCAGCGGTTGGGATGAAAAAGTCAAATAATATGACCTCTGTCAGATTATCCAACATTTCAACACTTTCTAGGCAATCCGATACCGCATCGGATTTTCTGGTTTGCCAAACTCCTTCGTCCGCCACCTCTAGACAAAACTTGGCTTAGATAGTCTGTTTGCTCCCGAACCATCTAGCCTTCTCTTCTCTAACGTTTGGTTCGCCCTGGACAAGGGCTTACCCGAACAATCCAATTACTCTCGAATTGTCCAGTACTTGTAGCTCTTACTGAACAACCTAATCCACTTCAGGATTGTCCGACTAAGTGCTTTTCATAGCAATTTTTATATTCTTCGTTCTAAGTGTTGCCTCTTTAGCTTTTTCTTCAATAAAGATTGATCCTCAGTAACTTATGAGTTATCATGATCTCGACCAGTCCATCGGTATTGTTTACCATTGCATAAGTTCTTTGATGTTAAGCCCTAGCTTGTCCTTTTCCTATGCATGATCTATTGTATAGCCAATTCTTGCTAATCATTTACTAATCATTTACTGTATCTTATCATCTTCCGTCACTTGTAGTTTTGCAATATAATGAAACTACATTGTACTCATCTTCTTGATCATCTCATCATTTTTTCTTCATCAGATTAATCTTCTGCATATATACTTAATAAATACATTAGTCTCTTAACTCTTTACCATCAATTAGTGGCCTAGATACTCTTTCATGTGTGGTTTGTTTTGCTTATACCTATGCGTGCATGTGTTACATGTTTCATATTAGATAGATGAATCTTTAGTTCAGTACAAATATTATGATTAAATCTTATTGGCTATGTTTAGATATCCAGAGTAAAAATCTAAGTCTGATGATACTTACATAGTTTCACAACGTCCATCTTTCCTTTCTTGCTCAGATAAACTTTTTGTAGATTTATAAATGCTCTCCTTCTGTAGATAAATCGTTTCTATATCTATATGTAAATTACTATTGTAACACAATATAATATTAATTTGCGCTTCGAAAGATACTCTGAAGCTTTACTCAGACAAACTCAGTGGTACCTCTTGTTGTCCAAACTCCAAATGAGTTTCAGCTAGAGATGAGGTGGCCTGGTGGGTTTCAGACTAGTGCTCATAGATTTAAGCAATTGTATAATTAAAGAGTGGCTATTTATCTAAAGTTTGGATGGTGATTGTGGCTAGTATCTGCTGGGTTTTGTGGTTAAATAAAAATGATTGGATTTTGAGAACTCTTTGGATAAATCTCCTTTATAGAAGATAAATAAATTCTTATCTTTTATGCACGTCTTAAAAACTTAGAATTGTATAAAGAGAGAAGAACAAGAGGTGTTGAGTTAAAGTAGTTTGATAAGATGATGATTATATTGAAGGATCTCAAGGTGCATGATAAGATGACTAAGGAAATTTAATGAGGAGTTATTGTTTCTTTAGGTAGTTTTGAAGGAGGTTGGATGTAAGAGGTGAAGTAGATTATCTATGGTAGTTTTTCTAAAAGCTGGTTTTCTAAATAATTGTCAAAAACACCCCTTTTAAGGCTGAAGCCATAGGCACATAGCTTCAGTAGAATTCTATTTGTAGAAAAAAAAAAGTAGAAATTCGTATGGGAAGTGTATTTCTTCTTACTCCTATACGGATACTGTGCCGTGGGCCCGGCGGTTTGCCCGGTTTCCCAAGAAATAGTCAAAGGAAGCCTCGCGGTCGCGGGTCGCTGCTCTGCTCGGATCCAATCCGCCAACCCATACTCGAGTCCGTGTGCGCCGCCGCCGCCGATCCGAGAGCCCAAAACCCTAGCCGCCACGCCGTCGCCTTCGCCGCCGCCGCCGCCGTAAATCCAAAAGCCACCTCGCCGTCAGCGGCGGAGCGGCCATGGCGTTCGCCGCGCGCATGAAGGAGCTCATGAGGAAGTACGGTAAGGTGGCCGTCGGCGTCCACCTCTCCGTCTCCTGCGCCTCCATCACGGGCCTCTACGTCGCCATCAACAACAACGTCGACGTCGACGCTATCTTCCGCAGGATCGGCATCTCCCCCGGCGGCGTCGGCGAGGAGGCCGCCGAGGCCCCCACCGCCGCCGCTTCCGGCACCGGCGGCGGCGAGGTCACGCGCGACGCCTACTACGGCGCCCCCGTACCCGTTCCCGGGGAGGCGCCGCCGCAGCCGCGCAACCGGACGCGGGAGCTTGTGGCGTCCAGCGGCGGCGCGCTCGCCCTCGCCCTGATGTGCAACAAGGCGCTGCTGCCCGTCAGGATCCCCGTCACGGTCGCGCTCACGCCGCCCATCGCCAGGTTCCTCGCGCGCTGGAAGCTCGTCAAGACCTGAGCTTGTGAGCCATTTTCTCCATGTTGCCATCTGCAAGTTCAGTGTCGTCTGATAGGAACGAAAGTTCGATGCAAACTATGATCTACTCCGTATGCTAGTTCAATTGTGCTAGGCTCTGTCGATTTAAGCTCAGTATATCTTCAATGTTGCAATTGAAAGTTTTGCAATACATGCAATTCGGGAGTTGGAGAATTTCTTTTGTTAGAAAGATTGTTCTTTGTTATGTTGTCACGTGTTCTTCCCTTTTGGGTGGTAGCAATGCTCTAGTGTATAGAAAATTTCCCTCTTTTCCTTTTAGAGTGCTGTCCATTAGAACCAAAATTATTTTGGTTCTCCACAAGTTCTGGGAGAATCTCAATCAACATTTGCAAATCCAGCTTAACCTCGTGCATCTGATTTTACCCCTGTATGCATTGGAAAGCATAGGCTAAGTCAATCTGTTTTAGTAAATGATCAGAACACTAGTGTCAGTGTGTTGTGAATCAAAAGTTGATATGAAATTGTTGTATGGCTGCTCCTTGCTCATTGAAATAACCGAGCTGGGTGTGATGGTGTGGACCATGTTGACTTAAAGAAATCTTGAGGATCTGTTTTGGATGGGAGCTTCCGAGGGGATTCTTAAATCCCCAAATCCTCAGTTGTCAAAACAGCCTTGTATGCATGAGCATTATATCCAGATGTGTGCTAATTGCCTTCCTGTGCTGCTCAACAAAATCTAGGTGTTCATGTTTACTTGTATGAGTTCCTAAACTGTTCAACAAGCTTTTTGAGTAAATAATTCTTTTATGATCTGTTCGTCTTTTTTCTCTCATCATATTCAAATGCAAAAAAAATATATATTTTCTATTTAGAAAATAGCTATTGTGCACAGGACAACATTCTATTTAGCCAAGCTTTTAGGTTTCTTTTGCCCTTGTCGTGTTCAATTGTCAATTTTAGCTTGAGTAGCTATGGAAATTTGTGCTACATGATGCAGTGAATTCCATATACCCCTCCACAGAATTCATAAATTATATTTGATCGTTCGACTCATTGCATCTCTTGTACTCGAGTCCCAATCTGAGATGGACTTGATCTGACTTCTGGACATGTTATTCAGGTGTTCCCTGTTCTGGGAGATTGATGCATCAAGAATCCACCTTCCAGGGCGGCCTGCAGTGAAGGCAACGCTGTAAAATACTCCATGCTGCCATTTGGTGCCCTCTGTTTAATCTGTGTACCAGTTTAAGGATGAATGCCTTTGCCACAACAAAGTTTTACACTTGAACTCGTGTTTCTCTGTAAACTTAGTTTGACATTCCATTGTCTAATTTTTTGTTACATCGACAAAAAAATCAAGACCAAAATAAGCACTAAGACTAATGCAAGAAGATCATTTATTGGTTGAAAGCTTTCAAGTGTTGATCATCGTTTACTTGATGAGAATGGAGCCAATATGCAAATCTGAGTTCAATGTTTATGAATCATTTTATTTGCACATAATTTGTCTCGAGTGTTAAACTTGTACTGCTGGGGTATGAAGATGGACCATTGGTAGAGGGGAAAATGGCTGCACACCCTTCATAATATCACAAGATCTGCAAAATAACAACGATAACTTTTTGATATGCTGATGACCAAATTTCCTTGCAAAATAAATTTCAATTTGACATGTCGATGATCGAATTCTCCCTTGTGCAAAGTAAACCATGAGTATATTACATCAGGATTAAAATTTGTCTTGGATAAAGTATGATGTTAGTGAAGCTAGTGAGGTGTCGCTGGTCTCCGTACCTTTGAACCTATGCTTGAGGTGTACTCGCGGGTGTGAGCGTGGTGCGTGCATGTGTTACTGGTGTGTATAATTAAAAAATATAAACAATTATAATATATTGAGAAAAAAAATAACTGCCTTAGTGAAGTGGGGGTTTGCATCAAGATTGGTGCGATCTGGTAGATTTGTACGCGTGCACGGCCCAGCAGCCCAACTACCGTCCTCAGTTCCACGCCCTCCGTCGGCGTCCTCTGAATTCCGCGGGAACAGCGCGCCACCGGCCGGCGGCCGCCGTCTCCAGCCACAGTTCACCCCTCCGCGCCGAACCACCCCGGCTGGAATCATGATCGTCTGCGTCGCCGTCGTCGGCCACCAGGTTAGAAACCCGCCTCGCATCCCCCGCCCGCCCGCCCTCTCGCTCCCTCCCTCGCGCCGGATCCGGCGATCCGATCTCGTGTCTTCGCCGTCGCCGGCCGGACTAAAATTTTCCCTTGCGCTGCTGCAGAACAACCCTCTGTACCTGCAGAGCTTCACGGAGGCGGACGACGCCCTCAAGCTCCACCACGTCGTGCACTGCTCCCTCGACGTCATCGACGAGCGAGGTATTGCCGCCTGATCCAGATCTACTTGCTTCTCTCTTCTGTCAGATGTGCTGGAAATGGCTCAAATCATACTCCGGTCCACTGTTGTAAGGTAGAGAAGAAGCTGCATCACGATCCGTAGTCTAAGGGTATCGAAATTATAAAGTTTGTAATTAGAGGATAGGTTAAACTGAGTGTCAGACTAGAGAGATGGTGAATCTGAGGAAATAGCTTAAATTCTAATGGTGCATGATGATGAATCTGAGGAATTGAGGTTGTGCCATTGCAATTGGCTCTCTTGCTTAACCTTTGCAAGCCTTTTAATACGCATAGAACTATAGCGTGTAGGAGTCCCATGTGAGTATAACGGAGAAGAGTGATAGTTACTGGCTTCTCAACAGAATTACCTTACCAATGTGTTATTACAAGAGCTATTCTGATGTCATTTGCAGTCAAGAAAATCCCTCTTATCTTTTTTCTATTCATTCCTTTGACAGTGAACAATCCTAAAAGGAACGCGCCTGCACTGAACGAGACATTTTTGGGTCTTCTATATCCAACCGAAAACTACAAAGTGTAAGCCGCTATCCTCATCTATGTTTTTCATTATAACTGTTTGTCCTCCTTTGTTGCCTGTCTGGATCCACTTGCTAGTGAAGATGATCAGTTTTGCTTTGAGAACTGAGGGTGTCATATTTTGGAAAAAAGATATTACAATATGTGTTTACTAACTGACAAACAATACAAGTATTATACAAATTGGTTCTGACAGGTGATAGTTGCTTTCGATATATTCATGTTTCACGTCATTGGCATGTTATTATTGCTTCTAAAGCACTTCATTAAGTTCTTAATATTCTGCTGTCAATTGCGGGATTGCTAACAAATTGATAAACTATGACAATTTATTATGTGCAGTTATGGCTATTTGACTAACACGAAGGTCAAATTTATCATGGTCACAACTGATCTTGATGTCAAAGATGCAGATGCTCGAAATGTAAGCTATTAAAACCGTTTAATTGTGTGTTTTTAAAATTGCTTTGTGAAGATCAGGCACTGAGATAGTTTATTAATAATAGGCAGATCTTTGTAAGAATGCTCTTTAAAAAAGGCTACTGTTCATGCTTACACATGCAATTTATTATAGAAAGAGTCTGATTTATCCTACAATCTTTTAATAAGTATGATATCGAACTCCGGATGATATGTGTTTGTTTTCTAAACAACATAGCATTCTATATGACATGGCTCCTAGTTGCACTAAAACAGTGGTACATCCATTTGCGTATGTGCATATAATTTGTAGCTCAATCTTTGCACTCCTATGGAGAAAAAAAAAAGGCATCTCATCTCCATCTCCATTTTCTCAGTTTTTCAGGAAGTTCCATGCTGCATATGTAGACGCTGTTTCAAACCCCTTCCATGTTCCAGGGAAGAAGATTGCCTCAAGAAGCTTTGGTGCAAGAGTAAGCACAATTGTGAAGTCCTTCGGTTCAGGGACAACTGCCTGAGTGCCACTTATTCCGAATTCCCCCTGCAATCAAGCATTGTGCCTTTTCCCTTTGTTGACAATTCATTGCTGAATCTCCGTCCTGTACCCCGTATGCATGCTGAACAAGATGATAATTTGGCAGCAGCAACAACAACAATAATATTAAAGACTTTCAGCCCTAAATAAATTAGAATAGGCTGATATGCTAGAAATAAAACCTAAAATGATAATTTGGCAATGAAAAAAAAAAAGAAAATATGGTCTCATTCAAAGATTGTGTGCCCTTTTTCTCCATTCAATGCTCCTATTCTCCATCCAGTGACGTTTACTTCCTTTGTCTTTATGCGTGGGCTGTCTCCTGCTGCTTTTATTTCCTCTTAGCTGCAGACAGTAATGACACTTTATAATGTATGTGGTTATCATCCCAGTGCAGGTTCAGTGAATGACATTTCATCATAAGTACGGCAAAGTTTTCCTGCATATGCATCAAGTATATATACTGATGACTGCTGAGGAGCTAGCTCCTTGGTCTCCTTTCATCAGGTAGACAGGTAAGAATCTCCATGTACATATTCCCATAATCAAGGATCCTCTGGTTCTTCTCTTCATTCCAAAAAAATATTCCTTTTTGTTAAGTTTGTGTTAGACTTGACCTGATCATCATCAAATTAATCAGTCAGCTAACCGTACCATACCCACAATTCAGACCAAATTTGAATTTTAAAGCTTGATTTTGATGTTTTTATTAAGTTTATTTTTCTGCGTTGCTTTTAAATCGCTGAGGATAATTTTACTTGTAAATTATTTTTTTCTAATAAGCTATGGCTTATAATCAATATTAGGCATAACCTACATAATAATCCTATATTCCAATGAGGACTTTCTAAAGTATATCACCACCACTGCTGATACTTTGAAAGCATGAACATTTTTTGCGGATGGTCTGAGAAGCTAGCGTACGGCTGCACAAGTGACGTCTCCGTTGATTTGTCACGATCGAGCTGTGGCCACATGCTGCTTCATTGCCCTGGGGGACAGATTGCCATCTGAAACTCCATTGTACAACAGTTGTACTTGCCCAATAGTGCTCTATAGCTGGGGCCCGGCCTTGAGCCAGCTCCCGTTGCGCCGACAGGGAGCCGAGCTCTAAGTTACTTAACCGTCTACAGTAAGTACAGCGCATTTTTACTAAGATGATTGAAACGCGGTAAAATTGTCTGATTTCTAACTGACAATGTTTGACTATTGCCATCTCGCTTTGTTCGTAAATTAATTTTGAATGATTGGATTTTGATGAGTAAAAGTTTATGGTTATATTTGTGACACTACACACTCCAATAATATTAGCACCTCCGTCTTTTTGTTTGTGTTCTTGCCCCTTTCGTTTTTTTAATTCCTTGAGTTAGTGAAAAATATCAAGAGCCCTCTGGCTTTACTTAAAAATCACTCATCGTTTCAGCATTTGGAAAACTCGCCATTATCTAAAAAGGCATTTAGAAAACTCGCCGCTAAGCAACAAAACCTGCTTAAGAGCTCAGCCTAACGGCAGCCAGCAAGAAATAATTTTGCCATAGCCTGCAGTTTCTGAGTTGTTTGGTAGATCGTCCGACCTGCCCAAGCAAAAAGAAAGCCGGTAGCTAGCTACTCCATTTCTTCATCCTGCTGGCCAACTTCATTTTCTAATTGCTTGACTGTTAAGTATTAGCACCAGAAAAGGCCAAGTACCTTACGAATTTTCCAAAGCCATCCTTTTTCTTTCCTAATCCCCCGTATCTGTATTTGAACTTTTTTCCATGTTACTAGATAACAGAAACAATATGGTTATCAAAGATAAGGAAAACAAGATCATGTTATGTATCACTCAAAATACCCATAATTGATTGCACTATATTAAGCTAGCTAGCTATATAGCATAGCAATGACTGCACAAAAATCATGCATATTGTCTGATAATTGATCAATCAGAGAGGGAGTCTACGAGGAAAATAAATTGAGGGGAAAAAGGCAAGGCTTGTATCAATCAGAGTCTGAAGTTAACCATACTAGGAAACAGGCACCAAATTAAATCTATGAATTTGATCAGTTCAACCTGAATAAAATACATTTTACCAGCAATATGTAGTGTACCACGGCTATATGACCGATCAGATAACTGTTGCAGGTTAGTGCTTAATTAGGCTTAAATAAGAAACCTGACACCCCACCTTCAAGCAATGGCGGAGCCACGGAATTTTTAGAGCCTCAACAAATCCAACTTACATAGAGTATTTACTAGAAAAATTATATTTTCAATTCCTATGAACATCAAAATTCTATTGCGCACCGAGCCCAGGCAGCTACCCAGGGTCACTGGGTGGTGGCTCCACCCCTGTCCACAAGAAAATTGGAATGTTGGCATTTCCATCACTTTCGATGCTCATGGAAGCTTCTAGAATTTTCTACCTACCTCGCTCTTCTTCACCAAGCGTCCCATAGATCATAGAGCCCCCAAAGATAATACAAACATACAATCCAACACGTGATAAGATAGACTGTATAATGATTATATGATAGAGGGACTACGGAGGTCAGCTTGTCCATTACTGGATCCATATGGAACCTTCTAGAATCTTCCATTTTCCTGCATCCATTTTATTGAAGGCAACAATAATTTTTTTTACCATAATGACCTGCTGCAAGCCCAAATCAGATAAATACAGTCCCAAAATTCTTCTATCAACCGGAATTACTAGTTCTGCGCATCGGCATACTACGCAAATTCATATCCATAGAGCTAGTATTCATATCTAGATCAATTTTTATAAAAGAATCATCATCTCCCATCCAATCCCTTTTCATACTCATACAAATCAACCCTTAAAGAACCATGAAACAATTTACCAAGATGGATCAAAAATTAAACATGCATGCATGATTAACTATGAGCAAAAGCTAGATATCACCCAAGTACTATTGTTGCAAAGCAAAATTATTCTATTGATCTAGTTCAAGATCACTGCTAGCTAAATCTCCCAGCGAGATAGAATACTGCAAGCACGAGTACACACGTTCACACCCTGCTCAAGATCGCAAGTAGATAGATCTCCTAGCGAGATCTCTTGTTACCCTAGTTACTCCTCTATTGGCTGTGTCACTTGATAGATCTCGGACATGAGTCGGTAGAGTCGTGTTCTTCGCTGAATCCTAGGCACCTCATGGGAGTCATCTTCTAGCTCTTCGTCACTTAGGTAATCCTCAATACGATAGGACATGGCTTGCGCTGTCGCCGATGGGGCGTTCATGGAGAAGCCTGAGGACGCAAAGATAGCAGAGCGGGAGCCACCGGAGCACGGCGTGTTGCTCCCACTTAGGAGAAGAAGCCGCTTCGCCACAGAGAACTCTCGCACTGTGAAGGCCCCTACCACAGCCATCGTCGACGCCTTTAGTTTCTTCTTTACCATCATCTTCAGCTTCCTCTTCGCCATCGCCCAACAGCCGCGAGTCGTAGAGTTTCCATTGGTTGTTGTGGATGTGGCAATGGCTGATTTAATTTTGCCTTCTGTCTTCCTCTCTTCCTTTGCCTCTCAATTTTCCCCTCTTTTGTGTGTTTGGTTGGTGTGAGTTCTAAAGAGAGATTGGGAGATTGAAGGGATGAGGCCATTAACTTCTTTGTTTGGTGAAGGGATATGGGATTTTTTTAATGGATGGAGATGAGAAATTAAGGAATAAACTCCCTCCTTTTTAATACTTGGGGTGGGATGGGAATTGGGAAAGAATTCCCCCTTGATGTTGGCAAGACAAATCTCAACCATCCATTTTCAATTAAGATCTAATCTCTATCCTAACTTTCTACTCATTCACACCACTTCTACCAAATAAGGAACTAGGACTAAAAATTAAATTTTCACGCTAATCCGACCATTAATTTCCTCATCTAAACTATCAATCCACTTCTCAGAAGTATGTATTTTTCTAGGAGCAGCTAGCAATGGAATGTTGATCAACTCCAACACAAAGCCGGGTTATTTTGTGCTTGTCACTATACTTATACTTGCTTTATATAGGGTCATCCCGCTGAAGAAAAATGTTAACAAAAGGTAGCTAGTAATGGCTTAGAGATATCATAACCGAAAACTTTAAAATGCTTCTAAAAACAAATTAGATGGCATAGAATGGCTGTTGTGGTCTAGCCGTCAGCCACACGCATTTACTGGTTTTCAACCCTTATGCGTTACGCTATCTATATGTGTATCATTAAAGAAGTACAATGAATGTAATATATAGCTATTATAGTAAATTTATAGTAATGAAGCCTATATTTGGAGACATGATTTGTCACTCATAAGGAATGTGTGCTTAGTTAAAAGAATCTGCTTTGATTTCATCCAACTAGCGCCCTTGGTATATACCAAGTCATAGTATGTTCAACTAATGTATGATTATTGAAAATGTACTTTTTGCTTCTACAATCATGCTATTGTCATTGCAAGACTTGAAGTTTTTGATGAGAACAATGAAGAAATTTAGTACCTTCATCCCTTCAAGGACTTGATAGGACCATGTGTTTGTCTATTATCTCTGATGTTAAATTTTGGATAGTATGTAAATTATTGATAGTATAAATCAGAGCAATTTTCTTAAACAAATGCATCATAAAACTACACTTCTAAAAGGACTTTGATGTCACCTAGACAGAGGTAAATAGATGTTTCTTGAAAAATACTTCAATCACAGTGGTCAAATTCAATGGACTGGAACTTACTATCCCAGTGGTCGAAACCTCCTACTAGGTCTTTTGGTCAAACTAAGAGAGTTGGTCAGAGCCTCCGATCCCTAGACTATGAACTTCCGATTAGCTATAAGTTTCTCCTAAGAGAGCAATTCATAGCCACACAATAATACAAAAGGACAACACCTATGCAAGGCTACAACAGGGAGATAATAGAACAGTTAAAACAAAAAAAACAATAGCCGAACAAGAGGGCAAGTTTAACATGAGGGGGCAATGAGCAAGACAAGAGATTTTTACCCAAAGTTCGATGTCAGTCATCAAAACTTCTAGTCCCCTGAAAAGTTTCCCATGGAGGGGAAAGCTCAACCACAAAGGAAGCTAGCTAGCAACAAGAAACAAGGCTACATGAAGATAAACTCACCACTAGCATAACTACCACAAGCACAATATGGCAACAAGGTATGTAAACTAGCTAGAAAAAGATACACAAGCTAGCACAACTAAGCAAACAAGGAGATATCCACAATATCACAAAAGTGGTAAAGAGAGGGCAAGGAGACAAACGATTTTTTTCCTAAAGTTCGGATTCTCCTACAACAATGCTACATCTCCATTGAGGAAGTTCTAAAAGGAGTCAGGTCTCTTTCAACTATTTTTCTCACTTCACTATCTTGCTTCTTCTCTTGCAAAGGCGAAGCCAAGCCTTCACAAACTTTCTACTACTCACAACAAGCTTGGAATTTGCTGGGCGATGCCTAGCCATCTAGGAGGCTTAACCTCCGAGACTAACAAACATAATCAAAGATTTACTTGCTATAAACTTAAGTGTTTAAGAATTGAGTGAAGCTCATTAGCTCTCAATCTCTCTTCTAAAAGTTTCTCTCAACCCCAAATGTCTTATTTTCTCAAATCTCACTCACTAAGATCTACCACTAAGATAGGAGATAGAAGAGGGACTCTTTGCCTTTGGATATGTCTATTCTTGCCCTAAGTTAGTAGCCAAGGATGGAGGGGGTAAAGGGGTTTAAAAGCCTAAGCCTTTTCAGTTGTTACTCATAAAACTAGTCATTACTCACACAACTAAGGATCAAAACTTTTAGTCTAGAAATCAAAACTTCTTGGTAGTTTCCTCAACCAAACAGAGAGTTCAAGCTAGAACTTCCAAGCCTAGGAATCATAACTTTCGTCCCTCCCTGACGGTACCCAAAAAAACGGTGATAACTTATTGCTCTAAAGTACATTTTTGACAAACTTACGTTTCATGGAAAGCTAATTGAGGGGGTTACCCAACCCTACTACAAACAAGCTCTAAAACCATACAGATGATAGGTTAAGGAAGCACTTGAGTTTCTCTTAAGAAAGCACTTGGATAATTTACTTTGAGCGCCAAGACATAAACAAACACATCAACGTTGCATCTATAGCATTCATACACTCAAATGCAAATAGAAAATCTATATCAATAGGAACGCCTTCATGACATATTCTTGTTTCATCTTTGAGGGTTGCCAATGTCAAAGGCATCTCACCATTGGGACTATTCACCTACAACTTATTGAAGTCTCAAATCAATTATACATTGCCTTGAACAATGCATACTTTGGCTTTTAGCTTGATATTCATCAACGAATCGTATCCTCTTAATTTTTGACATTCCATCTTGCACTCTTTAAATGATCGATGTGAATTACTCATAGTTTTAAATGGCCTCGCACGGTCCATCACGACAAAGCCTTCGCTCACCCTTTACTATTGAATTTGGTCTATCGACGCTAAGCCTTTTGCTTGTCCTTTATTCCCGAATGGTCCATCGTAGTCGAGTCTTACTTGCCCTTTACCGTCTTGACATGGATAGATATTTCATATCTTATATCCTTAATGTTCATCTTCTAGCTTCTCACATAATCTTTATGTTGATCATCAATTTGTGTTGCTTTTCTTTTTCATCAACATATTCTTCAACCTTTTAACTTGATGTTGGAACTAAACCTAATTACATCAACTCATAGAGATAGTTAGTTCCAGCAACCGGTTGTTATTAATCACCAAAACAATCACCACACACTTAGTGTTATAAATCTTTCAATCTTCCCTTACAAGGCAACTCTAGGACATAGATCTTTCAACTTCCATCTTTGTTTTTTTATAATTATATGAAAGATGCATGTGTATACGCATGACTACTGCACTTCCATCTTTTTGCTACTATTGAGAATGTGTTCATAAATATGTTGTCACAAAATTAGTCCCAAAATTACCATCGGTAACCGAACGCTGAAGAAAGCCATAGAAAATTCAAATACGACGATGACACAGAGGCACGATATCTATTAACGAGGTCTAACCAAAACCTACATCTCCGAGTCACCTATTACGGGCGCTCCTCCCCTATGTAGTATAATTATAGCATATCAGGTATCTACAACCATCTACCAGCTAGGTCAACGGCAGTCATCCATCGGCTATGCTACAATCGTCATGTGTTTATATGGTTATAACATGTCTCTCTTTATTTAAGAGAAAGCTTAGGATAAAGTTTAACTCTAATTCTATTCTACACCTGTTACAACTTTAAATCATAAACGATTTTATATACAACAGAAACTTCAACAGATGCTAGTAGTACTATGTCTTCCTCTCCATCAGATGCTACCATTAACTTCCTCTCATCACTCTCAGTATCCGTTAATTGCAGCCTGCAGAAAGAACATGTAGCTGAACAAGGGAGGTATGGCAGCTGACCACGAGATTGCGTGGCAAGTACAATCAGTAGCGATAATAGAGGAAAATGTATTAGGCTTGCTGACTGGTAGGCTCAGTCCAATAAGTAATTATTGCTAGGTGACAAGGGAATTGAAGGAAGTGTAATTCTGTGATAATTAACAATTTGCACAAACGCAAGTGATTTCGTGAAATGATCTCTAAGAGATCAAACTAAGTTTTCATCATCAGAAATTTAGATCAATTGCTAATGCATGCATCAGTTGTATCACTTATTATTGTCGGTAGGTCTTTAATTTATCTTCTTGTTGTCCTTTGTTAAATAATGTTAAATTTGAATTTGAGCCAAAAAAAATTATAATAAGTGGTTGTAGTTTCAAAGACCAGATTATATCCATTATTAAAAAAATTGAAGGTTGAGGGGGAAAAATAGCCCCTAGGAATATATGATTGTCACACTTGCCATTTTAACAAGATGTCGAGGTCCCATATCAAATTTTACTGCTGCATTTTTTTTCGACCATTTAACAAATCCACTCCATGATGAACAGCCAGACATGGCCTGAACTTGTTAAAGGAGGGCCTTGTCGATCATCAGTACATGCATGCTGCAGAAAAAAGGAGGCTATGGACAGGGATTAATTTCAGGCCAAATAATATTCTAATCACCTTCCATCACCATTCACCAGCCGTGTCATGCGGTGGTGAAGAGGAATTATTGGAAGTAGTACACTGATATTGTGATATCCATGAGAAAAGTTGCAGGGCATTCTAGTACATCCTTGTTCACCTTTACATGAAAAATATCTACCTAGGACGCTACAACGATCGACCAATGTCGGTAACTCTCAGATTCCTTCATCTATCCTGCCTATATCATCTTCAACCTCTAGCTCGCTGGGCCGGCCGGTGGATAAGGTCGCGAGGTGACCGCCGACGTGGAAGGCCCAGATGCTCACATCTGTAGTGGAGGCCACCTGCTTTTAGTTAAGTCAGGGAGACAAGGCTCCATCCTGCCTGCAGTTACTGTTAGCCTGTACTTAATTAACTCTCAGTTTTTCGACTAGCGTTTTCACGGCAACATAAGCCAGGTAGGTCTTAATTATAATTGTCCTGTTGTTTTGATCTGAAAAGGATTAATTTAGTTGTGTCCTTGAACTGTCGGAATATCAAGATGCTTAATTATGGGGTTGCTAGCTTACCAAATTAACCCGACGGCTACAATGAGATCTACGAGGCGAGGCAAAATGAGCAAATCGTCTGGCAGTAGGCAGTTCAGTACAAACTTTTTGAGTTGGGCAACATGAACTGTTTAATGTGGTTAGGCAAACCATGATTCATGACTTACTCAATTTGGTGAAGCCGCATACATAAACAGTTCAGCTAGCGTTTGGCTGGTTAACTCGCTGCCAATCAACAAAAGGTTGCTTACTCGCTTGACTGCTAGGCAGCCACATAATTACATATGCCAAAGCCAGTTGATTTCGCTTAAATGCTAACACCTGGCTAATCAATTAATACCATATATAATAATATAACAAGCATCGATCCTATATATCCCAGCTGTACCATAAAACCAAGCTGCACGTATCATACAGCTTTCCTGGCCTGCATAGCACTGAAAGCATGCTGCATGCATTCTGGCATCGTTTGATGATCTTCACCAGTTCCAGCCATAATCTATCAGACAGAAGTTTTACACACAATCTACAATGCAATTTGGGTTAAATGACAGTTGCAGTAACCATGTAATCAAATACTTAGCTCTAGCTGCTCCAACGAATTCATTAAACTACTACTTCTAGTATTTAGCGCACAGTCAGCTAGCTCAATCTGCATGCAGAAGGGAATTAACAAATATATATGCAAGTCAAAATGGGATCGATAAGTATTTATGCATCTGGAAGCTTCTAGAGCTTTCCATCTGCCTCTGCCATTGTTTGTGCTCTACTGATCACAGTGGACACAAAGAAACTAACCATCTTTGATTCTTATAATGTAGGTAATGATAAAGATTAGAGGGAGGGGTGAATAAATCAGAGTAAGACAGGCGGTTAATCGTATTTTTTTCCTATTCCAAATGACAGCCACATAGAAGAATTGGTTGGTTGCATCCAATCGAAACTGATTAAATTTCACAGACAACTCAACTTTGATCTCAACCTTCAGAACAAATGACTTCACCTCTTCCTAGGTCATTGGAATTTAAGGCCTCTTCTCTCCAAATTTCAGTATCACTAGAAAATTAGCGCGCCTTCATTTTTATAGGCGGTGTATAATTTTTATAGCTCGTGCATAATGTTTAGGGCTCCTTTAGAGCATATCAATGTAAATTTAATCCCTTATCACACATAGGGTGATTGAGGTTACCTTCAACACAAGCAGCACCGGCAAAAGCTTGCATTAATCATGTGTGGCCAAATTAAGCATCACAGGTGTGATATCTAGACAGCAACATTCATCGTCTATGATCACTTAAGAACCCGATCTCTTTCTTTAAGTTGATCTGACCATTGAAATGATGATGACTTCTTTCTCCTAGTGGGGTGTTGCAGCTGCTGTCCTGCTGCATTCTCAGTTTCTTGTGTTTTTGGTTTTGGTCTTTGGCCTTTTCCCTTTGACCTTTGGTGAAATTGTAAATACTGCTTTTTTTACTTAATATAACACCAGCAAGGCTGGTTTCGGTTTCAAAAAGAAACTAATTTGATCCCCAAAGCACAATCGCTTGCTTGACAGAATCAAATCACAGATGAAAAACTTGTGCTTTTTTACGACACAGGACACAGATCGCAGGTTGCTGAGGTGCAAGAAACCGAGAGGATATATAGCTGGCCAGTCCATCCATCGACTTCTGCATGGAAGATTCTAGAATTTTTCTCATCTTCCTAAACCATAATCTCTACATCGTTCATGCCTGCTCGTCACAGCAGGAAATCCACCACCATGAGACAAGCTAGCCTCCTGCAAATCACTGAAATCTACTTGTTCTCTTGTTCTCCATCCAGGACCAGGAATCGCATCGATCGGCAGACGCCTCGATGGTAGCAGAAGAACTGCGTGCTCGCTAGCCGCCTGCCTAGCTCGCGCTAGCTGTATATAGCTAACCAAATGCATCGAGGTAGCTAACTGCTAACCAGTCCAGACTCCAGATCGATCGCCATGGAGATTAACTACTCCATCTAATCCTCTTCACCCCAGAGATCATCGATCTGCAGAAGGCGAGGTCCAGAAATGATAATCCGAACTTCTCAAGCACGTATATACATCGAATCAGCCAAGAACACAGCGCGATTAGAACCAGGAGCTGCCCAGATCCATCAGAAATCAACCATAGCTAAAACCAAGCAAACCAAGCTTTCCAAGCCCCAGATATTATTGCCCCAAAGAGAGAACTTTTAGTGCTGCTGATCAAGCTCGAAACTACGACTCATATAGCAACCGATCGAGAGAGAGGATACTGCTCGAGCTGTGATTGCAAGCTACCCCCTAGGAATCATGGCTAATTACAGACAGGTCCCTCTCCTCTCTCCTCTCTCTCCTATCCCCCGATATCTCGTCTACTTCTTCCTCTCGTTGCACTACTCGATTTCCTCCGTCAGCTCGTAGATCTCGGCGATCAGGCGGTAGCGGCGCCCCGGTGGCTGCTCCCAGTCCACCTCCGGGTAGACGGTGCTCACGGCAGCCCGCGGGAGGGGCGCCGGCGTGGACGGCGCTGCCGGCGGCGGGGCGTTCACGGAGCGGGACGAGGAGGCGGAGGAGGAGCCCGAGGCCGCGGGCCCCGCCGCCGAAGGGGTTGTCGCTGTCGTCCCGGTGGACGTGCTGCTCCCGCTGAGGAGCACGAGCTGCTGTGCCGCGTCGAGCTCGCGCGCCGTGAAGGACCCCGCCGGCCACCCCTCCGGCGCCGGCCGCGCCGCCTCCTTCTTCTCCGGCTCCGGTTTCTCCGCCTCATCCGCCGGCCATGCCTCGCGGCGTAGGGTTTTCATGGACGATCGATTGGCGGTTGCCGTGAACGCGGCCTCGGCTAATTTCGCCTTCTCTCTTCTTCGCTTTCTTTGGCTTCCTATCTCTCTAAGCTTGTTTTTTTCCCTTTTCCCCTTAGCTTTTAAAGCCTCAGATTTCTTTTTGTTTTTTATTCTGACTGGACAGTTTTTGCTTTAATTTGTAGGTGTAGAGGTATAGCTGGCATAGTGATAAGCACATCCTAAATTTGATTTGATTTGACCATTTCGGATCATTTTCACATTGAAAATTACTACTAGTACTATTTTGTACGCGTCATCGTACTTGGTGTATCTCATTGTATTCAAGAGATGTATCTGATTGTGATATAGCAGAACATAAATATAAAAAACATTTAACATTGCATTAGTGCTCATCTACTATATATTCAGTATGTGTTAAATTGTGAAACATTTTCATATGTATGTCATATTGTTCGATGGAGAAAGGTACACTAGAGTTTATATGAGTTAAGGAGTCTACTGGAGGGGATGGGTCTTACTTTTGAGTCAAACAACGACATCCTCCAGCTCATATTGCAACGTCATCATAATTGTTAGTAAATTAAAATATATAGGTTTTGCGTCTCGTACCCAATACTATAATGACCTCTAGTGCATTTATATACAAAGAAATTAATCGGTGGGAAAATTAAATATCTCTTTAGGGTTCATAAATGTCCAATGCATAGTATTAATTTATCATATAAAAACTTTATATATGCTTAATACATGTAGATTCATTAATTAGAGAAGCTCAGCATGTAAAGTATAGTTGTTGGTTTGCCCCATCCATGGTCGTGACCCAAATATGAACCAAGCCTTAAGTGATAGTTTATCTTACGTTAGGCTCTACAAATGATAAACCGTATGTCATACTAATTAATCCTATTTCTAGGGTTAAAAATAGACCTCGATGAGCCAGAAATGTTTGTACATGTGTTAACTGTGCTCTTTTCAATGAACCTCATATATATGTGTGCGCGCGCGCGCTTTCAATATATACTTTTAACTCAAAACTATAGACATGCCACTCACTATCGGAATCAAATTCTGTCATAAGGAGGATTGATTAAACTTTTAGAATCACAACCCATTAATAATTCAGTCATGTTAGCTAGTCTAGCGGTGACTAAAGGTATATAGCAAAATTTATTCTACTTATGATTTATAACATGCAGTACCACGTACATTTTCATCTAAATTGTACATATATGCGTGCAAGGGAATCATTTTTACTTCAACAAATCCTGACCATGTATCAGAAGCACATGAGCTTTTGAATGCTACATAGGTCAGCCCAATAAAACCCATTGCTGAGGTTAGATGCATATCAGATGTATCTGTGAGGTTCACCACCAAGCATCATCACGGATCGAATCGTAAAAGACAACAACTAACTGGCCTCATATAATATGTTGTTAATTTTAGATAGTCACAGGATGACATGGTTTTTGTACTGAAATTTCCTATGGAAAGTGTGAAATTTGACCAGAGATATGCACACGAACGGTAGTCTCTCCTTCCTGGGAGAAACCACACGCTATCACGCATGCATACACACGCATACATGCACGAAATGCCAAATCCTGCATCGCTTTAGAACACTTTTTGGGTATTAATTAATTCTGTCTAAAAATCATTAACTGGTTCAAAAGAAAGGAACCAATTTTGCGTAAATGCTCGAGTCACATGGTCACTGTTTATGTTAATTAGGCAGATTATTCAACAAACATGGTCGGTCTGTGCTAACCACACGATATACATGCTGTTGTTAACTAATATGTAGTTAACATTTGACATTCTACAATTAAAGTTATTAAAGTCCCTTCACAACACATTAACACCTTTTTGCGGAACTAATATGTACGTTTAATTAACTGCGTGCCTTTCTTCCATCAACTTTCCTTGATTTCCAGTGTGATTATTTGATATTTTGGGGCAAGAGGTTTGGAGAGCATGGACGGAATTAAGGATTTTTGTTGTGGAATTCCCACGCGTCTTGTTTCCAAGAATGGTTTAGCTTGCTGAAATGAATAATCCTAGCTGGCAATAAGTTTTCCCATATCAGCAAGAAACCAAATTAGCTGCCGGTTTCAGTACCTGAATATATAGTAGTATATCTGAGTGTGATTCTCAGTATGAACGGCAGATACTCCTGTTAATTTTTCGAAGAAGATATATACTCCAGTCGAGAGTAATGAGATACAATTTGATCAGTAATAACATGGACGCCGCATGCTTAACAGAATGTGTGTGTGTGTGTATGCGCTACCTAAGTACACGTCTCTGCAGTTTTGATAACTCTGTACATTTTTTAGAATAGAACTGACCAAGGAAATAGGATTAAGATCATGAACTTGCTGCTTGCAATTCAACCATTACATTGGCCTGACGAACCGATACATCTGCACGAGATATTCCTATATACTCTAGCTTGCAGATTGCAGAGGTATTCCTGAATGCAGTTAGGTTAAAACTATGCTCCGGTATTATCAGTAAGTTATGTTGATATTTTCAGAAATAGGTATATGTAATAAAAATATAAGTAGATGTTGATTTAATTTATTTTTTAAATAATCATAATGTTAATAGTATAGAGTAATAGAGCCATATCATCGGTTGTAAATATGTATATGAATAATTCAAATATAGAAGACATGATGTACATATACTAATAGTTATGTTCTAGAACATTAACAGCAGCAGCAGCCAGTGGTAAGGACGATAACGATGACACGCTGTAACCGATTAAAAAGAAAGACAATCCGTAATAGATGACCAATGAATAGTTGCGTGGAGTGTTTCTTAAAAACCTTATTCGTTCTCTTTGCAGTGTAAGACTTCATGAGAACGAGGTTCCAGAGAATTGCTCTCCCGATCCACCAGTGCATGTTAGCAAGCAGGATGGAATAGCCGATGTGCGTCGGTGTAACTCAGAGAAATTAATATAACTCTATATTGTTTTTGCATGTAGCGAATATAGACGACAGCTCGATACTTATAGATATATTAAGATGCGTGATCTGGACACATACACTATCTTCGTAATACGTGGCTAAACTAGATAAGTCGTGTGTAATCTACGTCATTCCAACAACAAAAATAAATTAATAGTTGAATATGGTAAAATAAAACCATCTAATTTTGGTGTATACATATCACATGCATCTATTTATCTTTATTTAAATGATTAGAAGAGCATCCAACTGAAAATCTCTTCTAGAACTAACATCTCAGGGAAGCTGCGCCTAGAGTGAGGAATCCTGCAGATCTGGAATGTTCTACTAGTAGAACGAGGCGTTTGCAGTGGATTTGGATTTTGGATTTCAAACTGCAAGTACAGATCCCGAGGTCTCTGACCACGGTGACGCGAAAAAGAGAAAAAAAATTGGAGAGGGGCTAGCTAGACGCCAACCTGAACAAATTGCAATGGTGGTGGAGCATTTCAAGATCCGGAATACAGATACCAGGTCTGGTCCAGCTAGCCAGTTCAAAATTCGAATTTTAAGTTTCAAACGGAAGTGGTACGTACGCAGCAGCGCGACCAACTCCAAGCCTTCCTGTACACGCTCTAACACTAACAAGTCCTTGTCTTTCTCTGAAAAGCTAAGCCTAAAAAGCACGGACATGTATAGTACTAGGAGTAGGAAAAACAACCCCTGATTTCGTGGTAATTACAAAAAGGCCCTTCTCCCGTAGCTTCCCTCTCCGGCGATCCCAAAGCTAGCTTGTTGCTAGTACGAAATGGCGATCTCCGTCTCCGCCGCCGGCGACTCGTCTCTCTTCCTCTTCCTGCTGCTGCTGCAGGAGGAGCCGCGCTTGGCGGCCGGGGGCGCCGTGGCGGCGTAGAGCTCGGAGAGTAGACGGTACCTCTTCCTCGCCCTCCTGTCCAGCTCCATCTCGGACGCAATCCCGGTGAACTCCTCGTACTCCTCCTCCTCCTCCTCCTCCGTGGCCGCCGCGGCGGCCGCGCAGGTGTTAACCGACCGCGGAGAGGACGTGGTGGAAGACGACGATGAGGGCGACGCCACCGCCTCGTCCCCTCCGCTGCTGCAGCTGAGCTGCACGAGCTGGTCGGCGACCGCCAGCTCTGTCTCCGTGAAGACCCCTCCGAGCCCGAACACCCCGCACGCCAGCTGCGGCGCGCACAGCGCCATGGCTAGAGAGTAGAGACCTCGAGGAGGAGGAGGAGGGAATGGAAATATCTGGGTTTTCCTTGGGGCGATGCGAGATTGGGGAAGAAGACGAAACGGGTGGGAGGCGGAGGCGGGCGGGTTTATAGCGAGGGGAACCGACTCGGCACGGTCCGTCGGATCTGCCTCGAGGCGGAGAGACGTTGGGTGACACTGGCGTGTGGGCCCTGATGGTCAGGGTCGGCCGATCGGGCGCGGGCGACCCGGTCGGTCGGATCGGGCTCGAGGCAGAGAGACGTTCGGTTCCACAGGCGTGTGGGCCCCGTTTGTCAGGGTCGGAGTAGTGGACGGGCGCGGCCGCATCGGCGCGGGTCGCTTTGACCGTTGGTTGTGCTGGGGCCTTCGTGGGAAGCCAATGGGGGAGCGACGCGTGGATGCGTGGGGAGGGGGGAGAGTTGAGTGGGCCTTGCCGTCCGGGACGGGGAGGATGTGGTAGTGCTGGTGGGCTGGTGTTGCAACTGGGCCCTGTTCTGCATACGAAAGCTGGAAACAACTGCTCTGAACTCTCTCTTTGCGAGCTTCCATGAAATATCTGCGCATTGGTGTTGCATACAGCACGTCGTGTCGTGTAATCGTGTGCAGCAGATAGCAGTAAAAAAAATTGGATTTTGGATGCCCTGTGGTGTGTGTAATCACCATTAACGAAAGTGTACCAAAGAGCTTCCTTGTCTTTGCTGCCGTCGGATGTGGTTTCAGAATTCAGAGTGGCGTTTTATTACTACTTCCATGGAGTTATGTTGAAACTTGGAGGAGTTTGTTCGCAAAGCTACATTTCTATCCGTAGGTTTGTCAGAAACTGGTATAAAAATGACGAAAAATGATCTTTTCAGGGATAATTAAACCTGCTATGAAGATCAGTTCATGTTGCCATGACTGAATCTTTTCAGGGATTGGGTCGCCTATTATGTCTGCATCCGGATGTGAAATTACGTACCTGGGCTGCTCGCCTTGTTGACGACAGATCGATGGTCCTGCAAGACCAGGCTGCAATCATACTTTGTCAGATGTGGGATAAGGAAGGGAGGATGATATCCTCCATGCATTCGCCTGCTGCACACCCGGTCGCCACCAGCATCGGGTCCAGAATTCTGCAATCAATGAAATCCACCGGCACAAAATCAATGCTGCCGAAAGATTCTAAACTCTGCGGACATTTCATCGTTGTTTCTATATCATCCAATCAGTTATAATTTTTTTAATAAGATAAACAAATACGTGATTTATCACTTTCTAAATATATAAATATAATTTTATAAATTATAATAAAAAATAAATTTCACCGTTGATTAGCTAGAATTTAATATGTTCTTTTTTAAAATAGATGTCGAATTTTAAATTAAAAAATAGCACATGTTAATCCACTTCTTAATTTTTTTATAACTATTTAGATTATGCAAATTTTTTTATAACAGTGTTGAGGGGTTTTTAATTTCTCAATATAGCAGTTTATAAGACCGGTTAAAAAAAGTGTTGTGTTAGACTTAAGAGCCAACGTAAAAATTTATCTATTAAACCAAAAAAATTCTGTTAGGTCGTAAACCTCTTAGACGCGCCATATCGAAACCCGAGTATGATGCTAAATAGATAAGGGTCGGGTCATCACCCCTATGATACGCCATATCATGATCTGGGTATGGTGTGTGAATAAGAATCGGGCCATCACATAGTTAGTAGTGCACCACATCGGCGCTCGGATGTGATGAAAAATGAGCATGGGTCTTCACACCTAACTCGATGAGTGCAAATCATAAGGAAGCAAGTCGACATCTGTTTAAATAGCTGAAATATAGTTTTTCTTACGGGTAAGTTAAAAAAACTAGTCAAGACAGTGGTTAGAAGACGTGTAAATATCTTGTGTGTTTAAGAGACTAAATGGAAGGGTCAGAAAGTGAAGAAGGTGGACAGTACTAGCTTTAAGCTCTGGTACATAGGGATAAATTTAAATAAAAATATAGTAGTAATTCTGATTGATAAAAGCCGCAAAAATGTTACAGTGGATGTGCGAAGGTAAGATGATACGATCATTTGAATTAAACTTATCATTAGTGATATATTCTTAAATGTAATTAGTGTGTATGACCCTCAAGTAAACTAGGATGAGAATGCTAAGAGATATTTCTAAAAAGACTTAGATTGATTGATTAGAGTTGTAACTAGTAGCGAGAAGCTTTTTATAGGAAGGGATCTTAATAGCCATGTAGATACGATAGATATATGTTTCGAGGTGACACATAGAGGTTTTGGGTATAGTGGTAGGAATCGAGAAAGAAAGAAAATCTTAAACTTTACTATAACTTTTGATTTGATGATAGTCAACACTTTATGAAACGATAATCTCATGTAGTGACTTTTAGGAGTGGCCAATACTCTAGCCAGATTGACTTTGTCCTTATAAGAAGAGAGGATAAACGAGCATGTATAGATTGTAAGATGATACTTGGAGAATATGTGGTTTCTCAACATAGACTGGTGATAGCCGACTTTCACTTTCTGGTACATGCTCGTAGGGATAAATAAGTTAAAATTGTAAGAACGAAGTAGTGAAAGTTAGAAATGGAGACATCAAATGTCTTTAAGGAAAGAATTATAAAAGAGAACTCTTAGAAGAAAAAAGACGATACAAATAACATGTAGAAGAAGATGGCAACATGTATTCAAAAAATTGCTTCAAAGATGTTTGGTGTGACTAAAGGAAGTGGATACGAAACTAAAGACACTTGATGGTAGAACAAAGATGTGTAAAGAGCTATTAAGAAGAAAAGAGAATACTTTAAACACTTTTGCCATGACAAATCTTAGGACAATATGGAGAAGTACGAGGTGGCAAAAAAGACCACAAAATGAACTATGAGTGAGACAAAGGGGCGGGTTTTCAAGGATCTGTATCAACGTCTGAGTATGAAAGAAGGAGAGAAGAACATCAGACTTCAATCAAGTTAAGTATATTAAGAATTAGAGGGAGTAGCTCTTGGTGGAGGATGAGATTAGAAATGGATGGCAAGAGTATTTTGATAATTTATTCAATAGTGAGAATGAGAACACCACCATCCAATTAGATAACTCATTAGATGACACCAATAGAAGCTTTGTGCGGAGGATCCTAGAATCTAACATTAGAGAAACTTTAAAAAAAATGAAAGAGGGAAAGACGATATGCCCTGATGGTATTCCAATCAAGGTGTAGAGATGTCTTGGGGATATAGCTATAATATGGCTAACTAAGTTATTCAATAATATTTTTCAATCAAACACGATGCATGAGGAGTGGAGGAGAAATATATTAGTAGCAATCTATAAGAATAAGGGAGATATCTAAAGTTATACTAATTACTAAAAAATTAAGTTGATGAGACATACTATGAAGCTATGAGAGAAAGTTATCAAGCACCGTTTAAGAAGAATGATGCTATGAACCAATTTGGTTTTATGTCTGCAAAGTCAATTGTAAAAACAATTTTCTTAATAAGACAAGTTATAGAGCGGTTTAGAAAGCACAAGAAGGACCAACATATGGTTTTTATTGACTTGGAGACGGCTTCTGACAAGATACCAAGAAATGTTATGTGTTGGACTTTGGACAAACATTAAGTCCCAACAAAGTATGTCTCTCTCATCAAAAATATGTACAACAATACTATGATTAAAATTCAAACAAATGATGATAATACAAGTTATCTACCGATTAAAATAGGACTACATCAGGGATCATTTTTAAGCCCACACCTATTTGTCTTGGTAATAGATAAGGTTACAAGAAAAATATAAGAGGATATCCTTTAGTATACACTCTTTGCAAATTATACAGTGTTACTTGATAAGAGTCGGGCGAGAGTAAATAGGAAACTAAAGTTATGGTGGTAAACTCTTGAGTTCAAAGGTTTTAGAGTAAGCAGAACTAAAACCGAGTACTTGATGTGTGACTTTGGCACCATCATACATGATGAGAGAGATATGAGATTAGGAGGCCAAGTAGTGTCTAAGAAGGACATATTTCAATACTTAGGATCGATGTTACAGATAGATGAGGATATTAATACAGACGTTAGCCATAGAAATTAAAGTGGGCTGAATGAAGTGACGTCAAGCATCTAGCATTCTCTATGATAAGAGAGTAGCGCAGAAGCTAAAAATCAAGTTTTATATAACGGTGATTAGATCTGCTATGTTGTATGTGGCAGAATGTTAGCCTAAAAAAGACAACAAGTTTAACAGTTGAGTGTTGCAGAAATACATATTACGCTAAATTTGTGGTCATATAATAATGGATCGAGTCTGAAACAAAAATATACGTGATCAGCTAGGGGTAGTACCAATTAAAGAAAATCTTATCCAATATTGATTAAGATGGTTTGGCCATGTCTAAAGAAAATCCTTAGAGACACTAGTATATTATAAAATCCTAAGTTAAGATAATAATGTGAGAAGCCAAAACTAACATAGAGAGAGGTAATAAGAAGAGACTTAAATATTATGATATATCTAAAGATCTATACTTGATATATAAGTGCTTAAAAAGCAGCTATTAATGTGTCTGAACTATGATTTGAGACTCTTGTTGGATTTCAACTCTAATTTACCCTAACTTAGTTAGGACTGATAGTCTTTGTTGTTATTGTTGTATTTAGATGACGTATAGGAAATAAGACGATATTTTCTTAGGAGTTTAAAATTCATTCTCCAATCCTGCTAGAGAGAGTGCTGAATCTTTCATGTTCGAACGCTTCAGTTATCATTATCAACTTGTCATTTGCAATGCACAAGAACGGTTTAGAGTTCAGACCCTTCGCGTGGCAGCGGTGGAAGTTTCAATGAGAACCTCTTCAATGATGGCGGAGATAGTTTACCATCGGCAAGTGCTCCCTTCAATCTCCTCTAATGTGGAGACTGAATTTAGCTGGCAAGGAAGCGCAACTCTACCCTGATCTTACTCACTGCAAGCTACAATACTTGTCACTTGCTATGTTTCTATAACACCTCATTGCACTTCTTTTTATTTCGCATTCCATTTCGATTTCTTTTCATAGATGTGCACTCTTTTCCTCACTAATATTCATGTGTAATTGCAATCTTATGTATCACATATGCTTCTCTGTTCTTCTACTATTTTTTATAGCATTTTATATTATGAATATGTAAGAAGATTACTGTTGTGAACCTAAGCCTCCTTCAAACTCTAGGCTGGCAAGGAGAAAATAGTAGATCCGCTGAAATGCCATTACTAAAGTGGGCTTCAGTAAATACCACTCTCAACAAGGACGGCTTTCGCTTAGAATGCCATCTTGGACTATATTGCCCCTAACTCCTATTCTTCCACCGAAGGAGCTTGCCAGCGATGACTACACTCTATGGTCACCGCCAACATCAACTCCCTAGCAGCAACGCGCTACTCCCTACCCTCGAAAGTGATGGCCTTCTCTTACCTCAAGAGCTCAAGCTCCGTACCCATTTCCATCGAGGATGAGGTTGAGGAGAGAATGGCAATAGGGCGGTGAAGGAGGAGAAGCCCAAGGGAGCTAGGCAGTGTCGAGACACCCCCATGGCTAGCTTCCCAATGGCACGGCTTCTAGACGGCGTAATGACAAGTTTGGGGCAAGTGGGCCAACGAGATCAAGGCAGCGAGGAACAACAACAGTAGCCCCAGCGGCAGTTCACTCGAGCCTGAGCACAACCCCTCTTCCTTGGTGTCTCTGGGACCTCGGTCGCTTCCGCTATGACCCCAACCTTACCTTGACAAACTCCACTACACCAGCGCGAGAAGGAGACAAAGGTAGGCGAATGCGGTAGGGAACGAATGCGTAGAGGGAGAGGCAGCGAGTAGCATGGAGAGGATAGCATGCTCAGAGAGACAAAGGGTGGGGATCCCCTTTCACCTACTCCCGTGTCAATGGTGTCTTTGTCAAGTAGGAGCGCGAGCAGCACAACTCCATCGAGCAAACAGACTCTGCAGCCAAAGCCCACATTGAGCCACAACCGCTGGGGAGTTGGTGCTGGCGATGCCCATGACACGTAGTCATCGCCAGTGAACTCCTCCGATGCTTGAAGGAGGAAGAAGAGCCAGGGCAATATGGTTCAAAATGGCATTCCAGTAAATACGTTCTTGTTGAGCATGGCATTTTATCGAAGCCCACTTAAGTAATGGTATTTCAGCACATTCACTCTTTTGTGATGGTTCATATGCAATTTTCTCGCTAGGAATAAACAAGGGCAAAAAAAATCTATCAGCTTTCCTCTCTAAAACTGTTTACGCCGAATCGATCCTCCATGTTCACCGATGAAGGTTCAATGTAACGTTGCGTACACGCCGAGACCTAGGAGATCTACTTCACTCCAATTTAGATCCTTCGGCTTCGAGGTCACTTCATCAGGTTGCTAGAGTTGTAAGCGTGCCAGTCAATTTGACACTACAACTAGGAAGGAGATGCATCGAGAGCCAAAACCTACCGGAAAAAACCTAGACGAGCTAAGGTGACGATGCATCGAAAATGTATTGATCTGAGAGATGGTTTATAAATTTTTAGAAGGTCTATATTTATACCCTAAGATTACAAGAGTTCGACACGGTTACAAACAACCTCCGAACGTTATTTCCTAAAACACAAAAGAAACTATCTCTAAGAAATTAACAAAATTAATTAAACTTACCTAATCGTACAAGATATATTCTATAGAGATAAAGTGTCATGCCGTAATTTCCACAGCTTCTCAGACTTGGTCCTATCCGGATAACTTTTCGTCTTTTTACTAAACCAAATCAATTCTCAATCCGTCCGATCAACTCTTTCTCTGTATCAATGGGACTCTTTCCATAAGCCAATCGGCTCTCCAATCCTATCTGTGGAGCTTACCAAATTTTGGTGCAAACACATACCCCCCCAATTTCGAAGCATAAGTCCTCAGGTTCCCATGACTCTGAAATCTTCTCTCTTGCCTCTTGTAATCAGCTTTCATGAGCCGATATAGTCTACATTAACTGTGCTAAGTTGTCAAACTCATGGGAGAAAAACTTTTTTCTGATACACTTTGATAATCTTTGTAATGTCAGCACTACTAACTTTTCATCGCTTAAGTCCAAGCTATAGCATTGGCTCCGTACATTATAGAATCTTTGAATATACTCCGAAATCGATTCCTCCTTCCTTTGCTTCACCAATATCAAATTTGTGAGCCACATCTCATAGATTCCTGCAAAGAAGTGTCTATGAAACTATTTTTCCAGATCAGCCCATCCTCTGATTGAATTTGGTGGCAACGATATAAACCAATTAAAAGCCGATCTGGAAAGTGACAATGGAAATAGCATAACTCTCAAAGTTTCTTCTACCAATGCTTGTCCGCACTAAGCCAAGAATCAACAAACATGTTCAACTATTGACACGTTGTCTTACCCTTAGAATTTAGAGAAGTCTGGCATCTTGTATCGACATGATAACAATACTCTATCAAACCACTTAGAATATGGCGGTCAATACATAAAATTTCCCCCCTTTGGTTTCAAGTCAAAATGTTCCTTTGTCACTTTGGATATTTTGATAGCCCACTCATCATCTTCATCGTTTGCCCCCCGAGCTGAATATATCCATCAGACTAATTGAACATCGCATCTATGAACCAATATCTGACGATATATGAATTGGTGGCTCTTGAGTATATAATCTATACACTCTTTTCCTTATCAAGTTCTGAAGCATACTTGTTAACCCTTCATATTAATCATTCAACACGTGATGTATGGCTTCATCAATTAGTTCTTGGACGGATTTCTATAAACTTGAAACTATAGGTTGAGTTGGTTCACTGATCAAAGTTGTTATTGGAAATAAATTCTTCTGAATCGGACTGTCTTGCGTCATACAAAAGGATTGCAAGCACAACCTCTCAAAATCTTTCACAAACTGCTCCACCTACTGCCACTGCTCTTCATTTAGATATTCCAATGCGACCATAATAATAATATCTTCATCGGCTTCTGCATTGGACGAGCACGCCTTAACATCAACCTCTTCTTCACACATATTGATTAAAACTGTGTCCCTCTAGTTGATGAATGAAATTCTAACTTCTAACTAGGCGATTGTATCGTCCCGCCGATCGATGAGTGAAATCTTCAGTGGATGAATGGACTAGCCGACGAACGACATCTTTGGTCCCACTGGATGTGCCAAAAATATGTTCACACCGAATCGGTCCTCCGTGTTCGTCGATAGAGGTCCAATGGAATGTCGCGAACACGTCGATACCTAGAAGATCTGCTTCGCTCTAATCAATTTAACTCTACAATTGACAAGAAGATAAACCGATGAGTCAATCGACCGATAGGCTGATATGAACTTCTGCTATCGATTGGTTGTCGATAGAGGCTTAAACACCCGTCCATCGGCTAGAAAGTCGATGAAGGCATAGGCAAATGGCAATAAAGGGAATAAAAGACACATCAGTTGTAGAGCCAATAGCATTCTAGAATAGAGTGGTGCTGTGAATAAGATAAAGGATCCATCGGCTGTAAAACCGATGGCATTCCAAATAGAATATGCCATGGCGCTCCGGATAAAATAATGGACCCATCAGCTGCAAAGTCGATAGCGCTTCGAATAAAATGTGCGATGAATAAAAAGGAGCAAGACCCGATCTCCCGAAAGTATGAGACCTAGTGACCACCGTGATGGTACTGTTAGAGTCAGTCTCGATAGATCGGACTGAACTGAGACAGTATAAGACTGAGCCTAATGGCACAGAGATGGTGGATACTAAATTGGACTCGCGGACGGAAGAAATGGGCAAACACATCGGCTAGCTGAGCCGATGAGAAGAATTATCTAAAGATATATGTATATCGGCTAAAAAACTGATACACTAAGCATGAGGTTGTGTATAGATAACTCATCTGCTAGCTACTCTAATAAAACATCGAGCAAAGATCTATCGGCTTATGGTTCAATCTACTATCAGCAATCTAATAGTTTGGATCTAACTGATGATGATAAAAGAAGGTTGATAAACCGATAGATCCCACACAAATATGATGTGATATATTCGATTGGACGGAGAAATCAAACCTAACCGATGCAGCCCCGTATCGAGAGCCAAAACCCATCGGAAAAAATCTAGACAAGATAAGGTGGCGATACACCAAAAATATATTGATCTAACAAATAATTTATAAGCTTCTAGTAGGTCTATATTTATACTCTAAAATTATAAGAGTTCGACACGATTACAAGCAACCTCTAAATGTTATTTACTAAAACATAAAAGAAAACTATTAATAAAACTAATTAAACTGAGCTAATCTTATAAGATATATTCTATAAGGATAAAGTAACATACTGTAGTTTTTACGGCTACTTCTCACACTCAATCATTAAGATAACTTTCTGTCTTTTAATTGAACCAAATTCATTTTCAATCTATCCTATTGTCTTTTTCCACATATTCTTTTTATAAATCAATCATGTCTCCAATTCTTTCCGTGAAGCTTACTAAATTTTGATGCAAACATAAACTCATCTGGAAGTAGCTAAGTTTGTTCTGTAAACTCAATCAGAGTTCAGACTTAAACATCTCGTGTTCAATGTTGTTGCCATCGGAAACGCCAAGCCAAGTAAAAAACATTACCACAAAAGCTAGACCGAAGAGCCTGAAAAAATCGACCCAAACTTAACTAGAATTACAGGACTTAATCCGTTCAAGGATTCTCTGACCCAAGGCTACTGATTACGAGCGAGCCATCACAAGATCAAATCATTATTCAGACTTGACCTGGTACACAACAGACATCAGTAGAGATTATCAAAGCAGAGGTGTGCTATGTCACTGTGCGTGTAGATGTCGACGACCAAGCCAACCAACCTGGCAATGTAAATCATGCAATATTGCAATAGCCTCAGGAAAGCACTGATTTATTAGCCATTGGCATTCAAGTTTCCAAGTGCAAGAACACATGGGCCACCTAACCTCTGCATACCAATTCCAAATTCGATCGATCATGGTGACCAAAGCTGCTTCTTTGTCGTCCACCGCCCTGCTACTTCTCCTGGCAGCGGCGGCGGCGGGATTCGCCGGCGCCACGGAGTACACGGTCGGCGACTCCGAAGGGTGGTCCATCGGCCCCAGCTACCTCGCCTGGTCGCAGAAGTACAACTTCATCGCCGGCGACACGCTAGGTCAGTTCGCCGTCGATTCGCTCATTAGCATCTTCGTCTACCTCTGGATCGACCGATTCAATCTAGCTCTTAATTTCTCTGTCCGGTGCAGTGTTCAACTACGTGAAGAGGCAGCACGACGTGTTCCGGGTGACCAAGGACGCTTTCCGGACGTGCGACCCGACGAACCAGACCACGCAGAGGTGGGCGTCGGGGCACGACGTCGTGGAGCTCGCCGCGCCGGGGAGCTTCTACTTCATCTGCAACGTCAGCGGCCACTGCCTCGGCGGCATGAAGTTCTCCGTCGCCGTCGGCGAGTCGCTGCCTCCCCCGTGGGCCCTCCTGGCGCCGCCGCCGCCACCACCCATCGGCTCCGGCGCCGCAGCGTCGACGAAGCGGCGGCGACGGCTGGCGTTGATGATGCCAGTTTCTTGCCTCGCTCTGATCATCGGCATGTGGAATTAGGTGGTGATTAGTAGCACGATGTGATTGATCAAGATTTATTTATGCATGATTGTTAACCTTGACCGTACCATTCATCGCACTGGTTGGAGAGAGAGAGAGAGCGAGCGAGCTACTAGTGACAGAGAGGCAACGTAGCGATAACGGTGCCCAGATTAGAAATGAGAGGCCGAGCTCAATTCAGTGACAATATGTGATTTTCACTTGTCAGAGTCCGAGTTTTTTTGTGGAAATTCCTTCCCACCATCAGCCGATCAATGTGTTTTCAGCCCAGCAATATTTTAGTATGGTTGATTGTAAGGAATGTACCGAATTCTGGTTGCTTTCGATTGGTTTTTTAGCTAAACAAGAAGACCAGGGTAGATTTTTCATCCGTTGGACAACTCCAGTGAACAACTCGATCCTCACATTGATGATTGATCAGAGTACGTGAATGACGATCGCATTATATTCCAGACACGAAAATTTTGGGGCAGAAGTATATGGCTAGATAATTAATTAAGCTGCACATCCAGTAATTACCACGACAACATGTGTACTCATATTGACATACTATAAGCCTGCTAAGTAACGAAGCATCAAGCATCATCATAATTAAACGCGCGTTACAAGATAGGTAGGGCCGGCGTAGTACCATGCACACATACATATATACCGGCACTCCGCTTATTTTACGAACGAGTCACACTCCCAATTAAAACGAAGAACAGAAGCACCCATAGACTGTAAATTAAACAACGAAATCAAGATCAATATTAATCAGCTACTAGTAGATCTCTAGTATCAACGTCGTCGTCGTCGTCCTCACGCCGTCACGCTGGTGCTCCTGAACGAGCTGAACGCCTTTGCGGCCTCGCCGCGCAGCACCAGTTTGTGGTACACCGCCGCCACGAACGCCCCGATCACCGGCCCCACCCAGAAGATCCACTGCCAAAAAGTTCATCATCAAATTAATTTGTCGATTAATTAAGAATTTTTTAAGTGAATCTATATCCGAGATGTTTTGTTCGTTCTCACGTGGTCTTTCCAAGCTGTGTGCTGGTTGTACAGCACGGCGGCGCCCAGGCTCCTTGCCGGGTTGATGCCCGTTCCAGTGATCGGAATCGTCGCCAGGTGGACGACGAACACCGCGAACCCTATCGGCAGCGGCACCAGCACCTACACATTCATGTCGTCAAGATGTCAGCGCGTCCATGCATGCATGGAGCAGAGTAGCAGTCGCCGGAGAGCACGTACGGGGATGAAGGAGTCGCGGGCGGTGCGCTTGGGGTCGGTGGCGGAGAAGACGGTGTAGACGAGGATGAACGTGCCGACGATCTCCGCCCCGAGGGCGCCGGCGACGGAGTAGCCGGCGGTGACCGTGTTGGCGCCGCCGCCGAGGTCGTTGTAGGGGTGCTTCATGATCCCCTTGACGATGCCGGCGCCGCAGATGGCGCCGAGGCACTGCGCGACGATGTACAGCACCGTGCGGACCAGCGACAGCTTCCTGCCGAAGAAGAGGCCCAGCGTCACCGCCGGGTTTATGTGGCCGCCGGAGACGCCGCCGGTGCAGTAGACGAGGATGAAGATGGTGGCGCCGAACGACCACGCCACGCCGAGGTAGCCGACGCCGGTGCACGTGTCGACGGTGGCCTTCTGGTTTTTGTACCCGATGACGGTGGCGATGCTCACGTAGAGGAAGATGAGCGTCGCCACGAACTCCGCTATGAGGGCACGGTACAGCGACCACTTACCCAGCTCGCTCGTGTCCAGAAGCGGCGCCGGAGGCGGGTCCCAGTACGGCGCCTTCGCCGGCGCTCCGCCCTCCGCCGTGTCGACGGCCACCTCCTCCTTCGACGCCATCTCCTCCTACTGCCTACCACGAAGACGATAAGCCAAGAGGTGAGGTTTAAATAGGCAAGAGGAGAGCAGCATGCTTGCCGCGAGAGAGAAACCAGATATTTGGCGCGGATTCTTTCCTTACGACTCACTTCTTCCTGTACATTCTTTTTTCTCTAGTTAAATTACCAAATTTAAAACGACGGTAAATTCGACGTGAACACGACACGATTCGGAGTCACGTCCACGACACAGCGACGTTTTGGTGCTCATGTAATTAGCACCTTTGTCCTTAGCGGAAACGCCAGCGCGAGTGATCCCTACGTACTTGGCCAATTCCGGCGAGTACGATATCATTTCTTGCGGCGGCGGAGCCATGCCGATCCACGTCGCCGGTAAGGTTTTCCTCCCCGCATGCTCTGCCCGGCCGTCTCCGGTGAGGCCGCCATGGCTGCCGTTTTCTCGTAGCGACGTGACTTCGTCGCGTTGCGGCGCGCGGGGATTTTTTTTAATTTGGGCATCCGTCCGTCCTGTTGCTGTCGCGGCGGACGCGACGCTTTTGTTTACTTTACGTCTCTGACGATTTTGGCTTCGTGTATTTTGCAGTAATTAACGTGCGCCAGATAACTAATTAGTGAAAGTACAGTTAACTACGTGGAGCAGTAGCAGTTTAATTATCTGCTGCTCACCGCTGCAACTGCGACGAGAGGACGTGGGCTGTGAGTCAAGCACGTGCTGTGATAGTCCTACCATGTGCAGGTAGGCTGTTACACTACTTGTTGGGCTCAGCCAAGCAGGAAGTGGGCCACGAGGCCCACAATGAATTCGTGCAGAGCATGTGCTGCCAAATAAAAAACCAAAAAAAAGAGAAAAAAAAATGACAACGGCCCACCAAGTTTGGTTACACGAAACTCTTCTTTCTTTTTCTTTGTGTTTTTTGGATTTTTGGCAGTGGACACCAACTCTGAGCTGGGATGCAATTACAGTGTATAGAGATTATGTGATCTTCTTTGGATTTAATCACAGCATCAGATTAATTCTAAGGTATGTGGAGGGGACAAAGAATAAGGAATCGATACCATCTTGGAGTTGGATCGCATCATGATTTTTTGCAAGTTAGGTGAGTGATGAGTGAGTTAGGCTCAAGCGCAACCATGCGATGCGTTCGTTGGACGATTTATGACAGTTAATCAGTGATAATATGCCAAAATTAGCAATCATCTGGACGATCATGATAATACATGTACTAGTATGACGATTGATGATTAGGTTTTCCGCGTGAAGAGAGTTGCTACGCAACACCGTGTGTTTTGTAATTTTAGTGTACTATACTTGGAACAAAACAATATTTTTTTAGCACATGCACAGGCGCTAGCTGCTTCGTGATCAATCTTTGCATGGTCAAAGAAAGAACCCGATACTGCCATACCATACCGGCTATTGAAAAAGAAACCATTTTTTTCCTTTTCCGTATGTTCATTTTTTTAGAACACTTTGGAGTATGTTGTGTTGTTGTGATAAACAATGGGTAGAGAAGACGGCGTGGGATCGATTCGTTCAAGAAGTTTTTGGAAGATGTGACCGGCCATTTATTAACAACAACAACAGAAGTCTCGAGGGTCAGGTCAGCGAGCGCCCAAAAAAAAAAAGGATTGAGCACTCAATTCGTTCTCGTCGGATGCATCAATGAGTGCACGTACGTACTTGCCGGCAACGGTGGTGGAGAGTTGACTTATTTGTGGCTCGCCGACACGGCATCACACATCTGACAAGTTAGCCTACGATTGTTTGAGCTATGAAAAATAAACGAAACAAACAAAATAATAATAATTTATAAGTGTAATTTATGTGTCTGCTATTATTAGTGGTTTAAACGCCGATGTTGAAAAATAAATTTTAATAAAAAAATCCATAAGATTAATTTTAAAAGTTAAGCCTTAGAGCCTATTGGTTGCGGTTGGTACGACAACAATCAGCCGATGTGAGCGTTGACCGTGCACGCGTCTTAAAGCAAACAAGACCTTGTTGACTAGACGAGGTGGCACGTCACGCTCGTGCCCAGTGGATCGCAGCTGTATATATCCGTCTATGTGGACGGAGTAGATCGCATGAGACGAGCCTGGTCAAAGCGTCAAACGTCCCAGCTGCCGCCCTGCTTGGCTGCGAGAGGATGGCATCGCGTGGGCCCCACGGACGGAACGTCATTACCAGCTCAAACAGGCCAAATTAATTAGAGCCGTAAATTACCCATCGGATTTGCTATAAATGTGTCGCAAGATTTTTTTTGGTTAAAAATCAGTCGTTTTCTTGACGTCGAATTATGTTGAGATTCGTGCGTGCTATTGTGTTTCAGGAAAAAAAAAACCTCTCACGGAAGCCTTTACCAGCTGAGCGACAAGATGACAGTATTCGTTTAGCCAAAAGTAGGCTTATATTGAGTTATATTGATAAGTACAATATAATTATAATTATAGTGTAACTCTTAAGGTAGATATGTTGGGGTGTTGTTAATCATATTGTTTGAAAAACAAGTTCCCGATTAACCTGGCCATACCGTACAAATAAAGTTTGTAGTTGGAGACCCGTCGTTTGTTGTGGATGATGCGGCTAAAAAAATCTAACTGTATTTTCCTCCGTTTTCTGTCAAAACATGTTTAGCTAGTCCCGTTACCAATTAGCATCCTCCCGCGCGGGCCCCACTCCAACAAAGCCGATTGGAATCAGATCGAAGCGACGCCAACTTTTGACCGGATCGATCGACCGGCCGCATGCACGCGCCCTTTCGGCGCGCGCGCGCTACGCACCTCAGGTTCGTGCCGATCCGATCCGACGCACGCGACTACGCGGCCGTGCGTGTGGTCGCACACTGTACCGTGACACGAGCACACGTACCCCACGTCATCCGGTCAAATGTCAAAACGTGCGCGTGTATGTCGCATGCTGGGTCGGTACACCGGTTTGCCTTGGCAACTCATCACCGTGTACGTCGACCTGTCACGTTTCGGTGGTACCATATTTACTCCGGTATGTACACCTACGTCGTACTAGTGCCACAACCAGTATGAAAAACGCCTGGGTGTTGACTGCTTGACCTGACACGATTAGCTTGCAGGGAAAGGGACGCGACCTCTCTCACTGACGAGTGGGCCCATCTAGTGTCCAAGTGAGCTAACCTCACAAGTGTGCCGTTAGAGGTTGAGACGATAAAAGATAAGTAAAGGTGTAAAACGAGAAAATTATTAATATAGAATTAATTAATTTTAATTATTATATCTTTTTAAAAACATTTAATATTTTAAAATAACTTCTATATAAAAATCTTTCATATAAAACTGTGGTAAAAATCTAACATTGCTAACGGGTAGAGTTGGGTCAAACAAAATCGTGAAACTGCCCACAATCGGATCTGTTACCCTGTTGGAAAAAGAGAAAAAAATTAAGTGCACAAATGTGTGTAATAAGCTCCAAAATAACGAGAAATCAGATAGTTTTTTTTCCAAAAATCAGGTGATGTACAAAACCATGCCATTGGCTATAATCCCCAATGGACAAACTAACGTGTTCCGCGAAGGCCATGCTCCTTCACGAATCATCATCGGAATAACATGCTGATTACACGCTGTAAACCGAAATTATGAAAACGTCTTGCTGTTTTTTGTCTGAATATTGTTCAAATTTACTTCAGCAGCTGTGGCCACACCACCACAGCACAGAAGCAGCTGCTGCCGTTTTGTTGCAACAGATCCCTCGTCCTCTTCACCGGAATTTCCCCGAAATACCCTTGCAATCTCCTCTAATTTTCCTAGCTACCCTCGCACCGCCACTGCTCTCCTCTCCCCGGCCGCCTCCTCTCCTCCCCACTTCCCCTGCCTCCTCGTCTCGTCTCCTCCATTTCCCATCTCGTCGCGACCCAAAACCCCCACCTCGAATCCAAGCTCCCCGCCCCGATGTCGCCGGCCGCTAGTGGTGCCGCTCCGACGCAGCCGCCGCCACCGGCTTCTGCGGTGGGCGCCACCGCTCCCTCGCCTCCTCCGCCGCCGCCTGCGGCGATCGCTGCGCCGGATGCCGACCGCGCGCCGCTGCCACAGGCGAATCGGCGGGATCCGTCAGGTTCGGCGGAGGGCGCCGATCCGGACAATGCGGCGGCGAGGAAGACGGCGTGGAACGTGCCGGCGCCGCCCCCCGCCGCCGCCGCGGCGGCCCCCGGCAGCATCATGGGGGGCGGGCCCGGGTCGTGGCCGGCGCTCGCGGAGTCGGCGGCTCGCGGGTCGTGGCCCAAGTCGGCGTCGTCGGACTCCCTCAAGTCGCTCTCCGATGGCTCCGCCCCTTCCGCATCGGTATTGAATCTCGCGATCAACTCAATAAGAGAATATCTCTCGTTTTAGTTATCTAGCAACGGGCTGATGTTTTTATGTGTTTTGATGAGTCTATCGATGCGATCAGGAGGATTTGATTGCGTCATCTCTGCAACCGCATCCAGTTGCTAATCCGATCTCCGGTGGCTCAAACCCTACTTCTTCGTCTCCACCTCCCAATGCTACCGCGGTGGTTGCGTCGGAACAGAATGGCAACACAGACCAGCTAAATCCAGTTCGGCATGGTGGCGGCGGCACCGGTGGTGGCCACAGTGGTGGTAGTAATAGCAGCCGTGATGGAAACACTAGCGACGGTGGTGATGGAAACTGGAACGGCGGAGGCCTTGGTAGTGGAAGCGGTTCCAACAGGAGCTATGGTCACGGCAACAGCACGAATGGTGCTGGTGGTGCAAACATGGATAATACCATCCATAGCAGTGGCACCAGTAGCAGTGGCCATGACAGCAGCAGAAGGGCATCAGGTAATAACAACTGGAACAATAACGGACGAAGCGGTGGCAGCAACCATAATGCTGCTGGCAGTGGTGATGGCAGCAACAGAAATAGCGTCCTCGCCAACCTCTGGTACAATAATAGCCGAAATGGTAGTGGCAGTAGCAATGGTTTTGGAGGTCGTGGTGGTAACCGTAATCGTCACGACCATGAGAGAGGGGGTACTTTCTCCCATAGGAACTACCCCTGGCACTCGCCTATCCCACCCCAGCAACAACAGCCAGGCATCTACCAGCCTGGACCTTTTCCCCGACCGCCACCGCCACCAGCCCATTTTATGGTGCCACAGCCTTTTGTGCCATATGTTCCGCACTTTGCATACCCTGGTGAGCGCGAAATTCATCCTTAACTTCTTTGGACAACTTCCCATCATTTTGCTGTAATATGGCTAGTGTGGTGATGTGCAGCTGATGTGCAAACCTATCCTTTCTACCTCCCACCCATGGAGCAGTTCCAGAATATGCACCTTGTCCGGCCGCAAATGCCACCATTATGGGTTCCCCAGGATCAGCAGAATCTTCAAGAGGAGATCCGCACGCAGATAGAATTCTATTTTAGGTAGTGAATGTGCTTATTTTTTAATAGGTATTCATGCTGTTTCTTGGTGCTAATTGTTTTTCTTCATCTCTTTTGTTGCTAGCACTAATAATCTGTGCCATGACACGTTCTTGAGGAGACAAATGAATGATCAGGGATGGGTACCCATTGACCTAATCACTCAATTCAACCGGGTTAGTTTTTTTTTTCATTTATGATTTTATTCTTGTTCCTGTGTTATATAAGGCTGTATTGTTAATGTGGTTCCTTATTTTACCCCCCCCCCCCTCAGTCCTCACACACTGAATGCTGCTGTGCAAGATCATAACTAATGCTTGTTTTCTACATAGCTTTCAGAACTGCCCCATAATTCTGTTGTTAGAATGTTGGATAGAAAATTGTAATTACCGCACAATTCTAATCCCTATGGTTTAGAGTTTTGTTCTAGAAGGCATATTATTTATTGTTTCCACATGATTCATGGCATTGCTGCTAGCTATGGTGGTTCTTACTTCTCAATGTTAACAAGATATGTGATTATATAGCAAAATAAGAATTGTTATGCTTTCTTGGTGCAAGGCAGTAAAAGATACCTCTGTAAACTGCAGAGTATAATATATGAATGTTACAATTCTCAATCATAGTTATGGATAAAAAAAATTATAAGTCTCACATTTGAAGTTTTTAAAGGAGAAACTCAAATTGTTTTGGCATCTCCTTCTCTGGTAGACTTACATGGGTTGCTAAGTCACATCGGACTCGATGTTTTTTTTTCTTCCTGACAGACTTATTTGTAATTTCTTATGATCATCGAGCTAATCAAACCACCAAAATATGTATGCCATGTTGCCATGATATTGCAAGATCGATTGCAGTTCATAACAGCATTGCATCTGTTCTTGTAATTGGATTGTAATTTAATTTAATTTTTTCAAATAGTTTCATCTATTTAGCAGACAGTATGATAGTATGCCAGCGATTATATCTGCTTTATTATCCTTTTCAAGATGCATTTCTGTTGGAAGATGATAGTATCTCTGCTAGTACCTTATTGCATTTTGTCCTCTATAAATTTGTAAGATTAATGTTCGATATGTACCCTTGCTGCACCAAAATGCATCCAGTGCCCTGTATTGTTTGCAGGAAGCTAATATAGTTGTTGCATCCTGTGCCCTGTACTCATGCTTTCTTTTTATGGCAAATTGTTCTGAGATTACCTGTAAGCATTGCTGAAAGGTATTTGAGGGGTAATAGGCTTATTTCTGTGGCATTGCAAAGCATATTACAGAGGATGATGCCTGTGGTATCATATGTTTTGAGATTTTCCTTGACACCTCTGAAGCTGCTGTAATATTCATTGAGAAAGCATGATTTGCAGACACTTCTGTTGATTCATGGTTGCCACACCTTGTGCCCATGTATTATTACATGTGCAGTATCTGCTAGCAGCTAGCAATAAATCAGAAAATAATGATTGTCTAGTTTTGAAATGTTTAATATTGCTAATTATGATACCTGCATAGAGTGAAAACATTGGTCTTGTATTGCAAATCACAGCATCAATACGTAAATAACTCCATATTTTAACAAGTGAGAATGGGATGTTGATATAGGATTTAAATATGACATTGACGTATCATTGTGAATACATGGATAAGCTTGATAGCTGCTACTTTCTAGTGAGGATTGCATTACAGATCTCCACTTGGGTATGCTTTAACTCATCATACATGATCTCCAATTGTGAATGCTTGCACAGTTTCAGCTGTTGGGAATATATGACCATTATAAATATACAACAATCGGAACTTGGGACTAGGCAGTTGATCATATTTTGATGTTGATGCCAAAAAGAAAATGCACCTTGCATTTCTTTTGTTCTTTTGTCATAATTATTGTACACACATACTTTTTAACTGATCTGCAACTATTTTTGTTGTCCTAGTCTGGTAGGCTGGTAGCCTTGTTTTTCTGACACCAATTTTTAGATCAATCAATAGTACCATGTGCAATGATCCAGTATATTTGCCACAGTTCTATTCATCACTACTTGCTTGCTTTCTTTTGTAGATGAGGAGATTTACAAACTTGGTAGACACCAACTATATACTAGATTCTGTTCGTGGCTCGGAGCTAGTAGAAGTGCAGGTTTGTCCACACAACTGCAATGTTGGATATACAGTTTGTGCTCACTGCTGTATCAAATTAAGATGATGTGTTCTCAACTGATTTGTATTTGCATTTTTTTTACTATCATGGCATATTTACAGGGAAATACCGTCCGAAGGCGCAATAATTGGGCAGAATGGTTACTCCATTAAATCCCCATCCTGCAAATCAGGTTGGTTCTCCCTTAAACACATTGGCTTTGCTTCTGAATGACACTGTTTATCTGTATACATTACACTTGTGGAGATTAGGTACTAACTGAAGTATTTATTCAGGCCAAATGCAGGTTGAGATGATGAAATACGGCTGGCTGTTATCCTGGAGAGCCAATTAGAAGGGGTTGCTCATTTGATCACGTGCTTAGGTTTCGTGATGGATCATGGGTGTACAGTGGGTCATTTCAGAGTAAGAAGATTTTGTTTGTGTAGGTCAAACATGTTGGCAGTTCGGGAAGGCGTATTAAAGGTATTGCAAGGGGGCCAAATACACCAAAAATAGGAAACGGTTTCCAGAATATAAATCCCTTTTTTGGTCTGTATAGTTTTGTCGGATAAGGAAACGGTCGGTGCTTTTTCATCATAAGACGATGTCCTCTTTACAGTTGTGGATATTCTGTGGGGTTTATTTTGGGATTACCCCGTCATTTTTTGGTTGCATGCACAATGATTCCGGTTACTGAAGCAGCGAGGTTACCAGAATAATTTTGTCACATTTTGTTTTCTTTGAAGCGCTAGCATGCTTTGTGAAAACATTATGCGACTGCTCTCCTTGATGACAGCATCTCATTGCACGGTCGCCAATTTGTATTGGCCAAAGGGATACAGGGGTTTTGTAGAATCGGTTATGGTTCATTTGGAATTTTGGCCTAATCCAGAAGCTTTGGGTGATTCATTTTAGCACACGTCAATTTGTATTGGCCAAGGGATACAGGGGTTTTGCCGCATCAGTTATGGTTTATTTGGAATTTCGGCCTAATCCAGAAGCTTTGGGTGATACAAAAGGCACCCAATCTGGATCCTATTAGATTTTTCTCCCAGGCTTTCACCAGATGGACTTAGACCCAAATTGATGTATGGCTTTCAGGCGTTTTCATGCAACGTTCTGAGTACTCTTTTTTGCAGGGGAGGGAAATACAAGCATATACCCGTCTGCTTTCACGAATTCTTCACAAAATTCTCTGAACCCGTTGAAATCCAGGATCTGGAAACGAACAACAAGTTCAGCATGGCTTGAAGAGAAGTGATGCAGGACAGTTACACGTGCCTGCAGTGTGAAGCAACCACTGGTACGTACGTTGGTGGCAAAGCGAAGCTCGTGTGAGCGGTGGGCTCTTGTCATGTCCTGGCCTGGCCATCTCTCCCAGCCTCACCGACCCAATTAACAAGGCCGCCGCCTCCTCGTCGCCCAAGATTGTTTGGTTGTTGCCTTCGCGAACTTATCAAATGATGGTCTCGTTGCCTGGGTGATTCCTGCCTGCCTCATTGGTTACCGGGGCCGGTACTAGGCCACGGGATGATGGAATCACAGGAGATAGATGCCCCCCGTACCTGGATAAGACGACAAGATGTGACATTTTTTTTCTGTCGAATTTGTTCTTTGGCCCGCACCTTTCAATTTTATTATCTACCACGGTATTAGTCAAAAAAGATTTTCTTTTTTTACTAGTAGTAATTGTATTCTGCTGTCACTTACACTCTGATTACATTCTGATTGGTTGACCAAATAAGTTTGGCTGGCCTGTGGTTGTGGCTGTTGTAGCCGACCATTGCCTTGCTGCTTGCGACGCTGTTATTATTGGTTACGTCGTAGCCGCAACCAAAGCCTCTGAACAACCTAACCAATAATAATTTATAACTAAAAATATGTATTTGTATTATTTATGGTTTACAACCTAATGGCCAGAAAATATACTAGTACAATGAAAAGAAAATTAAAATTAAAATTTTAGTTGCAACTGATAGGTTAATAAATAGACAGAATATCAAAGTGTTGAGCATAGTTGTGTTCTTTCCTAGTGCATTCATAATATACTTTAAAAGCAAGTAATATGCATTAAATGTTTCCCTACAAACCGGTAATAAGCATTGTGGAAGCCGGTAATACGCATTGCGGAAGCCGATAGCAAGAAATAGCATGTAGTAAGCCTATGGCTAGGTTGTAAGAATAAAAAACATTTAAATCAATCTCACTGCTCTATCTTCTCTCTTCAACATAAGGAGTTGATACTACTTCATGATGAGCAGGAAGAAAAAAGCTAATGGAAAAAACAATTTTTTTCTTATGGGAACTAATCTAAAAAAACCTACTATCTTAGCCCTGCTACTTATAATCTAGTGAGGCAAACATACATTGCCCTTACAGTATGGAACCATTTTATTTAGTGGGGTTTATTTAGTGCCATCCTTTCCATACTTTTAAATGGTAAGATTTTTATAAAAACTTTCTATACATAATTTTTCTAAAAATATTTTAGATCCATTTTTCTATAGTTAGTTCATTCATTCGTATTATCATAAAATTTAAAATTATTCAGTTTATTCACAGTTATAATAAAATCCATTTTTGTTTATGCAACGGCCACAGGCGGCTTGGTTTGCATCGTCGAGCTAAAAAATTTTTTGGCAGGACCCGACGCGTACCAGTACTAGTACCCGACGCGTGCCTACTTGCATGCCGCAGCTGTTTCAGCCACCTGCCTCCGTCCGGCTGCACGAATCTCTCTGCCTCCGCGGCGTATCAGCGGCAGACACCGCCGTCCTCCGCCCCCTGCGCCCCTCGGCGCCGTACGTCAAACCGAAAAACGAGCCGGCCGGCCAGCCAGCCAAAGGCTGCCGTGATCCTAGCTTGACCCCCCATCCATGACACAATCACAGGCCCACGTACGGCGCCGCGCCGGCGACGGACACGTCGGTGGCAACAATGGTGAGGGGGGGGTGGTGGTGGTGTTCCGGCTTTTCTTGTGATGGGCGCCGCCGCTGGCGTTGCCGGAAGGGACGGCCACCGGCCAGGCAAGGCCAACACCGCCGCCGTACGCGCGCGCATGCATGGCGCGGCGAGCTGTAGCCGTACGTATGCGTCGAGATGCCTGCCGGCCGGCGCTGGCCCTTTGCTCGCCCTGACTGCATGCGCCGGCGACCACGGACTTGACTGGCTACTGTAGCTAGCGTATGAATAGAAAAGAAAATTTTCGCTGTTCTTTCTTTCTCCGTTATACGACGGGAGACGCACACATATAAATGGACACCCATAAATACTTCTCTAATACACGTTTAAAGAAATAAAAAATAATAATAAGTCCTTATAATCACTAAATTTCTATTAGAACTGTGATCGCATATACATAATATTGGTAGACATTGTAGCACCACTACTATCAACCGGTAATTCCCTTATTTCAAAATAAAACAAACCCTCCACATCACAACACAATTTTAGTAGTGATACTACTTTGTCACATAAATAATGCATTTCTAACTAGAATTTATTTAATGAGAGACATAAACACTTTTTTTTACCTTCCTACTATTTTATAGTGTAAGAAAAATGACATGTTAGTATATTTATTTTAAGGTTGAAGTACTTCCTTAGAAAAATTTTCTTTTTATCACTAGTTATCTTCCACAATGAAATTTTTCTAACGAGTGCTACTCCACTACTTACTGTTCTTGTCAAAATAAATTGAGTAAATTTTGTAAAACTTTTGGAACATTCATAACTCAAAACCTAAGTTTTATAATTTGTTTCATGAAAACATAGCTTTTGGAGCAAAGTGTTTTATAAAACCCTAGCTATAAGCTTATATCACCGTTATTTAAAAAGTTGTATGAGATATTTTTTAGCACATATACATCTTAGTTGCTTTTCAACCAGCTTTGATCAACGAGGTGTGATATATATATATATACACGTGTATATAACCCATTATTATATCATCATCGATTATATTAAAATTTTCTCAGTGAAAAATTGAGAAAAAAAATAAAAAAACAAGAGGGAAAGTAAACTAATGTGAATTTATGTAAAAAATAATCACATGTAACAATAAAATTCGAGTATTTTAGATAAATATGGTGTTTCTTAAAACTTTGTCTAAAAATAAATAGTTCCTTAAAATAAATCACAATAACTAATGTTTTGGGCTACAAATGGTTTTTATGAAATTTAATCAAATGTTTGATGCTCACCTACGGTGAGACTAGCTAGGGAGTCTATGACACCATGCAGGATGAATGCTGCAGTATGACTGGCAGGTCTTCCTCCAATCAACACCTTTTAACTACAGATTGTACTAATTCTCTGCACCTTTAATTAATCAATAGTACTACTCCTCACGAGATCTCGGCGCCACGAGACGCTGTCAAAGTGCATTTTCTTATTCCAAAGTTATTGGTACAAACATTAATCAGGTGTAAGGTAGCCGTTCATCCAGTGTGTGCTTCAATGATCACCACAGTACGTCCACTTTGGTGTGAATCTAGGCTAGCTTGAATAACGTCATCCGCTTCAGTTTTTCAAGATACCCCACTAGTTTCTACTTGACCGATTTCGTACGAAAGTATGGGTTGGTTTTACAATGCAATAAATTATCCTATTAGCTTTTTGGTTGCTAGTTAAGATTTTTTAAACTAATTAGTGTATGAAACTTAATATGTCAATGGAGAGAAATCTCAAGTCCCTTATAAAATATAATTGTTTTTAGGATTAAAAATCTATACTTAACTCAACTCAACTTTACGCTAGAGTTAAAAACCAATAATTAAAATCCAATAAAAATTTTTAAATTATGATTCAGTCAGATAAAAAATTCATATCTATGTAAATTTCTAAGGTTCCAATTTCAATGCACAAAAAATCATATAATTTTGGGGGAAATAAATCGATCCATCATCTCGAACGTTTTTGTTAAATTGATTGGTGAATGCAATTGGAACTAATTAGCCTATATTAGAATTGCTAATGCACTAGCTAGCTGATATTTTTTTTAATATAGACTAGCTAGCTTTGGGTTTGTCACGCCACTACCTTTTCTAGAGTGGCCACATATCCTGATCTAGGGCATACAAGCATCTTGAGAATCTGGCCATGACGGCTTTTCAAGCCACTGGCCCCTGTCGGGCAGGAGATTAAAAAAACCGGTGGTTTGGCTAGAAATGTCACAACAAAAGTCCAGTGCAAGCAAGACTTGCGGCAACGTCGTTAAGCTAAGCATTGAAATTACAGAAAACCATCGAAAAGAAAGCTCCTTTTTGGAGGATTCAAGTTAGTCAAACATATGCATGCATCATCGCCATCAACAAATTTCTTCGTTTCTATACGAGAGCTGGTATCGTGAATTTTAGGGTTGGAATGTTCGCTTCGAGCAAATGTTACAATTAAAATGCTTCATGTGAAATTTTTATGCCGTGATCTCGGCGGAGCAGACGGTTCTAATGGGATAGGCAGGGTTTCTTTAAAAACACATAAATTTTACACGAATTAGCTTGCTTCTAACTTAAATCACTTGAACTGAAAAATGTGATTAAAACATTTTGTTTTTTGAAGGTAGCATTTCAGGTAGCTAAGTTTGGAAGTAGCGGGAGGAGAAAACGACATGGTAACAAACAAACGCATCAATATGAACCCATGATAATACGGAGTGATAGAAGATGGCTTCTCTCCTTCCCTCAGGCCCGAAATGTCATTGTTCCAGGAAGCACTAGTTACCAAATATGTACAAGCAGCTCATCTTTGTACGTAATACCATGCGACAAGCTGCAGGCCATTACTACTGTTAATTGGATCCATACAGTTATAGATTTGACTGCACAATACCATTACAATACTTCTAAAATTCCATTATAAAATTAGATCCATGCCATGTGATATGTCTCAAACACGTTTTGAATATTTTTATACCGTATTTTAGTATGGACCAAATTACCCCTATCTCTACCCTCACATGGTTTTCTCCCCATCCCTACTCTCCTGTCGTCTCTGCGTCGGTGTCGGCGTCGGCATCGGCGGCAAAGCGAGAAAGCAGCAGCAACAACGGCAGAGCAAGCGGCGGCGGCGGCGGCCGGCAGAACAACGGCAGCGGTGACGGCCAAAGTGAGATGCAGCAGGGGCGGCGACGGCGGCGGAGCAATCAACAGCGGTGGCGGCCGGCGGGGAGTCTGCAGATCTAGTGGCGGCGCAAGGAAGGCGTGGATGGCGACCGAGAGCGGCGACGGCGACCACCACGCTGGATCCTGTGCGCTACTCCTCCCTCCCGCCACCCATCGCCGACGCAGCCATGCAGCCCTGCCTTGTCGCAACTCACAAGCCACCTCCCCTCCGCCGCAACTGCTCCGCAACGGCGCATTGGCGTCTCTCCGGCGGCGTGGAAGCTCGGGGTGGGAAAGGGAGGGGGAACGACGCGAGTGGCCGTGCAAGCGGGCCAGCAATGTCGAAGCTCAAGGAGAGGGCGACGGCGCGGCCGGCCAGCGGCGTCGAGGCTCGATGCGGCTGCGAGATGGCTCTGGTCGAGAAGAATGTAAGACAGGGCCCACGTGTCAGCCAGACAGATACAGGGGCATTTTGGGCGATACAAAATTACAGTGGCCTGCACGTGGGTTCAACGGCCTTTGGGTGTAAAAAAATAGCAGAAAGAATTGCAAAGGCATCTTTTCCATTACTCGAATTATAATGACATTTTTTAAAACAGGCATATAAAATTTATATGGTATGGGATCCAATTAGCTACCACTACTACCATCGTGGACTCCCACAGAAGCAGCAACACCAAAACAGAGCAAGGCAAGCACTGCCACAGCTAAGCTTCCTCCTAGGGGACTAACAATGCATCATGCTAAGCTAGCAACTGCCAACACTGTACAGATTAATTAAGGCAAGTGTTGCAAGCTAATTAAAGCTTAATACTGCAACTTGTCTAAGTAGCAATAACCATAATAACCAAGGTCCACCTGAATGTACATATGCCTGGTTTAGCTAGCTTGCTGCTAATTAAGCATGACAGCAACACAAGCTATGCGAGTGGTAGTGGCGGTGGCAGGAAGAACTCACTTATCGCTACTAATCCACCACCATCTCCAAAAACAACGACAAGATCATCAGGGAGCAGCAGCGGCAGAGATCGATGGAGACGCTGTCTCCTACGTAGGAGGAAGAATCAGAATGGCGCGGAGAGAACCCTATGCAGAGTCCTCCTCACCGGCACGGGCACCTCCACCGTCTTCCTCAGCTGGCGGCGGAGGCCGGATGGATCGAAGCGAGAAGAAGAAGCAGAGGCGAAGTTGTCAGTGATCGAGCAGCAGCAGCAAGCATAGCGGCGATTAAACTAATTAACGAGTTAGAAGCTTAGGTCGATCGATCGTTGCCAACCTGCTCGTACTTGACGCGGAGCATATTGTTCTCCTGCTTGAGATGCTCCACCTCGGTCTCCAGGTTGTTGACGCGGGCTTGCTTGCGCGCGCGGGACCTCGCCGCGGACTCGCGGTTCTTGATCATGCGCTTCTTGCGGCGGTCCCCTGCGGCGGGGGTGAGGGCGGGGGCGTCGGCGGTGCACACGTCGAGCTCGAACGCGCACGCGTGGCGGGCGGGGAGGATGGAGCCGTCGAGCGGCGCGGAGGGAGGGAGGTGGTGCTGGTCCTGGTCCTGGTACGAGGCGAAGAAGAAGGACGACGCGGGGGACGACGTCGCCGCGGCATTGCGGTAGCCGCCGCCGCCGCTGCCGTTGTTGCTGGCGTGGAACGGGGTGGAGGCGGCGTCGACGAAGGACGACGATAGGAGGCCGTGGAGGTGCGTGGAGTTGAGGCTCAGCGCGGTGGAGATGAACCCCCCCTCGGCCGCCGTCGGCCGCGGCGGCGACGCGCTGGCGCTGCTCGTGTTCGCCCACATGTCCTCGTCGTCCTCCATCGCCATATCTCTCCCCGCCCCCCCCCCCCCGGCTCGCCGCCTCGCCGCCGCCCACAGGAGGACCTCTTCGCTGTCGGTTTCTTTACCTCTTTTGAGCAAGCAAGCTCGCGAGCTCAGCTCAGCGTGACTGTGACACACAGAAAGAGAGAGGAGGAAATGGTAGCAGTGGTCGCCTCGCTTGCTTGGCCGGCTGGTTTTATTCAGTAGCTGAGCCTGTGACTGTGAGTGGGCCCCACCTGCATGCACCGAGTTGCTTTGCTCACGCTGTGTCAGGGGTCAATGGAGGAGTGACGCGTGTGCATGTGTCTTGCGAGCGAACTGTTCGCTGTGCAGCACTGAACAACACCAACGGACTACTGTTGCCTAGCGTCAAGTCCTTCTCTGAGGCTTCTCAGGACGGAAAACTGCTACGTATTATGTAAAAAAAAATATAATTTCTTTTAAATAAATCATATGAATCTATTTTTAAAAATTATAATAATTAATAGTTAATTAATCATATGCTATTAGTTTTTTTTTCGTGCCGCTAAAATCTCCCAGTCCAAACGCTAGCTCGAACGGGGCTGAGTAGTGAGAGTGACACAGAGCGCCCATGTTGGTCAAATTATTGTCTTGGGCGCCTCCAATCCAATCGGCATGCCCTGCTGAATTGCTGATGCAGCAGCTGCGGCTGGCTGGGCCTCCTCTCCTTTCCTTGTACGGGCAGTAAGATTATAAGACACCTGCTGATCTTCACGTGTCGCTGGGGCCCATTGTTAACGACAATTGATGGTAACTGTGGAGATTACCGCAAAGAAATCACTCATCTATCCATCTTTGGTGCCTGCTTTCTCTGCTCTCTGAAAATGGAGTTGCTCCGTTTTGTGGTTTCATTGCTCCTCTGTAAATGCTTATATTTTATGGTACTGCTAACCTTCGTTTAGTAGAAAAGTAGGACGGATTTTGGACGAATCCTCCACCGTTACATATGCACCATAATTCATGTTAACTCCTCCTCTGGCTCTAATGAGATATGATGTCCAATCAGTTAGGATTTATAGTTAAGATCAGAAGGATAAGGGGTAAGGAAAGGAAGTTCATCAATTTAAGGGATGGTCACGAGAGATAGGACCAAGATAAAAAAAAAAGTGAGTGATGAAGCATGTCATCGTCACAAAAGTCACGAGGATGGAGGACGGTGATGATGAGATAGGCGAGGAGTGGCATGGGGTTAAGAGGCGGTGATGTCTACAATAGCAGGAGAGCCAAAGATAATATGATAAGAGTACTTGTCACCGGAGGAACGGGGAGAGGGAAAGGAGGCTCGCAGACGATCAATGATTTAGAAAACGTAAGGTGTGGGTAGGCACCTATGTTGTAGTTTAAAGGGCTTAGTTTGAAACGCAGCGACACTGTGTTGCAAGTTGCCACAGTCTGCCATCGAAGGATGCACTCTTCTTCGAGGCTCAAGCTGGCGAGCATTGAAGCCTCTCACCCGCCGATGCGAAGGTTGGAGTATCCGAGTAACCATGCAAGCAAGCTGCGAAGGACACCAGACTACTACAACTACGCTTAATTAATTGGCGAGAGCTGCAGCAACAGCAAATCCAAATCCAAGCGTCGAGTGGTGTCAGTCGTCGCTGCTGCTTGGACACCCGCCTCCCTGGCTCACTTTCACATCGCACACAGGCCGATTCGACCTGCGCTGCGATGCAATACGTACGGCCAGTAGTAGCTGGCAGCATTACCTGCACTCTCGGAGCCTCTTCTCGGTCGCTCCAAGCCTTCAAATGTATACTGACCTGAGCAAAAAAACCGGGCCGGCCGGTCGGGCCAGGCCCAACTTGGCAGAAGGCCCACAATCTTGTAAACCTGAAGTACCGAATTTTTTACGTTGCAGGTACGTAACGTGTTTGGTTTGATTTACTTACTATTTTTATCACAGAACAGGTGCGATTTTTTATTTTGTCCCAGGTCAAATTATTTTAGGGCTTATTTGATTTGAAGCCAATTGTTGTCCTACCACAATTTTGATAATGCCAAAACCTTGGTAAGTTTTGGTACTACCAAATTTAATAGAATAGGATTTAAATTAGTGTGGTTCAAAATTACTAACAAACTAAACATTCATTTCTAAAGTTGTCAAGATTTTGAAAGGAAAAAAAAGGTTTCAATTCAATCAAGCCCTTAATTTTGACTAAATTTATAATAGTTTGACTTAGAACAAGTCAAAAATTTACTTATTTTAGGATAAAATTGTAAATGGTAGCAAAACAAGCAACCCCTAATGTCAAATATTAAAAAAATGAAAAATCACGTGTAGTGTGGTGGTTGAAAGATCTAATCTTATAAACTTGTGTTATATGAAATTTGAGTGATTAATGACGATATATATTGGAATTAAGTGTTTTTATCGGTTGAAGTTATTATGATATCAAGATAAAGGTATTAATAAATATATTGGTAAAGAAAATATATTAAAAAAGTGGAAAACGAAGTGATTTGTATGGCAAGACGGTAAAGGGCAAACAATGCTCAACTATGATGGATCATTCGGTGATAAAGAGCAAATGGAGGGTTTGATGCCGATAGAATAATACGGTGGAGAAGGACGAGTAAATGCATCACGTTGATGGACCATGTAACACCGTATGAAGTTATGAAAGATCTACATCAATCATTTAAATAGTGCAAAATAAAGTGCCGAAGATCTATATAATGCAAAGTATTGATCAAGGCAAAGACATAATTGATTTGGGATTAATGTGTTTAATGAAATATAGGGAAATGGTTTCGACGGTGAGATGTAGTTGACGTTGACAACCTCAAAGGTAAAGCAAAATGATGACACGAAGGTATTTCTAGTAGTATAGTTTTTCTATTTGTCTTTAAGTATAGAAAATGATATACTATTAATAGAGATATAATATTAATGTGTTTTATTTTATGTCTTGATGTTTAAAGTACATATTTTAAGTGCTTTCTTAAGAGAAACCTAAGTCTAAACATGTTCTATAAGTAGTTTTAGAGTTTGTTATTGGTTGGGTTAGGTAGCCTCTTAATAAGCTTTTCATAGAGCTTAATATTATAAAAACAAACTTTGGAGCAAGTTATAACTATTTTTTGGGATACTGTTATGGAGTATCGAATACTCCAAACATTTTGGCCGAATACTTCAGACCAACCTTACTATTCAGACAGAGAAGTTTCGCGAAGTTTTTAGGCGAATACTCTGGACATTGAATATGTAACGGTTAGTTTTTTAAGATTGGGTATTTAAACCTCTCTACCTATTCATCTTTGGTTGTTATTTTTATGGCTGAGTTTTGGCTAGAGTAGATATATTCAAAGTCAAATAGCCCCTCCTAAATCACATGTCTTGGTGGTAGATCTTTGTGTGAGTGATTTAAGAAGAGAAATAGTTGAGTTGAGAGATTGAAAGTAAGTGAGTTTCACTCAATTCTTTAAGTAAGCAAATTTTCAATTTTGTCTGTTACTCTTAGAGATCAACATCTCCTAGATGACTAGGAGTCACTGGTGAGCTCTCAAGATTGTGGTGAGTCGTTGGAAGTGTGTGAATGTTCATCCTCACATCCGCAATGGAAGAGATAATTGAGTAAGAACGATTAGAGGATGTTTGCTAGAGTAAGTTTTACTAGAGTTAGTAACTCGTTATCTAAGTATATAGACCATAGTGGTCACTTGGGAACATATGCTTGTATCAATGGTTGCTTGAAAGACAAACCTTAGTACTTGGTGCTTGTTTGGTGAGGTTTATGATCGAGAGAGATTTGATTTCTTGGATCTCTTAATTCAAGAAATAAATCTTTTGTTTCTATTTTTCTATTGATTTGGATTCTTTCTTTCCTCCTCTACTTTTAGGGTGCATTTTGGACATAGTGAAAAAGATCAGACTGTTCGGAGACTTTGACCGAAGCTTTCTGTCTGACAAAAAATCTCATCCGAATACTCCGGCTGCTTTGACTTCTAGAAAAACTTCATCATCCAGATACTTCAGCCCTTTTGTTTGAATATTTCGTAGGAAATTTTTATTTCGCTGTAAATGTTTTTTAAAATCAACTATTTACCTCTATAAATAACATCAAGGTTCTGTGGTCGTTGATACATGACTTTAAACATTAAATTTAAATCTTGGTTTATATAAATATTATGTATATGTAAGCGGTCATTGGATAAAATTTTAGTGTGACGTTATACCGTTGGTTTTTATTTATTTCAGCGGTTAGGATTGAGTAGGCTTCAAAATCTGGTGATGCTAGGATTATGCAGCTTGTCTTTTCAAGCGGTTAGTATTGTGTCCCTGGTTCTGTCCTTTTGGGCGGCTGCAGTCAGTCCTATATTTTTATAAGTGTTTTGCATATGTATTTCTACCGGTAGTTCTATTATATTTTTTCTATTTCAGTATTTTAGCATAATTTTTCAGATATTACTGTACTCTACGTTGTCATTTGACAACCGTGACGTGAAAAAGTAGTGCGACAGTTACAAACCTGCGGCCAACATACCCAAGTGGGCGAAGCGATGGGGGGTGATGCCCATATTTCGTTACATGTGCAACAACTATGCGAGCCATGCTGCTAGTCCTTGTCGTAAAATGTAACAATTTTTTTTCTAAATTACCAGGATATGTTTAGTTTTATATTAAATCATTATATTTTAAGAGAGATTACGTTGTTCTTTACTACTCCTTGTACGTATATACCGTGCTTACATGGCTAGCTCTGACCGGTATATACACACATGTCCAAAGTTGGTAACAAGCGAGAGCCAGAAATGGATACACCGCCGGGTTGTTGGGCACCACCCCACTAGCGACCAAGGTAGGTGGGAAGGGGCTAGTGTGTAGGTTGTATTTAAAAGTGATGGCGACAGAAGGTAAAAGATTATATAATTTTTTAATAGTTATTAATAATATAAATAATAAAATTATTTAATATAATCTACTTTAAAAATGTAATGTAGGACAAGAAGCCTATAGGTAGAATTTTTTTAAAAAAAACTGAGGAAAAATCTTTCATTCATTTACAAACTCGTATTTTTTTCTCCTAGCTAATTTCTCGTCTTTTATAAGTACGTTTTTTAAATATCTAAATGATATGTTTTTTAAAAGAAAATTATAAAAAGTTTATTATCTTATACTTCTAAAATATGTTTTTAATTTTATAATAGTTAATTTTATTATTTATATCATTAAATAGTATAAAAAATGGGATAATTTTCTAATCGCTTACCAACACAACCTACTCCCCGGACGACCACTCCACGCATCCATCCACAGCACCGGCCAGGTGGTGGTGCGGCGTGGCGTTTGCAACCCGGACCCAACGTGTAGCAGCAGGGACTACCGAGGCAGAGGCAGTTGGTAGGTAGGGGTAGCACGCGAATTGATAGTGCCAAAGCCGGCGGAGGTGCAGGTGCACGCGACGCGAATTTGAGAGTGGCTGGTTGGGCGAGGCAAAATTGCCGGCGTGGGGGCACGGCTGCTTCCCTCGATTTGGGACCCCGTCCCGTCCGGCTTTCCCTGCCAATTAAAGCGCGGCATGCCTTGTCACCACCACCGCCGCAATTACTGCCACCACGACACAAGCCCACGCATGGGCAACACTAGGAGGAGCACGAGGGTGTGCACAGCTGCGTGGAGGCGCCAGTGCGGGGCAGGCGAGAGACCGTACGCACGGCAGGGTTAGGAGGGGAGTGGCGTTACCACCTCGCGTTTCCCGAAAGCGTAGGGCGCGGTAGCGTGGCGTTTCGGTGGGGCGTTTCCAGCGGGAGCGTTTCGGGCGGGGCGACGCGTGGAGAGGCAAGCGAGGACGGCTGTGAATTGACCACACGGGGGCAGAGGCGCAGAGCCGCAGCGCTGCATGCTGCTGCGCAGGGAAGCGGTGGAGGTGGCCAGCAAAGGATTTTTTTTATAGGATTATAGTCCTATCGTCAATTCCATAGAAAAATAAACATCTTTTAATTAATTTTATTTTCATATGTTTTTAATCCATGTGGTATTGGAATAACGTGCTTGCTGCCAGACACAAGCCTGAGAGCAACATGCATGTTGTTTGGTTGGTGCCTGAGGTCCCTCCCTCCCTTTGTCTGGCCTAAGCTCTCCGGCCGGTCGATTAGCCTGTGTCAGGCCATGCATTTTGGTCGCCTGAGGCTCAGGCTAGCACGCTGCCGTGTGATTACTTTGGGTGCTCCAGTAATTACTGCACTAATTAACCAATATAATTATCGTATTACATAATCATACATCACGTTTGCTTTTTTTTTATTTGTCTCCATTACTCCGTTTGCTCTAGATAAGCAATGCGTTGGCTGCTCGAGATGAATTTAACAGAGTTTTTTACTTCATCGTTGAAGTATATCCTCGCACTTAATATCAAAACTACTGTTTAAAAGAAGGCAATATGTGTAAGCCTAGTTTTAAGCTTTTCTGAGGCGCATGTCACCAACCAAACAAGTTTTTGTCAGGCGTGGGCACGAATGAACAACATGCGTGCCTCTCAGGCACGATTCCGAGAGCAGCCACCAAACAGGCCCGTAGTGCGGGGCAGCGCTGTTGGTTGGTTTCCTGTTGGTGAGCGGCGCGGCGGTGGTATCACTGCCATCGCACGCCGTTTGCCTTGCGACCCACCGGTGCGCAGCGCGGCATCATGTCGCATCACACATACCTGCTTGCGGTTGCAGGGGCGGTGGGTGTGTGACCCTCGAGTTCTCCCGTGAGTTTCAAACCTTGGCATTGGACTTTTAACAAGAACTGCTCGTCTCCGTACAACCGTACCAAGGAGAGCGAGGATCTCACTGACGGCGCCATATCGTACGATGGGACGGCCACGCCTTGCAATCTCCTTACCCCCTCTCCTTTTACTGATAAAACAACCTATACAGCATCGGAACGTGGCATATGCAGGAGCTAGGCACCGAATGATTGATCGGTTGCAGATATGGCGGCCCCAAACAACCACGAGATCGATCGAGCTGAAAGGCACATCAGCAACGCACAAAGGAGAACATGGGAACATGTAAACACCGCACAACAGTTGAGCAGGACACCAAGAGCTCACCCAGACAGTCCAAGATCAATTAATGGAGTCATAGCTAGTTGGACACCCTACATCAAGATGTTCAATCCTTGGATGGGAGGTGTCAAACGAAAACGACATCTAATTAAACAACAGCATCTCAAAGCCTAGAGGTTAACTGCATATATGATCCATCCAACTATCCAAAGACGCAACATAAACAAAACAGGGAAGTTGCTCAGGTCCTTTATGTGGCTGGGCACGACTCATCATTGTCATAAAGATAATTGTCATCACAGTATATGCTTTCTGCCATCTCCCAGATCTGCAGGATGTTATCCTCGGCCACGCTAGCCATGGCCCATTTCTGGGTGGGGTTCCACGACAATTCTGATATCTTGGCTGTGTGGCCTCCATGCACGAACAGCAGCTCCGGTGGACCATCGTTTGCATCTTCCTCTGCCTGCTCATCTCCGATCCTGAAAATAACACAGGGTAGTGAGAACCAGGAAAGCCGGCGGTGGATCTAAAAGCAAAAGTGTCGCCAATGGGAATGAAGGCTTTAGTTTCACTTGGGCAGGAGCCAATCATGTCGGTGGGACATACAAAGCATGACAAACAATTAGGACTCTAATTTGATGAATGCAGGTACAATGTAGCTAATCACCTGAACTAGTAAAGTTAAACTTCAAAGAAATAGCTCCTAAAGGTAATTCACATACAGAATAACTAGATGTGTAGCCTTTAACGAGTAGTAATTGTATATGCGTAACAATTTACTACTAAAGGTCATTGAAGCTGTTGTCTTGGGTACATTTTCATTTAGGAGTACTTTTATCTGTTTCAACTAGGAATGAGGCACCTGTAAATATCAGAGTATAGCTTAAAAAATCAACTGCGGATATAAGGTAGAAGTAGATCATAGCAGCCCAGTCGACTAAACTTACCTACTAACATCCCATATCATCACCCTTTTGTCTGCAGCAGAGGATGCTAACACAGTCTCCAAATTAGGATTCCACTCAACCTGAAAAACCTCTCCCCTACAGGAGCGAATGGGCAACAGAAAAGTCATTTGCATATCAGAAAATCAATTATTGCATCACTCAGTTAGACCGGAGAACCACATGTAGTGTAACTGACAAACTGGTTGTCAGTATGCCATGTTGATTAGTGATACCTTTTCTGAAAAAAAAATTGAATGCAAAGGTGCAGATCAGCTCAAAAGTACCTGCCTTTAAAAAAGAATTATTAAGCTCTGCTATATCCTTATAGGTCAGCTACAGGTACCGAAATCAGTGCGATAAGTAGTTTGATTTTGTGTGATATGGGAACGCTATCACTTGCCTCATTCATATCAACCGGATGCTTATTATTTTCTAACACATGGGTTCAAATGCCACAGTATGAGAAAAATAGCAAATCAAGAAGTCCAAAAAAGCACTTACTGCAAGCATTGCAATATAGTGGGTGCATAAGAAAAAACCATTATCATTTTTATGTAAATGATTAAGATGTTCTTTGACGATTTGGTTATTTGCATGCACAAAATGATGCCACACATACCATACACTACTGCACAGTGGCAGTGGGGCACTGGCAGGAGCACGATAATGTAAAAGAGAAGAAAAAGGGAATGACTAAAGAATGCAGGCTACAGCAAGAAAATCGTACTCGTGGCTGTCGAATACATGCAGGCTTCTTGACAGTTTTCGCAAGTCAAACAGCTTAATAGTTGCATCTCCAGATGCTGAAGCCAAGATCCACTCATTAAAAGGATTAAAGGACAAAGAGTTAACCTGAGAAAAAGATAATGTGCATTATGAACAGCACAATAGTTTTACAAGAGTAAACTGTAAGCTCAGAACAAACATCAGTATAGCCTGCACTACAATGAAGAGTAAAATATTGCTGAACCTTGTGTGTAATTTATATTGCAGCACTACAGAGAATAAATCATGAAACAGACAGACAGGAGTTAAAGAGTATTCCTATAACCTTATAAAACAGGCATCATAGGCCACTCCAATGTACATGAAGGAAAGGCTAAGGTCAATGAAAATGAAAAAAACTAATATTCTTGTACAACGAAATGATGTGCTCAGGAGCACAGAAAATGATCAGTTCAGCAACTCATGATTAAGGCATGCTTACTTCTTTTTGGTGTGCCACTATAGATTGCCCTGGTTTGTTAGTACGCATGTCCCACATCATCAACTTGCAGTCATCCCCAACAGATCCAAATAGGTTTTCATCTTTCAGGTGCCATGCAACATCTTCAACAACATCGTCATGAGCCTGCATAAAGCGTGAATATGATATAGGTAACTCTCAAAAGGAAACAGAATAGCAGTGGTAGGAACTATACATTCAACATCTTTGTTAAGCTTGCTGCCACAATACAATGGACTTCTTATGTTGGACAAATCAAATAACCCTCACACAAGGCCTAACTTAGATTTCAGACAAAATATTTTGGACAATGATTTGACTTAAGCATCTAGACCAGTGAAAAAAGAAAACAACTAATAACACAATATGGCTAATGAAATTGTATTATACAATATCACAATATACCCATAAAATGTTTGTGGAGAACTGTTAGCAGATTGGAAAGAGGAATTAAACAACATTGTTACATGAGCTGCTGCCCGTTCAATATTAGTTTTATGAACATACTAGACTTGCTGTTGGCTAGCTTCCTAGCTATTTCTTACCTACATTCTAGATATCTGTTCTTCTGGAAAACAGGAGTTTATTTACTATTCTTTAGAAGTATTGTGAGGTAGAGGTATCTCCTAGTTCTAATACCTCACAAGGATCATATTTTTTGCCCACAATTACATATAAAACACGTCAATTTCCCGCTGTTTGCTAATCGAACTCCAAGCGTCTAGTGCCTTTTAGAACACTCACATTAAAAACTCAGTGTTCTATTTATGTTATGATTTAATTGCTCCTAGCACCAAAAGATGATTGCTTCAGCTTCAAATGCAGCTATGGGAATGGAAAATATGTTCTCTTCAGGACTAAATTCAATAGCTCTGTGCCCTTTCTCTACGCAGTGCAATTATCTGATATGGAATTGTGTAGTTATTTCAGTTATAACATTGATTCAACCTTCTAACATTTGGGAAAGACCAGGAAGTTCATTTCAATATGGCAGCATAAACTGAGATATCATCTGGCAGACCAAATGATCAAATCTTGCTTACTGAATGAATTAGATTATGATTGAATTGTCTTATGTAACATTTAATGACTGTAATGTTGAACGAAAAATGCATGAGGGGAGGGGGCATTTGACGGCGCATTACCTCAAACACATACTGTGCATCCAGACACGGAGCTCCACTCCCAGCAGCGAGATCCCAGAGGCAAATCTTCTTATCATACGAGCCGCTCAACAACAACCCCTCCTTCATAGGACTCCACGCCAGCCCATACCCCTCCGCGTCGTGTCCCTTGAGGACAACATCGGCGCCGCCCTTCTCGCCGCCGTCGCCAAGATGGTACACATGCACCTCGTCCACGCAGGTCTTGGTAGCCACCGTGTACGGCTTCTGCGGCATGCAGCGGGCGTGGTTGACCTCGCCCTTGTGCGGCACCGAGCGGGAGATGGACACGGACGGGGCCGGGACGGCACGGCCCGCAGCCGCCGCCGCCGCCGCCAGGCGGGGTGTGAGAGGGAGGACGGCGTCGGCGACTAACAGGTGGTTGGGGGTCTCGTCGGAGGTGTGGGTGCCGAGGACGAGCCGGTGGGAGCGGGTGGAGTCCGGCGACTGGGAGGGGAGCCACTGGACGGTGAGCGACGGCCACTCGAGCGGCTGGGAGATGACGAGATCGTAGAGCACTGGCGCGTTCTTCTTCCAGTTCTGGTACTCCTCCATCTCCCCCGCTGATGACCTGGCCGGTGGAGGACTCGCCGGCGTGGAGGAGCCGCCGTCCATGGCTTCTTGCGATTGCGCGGGAAGTGGAGGCGGCACGGTGGTGATCTCCCGCCAAAATATTGGGGAGGGGAAGCAGCGGAATCATCGAGTCATTAGTGTTGTGGTTTTATTGCGGAGTTAATGGGCTTTGTGGGTAGAAAAGCCCAATGTCTCATTGAAGCCCAGCACACACAATTTCATGGCCCATTCGCCCATTAAGAAGGAATGCCTAGCTTCGACCTCCGCGTCCGACTCCTGCATCCGCAGTCGCCGCCGCCGCGATGATGCAGTCGCGCCACCCCTCCCCGGCGCGGCTGGGGCTGACCGCCTCGTCGCCGTCGCTCCCGCCCAACCCGGCTGCGTTGAACCCGACCTCCTCTCCGCCGCACGGCAACCCTAGCGCGAGCGCAGCAGCGGCCGCGGGCGCTGCCGCTGCCCCAACCCTAACCACATCGCCGTCGCTTCTACCGCTCCTGCCGCCGCTCCCGCGCTCGCAGTCTCTCCTCCAGCTGATCTGCGCTCTCGGCTCCAACCTCTTCGAGCTCTCGCCCAATCGCGCCGCGTGGATCTCCGCGTATCGGGGGTCCCTCCCCACTTTCCTCCCCTCGTCGTCGTCCGCGCAGCCGCCGCCGCTCGCGACCCCGGTCTCCTCCACCAAGGACGCGTTGTCGCTGCTCAACACCCTCCAGACGCAGCTCTTCGAGGCCGTCGCCGAGCTGCAGGAGACGCTCGACCTGCAGGACGCGCGCGCTCGCCTCGCCCGTGAGGCGCGCGCCAAGGACGCCTCGATCGTCGCGTTCGCGAAGAAGCTCCGTGAGGCCCACCACGTGCTAGACCGCCTCGTCGACGGCTACGCCGACTACCGCGGCGGCGGACGACCCCGAGCCGGTGTCAGACGGCGACTTCGGCGCGTCGCTGCACTCCAAGCTCAACCTGGACGACGTCCTGACGTACGCCCACCGCATAAGCTACACGACCTTCGCGCCGCCTGAGCATGGTGCTGGGCTGCCTCTGCGTGGGGCGTTGCCGCCTGCTCCTCAGGAAAATGAGATGAGGATGTCGCAGCTGTATCAAGTTGTGGATTTGGATGTTGGAGTGCCCAAGAAATCCCAGGAAGCAAAGGAGAGGACTGCAGCAGAGGGAGAGGCCACTCCGCTCTTTCAGCCTTCACCACCTCGGGAGGCAACTATGCTACCAATCACTGTGCCGCATGGGTGGCGGAACGGGGCGCTGCCTCTCGATATTCCATTGCCGCCGCCTGGATGGAAACCTGGGGACCCTATCACTCTACCACCGGATGGCATTCTGGCTGGTGTCAAGGGTGAGGAGCCACGGGCCAGTGTGCCACAGATGCCTGTTGTGGTGCCGAAGGCACAAGAACCAATACAGGTTCGGCATGTTGATCTTGACATTAACAATAGTTCTAGCAGTGATGAGTACAGTAGCGACGTTGGGAGTTCCGAAGAAGATGATGAGGATTAGTTCCTTGGTAAGCTATTTTATGATTCATGTTTTCATGCCGCTGTAGGTCATGTAATAGTAAGAACAAATAATGCAAGCTCTGATACATGATTATTCAAGATCATGCAGCACTATACTGGTATTTAATAGAATTGGGTGACATATCATGTATGTGCTGATTAATTAAACCATCTCACTAGTCAATTTGCTTCTATATATGTAATCAAGCATGGAGTCTAATTTCCTCAGGATGTGCTGCTGCTGTATCGTCAGAAACATGGCTTCTTTTATGGATGTTTAAACTTGAACATCGTGTGTTTAATGTTTGTTGCCTTTCTTTATATATTTCAGTCGTAATTGCTTGCTAGGCAGCTAGCTGGTTATGGGCTTTTCAATCAAGCAAGGCCTTCCATGTTCATGAACATCTGCTTAAGTTATGTCTATTTGGCTACTCACACGCTTTGTAGCTGATTTTCAGTTTAATTTGCTGTTGTTTTTCCCCTAAATTACATAAGCCATTATATTGTATCAGTAGCTTTGCTAATTATATGTCTAACATCATTGTTTTACCTTATGTCTGTACCTCTTATTGCTGTCATATAGTTTAAAACCTTTGTACCATTGTACCAAAGAGTAGTAGCTGAAAACCCGAGATTGTTTTTTCTAAACTCAAGCTATATGAGTTATGACAAGGGAGTGGTTTCAACTTGTAAGTTTGCACTTAAATGAACATGACATTTTTTCTATCTTATTGCACTCTGGCATGTGAGCTCTTCCTACTACAAACATGATACTAATACTATAGGTCTTAGTTTTCATTCACAAGCTTATCTTGCAGATGGTGAAGTAGTAATTGACTCAAATGGGTTAGAATTGCCAAGGCATCATCAGAAGTAACTCATTTTATAATTTTATTAGTGCATACCACATCTTTATGTACTATTTTTTCTATTCAAGAGCTGCATGGTTATCAAAGCGATTTCATCGTAATATGTTTCAGTAGCCTTAGCAGGGTTTTCATTATAAAATATTCAATAGCTATTGATCAATTCTCTTTTGGGTATTAAGATATTGTGTGACTTTGGATTTATACAAGTACAAGGGATGTGTGATTTTTACTAGTTTGCTGCCTCATCCTGGAGTTCTGCATTTGAATGAAATATAGAGTCACCTTTCAGATTTTTAAGCTACTGGTGCCTTTGACAGCGCCCTCTTCCTATTTCTTCCTTTCTTAGTCTTCATATCCTAGCCTTTTATGCAAATGGCTTCGGTTCATGAAATCTGAATTATATGGTGGCCAAGTAGGGAAGGGTTCGTATTTTCTTAAAATATAACTGAAAAGGTGGTTGTTTCTCATATTTTAAAATCCCTTGTTTTGAACAGTATTTGGTTGTTTCCTTTCGACATGAGCCTGTGAGGGTGTGTTGTCAAGAGTACATCGTGGATTTGTGGAATGTGTGGTTTAAGGCTTTATGGAAATTGATGCGTCATTCTCATTATCTTTCCTCTCAGCTTTTTTTACTGGCGTGCATAGCTTTTTTATGGGCGATGGAATACTATGTTTCCTACCAATGGATAGAAAAATTTGCTAATCTGTACCCAGCAGCTTGAACGTTATGGACAACTATGTATGAAAATGCAAACCTGCTTCAAGTTGTTCAACTATACTCAACTTAATACGGACTTTCTAAGTTAGGATAAGGTAAAAGTTGAAATTCAAAAAAATCTTTAAAATTATTATTCAGTTATATCAATAGCTGTTTTTTAAATATTTCTATTCAAGTTAAACATATTAAATTCTTTTGAGTCATCTTTAGTATTTATCTATTTCTCTTTATATTATTATTTTAACTTAAGATTTTATAATATACTAACTTCTTCCACATCATTTTTTTTAATTAGTGCTATCTCTAATTTATCACGTATATACTTGTTTCAAATTTGATTTATTTTTATATAATAATAAATCCAACAAAATATACGTATTTATACAATACTCAGTTATTGAATATGACATCTTTTTATAGGTTAATATTTTACTCCATGTAGTATAGTAGATCTAATCGTTATTCTATAAAATTTGTCTTTTAGTTTCTATGGTATCTTCTTATCACGGAGTATACTAGAGGATTAGCGTCACTTTAACCAGCCCGTTTTGATTTTATGGCTAACATTCATATTAATATTTTCATCTCCCAAACTCACATAATGTGATAGTATCAAAATCACATCTTAATATTCGGTCTTAATTCTATTTACTTCTATATATCTCTTATCAATTAACACTATATTATTTTAAAAAACATACGTTTCTTATAGCCTTATACATTATCGAGAGGTATAGAAGGTTGCCTAATATAAGTATGTCACAGGTTGTGTTAGTTCATGTCCACCGGACAAGCTGTTAGTCCAATCAGACACTGTTTCTGGCTATCTAATCCTAATTCGTCTAGCAAGTTGCTTCTGGTCTGTCTTTTCATAGCTTGTTTCATTGTTGCTCCATCTCTGCATCTTATTTAGGATGTGATGTGTACTAACCTGCTCGCCATCCTCTTAAGTTCGTGTAATGTTTTGCTGCATCTGTATGTACGTAGATCGTAGCTGTTGGATGCAGCTCTGAACATTGATAGATGATCAGATCAGGTTAGTGACTTAAGTGCTGGAGTTCATCGGATGACTATACCGACCAGATCGCCAAAAAATCTCCATGATTCTTTGCCGACGATCACTTGTCGTATCCGCTCTAGCCTATCATGATTCATGCACAAACGAAAAGGCATCTTACTCCAATGATGAACCATCCATCATAGTGGCGATAAAACTCTGAACAAATGCCAAAAAATGCTACCGCTGATAAGGTCACTGCCTCACTGGTTAGCTAATGGCGAGTGGTGACCATGGAGCATGGGAGTGTCAAGCTGCTGCTGCTGCTGTGCGTCTCGCCATGGAAGGTCGCCGCGACGACGGTGAATAGTACGGGCGGCGGTGGCAGGAGGCCGCGGTGCCGGCGGTTCTGGTGTTCGGCGACTCCATCGTCGACACCGGCAACAACAACGCCGTGCTGACGCTCACCAAGTCCAACTTCAGGACCTACGACAAGGACCTCAACGGCGGCGTCCCCACCGGCCGCGTCTCCAACGGCCGTGTTCCGCCCGACTTCCTAGGTCAGCCTCTCCGTCCGTCCAGTTCAATTTAGGTAGGAGAGGATCGCCGGAGTTTCATCGTTATTTGAGTCGTCCGTCCATGACTGCATTCTTGTGCAGCGTCACGGCTCGGCTTGAAAGAACTGGTTCCCGCCTACCTTGGCACCGACCTCGCCGACGACGACCTCCTCACCGGCATCAGCTTCGCATCAGCCGGCATCGGCTACGACCCGCTCACCTCCGCTCTTGTGGTAACGTCTCACAGCTCAAAACCATCTCGCCATACATCGCCATTGGAATGCAAGATATGCTGTAATGCTCGATCGTTTCAGTCTGTTCTGCCGATGCAGGAGGAGCTGAACATGTTCGCCGATGCAGGAGGAGAAGCTCGCCGGGATCGCGGGGACGCCGCCGCCGCGAGGATCGTGTCCGAGAGCCTGTTCCTCGACTGCGCCGGCTCCGACGACATCTTCAACAACTACTACCCCGCCCCCGTCAGGCCACTGCAGTACGACATCTCATCCTACGTCGATTTCCTCACCCAACTAGCCTCTGATTTCATCAAGGCGAGATCCTGCACCTCAAATTCTCACCCAATCTGAAGCCTGATCTCCAATTAATTCAGAACTTGTTCGGCTGTTCGTTCTTGTCGATGTTGGTTGGTATGCAGCAACTTCACCGGCAAGGGGCGAGGAGGATCGCCGTCCTGGGGATGCCGCCGATCGGGTACGTGACGTCGCAGCGGAGCGTCGACGTCGCCGGCGGCGGGGGGCTCGGCAGGGAGTGCGACGCGGCCCGCAACAGCGCGGCGCGGCTGTTCAACGCCAAGCTGGAGCAGGAGATCAGCTGCCTCCAGAGGACGCTGCAGTGTCAGAGCATCGGCTACGTCGACATCTACGGCGTCCTGGACGACACGATCGCCAACCCCGGCAAATACGGTGACCCAGACTCGATTAGTCGTCTTGGTTCAAGAACACATTGTCGAATCCGTCAATTTGTTAGCTCTCGATCACCTGAGAAGATGATCGTTGCTGCTTGCGTGCAGGGTTTGATGTGTCGACGAGAGGATGCTGCGGTACCGGAGAGTTGGAGGTGTCGCTTCTGTGCAACCGGCTGACGGCGACGACGTGCGCCGATGACCGGAAATATGTCTTTTGGGACAGCTGCCATCCTACTGAGAGAGCGTACGGCATAATGGTGGATTATCTGTACCCAAGATACGTGGAGAAGCTACTCTAAGTTTTGCTACTTACACTGCAACGGGTTACAAACAGAGCACAATCTCATGCTGAATTTGCTGTAAAAATTACGAGGGTTATTATGCAAAGATCCACGGTAAACACAGTTTTCCAGCACACTGGCACACGGAAAACTACCAACAGATGTCAGGCCCTTATTTTTCACTTGTAACCTCTGCACCAACTAGGGCGTTCCGATAACCAGAACACGCTTGTATTTGTGTGGACTTACCATATATAGTCCTGTAATCTTTATTGAAACCGATGCTAGCTTGAGCTGCTTTCATATTAAGCATAAGAGAATTTATGTACAGATTTCACTCAAACAGTGAAATTAGACAAAGCGAAAACAGAAGAAACAGAAAATCTGCAGCTCGGCGCGCCTTCATTCTTCATCGGAGGCAATATTCTCTCGTGGTGTTTAGCTCCACACAGGTTCCACGGTAATTTCATCAAATATCTTGTTTACGAGTTCCATAGTTCGTTCAGTAATCTCCTCATTAGCATCTAGATGGAAATCAAGGAGCAAGCATGGCGATAGTGGCAAATGAGGAAGCCGGCGGACATGACCGAGATGCAGAGCAGGGTCGCCGCGTCGAGCAGGGAGATGATGGAAGCAGGGTGTCCGGAAAGTGCTCCGGTGGCGTGACCATCCTCTGGTACTGGAGAATGGAGATGGAGCAGGTGGTGCACGGTGAGCTGGCTCGGCGCCGAGACCCAGAGCGGCTCGTGCAGGGTGTAGAACTTGTAGATGAGGTCAAGAAGACGCCGATCCACCGCGTCGTCGTCTCCCATGGCTGCAGCGCCGCCGCCGAGATCTTTGCCCTTGGCGAGGTTGGACAGCTTTGCGACGACGAAGAACGGGGTCTGGTTCTCCACGAGGAGGAGGCCCATATCCACCGCATGTACGCGTCGCTCTCGCCCCACTTGAGCGAGAACTCAACACGCACGCCACGGAGGCGGCATTCCCGTTCCGGCCAGGCGGAAGGCCGAGGCGGCCCGCGACATGGATGCAGCATATTTAGGCCCAAAACCAGTGGAATTATTGGCCCACTACGAGGGAAACGGCCCAAAATGAGAAGCGTCGGGAAATTGGGCCGCAGCCTGCAGGTTACTTCGATCTGTTACATGGGCCCGTGGCCCGTGGGGAGTCGTTCTCCACTTGTCGTTGACTCCCTCGCTGGCAAGTCGGTCCCTTCCCATGTCGGTGTTCATAACGCCTTCGTAATAAAATCGTACGAAGTGCTCAGAAAGTACAGGCTACGGAAAATATAGGAGCACCACACTACGCTACTGCTCCCATAAAATCGTCTTCTGCTGTTCTTCATTGCAGCACATGTGGCCATTTATTTTCGTCGATGAACAGTTGGACGATCTGTTGCAGTTACGACCTGTTCGTAACCCCAACAGCAACAGATACAGATGCAGCGAGTAAGCGTCAACACCAGCGTGCTACCAACCACGATTTGCCCAAGCAAGATCCTGCTAATCCCTTCATTTCTAAACTAACAATAACGACAAAAAACAACAATAAAGTAGTCAAATCTACGATTTTAATTTCTAAATTAAAATGGTAGGTTTAAATTTTATATGCAATATAACCTGTAACTTATATAATAGGTGTTTAGAGAAATCAAAGCAATTTAAAATCCAAAAATTAACTTATATAACGATCGAAAGAAAACCTCTTCTCTTGATCACAATATTTTACCAGACAATCTGGGAGCGCTTGCATTTAGAAACGGTGTGGATATCATACCACGATTGGCACAGCCACGAGTCCGCACGACCACCTTCTCGAAGCCTCCTCGCGTAGCCGCGTTGCGGTCGGTCACAACACACGAGCGGAGCGGCTTGTGTAGGTAGCCTCTTCGCACGGTTGCCGGCTGGGTTGCTGCCAGGTGGGCCCCCCCGCGCGACCGCTTGCGAGGAGGCAAAACTCGTGACCTCCGCCCGCCGTCGATACGCACGATGCTCTGCTCCGCTGTCCCCACCGCGTTATTTAAGTAGCCTCGCCACCTCCCCCCTCCATCCCACTCCTACCCCACGCGCGCTGCTCCGCTGCTCCTCCGCCGCCGTCTCTTCCCCTCTTCCCCGGCGACGCCATGGCCGCCATCACCACCGCCGGATCCGCCGTCTCCTTCGCGCGGCCTGTCAAGGTATCACAACGGACTGCCACTCGATTCCTCCGATCCGTCTCCACCCTTCGCTAGGGTTTAAGCTCTGCTCCCGGGGTTTGGGGATCGCCATGTGCGTGTGGTTAACCTCACGCGCTGCGCTCTGGGTGGTGTTGATCTGCTGGGGGTTTGGAGGTTCGCCCGTAGATTGCTGTTTTGTGCCTGGCGTTTTCGGGGGCTGAATTGTCTGTGGTGTGGATCTATCTCGGTAGATCTGCGCTTTAGGATTATGCTCGATTGCTCTGTGGGTTTATGGCGTGGCTTCTGGTGTGTGTTCTAGAGTTCGTGGTGTATTACTGACGCAGACATGTTTATGGGCCTGTCGCCAGATGAGGTTGTCTGCTTGTCTGACCTGTCGTGGTGCGTGAAGTTGGGATTTCGGACTTTGGAGCTTACTATGTGTCGGTCTCTGATACTCCGAAGTTGGGATTTTTGGACTTTGGAGCCTACTATGTTACGGTCTCTGATAGTCCCATGGCCCAAAACATGTTATAATTCTAGGGAGATTTGTAATACTAGCCAGTAGTCACCATGTGAAATTGTGAAAAATCAACTTTGGCATATGACTTGCTACCTTCATATTCATCTATAATTCATATGTAGAAAACAATAAATTCTACTATCTCTATCAAGGAAGCAGATTATGCATTCAAGATGGCAACTTATGGGTGCTGTACTTTATGACATTGTAGTGTCTCAATCAAGGTGGAAATGAATCAGAGAATGATTCACCAAGTTTGCCTCTCTCTTGATGAGACTTGTTATGAATGCATGTTAATTTAATGTCATTTACATTCTAAATTTTGGAACATGCTACACATGCTCATCAAGGTGCTATTCTTGTCCTTCACAGCACATGAAAATTGAAATGTATTATTGCTAGTATCTAATCTGACCTACATTTGACATAAGTGCTAGGTTGGGCTCCTAAAACATGGTGAGAAGTGCGATGCTCAGCAATACTTTTATGATGTAATTTCGATTATACAAACTTGCCCTGTTGGCGTTTACTGAAAACAGAGTCCAGTCATTCAAATCAAGAAAAATGGTCTAGTTTGCAGTTTGAAACAATGATTAATTCGTTAGTTTGTGAAGCTAACTGAGATTGAGGTTAATTTTGGCCTGTGTTCTGCTTTGAAAACCAACTTTTGGAATTGGTCCCTGTCATTTGTATTTATTTCTTCACCAGATATATCTTAGATTACCAATGTTTCATGGCAGAGATGCTTGTTTGCTGTTAGAATAGCTTGGACTGATATTTGGTAGTTGTGATCTTAGTTTGGTCATGTGATTTGACATTGTTTCTTCTTCAAATGGATTCTGTTATCTTTTATTTCACTTAATTTTGCTTTCCTTAAGAAGTTATGTTCGGTGGCTTACAGGCAACCAATGTCAGCTCAGTCTCTTTTGCTGGTTTAAGGAAGAACAATGTGGCCTTCCCTCTGCAGCCAGTGACACAAAGATTTGCAGTTCTCTGTGCTGTAAGCACCATACTTCTGTGGATTTTACACACAATCTTAAAGGATTAGATCGCATGACAGCTTTTGTTTCCTTTGTTGAACTCTTGCTATTTGGTGCTGCAAAATATGCATTTGAACAGGCCAAAAAGGAAACGGTGGAGAAGGTTTGTGAAATTGTAAAGAAGCAGCTTGTACTTCCTGAAGGCACTGAAATTACTGGCGGCTCTAAGTTCACCGATCTTGGTGCTGATTCCTTGGATACGGTGAGCCAACTGGATACGATAAATTCTTCTATTAGTTTCAACTATTTGGCATTAACCTCTACATGTCCTGAAATTGTTTGATGTGTAGTTATTAGATATCAAATGACATTTGCGGTTGTTCCTTGTCCATATTATACCAGTTATACCTTTTGAGGGTGGCTTGCTTATAACAAAGTTCTGTGAAAATACCTTTTCATCTAGCATAGTTTTCCGGCATATGATATTTTCTTTATGTTGATTCTTGTCCTAGGCTAAAATTTATGAAGCTTCTATAGTCACATATCATGTGTCTACCGTTTACATAACTCTTCCTGATTCCCTTCTCTGAGCGATCTAAACTTTGTGGGAATCTCTTTGTAGGTTGAGATCGTTATGGGTCTTGAAGAGGCTTTCAAGATCAGTGTGGAGGAATCAAGCGCGCAGTCAATTGCAACAGTGGAGGATGCTGCTGAGCTCATCGACAAGCTTGTTTCTACTGCAAAATAAACTCAAAATCGTTGGAAAAATGTGTCAACTGTCAAAGAGATTAAACTACTGCTGTTGTTCGATGTCCATTTTTCTGTGCTAGATTTTACTGTGGAGAGGTGCCTTAATAGCACATGATTATCATTGGCTGTTTTGTGATTCTATGACATTTTAAGCTGTTGAAGTTGTTGAAAAAAAATCATTGCTGTTGTGTTTCGAAAGCTATTTTCACTAGGTCTTTCTTCAAGTACTCTTTATGAGAGCCATGAATCATGATTAACAACTTTGTAGTACTTCTGCTTTCTTTTCTACTTTGTGGGGACGAGTTGGGCCTTGAGAAATGAGAAGCCCATCTTGTGCTTTCTTATAACAACATAAAGGTTGGAGCAAATGCTCTGATGCTTTGTGCACAGGAGGTCGATGAAACGCGGGGATTTTGTGCCTGGTTAAGTGTAACAGTGCTCTCTGCCATGACAAAAAGAAGAAAAATATGCAGAATTTTGCCAGCAGTTGTCATTATTCCGGATGGTATCCGTCTCTGATGTTTTGCTAATGTGACCATCGCGGACTGACATGCACGAATTTTTCATTTTGGGAACCAATTCAAAAGGTTCGGAATTCAGTGGTGTTATTCATTATTTCCTTCTGTTCAGACAAGCAAAAGATTCAGTATTCGATGGTGTTATTCATTCTTTTCCATCTGTTCAGACAAGCAAGGCACGATTGGTTGCATCTCTAAATTCAGACCTCGGCCTGATCTACGACGGCATTTTACTTATGCCAAGAGCCTGAGATAACACTTTCTCATCTCAAAAATTAGGAGTTTTTGAACTGGAAGTCATCATAAATCATGTTGTACTTTCCGATGACATGAGTAACTCACTCATTGCGAGCTTGCAGCCGAGCGAAAACCCATCATTCTGTCCACAAGCACCGCAGCACGCCGACGGTACAAACGAAACCGCACGAGCCTCAGGCGTGCTTCCCCAAAGCCTAGCTTTTCCTTCATGGGTAACACAAAACAAAACACCCCCTTGCAATTGTCCCAAGGGTACTAAGCAAGATTAACTAGCTGCTAATCCAAAAAATTGATAATCTAATAAAAACACGCCATCGCTAAGGTTTAACCCTACGGCGAGACAATTTTTATCAGCAACTAAGCAAGATTCTGAGACAACGTTGTTTCTGCTGTAAGAGTGGCTCAACAGTACAGGGTCTACAAAACCGATCAAAACTAGCCGGTTTTCACGAAAACCGGTTTTCCCAAGTCATCTTAAGAAATTAACCACTCGGTTTTCCGTTAAGTTAAAAAAAAAATCCAAACTCGATTTTAATTTTTTGACAAAATCTTGCGTGTTTTCCAAACTGTTGAGAGTCAACGGTTTTCAGAAGGTTTTTGCGAAAACCGTCGATCTCCGTGTTTTTTTTTCTTGGGAACGGTTTGGTGAACCCTGCTGCAGTGTAAGGCCATCAGCTTCAGGCCAAGTGGTTCTGCAGAGACGAGAAAGCCATTGTCGGAGGAAATTCCCCGACAGCCACTCGCACGGGCTGCACGGCTGTCGGAGCGGCAGGCGCGACACCCGCTGCCGCCATCGATGAGCTCGAGCTTTTCGGTGCCCGGTTAGCTCTAGCTAGCTACCTAGAGCTACTTGACTAGCCGCTATACATATAGCGGAGGAGCAGAGGCGAGAGAGAGTGGTGGAAAGGAGAGTGAGAGTGAGCTGGTGGTTGGGAAGAAGATCTCGATGGCGGAGGGGAAGAAGGCGAGGAGGGAGGATGAACTCGTGGAGGCGGCGCTGGCCGCGGCGGCGGCGGCGCTGTTCGTGTCGGGCGTCAAGAAGCTGATGCCGGCCGTGCTCGTGGCGCGGTGGTGGCCCGCGGCGCTGCTCGCCACGACGCCGTCGCCCGTCCTGTTCCTGCTGCTCAACGTCATCATCGCCTCCATCGTCGTCGTGTCCGTGCAGCCGAGGCGGGCGGCGGCGGCGGCGGCTGCGGCCACCGCCGCCGAGCACGACGGCGCGCGGTGCGGGGAGGGCGCCAAGAAGGCAAAGAGGAGGAGGAGCAAGAGGCGGGAGAGCGCCGAGGGGACGTTGACGGCGCTGGCGGCGGCGCCCGTCGCCGCTGACGGCTGCTGCATGGCGCTGGCGGTGGTTAAGGACGGGGCGGATCAGACGCTGCCGCCGGCAACGGCACAGGAGCCGCAGCAGGAAGAGGAAGCGGATGGGAACGCGGCGGCGGAGGAGGTGAACAAGCGAGCGGAGGAGTTCATCTCGGCGTTCCGGCACCACCTCAGGGTCGACTCCTTCTCGTCGGGAAGCCGGCGAGGCGGCGGCGCCAGAACCGAAGCTTGCCTTTAACTGGAAGTTGCACCGAGCAAAGAGCTTCTTGTTTCTGCACAATTTTCTCAGTTTATTGCTGTTTTTTTTAACCTTTGAAAGCTGAGATGTAGTTACTCTTTTGACATCAGTTTGATGAAAATTAGCATGCTTGGAACTAGAAGGAACTAGCCGAATTTCGCCCATGTTTGTTTGAAAGAAGAACTGTGTTTTGCACTACTTTTAGTTCTATTTATTATAATATACTATACATACAAGCTTTTTGTATAAATACCGTATATACCAACTAACAAATATCACTAAAAATTATTTAAAAAATTACACATGTATTTCAATAGTATTATACTTATCTATAAAACCTTATACTCAAATTTATTATATTTTAATCATAAGATAATTTTATAATTTTGTTTTTTCTCCTTGTATATAATAAACTTGAAGATAATTTTATACATATAAAATACTACTAAAAGTGTGTGTATATATATATATATTTAAACTTTTAATAATATTTATTAGTTAGTATGTGTAATGTGTACCTCAAGACTTGAATAAGATACGATTTTTTTATATATAAAAATATCAGGCAAACTACGCCAAAATATACAAGAGAAGAATGTTTGGGCTCTGTTGATGATGGCATTCCCAATACTTTATCTAAACCAATGTCCATGGTAATTAATGGCAGATGCCACCTACTCCCTCCACTGCGAAATGACTGTATTTTTAGCCTATCCCAACCTCCCTCGCATTTCGTAATTTTTAATATTTTAGAAAATGACATATTTCTATATTTTTATTATAATATATAAAATAAATAAATAAATATTTATTTTTATTATAGTACTTTTAAGACGTATATATGTATTATTACAATGTCTTTAAATTAAATATTTTTAAAGTTATCAATAAGTCAAACACATCAAACTTCTCCAAACGAAACTAGAGGGAGAATAATGGACAGATACAAAGTTGAAAAAACTAAAATATATTTTAGTTTAAGTAAACTCTCCACCACCTTAATGATCATCAGTGTATTTATTTTTCACTTTAGTAAAATTTAATGTATTAATTAATTTAAAGATATAGTTTTGTGCAATAAATAAGATATACTAAAAATAAAGTTTTTTTCTACAAAGGGAATAATATTTTTCTGATGTGTAGTGTAAGAGAGAGGAGAAACATTACATACATTTGAAGAGCACAAAACATTGCAAAACACACATTGTAAAAAAGATGACCAAGAAACGAAGAACAGATAATTTTGGACCCACTAATAGACATTATGCATGGCAAATATTATTTTTATGATTGTGACTGCATCTAATTAAGAGGGGCAGACATTGCTATTTGCAAAATTATTGGGAGTGCTCTGAATGGAATAGTCAAAATGGTGCTATGTTTTTCATAAAAAACTTTCAAAATTTTCAAATGTATTTACACTGTAAATTCTATATCAGACATTGTAAATTTCAAGTCTTACTAACTGTAGGGGAGAATTAGAATAAAAAACAATTGATTATATACTTGAATCATTGGAAAAAAAACTAGTGTAAATTAACACATAACTAAAGGACAAAAATAAAAGTTAACAAGGAAGAGATATGAGAGGTACAAATATATTCACATGCCAAGAATAGTTAGCAATCACATGGTGAAAAAAAAAGTGATTGAAATCAAGAAAAAATGTGGCATCATATTTGTTTTAGCAAAATTGAACGAGAAGTCAGAAGAATTGTGATTTAAAAAATATAATTATATTTTATATATAACTATACCAAACAATCTACGCTAAAAAAGTGGAGAAAGAAAGTTTAGCCTTCAATGAAGAATGGTGGGTTACACCGGTGACATTGCCCATGGTTTCCACATTTTTAGATAAAAGGTCTAAGGATCATGCAGTCTTCCCTTTCGTCTTCTCACTCACAGTTGTATGCTTTGCGAAACTATTGCCTACGCTATAACATATTATCTATATCTTGCTACCTTTGCAAAATGGTTGCGGTAGCAATGCTTTTTTTCTTTTGGCTTTTCACGGAACTTGCGAGTTAGCTCTGGAGAGGGCTAGAGCATAGGGAGTGCGACATCTCCTTTTAGTTCTTTATAATATAACAATTGCATGCTAGAACATACCTTTTATCCCTTAGAAAAATTCACACATGCGGGTTTTAACATTTTTTCAAAGTAATGAGCAATTTCCTAAATAATGTAATGACCGGTTTCCAAAACAAATGTCCTAATTTGGATATTGATGGGTGACTTGGTTTTGCTTACGGTTTCCATCTTTTTAGATCAAAGTGGCATCCCCCTTATCATCTCACGTGGTCTGTCATGGCTATGTTTGGCTGCTTGTGCGAAAGTGCCTGCAACGCAACGAGTTTAGGCTTTTTCCATGCTTTACTAAAGTGTTTGTAATGTAATGTGTTTTGGCTTTTTTATATGGAATGTGTTTCTGTGACGTGGCCCATGGTCTGCGCAATGAAATGTTTGCAATACCTCACTGCCTTTGCAGAACGTTTGTAGTAGCCATGTGTTCCTGCCTTTTCAGGGAACGTGAGTGTAGCTAGGACTTGGAATGGAAAGATCATGGGAGCATGATATCTCTTTTAAATTCTTCACAACATAATAAACTGGATGCTAGCACATACTTCCCATCCCTTCAAAAAAAGGCATACATGTGTTTTAATTTTTTTAAAGTAATGGATGATTTCTTAAATAGTGTAATGGTTGGTTTAAAAAAAAGTCCTAATTTGGATTCAAGTGCTGTCATCAGCGGTTTCAATTTCTCAGATCAAAGGTTCACGGATCCTGCGGTCTCCCCCTTGTCATCATGGCTATATTTGTCTTGTTTTGCAAAAGTGTTTGCAAAGCAATACGTTCTAGCTTTGTGCATACTCACAATTTCCATCTTATGTACGTAATGGCATGTTGGCTATTGCGAAATGGTTGCAATAGGAGTGCGTTTCTAGCTAGGTCTTAGAGAGGAAGATGACATAGGGAGTGTGTACCTCTTTTCAATTTTGTATAATAAAATAAGTGGATGACAGAACATAACTTTTATGAAAGCATACAAGCTGTTTTTAACATTTTTCAATGTAATGGACGATTTCTTAAATAATATAATTGTTGGGTTTTTAAAACAAAAGTAAATCAGTTGGTGTCATGGATCATGGATTCCATCCTTTTAGACTTAAGGTCCAAAAATCTTGCGGTCTCCTTACCATCACGTTATTGAATGGCTATGCTTGGCTTACTTTGCGGGAGTGTTTGCAATAAGATGTGTTTTTGTTTTTTTTTTCACGGAGCGCATGTTGGTGACATACCCCCACAGTTTGCATCTTGTCTATGTAATGATATGTTGGTATGTCTCGCTATATTTGCAAAACTGTTGCAATTACAATGTGTTTCTAGCTTTTTTTAGCACGCACGATGGCTAGATCTTAGAGAGGAAGAGCAACAAGTGTGATACCACTTTTAAATTCTTTATAATATAATAAGTGGATGATAGACCTTACCTTTTTTTATGCGCATTTTGGATCTAGAATCCATCCAAACAATCAACTAATATCCAAATTAGGACTTTTGTTTTGGAAACCATACCACTACTTTGTTTTGAAATTACTTGAAAGAAAATTAGCCATCTTCTACAAAAGTCACGATGAAGTTAAGGCTCACGTTATGATGATGCTAGATAGGTGGTCACAATTTCACATGACAACACATGGTCTAAGAGAAGTGTACACGTGAACATCCTCTAGGAAGCATGTCATGATAAAGTCAAGCCTCACATTACGATGATGCAAGATAGGTGGTGGCTATTTCAAATAACAACACGTGGCTCAAATAAAGCGTATACGTGGTGGTGTCTTCGATAAAAAGTGACTACGGTGGAGTCCAAATTTGTCATAGTATTGATGCACCGCTAGCGACAATAATAACATTTTGTGGATGGCTCATAAAGCATCAAAGGTAGTTGGTTGTTGCTTGTCAATCAGGATAATTTAGATATCAGATGACATTGTCCATGGTTTCCATCTTTTTAGATCAAAGGTCTAAAGATGTTACAGTCACCCTATTGTCATCTCACGCAATCTAGCATGACTTTGTTTAGTTTGCTTTGTGAAAGTGTTTGCAAGCTTTTTGCATGCTTTTGCATAAGTGTTTGCGAAGCAATGTGTTTTAACTTTTTACACAGAACGCTTGTCATTTATATGGCCCATGGTTTAGATCTTTCCTATAGAACGACGTGTTGATTATGACTTGTTACTTTTGTGAAACGGTTATAGTATTAATGTATTGTTGGTTTTTTATGGAACATAAACGTGGGTTGGCCTTAGAGAGAAGAGAGTATAGGGAATGTGATACCTCTTTTTAATTCTTTATAGTATAATAAGTGGATTATATAACTTATCTTTCCATGTTTTCCATTTTTTTAGATTTCTACAGCCTCCCCACTTGTCATGTCATGCAGTCTTGCATAGCTTTGTTTGGCTTACTTTATAAAAAGTGTTTGTAACACAATGTGTTTTGATTTTTTTTTGCGTGGAATGCCTATTGTTGACGTAGCTCATGGTTTTCATCTAGTCTAAGCAATGATGTGTTGGCTCGCTAGCTTTGTGAAACTGTTGCAATAACAATGTGTTTTTAGCTTTTTGTGGAACATGTGTGATGGCTAGGCGTTAGAGGAAGAGCGTATAGGGAGCATGATATCATTTTTTAATTCTATGCAATATAATAGGTGGATGATAAAACATACTTTTTATCACTTAAAAATTGGCATTTATGTGGTTTTCAAGCGTATTTTGAATCTAGAATTCATCTAAACAACCAAGTGATATCCAAATTAGAACTTTCTTTTTTAAAACCACACCATTACATTATTTTAGAAATTGTCTATTACTTTAGAAAATGTTTAAAAGAAGTAAAATATTAAATAACTTAAAAGAAAATTATACGTAATTGAAGGCTGATATTACAATATATGGCAATTTTACATGTGTCGTATAAGAGAAACGTTCATATAGTGACATGATGTCTTCAATAAAGAGTGATTGCGGCGGGCGACATTCAAATTTATTGTAGCGTTTGTCATAGTGGCAACAATGACATGTTATGGATGGCTTGTAAAGCATTTGAGGTAGTTGGTTGTTGTCTGTGCTTACCACAATAATCTGTGTATATTGTCCGCATGTAATTATCAACTGCTTTTTATGAATTAACATGGTTTAATCCTCTTAAATGTAAAAATGCTTTAAAAAATAAAAGTCGCTATCGTAGAAAAGTGAGGAGGAGGTAGCATTATTGGATGGGCCATCACCCATGTTAAAATGTGGAGAAAAAAATTCATGCCACTTTTTAGCCTTTTTTTAATAAAAAAACCAATTATAACATTATCGAGAAAAAAAGTAATGATATTAGTTAAAAAAAACCAATTGTGTATATAATCACCGAAGTTTTAATCATATACCTCTTTTAACCTACAAATTAAAATTTTGATCATATAACTTTTTTAAAAAATATTAGTATCCTCTCCCGTCCGATGAAACCAAATCCTATACCTATTGTTCTCTTATTTTAACCAAGTTATCTATATAAAGAACAGTACACAGTCTCATGCCACCAGATACGGCACTAACACGCACATCATAAGAGTAAGGCTGTATTTAAAAATGTTGGAAAAAATAAAAAATATCTAATTTTTAAAATTAATTAATACAAAGTTAAAAATATAAAAAAATATAAAAAACGCTAAAAACGAACCGTTAAACCATTGGAGAAAATTGTGTGTAAAAACCGAAAAAAAAGGTTCTCATTATTCCATCACTATCGAACGGATCATCAATTCCGATGTTCATACGAGGCGTGCCTCATCAAATTTCACTAACCGAACACGGCTTTCTAGACCCTTCCCCTCAACTCTTGATTCCGCCCATAAAACGCCCCTTTTTTCACCCCCCACAAGCAACTCACCCCGATCAATTCCATCGTTTTCTAGGGTTTGTTGTTGCATCGATCCGATGGCGGCCGTGGCGGAGACGACGACGATCACCCTCCGCAGCTGCGACGGCGAGGTGTTCCAGGTGGCGGAGGCCGTGGCGATGGAGTCGCAGACCATCCGCCACATGATCGAGGACAAGTGCGCCGACACCGGCATCCCGCTCCCCAACGTCTCCGCCAAGATCCTCTGCAAGGTAATCGAGTACTGCAGCAAGCACGTCGAGGCGCGCGGCGGGGCGGCCACCGGGGCCACCAAGGCCGTCGAGGACGACCTCAAGACGTTCGACGCCGAGTTCGTCAAGGTCGACCAGTCCACGCTTTTCGATCTCATCCTGGTGAGAATATGTCTTTCTACTCTGTTTCATTTGTATGAACTGTGTGATGATTGTTAAGCTGTTCGTGTGTTGTGGTTATGCGCCTCTATTGATGGGTGATGATCCGGTTGCTAGATAGTAGATTGGAAATTTTGGCCCTGTGTGATGATTGTTAAATTGTGGTTTGTGGTTATGCGCCTCTATTGATGTGATGATTCTTAAATTGTGGTTTGTGGTTATGCGCCTCTATTGATGGTTGATGATCTGGTTGATGGATGGTAGATTGGAAATTTTGGCACTTGTAAAAAAAAGAAAGAAAGAAAAGGAGGGCACTTTTTGGAAGTAGATTGGCTTTTTACTTCGACTTCTAAAAAAAAATCCTGTGATGCTACCAGTATTTCTGTTTAGTAGGGTCATTGTGGTTTAGGATTTAGTTCAGTTAGCTGGGGTTTGGGTTTCGTGTATGGTTTATGAATGTGGTAGGTTCTTAAGGCATCATGGCTATAGACTGTATTTTAAACGTACGTTTTGTATTATATAAAGTTGTAATTTAGGGCCATCAAATGCTGTGTTTGTTATCATGCCCTAGTTTCATATTCAACCTGATCGTAATTGCTTGACTCAGGTGCCTAGGATGAAGTTATTAACCTATGTAGGAGGTGTAGAGTGATTAGAACCTCATCAATTTTATTTTGTTGTGTTTCGGTGGCGGTTACTGATTATGTAGTATTTATGGGGCCCTTGCTGACTGTTAATCATGTTGCAGTGCCATCCTATGTGATTAGTTTCTAGGTTAACATTCTCTGGTGATTTTCATCTGTTTTGGTGTTTATGGGTTCCGAAATTGTAGCTTGTTGAGGTCACACGTTATTCACATTTTTTTATTTGTATTACAGTATGATAACTGTGGTTTACTATAGCATTCGAAGCACGACTGGTGATTGTGATGTGCTTGGTATTTAGAAGCTTACAAGGATGCGTGCGTATTTCTTTACTTGAAGCAAAATGTTAAAAATGTTACTACAAGTACAAACTGGTTGAATGGTACTTATGATTTTGCTTCTGTCTCCTTTGTTTTCTTTGGCACATATATTTGTTGTGCACATGATCTCCTTTCTTTGGAAATGCCTTGGTCGGTATCCAAATAGTATTTGAAATATGTAGTTTAAGATATTTAAAAATGGTTTAATTGATGTTTGCTGTGGCATATAATGGAACAGTTATTTTTTCATGCTTGGTCCATGGGACAAGGCATGAGATAATCTACCCTTAACAAACAAACATAGCATTTGGTATTTTCTTCATCCCAGAATGTAATGCTTTGAGTAGTGTTAAGGTTGATACAAAAACTATGTGCATTGTATTGGTCTACAGTGGTGTATTTTCATTGATAATATTTCAGTGATTTCCTAACTTCTGTACAAAGCAATTGTTCTGTCTTGATTATCCATCTGTAGTTGTGAATATTTCTAAAGCATTATATTGGAAGTCTTCAGTTCCCAGCTTGATATTAGTACCATATTGCTATGCATATTTTCTTGCCACTTACCAGGGATTGTTCTGCTTAGATATGGTGTAGAGGAAGGGAACATCTAAACTTGTGCAATTACCGTTCCACATTCTATGTCTTGATAGTCTGTGCAATTACCATTCCACTTTTTATATCTTCATAGTCTCTGTAATTACCATTCCACATTCTATATCTTGATAGTCTATTCACACTAAATTATGAACTCTTGCTCCTACCCATCATGTAGCTACTGGAATATATTTCCACCTTATTTTCTTCCTCATGCTTCTGTTGTATCCATTTTGATTGTTTTCTATCTTTCATGTACAAAGTCAAATAGATTCATGTGCCTGTTCTTTGTTTCAGGCTGCGAACTACCTCAACATCAAGGGACTGCTGGATCTGACCTGCCAGACTGTGGCTGACATGATCAAGGGGAAGACACCAGAGGAGATCCGCAAGACCTTCAACATCAGGAACGACTTCACCCCCGAGGAAGAGGAGGAGGTGAGGAGGGAGAACCAGTGGGCCTTCGAATGAAGCCCCCCAAAAGCAACAACCATCTTGTAATTAGCGTTAGTTGCTCTGGAGTGCCGACTATTAGCTGACTCCGTTCTGTTTTGTGCACTCTGGAGTGAGAAGATGGTTGCTGGTTATTCTACTTTCTGGTAATTTTGTGCTGTCTTGTTGCCTTTGGTGTTCGCTCTGAACTAGGTGAAGTCCTGCTTCAGCTTCATGTAATACTTCTCTGGGCTCCAGGTGGGTTAACAAGATGGCATGCTGTGATTTGGGACTCAGATCCTGGGGATGTGCTTGTGCAGCCATGTCTCCTAGCTGCAGGGGCAGGGCCTCAGCATCTGAATTCTGGGCTATGTCTATCTTGACAAAAGCTGCATCTGGGCAAGTCTATCTTGACAAAAGAGCTTTCCGATGACTGTAGGAATAACATGGCATCATTTGTCTTGACAAAGCTATAGTGTTATATTCACAATTTTCTGATTTCCTTCTCATAGTGTTTTGCTTACAATTGTACAGAAAAATAATGGCATCATGTGTTTTGTTTATAATTGTACAGAAATATCATGGCATCCAACAAATTTTCACTCGTAGCAGAACCATGTTGAAAAAGGATGGCTGCACCACAGGGTTCTATAAGGGCCTTACAAAATGCCCATGTTTAATACTTTGTTTCTTGAATACGTGTACAGCCAGTGTAATCCACTGTATATCACTCGACAATGAAACTAGGCTAGGCTATCAGCGTCTCAGCCCTATACTGATCTCATCGTCTGAGCTGACATCATCAAGCTCAATTGTCTTCTTTGGGGGGCAAGTCACCTTTATTTTCTTGGCATCTTGCTCTTGCTTTTGCAATCCCGGTTTGGGTATTGCTTTGGTGCTACAAGACGTTGACCTACATGTAAGTGAAGCTTGTTCAGTTTAATACAATTGCTTTATTGAGGAGAACATAAAGAGTGGCAGTAAGCAAAACCAGGGGCATTGGTGTGATTGTTCAGTTTGTGACTAACTTTTTATTTGAGCTGAACTTTGATGTCTGTGGATTGGTGGAACCATTGCTGGACAAATTTGATTCCACATTACCTGATCAATGCAAAAGAAAATCAGTTCTGAATGCAAAGCAATTATAACATTTTTCTTTCGCTTATGTTGGTGCTACTTTTGTTTAATTACGACAACTGGAATGGAAGGGGAAAGGTAGCTTTGTACCTGTAACATGGGAAAGAAATCTTATACCCTGAGACCGGTTCTTAGTAGTCACTCTATCTGCATTACTGCAAAATAAAATTATAATTAATACATAACCCATTTATAATGGTAATTGGTAACTGCTAATCTGACATCATTCTAACCTATTCATTTGGGGATTCTTCTGGGTATCATAGTTCAAGACAAAAGTAATTTCCTAGGACAGTTCTATTTACATACCATTTCATGCCACACATGACCTCCAAAAAGATTTAACTACAAATGAAGTTTGTGTTTAAACAAGGAGGATAATGGTAATACAATCATTTCCATATTTCAACATTGTTTCATTCGCCATTGAAGTAAACTTTTGTCATGAAAGAACATGGAATGTGAACAAACAGAATAATATGCAAAGGTAGCAGCTGGGATAGTATTTCATACCTCAAAGCCCTTTTTAGTCCATCTATTGACATCACTTTTACTGGCTGTAATGGATTTCTTGGATTGGATCGCTCTGGGGGAGGATTGACCATGTAAATCCCTTCTGAACGAAGTTTGGAAGCAAATTTGAAGTTTCTGAAAATTAACAGAATCATGCATTCATGCAAGGCTCAACAAAGATATATTAGAACTACATTAAGGGAAAAAAAAGGTTCCTTTGGGGGTTCACTAATTCACTTACCCGCCCTTAATCTCTACTCTACCAGTAGAGTACTTCTGTGAGGATTTCTGCCAATAGGAAATAAGTGAAATGCATCATGTGAAGTTCATCCATTTTGAGTTGCAAAATGCTGGAAATTGCAATGTCCATGCTCCTTACCGATGAATGAAATTTGCAGTATGATCCTTTAGGCCTGAAAATGTACAGAGCATGTTCAGTAGAGAGGTCCATAGCTACATCCATGAAAACCAAGCAGGTGCATCCATTTTTCGGTTTAGATATCACGCAAAAGAAATGCTGTAAAATTATTTCTTTTTGTGAGCAGGTGTAAAAACTTAGTTATCCAAGTATAACCACATGTAAATGCAAATCTATGATAAAATGGGTGTTGAGTTACACCTTGCTTTCATGGTTGAAAATGTATCTGAAATAATCAGAACATAATCCACCCAGGCAAACTGAAATTAGCTTAATATCAGCATCGGTGCACATTAGAATTTTGTTAATACCCTATCCAGAAAGATATTTCACATCTTCCTAAAAACTATTGGCATTTGGCAAAGCAGCTACAGCCCAACAGGCTCAGTTTTTCAAACAGTTCTCGTCGATGCAGAGGAAATACGTACTTGTTTATGGCCATGGTGCAACCCATTCCATCTTTCCTCTTCCCCTTGCAGATCCCGAAATCCGCGGAGACTCCCATCTTCATCATCTGCCCCACGGAGGCGACGCTCACGGAGAATCCTCTCCCCTGTCAAACATGCAAATCAGCATCCCTCTGATGACCACAAATCATTGTCCAGATCCAAAAAAAAAAAACGAAATGCAAGTGGAGAAATTAGGTACCCCGGTGTCCATGCGGACATTGCCGTTGAACAGCGCGAACACCGCGCCGACGGCGGCGCCGGAGTAGTGGGCGTGTGCGTCCCCGAAGAGGAACACCGACACCTCGGCATCGTCGAGCGCGCCCATCTTCCAGATGCTGTACTCCTTTCCCTGCGCGCTCACCCGCGGCGCGCCCTTGTCGAGCACCACCCCCGCCGTTGCCCAGCAGCCAGAGAAGCTGTCGCTCCCGGCGAGGTTCCTGCGCACCAATCGATTAGCGGCGCAACACCCAGCGACCAAGGCGGGTGGCCTCTGGAGAAAAGGATCCTTACTTGATGGCGGAGATGCGCACGAATCGGATGTCGGCGAAGCGGTTGGTGATCTCAAGAGGCGAGGCCGTCAGGTTTCTGATGCGGAGACCGGAGTGGGCGTCGACGATGGTTTCGGTGGATTTGGGGGGCTTCTTCCCCTTGGGGACCGAGGACGCAGCGGCGGCGGCGAAGGCGGGGGTGGCCTTGAGGTAGTCCTTGACGGCGTCGCGGAACACGGACATGTCGGTGGCGCCGGGGCGCACGGCCCTCGGAGGGGTGAAGGCGGCGGCGCCGTCGGCGGCCGTGGGGCGTGGGGAGGAGGGAGGGGTCTCGAGGACGGCCTCACGGCCGTCCGAGTCCAGGGAGAGGAGGAGGTCCAGGTCATCGCCGGCGGTCGCCATGGATGATGCAGCGGCGAGGTGTGGAGCACCACTGGAATCTGCGCGCGCCGCCGATTCCACACGAGCCGGATCCAGAGAGAGATGGGAAGAGGAAGAGGAAAGGAGTAGGAGGGGAATTGGAGGGAAAGGGGATTTCGGCAGGAGGAACTGCGAACTTTTGGAGGGAAATGGTTGAATTTTTTTTAAAGAGAGATGTATGATTCTCGCTTTGGTGCGAGAGGTCCCGAGTTCGATTCTCGAAACGCCCCTATTTTTTGTTGCTTCCTCCTGGTTATTTTATTTTGTACATAAACATCTCCTCGTTATTTGATTTTGAAAGAAGTTATAGCTGTCAAAAACTCCCATAAACATACCCATAGTTGGTGATGATGAGGTCACAATGGGTTCAAAGGTGACCATACTGCTTGATAGGGTGTAAATAGGACAGATATTTTCCACCCGAGAGAAAATAGATACATGTTACTATTCGTGTCCAAATCTAAATCCACTAAAAAAATAATTATGACATGATACACAGAGACCTACACCTATCCCAATGTCCCATATTATCAAACATCTAACAAAATCTATTGTAACTTAACTTATAAATAAGATGAAATGATCAAAAAATCACCGTTTTGTGATGTCATAAATAATAGTATCCTAGGTTTAATATCGATGGATCAAAGATTCAAATATATCCGTTTTCCGAATCCGACTACAAAATAACCCGATTCTGACTTTAAAGGAAATGTACGGTAAGATCCGGAAATAACGTGATCCAACCATACTAGGCCCATTTTCACCCTTACGACTTTGGTGATCCCGTTCCGGATGGCCCAATATATATATGGGCCGCACATATGTGACAATCCCGTTCCAAGGAAACAGAACAGGCCACATCGTAAGTCGAAATCCCATTCCAGGCCAACCAACATGGGCCGCAAGCAAACGGCAATCCTTAGCACAACAATAGCAAGTAGCAACAGGTCATATTCCTCTCCCTTAAAAAAAAAGAAGCAACAGCTCATATTACTAGTACACAAACTGTCAATATGTCTAAACAAACAGAACTAGAAACCGTCTGTCAACCTGTGATGGTCATTATTATTCGACACCTACAGAATCAATACATAGGATAGAAGGAGAAGATTAGGAATAGAAGACATCTTCGAGTCTATCAGCAGCTACCTTCCCGTCGCATGTTAGTTCCCCCATGAACCCCCCAAAAGGCATGTCTCTTATACATTTGAGTCACAAGGCGCGCAAGACTCATCGATGAGAACCAAAACGAGATCAATTACACAAGCAAGAGGAGCCAAATTGAAACAAGGTGTCAATCAGCAGCATCCCTTGTCTTTTTTATCCCTAAGCCTTCTTCTTCCCAGATATCTTGCATCTCACCTGCACCGCCAGCGTGACCGTCGTCGCGGGGCAGTTGATGTCCGCGCCGTACACCGAGTGTATCACCGGCAGCACGCACGAATCCTTGCCGAGGCATTCCTGCTTGTTTCATTCCACAGATGAAACATCAATGGAAGTAACCGAGAACAGATAATATGCTATGCATATATGATATTGTACAGATCACCAACATATCACTTAGATGATGATGTTCTAGTACATTGGCAATGTGTTGTAGTGTGTACCTTCTCAACGACCGCCTTTGCATCAGGAGTGTGGCAGGTGCCGGCGGTGAAGTTGCCGCACGCGCCCTCTGGGTTGCCGAAGCTGGCGAAGACGACCTCCTGGATGGTCCTCTTCGGGGGGCAGGTCAAGGTGCCCCGGGTGCTGTGGTCTTCAGCTATGAGCTTGATCTGACCACCGTCCGACTCCCACGTCTTGATCTGTGCCGGGTTGTGCTCCGAGATGAACACGCAGATGTCATCTCTCCTCACCGTCTGGATGAGGATGCCGCCTGGCTTACCAAGCTCCTCCTCGAATATAACCAAGAGGTTGCCCTTGGGTTTCAAGTACGCTCGTGGAATGTGGTATCTGTAAAAGGAGAGAAAACAGAATGGAAATGGAATAAGTTTCGTTGCGTATACTACCCACATATATGGTAGTGTAGGAACTTGCTTACACTGATTGAGAAGGGTGTCCTGCAAGAGTTCTGAATGAGGTCCAGTAGCGACCAATGCCTTCTCCGTTAACATATATCATGCCCTTGCTCATAGAGCTCATGTCAAGAACAATGGGATCGTCTCCGTCTGGCTCATCAAAGTATCTCTGTCATGCCAATGAATAGATAGTGACACTGAGAATTGTAAGCAAATATTCCAATGCATGTATGATGCTGGCAAACTCTCAGGTGTTCCTTTTTACTTGTACAGCCTACCTTGTACCACGTGATTGGCACGTCATTCTCTGCCAGCTTCCATTGAAATTTGGCCATTCCTTTCTCTGTGTAAATCTCCTTGTCCTCGCCTTCCAACCTGGCCTGTTAGAAACCACATACAAGTTATCACTTATCAACTCTACTGTATGAGCGCATTATGCACCGCGCCAGGGAAGGCATGTTTTCCTCATTGGATGGAGGTATTTGCCTATTTGGACACCCGTCCTTGGAATTTTGTTCAAATTTGAACTGATTCCCTTTTTTTTTGAAACAAACCCTCCCATCCAAATCCCAATCACTCCAGAAGGCAATAGCCAGTACCTTATGACCCCAGCCATTGCCTTGTAAGTCCAAGGTCCCTGTGTTGAGACCCTGCACCACACAGTCCTGAATGCCGCCCTTTACTTCAACAAGTTCACCACCACTGTCCTGCAAAGGATACACAAATCTGCATAATTAGAGCCTTTTTTTTTTGAAAAAGGAGAAAAATTAGAGAACTCTTAGATCAAGGATTCAACAATCCTACATATACAGTGTCAAGCACCGCCCCTCAAGTTAAGATCTAAACTATTTGCTGTTGCTGTTTCCACCAAAACTGCTACTGCTGTAATAACTATTACAAGATGGCAAGAGAGATTTCTCATGTTTGACACACATTAAGCATTCTGATGGACTATACCTTCATTCCCATCGACGACGACAACATCGCAATATGGTTGACACCTACTCTCAGATCCATGGGTTTTTCAAACACGAAGCTCTTGTCCCTCTTACTTCCGCGCCCAGTACCTAACCAGGTGGTAATTTTTTTCAGTGCAAAGTTTAGTGCCTGCAATTTGTGACATATGGGAGTTACAGACTTGGTCCAAGTTACCTACGAAGGCATCGTTGGCAAATCCTATCATCGCATGTGCAGTGCTTTTGACCTGAATCACAGGCCTAATATCACGTCTAAAGGGCAAATCATCAGACTCCAAACGAAAACTGTGTGCCATTATAAACAAAAACAAACAGTCAAGTAAATTCTTGTTTGTGAGAAAAGCAGATAAAAAGCTATTACATTGACATGGAACAATGGAGTGATATATGAAAAAAAACTATACCTTGTGGTGTACCACAAATAGTCACTAGTGTCCTTTGTCTGGTTATATTGCTCCAGGGGTTGCTTTGTCCTGATCTTAGTTTTGCGGAACTTCGGAATAGCCTCTGAGTACATCTCCCACTCATTATTTTTATTAGTCTCGTCAGAAGTATGGAATGATCTTTCACTGTGTTGTACAAACACCTAGCATAACATATGTGGAATAAGCCATCATCGATTTTTTTATTGAAATATATTTAAGATAAGCCGTAACTTGTTTTCAGTAAGTTTATGAAATACACGCACCCTCTTTGTATTGTAGACCACAGTCTTGCAATCTGCAAGGATGGAAACAGAGCGGCTAGGCACATAGAACTTCTCCCCTCGGAATACCACAGTTCCATCTTCCCCTGTGTTGTTGTTGGAGAGGAAAGACAAGCACAGTTTTTCTTCAGGTAACTCATAGTTGTGTACCTGCAGGAGCAGGAAACTAATCAAACCTGGTTAACATTGCTTATTAAATTACAGATGACCGTCACACTGGAAGCAGTTGATCACAACCTCATACCCATGGCCCAAGATCTCAAATGATTGTTTCCCCCAGAGAAAAGCCTTATGGTATGACTTGATCAAATTGTGCAGGTCTCTCAGATGCCCGAATTTGGGCTCCTTGCACATGCCTAAATAACAACATGGACCACATGGCAAGATTGTTAGAATCAATACATGCATAGATGCAGTAGAAAGAAATATATGACAGGGGACACGATTGAGCAAATCTGACCGTATTCATCCATAGGAGCTTCATCATAGTATCCAGTCAACACATATGAAGCACCTGTCCTCCCAAAATTTGTTCCACCATGATACTGTTCACAACAATTTAACATGTAATTCCTTTAGAAACTGGCAATTGTTGTAATTTAACATTTAACAGTGAGAAAAGACAAACCAAAACACATACCATATAGTAGTTTACCAACGTCCCACCCTTGGCAAAAAAACGTAACACAGCATATGCAATGTCCTCAGCTGAACGCTGAGCTAGCTGGTCACCGAAGGTTCTGAATCTGTGTATAACCAAGAAATTACTTCTTTCAATGTTAATTTCGATAAATTGACATATGAAACCAACACATTTTCGATTCACAGTCATAGTGCTGCCAATATCAATACAATGATACTTGAGACTGCATGCGAGAACCATGCAATAAATGTTTGAATGATCATAAGCTAATCAGAGCATCAGGGTTACATACTCCATTCCATTCGGTTAGTAGCAACCTTGGCAAAAATTTATGATCAAGTAGAATGTTCAGTACGGATCAAACTTACTGTGCAGTCCAATTCTCAGTCCACAAGCGAGGCTTGTTTTTATCGAGTAGAGTCCATGTGTCTCCACAGTGCCTTCCGTTGCAGGTAGGAATCTAGTGAGAGGGGGGCATAATTAAAGAGCAGAATGAAGTAATACAAGTATTTGTATATTTTGGAACACAGAAACTTGTTCTATCGAAGTGCTTTACGGTTTTGGATTATTGGATATATCATTGTGTTGCTAACTATGGACGCTGAGACAATCAGAAAATTACCACTTCTCCTGGAGCAATTGATTGCTTGCACATCACCCAAGGAACTCCTATCCCTGTGCTAATGGCCATTTCAGCTGCCCATTCCAGGTATTTATCCCCCTCTACTTTACGATCTTTTTTGATATTCCCATACTCATTCTCAATCTGTCATAATTACGCATATTATGGGTTAATATGCGTTGGTATGGAGCACATAAACTGACTTGGTAGATGACATTACTTAGGTATAATTAAATTGACCTGTGATAGAATGATGGGTCCTCCTTGAGGTGCGAACATCTCTGCATCTTTCAACTTTTGCACTATAAACCTCACGAACTTCTCCATCTCCCTCTTCATGACAAAACCAACGGTCATCAGCATGAAACACATTCACCACAATTGCATATCAGACATGCAAGTCTATGATTACCTTGAAAGGTTCATTGTTAGCCCTGAATATAATGTGGCCGATCTCCCTAAGCCAATAAGGCAAACCACTGGGAAATGTGCAGGAAAACAGATCAATCATGAAGCAATTAGATTCACTGAGATTATCAAAATTGCAAAGGACGGAATAGCTTAATTTGTCATACGAACCCATGGTTCCATTCTGCCTGGATGAATGGCCCTATGCGCACGATTGCGTACATATCGTTATCCTTGATCACCTTGAGGAACCTGATCAGGTCGAATTTGCCTTCGAAATTGTACTGCAATTCAACAGATGAACAGATGGCATGAATCTCAAACTGTATGTATGAGATAATACCAAAAACCAAAGGCTCCAGGCTCCTAATTGTGCGATTTTTTCTTGCCAATGTTAGAGTACTGAATCCACTGCAAGAGATCAATACCTTCCCGGGCTCGGGCTCGTGGCCGTTCCAGAAGACGTACGTCTCGATGGTGTTGAGGCCGCCAAGCTTGGCCAGCTTGACGAGCCGATCCCACATCTCGGGCGGGCTCCGGGGGTAGTGGATGGCGCCGGAGAAGAAGAGGTCCCTCTTGCCGTCGATCATGAGGGAGCGCTCGTCGTAGGAGACGACGGTGCCCTTCTTAGTGAGGCTCCACTCCGCCGCGGAGCCCGGGAGGAGGAGCGCGGCGACGGCGGCGGCGAGGAGCGCCGCCGCCACCGCGGCCGGGACTAGGGCAGCCATGCGAACCTGCAGCGCGGGGCTCTACGAGGGGGAACGGCAGCGGCGACGGGGGGTAGGGTGGGGTGGAGACGACGCGGGCGAGGAGGAGGAGGGGGGGGGGGTCGGGGTGTGGGAGGCGGAGGCCGCCGCTTTGAAGGTCGGGAGGGGCGTTGCGGGGGAGTGGCCGCGCGGGAATGGAGGGTCGCGGGTGGCCATGCGCGGGCGGTGCTGGCAGCGGCTGCTCCACCGGAGCTCGCGGCAAATTGCGTACGACTTGTTCCGTTGGGCAGGAGGTTGATGACGAGGAAGAGTAGTTCAAGCCCTTCATGGGCCAACGGCCCAATTGAAGCTGTATCAGTTGGGCCGAGAGACCAAAACAGATTTGACCGGTCCCACCTGTCAGAGGAGCCCGACCTCCGCCAACCATCCCGCCACGTCAACCACCTTATACCCATAGCCGCGCCACCACACCCACCAACCCCCGGTCCGTATCAGCCGTCAATCTCCAAACCGACGGCCCAGATTGACAGTACGGTTCCTCCTCTCAGCTTTCTCTCCCACCAACTCCTCTCCGCGTCACCGCCCGCCTCAAATCCCCGCTCCGCCAGGCACAGCCAGCGCCTGCCACCGCCGCCGTTGCCGTCGTCTTCGTTCCCACCTCCACCACCCCATGGCGACCGCCGCCTCCTCCTCTCTGCTCGCCGCTGCCGCGTCCTCCTCCTGCGCGGCGGCTGTGTCCACCCGCCGCGCCCGCGCGAATCCGGCCGCGGCCTCCCTTCCCTCGCCGTCTCGCACCCCCTGCGCTCCCCTCCGCGCTTCCGCAGCAAGGCCCCTCCGGATCCGTGTGGTTGCAAGAGCGGCTCCCGCTATGCAGCCGCCGCCGGCGTCGAGGGTCTCCACGGTGGTCGACGTCGACCTCGGCGACCGGAGCTACCCGATCTACATCGGCGCAGGCCTACTCGACGAGCCTGACCTGCTGCAGAGGTATGCAAAGTCACAAAGGTTTTGCTGGATTTAGTGATTTGGGGCGATCATTTCGTGATCCTGATGCCTTAGCTGCGCAGGCATGTGCACGGGAAGAGGGTTTTGGTGGTGACCAACACCACCGTCGCGCCGCTCTACCTGGAGAAGGTGACCTGGGCACTCACGCACAACAACCCGAATGTTTCTGTGGAGAGCGTGATCCTTCCCGACGGCGAGAAGTATAAGGACATGGTGCGTGCGTGGTTCAGACTTCAGCGTTCTGAGAGACGACCAATTGTGTTTCAGTTCATTTGTGTGTACTTAACTGCTTGTGGCTTGCAGGACACACTGATGAAGGTGTTTGACAAGGCAGTCGAGTCCCGGCTGGACCGCCGATGCACATTTGTTGCATTGGGAGGTGGTGTTATTGGAGACATGTGTGGTTTTGCAGCTGCTGCATTCCTACGTGGTGTCAATTTCATACAAATACCCACTACTCTGATGGCCCAGGTCCTAAGCTTGATTTAAATTTTGACTACAGATGGTTACATGTAGCTTGATTCTAAAGTTGAGCTGCATGAATTACTTTAGGTGGATTCATCTGTTGGAGGGAAGACCGGCATTAACCATCCATTGGGGAAGAACTTAATTGGGGCATTCTACCAGCCGCAGTGTGTACTGATAGACACCGAAACACTGAATACATTGCCTGACAGGGAACTGGCTTCAGGCATAGCTGAGGTGGTGAAGTATGGTCTCATAAGAGATGCACCATTCTTTGAATGGCAAGAGAAAAACATGCCAGCATTATTAGCAAGGTATTGAGCATGTTTTTGCATTGTGTTGTCTAATGTTATTTCAATTCAATAACCAGCTTATAAAAGTGTACAGCCGCGTTAGGCTTGTGGTTTGTTTGAAATTTATATCAGTTAGCTAGTTATGCTTTATTGTCCTCTCTCAGATTGAAATGTTTGGTGCTCTGGTTGCATCCCTATTTTTGAAAACGTTTTTTTGTATTTATATTTGTTGAACTGGTTCCTTTTTTAGTTAAGCAACCATATAAAAAAAGCATGTTTGATCCAAAATTTGGGAAGTTCTTTTTATCCCCAAATAGCCATTAAATTAAATATGTATCATCTTGTGAGTTAATGGTTTGACTGAATAGAGTGTCAAGTGTTGTGTTACCTTGCTAACTTAGAAAGATCATTGTTGTACATGGCTTTCCTAGCTCAGTTGTTTACTTTTCTGTTATGCTTCCTTTGGTCATTTTATGTTGCTTAACAGGCAGATGTAGAACCATAGAACTATCATATTCTTACATTACCATGTTAGCTCAGAGAATTCTGAACTCTAAATCAGGCAGAAGGTTTGCACAATCTGTTTCAGTTTTTACAGTATCATGTATAGCAGGATAATGTTTAAATATGCATAATAGCTTTCACCCATTTATCGGTCATAATTCCTACTTGTAGAGAACCAAGTGCTCTTGCCTATGCTATTAAGAGATCATGTGAAAACAAATCTGAAGTGGTTGCGCAGGATGAGAAGGAAAGTGGTCTCCGAGCAACACTTAACCTCGGTCATACATTTGGCCATGTACGTATTATCATTAACTATGGTTAATTTTATGCTGAACTAATGTCAATAAACATTATAATGCACTCCATGTTTTGTACTCGTATGAGTTGCTGGGCTGGTAAAAGTACAGATTAGTTTATTCTGCTTAAATGTTGATGGGTTAACCTGTGCTCCATAATTAACACATTATAAAATGGAAAGAGGCCTTGAACCTTGTTGTTTAGGTCAGGAACATGTTCTAAATAGTATATAACACCTTCTGAAACTACTTTACTTTATCCTAAAAGTCCATTGCTGTAATAATCTGAAAGAGTTTGTTCACAACAAATTTGTTATATCATTTTCATGTATCCAAACTACATATTTTGGATTTCATATTCTGTCAAAAATAGTATGTTTGACTTGACTGTATGTAATCTAGAGTGACATGGTATTGTGGCCATAGGTTGTATAAGAATAACTCATTCTTAATTCAAATATATGGGTGCCAGAAACTAAATAGCCTTACCTCTACAGTTTTTTTATGAAGTACATATTATTTCCTGATCTCTTTATTCAATTGCCAGGCTATAGAAACAGGAACTGGCTATGGAGCATGGCTCCATGGAGAGGCTGTTGCAGCTGGAACAGTAAGAACACCTGAATTTTTTTGTAACGCCTCAATTTCATGATTTTGTATCGTTTCATTACATATCTTTTGATTATGTTTCTATGATACCACCACTTTAGGTTATGGCAGCTGACATGTCTCACCGCCTAGGTTGGATAGACGAGTCAATAAAAAAACGGGTAATTGACATACTAGAGGCAGCCAAGCTTCCAATTACACCTCCAGAGGCCATGACAGTGGAGAAGTTCAAAAGTATTATGGCCGTAAGTACCTTTGTACCTTGATGTGTTACAAAGTGGATCTGATCAGCTTTTGTCACCAAACAAATAGTTGGATATCCTATTTTCTGTTGTTTTTATGCATTGGTATAGCAGGGCTGTAAGCTTGTACATCTCAAGTTGTTTTTCCCCGTATTGAAAAGCAGCATCATTGAATTCTTGAATGATTGCATCAGGTTGATAAGAAGGTTGCTGATGGATTGTTGAGGCTCATCCTCCTGAAAGGACCTCTAGGAAGCTGTGTTTTCACTGGCGATTACGACAGGAACTCCCTCCACGAAACCCTTAGTGCATTCTGCCAGAGCTGATTCTTCCCAATGTGGAACTTCAGTACTGTATACTAATAGGCTACATTATCATTTCAGAGAGGAGACTGTATTGTATATGTATGAGATATTTTTTTTGTCGGAAAAATAATGGAGAATGTGGATTGGGGGTTTGGTTTCAGGTTGTAGCGCGTAACGACAGTTGTGCGCATTGACAAGAAGGTTTTACTGCATTTTCCTTGCTGTTGCCAATTCTAGCACCGGATTTAATAAAGCTGTTTCTGTTTTTCGAAGGGATACTTGATCATATGCTATGCCACTTTTTCGGAAGGTATACACGTTTGGACAAAACACCTCGCTGCATGTCTGCTTGATATTTGAAACCAGAATTCGGAAATGATTCATTCATAGTGACCTGCCACTACTTGCTTGTTCTTTTGAGATGAGATCTACCTTGGTGTGCATTTCAGAGCAGGTCAACAAAAGACGAACAATTTTTTTCTCATTTTCAGTAAGGCTCGAGACACAACACAAACACATTGTATATTGAATTCTGAGACCAATACACCCTGTAGCAATAACATCGAGCTCATCTTTATTTCGGGCACGTTACACGTTGCACCAACGGTAGAACAAACAACAAACATCGATGGCATGTTGCTGCTAGACACGTGTGGCTAGAGCCGGAGTAGGCGCCGGAGTTCGTCGGTCGCGCCGACGTCCACGCCACCGGCCACCTCCACGGCGCACGCGGTAGGCGCCTTCCTGGCTGCTGCGCTGACCAGCAGGGACGTCGGCATCGGGACGCAGCTCGGCGGCGGCGACACCGAGTACAGCGAGTCCGTCGTCGTCCATTCCACCGCCTCTTGCTCAGTCGCCGTCGCCGCCGTCCTCTTCTTCGACGGCGCCGCCTGTACAGGGAGGGGCGCCGAGGCCCCCTGCGCTTGCGCGGGCGCCGTATTTTTGGGGCTTGGCGCTGCGACGGCGGCGTGTCGGGGCTTCTTGGCACGTTGCGGCACCGGTCGGCTTGCCGACCAGGCGTCGTGCTGCGGCGGAGCATGGAGGCGCGCCGGCAGCGGCAGGAGCGGAGGTTGCGGTGGCGTCGCCGGCGGTTGTGGAAACGGAGGCGTCTTGGAAGTGGAAGGCTGGTGGTGGACGCTGTGATACTGCTTGAAAGCCATGAAGGATGGCGACTTTGCCGAAGAGTTCAACGATTTAAAAGCGCTCTCCATCGACACTGATTAAATCTAACAATTTCTGGCTTTTGATAGAAGCAGAAACAAGCTAGAGCCTAGAGATGTGAATAAAACAAGCTGATCTGATCTGAGAAGCGGCAAGCTGATGGTGTGAGTAGATCAGAAAAGGTGAAGAGCAAACCATAAAATGGAAAAGCTGAACTATCTAAAGAGAGAAGACTCCAACCAGCAAAAATAGGTGGAGATGTATGAAAGAAAAATAAAAAAGACGCTTGCTGATCTCAATCGACCAAAACAGATCGAGATCGAAGCAGCTCAATTGAAAGCTTCACCGAAAAGAAATGGTTAGTTCAACGAAAAAGAAGAACAAAGCTGAGGCTATAGTATCATGTCAACGACAACTCGCATAGATTACTTAGCGATTTCGGGAGGAATATATAGCAGCAGTGCCGAGCAGCAGCACGCCGGGGCGCGTCGTTAAACGCAAAGAGCCGTTGGGGTGAAGTTCGGCCGTGTCCCGGGACCAATGGGTGGCTGGGCCAATTATATAGCCGTAGCGGCCGTGACCGCTCGCAACGGACACTCGCGTGGTACGCAGCCTGGCAAGCAAAGCGTACGTAACGTACGTGCGCGTAGCTACGTACCGTGCTCGCGGCCACTTCGGCCACCTTTTTCCCTCTCGTCTCTCGGCAGGCGATTTTGCTTTTGTTTTTTTCGCGGAGCGTGGTAGGGGGGGGGGGGAGGGGGGGGCGAGGCGTGGGCGGCGATGATCGCCGACGGCGGGGGTGGCACGTGGTTGGAAGGAGGAAAGCAAAGCGGCCCACCCTGCCTTTTCGCTTGCTTGATGCAACGCAGGTCCGCGGCAAAGTTGGTGCACGCGGACGCGAGCCGCGGCGGGAGGGACGCGGGATGCCTCGCCGTCTCGGCACGCTCCAGAGCGCTTGGACGTGCGGGTGCGTGTGGGGTGTGGTCATGCACGGCAGCACGGGTGGGCCCCCGCCAGCTCAGCCCAGTAACAAGCTTGGGAAACAGCCCGTCTCACCTCTTCTATCCCAAGCGTTCATCTTTTCCAGGGATTTTTTTGAGACACGGAAAAAAATAAAAAAAACTAAAATGCACGCACCGGGATAAGTGCATTATACAGTAACTAGTCCGTATAAACCTAACCAAAAACCATCTATACTAGCAACGGTTTGTACACTCATCAAAATAAAGCTATTTCTTTTATCAATATATTCATCTTAAATAATCACGACCATGCCCTATTTATTTTTCTCACATATTTCTCTTCTTAACTAATTATACACCCCTAGCATTTTACTTATATTTATGCTTATCAAAAAATTTATATACACGTCTTTAACCATACGGAAGCAAAACGTTTTTACTTCTCAACTCTTTCTTTACTTTATCTAAAATACACCATCGAACTTTAAAATTAGATATTTAACACCCTATAACTATTAATAACACATTACATCCTTAACTGGTTTGTAACCTAGTTTTGGCATAGTAAGGCACCATGTAGGATGCCACATATACAAATAGTTCACTCCGCTATATTCCAGTTAGCTAAAGAGTATAAGAAATATAGGCCCATATGTTAGTCTTTTTCTTTCTCATCTATCTTCCCTTCCACGTGTCGACTTAAGCTTGACATGAGCTCACCTATGTCGAGCTTCTAGAGAAGGTGGCCGAGCTCAACGAGTTAGCGGTGAGCGGGTTGACCGGAGATTAGGAAGAAGACAACTACGGTGGCTTATAGAGAAGGTGGTAGAGCTCAAGAAGTCAGCGGCGAGCAAGTTGGTCGAAGATCGAGGAGGACAACCGCGACAGCTTCTCGAGGAGGCGGTGGAGCTCAAGGAGTCAGCGCCGAGCGGGTTGGCCAGAGATCAGGGAGGACAAATGCGATAGCTTCTGGAGGAGGTAGTGGAGCTCAAGGAGTTGGCAGCGAGCGGGTTGATTGAAGATCGGGGAGAAGACAATTGTGACGGTGAGATCGAAAGGGATTGCAGCCATAAGGATGGTGATGCGAAGCCCATAAGCTTGGCCCGAGCTTGGAGAAGACGGGTGTAGAAGTGAGCTCGTCCTCACCAGAGTTGTATGCTGTAGATCTGCTCATCTCTTCTCTCCCCTTTCCTCCTACTGGATCCCATCTTTTTGATCTCTATCGAGATATGCTTCCACCAAATGTGTCGAGCTCCTGAGTGTCACTGCCTCCATCGAGCTCCACCTCCATGAGTATCTCGATCTCAAGGAGGAGCTTGTGGCGCCAGTGTATTTTGGGAAGGAACACGCATGATCATGGGGTCATTCCTCTAGGCTAGGAAGGAGTGTTGGCTCATCGACGCCATGCACACCGTGCGAGTTCGCTGAGTAGATGGTCGCCAACCACTACAACGATGTCTTCTTGCTAGCCACCCCGACATCGAGTCACGCATCATCGACGACGTCCTCAGTGAGGCGCTCACAAAGATAGAGATATGGTTGTGCCCATCTAATTCTCGAAGATGCAAAAGAGACTGGGAGAGGAGAGAGAATGGAGAGGTGGCCTAACATGTGGAGCCACTCTTTTTTATTTGTTTTACATGTGGTATCCTACGTGGCATCCCTACTCTATCAAAACTAGATTACAAACTGTCTAATGGTGTAATAGGTTCAATATTAATAGTTGGAGGATGTCAAATAACTAATTTTAAAGTTTGAGCGTGTATTTTAGACAAAGTGAAGAGTTGAGCAAGGTAAAATAGATTTATCTCTAAAATAAACTATGATGAAAAACAACAAAATTAGCTTCAAATTAAGTTTTAAATTTAAATTTTGGCTTATAATCATAAGCATAAGCAAGGCTTGCAAACTTTCCCAGTTTTTTATATACTTTTTAATTCTTGTAAAAATATTCATAAATGATACATTTTAAGATGAAGCAAATATATATAAAAAAGAACTATTGGACGTGGCATGGACTTTCAAGGTTAGGTGATCTAGACAATAGAACCTACTCTAACATAATAAAATGACCGGGAATTGTTTGTCTTAACTAGGATCAAACACTCAAGGGTATATGCAGCACAGGGAAAAAAACAGAGGACATTTTACTGACGCGCAAGCTGGTGTTTAATCGCGACGTGTGAAGTCGTAGCAATATCATTTTGCTTGAGTAGAACGCTTTATTCTATGTACACACGGACTATGCAAGTGTATTGAAGCGAACGATTTGTAAGTGTTGTATTTATCTATACCCATCATACAGCTTTATGTATTCTTAACACAATTTACTGGAAAATCATCATACTCACCGAAAGAAGGTTTCATTCTATCCAGTGCAGTGTGCAGTACTGTAGTGTGTACAAACGTTTAGATCCTGTACGTATACTGCAGTACGCTACCAGGCAGGAAATTATGCATATCAATTATCAAAGCAGAATGGTCTTCTGCGTCAAAAGAAGTGGAGAGAGCGAAATTTTTTGGCTGGAAACTCGTCTCAGGACTTGGAGCGAGCATCCACGTACACTTGGAGCATCCACTTCGTTCTTGCTCTGTTGCACGACACGACACGACCGATCAATGCGTTGTCTGCATTTCGATCATGAAAATAACGCCCTGATTTGACTCGTCGGATGGTGTACCGGTGGTATGTGCGTGGCGGCTACTGGCCTGGTTGCTAGGCCATGCATTGCTTCCACCGTATGCATTTCAACTTCTAAAACGCGGCTAAATTTTAAATTTTAGAATTTTTTATTGGAGTATTTTATTTTTCAGTATTGATTTTTAACAAATATAATTATAAAAGTTTTACTTATAAATTGCTTTTTTTACTAATTACTGTTATGGGCCAAACAATGAGGTCAATCTGTTGGTCAAATGAAACGCAGAGAGATGTGATCTTGTTTGTTGGCATTTAGCAACCTCATGTACCCAAACTTGAAGTGCTCAAGTTCCGTGGCATGTTCCAACTTTGAAAGACTCCTTTGAAACATATAATTTTAAAAACATAGGAATAAAAAAACACAAAACTAGGATATTTCATCTTATGGATTTATATAGGAATTAGAAAATACAAGAATGCTCTAAAATATATTAGTTGTTTAGATAGCACGCAAGAAAAAACATAAAGGAAAAAAACCACTAGGTAAATTTTTCTCCAAAATTCCTATGAAATACTTGCACATTTCATAGAATTTTCAAACGAATTTGAAGCTTTTGTTTATAGTGATTTTATCCTATGGATTTAAACCCTCTATAAAAATCCTTCACTTTTCCTTCGTTTTGAAGCAGAACTTTTAAGGACTTCACATAAATTCCGTTGATTTTGGTAGGACACAGAAACAAGTTTGAACTACAAGTTGGGGCATTTGAGAGGTGGACCAGCCCAGTCCCCACACGTCGGTGTCACCAAGATCGCTCATCGTCTTACTGACACACGGTAGCAGCAAGAAGGCTGCAACAGTTGCAGGAGAGGAAGGGGAAGGAAACATTCGTGCAGTCTTGCTCTCGCCTCTTTAATTAGGCACTTGCCTCCTCACTATTATTAGGATTTTTAGACTTTATCTTATCTTCCCCGATGTCTTATTCATAATACCATTCTAACAATTTAGATAATTTGTTATTAGACCATATATTCTATAGTATCATTTTAATGCCACATTGCTGATGTGGCAGTAAAATAACATTGCTACCCTGGTAGCTCACTCCAAATTGAACAACCATAACAAATAAAATACTAGCCCAAACCATAACAAATTGATAGGGCAAATACACAGATATAATCATCTCAAATCAAAGAACAAAACCAAATATTTCCCCAGCAAGCACATTACATACACAAAAGCATATTGTTTGATAGCATTCTCGATGACAACATTTCAGATGAAATGTGGCATGTATTAACAGGGTCCTTGTCATCACTTAAACCCACATTTAAACAAATATTCCCATATCCCCTAGGGCATACAACAATAATAGATTTCTCAATGCATGTAAAAAAACAACAGGTTCGTAGAATTATATCATAATAATATTAAACAAGTATTTTGAAACATCAAAAAGACAGAATTGTTTTTCTTGTTCTTAAAAGTCAACTTCTTCATGGGCATCTTGTAGGTAGGTGGTGGTGGTGATGGTGTTGCTGTTGCTGTTGGTGCTTGGAATGCTTAAGCTAGAGCTAAAAGAATAGTTTGGCTAAGAGAAAAATGCATGTTAGATATGAATAACAGGGGAAGTTAACAAGTTAGGTCTATATATCATTACCTCGTAGTCAATCTATCAAGACTATCTACTATTTGTGTCTTAGCAGTCTAATAGCAGTTTTTTTTGCCTTTCTTTTCCTAAAACACAAAGGAAAAGTTAAAAGATAAATTAAAGACAATAAATAGAATGAAAAATTATAACAATAGTAACAAATACAGAATTATTACTTTATTTTGGTCCATTAAGAGAGCACTTTGAGCTGCTTTGTCTATGACCAATCCCATTACATTTAGGACACTTTACTTGTTTTTTATCTTGCCTTTCCCCTTAAAAAATAAAGGTATACTATTTTTCCTTTGCCTAGGAATAGTTCTAGGCTTGGACACTGGTGGAAGCGATTTGTACCCTTTGTCCACCTCTAGCCACTAGAATTTGCCAATTATGTAGAAAATGACACCTTTATATGTAGCCCTAAAGCAACTCATAGAAAAAAAATATGATCTACATAATCATCTATGATAGGATTCCGCTTTGTAGATATGGATATAAGAGCATGAGGGCATGACTTCCCTATTAATTGCCACTCCCTACGTGTGCACTTATACTAATTAAGGTAGATAACATGTCTAAGGATAACAACAATATTATGGAGCTTAGTAACTTTAATTGTATCATCTACACCCTTCATGACCCTTATGTTTTCTAAACCTCTAGTTGTTGCCTTTAGTTGTGTGACAATTGCAAGTAAAATATTTGAACCTTTAAGCCTCTGACCTATCAATTTGTAGCTCCTTATACTCCTTGATCCATGCATTCCATGATTCAGCAAGATTGTTAGTGATAAAATCACATTTGATCTTGGAAGAGAACTTGCTCCTTGCCCGTAAGAGACGGATGCTTCTCTAACCACTCCTCAACTTTAGGATCAAACGACAACGTCTTGTTCAAGTGGTTTTGATAGGCCTCAGGCCTAAAAGCCCTAGATATTGGCCATATGTTTTCATACACTCCCCAAATCTTTCTCTTTGCTAGGTTCTCTATCACATACCTAAAGCACTTACTCTTTTCACGGTTAGGGAACACTTTATCCACTATATTTTCTAGACCTTGCAAGCATTGGTACATATAGCTAAAAGGCATTAGCAGCTATCATATGCCCATTCCACTTCCCATTGAGAGCAGTAAAATCAATGCTAAGATATGTTCTACAACCTAACAAGAATCATCTGAAACAAGTACAAAGCAACACAATAATCTCTCAAAGTGAACCTAGCCATTTATTTCCTTGGTTCCAATTTCAACTTAGACTACCAAGATACCTTAACTCTATCTTAGTCTTAAAATGGTACAAAGAATCAAAGCTGTCATTCCATACACCCCAAATCTCATGAATTGCCCTCTCTCTACCCTTCTATATAGTGGAACAAGAAATTTGTACGTTGTATCTATCCTCTAGCATATTCTTTAGCTTTTTAGCCCCACATATTGGCTTCTTCCTTATAATTTTAGTAGTTGTGTCTGCCACCCATGATTGAAAAGCTATTCTTTCAAGAACTTTGCTGGTAGAGATGTATTTATACTTCATAGATTTTATTTAGACCTGTACATCAAGACAAGTAAGTTAGCACCAAGATAAGTAGCATACTAACAACAAGTAGTTAGTATTAGGGATTATACCCTGACAGTTTTATCATATTGTGTCTTGGCTACAATTCTCCATGGATAACTATCTGCACAACAGAACCTCTAAACCTACTAGGATCAAACTTCTTAGTGCCTAGTTCAAACTCTTCATTGATAGCATATTATCTGACAGCCATTATGAATTCTAACATGTTTGGATAAATAGTTTCAACATCCATAATAGGGTTATCTTTGTCCCAATCCCTGTTTGGCTCATCCACATCATCAAACACTAGAATAGCTGGTTCATTCATTTATTGTTCTAGATTAGCTTGGTGTTGACTGGATGTTGCCTCAGTTGTTGCTGCTTCTGCTTTAGCATCTACATTAACATTGTAGCACATAGTCCCAACAACTCATATACCTCATTTTCACTAAAAATAACATGGCATGTTCCACCCTCAATTGTGAAAGACTAGATGTTCAGTTCATCCCAGTCAATACCACCAACTAGACCAGAAGTAGCAGTATCAATACTAGTAGGTTCAGGAACAGTATGACCACTAGCACCAGTAGCAGCATAAGCACCAGCGGCACCATCAGGAGCATTATCAACTATTGAACGAATATCAATAGGGACAAGAGCAGAACTAACATGATAAGCGTTTAAAGAGGAATTTGTTTTGTCCACTATCTTAACAAATATAGTGAGCACCTTGGAATCAAACCTATATGTAAACTGAGACATCAACACCAAATTTTTTGAAATCTCAATTGTGCCTCTTGTTCGAAGGTCAGTTCCATAGAAAACAGGCTTCTGCTTACTACCCCAAATGATTTGTCTCTTTAAATCCTTCACCTAACAGTCCATGCTAACTACACAATTCACCCATCATTTATGCTCTCGACGATTTATTAGAAAATTAGTTCCATCGTCCAATTTAGTGGTGAAGGAGGGAATTCTAATGTTTATTCTAAATGCAGTATCAGAATCAAGTCTACGCGTAACACACAAGAAACCAGGGAGAAAAACATTGGAGTTAGGGTTTGATCTAACTCCTAAATCTTGCGTGTTCTATAGTTGAAAATGCAAAGAAATAGAGCACGTGATTTACATCTTACCACGATGGACACTCGGACAGAGCCATGACTCCTTCTCAACAAACCCTAGCTCATCCAATCTACATCAAAAGAAGCAAATCTGAAGACAAAACTAAGAGAAATTGATGCCAAGCAGAGGAAAAAGAGAAGATAATGGATCTATTAATCTCATACCTTGGATTGCTATCACAGTTTGACCACCGTTGGTGCATTCACTAGCGAGAGCTACCACAAGAGAGGAGAAAGTGTGAGGGCGGAGTGAGATAGGAAAGAGATGACTACTGCTCATATTTTTACCACACGTGCTAGGGATGAGACGAAGATTTTGTCATCGAGGTGCCACCTATGCTGTTGATGTAGTGTAAAAGGGTAGTAAAATGATATAGAATCAATAATTATGTGGTCAATAGCAAAATATTCAGTTGTGAGGAGAGTAATATTTGGAAAGGAGGCAGGGAAAATTGGCATAAAGTTAAACAAAAACTATTGTTAACCCCACCCTGGTTCGCGGCCGCGCTTGAGGCGCCGCAACGTGTCGACCCTCTCCCTCTCCCTCTTCCACCTCCTGCTTCCCCCCAAATCCAAATCCATTCGATCCTCTCACCACGCCTCGCCTCGGCGAATCCGATTCCGAGCGCCCAGAACCCGGTGAAGGAAGGCTACCCCCTCCGTGGCGCACCGGATCGGCGCGAGTTCCATGGCCTGAATCGCGGAGGACTGGCCGAGGAGCGGGCGGCTGAGTCTGGTTCGTCTCCTCCTCCTCTCCCCCCTCGGATCGGTCGTCGTTTTCGCGTTGGGGCGATCTAGGTTTTGTTCTTTGGTCGGGTTTCGCGCGTCCGGGATCTTTGGCTGTAGGATTGGATGGGAGCTTTTGAATTTGTTGGGTGTTTTCTCTGTCCGGTTTCTGCTAAAGTTGGATTCGTCTAGTTTTTTTTCCACTGTACGATTGATTTTGAATTTTTGATCCGCGCAATCGTAGGGACGAATTGGGTTCACCATTTTTCAGTACATTTTCGTGCGACTTTTTGACTGGCTCTTACGTCGATTTGACACAATGATCAAATCATGTCTATCTAGGACAAACATGTATGAAGTGAGTGAATTCGGCAAAACTAATTTGCTTCTATTTGGAATTACCTTTCATAAACGAACACTTTACGGATGCGTTGTTTGAGCAATATTATGAACACTGTAAATCTGTGAATCTAGCCTTAAAAAACGGTGCAATTTATTTCATGTTTTTGGTTAACTATATTTAATCGAACCAGAGAAAATCTCACAATCTGCAACAATATTCTCTCTCCTACCTCCAATCGAATTTTATTTTCTTTTTTCACAAGCAAATTCTACCACTATATTTTGTTGAAATCTTCAATTTGGTGCACTACATATTTGCTCTTATACGAAACCCACCCCAAAAGCAAAGATTAAAGCACCAACCCCACAGCCAAGCAAGAAACAATCCGTAAAGCACACCTTTGAGGTTCTTTTCCTCCACCACTTGAATCCACCTCTTGTCTTCTCGCTTAATTATTTAATGAAAACATTGCAACTTTGGGTGATGCCAGCCTATATTAATCTGAAATCTGCGTGATCATTTTTAAAGTTTACAAGTATTCTCTTCACCATAAGCCTATATCTTCTTGTTACCAAACCAATTGGCATCAGCTGTGCTAAACTTTGTTTGTATCAGTCTCCTGCAGGTCGTTTTCACTATTTTTTCTAAAAGAACTTTCAACATGTATTTTTTTTTGTGATATGCGGGTGAGGGTTACTTTCATACTGTCGTAGTGTGGGGGTAATATTGATTGATGGGTCCCTCCAGTTTCTAATGTTGGAAGTTGCTGCATATTGCTCTGTAGAATTAGTTCAAATCTGTTTGCTCTGGATTTTCCATATGCCGGGGATATTTTCGTGCTCTCTCGCGCGGCAAGCTGAATAGAGTATTTGCAAAATACAAAAAGGAGGTACTAGCTAGTGCTAGGGCCTAGGAGGTTAGCTCACTCTGGTTGTTCTCTCATGATTCAGCCGAACGAAGTGTTTCAACTGATTAATTTACCTGTGTACGCACTTTTTTCATCTTCTGATGTGTTTGACTTTTGCAACTTTAGGTTGAAAGCTGCTATAATTTTGGAGGTACTAAAACGAGTCTAAGATGGGCGTAGTCAGTACGGTGCTTGGTTTCTCTGGGTTTGGCTTTGGATTCTCGGCTGGTATTGTCATCGGGTACTACCTCTTCATCTACTTCCAGCCAACCGATGTCAAGGTGCGCATTTGTATTTCATTGATGCTCTTCCTTTTGTACCATATAAAATTATAATGAATACTTGTGTTGTGAGAATGCGTGGTACTGTTTTATTAATAGATGTCTACTCAATTCTACTTAACTTAACACAATCTTTCAGTCTCAAACAAAATAGGGTAGAGTAGAGTTAAAACCCAATAAAAATTTATAAATCACGGTTCTTTAGCTATATCCTACACTTTCAAGTTATTTCTTATTGTCTCTCTCTATATTGGTTTTGTTTTTTCTCTATCTCTTTTTATATTATTATCTTGATTTAGAATTCTATAATATACTAGTGTCGATCTTTTTTTGGATATGGCTAAACCACTTCAACCGATGTAGAATAAGTTTTTCTTCAACTAGTGGTGCTACCTCTAGTCGATCACGTATATTCTTCTTTTGGACTCAATCTATTCTTGTATAACCATAAATCTAACGTAGCATATATATTTCTATAACATTTAGATGTTAAATATGATTTTTTTTATAGACTAACATTCTACTCTATATAACATAGTAGGTCTAATCGTCGTTCTATAAAACTTGTTTTTTAGTTTCCACAGTATATTCTTATCACAGAGAATGTCAGATGTTTGATGTCGCTTTAACCAACCTGCTTTAATTCTATGGTTAACGTCCGTATCAATATTCCCATCTATCTGAGTAACAATCTTGCTAACAGATGTCTAATAGATGTCTACTCATTTCAACCAAAATGTCTTGGTAACAATCTAGCTCTTGCTGTTATAGAGAATAACTTGAGCATGGAGTCATTGATGAACTAATTTACCTTTTTGTAAAGTCCTAAATTCCTAATTCAGTTCGTCTGTATGGTATCTATTGTTTTATTTGGGGGTTTAAATGCTATCTTTCATCATCTTCAAAGATACCTACCTTTCATTTGGCATATGATGACCTATTTAAACTTTATATATGCGTGTACATGTGCATTGATGCACATTTTAGTGTTTCTTGGTTTAATGTACCATACTGTTGTACTGCACGGGTGTAATTTCTTCGTCTGATTTCCTTTCAGGATGTCGAAGTTCGCCCACTTGTGGAATATGACTCAACATCATTGGACAGCATCCTCCCTGAAATTCCTTTGTGGGTCAAGAATCCTGACTATGATAGAGTATGCTTACCCATTCTTCAAACTATCAACTGCTCGCTGAAGAAAACTAATGTACTTGAACAGCATCATGCTAGCTCTGCTCATATTCTCATTTTCCTCCTATTCATTGTTAGATTGATTGGCTGAATAGATTTTTGGAGATGATGTGGCCTTACCTCAACAAGGTACTCTTATCTTGTAGATTACACCAAGTCGCCAAGAATGAAATGGATCTCACTTATTGACAATAGAAACTTTTATTGTGCATTTATGCTGTAGGCGATCTGCAGAACTGCACAGGATATTGCAAAGCCAATTATTGAAGAGAACAGACAGAAGTATAAACTAGAGTCTATTGAGTTTGAATCACTTACTTTGGGTAACTTACCACCCACTTTTCAAGGTTAGTACTCTTTTCCTCTGTAGGTTTACATACATGAGTTCATTCCTTGAACTAGACTATTCATTAGAAGCAGCCCGTGTTGCTGTATTTTGTGCAAACAGTTGTGCTTATCTCAAGTTGTTTTTACGTTCAGGTGTATTTATCTCAGCCCCAAAATATTATAGTTTGCATCGCTGTAGATATAGAATATGAACACATTGCTACTAAGCTTCTATATTTTATTTTTATCATTGACTTTATACATTATGTAGTCATAGGTTTGTACATCCTATTTATTAGTTATTGTAGCTCTCTTCATATCATGGGGTTACTCTGAATCAATTTTATGTGATCCTACTTGATTCTCCAGGAATGAAAGTGTATGTCACAGAAGAGCAAGAGTTAATAATGGAACCATCTCTTAAGTGGGCTGCAAATCCCAATGTCACTGTTGTTGTAAAGGCTTACGGGTTGAAAGCAACTGTCCAGGTATTTTTTGTCATGATCTAAAATAGTAATTGGTGCTCTCGTTATGATATGATATAGAATTCAACTACTTAAATTATTCATTGTTCATGTGAAACAATATTTCAGATTGTTGATCTGCATGTCTTTACTTCACCTCGTATTACTCTGAAGCCATTGGTGCCTACATTTCCTTGCTTCGCAAAAATCCTTGTTTCTCTCATGGAGAAGGTCTGATATCTGATCACTTGTATGTTTATTACCCTGCTGCTACCTTCTTACTAGTTATGTTGGTTTGGCAGCCACATGTTGACTTTGGGCTGAAACTTCTTGGAGCAGATTTAATGGCTATTCCTGGTCTTTACAGATTTGTTCAGGTATTCCTGACTCCTATTTTGAGCTTTCTTATGTGAAAGCTTGTTTGTCTATGGTGTTGAGATTTTCATTAGTTTGCTAGAAATAGGTAGAGCTAAAAAGTAAAGTCCTGTCATGAATGATCTACTACAACTCTTTTAGCATACACAGCAAACTTGAAATGTGGTACTATAGCTTGTTTCTGTTATTGGTCTGCACATGCTAGACTTAGATCCATACACACATTCATTCGTACCCAAAGCAAGATTTTTTGGCTTTGTTGTAATTTGATACCTATAGCCTGGACTTGATGTTATTTTATGATACCTAGCTTAGTCATTACAGCGGATGTCCCACATCACACAAAACACTGATTGCCTCATTCTATTATTCAGTACGAGTAGTTTCATATTTTGACCACTCCCATTTGTGCATTTGCAGGAGACTATCAAAAAGCAAGTTGCGAGCATGTATTTGTGGCCGAAGACACTGGAAGTGCCTATAATGGATCCCTCAAAGTACATTATCTATCACTTAGTCTATTCTTTGTTTGTATGCAGTTTTTTAGATGCCACATTAATGGTTCCACCTATTTGCAGAGCTTCTAAGAAGCCTGTTGGAATCCTATTTGTAAAAGTTTTAAGAGCTCAAAATCTGCGAAAGAAGGATCTATTGGGTAAATCAGACCCATATGTGAAACTTAAGATGTCAGATGACAAGCTTCCATCCAAGAAAACAACAGTGAAGCGCAGCAATCTCAATCCTGAGTGGAATGAGGATTTCAAATTTGTTGCGACAGACCCTGAAACTCAGGCACTGGAAATTAATGTCTTTGATTGGGAACAGGTATGGAGTGCTTTGTTAATGAAATCCACTATTTTTTCTGCTTTTATTTTACAAAAGAACACGCAGTTATTTCTTTTGATGTATCCAGGTTGGCAAGCATGAGAAAATGGGCACGAACAGGATTCTGTTGAAAGAACTTCCCCCAGATGAGACTGAAGTCACAACTCTTAACTTGCTCAAGACGATGGATCCTAATGATATACAAAATGAGAAGTCCCGTGGTCAGCTTACTCTGGAGGTGACATATAAGCCTTTCAAGGAAGAGGATATGGAGAAAGAAGGCATCGATAGTGCTGATGTGGTGAAGAAAGCTCCTGATGGTACTCCAGCTGGTGGCGGACTGCTTTATGTTGTTGTTCATGAAGCTCAAGATCTTGAAGGAAAGCATCACACAAACCCATATGCAAAGATAATTTTCAAAGGAGAAGAGAAGAAAACAAAGGTATTAATATCTTCCAACTATTATTCACTTGGAACATCTGTACTGAAATTGTTTATGATATGATCTCATGCCCCCAACCTTTAAAATTCTACCTCTCTTTTAGGTAATTAAGAAAAACAGGGATCCACGGTGGGAGGATGGATTCGAGTTTGTATGCGAGGAACCCCCTGTAAATGATAAACTACATGTTGAAGTTCTAAGTAAAGCTCCAAAGAAAGGCTTGATACACGGCAAGGTATGTTTTTTGTGTCTGGAAGTTCTGCCCCATGCCAAAAAATTTACTTTCTCGACTTGTGCATGATGAATATCAGAAGACTTATTGTTGAGTATTTTGATTTATTCAGGAAACCTTAGGCTACGTTGATATAAGCCTTGCAGATGTGATAAGCAACAAGCGGATCAATGGGAAGTACCACCTCATAGACTCCAAAAACGGTCAGATTCAAATAGAAATGCACTGGCAAACTTCATAACAACCGTGAGGAAGTAGGTGAAATGCTTATACTTAGTGAGATACGAGACGATATATTTGAATGTTGTTGCTACAAACAGAGTTTAGCCAATACCTGTGATTGAGTCATGCAGATATTTAATTCTTGGGGACTTCTTTGTGTCAGACATCCGTTTTACCTTGTTGAGAGATTTTTTTTTTATTTTTCAAACTTGTGTTATGAACGTAGAGGTAGCCATGCTATTGGCATCGAAAGTGGAATTTGATGTTGAGATGTAATGACCTGTTATCTTTCAATACAGATAAACTGAATTCTGGCACAGTTGAATGACCTATTGTGCTGTAGCAGCAAGACTTTCAATTTTAAGCAGCAATTTAGAATAGACTAGAGGTAAAACCTAATAACTTTTAAATTACGACTTAGCTGGCTGCTTTTTAAATACTCGTTCAAGCACAGATTTTAGATATATCTTAATTTTCTTTTTATTTATATTACTTTATCCCTTCTCATATACTGGTGGTATATGACTAAAGATCGTTGTTAGATAATATTTTCTTTAATTATATTACTTTTAGCCGATGACATATATAATTATTCTAAGCTCAATTTATCTTTATCTTATATGACTATAAATTTAACTTAACATATTTATATAACTAAAATACACATATTTACTAATATTTAATTTATCTTTTTAGTTTTTAGGTTACTTTATTATAGATGATGTCATATGCTTGATATCACGTTATTCATATCGCTTTGATTCTATATCTAATATCTACATTAATATTTTTATTTATCTATAGTATCAATATTAGATATCGAAATATATCCTTCTTATTGTACTACTTACTTTCTAAACTCATATTTTACTTCTCGTGTACAATATTACCAAAGTCATAACTTAAATATTTAGTTTTAGTTGTCTTAACTTTTAGAGTCTACCATCATAACTCTAATTTTTTATTTATTTTTATCTAGCTTTCATCAACTAACACTATATTATCTATAAATAACATACATCAAGAGATAATTTATAAACTCATCCATTATCAAAATAAAGAATGAGTTTAAGACTAATAACTGATGCAGTTATATTTTAATTAAAAAATAATGTGTTAATTTATTCAAATATTAGTTATACCATTATTATACATATTATTGATGAGTGGGACTTTATAGTTGTTCAAACCCTACCCTATAATATTTTTTAATATATTATCATAATTTTCTTCAAATCAATGAAAACTTAGTCTTTTTTCTGTTCTTTAAATCGCTTCATAAATTATTTTATTAAAAAAAATTAATTCTATGATTGATCTTTTGATTATAAAATCAAATTAATTTATAGAGATCTGTATCGGTCCTTTCAGATAGTGCTTAATAACTCTTATCAACTTAATTTTTCAGTAATTAGTACTTATTCTTATATATTGATATCAATATACTTCTCCTCTATGTATGTTTGATTAAAAAATATCAACTTAGTTAGCTATATTATAACTATATCTTCACATTTGGATTGAAATATTATAAGAGCTAATCCCTTATCCACTTTCATCTTTTTTAAAACTTAGATTCTTAAATACTTTATATCCAACTTAGATGTGGTGTCATCATTTTCACCATTAAATAAATTATTAAAATATTCTTACTATTTATGACTAATATTATCATTCTAGTAGCTATCTCTTATCTTTAATACACTTAATTTATCATCTTTAATACATTTAATTTAGTTAAATTCTATCGTCTTCCTTAAATAGACTGTTGTGCATTTGCCAAAATTCATATCTAATTCATGACAGTACACATCGAAAGTGGAATCATATTGCGTGTTCACGCTAACCGTTAAAGTATGAACGTGCTGTCGCGAAGGGACGGCCAAACTGTAGAGGAATCATATTGCGTGTTCACGCTAACCGTTAAAGTATGTTCTCTTTACGCAAGTTATGAATGAAACGATGTAATTCAAAAACCAGTGCTTTTGAATTTGCCAGATTTCAGATTTTTAATCCAAGAATGGATATACTCAGAGCTAACCAAAAAGAGGAAGAATAAGGCCTCAAGTTCTTTCACAGCGAGTAAATGAACTCGAGGCATTTCTGTTCTTGCCTACTCTAGTGCGATAAGATAGAAGATGATAACAGACAGACGGTTGTAAGTTAAACTCTGTTCTACCTGCTATTCTAAAAGAAGTCTAGTGCTGTATACACTTTATACAGTGACCTACCAAGCACCAACACGACAGCTCAGAATCTCAGGTCAGTAGCCTCTTCGAATCAAGGATCCGGTCTGAACTCTTGAAGTTGTACACCGATTCAAATGCTTCCATGCAAACACTGGCAAATCCCGTCATGGCCTGAAAAACGTTAGGGAAGCCTGTCTGAAGGTTGTTCAAGGTCATTGCTCTTGTGACCCCAATGCTCTTGTCATACTTGCTCTTCTCCTCGTCCGCCCGACATCTGAGAGCCTCTACCTTCGCCCGCTTGTCTGATACCGGCGACTTCTGAGACAGTCCTCCATAGCCTTCAGCACCTGAATATGATACATATTTGAACTCTAGGGATCTTAGTTCCTCTGCCTTCTTCTCCAGTTCCTTGAATGCAGATTCTGACCTCTTCTTTTGCTTTTGCTCCTCCGCCTGTTGTACTACAACAGCATGTATCACTGTCAGGAGAGTCTTAATCCCTTCCGAGGCTACCTTGTCAGGGATTCGATCGATGGCTAGCTGCCATTCCTCACACAAACTGTATATATCAGAGTTCTGATGAGCTTTGTTGTGTGGATCATGATAGGATTGGAATAGGGAGAGGCGAAGCCATCCGGTCAATGAATAGACATAGTCTCTCTGGGACTTAACCAGACTGCAGAATGCTGAGTACCATCTGTCTACCTCGATCTCAAGCTGTAGAGCTGCTTGACGGTGGACATTGGAAGTCGGGTTAGGGCTCAAGGAATTGTTGAGGTATTCGAGCTGCTGCACCATGTGAGTCTGCACTTGATGACACTCATACATGCCCCTCCACATGCTCATCAAGCTGGAATTCATTCATAGAAAGAAACATTCATGAGAATGGGAAAAACATAGACATGGTGCTGAAGAAAGGAAATGTACTTCTAGAAAATAATTAATTCAGTTGATGGTACGTAGACTTTGGGAATACTTATATACAGGGAGACCACATCAAGCTGAAACAAGGGTGTCGGCTGGTATTTTAGTATATTAGAATTTGAAATAAAGTTGTTAACACTAGAATTTAGTAAACCTATCAATAGATGATTGGAAAGACGATCGGTCTAGTAAAGAAGAGTCCGAGAGCTACAGAAAAGAAACCGATCGAACGAAGCGAGGAAGAATTCGGTCCAATTATAGAAGACTATCCAAATAAGGCCGAGTCTAAGGAGTCATAAAACTCACGATAAGTTAATTTATTTAAGTAAATCATATCTTATATTGATAGGAAAGTTTAATTAGTTTAGCTAACTTTTTAGAGATATTTTTCTTTTATACTTTTTAGAAAACATCCGATGGTTGTTACCGCATCGAACTCTGTAATACCAGGGTATAAATATAAACCCTCTGGAAGCCTGTAAGATATTCTTCAATCAATACAACTTCGACATATCGCTATCCTAGTTTATCTAGGTTTTTACCGGCGGGTTCTGGCTCTCGACGCGGAGTTGCATCGATTAAGTTCGATCTGCGATAAAGGGATAAGTCTCGTCCCTATCCCGACATATCTTACTTTGTCTAAGCCTGCATTGATTAGGTTCGATCTCTTAGTCAGATTAAGTGTACCGCATCACGTTCGTGCGAGATCTATCAGTTTACCAAGCTCTCTCTGTCGTCGTCAGTCTCGTGTTGCATCGGTTAAGTTCGACCTACGAGGATGTCGACAGTAGATTAAACCGTAGGCCTGTAGGTCTCTGCCCGACGTTTCGTTGGAGTGGTTAGCTGATGAGTTATCTATACCTTGAGCAACACGCCCAGCTTATCGGCTCCTCAACTGATATACACCCGTCTTTAGAGACTTTTGTTGAACGTCACGCCTAGTGCATCGGCCTTCCGGTCGATACACGCATATCTTCAAAGATGTCTTCTCATCTTCGGCACGATTGATCTGGTGTCTGCCGTCCCGTTACCGCTAGCCTCGGTCTCTTACTATCTCGGTTAGGTCCGATCCTTCGAGATCAGTGCTAGTGATGTCATCATGGTAGGCGACGGGTCTCGTGCTATGGGAGGATTGGGCCCCGCTTCTTGTTCATTGCCCACCATATTTGGAGCGGCATCGACTTTACAGCTGATGTGTCTTTTATATGATTCCTCGCCAATTCACATGTCTCCATCGGCTTTTCAGCCGATGAAGCGCTACAGCTTTCATCGGCAACTAGGAGAGATTCTGTGTGCTTTGCTATTATTTGAATATCCTTTGGTGCCCCCATCGGATCTACGGCCGACAGATCAGGATCTCGCTTTCGCTACACCCGGAGCCATCACATCCTTCGTCGACATCTGTTTATGCCTTCATCGGCTCTTCAACCGATGGAAGAGCGTCCCAATTCCTATCGGCAACCAGCCAATAGCAGGAGCCATCTGGACGTGGCTGATGACCAACTCGATCCTATCGGCGACTAGCCGACAGCGAGAGCTCGTATCAGCTCATCGTTCGATTGACCCGTTCGCCTCACCCTTTTGTCAATTGTAAGGTCAAATTAACTGGCACGCCCACACCTACACTGTCACGAATGAGGGACCAGAGAGCGAGCCAAGGGACTTGCGCCGAAGCTAAGCGGACCTCCCAGGCCTCGGCGCGCGTACCTCGAGCCACAGAGAGAAACCAACAGACTTGCACTGAAGCTAAGTAGACATCTCAGACGTCGGCGTGGTCGCGCCGCGCGCGCAAGATCCGGCGCGACCAAAAGTGCAGTAACATAACTAGGTAGGGTATTGCTGGTTTATGTTACAACAGTTCATTTCAATAGGGCACGGGGTATAATGTATGAACCAAACTTTGTATAGCATTGGTCTATCATATCACTGAAGAAAAAAGTTATATGAGAAGTATGTTTGCAACTAAATTGTTGATATTGAAGCATAAAACACCAAAATTCAAATGCACGCTCCCAATTTATGCAGTCATGTTAAGCATAGTCAGAGACCCCCTCTGACAAATGGAGATCTAAAGGGGTAAGTGCAATGCACTAGTACCTCAATGACCTTTCTCTTCTTTACTGGAGAACTAGCGTTCTTCCAGAAACAATGAGCTAATCAGTAACACAGCTAATCAAACACTTCAAAAAATACTTCAAGTCAGCAACATGGCAAACAACGACACGTCAAACACTTCAAAAGTTTCATGTATAAGTGACTTACGTCACCATTACCCAAAGATGCCATCTAGATGGGCAATGATGACTAGGAGATTCTGTGGAGACAGTCCTAGTCTGACCAAATCAATGTACAGGAGATTCACTCAGACTAGTTAAAACGTGGAGATCCTACCGGCTACTACACTACTGAATTGCTCCCTCCAAACTCCCCTACTACTTCAAAGTTGCCTCATATCAGTGAAAGGTAACTCGTACAGTGGCAAAGGTACCTTTACATGAAGAGAGAAAAATGCAGCAATGGGAGAGCTATGTTGGTAGATGCAAAAGAGTAAAGAACCACTGCCACTACGATCGAGCATGGCAAAGCCATAGTATGGCCCATATGTGCCAGTCTAGACATCACATAACCAAGCTCATATGCAAACAAGCAAAACGACAGGTGCAAGTGGAAGTAGAGAGCATGTGAATAGTCCAAGCCTACTGCTAGATGCACAGGGTACGACAGAATAGAGGGTGAATGAATCATTGTACTAACCCAGCAACCAGCTCAAGAAGCTGAGGAAATAGCTCGGATTCTCTCAGCCTCATTATCTCAGAAGTGGTGGTCTCGACGGACTGCGTGGCAACAAGCATCTTGGAATCCAGGCTCTCGATCTCCATCTTGTTCTTCTCCATCTTCAAGTAGTCCACACCCTTCACCTCCTGCTTCCTCAATAGCCCAATCTTCTTATCATGCTCCTGCTTAAGCCCCTCATAACTCTGCGCTAGTTGCGCAGTCATAGAAAAAACAAGAAAATCTCCGTTATGTTAAATTCTATGAAAATGGACAGAAGGACTCAACTTTAAAGTTATATTTCAAACCAGTTTTTCACAATTGCTTAGCAGAGACAATCGAAAGTAACAAAAGAATCAAAAAAACATATCTTTACAGTGGCAAAGAAATTAAACCAAATAAATAATTTCAAAAACACACTTGCACATCAATTTCATTCTCTGCAGTCCCACTCATCTAAGCCTTCCATTTTAATACAATTCGAATGATCCTTGTATTACGATGCACTCCAAAAGCACAGTGCATATCATACTTACAGAAGCTACCGAACACTGCCACAGGGAAAAAATATGGCTGCATGGAACAATAAAGCTAGCATTATACATGTGCACTACGCACTACTAGTACTTGTGCCCGCTAGTAGCTGCTTTTCATCAGACAAAACCAATTGCCACCCAACGGAATCCATGCTAGTATCTCCCATCACAGCATAAATATCACACTGAAAAAAAAGGACGGCTCCTCAAAAGCCCAAACCACTCACCCACTGAGATCTAACTGAGCAGTACATTTCGACCATTCTGTCTGTTCTTGCTTAGTTAGTTCTTAATTAGTGAGAAAGCAAAGTTCAGGCCGCTGTTAATAAAGTTGAAGATCAAAGTAATTACCTTGACCTCAAGAAACAGTTTCTTCTCCCAGGCGTAGAGCTTCTCTACGGTGGAGGAATGGCTAAGAATTCCGGTGCTTCCGCCATTGCCCATCCCTTCGTCTCCTCTTCCGAACCTTGAGAAACCAACGCTACCTTTCCCGTACCCGCTTCCGCCCCATGACCATCCCATCGGCCTCAAGTTCTTGCCGTAATTCAGTACTTTCCCTGCAGCATTCGTCGATTCGGTTGCATGCAACAGATAATTTATCAGAAATAAGGGAAATGTGAGCAAGATGGAGGCCAATCGAGTGACTGATTTGGAGATTGTCTTGCCTGGGAAGCTGTGGCTGGTCTTAGGTGGCTCGCAGTTGGGGGCCTCGAGCAGCGCGGCGACGCGGGTGCCGGCGTCAGCCGCCTTGAGGAAGTACTCGTCGAGCTCGGTGGCGATCTCGGCGAGGTCCTTCTTCCCCGCGCCGCCGCAGCGGGGCACGGCGACGACGGTGAGCTCGTTGGCCGTGGAGGTGGTGGTGGAGGCGGTGACGACGGACGGGGGCTGGGCCGCCGCGGCGGCCACGGTGACGACGGGCGGGGCGTTGGGGGCGTCGACGATGGTGGTGGCAGCGTCGTCCCACTCGGCGTCCTCGGTGGCGGAGCGGGAGGTGGACGGGGCGAAGGGGTCCCAGAAGTCCCAGCTGGACGGCATTGGCGGCGGCGGAGGAGGGGGCAAGATCGGGGACGCGCTGATCGAGGAGGAGTTGGTCGTCCACGAAGTGGTGGTCGGCGTCGGGCTGAGCGGTGGGAGCGGCGGGGGAGGCGGCGGCAGCGGAGGAGGAGGAGGCTGGGACGGCGGCGGCTGCGGGGGTGGCGCGGAGACGTGGTGGTGCGGGTGCGGGTGGTCCGCCTCCGCGCTGGAGAACTGCAGCAGCGCGGCGCCCGTGGCCCGCAGCGCCCGGAGGTAGAGAGCGTGCGCCGCCGCCATGTCCCGCCTGGCCTGCACAAGCTGCTTCGTGTACCGCCACCTCGCCTTGCACCGCGACACCGCCTCCTGCCTCTCCAGCCTCGACTGGCACAACCCCATCGCCGCCGTCTCACCACTACTCCTGCCTCCGCGAGGGATATGGATAGATCGAGATGGAGGAGACGATGAGCTCGGAGGCGTTCGATCCTTTGCACGCGTGTTGCCGCACACACCGCAGTGGAGACGAGGGGAGGAGTGCGGCGCCGAGCGAGAGGGCACAGGAGATCTCGGGCGGTGTGCATGGGGATCCCTCGGCCGGATTCCTCGATCCCCAAACTGCCCCGCACCTTCTGTCCGTCTCCCTCCCCCAACCCGATGCTTCCGAGGGCAGCGTCGGAAACCCGCTCCTCCACCCAACAACGGCCATGCTGCCGCGCGCGCCGTGCCGGTGCCGGTGCCGGTTCCGCGTCGGTCGCTCGCTGGGTTGGGATTTCGGTCTCTTCGGCTCGGCACGCGCACGTGCACGGCCGAGTTTTTTGCGGCTTTTTTTGGGCGTGGGCCGCGCGGTTTTTGAGCCTCCTTCGCAGAAAGCGCATGGAAAGGGACGTTGCGCGGAGGACTCACTATTGAATGCTCTCTCCCCCCCGATCGCGATCGCCGGCAGTTACCCGCTGTTGCCACTGTGTGGGAGCTTGGGGTTTGGTCGAATTCGAATTCGAGAATGCGCCGTTGAAATGGGTGTTTGAACCGCCCGGCTTCGGGAGGAATTTCTGGCGTCCGAGTTAAATGCGTTGCTGATTGCATGCACGGCCCGGCTTCTCATTTCGTTTGCTTTTTCCGAAGGAGGCTGACACAGACGCTGGCCGGCTCGCTGCTCTCCTTACTACCTTTGGTTGCTTTTGTGAACGCCCTTCTCGAAAGAATGTACCGCTGTGCTCAATTCGATTACCTCACAGTAGTTGTACAGTTGATATGGTGTGAAATATATCGATAAATAGATATTAATACTTAAGAAATAAGGAATAATAGACGTATATATATATTAAAACTATTATAAAAATAATATAGAAATAATAATTTGATATACTTACTAGTCAGTAATAATATAATATATTTTTGATAATAATCATTAATGGGTTATTAAGAGATAATGTAATATTAAAACGTTAAGCTTTAAAAACTAATAATTACTAATTGCTAATTGCTAGTAGATTATATATATTATATAGAGAGAGAAGACGTAGAGTAGACACGCTTGCTTTCGTTGATGGACCGAAAGTAAAACAAAACCATAGCTAGGCTGATTGGATCGTGCAAGATTATATAGCCCGTACGAGTTTGGATCACTGAAACATCATTGTGAGGACGGTACGTCCTCCTGCACGAATCATGATGCTGATTTTAGATAGAGTGAGTGTAAAGGCTGTCCCTACCCTATATCCAGTCTAAAAATCACTTAACTGCTATATATGAATGTATCTTTCGACAGGAAATTAGGGGGCAAAACATGAGATTTTTCCACAGTTCGATGCACTTTGAGATGCGTATCACATGCGTGAGAGATAGAGGAAAAAAAACGGTGTGCGGGCTTCAGTGTTCGAACTGGCGACGTGCTGAACGGGCCACCGTCGTCGAGCTACTAACTTTCTGTCAGTCAGTTATTATAATATTATATTATTATATTATAGTTATAGTTAAAATATTTTTTTAAAAAAATTCTATAAAATATTAGATAGGCAGTCCAAGAAAATGCTAAAGTCTCAACGTTTGGCTAGCTGGAGGCTGGTGTATTTTGCCCACAAATTATTAAAAGTCGACTTTACTTCTCTCACAAAGTTTCATTCACATTTCTTAACTATAAAATTGAGTGTAGAGAGTCGCTCAACTTTCCAAATCGAGTCTCTCGACAGTATTTAGAGTGGTTTTAGTTGACGTGGTGTCTAGTAGATTGTTTGACTTGTTTTTATCTCATGTGACGCATACGTGACCCTGGAAGATAAATTAAAAATAAAAACAATACATGGTATTGAGGTATTGACAAGTGATATCCAACTATAATATTTATAGACGTAAGGTTTGATTGATGCCAAGATATTTATAAGATAGTAGTAAGAAGAAGAAACAAAAATATTTTTATATAGATTTAGACTCTCGATATGAGTAATAGCCTTACTCATCTTTATATGTATTCGACAATTTGAACCACAAGAGTACAAAACATGGCCAATCTATTTTATCTAGTCTATCTAAGTAGTATGCAATGATTTATGCAACGATATGTAGACGGCGGTTAGCAACAAGACAATTTTTTGGATCTTAACTCGATGTGGTTTGTGTTTGATTTGAGATTCCATATTGGATCTAATGCCCTCTACTTCTAAGGGATATTGTATTTATACCGATAGATGTCTTTTTATCTAAGTAGAACTTAGAAAACTCTTTAGGCAATATGACTGAGTAGGTTGATTTGTTTCTAGATCGGACTTCACAGTCTTATCTTAACCGAGCACGATTTTCTTCCTTAGTCATATGTACTTTTATATTTAGAGACACGTGTCCATATATATATATAGGTATATGGTATTCCCAAAGATGTTTTAATCCAAATATAAGAGATATGCCATATCTAGGACTGTAGCCCTAACCTCTATGAAAATTTACTTTTAATACTTTTATTCTATGTATCTCAAAAAACATGTTATCAAAAATATGAACGTAGTTGGAAGAATAGCTTCGACTAAGTTAAAGTACAAAAACATTATTCTACCATATAGGTACGAGGACAATGTTGTCAGAATTTAAATTTGAATATAGGTAAAAAAATATAAATGCGCTTTACAATACTATTAGGAATATCGATACTTTCCTTAGAATCCAAACCGTCATTGTGCATATATCAATCCAATTGTGAGATTTGTTTGGATTTCGTTTGCCATTCCAAATTTCAACCATTCGTCTTCCCAGCGCCCAAGCCTTACAACCAACGATCCTAATTTTCTCACAACTTTTCCTACCACCATCTTCATGGATCTTCCACAATAAGACATGGATGAGGTGGTGATGAAGAAACTATATGTGGAGGGTTCAATTCCCGGCCTAAGCACCATGGTCCGGATAAAATGAGGTCACACCCTAAACTTGCTACCAGTTTTATTTTGACCCTTACACTTTTTGCCAGTGCAGGTTCATCCCTCCTCTTTCCAAAATTTTTGTCGAATATCCTAAATTTCTATGGAATTTTCTTCTTGCATCTGAACTCCAACTCCATAGTCTTTCTGAGTGTTTTTGCCTACCTATACGAAGCATTCATAGGCATCACCCCTTCATAGATCTATGAATGTATTTTTATGAGCTCTAAGTTATACAGAAATCAAGAATCTTAGGTCACTGTGGTTTTTGACTCCACGATGGACTCAAGAAGTCATATATCCCAATCACCAACCATACATCCAAAAAGGACTAGCGCTAGAGTTGATTCTATTTGGCGTATACAACCAAGTCCAATAACCTTGGTATTTCCATCAAGGTACCAGTGAAGGTAGACGAGTAGAACAAACCATCTCTTTAAAACTTCATCAACAGAGTTTAAGATCTGATGGCGTACGAGGTCGTTAAGACTTCGTGTGTCATCAAATTTAGCCTTTACAACTTCATTCTCACCTCGCATCTTTGTACTTAGGGGACGAGGACGAATCTCGGATATCGCACCAGGGTATGTACCATTCACGTCTCTTGTTACTTTCAACATTTATACATATCGAAATATAATTCTAATCACCTGATATGTTTTGTGCACATCTCGGTGACACGGTGATCAAGAAGTGCACCAAGGAGGTAGTGACAGATCTGGTGAGTTCAGTCGAGAACATCGCTACTCCTCTTTGCTATCTCCTAGAAAATAACTAGGACAAAAATATCAACATAAGTCCTTACTTTATTAATCCCTAAGTCTTTTTTCACCATGGTTGACAGCACATAACTTAGATAATAATACTATTAGAATCTTCCATTGGTTTACGTTGTAGGCCCCTTGGTGGACCACCAGCTCTCTGCCAAGGACAAAGCGACAGTGTAGCAAGAAGTGGCCCAAGAAGCTGAACAAGCAAAGTCAACCCCAAGTACTACTATCGATAGCAGCGCTTCTCAAAGGAGAAGAGTACTAGTGCCATCTGGCGACATAGCCAAGACCATCTACTAGACAATAGTAAGTTTTATTACTATTCTGCAAAGCTCATCCGAGTAGGAACTTTTAGCTTCGATAGAGTAGTACATATATCTTATCTTTGTCCATCAATGTTGTCAGACCTTCACCCCAGCTTAGGGATGTCTTAAGCCACTTCATCCTAAGGGTAAAGCCTAAACTAGGTAAGCAAGTATTTGATCTTGTCAATATTGAACACTTGTTGCTTTTGGGCCTTCCGTCATTGTTTTTTATTTTCTTATAGCTTTACTCCTACCATCTCAAACCAACAGTTTGAGAAATAGGAGGGGATAGGCTCCAAAGCCCCCTAAACCCTCACCCTGAAGTCTTTGACTCTCTCTCCACCAAATGCTCCTCTAGCATCTATCCTTGTTGCCAGTCTCTAGATGATAGGGACCAGCAACACCTATCTACAAGGATGCTTGCTGTCCTTGTGTTAAGAAATTGTGATCCAAGCCAACATTGCTGACAAGGAGATGGTAAGACTCTAAAAAGAGCTTTCTGACACATGGAAGCGTATTAGCAAGCTAGAAGGAGACCTTATGATGGCTACAACCGACAACACCACCCTCTGCTATTTAGTGCAAGAAAATAAAGTCATCCGCAAGATAGGGAAAAGGCAGTAGAGGAGGAGAAGGAAAAAAAGGGACAATCTCTGATAGACACCTTTACGCACTCATCACGTCCAAGGCCCATCATACACCACCTCGCATCCGTAACCGATCCGTCAACCCTCTCTCGTTGTGCTTTGATTCGATTAATTTACTCATGCGGGGGTTCATGGTGATCGATTGAGTGTTGGATTGAGCTGGACGAGGAGTTCGTCAGTGCTTGGGTGTTTTTACTTTGTAGAATTGAAGCTAGTGGGTGTGAGTTAATTTGTTAGTAGCTGCGTGCGCACATTAATCTATGGCTTTCTTAGCCTACATGTCAGCCATAATTATCTTTACAGAATCTTTTATTCTAAAGTAGTGATAGAAAAGTGTAGAGTGATCCTCCTCCAAGCCATCACGGTGGTGTCAGTTGTTGCCCGCAAGGTTGTTGCACGGGCTACCCCCGACCACCAAGTCAAACCTACAAAATCTTTTGATCAATGATTCAATTCTTTAATCTTTTAGCAGTAAGTCATGAACATTCGCAATTTCAATAGGCATGCCTGTCGGTAGATAGGCACCGAAAGTAGGGAACTACGTAGGCCCTTTCTAAGTTTGGGTCAAAGGTAATACTCAATCGTGTGGGTAAATCATGAAGTCAATGCAGTTTTAATCATTAGGAGGAACATGAACGTGAATCCATTTATATTGGTTCGGGCTGCACAGTAGCATAATAACCTATTCCTGTGTTCTTACTTTTTTTAGATGTGAATTACAATGACTAAGAGTTTCCAAGTGCCTCTTCCCCCTCTTTATTCACAATCATTCCCTTATATATTATTAGGGTACCATAGTAGACAGAGATAAATACTCATGACCCAAGACTTACGAGTCCTACACACATAATTTAGATATAATTAGTCTAATTTTATCAGAAGCACGCTCTATGACCTCCACTCCACTGTATGGTGGTGTGCGCCGTACTCGCTTGGTGAGACCCGCTATGCAGCGAGTCGGTTAGACAAGTGAAGGGCGGAGGATGTGGCATGGTTTAACAAGCTCCCCTGCTACAATAGGCATAAGAGCAGTATCCGTCTTGTCGCATGTGGCTTGTCTATTAGGGTAGATATTTGTCTTGTAGCCTTAACTGTCATGGGCACGTACGCCCCATGCTAATGGAGGTAAGTAAAACTATCGCATTTAATGTGGTCTCCTGACTTCTGCCACCAAGACTGTGAGAGAAATGTGCGAATTTAACTAACTTACATGGAGTTGCCCCCTGTGAAGACCAACCAGGGGTTGGAGGCTCGAGCTGGCTAACTTGAAGTGAACGGCTTAGGAAGATTAGCTTGAGCACTCCAGTCTGGGGCTATTTAGACCCTAAGATAGTCATGAGCTCAAAGTTTTATACCGAGGACCCCGAGGGCGAGACCTCGGAGAATTCACAAACACCACCTAGACGCTTTTAGTCCTCTAGGGTAGGACTTTGATCCCCATTTCACCGGCAATACCAGTTTGGGTCTAGTCCCATCAGTTCTTAAGAACTGTTTGGTTCACTTCTGAATGACCCACTGTCTTCTTGTGGATCCCAAGCCTGCGGAGAGCTACCTCTGATCCTCCAATGTCGTTAGGAAACATGTCCCTCGGCACAGAGGGAATGCTGTATCAACTTGGCATGAATTCCCAAGAGCTTTTTATCTAGTGTGGTTCCTAGGGTATCCCAGTAGGAATTCCATCTAATCAGGCTCTAGAGGAGCAACCTTGTTCTTTCCAACCCAGACAAGATTCCATTTCATGCATTCTTCCAGGACATGATTCTGAATTCTTGGAGGTGGCGCATCACCAAATCTAGCAAGGGCACAGTGGATACAGAATACATTCTGTAAGCTTCGTGCTTGCCACACAAGTTTGCAAGAAATTGAACCGCCTTCTTGGATTCCAGGAGGGCCACCACATCCTACTAGGAGGAAAGGCTTCAGATAATGTCTTTGGGAGAATGGGAAGAACGGGTGACTTGTTCTCAACCGGCAGGTTATGAATGTAACCCCGTTTCCTAGCAGCAGCACTGAAGTATTTTGAATCTACGAACTCTGGTTGAATGCCATATAGGAATCTTGAGATGGTCGTCCATACACCTTTTGGAGCTAGGGCCTTTCATAATAATAAAAGAATGGCTTGCTCAGGATGGTTTCTGTGGACTGACCATAATCTTTCACTGGGCAAGCTGAATCCCACCATCGGATTTGGAAGAGGCATTGGCTCCTCACGGCAACTGTCAAATGTCACTTGATTACTATGTGGCTCACTTCCATACCTCTTTCTCTTTTTCTTGCTTCCATCCATGAATTTTGTTTCTTTCTTCCTCCAAAGGAACTTAACTCTGTATCCTCATAATCAGATTAAGTAATCGGAGGAGTTTTTACCTTTGCGAGAATAAAGCTTCTATATTTCTTACCTTTGAGCACCTCATATATATATTTACATATTTTGTTTGAACCTTTCGATCTTTCTCTATTAATGAAATAGGCAACACTCCTGCCTATCTTTTTTAAAAAAAATCTGTGGCTTTCTCACCTTAGGATTGAATGCTAGTATCTTAATTTGATACGAGTATATGCACACTTGGAATTGGAGGGTGAAGCGCAGCACGTTGTCCCATTTGCACACGTGGTAACAAAATTTTATATTCATTACAGCAGCAAAACAAGTTGTCTCGCTATGTTTGTGATAATTGGTACTAGTGTTTCTGGCAATACATACCTTGTTATGCACTAATGTCCACATGCCAAAGTAGTAACTAGTAAGGGCAAAAAAAAATCTTTAGTAGTATGGCTGTTGGCTTCTCAGCCAATCATTTGGTGTGTATTCCTCCATGAAGCTACTATGTTTATCTTACTTGTTAGATAGTTACTTTGCCCTTCTTTTTTTCATGTGGAAAGTCTTCTGTACTTGCAGATGGCATGAAGCTGACACATATGACGCAAAAACAAAAAACTGGGGTTGCAAATGGTTCAGTTATGCATGAGGAAGAGTACTCATGGTTCTAATGCTGGACTAAAGATTGCTATCGATCTCCTTGGTGTGTACTTTGTAAAATTAATGTCCCTGTGGCTACATAAGTTTCTACTTGTTTGTCCTTGTGTAGGCAATCCTCACTTGCTGCTGATCATTTTAAGCAAATTGATTGACGTGTTACTGACCTTGTTCCTTCTCCTGTAGTAGCCTAGTAGCTATAAAACTTGATTACACTGGTCTCTTCCCTCTTCACTTTTACTACTGGAAACTATTAATTTTACTTCTCCTTACTACTTGACCTTAGAAAATTGTAACACCATTTCTGATGACTTCATTGAGTATTTCGATTCTTCTGTACAGAATATTATTGGTTGCCAATTCATTTTACTTTAGTGGTTCTTTAATAAATTGTGTCATGATTACCGCTTATGTGGCTGTCTTATTTTCTGACAGAGCTTATTGAGTGAAAGCATCCAAAGATTACAAATGCTGATCTTTATCAGGTACTCCGGGATTCCTGCACTGCGTTTCTTGTTTCTATATAGCCCCAAGAGAGTAATACAATTTCTGAGATTGATTAAATTTGATTGATTTTTTTTGCATGGTACTCCCTCTATTGATCTTTACAAGTCATTTGACCTGACAAGGTGTCCAAAGTTAAACATTGACCTACAAAATCATGATAGTACTGAAGTACTTGTAATACAAATATAAAATTTATACTACTTAAACATATATAATGTCGGACAAACTTTAGGTAAAATAAATACAAAGGTTGAATCTCGAAAAGCATGGCTAACTTAAAAAATTATCAGAGGGATTATCTGCGATTACATCATTGCTTTTGCATGATTCTGCATAGTAGAATTGAAATGATATTTTGATGAACTAACCAGGATTTTTTACTTCTCAGCTTGCTGGAGTGGTTGCAGTTGAAGTTACTTGAGGTCTAACCATTGGCTTTGTTCCTGGAAGACGGGTAAATGAAATGCCATTCTTGTATATGGATGCATTATCTTTACCTTGTTCACTATGTAACTGACTTGTACTGTAATCAGGATTCATCAGTTTGCCCCCGAGAAGGGCGTCTTCCTGATGCGAAGAAAGCTTATTACTAAGCATTCTCATTTTGTTGAATATAAATATATTCTTGCTGAGAACTTAAAAATCTTTACCTAGTTTCCATATTGTAATTGAAGTATCCACTAGAAGCATATGTCCTCTAGTTGAACTATTGCTGCGGACCTGTATTGTTCATGTTCGTTAATGATCAGCATGTTACAGTAGCGATTGCTTTGCTTGAGCCATCCAATATACACATTTGTTCAGGAGCATTTCTTCTGAGCACAAAAAAAAAATCTTCAGATTGTGTTTTGATCATGATTTACTGAAGTGAGGTGATCTATATGTTGAATTCTTGGTTAACCGACAGTCAATTGGCTTTTCGCATGTCATATTGAGGCTACCACATCTCAATTTTATGTTTTACATATGCAGTAGGCTTTGTACAAACTGTTGAACATCTCGTGTGTTCTATTTTGTTTTCTCGGTAATATTTATCACTGAGGTATACATTTTGATTGCTCTTTCTCGTTTTGCTGGTTAGGCGTACCACATTGAAGAGGCATCTTTTATCGAATGGGATTGACTGACAAGGATATTGTAGCTCTATCTGGTGGCCACACCCTGGTGATCATTTCATTTTCTATTTGAAATGTAAGCACCTGATAATCATTTGTATCATCACACAGCCAGGATTTTTTTTTCTCGTAGGGAAGGGCACATCCTGAAAGATCTGGATTTGACGGCGCATGGACCAAGGAACCACTTAAGTTTGACAACTCATGCTTCCTGTAAGTTCAATGTTGAGCCAATCTATCATCTTTTTGCTTTGGGAACTAGTGATGAGAGATTGATGACATTTTCACATTGATGTAGAGAACTAATGAGGGAGGAATCAGGGGAACTTTTGAAACTTCCAACTGACATGACCAGGGACGAAGCCAGAATATGAGCATGAGGGGGGAGGGGACTTGACTAGTTATTATGATAATAAAAAACAATGTAAAAATATAGACATAACTTTTAGGGCATCTCAGCATTAACGTAAACAAATGAGAATATAAAGATAGATATGTAGCTATAATACACATATTTATTCATTTTAATTTAGCCTTATGAGTATTAAATAAATAAATCATAAGTGGTCATAATATCATCATACAAGCTAAAAGTCCAGATAAATGGAGAAATAATCAAACAAAAAATAGATGATGATAAAATGAGCAACAAATTATTTATCTTGTAAGTATTAACTACTAGCTCCATCCAAAATATAAGAAAAATTGGCTATGTATTGTTCAAGTGCATAGATAAATTATCTTATTTTTTGAAGCAGAGATAATAATATTTTAGAAAATTTAAATTAAAGTGGAGTGATAAATTATATCATATGATTAAGATTCAATTCATACTTTTAATATTAGCCACATAGTGATGCAATGTACATGATTATTATTAGATACTTAAGTATTACTAAAGTAGTAGTATTGGCTGTTAGCGTTAGGCTAACTAGGGGTGGTGGCCCCCTCATCGCCACCCCCCCCCCCCCCCCCCCCGGGACAAGGCTCTACTGGAAGATACTGAATTCAGGCGCTCTGTGGATCATTATGCGAAGGTAAATGATATATGATGTATACGATTTTGTGACACCTTGATGCTTCAGAATATACATATAACTCATATTCAAAATGGCAGGATGAGGATGCCTTGTTCAAGGACTACGCTGAATCACACATGAAGCTTTCTGAACTTGGATCCCCTTCACGGAGTGGTGGCACAACATCTGCAAAATCAGATGGTCCAACGGCTGCTACAGTCGGGCAGAGTGCCTTTGGGGTCGCAGTTGCCGCAGCCGTAGTTATCGCCGGTTGTCTCTACGAGTCTTCTAAGAACACCAAATAGTAGATTGGTTTTGAAGATTGATTTGCAATTGCTGAACAGCAGAATCAATAGCATCAGGAATAAGGTTTTTAGAAGCAGTGCCATCAGGAAGGATTCAACTGTTTTGTGGCCAGATCAAGCAAGATCAATTCGGGAATTGAGACCAGACAAACAACATAAATAAATGACACTTTGTTATTCAACTGTTAACAAACTGAATTAGAACAAGATGCAAATCAATCGTGTTCCGTTACAAGAAGAACCTTAGTGTCAAGCTGAAGAAAGTGAATGATCAGCTGTTATTAGGGTGTGTTAAAAAATCAAATCAAGAATCATCAGGGAATTAAATCCAATCGAATCCTAATTAACTTAGCGGCGACATAGAAGCTCCCAGGAGAACAAGCCCATCTCCTTCGCGAAGCCGCCACGCCACGGTCCTCAAGCCTAGCCTTGGCTGCTGTGAGTGGCAGAAGAAAAGAAAATCAAGAGCGAAATCAGAAAGTGTTCAGTGTCTGTGTGATGTCCTGGAAGATCCTCAGCCTCTTCCCGATCTTCTCCTTCATCGCTGGGCTCGTGTCGCAGCTCGCCGGCGCCGGCGCTGGGTTGCAATTGCCGTTCCGTTCTGCGGCGGTGGAGCCATCGAGGACCGGGGCCAGGACCGCCGAGAAAAGGGCCTCGTCGAACGCGCTGTGGTCCGGCAGCTCCGGCCATCTTTCCTCGGCGGAGAGTGACTTCCTCCTGCCGTTGTTCTCGTCGTTGCTTGGTTCTTTCTCCCCTCGTTCGGCTACGGCTGCTGCCTTGTCCACGGCGTTGCCGGACCGTGTCCTCTTCAGGTTGCCCATCGGATCGTGCACCTGCGGCTGCGGCGGCTTCTGTTGCTGCTGCGGCTGCTGCTGCACGTTCTGTGGCTTCTTCGCCAGCGGCGGCATGCGCAGTGAGTAGAATGGCTGCGCGTCCACCCTGAGGATGTAGGGCTGCAGCGCGGCCGCGGCCACCGTCGCCTTCTTGTTTGCACCGGCGGCGGCGTTCTCATCGGCGAGCTGGTCGCGCGGCAGCGAGGGCGGGGGCAGCATGTGATCGATGCACGGCTGCGGCTGCCAGATGCTGGAGGAGGAGCCGAGCAACAGCGCGTCGAAGAGCCAGCTCTTGTCGAGCTGGTCGCCGGCGCGGGGGCGGCCGACGAGCTTTGCCTCGAGGTCCCGGAGCATCTCCTGCGCGCGCTCGTAGGCCTTGAGGTGCGAGTCGGCGCCGCGGAGGCCGTCGACCCCCGCCGGCCGCACCTGCTTGAGCACGTCCTTGGCCTCCAGCACGCGGCCCTGCTTCATGAGGCAGATGCCCAGGTTGCACATCTTGTTGTTGTCCGGCCCGATGAGCAGCGCCCGCCGGTACGCCCCCTCCGCCTCCGTGTAGTTCTCTTTCTGCATCAGCGCCCACCCCAGATTGCCCTGCACATCAATCGCAAGAACAAGACTGATCAGGGACAAATTGAATTGATTCGACCAGGAGACAAATTGAAGAAGCTTCACAAGTCAATCCATGAGGAATGTGTGGGTTCTTACAAGAAGTCTTGTTGCTTCTTGCTCCAGGGTGACCTGGAACTTGCGCCCCTGCGACCGCGCCGTCTTGGTGCGCTTGCCGTTGAAGGCGAGGCCCTGGTGGATCAGCTGCAGCTTGTGCTTGAGCAGCGAGATCTGGTCGTCCAGCCGCCCGCATCTCTGCTCAGATTCACCAGTACGAATCAACTGCTGCGCGCATGGCAGGAAGCAAGAGAGAAGAGGGAAGGTTGAATGGTTGACGAACCTTGTAGAGGTCGAGGAGGATGTTGTCGAGGGACTCCTGCGCCTGGTCGGAGCAGCGGCTGCGCAGCGACTTGATGGCCTCGATGGCCTCCTCCGCGCGGTTCTGCTGCTTCATCACGATGGCCATGTCCTTGAGCGCGCTGTCCACGCGGTCGCCGGCGTTGATCGCCGCCCAGAACAGCGCGATCGCCTTCTCCGGATCCTTATCCACCAGCTGCGGAAATCACCAACGCCGTCGTCAGCATCACACCCAATCCAATCCAAAGCACAGCTCAAATCACCACCAAGACGCTCTCGCTCGCAATCGCATCGGCACGTACCTGGACGCGCTTGGCGCGCACGTACGGCGTGTCGCCGACGGGGACCTTGTGGGCGACGTGGAAGGAGTCGGAGTTGGTCCGGAGCATGGGCTTGATGGGCGAGCAGGGGGCCGACTTGGTCGGCCGGAGCCCCACCGCCGCAGCCGCGGCTGCTTTCCACGTCTCCTGCTGCTGCTGCTGCATCATCATCATCGTCGTCGTCGATCCGAGAACGAAGGCAGCGGCGGCGGAGCTGAAGAGGAGGTGACGACGGTGGCGGCGGAGCGGCTTGTACACTAGGCATTGGATTCCCTTCCACAGGAGATATATGAATCCAAGCTGGGTGCGCGGACCGTTGCCGAATTAGCCGTTTGCGAAAACTAGCCGTTGGAACTTGATGAGCCGGATCTGCGGGCCAGATAACGCCGGCCCATTAAACGATAAGTCATGGCCCATTTAATGCAGCCTTTCGGCCTATCCTAAATTGGCCGAGGGGATACTACGAATCAGATTCGACCTAGAGTTAGATTGGACATTTTTCCTTTCTCCTCCTCGCCGCCTCTCGCTATGGCCATCTCGCCTCGCTCTCTCGTGGTCGTGCGCAGCAAGCCCTGCCTCCGCCGCCGGTGGCGCGCCATGTGTTGTGGTTCATTTTGGCGGCACGGTGGCTGCGGATGTATTCGTCATCTCTCTCGTGTGCTAGGCAGCAGTGGTTGAGAATGGAGATGGCCCCGCCGTCTGGTGTTCGACGAAATTCCGGAGCGCAGCAAGGCATGGAGCAGTTGAGGCTTCGGCGCGCCCATCATCCTGGGTAGTTGACAGAAAGCTACGATGGCGATGGGCGTGCAGGTTGAAAGTGGCTGCGTGTGCTCGTGCGGTGCAAATGTGAGTTGGTGAGGCGATTCCGCTGATGTGGTGATGCACTGACATGTGCGGTGTGTTAATTTTTTTTGCTTATGTTTGTTCGTAGGGTGAAGGAATGATCTCGCGCAGGTTCAACTGTAGAGTGAGGAGCAGAAATCCTCCTAGCAACTTCCCGCTTCTGAAGTTCTGGTTTCTGGTCTGAGGAACGTGCCTCCGCAGAATGTAAGTAGTCCTCATTTGATTCCAGTAATACTTAATTCTGTTGTTTCATTGGACACATAGTACTCACTTTGCTTTACTATGTTCATAATCGTGTTCTTATATCTGTTGTAGTTGGTACTCGGTGGTTGCCAGTTGCCTATGTATATTAGATGGCCTGGTGTATAATAGCACCCCTTTTATGCTCATCTGCATCGATGTCTACAAAATTGTCCCTGTTCTGTCGAACCCATTTTGTGATACCGTGGTAGCTCTGGAGTCATGTCTGTGACCAAAATTTCTAAGCAAGTTGCATGTCTTGTTTGTTTCTTAAAGTTGTATGTTGACATGACCCATGTGATACAAATGAAAAGCCCACATATGATGCTAAATGGCAACGAAAGGTAACTGCTAAATATATAGTAAGAGGTAAGTCCATCATGTGTATTTTTAACTTTGTAGACTTTTCTGGTTTCCAGTACTACACCAACACCTTCTCTTCCTTTTGTGAATAGAGTACCAAATATTACAAAGAGCAATTCTTTTCTAGAAAAAAAATAATCAAGCCCGACTCAGTAACACTGACAAAGATTGCAAATTGGAACAGAACACCCGATTTTCCATTAAACCTTTCCCCCTCAGTATCCACCACATTTCCGTAGCATGATGTCACAACAGCAGATCTAACTTCACTTCTCATTATTGGGCCCCCTTAAAAGAATTGGTAAAAGATGCCTTACATAAAGATTCCTCACATCTGCAAGGCCCTAATTATGTAATAAATTGTTATGATGTTGCAAGCCGGCTTTTAACTTATGCCCTTATCAACTGTTGTTCCATATTTGATGCATTCTTTTATGTTTAAAAGGATAGCTTAAATGCCGAGGAGTATCTGGAGCTATAAACATCGTTAATTTGCCCTCTTAGGCACATGACATACTGGCATGCAGACAATACACCAAAAGGAGCTTATGTATGTTGATATAGGACTATAGTTTCAACTAGCCACCTGTTCTCTCTCTGTATTATCAGACAAGAATAAAAATTTGTACTTGCCTCTGGCTTGAATCTAGATATAATGATTGGGACGAGCTGCAGGAGTCCATGATCAGCTATAGCTGAACCTGGGAAAATTGTTCAGGAATGACACTTACAAACTCGAGTATGGGTAATAGTAATACCGAGGAAGGAGAAACTGTTCTAGGACACATAAATACCAAACAAATTTCAACTGCCCTTTATGTTGGCTGCATTAGTATAATACTATAATGGGAGTGTTCTTGCTCAGTTGGATAATCAAACATTTATGTATTGTGGAAATTACATATTTGTCAGCTTCTCATTTGATAAAATAATCAAATTTTTCAGTGGCATACTAACATACAGTACAAAATTTCCCCTTTATTTATGTGCATGTGCATTCCCCAGGATTTCCTTTGAGTACTCCTGGGCCAATCCAATATGCAACCACCAATCATTCCCAGCAGCTGAGGAAATACTACGTATTTTATTTGTTTTATTGGAAGATCCATCTGTACTAAACTGAAAACGAGAGTTGGTCCAGCAGTAGTTAAAAAAGGACAAACTGATTCACTAGAAAGGAAATGATCTATGCTATGTGTATTAGCTTGCAGATGGATCAACCTGACCAAACATTCGTGTCTAGATAAATTTGTATTGAATTGTTTTGTTGCTATTTCAGCTTTAGTTATACTACTTTGTTTACGCTAAGTTGGAGTTGTAAAAACATGGTCTTGTGCTACAACTTGCCATCTAGTTTCACATACCATTTGTTGGTACCAGCAAATAGTGGCACATAATTAGATATTTTGTTCCATGGGTAGTGGAATATGTGACAACAGAAAGGAGATGTGTCTAACTCCTTTTCACTTGAAATTAATTCTCTAAAAGCTAAATGAGATTTGGAATTTAGGATACATGGAGTTCTGACTTCTTTATACAGCCATTGCTTCAGTCATGTTCAAATGAATCTGGAGAAAGCTTTGACATTGGCTTTTGTGATGCAAGCACTGAAGAAACCTCAGAAACTGCAGAAAGAATGGTGTTATATTGGATGTAAGTATCATTTTAACTCTAGACCTTGTGTTCAAATGCTGGTTTTGTAGATTTCTACATGAAATTCTTTTGATAGGGGAAAGTAGACAAGATCAGTGAGCATGTGCAGCCATTTTGATATCTTGTACGCTAATACAAATTAGAGGTAATTGTTGAAGTATATGTGGACTTTTGCTTTTGATCAGCAACTTGAGCTTTTAAGTAAACTGCTTGTTGCATGTAACCAGAGAATCTCTATGGGGGAAAACTTGCTAAAGTGAGTCAAAGTAAACTTCACATTTCTTTCAAGAGTCCAAGTTCATCTAAGTCTTGATCTTTTCCATGTCCTCGTTCCATTGAAAAAAATATTGACCTGCCATATGGAATGACGAACATAGGTCTAGGGCATAATGTTTTTTCTAGCCCATTTTGTTCTACTCGTTTAACTTTAAATACAGTCAAATACAGTCAAAGTCTCTGCTAGTGTACTAGTACTGAAAGTCCTCTTATCGAAGTACTAATCATCTATGTGAAGGCTGGAAAATTCTCCTGCAGTCAGAATAGCACTGCTAGACCCTTTTGTTGTATATTTACTACTGTTAATTTTGAAGTATTCCGTAAACAACATTGAACTCAGTAAAATCTGAGTTTATGGTCAACCATTAGAAACTACTAGCTGATGAATTTGGCTTGATGTCCAGGAGACCAACACCACACCTAATCCGCTACTAACCAATTGCATGGAAGAATGCAAAGGGCTGGTAGTTAGAGAGAAGATTATGGATGAAAAGGACGATGGCACTGGAAATTTGGAGCTTTATGCAGGCATATAAGGGGCATGTAGGTTGGGGGAAACAAAGAGGGAGTTGGGGGAGAGGAGTTATAGATAGGTGCTGTCGTGCTGGTGCCATGTGGTGGGGATAGCTAATTGCCCATGCCCACACCCCACCCCACCCTGAAGAGAAAACAACAAAAGAGCGACTTAGACCTACCTCTCTCCTTGCCTTCTTTCCCTTCCCCCTAACTCAGAACAGCTCACCCTGGAGAAGGAGGCTTCCACCACTAGTGTGTGGCAAAGAAGTGGAAGGTAGAACAACTGCACATAACCGACACACCACCTCAGATACACAAACCATTTCCCTACCCTCCTCTTTCCATCAGTCTTCATGCTTTCTAGAACTAGTGCCTACCATTTAACAGCTAAAGAACTGAGGCTAATGCGTTTTTCTAACTGATTGCACTCCTTTTGCTAGTGAGGTGGTGATTAGGGTACAACCAAAATGGTTTATTTGATTAAATTTAATACACCAAACTAGGAGCCTATTTAAGAGTGTATTAAATTGGTGGATAACAAACTGAGAGGACACTAAACTTGATTTATGGCCAACTAGCTTATTGCTATTTAGAAACAATGATGAGGATTAGTGATTGCTAACTATGAAATAGAGAAGTTTGGTGTCTAATGCTCTTAGTTGCTTTCTGGTTTTCATGAACAGCAAGTTGATAGATGACCCTTGCTGCACTTTGTTGAAATGGGTTTTCATATAAATCTCTTGTTATATATTTAATGTTATAAATATAACATTAGCCTTTTTGCGAAAATGATATACCTATCTCTTTATTCTATTATATTATTAAAACAAAGTGCAAAAGAGCATCTGTTTCTGCTCTTACCTCTTAAGGCCTAGAAATTATGGTGTCAATGAGGAAAATAAAGAAATCTACACCATTGATTGCTGGTGCATCTAGATTAAAATGAAGAGTTCACTTCGAAATATAATTTGGAAAAATTGAAATTAAAAAAATGTTAAAAGTACAAGGTAAATATTCCATGTCAGTTGCATTACAAAATAACTGAAATTACTATTGAAAATAAAATTAGCAGTTTGATTTCCACAAGAGTTTCAAAGTAAAATCCATCGTTAGCTATAGTTCTGAAATTAGCTTGAAGCAAATCTAGCATGCTGTTCATTAACTTGTAAATATTTGTTAGTTTTGCCTAAGTACAGTATTGGAAACATCGCACACATGTCTACTCATACACTAAAACGAACAGTGTTGGAATTGGATCAAGGGTTGTAATCACTCGATGCCTACAGCTAAGAAAGGAAGGTGGTGATTTCAGGAACTTAAACATTTCCTATCATATTGACGACCATTGTGGAGTGTGAAGTCCCAATCATTCTGGCACCAACTGAAGCTAATGGTTTCGGATATTTCCTCACACCCAACCGACTATGGTCCATGGTTTGGTAGCCATCCATAAGAATATATTAGGTATACAAATAATATATAAGCCCATCTGGATTGTGTCATGGATATGTAAGTTCCTCCTAACTAGTAGCATTTATGGGCCCATTGAAGTATCTAACCAAATCATAATTTCATCTGCTTCCTGATGTCCACGGCCTTTTAGTTAGTACAGTACATATTAATTTGTGAAACGTTCTGTACTCTGCTAACTTCCTTATTTTCTTGTCGTCCAGATCATAGTTGATATTCCTATTAAGGATCAAAGATAATGTTAATCTATCACCATGCAGTTTTTTCTATATAAATAATGATCTGATATAAATATGATATCCGAGATCTGCCTTGTTACAGAAAGAAATACGAAGCAGGTGCAATACTGATGAGTTTGTCACTAATAGTAATATTTGAGAGAGAGAGCAAATTATCTCTCTCTAGCTGTAATACTAGTATCAGTCCTAGTATCTACAATAATATAAATGTATCATCACACATTATAATAATAACGAATAATAACCAACACATTAGAGACTGCAGCAACATAGCTAGCACCCAAACCATACGTAACTATTTAGGGTTAGGATAAAACCATATCTATCGCCTTCGTTTTTCTAAAAGTTCTAAAGAAAAAAGAAGATGTTTTAAAGAAAGGTTAAGTTTATTTCATAACTTCATTTATTATTTTATGTATTTAAAACATCTATGTGTGTATTTATCTGATTGAGGTCATAACCTCAATAATCTATATGAAAGTAAAAAAAGAGGCAGGATAAAAGTTTTGATGCACATGAGTGAATGAAAAACTATAGTTTGAGTGATAGAGAAGGATTTGTTGGTACGCGATTTAATTCGATGAGAAATTACGAGTTTGAAAGGTTGGTCTGCGTGTGCGCAAAAGAGGAGAAGATTGGACTGCGCTACCAGAGGATATTAAATAGGAATGAAAATATTCGAGTTTCGAATACGAAATTTATTTTATGGGAAGGAATTATTTATCGGTATAAATTTAACCTCAAAATTTTCCGTAGAATCAAGATTTTGAGAATGAAATCAAGATTTAATGTCATTGCTAACAAAAATTTTGAGATAAATATTTTTAAAGAAAAAAAAGAGGCATTAGAACAGATGAGCCAACTTATATTAGAGTATAAAGCAGAAAGTTCCACATGAAATTAGTTTGATGGGAGCATGAAAATAGCTATGATTCTGGAAGCAGAATTATTATAGAGAAAATAAAGACATAAGGCAGGTGGCAAATAATATTCATTTAGGCAGTGTGACTGCGAGATACCTATTCCGGTTTATCCTATTTTATTGAAGAATAAATTAAGGAAAAAGTCTATGATCAGGGTTTCCGTTGTTTAGGACCTCATCCTGTTTTTAATAAGCTCATGGCTTTGTACTGGTGCACCAAAATATTTTCCTTATTGGATGAGAAAAGCTAGAATTTTAGAGCTGGTGAGATCATGGTGTTTTTTTATTTTAAAAAAAACAAGGATGACCCGTATAAAATCACTCTACTACTATGTGCGTTGCATACAGCACAGATCATTTTCATGTCGTCATAATTCTGTCGGAGAAAGGAAACAACCTCCATGGAGTACTCACATCAGATCTGCTCACGTAGGACACTCAAGACTGCACTGAATCTTGGACACAGGAGGTAGCAGCAGGTTAGGCAAATGGTCACCCTTCGTTTGAACTAAGTGGATAAATTGAACAGTTTAAAGAGCTGAGAAATTCAATACCTAATTTTAGAGTCGAGAGACGCGTTTTAGACAATCACGATATTTTCAGGATGGTAAAATGGATAAAAAAAAGTAGCTAAACCTAACTAGGAACAAATCAGAGAGACATGAAGGGTGGTGGTGGCGTGGTGGAGATGATGCAGTTAGTTAGCTGTCAAAACCGAGAGCGCCAGAGGGATGGAAGGAGGAGGGGGTAGGCGTCAGCACCATCATCTGCCCAAGCCCACGATTGGCGCTGCTGGCTGACCTAGTTACCTCACTTTACACTTACCTTGAAGGTTTTATCAGGCAGGCTCCACGGCTGCTGCCTGTGTGTCCAGTTCGCCTTGGCTTTGCAGGTAAAATAAAACTGGTAATCCAGTGGTGAGGCCATGACCTGTGCAAGGAGGAGGCCTACCACCCTAACCTTTTTCTCACCGACTAAGCATCTAGAAGACCTCCCCAATCGAGTCAAGTCCCTATAAAAATCCACCCACCCATTTGCTGCCCAGCAGCAGCAGCGGCGGCAACAACTTCCACTGAAACAACCCACCGAGACAGGGAGAGCAGCAGAAGGAAGGAAAGAATCAAGAAAGCTCATCGTCGTCGTCGTCATGGGGAGGTCGCCGTGCTGTGAGAAGGCACACACCAACAAGGGAGCGTGGACCAAGGAGGAAGACGACCGGCTCATTGCCTACATCAAGGCGCACGGCGAGGGTTGCTGGCGGTCGCTGCCCAAGGCCGCCGGCCTGCTCCGCTGCGGCAAGAGCTGCCGTCTCCGGTGGATCAACTACCTCCGGCCTGACCTCAAGCGCGGCAACTTCACCGAGGAGGAGGACGAGCTGATCATCAAGCTCCACAGCCTGTTAGGCAACAAGTACGTCCCTTCTTCGAGATCATCATCTCAATAACAATACTCGCATTCATGCATATGAGTTGTATCAGTTTTTGATACTGTTCTGATTACTAAAACGGTTGTTGTTGTTGCTACTCCTGTTTGATGCAGATGGTCTCTGATAGCCGGGAGGTTGCCAGGAAGAACGGACAACGAGATCAAGAACTACTGGAACACGCACATCAGAAGGAAGCTGCTGAGCCGGGGCATCGACCCAGGGACACACCGGCCGATCAACGACAACGCGTCCAACATCACCGTATCATTCGAGGCGGCGGCGGCGAGGGACGACAAGGCCGCCGTGTTCTGGCGAGAGGATCATCAGCCGAAGGTGACACAGGAGCAGGCAACCGATTGGGGCCAGGGGAAGCCACTCAAGTGCCCTGACCTCAACCTGGATCTCTGCATCAGCCTCCCTTCCCAAGAAGAGCCCATGATGATGAAGCCGGTGAAGAGAGATGCAGGTGTCTGCTTCAGCTGCAGCCTGGGGCTCCCCAAGAGCACAGGCTGCAAGTGCAGCAGCTTCATGGGACTCAGGACAGCCATGCTAGACTACAGAAGCTTGGAAATGAAATGAGCATCTCCTATGTAGTTTCTTTCGTTTTGTCACTTGGATATTGGTTAGCTTCTTCTAGGTGAAAACAGAGAGAGAGGGAGAGAGAGAGATAAAATCTCCTCTGCTCTCTTGTTGCTCCATTTTGTCTCTGTTGTAATTACTATATCGGCTAATCATGACAAATAATACTTCATGCTACTTAATTAGTCACTTCACTATATCTTAGCTATAGCTTAGTTAGATTCAGTGCCTCATGCAGTGTGTGGATGGATGCTTTCAAGGCTGGGGCCATTGAACCAGATCTTAATTATGGTGACTTGTTACCTCGCATCGCATGTGACCATCGCCTAATCCTGCAGTTTTGATTAAAAGCTCCCCGTGAGTTAGACCACGCTTTACGACCTGCTTTGGCTGCAACACAAGATTGGTGTACTTTGATGCCTCCTTTTCGCTGGAATGTACTGCATATACTGTTCCTGTTTCCATGTGCACGGAGAGAAATGGTACATCGTTTTCTCTTGGCTCTTTTCAAACAGAGATCGATCAGGCACCCACTTGGAACCCACAATTTCTTCTCCCTTCCATTTCAACAGTACCGTCCTATGTAAAATACTTTACCGATTTATAAAATTTCTACAGTCCAAACAGGGTCTCAGAATGAAACTTTCAGTGTCTTTTCAAGAATTATAAAATAACCTGCACAAACAGGTATTTCTTAGAAGAGAAGATTTAATTTACCTTTTTGTGATCACTGTTGGTAATGGAAGAGTAACTAAGCGTAGAAGGAAGGTAGCAAGTCCCGGTGATAAAAATTGAAAAAGAACAAAGGGAAGCATTAAAATATGAGGCTTATTTGGTAAGGCCATGCCTTTTAGGAATCGTCCGTTCTAGGCTTTGGGCAACCAACCAACGAAAACCAACTCATCTCCACGCATCTCGTCTCCTCTCTTCTCTTCTCTTCTCTTCTCCAGGGGCGGCAATCCGTGGCCTGGCTTGGCCTACCTGAAAGCAAATTAAGCACCGGTTTTTGGATGCATTCTCACTGCAACTTGTCCGCTACCTTGCTCTCGCGGCGCCGCTTGACTGTAGCCACGCAGATAGCAATTAAAACTTTCTACCTTCCGAAATTGATACAACTTCATCTATTTTATATCATAAGATATTTTATTTTTTTAATCTAAACTTTTAAGTTTAATTATGTTTATAAAAAACGTAGCATTATATATAATACTAAATTAGTTTTATTAAATTTTTTTTATTTTTTTTAAAAAATATTGCTACCTTTTTTTATAAATTTGATTAAACTAAAATTTTATAATATAAAAACAGAGAGAGTATTAAATTAAATTATTTATGTATAATTTTGACCGTATCTATTTTAACAGTAAATTTATAGATATTTTAAATATATTCTTATCGTGATAAGTTAAAATACCAGCGTTAAACCAACATGATAATTCAAATTTTAGTGGTAAGAGATGAAATGGTTTCGAGTAGTAAAAGAGAATGAATGAAGTAAACAAATATACGTGCGTCGTCGCTGGTATCTCGCGCGCGGTTGGCTGCTGCCGACTGCCGTCGCACGTATGGTCGACCCATGGGTTTTGCTGCCTGTGTGACGCACGCACGCACGCTTTGTGATGAAACTTTGCTTACTGCGATAGGCTGCTGCTCTAGTGCTCCATGTCAGGGATAGAGACGACAATTTGACTTTGGCAGGGGGTTAAAGGTAAATTACAGTAAGGATACGGGTCCTGATGAGCTGCGGCTGCATCATCACGGTCGATACGATCGAGAGGATGTACTCTGGTAAAATTAACATTTCTATCCTCTGCTTATCGCTATCGCTTTGCACCGAAAGCACAAACTATCCCGAATTAATCAAGATAGGTTGTAAAAACCAGTGGTAGCTATCATCAGTGAAAAAACCAGATTAATCTGTACGGCTTAAGGTTATTATTCCTTGAACACGATTGTAATCGGTAATTAATGCAAAGCTGATCTCATCCAACCTAGCATTCCATCCGTCTTAGAACACACTTGTGGATATTTTTACAAAGTTGAAAGATAGAGATGGAATTAAATGAAGGGTGGATGTGAGTGATTAAGATTAAAAAAATACATGAAGAAGTTAAATTATATTTTATTATAATTGGTTGAGATTAGGAATAAATTGAAAAAGGTTTATATTCTAGATAAATTTTGAATGGTATAAGTAGATGTATTGAATGGTAAAAGTTGATATATTTAATTATATATTAGCTTCTTATATTTTAAGATATAGAAAGTGTGTAGCAACTTCTTTCACTTCGTTATATCAACTAATCATAACTATATCTGATTTAATTTCTTTACTAACTTTTTTATCTCAACCAATTACAATCATAAACCTTTCTATTTTATTTTACTTAATCATTAATAACTTACTTCGTTCATAAAAGACCATAATTTTAGTTTAAAATTTTGTTAAAAAACCCACATATTTTAGCTGTGGGGTCTAATAGCCCACTTAAGCTAGTTTTGTATATCTTCTACTCTGTGGGTGGAACGGAACTAAGGAGCGGCAAGAATGTCATTCCACTCTTGGTAGTGTAATTTTTAGGAGCGAAGTAGCAGCTCCACCAAATATTATTTATAATCTCGGAATTATTTATTACAGTTATAAAAATCTCAGAGTTGTACCAAATAGCCCTTAATTAAAGTGCTTCTTGTTTTCTGGTCATTTCACCATCTTCTCTCAAATTTAAAAAACGAACTAATCCTTTGTCTCCATATTAAATTGTAGCTGGGGGAGGGAGGCTTTTACTGAGCTTGTATTGTACGGGTTTAATTACCAGACATGATTTAATGAAGTGCATGTGTATTTTTTTCTCAGAAATTGTGATATGTTTTTGACTTACTCTTAGAAACGGAGGGAGTAAGGGTGATTTTTTTGAGAGATTGAATTTGATAATAATTAGCGTATAATTAATTAAATATTAATTATTATAAACTTAAAAATATGTGCATTTGATTTTTTAAATGAGCTTATATATAAAAATATATATTTAAAAATATGCTCACGATAAATCGAGAGCTGCCACTTTCAAGTAGAGCTGCCACTTTCAAGTACATCCTAACTCCCAACCGACGCGGCGCAGGGAGGAATAAACGAGACCCGATGATACCAACTCCAACACCGTCGCAACAAACTTGATGGGCGCAGCGCCGATCGACTGACCGCCGGACCGGTGAGCTACAGCGACGGCGGGAGGCGCTTCTGCACGACCAAACCAACCAGACACGCGTACGGGAGACTGGAGTGAATGCACGGGAGACGGCCGGTGAGCCACCTGCCTAAGCTGCATAAATGGCTGGACCGATGCAGCGGCACCGCCCGGCCGGCCGGCCGGTGACGGTGACGAAGCTAGGTTGGTAGCCAATCCCCTTTGTTAATTGCCGACATGGACGCGTCCCCCGCGCTCGAATTGGGTACTCACTCGATCCATGCATGCTGCTGCTGCTGCTTCTGCTAGGTAGCGCAACTCTTACTGATGAGTGATGTTCAGCTGAGCTATAGCTTTAATCAATGAGACCATCATCATGCTGATAACTGATGTGTTGTTGACGCTGGGGACGGACGGACAGTTCCAGATTAGATTAATTATATCTTGACCCCGTATTAAACAAGGACCTTAATTAAGGTGCCCCCTCCCCCCTCCTCCAGGATTAATGAAGAGCAAATCCGGCAACTTCCAACACACCACCCAACTTTAATTAGTGATTTATCCCTCTTGAATTAATGCTACCTCCAATGCTACCAGTTTCTCTCTGCCTATTTTGCTTCTGGTTGACAACTTGAATTGACAAATGGATGACGACCTGATTATCATCGACAGAATTTTTCGCACTTTTTCCGCGGAAACAATGAATGAATTTGTCACATGTGAAAATGTAGCGAAATTATTGTACTTTTCAGTAGACACAACGACTAAATCCTGGTAAAACCACGCAAAGTGCAAGCGTAACGTCCAAAGAAACCAAGCATTATATTTATATCAAATGCAAAAGGCTAGCTCTTGATTATAGTATAATCTTGACTTGAGACAGCGTGCTGCTGGTAGGGACGAGGCACAAACTATCCTGTGTGCAGGAGCTAGCTGAAATGGTTGTTTCCTCTTTCTCCTTTTCTTTGGTCCGTCACCTTGAACCTGCCAAGTTGATTCCGTCAGTTCAGTTCCACCCATTTTTTTGCCGATTCTTTGGTGGTGTTTTTAGGTGCTAGCATATGCGTCTTTGTCCTCTCTCTATCAAATAAATGAAACATAGCTTCAGCTTTTGGTTACGGAAAAAAAAAGGTTGACGCTTTTACAGTATCTTAGATAACTTTCAAGTGGTGCCAATTCGATTGATGGCGAAGTCGTCACGCGTTTCCTCTTATTTTGTGATTGAACTTTTTTTTGTACTTTTCATAAATTGTGGTTGTCTCGAGACAAAGGAAGATATGGCAATAATCTCACACATACATTTATATTTATACGACCTTGAAACAGTGAACGAAGGTCATATCTATTGATTGATAATATAAATGGAACAAAAGAAAGGGGGTATTTGTGCAGCTGCAACTAGATGATATCATTGGTTGCTTTCATAGAAAGAGTTAGTGGCAAGTATTTTGTCACTTATTTGATAAAAATATGCATGCCATAGTTTTCCGGAAAATACGCTGTATGTGATTCTTTTTCTTCTTCTTCTTTTTTTCTTTTTTTGCAAAAGAACTGTTTCTGATTCTACTATAGCTCTATGGAGATGATTGGCATTGCTTCCACAACTCTCACAACTTGAAAAATTCTGTAGCACTAGTGTCACAATGGCTTATCTGGCACACTATAAAACAGATGACACATACATGTGCGAATCTTAAAGCATGAGACTCCTTCCTTTCAAAAACCAAACCATGTGCAGCTCTAATATTACAAAATGTTATTAAAAAAAATTCTAGGTCGCCGGTATATAATTCTGGTCCATATATAAAACAAAAGAAAAATAATCGACATGGCTTCTTTCTGTAGTTGGAGACTAAATATTTTTTTCCTCTGATACCAAGCTGAGCACTACAAAACCATGGAGAACGATATAAACAATTCATACAAGAGAGGAGCCATTTTCTTTTGCCTACCTAATGTTGCATCATTCAACGACGCCAATTTTGGCCAAGTTCCAATCGGTAGGCATCTGAAGCTAGAATTGATCCAGACGTTCTCTTGCCCCTGTAATTCGTCAGTTCTTTAAGTTTACCACTTCTCCATGTATTCACATCTATCTTTCTCTCTTCTCGTCCGGTTAATTGTTGTCTTCTGCAAAATATAATCACTGCAAAACTAATTATAGATATATCTTCAATAGTTGGTCCATAATAAACTATAAAGTCGTTGTTATGGATGGGATCCATGAAGGAAATATTGAGGTTCAGCATCTGAGAGACTTGTAAAACAATTTCATTATGGTATAGAACATAGCCGTCAGATTGAGTCGCTATTGTGACGTAAAACAACGAACTAATGAAGTGTTTTCATGTGCATCAGTTGTCAAGCGTTAGTCATGCTGTTAATTAGGACAAGAACAAGTGAGCTGTAGCCATCATCAATTTCTATTAGAATTCAGCTAGCATGGCCTATATCCTATAGGCCACTGAATCTTGGTAGTTGCAAAGATTAATGGAGATAATAATTCAGCTCCCAACCTGTGTGCAAGTGTGAGGATGATGGCACAGGGATTCTCTCTTCTCTTTCTTTGGGTAGGTACCATCAACGCTTTTCCAACCATCCAGTACACCCTTCGATCGATTTCATTGATGTGTTTGTTATTTGGTGTTTGCTGCGGTTGTTGTTGGAGTTATTTCTTCATTCCTCGGTCCATTGCTGGTACAACTGTTTTGCTCCTGTTCAATTTTTAATGCATGCCGAGTTAACGGGTAAATTATAGCCTTAAACCAGCTTTGGAATGCATGAATTTCATACGAGTTTTGTGAGGTTTTCAGAGAAATCAGTTCAATTATTGAACTGAACTAATTTCTCAATAATTGAATTGATCTGTTCAATGCGTCTACTGCGAGTAGGGCGCGGTTGTATCTTCTAACACCACGACACATAAAAGCTTTTGCATGTTAAAAAAAAGAGAAATCAGTTCAATTTCGGCGAAATTTGGGAACAGAAGTCATGTTCTCTAGAGGATGTGTGAGTACTACCAATTGCACGGAAAATGAAGTGGATGGCAGAATCTATGGAAGACAAGGTGCACGGAAAATGAAGTGGATGGCAGAATCGATGGAAGACAAGGTAATGTAGTACAATACAGTTAATTAACATGAACAGATACAAAAGTGTCATGACTGATTGACAGAACAACAACAACCGTACGAAATGAAATGACAAAACAAGAGAGCTGATACATACTTAAAAAAAAGTAGGTGCAGGGGTGGAGCCATCCAATGGGGAAACGGATATATATGGAGGTAGCAATGCCAAATGAGAATGGGTCCTAAGGCCATGGATGCAGCTGTTTGGAGATGGCAAAAGTCCAGGTCACATGGCCTTCAGTTCTGGGAGAGGGGATTGCTCTGTCAGAGAGTGGCACTGTTCCTATCACAGAGTGATGAAACCTGATGCATGGTTTTCGCAGATCCTTCCCTTGATTGGATCGTTGGCTGCCAATCATTCTCGCTCATCCATCCTTGCATCCTTATATAAGTTTCAGAACTTCGCGCACCGAGTATATTTATGCTGTTTTCAGAAGTGTTCAGAGACGATAATATCGTCTCGATGTAATTGATAAGTATATTATAACTCTATTTATCTAATATATATATACGTGTGTGTTATGGGCAAAATTTCTTATTAACTTAAAAAAAACACTTGTACAATGTTTAGCAGCTACTTAGCATTTTTTAACTGAACAACATGAGCCCCGCCAAGGATATACACCCAACAGGCACTAAGTACACATCATCACCTTCACCTCGTTTTCATTTAGGATAATTTACCAGCAACATGGCGCAAGTGAGAGATATTTCTAAGTAGATTAGATTGATCGATATTGGCTATGTGCCAGAGTGGAGTGCCTAGCCACACAATAGTCTTGGTTGGAAACTGACCGATCGGTTAAAGTTTTCAAACGTACCAAAGCGATCCATCTTGATTGCCAATGTTCAGAAATTCAGAACCAATGTCACTAACACCCTTCGTACGTTCACTGATCGTACCATCTCGGCTGCCTATCACCACTAGCACCTTATCACACTTTGAGAGGGGGGAAATCAGAAATTCTCCGTGCAAATCCACGTCATGACCACTAGGGCAAACCACTGTATAACAGTACGTGCAACTTGTACAGAGAGTTTTATGCGCATCCTATCATAGGGGACTTAAGCCAATTATTTTTACGATTCGTCTACTCTACTATATAGATAAATTAAATATTTTAAAAAACAATAGAATAAGTGGTCTAATAATACCGTAGAAAAAAGCATATAATAAAAATATTTTTAGAGATATGAAATAATTAATCTATAGTAATAATTCGGTGAAGTAGAAAAAACAGGACAGAAGACTCGAGTCTCTTGAAAATATCTATCTACTCAGCTCTGCAAAGGGCAAAAGTCAAAAGTTCAGTAGTGATTTGTGCATGCTTGGCACCACTTTGTGCTTGTTTGGCAGAGGCCATAAATATCTCATCTACAGCAAACGTAAAAAATCATAATTAGCACCAACTCTGTTTGCACTGTTTGTGTGCGATGTGTACCAGCCAAGAGATGCACTTGTAAACCCAAGTGGAGTAACCACCTCAATCACCCGCGTGCACCGGACACATGTGGCCTGATTGAGACAAGAACTTCGGCTGCTGTGAGGGGCTTTTTGCTGGATATCACTGACTATTTGGCTCCAATAGATACTAAAATATTAGGGTTGTAGCTTTGCTAACATGTTTCCTACTACGCGAGAGTGTCATGTCGTATAGACGGGGTTAATATTTTCATGCCATTCTAGGTATGCTTACTAGTATCCCTTCTTAAATACAACGAAAACGCTTCGCCGCGGGCGTCTGATGCAACCAGAAATATCCGACGCCGGCAGCACTCCTACATTCCATCTATTTCGTGTTTCTCAGCTCTCTCTAGTCACTCTGCCCTCTTTCATCTCTCCACACTTGCTCCGGCGAGGGACGACGTGAGGGTGCGGCGGAAGGTGGCGAGGAAACAGAGGGAGGCGGAGCAGGCCACGGTGGTCATAGCCGTACTTCTGTGCTTGATTCCAGCAAGCTCAGGAATTAATCTTCTCTAGCGGACGGAGCCTTTTATGAGTATGTTTCAGCTAGCGTGGATGTTAGACACCAGAGTTGCGTAATTAGGACAAAAGGGGTTATACAGTTTAAGTCCGCGCGGATATTGTAATACTTCACATTTGTTGTGCTCTTTATTTCTCTTAGTGGTGATCTCAGTTCTAAAGCTTGCAAACTTGCTTTTTTTATGAATCTTTTTTTAGGCCTTATTCTTTTTTAAAAAAGTTAATAATTAGAGAATATCATATCGGTAGAAATATAGAAACTGAATCCCAATACACATAGGTTAGATATGGAATGCCTTGGTGACTATAAAGTGGGCTCAGCTGTCGGATCGTGACAGAGGCCTCTTTAGGGCTAGTTTGGAATAAAATCATGCCACCTCACCACACGTCTTTCGCGGTAGAAGATTGGATTCTTGCTATTGACAATAGGACTGTCAATCGCAGATAGTGGGATATACGAAAAGATGAAAATCCTATCAGATGGCATGACGGTCATCCGAGCCGCCTGACAGCCTATGTCCTTTTTCACGTAGGGGTGATGACACACACGATAGTCGTGTGGGCACGGTCTATAAAATTATTTTCTTAATTTATAAAATTTTGATGAACAATTGATTTGAAATTTGATTAAATTAATTTTAAATGAATTATTTTTCTCTGCACGTGGTCATACCGAGCCTGGAGACTGGTTAAACTGCGGTACGTGCAGAAGTTAAAAATAATTCTGTATGAACACGATTGAATCAGGTCGGTCAAATATCAAACATGGATATGATTGAACCATAGGCACTTATGAGTATAAATAGAGAGATCTAGAACATAAAATATTACTTTTGAGTGAGAGAAAAATTAAGATTTAGACTGTGAGTTTAGTCAAAAGTTAAAATATAAATATTTTGTATGTATTTTGTAGATATATTGATATAATTTTAAGAGTCTTGTTAACTTTTTATTGAGATTATTTTTTTAGTTTTAGGTGATGGGACCGACGTATTAGTGGCGGTCATGTTGGACCAACAATATGTAGAATTTTCGCTACAATAAAATTAACTTTATCAGAGGTAACTTTAAATTTTACTATATTTTTTTGTTTTTAGTAATTCTACTATTCACCCACATCTCCCACATCTGGTAGATCCTATACTTAGTAGCACACCGGTTAGGTTTAATTTCTGTCTCATTCAATACAAAACCCACGCGTAAATAGACACAACATTTCGTTGCATCTCGTTGTAATTAATACGTGGTATGTGTTCCTAATTTGCTCAGAATCATCAAGCTGAGGGGTGGGGATGTCACAAGCTTAGCCTCCTAGGAGGGGAAGCTCAAGTTCTGTTTTCTTTTGGACACGCAACAGTGACTGCTTTTTAGTCATTATTGTACGAATGGATCACCCGACTCAATAGCGTTTCACCAGGCAATCACACCACCTTCCTATGAGCCAATGGCATGATGCCCGCCTCCTTGGTGTGAGCACAATCCTGGCGAGCTCGGGCTATCACACCACCTCCCTATGAGCCGACTTAGTAGGGAACCAAAATCCAATTATTGAAGTAGAGAAAAAAGGTGGATCTAACAACTAGTCGCGTCCAACAACTCCTTTTTTACGGACACTTTCGCTATTTCACCTACGAACCAGCTTGCGCCACCTTTAGACTGATGTCAGCAAGAATCCTGCTGCAATAGACATTTTCTGTGGACGGATGAAGCAAAGTATATGACTATTATTCAAAGGCACAATCGATTAAAATTAAATATCATAAGGTTGATAAGTTGATTTTAAAAAAAACTTTCTACAAAATGCTGATGAAAAAAGTTTTTAATTTATAATCCATAAGTTATTGAGAACGCATGAATTCTGATTTGCATAAGATTTTTAAAAGATTTTTTTTTGTCGAAATCAGTTCAATTTCAACTGTAATCAGAAAACCTTGTGCATTCCAAACAAAGCCTATGCAAATGTAAACCAAATAGTTAAAGAGTGATATGGCAAATGTATCATTCTGTAATTTTTTTTGTCAGCACAATATCTTCTCTTTTTATCATCATGGTGATATCCACTCCCTACTAACAAACATTTTGTACTAGTACTACCAAACTTATACTACTATGTAACCTGTCTTAAAATTCAAATCAAACATGATGAGTGAGTCACAAACAGTGCCGTTAGGTGTGCGTCCAAGTGTGCGCGCACGTAGGACTGAGGTTGCTATTGCTAGCTGCCGTCTGCTTATCCTCTCCCCTCCTAAACTGGAACGCTACCACCGACCGGTGCCGCAGGGAAGCGACGCCCTGCATCTCCAGCAGCTCAGCCTCAGCTCCAATCTAGTCATATGCAGCAACCCTATCTCCGTTGCATTTGCATGCCTAAGCTTACCTTGTCACGGCCGTAAAGTTGCCTTTGCCCGTTGCTGCTGCTGCTGCTCTCTCTCTCTCTCTCTCTCTCTCTCTGTGTGCAATTATCATTTGCTCCTAGCTACTTGCAAGGCGAATCTTGGACCAAAATCTCCGGGCACAATGAGAGGTTTGGCTATTTGTGTGGCGCACCTAATTACATATATGGTGTTTGCTAATTAATTACTCTCTCCGATTCGAAAATCTAAGTATTTTTAGGATTTAAAATTTTTATCATAATATAAGTATTTCTAGACACTAATTTCAATACACGTAAATCCATACATTTTCAATAAATTAGGTGTTTAGAGAAAAATCTAATTAATTTAAGATTCAAAATTTGGCTACTGAAATAGAATACTTAACCTTATTCTTTACTTAAACAACATAAAAATATTTATATTTTAAAATGACGAGTAATTGATTAGTTTATTTGGTCTTAGATTTGTCTCTTTGATTTTTTTAGTCCTGTCATCCGGTTACATAGTTACATATGTGTGTTGTGGAGTAGGGACTTGATGGTTGCTTTGACTTAACGTGAGTGATTGTCTCTGTGTGTGTGATGGCCTGATGGTGTGCATGGAGTATGATAGGTTTGGAGGATTTCGGTGTCCGGTAATTGATCAACCTCTAACTAATTATATAATCAGCTGCTTTTGGGACTTGACCCTACTCCAAAAAAATGTCCAAGCTAGAGGAAACACAACCGTACCACTGAGGTCGTACTACCACTAATTTGGTTGCTGATTGATCTTATGGTCAAACCTAATCAGGTCACACCTAAATGAGAAATTTCACGAGTCGATGGGATAAAAAACATATATTACTTGTGAGAGATTTTTAAAAGTCAGTGACAAAAATATTCTGTCTTGCGTTTCTGAGTTGAGAAACGCTATCTAGGACCTGTTTCCTATGAATATGAACTAATGACAAATCAATACCTGTTTCTACAAACTCCAGTGATCCATAACAACTCTATATTATGGTTTTGTGAGGAACTTCAGATTCTCGTTGCTTCCAACGTGTTCAAAAGTTTTTCGAAGTATTAAAAGAAAAGTGTGTTTACTGTAGCTATTTGAGTACAGTCCAGCTACCCATTAACAGCATCAGCATATGTACCTACGTGTAAAACTTGGTGCAGAACAGAGAGAAGGTTACGACCAAATTGCCCAATGCTGTACCTGATTTTCTGCTTAATTATCTGCTTCTAGAAAAAGGAAGCAGCTAGAGTGACAGCACCCTGTCACATCAATGTGATTGTGTAACGGCTTCCAGTGCATCAGCCGATCAATCCCGATTGCATGCGATTTATGTTGCTAATTAATCTGGTAGACTATGGTCTAATCACCGTACTGGTGTATTGCTAATCGGGGGTGTGTTTCGGCCGTCCGATAAAGATCCAAGGTCTCAGACCCAATGTACAAATAAATGCAGTACTCAGCAAGTTGGCAGGGGGCGTCGGCCTCCTGTTTAGGGAAGATTTTGAGAAGACTGTTTTATTTTCTAAATTCTATAAATTTTATAGCTATCAAGTCTTAAAATTTAGACCAAAAAGATATGCTGTTTAGATAGCTAGAGATTTTCTAAGAGTAACTATACTTTAGAAGCTCCCGAAATAGGGACTAAAATGTGTGGCGCCCACTGAAAGAAATCAGCTGCAAACGCCTTGCTAGTGCTTGTGTTCAAGCTTAGCGTATGTATATACATCAATACGTGGGTTGTATTTTTCAATTTTTTTAGTCAGAATTAGATAGCCGTTCGTGTATTTCAGCACGTCAGGTTGGTGCTGTTTTTCAATGGCACCGGCGACTCGAATGCAGTAGTATTTCCGTATGAGAAAGGGCATTGTTGCAGCTGCTGCTGCTGATGCTATGGTGATGTGCTGGATGAAGGAAGTCGCTTGCCTGACGAAGCACAGTAGCAGCAGCTATGTTGGCTGTTTCCTGAATCTGAAACTGAAGCCGTTAGAATATTCAGATATGCATTGCAAATTTCAGGTTCTTGCTTTCAGGTTTGCTCTACTTGGATAGAAATTGCAAAGGGAATGTGGCTCTTGCAAGATTGCAACTTGTCCATTGACTATTGAGTGCAGGGCTGACGAGTAGCTGAACAAGTGACACGCCAAGAAAGCAAAACCGGCATTATCAGGTGAGATTATTATTTGTTTCCAGCTGAGATTAGCATGATCGAGTACAATGGAAGACTGTTTTAATATTTGGCAGGTACTTACGTCAGGTTCAGGTATAAATAAATATGTCCCCAATTCAAACGGTGAAATCATCAGAGCACCGCTGAAAAAGCATATAGAAGTGACAGCCCACAAGGCACATAGAAAGCAATGCAAATCATTTACAAATGACTTTGTCTGCCTTATGCCTTAAACAGGTAAACAAACAGCCGAACACATAAATGTCATTGTCAATGGTTAGACAGACCACTTGTTTGGGCTGTATATATATAGATCCGACCCTCTCGTATATGTTTGGAGGATTTATAGTTACTGTACACTTTCTACATAGTATCAGAGCGAGTCTAGATATCCCGGCGCGCTAGCTTCTCCCTCCGGCGAACCGACCCTTTCCTCCTCATCGTCGACGTCTTCTTCTCGTCGTTGACTCTCTTCTCGGTACTCCCCTCGCTCTCTCGTCTCCATTTCTTCTTCTCCCTGTCTCTCCCGCAGTCACCTTTTCTCCGCCCCACCTCCGCGCGACCAGGCGACGGTCTCGATCCGCCTCCTTGTCCCTCCTCGCATCCGTCTCCGCTCTTCCTCTTGTTTCATGCATCTCTCCTTCTCTGATGCCGGCGCACCTCCGCGCTCATCGTCTCCATCGGCTGGACTTATCCAGCCCTCCATCGGCTGGAAACCTCCCTCGGTTCTTGCCCTTTCCGATACGCTCAACGGCTCTCGGACGCGAACCTTCTCCCCTCACGTCCGAGCCAGTCCAACGTGTCCACGTGTCCACGGATACGAATCCCTGTCTCCCGGACGCGAACATATTCTCTTCGTGTCCGGCCACTCCCTGCCTTTTTCGCGTCCGCCCCACTCCTTGGCTTTTCACGGACGTGAATCCTCGCACGTCCGTGACCCAACCACTCTCTGACCCACCCACTCTGTCCTCACCTACTCCGCTGCCTACTCCCCATCGGCCAACCACTCCTCATCGGCTGGCCACTCCTTACCTACTCCACTGCCCACTTCCCATCGGCTTCTCACGTCCTTGATCGGTTGATCCGTCCTCTCATCGGCTTCCTCCTCCCATAGGTTCTTTGCTCCCGTTCTCCCATCATGGCCACCGAGTCCGCCCTCAGCTCCGGCGCTCTCCCAATTGCCGAATCTGCTCCGGCCCTCGGTGCCACAGACCACACCTCGGACACCACCTCGCTGATCTTCTCCCCTCCCTACGCTGCTGTGAACGTGAAATCTCACGTTCCTATCTCCCTTAACCTTAACGCCAATTATTCCAAGTGGGTTTTCTTCTTCAAATCCCTCTGTGGAAAATTCGGCCTCCGGTCCCATATTGATGGCTCCGCTCCACCTCGCCCCGATGATCCTCAATGAGACATCGCCGAGTGCTGCGTGCGCAGCTGGCTGCTCGGCTCGGTCGACGACTCTGTCCTTGACATCGCCATGGACGATACCGACCCCACCGCCCGGGACCTCTAGGTGGCCATTGAGTGGATCTTCTTGGCCAACAAGTAGCCTCGCGCCATCTTCCTCTTCAACGAGTTCCACTCCATGGTACAAGGCGACTCCTCTGTCTCCTCGTACTGTCAGCGCCTCAAAGTCAAGGCTGCTGCTCTCCAGGACGTCGGCCACCCTGTGGCCGACTCTCAACTCGTCCTCGCCCTTCTGCGAGGCCTCAATCCCCTTTTCTCCAACACCGCCGATGACATCACCAACGCCACCTCTCTTCTATCGTTTGCCCGGGCTCATGACATGCTAGTTCTTAAAGAACTCCGTCTGGCCAATGATGAGAAGACAGTGGCCCACACCGCTCTTCTTGTCGCAGCCGATAATGGCTGCCGAGCTTCTTGTGCTGCCCCTTCCTCTCGCGGTCCTAATGGCCATGGCTCCGGCCACAGCAACACAGCCCACATCGGGAAAGGCAAGGGCAAAGGCAAAGGCAAGACCTGGCAGGGTTCGACGCCACCACGACCTACCTCGGTCCCAACCCACCCTGTCGGTCCCATGGGTCTGTGGCTCTGCTACAACCCCTGGGCACCCCAGCCCCAGCCATGCAGCCCCATCGGCTGGCAACTCGGAGTTCTCGGCGCCCATCCCTAGGCTCACCTGGCATCGGCTCCCGTTCTGCCGCCTCAGTCGATGCTACCGACCCCAACCACCTAGTCGGTTCCCTCCTAGAACCAGACTGGCCTCGTCGCTGCCCTCAACCAGATGACGCTCCAACCATAGCACCATTGGGTGCTGGACTCTGGGGCGTCTTCACACATGGCGTCATCGGCCGGTATACTTCGCTCCTGTCACCCCTCTTCCTCCCCTTTTGTCACTATCGGCAATGGTCACTCTCTTCCTGTCCAATGCTGTGGTGACTCCTCTCTGTCTACATCCACCACTAACCTCCCCCTACGCAATGTTCTTATTGTCCCTTCTCTCATTCACAATCTTATATCTGTTCGTCAATTCACACGAGACAACCACTGCTCCATTGAATTTGACGCGTCTGGTTTCTCTGTGAAGGATATCCCAACCCGGCGACAGATCCTTCGCTGCAATAGTGGCGGCGACCTCTACACCATTCCCGCTACGCCGTCTACCCCACACGCCAGTGTCGCCCTCTCCACCAACCTTTGGCACCTTCGCCTCGGCCACCCCAGCCCCGACGCTGTCGCCACCCTCCGTCGCAGCGCCTCTATCCGATGTACTCATAGCAGCTCCACAGTTCGCCACTCATGTCAACTTGGCAAACATGTGCGTCTGCTCTTTTCTAGTTCTCTCTCCTGTACCTCGCGTCCATTTGAACTTATACATTGTGATGTATGGACGTCCCCAGTTAAAAGTCTCCGGTAATCAGTATTATCTCGCTATACTTGACGATTACACACACTATTGCTGGACCTTCCCGCTCATCCACAAATCCGAGGTCGCCTCTCACCTCACTCACTTCGTCACGTACGTATCCACTCAGTTCAACCTCCCCATCAAGGCTTTACAAGCTGATAACGGTACGAAATTCGTCAACCATATCGTTACAAACCTCCTCACCTCACAGGGCATCCATCTCCGGCTCTCCTACCCCTACATCTCTCCTCAGAACGGCAAAGCCGAGCGCCTCCTTCGCACCCCCAATAACATTAGTCGCACCATGCTACTTCACGCCCACCTACCTGCCACTTATTGGACCGAAGCTCTGGCTACTGTGACGTACCTTCTCAATCGGCACCCATGCTCCTCCATTCATAACAACGTTCCCTATGCCCTTCTCTACCGCACGGCGCCCGACTACTCCCACCTTCGCGTTTTCGGGTGCCTCTGCTACCCAAATCTCACCGCCACAGCTTCTTACAAACTCGCTCCCCGCTCCACCGCCTGTATTCTCCTCGGTTATTCCACCTCTCATAAGGGATACCAATGCCTCGACCTTTCCACCCGACGGGTCCTCGTCTCTCGTCATGTCATTTTTGACGAGACATGTTTTCCCTTCGGTCTCCTTCATCCGAGATCCTCCTCTAGTGATCTCGACTTCCTCCTCACCAACACCGTGCCAACCAGGTCTCCCCCACTGCCCTCTCCATCGGCCCCCTCATCGGCCGCTGCTGAGGATTTACCCGTCACATCTCCCACCACTACTCGGTCCAATGTCCCCACCATCGGACCCCCATCGGACCCACCTTTATCGGCCGATATCGATCCTATTTATCCTTCAGCCGATACTGTTCCCTCTCCATCGGACACCCCACTTCCATCAGCTCCTCACTTTCTATCGGCTCCCCTACCCTATCGGTTCTCCCCACCCTATCGGCTGATACATCTTTATCGGACCGATCGGAATACTCGGCCCACCCGACCTCATCGGCTCAGGCCGTTCTAATTCCTCCTTTTCCTCTTGTCTACAGTCGCTGACTCGGAGCCGATGACGCCCCTACCCGACCAGTTCTTCCCATTACTCCCGCACCCCCATCAGCTCCAGTTCCCTCCACCTCTCACATGGTCACCCGCTCCCAGACCGGGTCTCTCCGACCCAATCCGCGCTACGGTCTCTCCGCCGTCCACAGCTCTATCTCGCCCATCCCGGCGACTTCTTGCTCAGCCTTGGCCGACCCTTAGTGGCACGCGGCCATGGCCGACGAGTACAAGGCCCTAATGGACAACGAGACATGGCGCCTCGTTCCCTGACCTCTCGGCGCCAACATTGTGACCGATAAGTGGATTTTCAAACACAAATTCCATGCCGATAGCTTTCTTGCCCGTCACAAGGCTCGCTGGGTAGTCCGAGGTTTCTCCTAATGACCCGGTGTCGACTACAACGAGACCTTCAGTCCCGTTGTCAAACCCACCACCATCCGAGTCGTCCTCACCTTGGCTGCCTCTCGCTCCTGGCCGATCCATCAACTAGACGTGAAGAACGCCTTTCTTCACGGCCACCTGACGGAAACAGTCTACTGCCAGCAGCCCCCAGGCTTCGTCAATCCTTCTCGGCCCGACGATGTCTATCTCCTTCAACGCTCTCTCTACGGCCTCAAACAAGCCCCTTGTGCCTGGTACCAGTGCTTTGCTGCCTATCTTCGGCACATCGGCTTCGTGGCCTCTGCGTCCGATAGTTCCCTGTTCACTTTCCATATCGGCTTCGGCACTGCCTATCTACTTCTCTATGTCGATGACATTGTCCTCACAGCGTCTTCGACATCTCTCCTCGACCAGATCATGGCCCGACTCCACTCTGAGTTCGCCATGACCGATCTTGGTCCTCTCCACCATTTTCTTGGCATCTCCGTAACCCGTTCCATCCACGGGCTCTTCCTTTCCCAACGCCAGTACGCCATCGACCTTCTCCAGCGTGCGAGCATGGCCGACTGTTACCCTACGGCCACCCCAGTCGACACTCGAGCCAAACTCTCCGCCGCCGATGGCGCCCTCGTTGCCGATCCCTCTCACTATCGGAGTCTTGCCGGGGCTCTCTAATACCTCACACTCACCCGACCTGACCTCACGTACGCTGTCCAGCAAGTGTGCCTCTTCATGCACACTCCGCGCAAACCTCACATCGCGCTGCTCAAGCGCATCCTACGCTACGTGAAGGGCACCCTCTCCAGCGGGCTGCATCTCAGCTCTAGCCCCATCGACTCCCTCACTGCGTACTCCGATGCGGACTGGGCAGGCTGTCCTGACTCTCAACGCTCTACGTTCGGCTACTGCGTCTACCTCGGTGACACTCTCGTATCTTGGTCCTCAAAACGCCAGACTACAGTGTCCCGCTCTAGCGCTAAAGCCAAGTACCGCGCCGTCGCCCACGCCGTCGCCAAGTGCTGCTGGCTTCGCCAGCTTCTCCAGAAGCTCTGTGCATCCCTCTCCACCGCGACCGTCGTCTACTGTGACAATGTCAGTGTCGTCTACATGACCGCCAACCCGGTCCATCACCGACGCACCAAGCACATCGAGATCGATATTCATTTTGTCCGTGACAAGGTTACATTAGGACAGGTTAGGGTGCTCTATGTACCATCGGCACATCAGTTTACCGATATAATGACCAAAGGCCTGCCCACGCCTTTGTTCACCAGTTTTCGGTCTAGTCTCTGTGTCCGTTTCCCTCCCGCTGCGACTGCGGGGGTGTTAAATAAACCACTGGCAGACCCGACCCCCTCGTATACACTCGGGGAATTCATAGTCACTGTACACTTTCTATATCAATAAACTGATCAGCAGAAACATCGTTCCGGAATTCCAGATGCGACTGAACCAATAAGCATTGATACCAACTCTGCACCTAGTTACACCACAATTAAACAGGATCCAGATGAGTGGCATGAGCTGCAGGAGACACTGGACTGACACCCTGACGATCAACATGCAGTCTGAAGCAATAAATCTTCAGAAACAAATATTGGGTGCAGACAGAGAAGAGGGGATAACAACCTGAAACGCATTAGCAGCAAGAATTTGATGCACCAACCATCTCACAGAACAAACATTCAGGCTACATTGACACATTACAACATATAATCTATTCAAATGTTCATGGATCAGCAACCTCCTTATAGAGACCTGAACCTTGTGCTATTATTCACCAGTCAGTTCCTATTACAGGCTTGAGACAAGATTCAGACATTCAGTCGCATTCTTTGGTGCAGTAGCAGAAGGATCTGACGATGAGGAAGCCGCATCTGCCCCTAGTGGCGCCTTCGCTGACGCAGAACTGGTTGCATTTCTCGCTGCTGCACAAAACCAGCATCCTGTACATGTCGCTCGTCCACTCCTCACAGACTTCCTTGTTCCCCCAGCCTGCAGAAAAAAAGAAGTTTCCTTCAGTTTTGGTTTAGTTCTTCAGCAAATAATTTTGTTTGTTCTTTTAGATCAACTCGTACATGATTTGGTTTCATTGATTCATCATTCCTTTCTTTGTTTCAAGATATGGACTTACTTGGAGTAAAGAAGATTGTCATGAGAAGCAGTAGGAGGCAAAAGAACAACGTCAGCTTAGCCTCCATGCCTAAAGAAACCTTCTAGTGCTATACATTCAGTGTATCATCTGTGACATCCTGTTCTTATAGCAGACGATCCTGAAGCTTCCTTCTTGTCTCCAGCGAAAAGAAGGAAAAGAAAAGGCAGGTGATGCAATGTTGTACAAAATCAGTTGCGCCTACTTGGGATGCATTCTGAAACCTGACAAGAAAATCAGTTTTGCCACCAAATGAAGACGATAGTCTCCTTCCAAACAAAGAAGATGATAGTGTCCTGACTCCGCATGGTAACGTTTCATAGCAACCAGCGGCAGGCATGTGTATGGGCTCCTTTGCAACAAAGGGTACCCTTTTGAAGGAATTTTAAAAGAATTTAATCCTATTAAAAAATTTTCTATGTGGTTCTTTGGATCAAAGAAATAGCCATCCAAAAATCCTATAAAATTTCTTTGGATTGGCTCAAAACATAAAAATTTTGGAGGAATTTTGATATGAGGTCCGACCACTTAGAAAAAAATCATTTGTGTCTATCTCCTAATTTTTATATTTTTACTACGCTCCATCCAATCGGTCGTTTCTGCAGTTTTCCATGGGCACTTTAATTATGTTTTTTTATTCCTTTGTTTTAAGAATTATATGTTCTAAGGAGGCCAAAAAAGGAACATTAACGACGAATGCCATACACGTTGCATGACAGATGTTTCTTGTATTAGCTTCATAACCCTTAACAGAAAAGGGCCTTATTTGTTCCACAGGCATTGGCTTAATCAATCAGATTCCCACGCCTTGTGGTTTGGGCAACTAAACAAAATTTTGGTATTGAGCTTGGGGTGCAGAACTGCGTATAGCCCTTAATCTTCCTATACTTTCACATCTGAGCTGCACAATCATGATCAAACGTCTCGCTGAGATAGAAAAAATGGAAACATCAAGTTTTTCAATTTTTAACAATTGCCCTGTACGACTTATTAGGTCTGCTTTCACAGCCTATGAAGCTTTTTGTTTAAAAGAAGCCAGGTATATAGAAAAACGAGTACATTACAAGGCATCTGAGTCCAAGGGAATTTGATGTGCAAAAAGCATAGAATCATTCTCTCTCACCGAACAATCTAGTATTCCTCCTGAACAGTTAAAAATAATGCTGTGGAACACAAGTAATGCGCTAGAAGTGTTGATGGAATGAGGACTTGGTACAGCTAAGAATTAGGTCTCCTTCGGGGCACCCCTCTTTGCCGCCTCAGCTGCAGCCTTCTCTGCCTCGATCTCAGCAACATATTTATCAATTTCAGCCTCCTCCAGTTGGCGGAGACCATCCTTCTGTGTCATCACTGCAATCTCAATGTTCTTTCCTCCACTCTCAACAACCTGCAATGTTTGTGAGTTCATCAGTAATTGCTAGACACAGAACTGAACATATTGAAGCATAACGGCTCTATTGTTCTGATCATGGTTATTGGGGCATCACTATGGCGTCGCCATAGTGTTGCTAAGGCATTGTGGCGCTCGGAGACTTCTAGGGTGTCCCTCGGCCATAGCCTAGTGTCATGGCATCTGCCATATAGGTAAGGCGTTGCAGTGGCGTTGTGAGGCATCGAGGTGTCCTGAGGCGCGCGCTACAGAGCAGAGGGTGGGAAGATTTTCAGCCAAGGACTAGAGCCCGCCAAGTCCAGCCAAGTTAGGCGCGATCTGAGGGCAAAATAGCTTCAGGTGGCCCTAGCAGAGGAAGAGAAATAGAAGGGAAAGGGAGAGAGGGCTCGCCTGGGAACCCTAGAGGCGGCCGCGCTGACCCAAATCCACGGCGCGACATCACCAACGTGTCATCGCCTTCAGGATCAGCTCGTGCGACTCATCGCCCCAAAGGTACAATCTCTCTCTGTTCTTCCTTCATCCATCTGCTCTTCATCTGTTCTTCAATCTATCTCTGGCTCTCTATTCTTTCTGATCCCTTCCTCTCCCACCCTACTGTGCGCTGCTGCTACTTGCTCCTTATCACTCTCCCCACCCTGCTGTGTGCTGCTGCAGTGTATATTACATTTAGCAATTTTCTCAACAAGCTGCAGTGTTGCCTGGGAGAGAAGCAGTTGGAAAAAGGAAGATGGCAGCAGCAAGGTATGTATGCTGTGCTGAAATTCTGATTTAATTCACTATGAAGATAGGATGTGTGTAAGGCGTCGCCACATCTCACACTATAACGCTATGGCAGCAAGGCAGGTTTGGGTCGCCATGCCACGCCTTACCGCCTTAAAACCATGGTTCCGATGGAGAGAAGAACCTATAATTAGCTTTTCGGGAATTTTCCAAATGAACAATTTCAACAGAGAGAACCACACAAATGCAACTGAATAGCATCCTAGTAAAGAATCAATATATCGACAATCCAACTGCAAACAAATACCATCCTAGTATAATGGCATAGGTTGCATACCAAAGAGTTGAGCCAATGAAAAAATAGGTCATGCTCTCACGGTCGCGCACACACCACACCATGAAAGGGCGTGGAAATAGAGAGCTAATAACACTCAAAAGCAACCTATATTGGACATAAATATAATGGATGAAACAAAATGTATTAAAACACCAGACTATTTCTGAAATTCAAAGGACTATTGATAGGCCCTGAAATCCCTTAGTTTGCTAAATCTGGTGTTATGCTAATATACATTCTTAGAGTCAAAGAAGAAGCCAGAGGATGTGAAGGCACATCTAATAATTGAACAATAGGTGGCCTAGAGTTGCACAACATTCATGAGACAAGATTCATTAGAAACTCCTTATAGTTTGTAGTTTTCTTAATAAGCTGGTTGATATCATTAACGTCCATGCTTTAGCACAATTTTACCAGTGTTTATCCACAGATTCACTTTTGTACCACATATTTCTACCAGCAACGTTTAGGGAGCTTCATTTGTGTTGCAACGACAAAGCACACCAGGATTTATAGAGTACAAAAACATCAATTTAGGTTCAGATTACTCTGAAACTACAACAGCATGCCAAAGACAAGGTAAATTTTCCATGGCTGGGTTTGGTATCTAAAAGATTGCATATTGAGTTTTATTAGAGGCACTTCAAGTGCATTTTTTTTCCCTTAAAGAACCACACAATTCAGCATCCGAAATTACCACTGAGAACACACTACTCCTACAGCTGCTAGGACTGATGACTTCAAATGTAATTGACTTAACCATGACATCACCCGTTAACAGATAAGCAAGGCCGGAATCAGGAGTACATTCATATCATTGTACCACTGGTTATTCCTGAATTATGTCAATCATGCTATGCTTGTATCCTACAGTAGTCATTAAACAGGAATGCCACAATCTTGACAAAGCAATTCGAAAGGCCTGTAATGTTGAGTAAACTGCTGAGGAAGCAAGAGCAACAAATATACCTCTAGGAGAGCACGGATTGCGAGCTTGATGGTCTCTTTGCCGGAGGTCTCTTTGTAATTCTTCTCTAGGAACTCCCTCATGGAGTTGGAGTTCCTCCCCGTGGCGTTGGCTTTCCACGCAGAGAAGGTGCCCGATGGATCGGTCTGGTACAGCGCGGGCTTGTCGGTGTAGGGGTCGAATCCGACGATGAGGGTGGAGAGGCCGAAGGGGCGGACTCCACCGCTTTGGGTGTACTTCTGCTGCAGGCCGGCGATGTAGCGCGTGATGTACTCAACGGTGACGGGGTCCTCGACGGTGAGGCGGTGGCTCTGGCACTCGACCCGCGCGCGGTTGATGAGCACCCGGGCGTCCGCCTTGAGCCCCGCGCACGCCAGCGCGATGTGCGTGTCCAGGCTGGCGATCTTCCGCACCGACCTGAGAATCCATCGGCGAGATGAGATCTGCGGGCTAGGAACTCGGGAAGGGGAGCTCGAGGGTCGCGAGAGGGGAAGGAGGACGCGGAGGGGAACGACGTACGTACCTGGAGTCCTGGAGCTTGGGGGTGGACTTCTTCTCGACGCCGAGGACGACGGTGTCGGCGCCGCGGACGCCAACGGCGGCGTTGCCCTTGCGGACGGCCTCGAGCGCGTACTCTACCTGGAAGAGGTGGCCGTCGGGGGAGAACACGGTGATCGCGCGGTCGTAGCGGGCCATCGCGGCGTCGCCGGCGGTCTAGGGTTTGGGCGATTCCCGGCCGGCGGTGGCTGTCGTCGAGCTTTGGGAGCTTCGTGGGCAAGGGGCCTAACTAGTTGGGCTGCGCTTTTCGACGTCTCTTCTTGGGGAGGAAGAAGAAGAGAGGCGCCCGTCGCGGTCTCGCAGGCTTGATATGGTGCTTCCCGTATGGGCCGAGAAGCTCGAACTCGTTTTGCGTTAATACCTGTTAGGCCAACTTTTCTATATGGGCCGGGGACTATTTGCAGGCTGCATCGGAAGCAAGAAACCACTCGGGCCATGCCGGCGTTGGTCAGATCAGGAAATTCGGTTCGGTCTTTCGGAAATTCTGAAGACCAAAACACATTGTAAAATAAAAAATATGGAAAATTTTGTTTCGACCATTTCGGTTCGGTCTTTAGCTTTTTTTCATGACCAAATTGATCAAAGATTAAAAAAATAAAATAAAAATCATAGAAATCAATAATCGATGTCGTTACAAGGAGATAGAAGTTGGTGTGGGAGGTCATGGAATGGAGAACCCTGAAATCAATCAGTTAACCACTAGGCGAAGAGCACCTCTTTAAAGTTGGAGCACAGCATCTCTTAGGTCTGCATTGTTAATTTTTCTAAGGTAATGTTCATACTTCGTAATTGCTGGTGTATCGACACCAACACTAGCACCAATGAGGAATAGATTGATTATGAGAAAAACACCATAGTGAGCTTGATAGCCAAAGGCCATCATTGCCAATGAGCTTTTTGGAAGGAGGTGGTGACTAGTCAATGGGAAGCCTTCTTATCAAACTTACCAAATCTACTGTTAACATAGCTGCTACCGCTATTCGCCTCCTCCTCCTTACCGTGATGTCCCTCCTTATTATTGTCTCCCTAACAACCAACAAATACCCTTAGAACCACTGTCGTCTTCATCGTCCACATCCATCATCTCATCCTCTTTTTTTCTCCTAAGCATGATCGTCACTTATTGGTGTGCGGTCATCGGAGGGAGTGATGGTGGTTAGTAAGGGGTGAGGGATAGAGGGAGTATAGGAGAGGCTAAGGTTTAGCCTTTGTAATAGGGTTAACCGAGGACTAAGACCAAATTAACTGTGTAAGCTCCATCAGTTGCCAAGGATGCTCGAATTCATGAATTTCTCAGTTTCTTTTTTCTTCATCTTAGAATTTCTCAGTTTCTATCATTTCGGTTTCGGTTTCAGTTAGTTAATTCGGTTTGGTTCTTCGTTTTCTGTCAATTATGCTGTCCTTGAAGGTGGAGCATCGAGGACGTACGCGTGGCGGAGGAGGGCCAGACTGCGGCGCATGCAGCGTGTGTCATTTCGCGCACGCCATTTCCCCTTCGGGTGGCCGGCCGGTGGCGCGTCGCTGCCATACGTACCAGACGTGATGGCACGATCCGGTGGGGTAGGTCCAGGAGCGGACGTGTTAGGGTGGCACGTTACGATGATCTTTATATGCTCTATGTGACCAGTTATTTTATTTATTTTTGCATGAAAAAACACCTTTCTCTTTTCCACAAGGAATTTTTTTTTAAAAAAAGCTAAGCCAATGAACTACTGCCGAAGAAACTTCCCTATTTACATTTATCATTTTTATTATACTGTACTCTCACCATATAAAAATATAACTTTTTTATCTCGACATGTAAGAGGGGTAAAAATATTTATTTATCTCATCGGAATAGATGAAGTGTACAGGTGAACTAGTTGGGGGTGGTAATTAGCCAAGGGGTAGAATGGGTACTTTATTGACAAAAATCATTTTTTACGTATTTATATTTAAGACAAAATTTAAATTGCTATGTTTTAGGATGGGTGAATAGTATAAGATTTTAATTGTTATATTTTAAAATGGATAAAATATATCATTTAGACGACATTAAATGGGACAAATAGTCTAAAAAACCTACAGTTGAGGAGTGATTAGAAGAAAAAAATCTTTAGATAAAATATTTATATTTATATTATTAGTAATCTGAAGCTAAACCTAGAAATATACTAAAATAAAAAACCTCTTCTAAATCATCTATAAAAATTTAAATTTTAGATGCGACGGATAAAACAATAAATAAATGAGTGTGACTCATCAGAACGAGAACAAAACATAAAAAAACAGTGCCACAGTGTCGGTATAGGTATGCTATGCTCCCGTAGGCCGGCCTATAAGTACCACCGTGCTCTCGTGATCCTCTTCCATTCCTCGTCGCAGCGGCGATTTCTTATCTGAATCGCAGGTCATTCCAGTTGAGTTTTGTCCACATAGATAGCGCCGGGGTACATGGCTTCCAGCAGGACAGCTCTGCTGTGCCTTCTTGGCTTGCTGATGGTAGCCACCTCAGCGGCTGCCATCGCCGAAGATGACAAAGTCTTCTACCAGATTGCTTTCATGGTATGGATATATACACAAATTAAATTAAGCACTATATCTTTATGTAGATGATCGATTTAATTACGTACATATATACTCTCTGTACTCACCTGTTATATTTGAGTTATTATTCTTCGTTTATACACTAACATTTGCATGCAGCATGCTAATTCACCACCCTCAGCTCAGTTTTCAGTAGCATGCTTGAACCTATTAATTAATTTACTTAATTAACCTTTCTCTAAATATGTGAGGAATATAACTGTATTTATCATGCATCACGTAGAATATATCACGGAGATTTTTAATAGCAGAAGAAGAAATAACATCTGATCTACAGCTACGTATAACAATTATTAATCTGAAACATCCCGCAAAAAAAATATTAATCTGAAACATGGCTTTGATGATCGAACAAAACTCGAGGACGACAGATGTGGACACGGCAAATAAACTAAGGATTTTTAAAAACGCACGTTTTGCTTAACATGGACCACCGGTTTTGTCGAGACACGAACTGATCCATGCAAAACTTGTGACAACCCGTACTGACCTTGTCGACCACAGGCGGCGTGCAGCCAACCATGCACCCATCGCCCCTCATGAAAGCGACTACCTAATTAAACAATTAATTCGTCTGTGTTGCTGAACTTGGTTGTTCTTGTTGCATCTTTGATTGTTCTTGCTTGTTCGTAGTAACACGCACACTTGATATGGCAATAACGTGATTATGGATATGGATGCATATGCAGTGGCCGGGAGCGTACTGCGCACAGACCAACGCCGGATGCTGCATGCCGAAGACCGACGTCGTGCCGGCGTCCGACTTCTACGTCGCCGGCTTCACGGTCTACAATGCGACGACCAACTCCTCCTTGACCGGCTGCAACAAAACTCCATTCAACATGAACCAAGTATGCATACACACAGTACTTGACTCTTTTGGTTGATGGCGTAGGGTAATCGCTGATGTGTGCGTGCACGGCACTGCAGATTGGGGACGCCACGAGGCTGATGCAGTACTGGAACAACATCAGATGCCCCAGCCGCAACGGCCAGAACAGCTGGGAGAACGCGTGGAAGACGTCCGGCGTCTGCTCCAACCTCACCGAGAGCGCCTACTTCGACACTGCCCTCGCCCTCCGCGACAAGATCAACCCCCTTGCTCGCCTCGTCAGCAATGGTGCTTTAGAAATTCACGCACACCACCACACACGCACAAACATTACATACTAGCTAGCTAGGCTTACAAATATATGATGACGACGTGACGCGATTAAAGTTTCATGCACGGACCAGTTTACAAATTGCAGTTACTACATATAATTGTTTACCGCAGATATTAAGCCGGACTTGGGGCTGTACAGCGTGAAGAAGATCAAGAAGGTGATCCAGAAGGGCATCGGCGCGCCGCCGTTGATCCAGTGCAGCAAGGGCCCGTTCGACAAGTTCCAACTGTACCAGATATTCGTCTGCGTCGCGGAGGACACCAAGACGTTCCTCGAGTGCCCCAGCCCGAAGAAGGCTTACACCTGCTCCAACGACATCCTCTTCCACCCCTTCAAGAAGTGGATGCTCAAGACGGCGAACACGTCCTACGCCGCCAAGGCCATCGACCAGCTGCTCGAAGCGGCCATGGAAATCTGAGCTCGATCGATCAAGGCCGCTTTATTCGTGCGTGTTTCGTGATGTTTTCTGCGTGTTTCGTTCGTTATGTTTCACCGAGATCAACTACGTAGCACCGAATCCATCTTTGCGATGCTTTCAGAGAACAAGTCCGATTATGTGTTGGTTTGTTAATGTTTCGATTGTTAATAACACGTGTAGTGGGATTACTTTGTCTTTGGACATTTCATAATCTCCAATATATAATGCACACATTGTACAATTCCCCGGAAGTTTAAAACCCCTTGTATATCAAAAATATAATGGTTAATATGACAAAAAATGGTGATACTGTTTTGACTTAATTTTTTTTAATTTTAATCATTTTTAAAAATATAGTAATATTTTTAAATCAAGATATATTCAATGTTAGCTAATTTGGTGTTATAAATGTTATTATTTTTTTTAAACTTAAGAAAATCTGACATAAAAAAATTAAAGTGAAATGGACGGAGTATCTTAGTTACAAATTTTCACCATAATTTTGGTGATAGATATATTGTTATAATATTCATATACACGACCAAATAACTAGCGATAATTTTTATGCGACAGCTGAAAATTTCAATTTAACCTACTCAACTACAACTACTATCAGATTTAAAAACTGACTCTTAACAAAGGAACATTTTACACATCTTAACAATCAAATAGTTTTAAAATAACCAGACGTGTAAAATATTTGATTGTTAACCAAGAAGCAATTTATTTATTGTAGAGTAAATTTTACTTTGGGCCAGTTTCACAATGAATTTTAGAGTAAATTCTACTCTCTTTTTTTTCACTTAACACCATATAATTTTGGGCCTTTGCACTTTTGACCGGGGTTGGCAATTTGGGCTCCCACGCTGGCTTTATTTGGCCCAACCCACAAGCACAGCTGATGGAAAGAAGATGGCTGCCGTGGGAAACTCCACACGAGGAGACGAGCGGCGCAGCCGCGCACGTCGATGGCGTGAGGGTTCCCCGCCGATTTCCTCATCTCCCGCTCCCGCATTCTCGGTGGCAGCATGGCACCGATCTGGAGGAGGGCGCTTGGCCACCCCGCTCAGTAGCTGTGGCGCCGACGATATTATCGGCTTCCGGGCTATCGCCCCTTGAGTTGACCGAAGTCATTCTCGTTGCAGCCTGCTTGAGCTGTCACTTGATTGGTTCCTTAGCGCGGATTGGATTAAGCAACCTCTATACAAACTTTAAAAGAAATAAGAGAAAATGGAAGAGTGGATTAGATAAATAAATAAAATAAAATTGTTAGACTTAATGCACTAAAAAAATATAGAGATAATATATTATAGATGCTGAGTAACGATAAAATTGAAGGTGACGTCTATGTCTTCTTCTCTGGAGGATCGATCAGACGGCAGAGTGCTGGATGAGACCCCCTGTGCAGGTTGGCTAGAATGAGTCCACCACGTTGTTTGGATTGAAGTAGACGTGGAGGACTGGAGGTTGTCAAAAGTTATGATCCTGTCCAAAGCGCAAATGATTGTAGCATGGTATTAAGTGAAAAATAGGTCATAGATTTAGCCTAGTTTATTATGAAACTATGGTTAATAAATATGATAAAAAATAATATTTACCTTTTATTTAAACTTTTAGATTGAGTTTGATATATGCAACTCGATATAATATCAGGTAAGTCAAAAGTCTCGAGTTTAAATCTTGGTTTGTATACACTCAAATGAAAAATTGCTTTATCTGAGTATTGAACTATCATATATATATATATATATATATATAAAAGTGAATTGGTCATTTTTTATTAGTTTAAACTTTTGAATTAAATTGGTTTGTACTAACTCAATTGCATCGATGCATCGTGTCTATTTATATGTGACGATCCCGTTCCCACTGACCCCACCATTGTGGTGATTATAGAATGGCATAGGTACTAGTGCAGGGTATGAATATGTGAATTGTGATATACACCCCAAAGTAAATCTACCTCTGCCATTTACCGAGCCATGCATCCATTCCTCCAAGTACGTGTCTTGAAAAGAAATTCAATAATAATACAATTCAGTAGTTGTCCAATAGCAATTAGTGAAGAGAACATCATCTAAAAATAAAATAGTGAAGAGAAAGCGGTACGTGAGGGCAGACAATGTCAAATATCCAAACATCCCTCTTGTTTGACTAATGTAGTCACTGGTAAAATTGTGGATACATGCTCGCTACCGCTATCTAAGTTCTGTGACTCCTACTTATCTTAGTTTTAGTTGTGTGATTACGGCACACACCAGTGGGTAGATGCGGAAGACAGGCCGTCAGTTCCTCACACTTGCGTACCACAATTAACGTGCAGCCTTGGTACTCCTGCCGTGCAAAAACATATGGCCTGAGTAAAAACTAACACAAAATCTAAGTGGTGTATAGGCTCTGATTTGTTTTGATTAGTGTACGTTTTTTTTCAGTTAATTTTTTTACAACCTATATCTTTTTTAAGTAGGTATTATTTTTACGATTGTAATTAAATATTTGTGATGAAGTATGTTATAAGTTATCCACTACTCAAAATAATTCCTCTTCCATTCTTTTCTAGGTTTCCTAGAAACTTTTTGGTAAGTAACTAAGTGTGCTTACTCTCTAAGTGCCAAACCCCCCTTTCATTGGTCTCAGTTTTTTCCTTATACTTTTTGTGGGGACACCATATGACCAAAGTTCAAAAAAAGATTTTATTTGTATCGGGATTAGATATGAAAAGTCTTGTTAGCAACTCATCTTCTTACCTTCTCCGTCAGCCTCAAGGTAGTCCTTGGTGGGGCTCACCATGAGCAGGATATGGTTAAGAGACTACTATGCTACATCACTCATTCCAACACGACCTCGGAGCATTCCTAAATAGGGCCCACTATGAGTGGGTGTGGTGGTAGCTTGCCATGCACCCTCCTCAATCCACGTAGGCACATGAGGAACATAATTCATCGTGCCTTTCTGCATGTAAGGTCCGCCTGTCAGTGCCTAGCAAAGGGCAGTATAAGGCTTGGGCCCTAGTAGGGGCACGGCACTTAACCACGCTCCCCTGGTTTCTCACGCCTGCGTCATGGCAAACACGGTCTTGAGGTGACAGGTAGTAGCTACAGCAGTTGTTGCCTTCTCTTCCATGCACTTTGTCCTAGGGTAGATAACCACCCTATCATGAATAAATGGTAAGGCGTCAGGGACCCACAGCAGGCCTGATTATGTTGCTCAATCTCCATCTAGAAACTAGCCTTGAGCTACCCTAAGGGCTTTGTCTTTCACAATCTGGAATGGGCCATGTATCACCTCAAAATCGTTCCTCGGCATGGCTTATGAACCGGACGAAAGGACACATGACATCGACTTGGTGCGTGTTGTCTGCCATAGGGACCTCGGTTCTTGGGTTCCGACAATAGCCCTTGGCCTTGTCTTTAGGTGAAAGTGTGATGATTGGAGATAAGGCCCTTTGTTTTTGTTGGCCCATAGCGATTTAGATATTGCTGGGCCACTTCAAATCTACAAATAGCGCACATCGCTTCATCATTTGCCCACATAATTGCATATGTGTTTTTAAGGGAACGGAACCATGACTTGCATTGTCTTAGGAGACGTTTCCTCGTTTCTTGTGCATTGTGGATGACACTTGATTTCTTTGGGTGTTCTGGGGGAGCACCCCTCTCGAAGAGGTTATTTGAGGGGCAGTTAAAAAGTGATCGATGCAGCCATTCGCCTTCTTCCTGTTCTTTGCCTCTACCACTGCCCATAGCTCACCCCGACTCACCTGCTTCATGCGTTTGCAATCTCGACTTCCACACACACCCTAATCCATCCTCCTGCAACCATGTCGCGATCGAGCCATAGCCACCACACGGCGAGCAACGCCAACCTGCTACCGTATGATGAGGCGGGAGCAAAAAAGTTCGAAAGCTGCTACTGTTGGCTGACCAGAGGGGGCGGTGGAAGTCAAGGCGGACATGATCTTGCCCTACCCATTTAGGTCAGGCAAGATTGTCTTCTTCATCTTTTACATGGCAGTGGGGTTGATTCCGTCGTTCTCCGAGTTCTTGATGAAGGTGCTAGAGACCATCAAAGATCTAGATGGTGCACCTGCCCAACAATGTTGTGGTGAACTTGGCTGTGTTCGCACACTTGTGTGAAATGTTCGTCAAGGTCATGCCATCAATCCTGATGTTCCAGTGCTATTTCATTCTTCAGACCTCCAAGGAGAAGATAGGAAGCAATGAGCCTGAGACCATCAGCCACTGCTTCTCTGTGCCTTGGAGGGGACTAGCAACCCCTTCATTCCTATGGCATTGTGCGAAGAAATTGGACGACTAGGGTGAGAGCTAGATATAAGTGGTGGCAAAGGAGCACCAAAGCTTGGCACTGCCCGTCGTGATCACCTGGCACACGGGGACTTAGGAAGAAATGCCGACGGAGGACCTGCACCTTGAGCTAGTCATGGGGTGAATCGTTGAGCTACGACAGTAGGGTTTAGATTTGTGGATGGTGATTTTTGATTTCCCACACCAGTGGCTAGCTCCTCTGTGGTGGCATGCTTGAGCTACCTGGGTGTACATGAGACCCATCAACATCACCGGGACACACGTTGGGGACAGGGACAATTTGATGTGTGAGGAGTTTGAATTGCGACTAAGGGTGATCACTGACAGTAACGACATATCCTGTGTTGTCTTGTTGTTTAGGATGTTGCCCCTTTCTAGGGACCCCGACGCATGGTGCTCCTGAAGACTCTTCCTAAGCTAAAAAATAAGAGAGTTGTAGAACTTGTGCCCAGCCAATGCTCAGGGGTGATACGTATCCCAGAAGCCGGGGCTAACCATGGAAGCAGCTCTCCAGGCAGCGATGGGGGTTCCCATTGTAGTGGAGCCAATAGGGAGACCCACAGGACCACCACTAGTGCGAGGAGGAAAGGGTGGGCTCGAAGGGGAAACGATCACGTCCTCTGAGCCCAACTTCTCCAAGCTCTTCACCCAAGCCCCCAAGGCCACTGCCACCTCTAGAGGTCATTGTGGTCTAAGCTTTGGCACATAACGTGGATGCTAGGAGCTCGGCCTACCATGGCGGTCCTAGGTTATAGGATAACCTAGAAACGATGGGTGAGGGGGCTGGACCCGAGGTGAGGCGTAGCCTAGCAGCTGGCGAAGAAAAGGCCCCCTACTCCACATGTGCACAATCCCGCATTGTTTGGGGACACGGGGTCAACAAGCAGGCGCAACCCGTCCCTCAAGCGGTGATTTATGTTGTGCTCGAAGGTGCACGATCCTAGGCATTCCTGTTGGGATTTCCAAGGCCCACAACCAGAGTAAGGTTCTTAGTGACTTGAAATCTTGATGTTAGTTCTTTTCTTTGAGGCTAGACATCCTATTGACCTTTTATCCCTCTAGTCCCTCCATGTAGGGTGCCTAAAGTGGCTGTGGCAGTCTCTGAGCCAAGAGCTACAAACCCCAAGGCCTATGTTGTGGGAACGGGGATCAAAGCACCCTTGGGGGCATCACGGCCAACCCTCGAGAGCAATAAAAAACAATGGCCATGCCTGCTCTAGCACACGAGGAGGCAAGGGATGTGGTGGCATCTTTAGAGCAGGCCACTATCAAGGGGCCCAAGGGTGAGGTGACGCCTTCCATCATGTGGGTGTGTAGATGAAAGCCATAGATGTGCATGCCATGGCAACAGTGAAGGCGGGCGCTGAGGAGATGAGGGCATCAGTGAATGCCAATTTTGCGATCACTGTGGATGTAGCATCAGCAAGGTGGATGCCATGGAGTGCGAGGAGGTAATCACGCACACAGAGGAGTGAATAGCTGGCCAAGAAGCTGGCCTCATCACATGGAATCAGATCGTTGGGCTTGCCTCTGCAACAGAGAGGCCCATGGCCACCCTCCTTGCCGAGGCCGATGCTGTGGAAATCCAGCAGCTGAAAGAGCAATTGGAGGCGATTGAGCAGATGATCTCCATCTCGTACTAGGCCGAGTTTAACAACACGCAAATGATGCGTGACATCTTCAAGGTCGTGAGTGGCTCCTTGGCGATAGCTGGACTTAGCTGGGTGGACGCAAGCAAGAGAGACCACTCCTCCTTTAGGACTTACGTCCTTGGGTTTGAGAAGATCACAGAGCGCCTCACAACGTTGCCCAACATCGTCCACAACCTCACTGCCCAAGAGGGCAAAGGCTTGTCCAAGCCATCGCAGAATACATCTTGGCTTTCTACCATATGCCAAAAGTAGCTAGAAAGTTTTTGACTCACTGCTCGCGTGGAGGATAGGGTGAGCTCGCAACTCCAACTTAGGCCCTTCGCATAGGTTCTTGAAAATCGCCGAGGGTGTTCAAGGCCACACAACTACTTTGTTAGAGAACTTCAGCTCCTAGACACCGAGTTGCGCCACGGACGCTCGGGCATCTAGGAGACTCTGAGCCCCTATCGTGATAAGAGAGTATAATTGCTTGTTCATTGATGAGGATTTGACCATCTTTATAAGAAGTGATAACTCCATTGCTTTCAAAAGAAGGCCAAAGGGTGATATCTATCTAATTGATTTTAAGCTAGATGAAATAAACAGAGAAGTTTGCTTGATTGCAAAGTCCTCCATGGGGTGGCTTTGGCACCGAAGGATATCCCATGCGGGATGAGGAACTTATCAAATCTCTTAAAAGACAAGCACATCCTTGGACTTACTAATGTTTCTTTTAGAAAAGATCGTGTGTATAGTGTTTGTCAAGAGGGAAGGCAAGTTGGAAATCCTCGTCATGTGAAGAATATCATGACTACTTTGAGGCCTCTTGAACTCCTTCACATGGACCTTTTTGAACACGTTTCTTACATAAGCATCGAAGGTAACAAGGATGGTTTTGTAATTGTTGATGACTATTCTTGTTTCACTTGGATATTCTTTCTCCATGATAAAAGTAAAGTACAAAAAACCTTTAAGCACTTTGAAAGGCGTGATCAAAATGAGTACAAAGTCAAGATCACAAAGGTGTGAAGCGACAATGGAGGAGAATTCAAGAATACTCAAGTTAAAGAATTCTTTGACGAAGAAGGTATCAAGCACGAGTTCTCTGCCCCATATGATCTAGCTCAAAATGGCATTGTTAAAAGGAAGAATCAAGAACTCATTGAAGTGGCAAAAACTATACTTGATGAGTATAAGACGCTAAACATAATTTGGGCAGAGGCCATCAACACCTCTTGCCATACAATCAATTGCCTCTACTTTTACAAGATCTTGAAGAAAACATCCTATGAGCTCTTGACCGTTAAGACATCTAATGTATCTTATTTTTGGGTCTTTGGGAGTAAGTGTTACATTTTTACCAAAAGGCCTAGGCCTTCCAAGTTTGCACCCAAGGTAAATGAAGGTTTTATTGTCGATTATGATGCAAATGCTCACACCTATTATATTTTTGACAAATCTTCAAGTATTGTTGGAACTACAAGAGATGTGATGTTTGATGGACCAATGGCCCCTAAGTAGAGCAAGTTGAGTTTGATATGCTAGGTAAAGAAATATCAAGCAATGACATCGAGAAGAAGGCAATAGGTAAGGTGAGATCACAAGGAGGAGGAGCAAAGAGATGCTGAGCAAGCTTCTTCCACTTAAATGGCACCTCCAAGTTCAAGTGTTTGTCAAGGGGTAGATCTAACACGAGTAGATGGGATTGATGCCGAGGGCACTCAAGAGCAAAGAGATGCTGTGCACATTCAAATCCTCCCAGTGCACCATCCAAGGATTCATTAAACTATGCAAAGGGATCATCCTGTTGATAACATACTTGGAGACATTCAAAGAGGGATAACTACTCGTTCTAGAATTATAAATTTTTGTGAACATTACTCTTTTGTATCATCTTTGGAACTAATTAGGGTGGAGGATGAGCTCGGTGATCCTAATTGGGTGATGACTATGTAACAAGATTTGAACAACTTCACACGTAATGAAATATGGTCATTGGTGGAATGCCTTAAGCAAAATGTCATCAACACCAAGTGGGTCTTTCACAATAAGTAAGACGAACATAGAGTAGTGACTCACAACAAAGTACAGTTAGTGGCACAAGGGTTCACCCAAGTTGAAGGACTTCATTTTAGTGAAACCTTCATACCGGATGCTCGCCTTGAGTCTATTTGCATTCTATTAACCTATACTACTAACCATGATTTCAAGCTTTATCAAATGGACGCTAAGAGTGCTTTCTTGAATGAATCAACCTCGGAGTTGGTGTATGTGGAGCAACTCCTAGCCTTTGAAGACCCCGAGTATCCAAACCATGTCTATAAGCTGCACAAGGTGTCTACAAGCAAGCACCAAGAGTATGGTATGAATGTCTTCGTGTTGTCCTTTTAAAAAATGGCTTCGAGATAGGGAAAGTCAACAATACTCTCTTCATTAAGAAATTTAAGAATGATTTATTTGTGTGCCAAATATATGTTGACAACATTATATTTGGTTCTATTGACCCTTCATTTAGTGATGAGTTTAGTAGGATTATAAAAGAGATTTGTGATGTCTATGATGGGTGAGCTCAACCTCTTTCTTGGGCTTCAAGTTAAGCAACAAAAGAAGGGAACATTTATCTCCCAAATAGAGTAACTCAAGAACATTTTAAGAAGTTTGGGATAGAGGGAGCAAAGTCCATGAAGACTTTAATGCCTATCAATGGACATCTCGATCTCGATGAAAATGATAAATCCATGGATCAAAAGGTATATCAATTCATGCTTGGCTCTGTTCTCTATCTTTGTACATCTAGACCAAATATAATGCTAAGTGTGTGCATGTGCGGCACCAAAAGAATGTCATCTTGTTGAAGTGAAGAGAATTCTAAGATATTTAGTTCATACTCATAATTTTGTCTTGTGGTACCCAAAGGGGTGCACCTTTGATCTCATTGCTACTCTGATTTTGATTATGCCAAGTGTAAGATTGACCACAAGAGATCAATTTCTTGAACGGTCTCTAGTTTGTTGGTCCTCTAAGAAGCAAAATTATATAGCCTTATCCACCACTGAAGTAGATTATGTGGCCGTCGTCTCTTGTTGTGCTCAACTCTTTTGGATAAAACAAACTCTTCAAGACTTTGGCTACAACATGACCAAGATCCAACTCCTATGTGATAATGAAAGTGCCATCAAAATAGCCAATAATCTAGTCCAACACTCAGAACCAAATACATTGACATTAGACACCACTTCATGAGAGATCATGAAACCAAAGCAGGCATTGCCCTGACCCATGTGAGAACCGAGCACCAACTAGCAGATATATTTACTAAACTATTGGATGAGAAAAGGTTTTATGAGCAAAGGAGTGAGCTCAATATCTTAGATTCTCATAATATTTGTTGACAAAGTGCTTGACTAATCAATAGTCAAAGATGAGTCATAAAATGTACATAAATGTTAGTATCTGTGTTTTTGGAGATATTTTCTTGGATAGAAAATGGTCTTAACACCAGGAATAAGGCTTCAACATTCCCATTAGTTACTACAAAAACCCTCTTTCAAAAACCTTTGCGAAAATCTTATGTGGTTTTTATTGCGAAAATTTGGTTCTTATGTTTCTGCATGATGGTCATTGTTATGTATTGTTACGTGTCTGCTTGGCACATGCAAAAAATTTTGTAGTTTGTCCACTTATGCCTTCCTCTCAAAAATTCTTTGATCTTTTAGCTTCCTGTGTCATGTCAAAAGTTCCAGCCCCTAGCTGTAAGTTTTGACTGGGCCTCTCAGTCTTCACCTTGATCTTTTTGTTAGGATGTTAGAGGTTCCTATCGTTTCAGTCAGAAGTTCTGATCGGCAGGGGTATTAAGGCCCCCAGGAGAGTTAGAGTTGATTTCTCTCTCTCCTCTCCCCTTATAACCTCTCTCCCACTCCTCTCCTCCCCACCGGTGATTTTGGTCCTCCACCTATGAAATCCTTCAAGCATTTGTGTTTTTCGTCTCATTGGTGATTATAAGTATTAGTCCTTCATCTATTCATCATTTTTTTCTTCTTAAGGTATTGATTCTAGGTTTTTATCTTTTTTCCCAATCTATCATTCTATGGACCTAGAGGAGGTTTCTCTCAGATAGAACTCAACCTTGGAACCTAGAGAACTTTGATCTTTAGAATATTGTTATATGCATGGGCTAGTTTTGTGTTACACTAGTTTCTTTGTAGCTAGTCAAAAGTTTCGATTTTCTTGACCAGAAATTCCGACCATCCTCATCCAGTCATACTCTGTTGACTCTACTCTTGTTTCTTTTTCCTCTAAATTCCACTCCTTGATTCCTATTCTGCAACTCGCCATGGTGCATGAGGAAAGGAAGAAGGCAAGGCAGGATGTGCAGTTAACTGAAAGTGAGGATGATGCTCCATCTGCTCCTACTACTACTCGTTGTCTTCATCATCTCACTACTCTAGCTAAAGGGAAGGATGTGGCCACTCAAGAAGGGCAAGGAGGGAGCTCTAGGAGTAGAGGCAGCCAAGGAGGTGGCAGAAGTGGCTCTCAAGGGATAGGCACCACCCAAACGAGAGGAAGTAACGGTGACCAAAACAAATTCTACAAGCACTGACAAGAGTGAAAATTCCAGCTAGTCACATTGAACATGAGATGGTGGATTATCTGTATAATGTGGCAAGGGGAACACTGATAAAAGAAAGGATCCAAACATACTACCTCAGGATACCATAAATCATAAATTCAAGAGTGTGGTTCAATTGGACTAGTACAACTCAGTGTGTATGGCTAAACCCAAGCTAGTAATTGAGACGAAGTGGATAGACTGTCCCTACATAAGTTAGCAGTGGTTTGTCATCTTCAAGGATGTACGAAAGATGTGCTTAGACAAACTTGGGAGGCATTATGGGTTTTGAGCATGATTGGTGCGAAGAGGTGATTCTCCAGTTCTACGCCACAGTGTTCTTTGAGGAGAGTGACCATGGGAAGCTACAGATGAGGTGGCTGACTCAAGGGAGATAGTACTTAGTGACCATAGCTCGGTTTGCTTAGATTCTGCACATTGACCCAAATGATCTCAACAAAGTCAACATTCGCAATGAGAAGCCTCTTCTCATCACCTGCACCATGTTCATGTACACCAGAGATGCTCCTAGGAATTGCATGGGAACCACCAAGGATATGTTGTCCACCTATAATATTCTCCTGAACATGATAAAGGTTACTCTAAGTCCCAAAGCTAGCAATGCTACTATCCTTCTTGTCAAACTCTATCATCTTCTTTCTTGCCTCAGATCCAATAAGCCTTCTATCAGCATTGCAAAGTTCAATTGGTTTAAGATTTTCAACATCTCTACTGATCCCAAGAGGGGATGTGCCTATACCCATATCTCATGATATCATTGAGGTATTGACTGGCATCTTATCTATAAGGTAGTTCACAAGTCCTTTCACCCCAAGGCACCTCCCACTCCTTCTTTTGATCCTATTGTTGGCACTAGCTCGGCTCCATGTCAGCAAGATGGAGAAAAGATAGAAAGAGTTAATGAGAGATGCAGGGAAGGAGGTCTCTAGTGATTCTGAGGGGTATGAGCTTAAAGATCCCTTTGTTCTTTATGAGACTGCCCAGAACTTTGCTGCAGGTGTTGGCTCTTCTCAAGCCTTTGAGAAAGCGTTAGAAGCCACTCGATACACAGCATCAGACAAGGAGATTGATTAGGAATTTGACATTGCTGTTGAGAGAGCATCTAAGGGTGCAGCTGATACAGAACAGACAGATGACAATGATGATGCTACTAGTGGAGATACTGAGAAAGCACCTTCCAATGATAGTGATGATACGAGTGTATACTTAGGAGATACAGAGATGGTCCCTTCAGATAACGAGCGATTCCTCTCTTCCCCTGCTTTGCCACCTTTTTGGTGCATTGATGCCAAAGGGGGAGATAAATGTAGAATAAGAGGGGTCAATTTCAATTTCACCTTTGTGAGTCCGTTTTGTTTGAAAGTTCTAAACTCTTGGTTTGAAGTTCTAAACTCTTGGTTGGAAGTTCTAGCTAGACCACCTCTTCTATCATTTCTATCTTGAGAACTTGTATAATCTTCTGTGGATAAATGGTTAATCTGTGTGAGTTGGGATGTAATAACTATTAGTTTCTTTTTTAGCTTAATTTCAATCCTTATATCATTGATTGCTTGTGTGGTGTGATGTTGTTTTCTCTTTATGTGTACTTACCATGTCATATGCATTGTTTTTATATTTTGTATTACACATTGCACTCCATGGATAAAAGGTATTGAATTGAGCTTTCTATGTATTATATCTTACTTATGCATGTATGCTTCACTTATATCTCCCTATGAATACATTCAAGTGGAGCTCAACTCACATCTTCTTGTTCAAAAATTAATTCATATTCATTCTGTTGTAAGCTTTAATCATGTTGTCATCAATCACAAAAAAGAGAGAGATTAAAAGTGCTTGTAGTCTACTAAGTTAGTTTTAGATAATGAATGATAAAATAGTTAAGGGACTAACATATTTATTAAGATATATGTAGAGATTAGTCCTTGAAAAACTAAGTGTTAGCATGATAACTTCTATAAATTCATGATTATGCTATGGCGAGAAGACTCGGAGTTTATTTTAAACTTATTTTGAGCCTAGGAAAGCCGCACTAGTAAGAGGGGTTACAAATAGTACTACATGTTTACTCTTGTGCTCAAATATCCATTTCTTAGTTGAGAAATGCATTTACACAACACTTGTACTACTGTGAGTTTGCTTCTGCCTATGGGTCGGAGGTTTCAGTCTTAGGGGATTAGAGGTTCTGGTCACTGCTATCTATTAGCGGCTAAGTGTTGAGTCGGAGATTACATGACTAGGGTAGAAACTTTTGGGTGTTCAAATCTATGAGTAATGGCTACATGACGTAACAAAGTGGATATAAATGTCACATTTCTCTCCTAGAGCCATGGAGGCTTGTCCACATTTATTTTCCTATCCTCTAGCTTCTTTTAAGGCTCTACGTACTTCTTTCACCAAGTTCTTAAGTTTTCATGGGAATTTAAATGAATTTATTTAAGTGATTGAAGTATCTTTTCTTATGACAAGAGTTAGGAGAATCTTGAGTACTCAAGAATCGGCGTGGGTCGTTGTTTAGAACTTATTACTCTTGAAGGGTGACCTCCTAAACGGTTAAGCATTGACCGTGAGCTTCTTCAAGCTGTGGATTATCCTATATAAGTTTATAAGGGTAGACCTTGCCCCTATAAGAAAAAGATGTAACCGATGAAGTGATAACCAAGTCGATTTTTGTGATTACTTGGTGAGGTAAGGGATTAAAAGAGACATAGCTCTCCGGAGCTTCTCAACAGAGACGTAAAATCTTTATGATCTAAACTTTGAGAAAAAAATCTTATGTCTCCCTCACTCTCACTTTATGATTTTTGTGTTAAAACTTTCATTTTCTGTGTTGAATTTCTACATTGTTGTACTTATGTACTGCTTTCGTTAGTATTTCCTATGTTTCTAAAGATTATAGAGAATGACTCGAAAGTGCTTAGGTCTTGATCGGAAGTTTCTATCTAGACTGAAGGTTTTGACTAGCCGTCTCGATTTACCTAAGAGAGCTAATCGGAATTTCTGATCTATTGTTCATAAGTTTCAATCAAATTTAAAATTGGCCACTGCATTAAATTAATTTTTAATAACACATATTCTCCTCCTCTAGGATATAAGATCATTCACCGAACAGATAATAGGGTATTATGGCTCAAATTTATATACTTATTAGGCTTGTAATTTAAGATAAAATTTTATTGGAAGTTTAGTTGTTAGGAATCTTTTCTTTATTATAAGCCTTCGTACTCCCACGTGGAAAAGGATGCATATTATTTAGGGTATTTATTGAAATGGCAGCTGATTAAGACTAATTTGTGCACATACACTCGTATATCTAAGTCAAAAGCTAAACCTTGCCTGTACCTGTATCTCTTCCATTAGTTAGCTCAGCTGCTCACTCGAACATATGGACCCAGCGCACAAACGCCCAACGTCCAGTCGTTCGTAATCTACGCACGCCGTTTTCGACGACAAACTCTGCTGCAACGCGGGCGCGCGCATATGTGCACGGTGCACCTCTCTCCTCGCGGGCATTATCCCCTCGCGCCCCCACGCGACGCGACGGGGACGCTCGCGCGCTGGCTCGCTTCTCGTCCGCAGAACACCAGCGAGGACGATTCGAGATATCCGCGACATCCCCATCTCGAATCCGACGAATCGTGAATGATTTGGCTCCGATCTCTCCCGATCGGTCTAGCGGGGTACGTACCTACTCTGATGGACGGCTTGGCACGTTACACGTTAGCACGTTCCGCTAGTTGCTACATCTATCAAATAAATATATAGTAATTTAGTACTAAATTTAACACGATCTAAATCTAAGATAGAAGACATATTTAAATTTATAGTAGTATATTATATTAATTTTAAAACGGAAGTAGCTAGATAGCTGGGGTGCTGCACAGTACATAGGTCACGCTGTATGCTATCACTGTTCACGAATGCGACGTCTCGACGCACTCTTATCGTTAGCTCCGGCTAGATCTGAATGAACATGATCGCACACATGCACCATGCGTACACTATCGAACAGTGTGTTTCTCGACTGTTCCTTATCAACCCAACAGCGCAAGCTAAGTCTTGATATTTCTTTAGGATGATTAAGGTTTTCTTTTTTACTGTTTGATTTGAAAACCCAACAGCGCAAGCTAAATCTTTCTTTAGGATGATTAAGGTTTTCTTTTTTACTGTTTTATTTGAAAGCCCAACAGCGCAAGCTAAATCTTTCTTTAGGATGATTGGTTTGATCACAACGCACTGTCACATCCTATATTTGCAGTTTAATTGCCCACGAGGCTAAGGATAGACCCAAGCCTAAGATCGGCGCAGTGAGAACTGGGCACATTCAATAAAACAGCTAGCATGGTGAAAACCGACACTTTCTCGGTTTGGTTTAATGATCAATATCCTGGTGGGGCTTAGCTAAAATTTTCCTAACCCCACAAAGTAGGGTATGTTAAGGGCTTCTGAAACACATGAATCCAAAAACACATAAATAGAAAAAAACATATAAATTAAATGTCTTTACAGGAATTGAAAACACTAAAATTTGTTAAATGAGATGTTTGAATACTCCAAAGGATCTCATGAATTTTGTAAGAAAAATATCATTAGAATAGAGTTAAGAGGAGATGAAGAGACATAAAGATTGAGCTTCTCAAAGGAAATCAAAAGTATGAGGCTTGCGCTTATGTTTGTAATGCTCAAAAAGTAAAGGAAAGGAAGCATTCCTATGAAAATTTTCTAACCAAATCCTTTAAACCAAAGGGTTCCATATAAAAAATTCCTATAGGCTTCAATCCTACAAATTTCAACACTTTGGCAAGGATGTCATCAATCACATTGGCCCTAATTTATTGGTTGAAATGCATGTGAACCACCTATTAAAAGAAAGATTTTCTCCATTAAAAAAAGCAATATAAAAAATAGTAGTCTTTAAAAATAATTATCGTTTTAGACAGAACACGGTCTAAAAAATAACTTTTAACATTAATTTCTATTCTAATATATATAGAAATATCAACAAATATATGTTTTATTGAAGTATTTTTTTAAAAATAATTTATACATACGGTCTCTATGTTTCTAAGACTTTTAAAATATAGATATTTCTAAGTAATTTAGCAAAGATTAAGATAAAAAAATATTGATATAAAGAAATTTGAGTGAAAAAATAATTATTAGAACAAGTAGTATATTAGAAATCCTTATATCATAAAATAAAATTTAAATTTTATAGAACTCGCTACCTAGCGAGTGCATTCTCACCGTTCTTAACCTATTTATATGGTGAAGTATAGCAAGGAGTTCATTTTATAGAGATTATGCGTTTGTTTGGATGCGAAAGAGACTAGAAATACCTTGTTTTTTATATACATGTTTTTTAAACTGTTAAATCATGTGTTTTAATAAAATTTTCTATATGAATGTTATTTTTAAAATTATATTAATCTATTTTTAAATTTAAAATAATTACTATTTAATTAATCATATGCTAATAAGTTTTGTACTTCTCTTTTTTTTCTTCTCCACTCAAACACACCATAATGACTCTACTCTAGTGAACGTTTTGCTGTAACTAATTGGCGGCACATAAAACAAAAACAAACAATTAGCTCATAATTAATTAATCATTAATTATTATCAACTTAAAAAATAAATTTATTTAATTTTTTAAAACTTTTATATAAAAAAATTAACACAGCTTAATAAATATGTTAACGGAAACGATTAAATTGCTTTAGCCTACTGTTGCTACAACAAACGGGGCCTAAAATGACACGGCTGAATAGACACGTGCGTATATTTCTCCTTGGATTGAATGGCTGGTCCCGTATTTCTTCTTGGAGTGATGGATGGGCCTGGTCCATCCTGACCGTCAGGCGTCAGGTATGAGTGAAGGTTGTTTCACCTAAGCTACGTATACCTTCATTGTTTACAAAGTATAGCATAAAACAACCAATTACTTTTGTCAAAACTATTGATTTCCTACAATTTTAACTAGGCATATTAGACCATGAAGTAATAATGGGTAACTTTATCAGAGAGCTGCAATTATTTTGAGTCCACCGATTAAACACACAGGCGATACTCATGTTTTTGCATGTTGGACACACATGTCAAATACACTAGAGGTGTCAATTAAAGTTGCAAACTTCTAATAAATTAAATTGCGACACTATCTAACAAAAGTTCCGCGTTATTGAAGCAGTTTAATGACATGTTAGGTTAAAATTGTTTCAAGATGATAATTTTAACTGAATAATTAAAATTTTACGAAAGTCACTCATTATAATTAGCTAGTTTTATGCGTGCCAAGTATCTATCTCGCTGTTAGCTATCTAGACATCGATGGTTTGATTGATGATGGCATTAATTTGATCAATCATCGTGGATGCCGGCCTGTTAGGGCAAACTTGCCTTGTAACTAGAATGTTTACGTTACTACCTTTTCTTTGGGACTCCACTTAATTAGATGCATATTTCTTATTTATTAATTTTATATTATGTTTCTTCTTATAATTTTTTAAGCCTTGAAAGAAAAAAAAGGAAAACAAGAGTAAAATACCAAGCCTTCTTTTCGCAAAAAAGTTAACACTTAAAAACACATACCTCAGAGTACCTCTTTAAGTACCATAAAAAATCTCCATAAATTAACACTCAAAATTGTCATGCATGTTCCCTTGAAAACCATAAAAAGAAGTTAGAGAAAATGAAAGGTCCATTCCTTTGCCTCTTGCCCCAACCTGATCCTATAAATACCCTCAGCGTTGGTTGGGCAGCCAACCAGCAAGCAAAGAAATTTCTCTCCTTGTAGAAACGAGCATAGAGAGTACTATGGAGAGGAGGGCATTTTTATTGTGCCTAATTCTTGGTTTATTCGTGGCTTCACGACCTGCCAAGACCGTCATAGCTGACTCGACCTTTGATTTTTATTATCTTATCCTCATGGTATGAACCGAATCACCAAATATTTAACTTCTTGCAAGGGTACGCATTGGGTTTAGTTAAATTACGACTACATAATGTATTTTCTTTACACTTTCTTATTCGTATTAATAAAAAATCTTTTGTTTGTGCAATGCTTATTATTATTACATAAAACTTCTGTTCAAGGTTACAAGACAATTAATCTAGTTATATGCACGTTGTACAGGATGTACTATTAGCATTTAACCTTATATTCACGTGGAACTAAGAATTTGTAAAATTATCAAAGTTTCTTCAGAACAAGTATAGCGATTTTTTGAAATAGAAATATTATTATCACATAAACAACCTAAATGGACTAGCTAGCAGTGGGAGATTTTGTTATTGTCCTATTTTCTTGCTAAAACGGAGGCCAGAGAATGAAAGCACAACAAACAGGTATATCCACATATTTGAACTTGTACAGCAAGAAGAAGCTGCAAGACAATATTGAAAAAATGTACTCTGATATATGACAAAGTCTGATGAAGCTTCAACAATATTAATTTGAAATGTACTCATCTCAATAGTACGTAAAACCAGTAAGAAAATTCAACTACAAGATATATATCTCATAGGATTCGGAACTCTCAGCCCAAAACGAGGGGGAATTAAATTTTCAAATTGAAATGCAGATCAAATATAAATGATCTCTAGCTCTACTGGTTTTGTACTTTGTTTCCATGGTGAGTAAACCGATTCGCATTCGTGCCTGCAGTGGCCTGGAGCATACTGCACGGACAGCGACTATGGTTGCTGCGTGCCCAAGTACGGTTACCCGTCAGAAGATTTCTTCATCCAGAGCTTCATGACCTTTGACTCGGCAGAGAACACAGCTGTTGTCAGGTGCAACTCCGACAATCCTTTCGACATTAACAAGGTTAGCACATTAATTTACAAACAGGCTCGTTTAGCTTCATGTACAGTAATTGATCTATCTTATCAAATGCATGTCTGTACATATATACATGTAGATAATATATATGATGCATGCATTTACAACATGACATTGCAGTTGGACTCAATCGAGAATAACCTGAACCACTACTGGAGCAACATCAAGTGTCCCCGCACCGACAGCGTGAACAAGTGGAAGAGCGCGTGGAACAGCTACGGCGTCTGCTCTGGCCTCAAGGAAGTGGACTACTTCAAGGCCGGTCTCCAGCTCAGAAAGAGCGCAGACGTTCTCTCTGCTCTCGCCGAACAAGGTACATGTACAAATCACACTGTCACAAATGACAAAAACTGAATTAACGTACATACATAATTCATGAATAATGCATGCCACCAAGCAAGCTAGCTAATGTTTGGCCGATCGATTAATAGGCATCAAGCCGGACTACCAACTGTACAACACGGCGTTCATCAAGTGGGCATTGAACCAGAAGCTGGGCGTGACGCCAGGAGTGCAGTGTAGGGACGGGCCGTTCGGAAAGAAGCAATTGTACGAGATCTACTTCTGCGTTGACAAGGACGCTAAGAGCTTCATCGAGTGCCCTGTCAAGCCCAACCTTCACTGCCCCGCCAAGGTGCTCTTCCACCCGTTCCACACCTGGATGCTCAACACCACATCTGCTACCAACATCATGATGCCCACTGAAACAGTGTTGGCCTAACAGCCTTTGCTAGCTGCCACGATCTATTCGATCGGTCACGAACCTGTCCGAGAGCATGTATCATATGCTAGCTTGTTGCTTTGGTCGAATAATCGCGCAACTTTTATATTGTTGTCCACCGATGAAATAATATGTGCTATACTATATATGAAGTATTGTACCACATGTGCTATGTGCTACATGTGCAGGTCTTGTGTACAGCTGTGAGGTGAATGAATTATGGATATATATATAACGAGTTGTATCGTGAACTTTTGGCTTTTGGTTCTCCTCCTTACAAAAAAAAAAGACAGAAAGAAGATGTGGCATGAATAATGTTGTTAAGTCATCGTCTGTAAAATGGAACATGTCTGCCATATGAGAAATGTCGGTATCAATTGAGAGAGAAAGATGCCGGATGTTGATCATCAGATGATCTTAGACAACTTATTATTACAATATATACTATTATATATACTACATATAATTATATTTTTGTCTGAACACAAACGACCTATTATACGAGGCATTATTCAATATGTAAATATGACGTGACAAGCCTATACAAATAGTAGTTGCCTAAATCATTGTTCATCTCCTTAAATACTTTGTGATAATTCTTAGAGTTTCGGGTCATTGAATACAACTGTTTGGTGCACACTGTTTGTGCCTTTAACCTAAATAAAATCATGAAATTATTGTCATCATTCGTTCCATACACTTGCTATTATTGAGACTTTGAGAGCTCCTTGATTGTAGTGTTATTCTTGTTTTCATACATTATTTTTTATCGTAAGTCAATATTGGTGGTGCCTTCAGTAATATGATAGCTAAGACTGGTACTACATCCATATGGATCAGGATTGGACTATAGTTACAGCTTTTTCACTGTAGGATAAGCAGTCACCATCATCCATCCTTCACCGTGCACTGCATCAACATCTTATTTATTCCATTCTTTTTCTCATTTTTTAGATAAGTCTATTTTAAATCTCATTTTTAATTTTTTGATTTGTCTAAAACATATCCCCAAACATTTAATATCATCCAGTTTAACCTCCGAATAGTTTGTAGCTTGGTTTCTACCAACATAGCACTAATGTGATAACCTAATCAGCATAGAAAATATAAAATAATGTCTCTCTTTTCTCGCTTCTTCTACTACTTCTTCTTATACAAGAATATGGACCGAGATACTCTCACCAATCTTATTACCAAATAGAGGATAGGTCGGGCCAATGATACAAGGAAGATAGAAGATAGTCATATCTATCTGGATATTTCAGATGGCTTACTGTAAATAGATTAGGAAACCAAGTCATATATGGCTAGGTTATCTATTATGTAACCCTATCCTCCAACCTATATAAGGTAGGAAGGGAGTCCTGAGATCGGGGCAACACAACGTAATCACAATGACACAAACCCAAACAATATAGTATAGTAGGTATTACCTCTCATCAAGAATTTAAACATATATAAATTTACTTGTCTTATGTCACCATCTAGCAATGTTTGGTGTATAGCTGTTGACATCAAAAAATCATCATCGTTAATTAGATTTGACTAGTAATAGGAAGTGTCCGATTTGAGTACAAGCTGAGTCTAATGAAGACATGACTCCATGTCCAATTTAAACACATGTCAAGTCCAATGAGGATACAAGTTCTGATACCGATAAGTGCTCATGTGCAAGACAATCTTGTTTATAAATATCTCTTATAAATAGACAAGAGTAGTTACTTTCCTTTTCTTTTCAGGAAGTTTTATCCAATACAGTTATTTATAACCATATTGGATTCTTTATAACGTAGGGTATAAATGTGTACACCCAAGGTCCCTATAATGATCAATAAGATCAATACAATAAATTTAGCGCATCGCCACCTCTAGGAGTAGAAGTAACATAGTTTTTGAGGAGATCTTGCCTTAGGTTGAGTTACATCGGTTAAGTTTGATCTTCAGCGAGAGGTGAGTCTCGTCATATAGTAAACATATTGGCTCGTCTAAGACTTTCTCGATGCGGTCTGATATCTTGGCTAAGTTTATACATTTGCTAGTTATCTTGATGCACTTAGTTATGTCTAAAGCTGTATTGATTCGATCTCTTTGTAAAATCTAGTGCATCCATCACGCTGCTATGAGTTTATTGGCCTATTACGTTTATCTTGTTATTGTCAATCTTGTGCTGTCTTAGTTAGATCCAATCTATTAGATTGCTTTAAGGTAAATATTGATAAGTCCATAGATTTTATTCAGTGTTCTATTAGAGTTCTAGCCGATTGATTATCTTTATGCTACGCTTTCACTCTCATTCGTATCAAATCATTATATAATATACTTCTTATACATCGCATTTAATCCGTAATCAATCATATCTAACATTATTAGTTACAATCTTATACTATCTTATTTTAGTCTGATCTATGAAGATTGGCTTTAATAAATCTAGCTAGAAAGTTGATAGCTCGGGTACATATTGGCTAGTATTAATCTATTAGCTACACGCTCTTTTAAATCTCTACGGCTAGAAAGTCGATACCTCAAGTATGTATTGGGCTATTGGCCGATTGGCTTGTTGATCTAAATTTTTCTATCTCGCTTGTCAATTGTAATTCAAATTGACTAGCACGCCATGAACCTCAAAAATTTAAGGACATGTACTATAGAGTTAAGTAGATCTTCCAGGCCTTCGTGCATGTGATGCATCGATGTGGATATTGGACGATTTTAGTGTCAACACGCTCCTTTGGCACTCCTAGTGGGACCATCTTTTTCAAACAACATGTTTGGAAAAGAAATCAAAACTAACAACATAGTTCTAGTGACCTTGAATAGCTTAACAAAAGTGCAAATGCAACATGTGAAGCAATCCAATAAGGATTTTCAAAAGTTTGTGCTTAAAATCATTCAATATGATACAACAAGGACCAATCCAGAAGACATAATTCCCACAACCAATTCTAGTTGGAGAATCAAGTCAAACAAGCACATAGTAGTTCGTAGAAATCATTCTAAGAATCGGTTAATGAAGTTGTGCACCATACATTAATAAATCAATCCGAGGTATTTGTGAACACACTCCATAATCTGATTAAAGGATAGTGGATCGATTGATTGCTCAGGAACCTTATCAAGGTCTTGTTTATCTTTCACAAAGGGCATCAGCACACGTTGTCATAAGTACACAAGTGCCAATGACATCAAAAGTTTCTCAAGTAACTTATAGGCTAAAAAGAGATGTGGTTCCTAATTTGATTCCTCCTAGACAAATGCAATTTGTGGGGCAATGTAATGGAACTCCTCATGCGTACCATCAAACTACCCATTATAGACGACATCATAATCAACATGGCGAGAGCCATGATTAGAGTCAAATGCGAAGAGATCACTAGGCACAGGGGCTAATACATTTGCCTTTATAGTAATATCCGATGGACAATACACAAGACGATGAATGGATAACAAGTATAGACAAAGTGATGAGAGAACAATTTGGTTTAAAATCAAAGGAACAATCCTTCATGTATCGGAGTCTATACCCTGATTGGTTTGATAGAGTTCTGTTGCCTCACCAATATAGTGTACCAGATTTTTTGAAATTCTTAGGGCAAGATAATATTTCTATGGTGAAACACATCAACCAATTCTTAGCTCAATGTGGAAAAGCATCAGCAAAGGAAGCTTTGAGAGTTAGATTTTTTTCTATTGTCATTATCTGGATCGACCTTTACATAATTTTCATCTTTACCGCTAAATTCAATTAGAGGATGGGTTGATCTGGAAAAATAATTTTATAAATACTTATTTTCTAGAATTCATGAAATACAATTAACATATCTTACATCAGTGCGTTATAGGATGGATAAATCAATCCCAAAATATATTCAAAGATTTCATGATGTGTGCAACTAATGCTATAGTTTAAATCTAACTGATGAATAATTGGTTGATCTAGCTTTCCAAAGATTACTAACTCCCATCAAAGAGAAATTTTCCTCCCAAGAGTTTGAGAGCCTGGCTCGTTTGGTGTAGAAAGTATCGGCTCATGAAAGCCGATTCTAAGAGACAAGAAAAGAAAAATTCTAGCAAATTATTGAACAAGTATTGAGATTTTCATCGGATTCTGAACAGGAGGAGGATTCCGATATTGAAATCAGCTTAGCAAAGTGGACAAAAAAATAAGAAAACAGTATCATATCCATGGACAAAGATATGCGAAAAGAATAAAGATATGATTTTGATATAAATAAGTCTGATAAAATTTTTGATCTATTGCATCAAGAGAAAAAATACATCTTCCTCCAAACTACGTGATTCCATCAGCTGATGAAATTAAGAAAAAATAACATAAGTGGCACAATTTAATCTCTCACCATACAAATAAGTCCAAAGCATTTAGACAACAGATTCAATCAGCTGTGGAGCAAGGGAGGATTAAGTTTAATGATGCGAAAAAGCCAATGAAAATAGATGGGAACCCTTTCCCAATAAACATAGTATATGGAGGGTATTCAAAAGATTAAGCCAATGAGAGGGGACTCCAGGCAAATCAAAATTATGAAAAATCAAAGGTTACCTCATCGCAATTGATTGAAAAATACCAAAGACGCCAAGAAAGAGAGCTTCGGGCTTGACCATATAGAGTGGAGTTCCAATATGATCCACATTTGGATTGCCTATTTTTTTATTCTGCTAGGATCAGGGGATGATGTTGCCATCGATTGATATTTATCCTGAGTGCAGCAATAGAAGGCCATGACACTTTGAACATTGAGGTCCTTACATAAGCCAATACCTATTCGGGATGAAGCATCAAGGAAAAGGACATCAATTCATAACTGTCTAGGGTCTATTCATGAAGATTCTTTCAAAATAGGTTGATGATAACCTTAATGAAGAAATTAATAAGGAATTTGATGAAGGATAACAAATTCAACACCTTCAGCAGTGTCCTAGTGGAATTTTAACTAAAAATAAAAAAGTACAACAATTGTGGCATTGAGAACAAATAGCGGAGCAGCAACAAAGTTGCAAGAAAGCCAACCATCGACCAAAAGGACCAAAAAGGAATGGCACGTTAAGCAAAAAGATGATGAAGCAGGACTGTCGGCTCTAGTCAATATGGTATTTATTTTATCCACGGAGCACAAAGCGCCTTTGCCTGATCATGATGAGAGTGAAGAATTTGTGGCTCAATTGATGTTGCAACCCCAATAAGTTATATTTGATAAGCCTGAAGAATCTAAGTATCGTCATTTGCGACCACTTATATCAAAGGATATGTTGTTGGCAAGTCGATGATAAAAATGCTAGTTGATGGGGGAGCAGCTATGAACTTAATACCTTAGACTACATACTGCAAGCTTGGAGAAACCGTTGAAAATCTTATCAAAATAAATATGGTATTAAAAGACTTAGGAGGGAATTCATCGGAGACGAAACGGATTTTAAATGTGGCGTTGACTATGGGAAGCAAGTCCTTACCTACGACATCTTTTGTGATTAAAGGAAAAGGATCATACAGCTTACTCCTAGGATAGGATTGGATTCACGCAAACTGTTGCATACCTTATACCATGCATCAAAGTGTGTTCCAGTGGTAGGGAGATCAAGTGGAAATTGTGCTAGCCAATAGATCGGTTAATATTACAACAACTGATCTACCAGTTTGGAAAATCAAAGGAATTGACTAACTGTTTGGGCGCGTGTAGGGAGATTTCTTGAAGATCACAGACCATGACATACAACCAATTAACGGAATTAGTTTGCAACTATTACTCTATGGCACCATAGATGATATAGATGGACAATTAAAACAAGTGCTTATATTGGCCGATGATTTGGAATAAGTAGATATAAGTCCTGGAGATAGGCCAAGGCCGATATTTATAAATGATAAACTATGTCCTAAATTTAAAAGATAATTAATAAAATTCTTAAAGAAATATCGAGATTATTTTTTGGGAGTAGCATGAGATACTAGGACTTAGCTGATCGATTGTTGAACATTGGCTCCCTATCAAGCTAGGATATCAAACGTACAAATAGCCTCCAAGATGATTCAATGTGGAATTATACAAAGAAATTAAGACAAAAATTATGAGATTATATTATGCAAATTTCATTAGACCATACAGATATGCTGAGTGGATATCTGATATAGTCCCAGTGAAAAAGAAAAATGGAAAATCGAGGGTTTGTGTCGACTTCTAGGAGTTGAACAATACACCTAAAGATGAGTATCTAATATCGATTGCAGATCTTCTGGTGGATGTAACATTAGGGCACAAAGCTATCAGCTTCATGAATGGCAATATAGGATATAATCAAATTTTTATGACTGAAGAAGATATAACATTTGGACTTAAAAGTGTCGGTGCTACTTACCAGAGAGCTATGAACTGTATATTTCATGATCTCATTGGCTTATTGGTGAAAATTTATCTATACGATATGGTGGTCAAATTCATGAGTATTAAAGATTATCTGGTCGATCTATAAAGGGTGCTTGAGAGGACAAGTAAATATGGACTAAAGATGACTCTCATAAAGTGCACTTTTAGTATATCGGTTGAGTGGTTTTTATGGTTCATAGTAAATGAAAGAGGCATCGAGGTCAACCAATGAAGCATTAAAGCAATCAAAGATATAGAGCCACCAGTCGACAAAACAAAGTTACAAGATCGGCAAGATTAATTTCATGAGGAGATTTATTTTAAATTTATCAAGAAGAATTGAATATTTTACTCCGTTATTGAAGTTAAAAGCCGATCAAGAATTTGTGTGGGGATCTAAACAACAGTAGGCATTTGATGAAACTAAGGATTATATAAGTTTCCCATCAATCTTGTTCCACCATAAAAAAGGAGACCATTCAAGTTATACTTATCAGCCGATAAGAAATCTATTGGATCTATTTTAGTTCAAGAGTTTGAAAAAAAAGCACTTAATATTTTATCTTTGCAAAATACTTTTAGATGTTGAATCATGATACCCCATACTCGAAAAACTTTGCTTTTGTTTATACTTTTCATGCACAAAATTGAGACATTATCTTCCATCGACTTAGTACATAGTGGTATGCAAAGCCAATGTAGGGAAGTATATGTTGTCGGCTCTAGTGTTGAAGGGGAGAATTAAAAAGTGGATCTTTGCTTTGACGAAGTTTAATCTATAGTATAAATTGGCTAAAGTAATAAAAGGACAGGCAATAGCTGATTTTATTGTACGACATCGTGATGATCCCATAGGATACATAGAGGCGGTGCCTTGGATTTTATTTTTCAATGGATCAGTGTGTAGATATAGATGTGGCATCGGCTTGGTCATCATATCACCTAGGAGGCAAGCTTTGAATTTGTTTTCACAATTAATCCTTATTGCACCAATAATCAAACAGAATATGAAGCATTGCTTAAGAGACTTCAGCTGTTGAAGAAAATTGGAGACGATGCTATAGGGATTATAGGGGATTCTTTGTTGGTAATCAAGCAGTTATATGGAGAATATGAGTGCAAGGACAAGATTTAAAAATCATATCATGAAGAGTGCAAACAATTACTAAGTGGATTTAAGATTGCATTAGTGAGTCAAGTTCCTAGTGAGAAGAATATGGAAGCCAATGATTTTGCACAAATTGCTTTGGGTTATCAGCCAATTAGAGGAGATGTGAAAGTTGAAATAACTATTGTTGAGGCTGATGACTCAAGAAAAAAAATTATAGATTACTTACAAAATCCTTCACAATCGATTTCAAGAAAATTATTTGGTTGATTGGAGCATAATATGTTTTTCTTCATGGGAAACTATGCTACCAGATGATTTAGGGAGTTTTATTGAAATGCCTGAATCTAGAAGAGGCCAAAGTGGTTATTTGCAAAGTTCATGAGGGTATTTGTATAACTCATCAATTGGCGTACAAAATGAAGTAGTTGCTTAGAAGAGTTGGATATTTCTAGCCGATGATGCTGGAGAATTGTTTCAAGTATTATAAGAGATGTAAAGATTGTCAAAAGTTTAAAAGTCTTCAACGAGCCCTAGCATTGGCTTTGAACCCAATTATCAAGCCATGATTGTTCAGAGGATGGAGAATTGATATGATTGGCCAGATATATCTTGCATCGAGTAAGGACATAAGTTCATATTAGCGTCAATGGATTATTTCACTAAATAGGTGGAAGTTGTTCTTTTGAAATAAAGTTACATCCAAGGATGCCATAGAATTTATCAAGAAACATATAATCTACAGGTTTGAAATTTCTCAAACGATTACAACGGATCAATGGTCTATTTTTTATATTCGATGAGTTCCAATAATTTGCTGCCAGTATGAGAATCAAGTTCTTAAATTCATCTTCTTATTATGCTTAAGCCAACGAATAAGCTAAAGCTTCGAATAAAAGTCTCATCAAGTTGATCAAGCGTAAAATAGATGAACAACTATGGAGGTGACATACAACCTTAGCCGATTCATTGTGGGTCTATCGGATGGCATGCCATGGATCTATGCATGTGTCACCGTATCAGTTGGTGCATGGACAAGAGGTTGTGCTGCCTTGAGAAACAAACATCGGCTCTATAAGGATATCATTACAAAATCAATTGATAGCCGATAATTATTATAATTTGATAATTGATGAGTTGGAGGATCTAGCCTACAATCGGATATATGCGCTGAAAAGGATTGATGAGAATAAAGCTAGGGTGGCTAGGCATTACAATAAGGTATCGTCTAAATTGTTTGATGAAGGAGATCTCATGTGGAAATTGATATTACTGATCCGGTCCAAAGATAACAAATTTAGAAAGTGGTTACATAATTGAAAAGGACCCTATCGAATAAGTCAATTTGTGCTAAGCAATATGATGTATTAAAGAATCTTGAGAGAGAGGAATTTGCTAATGCACTCAATGGGAATTCCTAGATCGACTAGTACGGCCGATGTCTACAGAGGTTATCAAATATATATAAAGCTGATACTACCTACATCACCTAAAGATAGTCGATACTATACGTATCACTTTTAGAAACATGCGCAAGAGAGAAAATATGTTTTGATGATGGTAAAATTAGTAGATAAAGCTCGAAGACCTCTATTTAGGTATTACAAAATATCATTAGACAAGCATTAAAGTTCTTACATCAGCTAAGGAATTTCTAAATTGATTCAACCACTTGTAGTCAAATCTTATCAGCTTCGTCAATGATACAAGCATCTTCTTCATCGGAGCCCAAAATGGATTTAATGTTCTAGCACTGATGAAGGATCCCATGAACCACCTCTATGAGCTTGGCCTCGTACTAATGAATTACTTGGGGCAGGTCGCTAAGCCGAAGTTCTTCAAAATCAATGTCCTTGCACGTTTTTTTTCGATTCCACTAGCAAATCGGCCCTCTTTTTTTTAGTTGTTCAATATGAGTTTGAGATTGGGTAAGCATGATCATCATCTCATTGAGCTTGACTTTCTCTGGTTAGGCAGCTAGCCGATTGATTTGCATGTCCTGAACTAAGGTCCTTTGGTCAGTATGATTGGCCATGCGTTGCCTTGCCTTGATGACTTGAAACTGATGAGATTCCAAAAAGGTGGCTAGAGTCAAACCATCGACAAGTTCTTCTGATAGCTAGTCTTCAGTATCGACAAATCTCACCCAAATTGGCCCGAAGTCCTCTACCAACACATCAATGGGGCTCTCCAGTTGATGCAAAATTTCTATCAATTGAGTGCAGAGATCAATGGAGAGGGACGGCTTTTTTAGTGTGTTGGTGACCACTTCTTCTTCCTCTTCTAAGTATTTGCCGATGTAAAAGGAGAAGAAATCAACTAAGGACTGCATATTAGGAAAAAGTTCAAGGTTAGGATAATGAAGGAAGGTGTAGTGTTGAAATAAGTAAATTTACCTAGGGCACTATGGTGCTCTTTGTAACATCGGTATCGACCGTGGGAATGGGGTCTTCTTGGCAATGGCCGACATGAGAAGCAGTTGTGGTGGGTATGATCTTGGTATCACTGATGTGATTGAAAGCTTGGAGTTCAGATGCTTGCAGTTCTAGAATAGCTTGGGTAGTTATTAGCTCAGGCCTAGTTGAAGCATTGATTGATGTTTAGGGCTCTAGAGCCAATTATTTATGCTATGTCATGGGTTGAAATTATCTAAGTATGATGTAATAGAAGGGCTAGAAATAACAGTAAAGATATCATGCATACCAGTGGAAAAGGAGAAGTCGATGCTCCTTGGGCATCTAGAATTTGTGAAGTCCGAGTAAGGGCAGTCGCATCAGCTAAAGTTTTATTTTTGTTATGACATGGATGTACTAAAGTTTTCTTGTGCTTTTAGACCATGGGTTTTGGTCCTTGGAGGAGAGATGACAGTGAATGAGCATTGGATCCCAAGTTTGGAGAAGCCAATGGAGGTATATATACAGTTGGCTAGCCGCTTTGGCTCACCTCAGGAGTGGTTCTATCGGCAGCCTATTGAGTAAAGTAATAAATATCTAAGAATACAAGAATAAGAATAAAGAAATAAGAGCATAAAAGAAGATACTTTATCATCGGATTTGACATAGTCTGGATTTAAGGAGGAGCAATAGTGAGTAGTCGATAGCTTCAAAACATGTTTTTTCTATTCGATCCACCATCGGAAGAAGAGTTTTGAGTTGTTCGAAAAAAAATTCCCATCTAGTGAATTCTCCTAAAGGCAGTGATTCTATTAAAGTTCTCAACCGATCATATTCCCATGCGCTCTTCACTTTGTTGATGAAGACTAAACCGATCAGCAACTACCCGGATCTGAGCTGGTGAAAGCAGGTTGATGAAAGGTAAAACTCATACGACGATTGCTGCAATTGGCCCAGAGCGAAACCAATAGGCAAGAGATATGGAGTGATGGCCGATGTGAAGATGAACTTGGACTCTTTGTCAATGAAAACGTTGAAAAAGTCAAATTTGAAAGGTGCTTCAAAGGTTGTCATGTTAGCATAGGCGAACCAAATGGTGGCTACATAGTAAAACCATAGTAAAAACCTTTGAACCATCGGCAAATTCCAACAAAAGACATTTTGTAGCCTAGGAAAACAGCATGTTACTTCTCCGTAAGATGTACATTGGTGTTGGATGGTTTCTTTATCTTTTGCATGTTCCGATGAGGGGAACTGGAGGCTTTTGAGAGAAGGAATGTTCAGTGTCATGGAGGTGTACAAGTTCAACCATTGCAGTAGAAACCACCAAGGACCCTCAATGTGTCCAACAGGCTGACGAGCCAATAGTTTTATGACTACTTGATATAGCATCAAATATGTGGTCCCTAAAAGATATTTGCCCAAGGAGATTTGTTGATAATTGGCTAATCATTCTGCTAGGCATTGCATGTTTGTCATTGGAACCAGAGTTGAGCCATAGAAGACAAACCTTTCGAACCATAAGTTGAAGAAAGCCATGTGTTCCCAATCGTCGACTGATCCTAATGTTTTGCTATGGGTTGCTATGTACTTGAACCAACCACCAAGATCTTTGGTCTGCAGTTGATGGCGTGGCTTGAATCGAAGAGTTGATGGATTGACGTATGTGGTGGCGTTAAGGCAGGTCAACATAGTCACATCCATCAAGTTTTGGGTCATTGGCACGTGTCCAAACAAAAAAGTGTTTAGGGCATCAAACCAAAAATAAAAAGCCAATGCGAGCAGAGGCTCGTTCTTCTCTATCTCTACCAAGGACAGTTCAATACAATATCTAATGTCTAGTTCATCCTAGAGGGTCTTCTTCACGGTCGATACCTGACGATACCAATTTCTCCATCCTAGAAGTTTGCTAGGCTAAGATCTAAAGCTATTGGTCCAATCATTGATAGACATGGAAGCATTTTTGAATAAAATCCTCTCGGTTTTAGTATTGATAAAGTCTATCGGATCTTCGCTACCCATGAGGCCCAAGTAAAAGTAATTTGAGCAGTCCGCAATAGGGATTAGAATCTGATTCTTAAGGTTGTATAGGGAAAATGAAGAATAGTATGAATGGAATAGGAGGCTAAGTTTATATGTTTAATAGTTATTTTGATGCATTCAGTTCTGTCTAAAGCTATATTGATTTGATCTCTTAGTCTGATCATGTGCATCCATCATGCTGCTATAAAGTTTATCAGCTCATTACGTTTATCTTATTATTGTTAATCTTGTACGGTCTTGGTTATATTTGATCTATTAGATTGCTTTAAGTAAGGTAAATCTTAATAAGTCGATAGGTTTTATTCATTGTTCAATTGGTGTTTTAGCTGATGGATTATCTTTATACTATGCTTTTACTCTCATCCGTATCGAATAATTAACTAATATAATTATTATACATTGCATTTAATTTGCAATCATTACAATCTTATACTGTCCCAGTGTAGTCTAATCTATCAAGATTGTCTTTAATAAAGCTAGCTAAAAAGTCTATAGCTTAGGTCCATATCGGCTAGTATTAATATCTATGATATTTTAAATTTCTATCAGCTAGACAATCGTATTGGCCTATAGGCCGATCACCTTGTTAGTCTAAATTTTTCTATCTCCCATGTTAATTATAGGTCAAATTAACTAGCATGCCCCAAACCTTGAGAATTTAAGAACCTACAATGGAGCTAAACAAACCTCCTAGACCTTCGTGCATGTGACATATCAGTATGAATATCAATTTTTTTTCGTGTCAATAATAGCCCCATTTTATTATTGTCAGTAAAAAAACACCAACACTTTCCCTCTCTCGCTCAATCCACCAAGCTGTGCAAGATCTTTGATGCAAGGCCACTGCTCACCGAGTGGAGCTAGTGGAGGTAGATCTAGCAGAGCTAATAGGGGTTATGACGCCGGTCGGCCCTTCCCTCGCTACTCTAGAGAGGAGATGAAGGTGGAGCTATGCATCCTTGTCAATGATCTCCGCTCATGTGGTCTTCCCCACGAGCATGACTAGCCGTCAAGGTCCTCCCGCTAGCGTGGCCCATCACCAAAGTCCTTGACGTGGCTAGGTGTGGAGGCTGCATGGGGAAGGGGCAGTGCTTTCGCGAATTAGGGAAGGTGGTGGTGGCAGCGTAGTGGCTAGCTATGGTGACAGGCATCGGCGCAAGCTATGCTAGAAAGGGAGGTGGACGTGTCAACTCAAGGAAGAGGCAAAGACTCATCGAAGCCACACGCATAGCTCAAGATCCTCCACTTGACATAGGGCATCTCCTCCTACCCAAGCTCCACCGCCACTGTGAACCCCGTGCTCCACCACTGCCCCACTAGATTCCTCTAGCAGACATTAGGATCGGTGGGCTCGGGTTCCTCCTAGCCATGAGATCAGTGTTGACGATCTCGAATTCTGCCTCCGGCTACCAACTCGAGCACCTCATCCTCCATGGGCTAGTGAGCTTGAGCTTCATCTCCTTGGCGGCTCCCCAAGTGCCTCCTCCTAAATGTGCCAATGAGCTCAACCTCTGGCTCCTCACCATCTCCTCAAGCGCCTCCTCCTCCATGCACAAGCAAGCTCAAGCTCAAGCTTTGCTTCCTTTCCACCTCCCTATACACCTCCTCCATACATAGGCAAGCTTGAGCTTAGCCTCTCTGAGCGCCTCCTCCTTAATGTTCTATGCCAACGTGCTCTAGCTCCACCACTTCACCACCTCCTAGAGTGCCTACCCCTCGATGGGCCAATGAAGTCGAGCTCTACCTCCCTCAATGCCCCTTGAGCTCGAGCTAGCCAGATACCTCTTTCCCTTCCCTTTATCTCTTGATGGTGGCAGCCATTGGGAGGATTTGAACGATGGCGGTGCTCCACAGGGAGGACTCCGATGCCAGCACTGCATTGTGAGAAAGAAAGGGGAAAGAAGAGATCAAGAGAGAAAGAGAGGATAGATTGAGAGAGGGAATGTTGATTGACAGTTGGGCCCTAAGTTCTTTTTTTCTGATTGGGTTGCCATGTTAATTGCCACATAGGCAAAAGCCCCCTAGTTTTGAGCAAGGGGGTAAACTGGATAGTTTTGATAAAAAAAGGGGGGTGTTGGATGCCTAGTTTTGGAGTTGAGGGGTGATTTTTAGACAAAGATGAGAGTAAAGTACAGTAAAATGTGAAACATCTATTGGAAGCTCTGATTCTAACCGAAGGGGCCTTGAGGATCTGTTTGTGCCAGAACATAGCGCGAGCACGCCGACGCCTGGGAGGTCTGCTTAGCTCCAATGCAGGTCGGTCGGCTTCTCTCCGTGGCTCGAGGTACGCGCGCCGAGGCTCATGGGGTTCGGTCGGCTCCGACGCGACGGTGCGAGTGCGGGCATACCAGTCAATTTGACCCTGCAATTGATAAGATGGTGAGGCAAACAGGTCAGTCAGACGACGGGCCGATACGAACCCTCACTGTCGGCTGGCTGCCGATAGAATCGAGTTAGTCATCGACCGCGTCCGGATGGCTCCTGCTACCGGTTGGTCACCGATAGGAACCAAGACGCCCTTCCATCGGCTAGGAAGCCGATGTAGGAGTAGGCGGATATCGATGAAGGATACGATGCCTCCGGGTGTAGCAGACGCAAGGCCCTAATCCATCAGCTACAGAGCCGATGGAGACACAGGATGGAGATGACAGTACGAGACCCGTCGCCTGCCGTGACGACACCGCTGACATCGAATCTCGAAGATCGGACCTAACCGAGACAGTATGAGAACGAGGCCAACGACAACGGGACAATGAATGCTGGATCGGACGTGCTGAAGTGAGGGCGAAGTGAACCCATTGGTTAGCTGAGCCGATGAGTGGACGTCTCTCTGAAGACAGGCGTGCATCGGCAGGAAGGCCAACACGCTTGGCGTGGCGCTCAAAGAAAAGTCTCTGAAGACCTGGTGCGTATCGGACAAGGAATCGATACGCTGGGTATGACGCTCAACGTATAGATAACTTATTGGCTAATACTCTGATGAAACGCCGTACAGAGACCTATCAGCCTAAAGCTTATTCTACCATCGGCAGCCTCGTAGGTCAAACCTAACTGATGCAGCACGAGACCGACGATGGTGAAGAGAGTTTGATAAACCGATAGATACTGCACGGACATGATACGATACATTCTATCGGTCTAAGAGGTCAAACCTAACCGATGCAGCCTTAGACAGAATGAGACATATTGAGATAGTGGCAGGACTTATCCCTTCACCGGAGATCGGACCTAACCGATGCAGCCCCGCATCGAGAGCCAGACCCCACCGGTAGAAATCTAGATGAACTAGGGTGGCGATATGCCGAGGTTGTATTGATCGAAGGATTGATGATTACATATTTCTAGGAAGTCTATATTTATACCCTAGGTTTACAGAGTCCAACATGTTTACAACAACCATCGGACGTTATTTCCTAACAAAAATAAAGGAAAACATCTCTAAGGAAGTTAACTAACTAACTAAATTTTCCTATCCATATAAGATAGGATAGAATACCCTACCGTGAACCACAGCTCCTCCTTAAACTCGGTCTTATCTGAATAATCTTCTATTCTGGGACCGAGTCTTTCCTTGCCTCGACCTGATCGGCTTCTTCCCTATAGCAATCGAACACTTCTGCGCTTCAGCCGATCGTCTTTCCAATCTATCGTTGGGCTTTTTAAATTTTGGCGTTAACAGGATCATAAATGCCTAGAGAGAGGAGGGGTGAATAGGTGTTTCCTACGATTACAAAAACTTATAGCAGAAATTAGTATTGATCAAACAGTTCAGTGTCATTGTGGACAGTCCAACAACATACAGTGTCAAACAATCCGACCGCAACCAAATAATCCGATCAAACATAGATAAAACAGCAACTCACCTAAGAGATATATAGACCTCGATAGTTTGGTGGCGGTGAGGATAGTTCGATAGCATACAATGTCAGACAATCTGGTCCTATACAGAAAGTGAAACCTTGGCGAGGTATAACACTTTGCATACTAGATATAAGCAAGACTATGAGGTAATCAACCAGAGATAAGCATTCAACAATATAATCACTAAATAGCTCAACAATAAAGAGCTCAACACCACATCGGCAACCAACATCATGATGTCCATTGAAACAGTGCTGGCCTAAGAACTAGCCATTGCTAGCTGTTATGATCTGTTGGATTGATCACCAACCTTCTAAGAGCATGTATCATATGCTAGCTTGTTTTTTTTCACCGAATAACCATAACTTTATATTGTTGCCCATGTACAATATATATGAAGCATTGCATATTATTAATGCCAAAATTTGGTAAGCGCACAAACGGATTCGGTTAAGGATTGGAGAGCCGATCGACTTATAAAAAGAAGCCGATTGATAGATAAAAACTTATCTAGATGAGATCAGATCTAAGGAGAAATTATGGAAGCCACGACTGGGTGGTTTTTATTTTTTGTAAAATATATCTTATAGATAGATAAGATAGTTAGTTTTTCTTTTATCTCTAAGATAGATTATGTTTTATCAATAGAAAAGTTTATCTTATATTCATGTAGATTTGTGTAACCCCAAGGAATAAATATATACTCTCTAGAGCCTTGTAAATTATCTCCATAGATCAATACAACTTCGGCGCATCGTCACCCTATTTCTTCTAGGTTTTTAATTATGGGTTCTACCTCTTGATGCGGGGGTGCATCGGTTTAAGTTCGATCTCCAACGAAGGAGTAAGTCTTGCCATTATCTTGCTATATCGGTTTTGTCTAAGGCTTTATTGGTTGAGTCTGCCCTCTTAGTCTTATCTGTTATATCACATCACATTTGCATGAGATCTATCAGCTAAGCAGGTTTTTCATATTATCTGTAATCTCATATTGTCTCGGTTATGTCTGATCTATTAAATTATTACTACTAAGTTAAATCATGCTAAGTCGGTAAGTCTTGTACGACATTTCATTAGAGTAGTCAGCTGATGAATTATCTTTACATTAAGCTATAAGCTTAACGTATCGACTTATCAGCCGATATATATAAATTATCTACGATTAATCTACTAGTGATCAATTTGATTTTATTAGATTCAATCTTAAGATTTTTTTAATAAGACTAGTATCGTGATCTAGTAGATTTCATTCCTTCCATCGGCTCAGCTAACCGATAAGTTTACTTGTTTATATTATATTTTCACATCGGACTATTAGCCAATATGTAAATAAGTTATCTTCATATCATGTTTATATGTCTGTATCAGACTCACAGCCGATGACTATGTTAATTTTATCGGTATATTCAGCCGATAACAGGAATCTATATCGATCTATCGGTCAATTGGCTCAATAATCTAATTTTATAGGTTTTCCTAATCAATTAGAGGTTAAATTGACTGGCATGTCCTAAACCCTAACAATCCAAAGATATCAAAGTGGTTAAAGACATATACTGGATCTAAACAAATTTCTCAAGCCTTCTCGTGTTCAAGCATGTCGGACCGAATTTCTTTTAACACACCGGTAGACTGAATTGGCTTAAACACATATCACAAATTTACAAGTGTTGTGCACATATGTGAGGTGAATGGATTATGAATACCTATAATGTGTTGTATTGTAATTCGGTTAATTCAATGTCGGATTTACTCTCACCAAAGTAGATCGCGACGGTTTTGTGGTGATGAGTAAATCCAACGTTGAATTAGTTGAAGGATCTAGGCACAACCAACATGATAGCAGTTATGTGGAGCTGGACGGTAGGACGTCGTCGTGTCGCTTTAAAAATCAAACTACTACAACGAAATGATAGCGACGAAAACAAATGTTCTGCTTTTTTTCCTATGAGTCTTTCCTTTCTGAAAAGGATTGAACATATCTTCTCTATTGATAATTACTGGCAACGTAAAACTTGCTGGGAAAAAAATGAAGTGAGCAGATACGATTGAACTAAACACATAAAATAGAGTAGAGATTTATTAACTCCACGGTGCATCCAGCTTCAATATATTTATTGAAGTTTCTATTGCTACGTCGTAAGTATAATGTAAAAGGTAAAAAAACTCTATCCAGAAAGTAGACATTAGCTCCGATCATCCAATACATTCAGCACTAGGCAGATATTAGCAAAATTAAAGTACTCCCTTATATGATGAAAACAATGGAAAATTGAACCTTGCAGAGTGCAGACCAGTCATTTCTGAAAGGCACCCGTGGTAAATTTGGTGAGCAGTAGCCACAACTTTTTGAGAGTCCTTTCGATGGTTTCGCCTTCTGTATTATTTCGAGAGATCGTATGACAAGACAACAACATACACGAGCATATTTTCTTAGATTGAGCTGAGTAGGCCAACCCGTATTGTGCAGTGTAATTAGTTCTAAAAAATAACAGCACTAATTATTTCATCAAAAACAGAAATTTACTAGCACTGTTATAAACCACTGCAATACCAAACAAAGCACTTCAAATTGCCTAAAAATGAAGCATAACAAAGGACAGTTCTACCTTGCTAAATCATCTTCAGAAATTGAGAATGTGTGTTCATCATAGTGCACAATTCGCAAACATGAGTAATCAGTGTCAGCAAGTGGGATTCGATTGAGTATGAACTAACTACAATGTACAACATTTTAGACGCCTTGCTGGTGGCACATGGAGACAGGTGAAATCAGCATGTGGTTGAAAATTGTCGTGCTGCACAAAAGGTACAGAGCAAATCAAAGTACCAAACAGCCTACATTTCTTCAGCCCATTTCTCCTTGGGTATCTCACCAGAGTCAGTGATTACAACTTTCTTCCTCGGCTTGCCATTGTAAGTTCCAGCACCCCCTTCAACAGCGTACACATAATCCATTCCCTGAATCACCCTGCCAAATACAACATGCTCCCCATCCAACCTGCAGTCCTTATAATTTCAGGAGTTGTATCATCTCGATTGATCACTGATAATTTATAGTGTAATAGATCGTACCAGCTTGTCTTGATTGTGGTAATGTAAAACTGTGATCCATTGGAATCAGGTCCAGAATTTGCCATAGCAATGACCCCTGCATGATGACAGCACACCAAGAGTGATAATCAGAATTTCACAAATTGGGCAGAACATGCCCAACGTATACCTAAAAAGCTAAGTGTCATGTATCAGAGAGAAGTGTGCAACTTAATCAATACATTTAACTCGTAAATATAGAAAAAGTGGAATGTACAAATTGGTTAAGCATTCTGACCTGGATGTGTATGTTTTACAATTAAATTTTCATCAGGGAAGGTGCCCCCATATATAGACTCGCTTCCTTTTCCATCACCTCTAACTATGTCCCCACCCTGAATCATGAAACCTGGTATGATTCGATGAAATGTTGTTCCTTTGTAGTGAAGGGATTTACCCTTGGGCCCAATGCCCTTTTCACCTGCAATAGTGAATAGAGTATAACATGAATAATCACGTGAACTGAATGTTGCCGTTCAACTGTAACAGGAATATATCAAGGAAGAAGAATTACCTGTACAAAGAGCCCTAAAATTTTCTGCAAAATATAGGAACAAAGAAAAAAATCAATACGCTATTATCGCTAATTTATACTGACAAACAAATGGCACAGATCACAGATGATATAATTCAAAGTATCTTCTAGCCTTGTAGAGAAGATTTAATATCCAGATGAACATAACAGAAGAATTGCACAATCTTTAGCTACACCATTGTCTCCAAAGGATTATAATATCAAGTTGTATTATTAACATGATGAAAAAGAGAAAAGAAGTAATAATACCAACTGTTTTTGGCACAACATCTCCATAAAGGCCAATAACAATTCTACCTGTAATGAGGGGAACACACAAGAATTAGGGCAGCCAGGGCTTAATCTGAATGACATGTATTGTAATAATGCAAGTAACAAATTTTATTCTTTTCATTGAAACATCCAAACTATGTTGTCATGATGACATACCTATATGTTGCCCATCGATTTCCACATCCAAGTATACCCTTTTAGTAACTTCAGGTAACTTATCCTCTGCAAGGCTCTGTACAAGATAAGAAAGAAGAAAGTATAAATATTGTCTAATACTGAATCGTCTCCTCACTAGTCATTGGCTCATTGCTACCCTAACTAAGGCTGCAACATCTGTCCCAGATCTAAATGCCTTGCTCTAACCGTGCGACAGCAAGTGATGCCATTGTAATCAGTATCAACTGATTGTACAATAAGGCTACTGCTTTCAGTAAAACAGAACATGCGCGTACAGTCTGATGCCAGAAACTCACATATATTCATTGCTTAGTCTATCCCTAAACGATTGATGGGGATGGGTGTTCTCTACAATCCGGGTTAACAATATCGCCTATGTCTAGTTAACGCAACCTCTCTAGCAGGAAATACGAGCATACTAATTTCACACATCACATTGCAAAACACTACTGCGAGCAGCTACATCGACAGTGGAACAGAAATATCCAGTCTAAATCCGCCTTGTTGCCACTCCCTATGAAGCCAAGAATGGCCGTGCGCGCAGGTAGAACTGTCCTCTGATCAACCCAGTCAAACAATCAATCCCAATTCCCTATATGGACTGTGAAGAAAAGCCATACCTCGCGGCGTGAGTAGGCGGCGAAGGCGAGGTAGAGGGCGGCACAGGCGATGAAGGCGATGGCCACCTTCCGCAGCATCGCGAACCGGAGGTGGTGGCCAGCACTTCTACCTCATCAATTCGCCGCGACCGTGGCGCAAATCTGCAGGCGAGAGCAGCCGCCTCCCGATTTGGGGGCGATTCGCTCGCGGCGGAGACGAGATCGGCGACGAAGCAGACGCCCTCCGTCTCCGTGGAATGGGCTTTGGCTTCTCGTTTCCAATGGTGCGAGTGAGCTAAGAATGGAAAAATGGACCAAATTGAGGATGTGACGAGAAGCATATGGGCTGAGGCTCACTTTTCGGCCCATTAAAGAGGCGGAGGAAGGTATCTCCTCCCGTCCTGCTCTGCTCCGCAACTGACACAAATCAAAATGAAGCTGAGCCGCACCCAATCTCCTCCCCTCTCCAAGCCCTAGGCGGCAGCGCCTCGTTGGATCGGAGACCACGTCTACTTCACTCCATGGTTTCGCTTTCCCCTTCACAGTGGTGGCCCAACACTTTGTTCGCAAGAAGTATTTTTTAGGAGATCTCCGATGGATGGGGCGAGGGATAGCTCCCGTGGCATGCATCTTCCCCCTTCATGATGGAGGTGGATGTGGGGGCGTAGAGGGGAGATGCTCTAGAGAGGACGATGAGGTGAGATTTTATGGCACAGCGGACGGGTAGGAGGGCGGCATAATTTGCATTTGATTGTGTCAGATTTAGGATTGTAGCATAAAGCGATGATCAGTTTGATTGGCTGGTTAGTTTGGTGGGGGTTCATGCATAGGGCAACCACGGCAAACCTAATACTGTGAATTTTCTTTTTATTTATTTTCTTTTTATTTACTGCCATTTGCGTGATTTTTTATGTTTACCTAGTTAGTGTCGAATTTGATGGTTTGGGTTTTATTTAGTGACTTTTAGTAGCAACCAACTAGATTGAATTTGTCCTTATAAGAAAAGTTGATAAATAAGAATATGTAAATTACAGAGTGATACCTAGAGAATGTGTGGTTTCTCAACATAGATTGGTAGTGGCAAACTTTTACTTTTTGGTACATGCACGTAGGGATGAATAAGCCAAAATTGTAAAAACCAAATAGTAAAAGTTGAAAGAAGAGACATCAAATGTCTTTAAGGAAAAGGTTATTAAAAAGAGTTCTTAGAAAGAAGAAAATGATGTAAATAATATATGGGAGAAGATGATAACATTCATTCGAAAGATTGTTTTAGAGGTGTTTAGAGTGACCAAAGGGAGTGGATTGCTTTAAGGAGAAGAAAGAATGTTGTAAGCGTTTACACCATGACAGCAATGCGGACAACATAGAGAGGTACAAGGCGGTAAAGAAGACCGCAAAATGAGTTATGAGTAAGGCAAAGGGGCGAGCTTTTGAGGATATTTTTTATCAGTGTCTAAGTACGAAGAAAAGAGAGAAAGGCATCTATAGAATGTCTAGGGCTCATGATAGAAAGACAAGAAACTTTCAACTAAGTTAAGTGCATTAAGGATTAGAGGAAGCAGTTATTGATAAAGGAAAATAATATTAGATATAGATGGCAAGAGTATTTTGATAATTTATTCAATAGTAAGAATAAGGACATCACCGTCTAGTTGGACAGCTCGTCAGATGATACTAATAGGCACTTTGTATGGAGGATCCAATAATCTGATATCAGAGAAGCTTTGAAAGGGATGAAAGAGAGTAAGACGATGAGCCCTGATGGTATCTCAATTAAGGTGTGGAGATGTCTTGGAGATATAACTATAATATGTCTAACTAAGTTATTTAATAATATTTTTTAATCGAACACGATGTCTAAGTAGTGGACGAGAATTATATTGATACCAATCTATAAGAATAAGATTGATATTTAAAATTATACTAATTACTAATGAGTCACATTATGAAGTCATAGGAGAGAGTTATCGAGCATCATTTAAGAGCAACGATGCATATCTCTATAAATCAATTTAGTTTCATGCCTAAAAGGTCAACCATAGAAACAATTTTCTTAATAAGACTAGTTATAAAGCAATTTAAAAAGCAAAAGAAGGGTCTACACATGGTTTTCATTGACTTGAAAAATGTTTATGACAAGATACCAAGAAATGTTATGTTATGGTTTATAAACAAACATAAAGTCCCAATGCCCTCATTAAATATATGTGCAATAATGCTATGACTATTGTTCGAATAAATGATAGTAACATATATGTTACTTTCTAATTAAAATATAACTATATCACGGATCAGCCTTAAGCTCGTATCTCTTTGCCTTGATATTGGATGATGTTACAAAAAATATATAAGAGGATATCTCTTAATATATGCTATTCACGGATGATATAGTGTTAGTTGATGAGAGCCGAATGGGAGTAAATAGTAAACTAGAGTTATGACGGTAAACTCTTAACTCTAAAGATTTTAGAGTAACCAGAACTAAGACTAAATACTTAATATGTGACTTTGACATTATTATACACGATGAGGAAGATGTGAGTTTAGGAGGTCAAATAGTGCATAAGAAGAATATCTTTCGATATCTGATATTGATGCTATAAATGGATGAGAATATTGACGCAAATATTAGCCATATAATCAAAGTAGGGTAGATAAAGTGTCCCCTATCATCTGATATTCTCTGTGATAAGATGATACCATAGAAATTAAAAAGTAAGTTTTATAGAAGGGCGATTGGACATACTATGTTGTATTGGGCAAAATAGTGGCCTTAAAAAAGATCACATGTTCAACAGTTGAGTGTTACAAAAATACATATGTTGCACTCGATTTATAGTCATATAAGAATAAATCGAGTTTGAAACGAAGATATACATTATCGGTTAGGGATAGCACTAATTAAAGAAAAGCTTATCTAACATTGGTTGAGTTGGTTTAGCCATGTCCGAAAGATACCTCCAAAAGTACTAGTGAAATCTTAAGTCAAAATAATAATATGAGAAGAGGTAAGAGAAGACCAAAATTCACATAGCAAGAGGCAAAAAAAGAACTTAAAAAATAAGGATATATCTAACGATGTGTATTTAAATAGAAGTGTTTGAAAAATAGTTATTGGTGTACCTAAACCATAATTTAAGACTTAGGTTTCAACTCTAACATACCCTAACTTGTTTGAACTAAAAGGTTTTGTTATTGTCATTATTGTTAGATCTTGTTGTTGTTATTGCATCTAGGGATTACTACAGAATTTGATGGTTTCAATATATGGTCAAGTGCAATTTAGTTTCATGTCTTTATAGTTTGTTACATTTTGAGTTTATATTAACATGTTTGTAGGTTTATAGTATACTGCACCTTATGATCTATAAATGTTCGGATAGATAATTCATTCCTGCTAGCCTGCTACCACTTGTTATCTTTAATATCACGGATTCACGGTTATCAATAGTTACAATATTTCATGTTTATGTCTCTGTTTATGCACATTGCTGTAAAACAGTTCAGTGATTTATCATGACACCACCTTCATTTTTTCATGTAGCTGATTTGGGGAGATTTTATGACTTTTTACTACAAATCTATACTATGGAGGTTCTCAAAGAAATCGTTCAAACTTTAAAGGTAAGAAATAACGTCCTTAGATCATGCTGACTGCGCTATTTTGACATATAATATTGTTCATATTTTTTTAATGCAAATTTTCACCATGCTGATTGTCCAATTCAATGGACTACCCAGTACCTATTATTGAGATTGGAAACAGGGTGCAGTACTATCTCACCATCTTCAGTTGTGTGAAACAATTAGAGATTTATGCTGTGATTCTTGTGTTTTTTTAATATAGTTTCGAGGGTTTTGTGCTTGTACCTCACTAAATTAATCATCCTTGATTAGCTAGAATCACGAAACAAAATGTTTGGCGTCCTCGATTACAAGCAGATCCTAAATTTGGACATGCAATATTAATGATGACATATATTCAAATCTTAAATATGGAATATAGTATAAGTGGTAATGTACTCACTCTGGTTTTTTACATCTATCTCATCTTTCTTAATTCACCGAGTAACTTTTAGTATCTGAACCCTTTAGAATATGTAGAAATATATTCACCAAGTAACTTTTAGTATCTGAACCCTTTAGAATATGTAGAAATATTGTAATGGCCAGTATCGAATTTATCAGTTGTGTCTTTCAGAATTGATCTTTCTTTATGATGAATAAAATGACACCTTTATGCAAACAAAACTAGGCTGGCACACAATAAGTGGTATTATCTATGATTTACTTGTGTTCTGCAACCTAAAGCGCCTTATAAATATTGGATTCCCTAGGATTAGAGCACATCATTACATTACTAAATGAAGTAAGAGTTGCATACTGTAAATTATTATAGCAAATGATTTATTGAGTATCAGATGTGCTGCATATTATCCGTGAGGAGTCTTTTATCACTACTTGATTATTGGAACTTGTAGTACTAGCGATAGTCATGGTTCCAACAATAAGTAACCAGTATCGATGACCCACTTTATACCGATTACACAGCTCAACATACCTGATTATGTGGCCTAACCAAAAATTGTCATTCTAGACTCTAGACATAGGACATCCCTCATTGTATATGTCTTAAATAACCAATTTATTGAATAGTAGTTTATTTGTTGATATTCTTTCATGCCGGGTTACCTACCTAAGTTGAATATTGCAAAACAATTACAAGTTAGTCGGATTTAGCAGGAGAGTTGTGCAGATGTGTTGATTACTAGGACCAGTTAAGCTTTTGTTAGCATCTTGGGACTATGGTGTTGGCTTGTTAAATACCTTTTGCTTCTTGAAATAGTATTAATCTTTGAAGGGACATGCAGTTTACTCATAATGGTAGATGTATCAGAAGCTGAAACAATGTTTTTGCATGACAATGAGTTAACAATAATCGGTCCTGTTATGTTTTTGCATACTGCTATGTTTATGTATCTAAAGTTTAAAAGAAACCAATAAAGTAACAAAAGTGGTTAGAATGATGACACATAGGGCTGGTTTTTATGTATTTCCTTACTTATATTCAAGTCTTCATTACACATAAGCCATGTGTGCACATATTCATTTGATTGTACCGTGTTGTCTGGAATTTGGACATTATTATTGTAAACCATAATCTTTTTTTATAGGGCTGGGTGTTAAATCCTTGTCTTATTACACAGATATGTAGCCTATACTTCACAATCATACTCAGCTAAAAAATGTTATTTCGGTTCCTCTAGTTCCATCTATTAGTGATAAACCTAAAGTTAACATATTTAAATATGTTGTATATATTATATATATATTAATTTGTTTTTTTAAAATAAATATTATCATTATTGATCAATGAGTATGTAACTTATTTATAATACTTTTAATGTTAAATATTACTATTTCTAAATGAGTTCTAATTATATATTATATGAGAAACAAAAATAATTGTAAGATCAACATATGTATTGAATAATAATAATATCTTATGGATCATGATATGAAGATATCAAATCAATAATATAAACATATGTTAGTAAACATATATTAGATAAATCCTCTATGAGATACTGCAGAGATTTTATATGTTATTAGTTAATCTTAAGTAATATTTATATGGAGTCCTTGAGATCATTATAATTCCTAATATACGTAGTAACTAATTTTAATATCAAGCACTACTCTATAACAGGATAATCATAAAAGTAGTATTCGGATTTGCTATGAAATATCCAATAAGATGTGAGTAATCAAGATATAATTTACTTCTCTTATAGGAGAGATATTTTTGAACCCTTCAATATAATAGATTATAAAAGTATATGCTCATGTCAAGATGATTGAAAAGTTAATTATAAGTTTATAATTCATCAGAGGATCGAGAGAGTGATTGAACTATTAAGAGTATAAAAGTCTTGCCTTGAGCTCGATTGATATCGTAAGACAAAGAGATTCATACATGAGAATATTATAGGTTCAGTTGATATGATCTTTACGTATATTTTGGGTTAATATGCTTTGCTAGATATCGTTGTTAACAAGGTGAATAGAAAGGCATTTTCAGGTCGTGACCAAATATACATGAATCGCACGCTTAACAGATTGAAATGTTTATTCGAATATGATTTGGATAATGGCTCAATTTAGATAGAAATCTAAGTAGACTCCTATTGGGCCACAATCCCCTAGAAGTGAGAAAGCATATATATAATGAGACGAGAAGGCCAAGAAGAGATACATCTGTTCATCTTAAGCAAAACACTAGCCGCTACCTCCCGAGCCAAGCACTAGCCGATTACGAGTGCTAGTACACCCATAATCGGCATTCTAGTCTCGGACGTGTGGATACCGATAGAAATGTTGCTCATTGTAGCGTTAATCAACATCAGGATCACAACGATAGACTATTTCGTCTACTATCTAAACGCGTATGTAGTTGGATCGACTTTTTTAATCCTACTTCCACTGTACTGTGCATCTCGTAGTAACGGTCCATGATCTCTAGTTCACATGATGTTTTTATGTGTGCGATAGAAAATTTTTATTTTATATTTACACATTTCTCTATACATCGTTGGGTTTGCTTCCTGGGATTGGTTGTGTTGCTACGATTTAATCCGTTGGAAAGATCATTTTACTTTTTTAATCTTCTTCTGATCATTATCACGGTGTGTCATCGTTGTTTCATTCTTAGGTGCTTTAAAGTTCAGTCCGGTAGCTCGTTGGCACAACATTTTTTATTACTTTTTTCAGACTGTCAGAGTTTCTTGTATCAAATATTAGCCTTATCATTAGTTGCGTCATGGCATTCAATTTTAATGGGTTTTGTGATGCTAAATACACACATTGACTGCCAACTGTAGCTAATATCATTCATATTTTTGCCTTATTTCTGGCTCACGTGAGTAGTAATGTATTTTTCACAGTCGTGTCCTTCCTTCGGCCAAAAAGCCGTGCCGTAAGTTGTGGCAGCTACTGCTTGCTTGTGGACCTGTGCCCAATAGAAATAATTAGCAACTACTGTTATGCAGGGTTGGACTTCTTTGGTTAAAAGAATTGCGAGCTAACGAAATCGTGTTTGTGGTTTTAGTAAGTCCCTTGTGCAGTCAGAAGCATGAATAGTCTGATCGCCTGAGGTAAGCTAATACTATTATTTTGTTACAAGTCATTTTACGAATGCCTGACAAAAGATGTCATATTAACTTGGATGCAGGCCAGCAATATAAAGGCATCAGGTTCACTCAATGTGTGATCAGGCATCACCCTGTCTGGCCGTGAGATGTATCTGTATTTCTCAGTCGGCACAACTTAAGGGTTCCACGGCGATCAGCCAACAAACATCAATAGGCCTTTGCTCACGGTCTTTTAGTCGCATCAAAATAATTACCACGTTCGTTCATAAGTCAAATGTGTAGGGCCAGTCGAATCCCACGACAGCCTATTAACAGAGATAACAACGGCCCGCCATTGCCCATTCAAAGAAAAGACGATTATACACGTCGCCCACCAGGGAAAACGGCCGACCAATTAACGAGCACATCACAGCCCATCAACAATAAAGTGCGGCCCATAAAGGTTCATTCGGAGGAAGGCCTATCTATAGAGTTTGGCAAATTTGTATAAATTAGCCCAACTGTCACTCTAATTTTGAAATTTCCTCCAAAAGTCAATTTGTTACCAAGGCATACCCACACAAACCAATCTGCACACATGAATAGCTAAGTCAGCTCGTTTCTGCTGATGTGTACTTGCAGAAGGCTAGATCAGTGTGCTACACTTTGTTTCAGTTACATATTGGTGTAGTTGTAAGCGGGAAGATGACCTAAAACAGCGCGAGGGCTAAGGGCGGCAGTGATCAATAGCAGCAATCGACTGCGGTTGAGCATTGTTCCTCTTGATGTGAGTACACGTCAGTGAAAGCTTATGCAATTTTGCTATAGAGAAGTGATGGTCCGTGAAACATAACAAAAACATGCAAGCCCAGTATAGCCTATAACGTTGAATCGTGGCCTATCCGGGCCCATGAAGGGGAGTTTGGCCAGTTAGCGTTAGAACTGCTAAGTAAAAAAGACCTAAAAATACATTAATCTTTACCATCGGACTAGAAATAGATGAATATTAGTCTTGGTTCTAAAATTTCATGAGCATAGCCTTCAGGACAAAATTGTATCAGTATTAGCCTATGGGCAAAACGCATAAATATGAGCTTTCTGTCTTATATTTCGTCGTTATTAACCTTGAACCTACTAATGCAAAAACTAAATTTTGTGGTTAATAACCTCGCACCTACTACTGCAAAAATTAAGTTTAGACTCGGCAAAAGACAAAGGAATTTAAACCATTGGACCAATAATTCGTGTGTACTAGCTTTGGCCAAAAACTGATGAATGTACCGTGAGTGCTAATTTTTTTACTATTAACGTTGGGAATAAGATGCATTAATCCTAGCCATCGAGATTATTAGCCCTTCGGATTTAAAATTCCATGATTAATAGCCTTGGGATACATGAGTATTAACCTGTGGCTAAAAATGTATAAATTTAGAGTTGATGAAAAACACGTGAATTTAAGCCTTTGGATCAAAAATTTCATGATTGTTAACCTTGGGCCAAAAACTGATAAATGTTGGCCTTCTATGCTAAAATTCTTGGCTATTGACACTGCAGCACAAAATGCATGAACCTTTGCCATCGGACAAGAAACAGATAAGTGTTAGCCTTAGGATCTCAAATTAAATAAGAATTAGCATTTGGGACCAAATTGCATGAGTATTAGCATGTGGCCATGCATAGATATTAGCTTTTTGCCCGATACATTGTGGATATTAACCTTGGACCTCTTAATGCATAACTTAGACTCTACCAAAAACAAATGAATTTAACCCTTTGGACCAAAATTAAATTTTGCTTGAAATGCATGAATTCTGCCATCGGCCCAAAAATAGGTTAGTAATAACCTTTGGATCGAAAATTTTATATGAATATTAGCCTTGGGAACAAAATTGCATAAGTATTAGCCTTGAGGGTGAAATTGCATCAGAATTAGCATGGGATAAAATAAATATTGGCTTTAATAAACCTTGGACCTAAGTAACGCTCAAGTTTAGAGTCGCTAAAAGAACATTAATTTAATCCTTTGGACTAAAATTTCATGAGTATTAGACTTAGCCCAAAAACTAGCATTCTGTACTACATTTTGTGACTCAACATTGGGCATCAAATTCGTGAATCTTTTTCGTCTATCCAGAAACACATGAGTGTTAGCCTTTAGAACCAACATTTAATGAATACAAGCCTTCGGGATAAAATTGCATGAGTATTAGCTAATGTCCCAAAATCACATCACTATTAGTTTTCTATCTGATATTTCATAGTTTTCAACCTTGAAACTAAAAATTCACAATTTTAGACTCAGCCAAAAACACATGAATTTAAGTTTTTGGACCAAAATTCTGTAAGTATTAGCCTTAGCCAAAAAGTAGTGAATTTTAGCCTTATGTGCTAATTTTCGTGACTATTAACACTCGGGCATAAAATGCAAGCATCTTTGGCTGTCGGCCTTAAAAATAGATGAGTATTAGCCTTCGGAACTATAAAATTTTATGAGTATTAAACATCGGGATAAAATTACATGAGTATTAGTGTGTGGACAAAAAACGTATAGATATTATTGGTTATCAACTGTAGAACCAATAATGTACAAACACACAAATTAAAGCCTTCGAAACAAAATTTCGTGAGTATTAGCCTGGGCCAAAAATTGATCAATACTAGCCTTCTATGCCAAATTTCGTGACTATAAATATCAAGGCATAAAATGAATTATCATTGTCAACAGTCCAGAAACAGATAGGTATTAGCCTTCGAAATCAAATTTTCATAAATATCAGCCTTTGGGGAAAAATTGCATGAGCATTAGTCTGTGCCACAAAAACACAATTATTAGCCTTCTGTCCGATATTTTGTTGTTTTACACCTTGGAACTAACAGTGCACAACTTTAAACTGGCCAAAAACACACGAATTTAAGCCTTTTGACCAAAATTCCATGACTGTTAGCTTTGGGACCAAAAACTAATGAATGTTAGACTTCCATGCTAAATTTCGTGACAACATACATTCGTGCAGAAAATGCATGGATTTTTACCATCGCCCATAAACAGTTTAAAAGTACATTTTTTGATAATTGAACTATGAGTAGTAGAGTTAGTTTCAAAAGAAAAAAAATTACAATAGTAACGCCTATAAAAGACAAGAAACAACACCGTGACAACTTCAAAGTTTTTGTCATATTTTTTTATGCTTTTTGAAGTTTAGAGGTGCATGCTATTAAGAGGATGCATGCAAAGCAAGACAATGTAAAATCTATCCTTATCCTTTAAATAAGAAATATAAAATATCATGCTTCTCGATCTATTCTATATGGGCTTTGTCCGAAGGCTCCGAGTGGATATCATGATGCTCCCACAAGCATTCTATATGGACTTTATCCGAAGGCTCTGAGTGGATATCATGATGCTCCCACAAGCCTCTTTGGTGGCCTAGAGTTAGAGTCCAAGGGCCCCAAACTGGTCCCTGCCTCCTTGTCTATATATCCGAAGGCTCCAAGTAGATATCCTAGAACCTTCGAGAAGCATCCTCATTCTCTTAGAGATCTTAGTTCGGGGACCTTGGGTGTGCCTTGTACCCTCCCTCCCCTGTGAACTCGAAGGCTCTAGGTGGATACCTCGGAACCTCTAGGAAACCCTTAGGCCATTCGGAGTCCCAGTCTGAAGACCTCAAGATCTACTCTCGTCACGACATCAAGACATCCTGGAGGCTCTAGAACCTAGGCTCAGAGACTTTGGGCTGCACTAAATCTGTGTGTAACGACTAGTGATGGAAGTTGTGGGGTATTTAAACCATCCTACCCTCACTTTTGCAATAGATTTCAATCAGCTTGATCAACAAAGTTTATATATATTTCCTGATGACGACGTCTTAAACGATATCGGCCATCTGTAACCGATATAATCATATCGGCTTCCGTACATTAGGAATCGGCTACGCCTCAGCCAATTTAAACAGTATCACTAGCCGATACCAATTCTGAGAACCCGTCCGTCTTGAAAAGGAGAAATCGGCTATGCTCAACCGATTTAGATGTCTTCCCGATTGGGTGATCGTTCTCTAGACTTATCATCCTAAGACCCAATCGGTAACTTCCGATGTGTTGGCATCTCCTCTTTTCTTGATAATCGTCTCTCGTAAGCCGATACCATATGCATCAGATGTGTTAAACTGTTGAACTCTTAGACAGAAAATTTTCACCTGATGCGACTTGATAACTCCTAAAAGGCCAAATCGGCTAATTATTCATCGCTCAGAACAAGACTATAACATCGGCTTCTAATGTCCTGGAAACGTTGGATGTATTCCAGAACTAACTCATTAGGCCTCTGTTTAACTGATGTCAAATCTGACAGTCTCATTTCTTGAATCCCAGTACAAAAATGTCCATGGAACCGTTGTTCTAGATCGGCCCATCCTTCAATCGAGTTCGATGGTAACAAAGAAAACCATGTAAAGGCCAATCCAGAGAAGGATAAAGAAAAGAAACAGACCCTGAGAGCTTCCTCAGCCGATGCTTCTCCACACTGTGCTAAGAATCGACTGATATGTTCTAATGTAGATATGCTATCTTGTCCTAAGAATATTGAGAAATCTGGTATCGTGTATCGGCGAGGTAGTGGAACTCTGTTAAACCATTCTGGATATGGGTGTCGATACATTACTGTTTGATCTTTGGGTTTGATACCAAATTGCTCTTCCACCGTGTCCACAATCCTGGTTAACCAATTCTTCTCTCTTAAAGTATCTTTCTGATCATGTGGAGGTGGATATGATACTCGATTCTGCTTGTGATATTCTCCGTAATGATTTCTCTAAAAAAATTCTAGAGGTACCTCCTGACGTTGCCCCCCAAGTTGATCTTTTATTGGTGGATACGTATTTGCCAATAGGTCCTTGTTTTCCTCCGTCTCTATCGGTAAAGGCACATGATCCTGATCGGTCTCTTGAGCCGATGACTCTTATATCGCCTTCTCGATCAGATCCTGTAGTGTATCCATCCATACTCCTGATAGATTACTGAATGCTTGATAAAATGATGTGTTGAACATCTCTTGCAAAAAGCACAATTACCAAAATGTGTTTTGATGAAGGAATCAGGCCATTCAGCACTTGTGAATTCTTCCAAGCCATTTTGAATCGGCCCTTGTTTAGTCATACTGAAGGATTCCAAACAGAGCTTCTGAAAGTTGTCCATATTTTGTTCTATATGCCGCCTCTGGTCTTCATTCAAATCCTCCATGGTAACTGGAATTGTTATCTCCTCATCAGCTTCATCTTCAGATGAATATGTCTTGGAATTCACCTTTTCTTTAGACATATTGACAACAAGATGCTCCTGGGTTGATGAGAAAAATCTGACTTTCAATCAGGCATTTGTAGAGTTCCGCTGGTTGATGAATGGAATTATATCACCAGCCGATGAAGGATCTTCAGCCGATGAACGGTCTTCAGATTTCTCCGATCGATAAAACCAGTCCAATCGGCTGATGAATGAAGATTTCTACCCGATCGGCCGATGAATAAAGTACAGTCCTTATCGATCGATGAATGAAACCTTCGGTCCTACCGAGAGTGCCAAGATGCGTGTAGCCGCCAAAAAATCCCGCGACCAGGGAGGGACGGCGGCTCGGTCACGCGAAGGCCTAGGAGGTCTGCTTATCTCCAGTGCAGGTCCTTAAGCATCGAGGTTCACGAGCATGCCAGTCAATTTGACCCTGCAATTGACAAGGAAGTGAGACGAGCGAATCCGATAGAGGCGCTCGCTATCGGCTGGCTACCGATAGGATTGGGATGCTCCTCGATCAGCTGGGGAGCCGATGTGGACAGGTGTCGATGAGGAGTCGACCGCAGAGCCGATGGAGAAACCAGGGTGTGCTCAGAGGATATCAAGGCGCACGGGATCCCTCCAGACAGCCGAACAGTGATTCATCGGCTGAAAAAACCGATGAGTGCGTATGCGGCCTAGGCAAGGATTAGCACAAGAAGGCACGGGCTGCAAAGCCGATACCGCTCCGGATATGACAGCACGAGACCCGTCGCCCGTCATGGCAACGCCATCAACACCGAACCTCGAAGATCGGACCTAACCGAGACAGTACGAGGCAGGAGCCAGCGGCGATGATACGGAGGACGCCGGATCGGCTATGCCGTAGGAAAGATAGGAGCGAACCCATCGGCTAGCTGAGCCGATGAGAGGACGCCTCTCTGAAGGCGGGTGCGTACCGGCTGGGGGACCGATACGTTTGACGTTACGCGTCCTGGGACATCTCTAAAGGCTGATGCGTATGGGTCGAGGGGCCGATGTGCTGGGCGTGAAGCTCAGAGCATAGATAACTCATCGGCTAACACTCCGATGATACGTCGTGTAGAAGACTATAGGCCTGAAGCTCGATCTACCGTCGGTAGCCCCGTAGGTCGGACCTAACCGATACAGCACCAAACTGACGATGGCAGAGAGAGCTTAATGGACCGATAGGTCCAGCACGGACATGATGCGATACATCCGATCGGCCTAAGAGGTCGGACCTAACCAATATAGCCTCAGATAGAGCAGGACATATCGGGATGATGACGGGACTTACCCCTTCACCGGAGATCGGACTTAACCAATGCAACCCCACGTCGAGAGCCAGAACCCACCGGTAAAATCTAGATGAACTAGGGTGACGATGCGTCGAATTTATATATGATCGAGAGATATCTTACATGCAATAGTCTATAGCCTTTTAAATCCAAAATTTCATGAGTAGTATCCTGTGTCCCAAACACGCATAAATATTTCATGATTATTAACCTTGGAACTAATAATGTGCTAATTTAGAGTCAGAAAAAAAACGTGAATTTTAGCCTTTGTACTAAATTTTCGTGAGTATTAAGCTTGGCCCGCGTACTAATGGAAACGAGTCAGCCAATCATGGTCCAATAAATCGAAAAGTTCAGCTCATGAAGACCCATTTACGTAAGAGTTGGGCCATTAGAACAACGCTAAATCCCTGCCCATCCTTGACCATTAATGGAAAAGCGTGAGGGTGTTCAGTTCTGTTGACTGAATATTTACTGAAGAACGTGGCCCATTTCAGCCGAATTACGCGGTAGTGAGGCCATGACAGCTGATCTAGTAGCCCATTCTAACAGAACATTCAGCCCGTTAAGAGCCATTTACGCAAAAGCATTGGCCCTTTTGGCCCATTTATAGACAATCAAAGGCCATCACGGCCCTCCAAAGGAGAAGCGTCAACCCATCAGCTAAAATTGACATGCAAACATATGCCCATTATCTAAGACAAATCGGAAGGTGAGAGCCCATTAACAGATTCACATGGACCAGCTAACACGAGCAAGAACAACTCATCACAAAAGAGGCCCATGTTTAGGAAGCGGTCCAAACAGCTCTAATCCACGCCTAATGCTGAACCACAAAGTGCTATTAACATACTGCTTCACATGAGATAACTATTTGGTCGCTACCAACCCAAAAAATCAATATGCCCACAGCCCTGCTACGCCCTACGGATATCACAAGTTGACTTGTAGACCTATGAGCGTCCTAAAAAAATAGTTTCGGTCAACTCGCACGAAGACGGGACCAACTACACTACACGTGGCGCATAAATACTAATCGGTGCAGCAACGGCCTGGTACATAATTAATTCAGCACAATACACATAGGCCCAAATCGGCCCGTCAACGTCAACAATTGGGCTGCCCACCGGATGTGGCCCGATGAAAGGGCCATATAGCATAAAGTTGCTCACACCGGCTCACCATGGTCCTGGCCCAAAAATACAAAAATGAGTATGTCAATTGAAGAGCTTACCGTATTAGAAAGAAATGATCAAATGAATCGTCTCAACAAAAAGAAAATGAATATGCAAGAGATTAAGGAAACAGACTGAAAGAACATGCTAACATCACTTTGATCATTTCGTCACTTGATTTTTATATGATAGTGATGCAATAGAACAAACAGTAGTTAAGCACTTTGATTATCACAGGACAATTCATCTTCCATGATACAGCATCTTCATCTGCTAGAATTAAAAACTTGCATGCACTCTAGAACAAAAATGAAACAAGTATGTTTATTCAACGCACTAAAATTTTCATGCAGTTCTGACATTAAGATGATACCAGATCACAAGTATAGGTCAAAACGGAGAAATGAAAGCAACCTGATTTCTTTAATCTAAAACTTATCCAATAGGAGATACAACTAAGGGTCATGATGATACGTCATCTAGTTCTTGTATCATTCCAGATGTAGGAATACTCTGAAGACAGATATTGATAAACATAGACTCTACAAAAATGTGCTAGCTAACATAGGCAAATAAAAGAACAACATAATGCTGTTCCTCACACATACTCCAGGTTGATCAACACCCATAACTGTGCAGAATCACAGTTTATATGGGCCACTGTTGATGAGTACGCACCACTATATTCCAATGACTGCTTGAGTCTAGTATAAACACATCCGAAAGCTAAAGTATAAGCCAGAAAAAAAAATTCTTGACCTCAAGTTATTGCTATGCACAGCTTTAGGTTGTTGCGGTGACCTGCACCATCATATTCAGTAGATTATCCACACGATCATTAGTTTTTATTAAGCAGATGGACAGGAACTAAAAGTAAGCCATATGTACTATGCTTCTCGATAGCTTAGAAACACAGCAAGTTTCAGGACTGGGCAACTGGACTTGCCCCAATTCTTACCTACACTTGCTACTTTTGTCTTCTAGGGCCCTGGGGTAGCATGTAGATCATCACGCCAGGATCTCTTCCTTTGAATGCTTACATGTAAATAAGGGGCAAGAAACTTTGTTTTGCACAATACACATGATTCTGAGAAGGAGGCATGGACTTGGAAAATGATCATGAACAAATAAATCGCCTTAAGCATGTTGTAGGTAGTACAGCACTCCTTAGTTTCAGTGGTTGGAATTTGAGCAAAATGTTTTGGATTTGACCAGGCCAAAAAAAACATTTCCAGCACTAAATGACTGACAAATATTTCTGCAAACTTCAACCATCTAAAATTCATTAACGAAACTCACTAACAGATGTTCCACCAGTTACATAGCTATGAGAAGAATTTAATATGTCTATGAAGAATGTTATTATTATTTCGAATAAGACCTATGATTTCAGCTTCACCAAGATCACTCAATTCTCACCAAAGGTATACAATTATTGGCAAAGGAAAAACACAACGCAACATACTGTAACTTTCAGAAAAACTAAAAGGGACAGGGTTCATCCGTAGGGACAGTACACTGCATGATGTAGTTGCTAAATAGCAATCAAATTTAGAGAGAACTCTTATGATCTAGATGTTAAGAGGAAAATTATGAAATCCCTGCTTGGCTATGAAAGAAATAGAACCCGTTGAAATCCAAAAGGGCTTCAGGCTCAATGCAATTCTTCACAGAATCGTCTCTTTTGAATTTATTCTATTCTAAACTCTCAAGAACATTTCCTAAATAGTCTCAGAAATTTATTTTTATCCGTGTCAAGGGAAATGGTCATGACAGATTCCATAAGCTATATTTTCCCCTGAGGGGATATAAGCAGATAACCACAAAATTAACATTTTTAAAGCCGATCAAATGCTATCATATTATAATGGGTTTGGGTATATGTCGCACTCAATATCCTATGTAATCATAAATTTCAGCCAGAAGCTATCATAATTGTGCCACAATGAACTAAGCTCGTCTAAATCAGCACACGGTGATGCATCATCTCAAATGTGGTTTGGCAAGGAGGATAATGCACCTTGGCGGCGTACGAAGAAGGTATTTTGGTTCGGTCCCTGCAAAGACGCGACTAGGGTTTCGGGGAGGCTTCCGCCGCCGACCTCTCACGACGCCACCGATGATTACACAGGAGGCAAGGGGGCCTTACCTACGCCACCTGCCGCCAGCTACAGCGCCATCGGAGGGGGCCTCAGATCTCCGCGAAAGTGCGGTGTCTAGGGTTTTGCAGGGGACCTCTACCTCCGCCTTCCTCCCCCATCGCGATGCCGCGGAAGTTTACGGGGACAAGCGGCCTCACCTCCTTCCGCAGCCCACGCCGGCAACGGGATCTTCCGGTGGGATTCCGCGAACTGAGACACTGGAAGAGGGACCCAGTAAGTCCGCGAGGCTGACGTGGGGGTGCGATGCTGATGTGACGTCAAACCGCGTCGCCGCGGCCTGCGAAGAAATACGCAAACCAACGGCGAAGGCGTAATCGTGTTTGCCCATAGAGAAACTCAAATTCACACGCAGTCGATTCTCAGGTCCTCTTAATAAACTCAAATTTGCTTACCTGGTGAGTTTATTCACGTGCAGTCAACCAAACTACACAATTTAAAATTACATATGTTCCTCAAACCACGACTAAATACTCATGACATACGACAAGACTTTACAAATCACCTTAATATGCGTAAAATATTGTTACTTTCTCGGTATGAAAATGTAAGAATTTCATAAGTTTTACATAGTGATTAAGAAAGTTGGTGGAATTGAATGAGGATAGTGATGATGGGTTAAGATAAGAAAATTAAATAAAATAATTATGATTAGTTGAGATAAGAGAATATATGGAGAATTTGTATATTATAGGATAAATTTTAAACACTAAAATTTATTAGTAGTATTTTGGACAGATGAGGTAGCGTATAAACACACAGCCATGGAGGAAAAGGACATGAAAAAGACGAACCATCATCATCATAATAATAAATCTAAGTTAACTAAGTACACAAATCCACGCAAGAGCATGTTTGTAACTTTTTTAATTCCTAGAATCTTAATGAAATGGGGGCTGCACGAAATTCGTCCGAACGAGATAATACCAACTAGTATCAGATTCTGATAACTATAAATATCAGCCGATACCTCTTTAATACCATACGTGTCAATTAGCAACCGATAACTGTCATAGGTTCGCTAGCGGTTCTGTTCATCATCTCACCTTGCTGCACCGCAGGTATGGTGTTGCATGCGTCTCCCTTGTTAAATCTCACAATCATTAATTTAGAAGCCATGTATACATTGGCAATTGATCAATTGGTGGCTATATATATACTTGTTGATCATTAATTAGATAGGTATATAATCCATGCTCCATGGGAGCATCTCATGCTGCTGCAGGGATGTAGCTGCTAAAATTCATGAAGACGGTGATCAGGTGGTAGATCGGTCAAGCATGGATGACGACGATACTTGTATCAATTATCTTCTCTACTGCAACGAGGACCCTTTTGACTCCAAGCCGCGGGCGCCACCAAAGCAGCAGCGAGGCCTAGAAAGGTCCTGGGATGATGACGATGATAAGATTGTACTATCAACTATATATTGGGTAATCAAAGTGAAACGAATAACTGTGGAACACAAATTAAAATTTAACACTTTCCACTAATCACAAAAACTAAAAAAACTGTATTTTTTAATCCAAATAGAGTAAATAAATAGATTATAACCGTAGATCCATATCTCTGATATACTAAAAAAATTTACAGAATAAATTAGATAAAATTTATAAAAAAACTCAACTAAAATTACCTCAATCGAACTTCTCAATATCAAGATATTAACGGGACAAAATTACTAAAGTTGATCAACTTTTAAAAAAACTAAAAAAACACCATAGCTAATTTTTAGATAAAAGAAATCAATCCAAAATACAGAAAAAAATTAATCTAAAATCAAACAATAGCCATGAAAAAAAGAGATAAATTATCGCATAAATCTTCAACACACTTTACCTTTATTAACAACATTGCGCTTACAAAACTTTTTTAAAAAAATCTCTCAATTTTTTTATACAAATCCTAACATCTTATCTTCCAAAAAAATCATAAAAAATACTTAAATACCATTAACATTTCATAACCACTACTCGTTAGCCGTCGGATCTAAAACGAACACTCTATATTACATCACATCACCCACTACACCGAGGACTATAGAGTTCAATGCGTTTTCGTAGAGAATCTAGCTTAGTCACTATCCAGCGCATCCAAACCAATCCTGTTGCGTCACGTTATCCCCAAATCTCATACGGTTGTGTGCAACACGTCCCCCATTTCGACCCCACTTATCTACCATAGTAGCTCTTCATGCCCATACAGACATTCGCTGATAGGCCTGGCCTACTTATTAGTCGTAGTGTCTCTCTACGCCTTGGCATGCTCATTGATAAGCCTAACCCACTTATCAATTACACTCTTACCACACATGTATGCTCGCACCATTGGGTTGATTTTCACCGTTAACTCACTTTGTCGACTTGCTGACTTCTCAATCGGCTCGTCAAGTCAGTCCACTCCACCAGCCTAGTCGTATTTGGCCTGCTTCAGCCTACATACACATTCATGTGCTACCATTAGCATATTTTCTGTTGTTTCGAATCTACACTCTTTATCTAGCCTGGCACTAAATCCAACTTCTTACTGTAGCTAATTAAAAAAGTTTATTTATTTATTTTCATCCAAAATTTCTCTAAATTTTTTCAGCAATTTTTCATCTATTTTCCGAATTTAATTTATACACATAATTAAAAAACATTCTTCGGTACATATTTTTATAAACTTACACACTGTCACCGTATATTTTATAAATAATTTTAAATATAAACTAATTAAATAATACTAATTTTAATATAAAATAATTTTATCATTTTTAATATAAATTATTTGTATACAAGACCAAGCGAGAGGCCATACGCTCTGCAGGGAGATTAGTGCTGCAACCTGAAAAGTGGTGTGTCAGCCCCGCCTAGTCGATCGTCGGACAAGGAGAGCGCGCACGACAGTGGCGTCTCGCGCCTCTCGCGTGGTCGAAGGGTATCTTGCGGGGGACAGGAGACGGGAACGTGTCCCTTAGCATTCCCGTAATGAAATCGGTTGGTTTCTTCTGCCAACCCGAAAAATAAATGCACGCAAGAGCACGTTTATGCACAGAACACTGTGCCACGCCGGTTTTTCTCAGCCTCCTCCACCAATACCTAGAAAGCGGAAACCAGTAGCACTTCAAAAAAAGAACTGCAAACGCATAGCTAGTCTCTTCATGTGTCATTATAATGTCTTAGCTGTAACGGTGACCATTCATCGATTCCTTTGAAAATTTGTCTAGAAGCTGGAGTGCAGTAGTAGTACTTACATGGTGAGCTTCAATTCAAACCAAGTCCGGTCAGCTTCAAAGCTTGTGTTTCAGTGGATAAGAACGCCGCATAGGCATGACAGGCACAACCGTTCTTGGATTAATTGTACTCTGCACCTTATCTTCAATTGCGATTTTCGTTTTGCCTGATTAACAAATTGTTAACCTCAAAATCTAGACGATCCGATGGTGCTAAAGCCGATCGGCTGAGAGGTTCGATAGAGAATTTAATTCAGTCATCGGTCGATGAAGATACTGAGATAAAGCCGATCGAAACTGTAGAAAAGCCGATCAGATTAGTAGAAGATTGGATCGGCTTAAAGACAGGTAATTATCCTATCGGGGTCAGGTCCGAGAAACCTAAGAAAAGAAAGAAAAAGAATCGGCTTGAGTAAAAGAATGTCCGATTGCTACATTGAAGTAGCCGATCAGGTTGCAGCAAAGAAACACTCAGTTCCAAATTAAAAGATTATTCAGATGAAACCGGGTTTACGAAAGAGCCGTGGACTTCACGGCAGGATATTTGTCTTTGTAAATTGTAGCCTTACTTAATTAGAAAGGTTTAGCTGGTTAGTTAACTTCTTTAGTAATATTTTTCTTTGTTCTTATTAGGAAATAATGTCCAATGGTTATAGACGTGTTGGACTATGTCTATAAATCCAGGGTATAAATATAGACCCCTATAAACATGTAAAATATCTCTTGATTAATATACAAACTCGACGCATCGTCACACTAGTTCATCTAGTTTTTACCAATGGGTTCTGGCTCTCGACGCGGAACTCATCGGTTAAGTCCAATCTCTGGCGAAGGGGTAAGTCCCGCCACCATCTTAATATGTTCTGTTCTGTCTGAGGCTGCATCGGTTAGGTCCGACCTCTTAGGCCGGTCAGACGTATCGCATCACGTCCGTGCGGGACCTATCGGCTTGTTAAGCTCTCTCTGCCGTCGTCAATTTCGTGCTGCATCGGTTAGGTTTGACCTACGAGACTGTCAACGGTAGATCGAGCTTCAGACCTATAGTCTTCTGCACGGCGTATCATCAGAGTGCTAGCCGATGAGTTATCCATGCTCTGAGCTTTACACCTAGCGCATCGGCCCCTTGGCCGATACGCATTAGCCTTCAGAGGTGTCCCTTGACGCGTAACGCCGAGCGTATCGGTCTCCCAGCCGATACGCACCCGCCTTCAGATAGGCGTCCCCTCATCGGCTTAGCTAGCCGATGGGTTCGTTCCTATCCTTGCTACGGCATAGCCGATCCGGCGTCCTCCGTAACATCGCCGCTGGCCCCGGCCTCGTACTGTCTTGGTTAGGTCTGATTTTCGAGGTTCGGTGTTAATGGCGCTGTCACGGTGGGCGATGGGTCTCGTGCTGTCATATCCGGAGCGGCATCGGCTCTGCAGCCCGTGCCTTCTTATACTATTCCTTGCCTAGTCCGTATGTGCCTTTATCGGTTTTTCAAGCCGATGAATCATTGTTCGGCTATCCGGAGAGATCCTATATGCCTAGCTATCTCCTGAGTACACCCTGGTTTCTCTATCGGCTCTGCGGTCGATCCCTCATCGATAACTGTCCACATCGGCTCCCCAGCCGATCAAAGAGCTTCCTGATCCTATCGGCAGCCAGCCGATAGCGAGCGCATGTATCGGATCCGCTCGTCTCACTTTATTATCAATTGCAGGGTCAAATTGACTAGCATGCCTACACCCGCATCGACGCCCGGAGCCGATCGAACCCCATAGCCCCTGACGCGCGTACCTCAAGCCACACAGAAAAAGCCAATCGACCTACACTAGAACTAAGCAAACCTTTCAAGCGATCTAACGTGTTCGCGTCGGGGTGCGCGAGTGGTCCTCGACGCGAACACAAATCAATGTCAAAAATCCTAAACGCAACCACGATTATTCTTCTACAAGAAAAAAAACAACACGTCAAATTGATTTGGAGTGAAGCAATACACTCTGAGACATAGGAAAAGTGCACCAAAACTCCAAAAGTAATGCCATCATCTGCCGTTCGTTTTTTCCGTCATGAACTGTTGATATATTGAGCTTTCTCTGCCCAAGAATATTGTGGGCGTTTGAGAGCAAATGTTGATGGGAATGTAAGGCCATGTTTATTTGGAAATTTAAAGATGGCAACTTACTTTTTTATCTATTAGCACACTTATCAAACGATTAAAACGGTACTAAAAACATTTATACAGAAGTTTTTAAAAAAATTAAAAATTTTATTTTTTAATTTTATAATAGTTAACACTTAACTAATTATATAATAATATCTGCTCCGCCACTGAATAGCTGCAGCCATGCTGTGAACTGAGCTAGACATGTACTGTACATCAGGTATTCTAGTGCGTTAATCTCAAGAACAAAAGAGCAGATAGCACTGCTGAAGAGGCTCCATCAACGAGACAACCACCTTGTTGTCGACGCTCTCCAACCATGGTCCAGCAAAAGACGTCGACACTTGGCTGGAAGAGTAGTGCCGTTACCGTAGAAGTAATCTTTTTGCTCCTGGAAGCTCTAGGGAGTAGAAGTAGTAAGAAATGAATGGTTTCAGAGACATTTTATTTCGCTGCCATGATCTCTCATCTCTATAATTCACACTACTACACTGATATTAATTCTCACTACTATACAGCAGCATCTTGTCATCACAACAAAAGTTGCAGCTGTCACAAACAGTTCGCATGTTCTGTCAGAAGGAAAAAAAACCGTTGTTTCCTCTAGGCTACAGTAATTAAAGGACGAGAGGAAATTTCAGGCGTCTTACCATGACGCGTCGAGATCGATATGATAAGACCTTCAAGTTGCTGGCGCTGATGCTGATGGCCGAACGCGAGTACGCGACCACCGTGTGCTTTCGTACTTACCGGCATCTTCTGAACGGCTGGAGTTGGAGTACTCACCGATCGAGTCGGCGCCAAACGCTAGCAGCTGCGGGTTTTGCAGTAATCATCAGCTCTTGATGACGGAAAAACGGCACAACGTTCTCTCGCTTAGAAGTGGCATCGCAATTGGCTTCCTTGTCTATGGCTAATGGTCTGTCCTCTGTCTGTCATTTCCATGTGGTTTTCTTTTCTTTTTCCACTGCAATTGGCAAGTTTTGTCGTTTTTCTCCGCTGCGATTGGCAAGTTTTGTCTTTTTTTCCACTGCGATCGGCAAGTTTTGTCGCGGCGATCGGAAACCGGTGTGCAGGATTCTCTGGTTTCGTGCGTTTCCAACAAGTCAATGTACGTCGGCTCTTGCAGGCACCAAAAAATTTAAAATAGTACTTTATAAGGTTAAAGTTTTTTTTCACTAGAAGTACTCCTACTCATTTAGACTATTCCCTCTATCCCAAGGAAAAAAACGATTTTCGGAGAGGAGATGTCCTTAAAAAACCGATTTTCTAGAGCCTCTATCTTAAAATATACTGTTTCTATTATAATATAAGAATTTTTAAGTTATTTAGTAAAAATTAATGTTTAAAGAAATAAACTTTATTGTTTTTTTAATAAATAAGAGATAGGTGAGGGTGGGAGTGTGGTGGGGTAAAATAAGAAAAAAATATTAAATAAAATGTAATTGATGTAATAAGTACTATTATGAATTATAAATTATGTTATAAATACTTAGAAGTTTTTATATTTGAAGCCAAGGGAGGAGCTACCTTATTTGAACTACTCCACCTGTCCTAAAATAATTTTATTTTTCACATATCTCACACATAACAATATAAAAGCAAAAACTAGAATACACTTTACTTTATCAAATCACAATATAATTATTGTTTATTTTATCTAGTTATAATACATTTGTCTTCTACTCTCATAAAATCTAATATAATAATCATTTAAAGATGAATTTATTTTATAAATAGAAGGGATAAAGATGATTTTATTTTGAGATAAAGTAGTTAAAATATAGTTATAGTTATATTTTTGAAACATTTTTTCAAGTTTGAGTTACAGCCTACTGGTTTTGGAGTGCTAGAGCATGATTTGGCGTGCATGAAAAGCGTTTTCAGTTGCCAAAAGTTCGTACACTGATTTATGCATTACAAGTGGTCTGTCCATCGCCCTGTACTGTTTTGCTGTCTAGACCTCATCGGTTCAGTTTAGTGTAGTACTCCTATGATTTATGACTGCTGGAGCCTGTATCATCGTTGATGATCCTTTCGTCCCGGCTGTTCAGACACCGAAAGGCCGGTTTCGTTCTTCAGAAAAATGATGGTGCCTATCCCGGGCGTAATCCTTGCAATATCCTGTATTCCTGTTCTGTCCTGACGTGCCGGCTTCCCGTCCCTGTCACTCGCTGTTCACTCGCTTTTTTCGTATTCTCAAGATGGTGTTCACTCGCTTTCTCTCATTAAGAAACTTTGCGGCTCGTATAGACGTACAGTATGTTCAAGGATCAGATATTTTTTTTACTCTTCACAGGCTGACTTTCTGTATTAGAGCTTGTTGACGACTCAACAGAGAGCGATCTAGTAACCCTGGATCAGTAGAGTTTGGCCGGTCCTGGGTGACTGATACCCCTAGCAAAAGATTCTTCCAACAATCTGATCTACCACATGTCCAATTCGCTAAAGATCGCCTCCGTTTCACTGAAAAAGGGAAGAACACCCAGATCTGCTGCACTTTTGCTTGCGTCAGGATTATCCCTATTTCGTGAACGCCAGAAAGCCTATAATTTTCCAAGTATAAAAATATGTTAGACCTGTGGGTTTTTTCAAGCGTGCTCTGATCAAAGCTCGGCTTTATGCCTCCCCCTGTTTCTGCTTCGCGCACATTGTGAATATGATAATTTCAGTGTTGCACGACCTGCGCCAACTGTGCCAGGGTGTGACATGAGTGGAGTGCACGTTGCCGAACCAGCACGATCCGACACTGAAATCTCCGCGAGGAAGCGTACAAAAACGCGGTCGAGTTCAGGCCTCATGCCGCACCAGGCATGAGAACAACCGCGCCGGCCGTTTCCTCCCGCATCCGCGCGCGCAGGCTGGTTCGCGGCTAATCATGCACGCGCGCGGCGAAACCGACCGTGTGTTTCCCCGCGAAACCATGGCCGATAGTCTGCTCGTTCTCGTTCTCGGCTAAGATGGAGTGATCCCTTGTTTTATTGATTGGCGTGATATTCTTCTCTACTCTGATTGGAACATGTACACAGTATTCTATCTGGCCATGCTCGCGATGTACTTTTTCGCGTCCTGGTAGAAAGTGAAAGGGAGGAATAAGAAAGCTTATCATTTGACGCCTCAAACCTAATGAAGCGACCCTGTTGCCGGAACCGGAGAAGAAGCAACCGGTTTTCTGTTACAACGTGCAACAAAACAATGGTTTGCTTGCAAATCGCTCCCCAATTTGCCGTACTCAATGGCGCCGTATTGTTGTGCAGACGTGCAGTACGCAACATGCAGGACTTCAACAGGAGGATGCAATTAGGTAGGTCCATGTAACTTTGGTACAAAGATTTAAGCATTAAGTAATGACCACGTGAAGATTATTTAGGCGGGAAATTAGACAAATCTGACTTACTTATACAGACCTGCACGCTTCAACACTTACTGACTTCCTGTAATGTTTGTACAGCCAGAAAAGCAAGAACTATCCAACGGGGAAACTTTCTGGGATTAATCAAGTTCAGAAACAGAGCAGCAGGGATAGAGAGAGAATTTTCCAATACAAGAGAACATATACACGGATGGAAGGAGAGAGGAAGCGATCGATCGCTGCCTGTTTTTTAATTTCCTTTCACTGTTCATTCCTCGAGTAGGTGCGCCTTTGTCCCCAGGGCCATGAAAATGTGCCAAATTGCCAATATTTTGTCTTGAATATGACAACGCTTGCTAGCTCCGCGGACCACGGCTAGAAGCACAGTGGCAACATCGCCACCAGTGTTGTGGTCGTTCGCCGCCCACAGTTGGCAATACCACTGCATTTTAGTATCCTTTTCATCAGTTCATGCATGTTCCACTATCTGTGCTCAAAGAATCGTGTACTCCTTTTGATTTTTTTATGTTAAACTTTTATAAATTTGACTAAATTTATATATAGAAATTAAGTAATTCTTATAATATCAAATTAATTTCATTAAATTTAACATTAAATATACTTTAATGGTATGTTTGTTTGATGTTGATAATATTACTATGTTTTTCTATAAATTTAACCAAACTTAGATATTTGAAAAAAAACCAAAGCATTTTGCAATATAAAATGATGGAGTAGTACGTAAGTATATTTATACATAGTAATGTATACTAACAGTATAAATTTAAGTATATAGTACTATGTAATAACGTATAAATTTTATGTAGGGTAGTCAAACTCCACAGTTAAATCCAAGGAAACGGCAAAAAATGTAGTCCGCACAAATATGTGAACCGAACCCTGTAAAAATTTCACTGTGCACCATAACTCTCGGCAATCATAGCAAAGATTCTTTCCTAACATAAAATTACAGAAAACGGATATAATGAATTTCAAACTAATAATAACCAAAACATTGCGCAAACTGCCGGTAGAAAATAATGTACTCACTTTATATCAAAATATAATAACTTCTAGCGTTTAAAATATATCTTAAAATATATATTCTTTATGTATATTTTTTCTCAACCACTCATAATCTTTTTCTATTTAATTTCTTAACCTAATTTCTCTTGTCAGCCAATCATAACATTTTTCACTTAATTTTACTTTTTTTTATTAATATCTATGTCCAATCAAAAACTTCATAGGGATAGTAGTATTTTCTTGCGCACGCAAGAGTCAAACAGCAACTCCCTCTGTCTCAGTCTAAAAGACTGTTGTTTTAGTTAGTTAAAGATAAATTAAGCAAGAGACTAAAGATGTTAATAACCTTATTCCCTGTAGGGGAATTATGTACGAGGAATCAAACGGGGAAAAACTAGTACATGTATGGTATGGTGGGGGTGGAGATATCCTCTATCCCGCGTCTTCGCTCCCAGTGGAGACCCGATTAACAGGAATAGGGGGTTAAGCATTTCTGAAGGTCCCATGTTTAATGAATAAATGATAATATTGTAGTATTGTTGTGTAGATTAGTAGATATATAATAATATATTGATATATAGTGCGGAAGTTATTTATTAATTATGTATATAATTAGAGATATAAACAATTTTTTAACCTATGGGAATTAATTTTTGTACGGCAATAGGGATGAAAACCAGTTGGCAGGAGTGGACGATAAGGAAATTTCTCTTCCACAGAGATGGGGGTGTATTGGAATTTTCACTGTAAGAGATTAAAAGATTGTCTTAAGGAAAAACTGAGATAATATTAAAAAGTTATATTGATTTGATGGCTAAAACGAGAAGAAAAAAATTAAAGTAATATTAAAGAGTTATAATGGATTCTACTATTAAAAAAGATAGTTTTTTAGGAAAAAGCTTCAATTAAAAAATATTTTTTATCTTTCCTTTCAATCAATCATCAAAATCTCTCCAATATAAAAACACACGCAGTACAATCCAAATCACAATCGCACGCCCTTTTAATCTCGATTAATCTACAAGTTAATATCTCAATTCACAACCATCAATTCACACCCCGACCCCACACGCCGTCCCTACTACCCAGCCAAGCTAGCTTACGGTCTCCATAAAGCCCCACCCCTCGTCGTCGCCTCGATTTCGCTTACATGCAAATTACCCCAGCAACTCCCACAAACCCCTCGGTTTTCTTTGAGAAAATCTTTTTGTGCAACCACGACGAGCAACCCAACCCCTCGGGCACGAGCGGACGCAGCCCCAGCAGTCGCGGGGAAAGAGACACGTCTCGCCGCCCCTGCTTCCCGCCTCCCTCCCATACCGCCGACGCGGACGCGGCCAAGCAACAACAACAAGAACCCCACCGCGGCGGTGAACGCCTGAGCGAGCTCGAGAGCTGAGGCGATGGTGGCGGCGGCGCTCGACGCAATGGCGGGGACGCGGTGGGGGAGGTGGCTGGGGCTCGTGACGGCGGTGTGGGTGCAGTGCATCTCCGGCAACAACTACACCTTCTCCAACTACTCCGACTCCATCAAGACGCTCATGGGCCTCACGCAGCTGCAGCTCAACGGCCTCTCCGTTGCCAAGGACGTCGGCAAGGCGTTCGGCCTCCTCGCCGGCCTCGCCTCCGACCGCGTCCCCACTTGGCTCCTCCTCGCCATCGGCTCCCTCGAGGGCCTCCTCGGCTACGGCGCGCAGTGGCTCGTCGTGTCCAGGACCGTCGCGCCGCTGCCGTACTGGCAGATGTGCGTGTTCCTCTGCCTCGGAGGGAATAGCACGACGTGGATGAACACCGCCGTGCTCGTCACCTGCATCCGCAACTTCCGCCGGAGCAGGGGGCCCGTGTCCGGCTTGCTCAAGGGCTATGTCGGGCTCAGCACGGCGATATTCACCGACGTCTGCTCCTCGCTGTTCGCGGACAACCCGGCCTCGTTCCTCGTCATGCTCGCCGTCGTGCCGGCCGCGGTTTGCGCGGTCGCCATGGTGTTCCTCCGCGAGGGGGAGACCGCCGGCGCCTCGGACGGGCGGGAGGAGGAGGAGGAGGAGGACGGCCGGTGCTTCACCGCAATCAACACGCTCGCCGTCGCCATCGCGCTGTACCTCCTCGCCGCCGACCTCACCGGCGTCGGCGACGGCAGTGGGGTCGTGTCGTCCGTCTTCGTGGCCGTGCTCCTGGTGCTCCTCGCGTCCCCCGTTGCGGTGCCGGCGCACGTCGCCTGGAAGTCCTGGATGAAGGCGCGGAAGCTGGCGAACGCCGACGTCGAGGAGGCGGAGTCCGCATCCGCCCCGCTCCTCGTGGCGAAAGCGACGGCAGAGAGAAAGGAGGCGGCGGCGGCGGAGGCGCGCAGCCCCGGCGAGAAGCCGCTGCTCGGGGAGGAGCACACGATAACGCAGGCGCTGATGTCGCTGGACTTCTGGCTCATGTTCGCGTCCTTCCTGATGGGCGTCGGCACGGGGCTCGCCGTGATGAACAACCTGGGGCAGATGGGCGTCGCCATGGGCTACTCCGACGTCTCCCTCTTCGTCTCCATGACCAGCATCTGGGGATTCTTCGGCCGCATCGCCTCCGGGACCATCTCCGAGCATTTCATCAAGTACGTCTCCTTATCATTTCCCCTTCATCTCCGTACCCAAAATTGAACGACAAAATCCCAGCGCTTACGGTCGCCATAGATCCGTAGCTCCGTAGCACGGATTAGATGTGACATTTTCTCTTGTTGTATTTGGAATCTTGGAGCCCACCAGCCCGCCATTGGTGATTGGTGCTGCAAACATGTCGGCATCCGTAGTGGTGCCCGTGAAAGGTTGGAACAGGTAGGGCATTTCCAAGACATGTCAAGATGGTCAATAGAATATCAGATATTGCAACTTGCCCACTTTAATCGTACTATAGTATAATCATTGTAGGCTGTAGCACTCCCAGACTCCCTCGGATACTTCTATCAAGTTGACAGACTGACAGCACGAGAGAGCCTAGTTGGGATTGGGGAAATCAAGGTTTTGGTTCTTGATTCCTTTGGAAGGATGGTTTGCACTAATCTGCAATTTAGCAAATGTAGAGGCAAACAAATCTTCTTTAGGCATCTGAACCTGCTGGTTAGAATGATGATAAGATAGCAGTAGCACAAGCTGCGTTTAAGCTGTACTATCTGCAGGCATTATGCTTGGAAAAATGGTAGTCCTATGCTTTCAGTGGTCACTACTTAACTGCTGTCCACAATCCATGGTGTACTCAGTTCACATGCATAGAGTACATGCTACCTTTATGTGATAGTGGTCATGCACTCATGTGTGTATTGTAGTACATCATGTGCAGCTGGTGTTTCCATTCTTAGAACGAGAGTACATTGAGCGAACATTAATGTTTGATGGTTAAGGTGAATGTTACTTCTAATGGAATCATTATTACATAAAGACTACGCTTGTCACGGAAAAAAGTGAGATTATGAGCATATGCTAATAATGTCACTCTGTCATGCTTATTAGGTGATATTACTAGTTTTCGGCAACAATACATACAACATTTACTCATACCACTTCTTTTACTATATATATATATAAACTCGGATTGCTAAAAGAATACCAACATTGGCTTCTTTTTCTTTTTTTTTTGATCATCATACTCTGGAAGAGCAATTCAATGTCTACGACTTAATCTGTCCACTTCATAGCCTTAAAACGATGTTCATTTCATTTCTGTATGCATTAACCTTCCTTAAAAAAAATTTCCTGACCTTCTGAACATAACAAATTTCAGGACAAGAGCAATTCCACGTCCACTGTGGAATGCAGCTTCGCAAATCTTGATGGCCGTGGGCTACGCTGTGATGGCGGTTGGGATGCCAGGCTCCCTCTTCATCGGCTCGGTTGTGGTTGGCATCTGCTACGGTGTCCGCCTGGCGGTCACAGTGCCGACGGCATCTGAACTGTTCGGTCTCAAGTACTATGGCCTCATCTACAACATCCTCATTCTCAACCTGCCTCTAGGCTCCTTCCTCTTCTCTGGCCTTCTTGCTGGCCTCCTCTACGACGCGCAGGCCACCAAGGTACCTGGCGGTGGCAACACTTGTGTTGGTGCGCACTGCTATCGCCTCGTGTTCGTGATCATGGCGATAGCCTGCGTTGTCGGGTTCGGTTTGGATGTCTTGCTGTGCTTCAGGACCAAGAGGGTGTATGCCAAGATCCATGAGGGCAAGAGGAGGACGACAGTGGTGGAGAGGGTAAGTTAGCTATGGTTATGTGAAAAATGGTACAGATTTGCGCAATTGCATCAAGATTCAACGATTCAACGGGTGCAGGTTCTGTAACTTTTGTGCAAATAAGAGGATTCCATGTCTTGATTCTTTGAACAAGATGGATGGATCCATTCAATTGGTATAGGGTAACTGTCACGGAGGTTTCTAGGGCTTGATTCGAGCAATGTTTGCCATGTGTGTGTAATACAGTAATAGTACTGACTACTACTTACTGAGAGGCTGCAGATTGTGGATTTGTTTGATCCCTCGGTGTAGTCAGTTTAGTCAGTGTATCCTTGAGAACATGTATTCTCGGTTTAGCCTGTACGATGAATTATTGTGCAATTAGCCTGTTGGCATATAAATTCAGATCAATTCAAGCCATTCTTTTGGAACATTGTTACTGAGTATTTATTTTGAGCATGAGTGAATGTATGACACTACAAACCATGGAGGAATTCGATGACAGAATTAATCTACTGGGTCATATCTTCAAAGTTAGAAATGGCGAACCTGCCGCCGCCGCCGTCGCCGACTCCACCCAAGCGAGATCATTGCCATGACGCCGCTGGCGCTGCCGCCGGAAGGAATCTCGCGGCGGCGGAGGCCTCGCCGGCTCTCCGCCAGAAAGGGAAGGGGGAAAACTGCCTGGCGCCTGCCGGACCGTAGGCATCAATCTGGGCCGTCCAATGCAGCGGATGGGGGAGCACGGATCTTGAATATTTATGGAAAGAGCCCTTACTGTGGAGCAAAATTATCTGTAGTTCGTAAAAGAATCATTCTTTGGTTATTGGATTTGCTTTTGTGATTCACTTGAGTTAGGACACACCAAGCTTCAAAAGGACAATTTTATGCTTTTGATTAGCACCTTATTATAGACTGATCAGTGGTTCTTTGTTTGTATTGTGATGTGTTGATCCATGCCTAATTCTTGCAGCTCGCCTGCCCATTTGGCCGTTTCTAAAAAAAGAAAAATCCTTCATGCTGGGCCTAGGATTAGGAAGGGGCTAATTCTGCTCCCAGTCGATTGATTAATCTAATTGATGAGAATGCAACATAGTTGGGTTCTTTCCCCTTGATTAGTAGGAGGGACCCTCCATATGCTCTAATGGCCTTGGCTATGCCCATCATATATCCACATTGTTGTTAGTGGGTGACGACCCTGATTTTCAGTTGAGCGAGTAGTCAATTGAAAAGTAGCGGACTTTAACATGCGTGCCAGAGTCCTTCGAGCTGGGCCTAGGATTAGGAAGGGCTAATTCTGCTCCCGGGCTTTGCAAGCAACAGTCTGATGTTGTAGGGATAACTGTTCCCCATCTTGATGCTTTGAGGCTTTGTGCTGCATCTGCACATACAAGTAGAATAACAGAAAAAACCCACTTCCTAGTGAATAGTAGCAAAACTCATGGTTTTCAGAGAACTAAATTCCATTATTTTACTGGATTATCTTGCCTTTGTTCTTCAGTTTAACAAGCCTGTCTAAATTGCTTTGCAAAGGAAAAATTTCTTGTTTCTCCATCTGGATATTAACTTGATCGGTCTTTTGTCAACAGTTCAGCCGAATTTCCCACGTGATTGGTACGAGTGGATGCTGACAGATGAAGCACACAGTTCTGAAGGTAGTAGTCACCGTACCTTAATATCACGTCCCTGTCACTCAAAATCTTTCAGAATTGTTAGGGCCTATTTGGTTGCTCGCCTGAGAGCTTGACAATATATAGATTCTAAAAATCTAGTGTATGTACCTTCACCTTTTCTTTCCTTTATTCCGAGATTTTGCATCTGGCACTTGTGGCAGTAAATCCACATGTTGAAACGGAGCACACCGTTGAAATTTCCTTCCAGATTCGTTCAGCAGATTTATTAACCTGGAGGCAAGGATATGCCAATTGTTGAACAGTCTATAGAATATTTCAGAGAATCCGATTATTAGTACACGAAGGAAGTATTCTGATTCTACTCTAAGGGCATTTTTTTGGGGGAAAAAAGAGAGAGAGATAAGTGAAGATTTGCAGGAAATGCTTTATCGTCACTGTTAGGAAATTTCAGACTTGTTTCCATTTCATCAATGCAGATATTTTTGTTCACATTCACGACTGATACATGTACAGCTATATTTCAAGCCAAAATCCATTTACTGTAACACTAACTTAAACAGTCATAGTCCTACTAATTTCCCTGAATTATTTCGGTAGCATCAGTTTACACAAGAGATCAATAGGTACAGGAAGGCCAGCAGATGCAGAGGATAAGTAAAATGGTGCTGTGTAAAAAGAAAGAAAACTGCACAGATTCTACCGTTAGTATGCAGATTCAGCGAAAGCATTCTGAACCTACAGATCCTGTAATTTCAGAACGAATGTATGATTCATGTCTTGATTCTCTGAGCAAGATGATGGATTTACTCAAACGGTAGTCCACTGCCAGTCAGCCACGGAAGTTCAGAACGACATCGCGTCAATTCAGTTCATGAAGTTAGAGCAACCGTTGAGTCCTGCATTCTTCAGCAAGTTGCAGGCTTTGCCTCCCCCCGGATTCGACCGACGCATGCACCTAAGACGCCGCGCCAGCGTTTAGTTTCTCCGAAGACGGCGGATACCGCCGTCCGCCGCGGGTGGAGCAGGAGGCTGGAGCAAGATTGCGCCTATCCCACTACCAATTCAGGTAGTTGCAACTTGCAAGCGTCGCAAAGGCTACTGGAAGAGGGGGCACGACGCGAAGGACGCCCGTGATGCGGCGGAGCTCCGGCGAACGGCCGCCGCGAAGTCCGCGGGGTGAGAACCTAGCGGAGTGGTCTCTGCTGGCGGACGTGTGGGCCCAACTTAACGTGCGGCCCACATGTCAGCGAGCCAAATTCGCTGACTCCGCAGTCCGCACCACCACCACCACCACAACCAATCGTTGCGATCCAAAAGTTGGGCCCATCGCCGTTGGATCGATGTTGAGCGGTCCAGATCGCAGATCGTAGTCACGGACTGGATGTATAGTTTTTAGCGAGACCCTCGTACTATTCGTATTATCATTTACGTTCAGAAGGAATAGTTCTGGCCGTCGATCAGTTTTGAGCGTCCGAGATTTAACCTGGTGAAGGAACAAGTTGCGTGTATTTTACAATTAGACCCCTATAATTCATTTTATTCCACCTAGAAGGAAAGACTCAGAGGACGCCGTGGTCAGAGGACGGAGGAGCTCCGGCGAGCGTTGGCTGCGGCGGCGGATGATCCCCGTTCTTGCAAGTTCCCTGCAAAAATTGCATCGAAAACAATCCACCCCATTCCCACGAGAGAGAGGAAGGGGTGTTTGATTGGTGGGATTGCATAGTCGCTGAGGCAGATAGGCAGTAGAAACCCTCGAAGGTGAATCTCCCTCGATCCCTATCTATATGGGGGTTATCCAATCTTAATCAGGGATGTTACATTTTTTTTAATTAGATTCAGAGGTTCATAAACAGTGGTGAGACTTCTCTTCTGTCCTCCATGTTGGATAAATTTTACACTTTATTTTTTTTAAACAGGGAAGCATGGCTCCCCTTCTCCATTACGGGAAAAGTAACACTAATAGGTTCGTTACAGGCTACCAGATAAAAAAGACAAGAACTTGGGGATGGATAAATTTTACCTGAATCATTCGTAAGCACGTGGATTGGATATATACTGCTTGGTTTATGCTCTTGGTTAGAATTATGCACCGAATTCCTGTATGCAGCATGAACATAAACATAAGCCAATCTAATAATCAGCTCCTGGTTATATAGAAAAAGCAACTGGTCTAGGTAGGCTGGTGCTGATTTGACAAAATAGTCCTAGATGAAAGTACTTTCTGAAGAGATTCAGGTATATTTGATACCTCAATTCAAGACCTCTTCCCCTGGGATTCTAGTGTGAAGCTTTGAGCTGCTTATGCATTGGACCTTTTAGGGTAACAGATTAACAGTAAAACTCACCAAATTCAGTTGTCTTGTCTCTGACCCTCAGTTTAGTTGGTCACTCAGATTTGCAAGGAAAATATATCTTGCCTCTCTAGCTGGATATTAACATGACATCTCTCTTGTTGGTGCTGTGTAGATCTGATTTTGAGAGACAGTCGGTATAAGTGGATGCTGATAGGATGAAGCTCATACATTTTAATGTGGTCCATGTTGCTTAATATCATGTCCCTGTCAAAACCAAGATTTTTAACGGCCCACGTTTTATAAACTTGTTATCCTAAAATAAAAATGGGTCTAGTGTTTTTTATTGGCAGTTCGCCCCATAAAACACACAGGAGCAGAGCCAGCGTGGGGGCGGGGGCGGAATCTACTTCCTTTTGCCTGGAAAAAAAAACTATAAAAGCAAGAAATATAAAAAGATGCCCCCAAGAACATTGTAGCTGAAGCAGAGATATATTTATGCAGGAGATCCGATCCAGGCATCAATGTGCCAAGCTGAGCTGAGGTTCCATGAAAAGAAGTAGGTATTTTTTTTATATAGAAAAAAGAGGTAGAAAAGGAAGGCTCAAATTTTTGTAGGGGCCTATAGTGTCGGTCTATCACTGGTTCATTTTTTGTTCAGAGCATTAATATTGTCCATCTATAATTGACTTCCAAGGCTTGTATGGTTATCAATTCTGATTGGTCACTTAAAGAAAAGGTGCAGCAAACAGCTTGGCTTGCTCTGTTGTCACATTCTCATTAAAAACAAAAACAACAACTACTCGTTTTTCAGGTATCTACTTTTATCATTTCTTACATGTACCAGTTGTCCTGGTGAAAAGTATGAGATAGTATGATTCGGTTACATTCATAATAAAGAAGAGATATTTCATAATGTATCAGTCTTTGCATACTAGATATGCTGCACAACTAGTGTAACTATGTCAAACTTTGGAAACAAAAAATTTATTCACCTACCAATGGATAGGGATCTTACATGTTGGAATTATCTAACTGTTCTTTTTTATTTTTCAGGACTGTTAATTCGAGCATTACTACAAGTCTACAATGAAGTCGGTTAGATGTTGGCTCTAATGCACTATCATCAAATATATCAAAAAGAACTCATAATAATATGAGGTTGGTGAATTCTACTCAAGTCCAATTTGATTTCTGCTTAGTACTTTTTCTTGTAAAAAAATGGTGCTTTGGTACTTTTTTTCTGAAGACCTCTTTTAAGACTTTGCTACTTATATGAAATCTGTGCATTTCTGAACTATAACTTGTTTTGACTCTCTCCTTGCATTTGTTATTTTCATGCCATATTCATCCTACATGTGCAATAATAGCTTTCTAATTAGTGCTGAGGTCTGAATGTACTATTCTGTCAGTATTTACTCGGGCATTGCTTACTTTACTGAGCTATCTCAAAGCTAACTTTATGGTTTATCATTAAGTAATTATTCGCCTTTTTCTTCTGATAACCATATCTTCGAGGGCCATCCAAAACCTTTTCAATATCTGTCCCCCGTTCTATTTTGCTCTGAATCACCGTATCTTCACTTTTTTTCCCAGAGAACTTTCCTCTCATCATCAGAAGGAATATGTGGTTATCACTCAATTAACATCATCAATTATATCCCAGTATTTTTCAAAAAGGAGATTTTTATGTTCATTAACGCATAGAAGTCAAAAACCTTCAGCCTTACTCTGAGTCTCTGACATACTGTTCACAATAATTGGTTGCCAGTGCCACCATCAATGTCCTCAGAGCAATGAGAAGACAGACAATTGTGATGACTGGGAGCTTTTGTGGGAAAAATTCTGAGGACAGCATGGGTTAAGAGTGGACTACAGTCACTAAAGCAAAAACATGATTGTGAAAATGCTTAAGGATTGTCAAAACAACAATTATCATCCATACCCCAACTTTCAGAAAGGTAAAAGAAAGTCATGAAATTGATAACAGGTGATAAAATTTTGCTATACTTTCTTCACTTGGAATACAGCATGTGACAAGAATATATGTGGAAAAAATGTATACACAAGAAGTAACTAGAGTAACAAGTTTTCTGAAAGGCAGAAAACTAATGCAGTCATGCAGAGAGTGCTTGTTGACTGACACGGTGACACCTTCACAATAGCACTATAAGTCCACAGCTATAGTTGCTACCTTGTCAATACCTCTATCCAGAAGCAAAAGGCTAAAGAATATCGCTTCACGTCCTCATCCTACTGCTCCAATCTTGTTTTTAAAATCGGAAAGCAACTCCGGCCACTCCTACCTATCAAGAATCTCCATCCTCTTGCCACATCAGACCATCTCCTATCCAGCCAATTTAATCTTAGCTAGTGTAGCGCAAGCAAAGCCATTAATGCGACTGCTAATGTGGCTTGCAGCAACAATGACGTCGACGCCGTCGCCGCGCCGTCGACCTCGCCGGTGGCCAAGCTCGCCAGCCATGAGTCGTCCTCGAGCTGCGGATCCTTCGGCCTCGGGGGCGGGTCATTGCTCGATTTCTGGCTGCAGAGATATTGTCAATGGCTCTGGTTAGAATGACACATGATATATATGTTGATGAAGAAAAGGATAATAATGCCATCAATCAAGATGCAACCTATAATAAAACCAAGGTTTTGTAGTAAGTCTGTGAGAGATTAGACCGTTACGAGACAAGTTAGTTTTACTCTACTGATAATCGTGCCACGATAGTCTGTGAGAGATTCCAAGCTTATTTTTTCTTATTCTTTGGTGATTTTTGTCCAGTTAGGCATGAGAAGCTTTTAGCTCGACAGCCACTAGCAATGGCGGGGACTGATGACCATACAAGGTGGGGAGGGAACAAAGGCGAAGGCGACGAAAGAAGAGAGGAGAACAATTTAAAGCTAGCAGAGCTCTCTTTTTTCTTTCTCAGCTTATCCTCGTCTCTCTCACCCCCTCAGTCCTTTCTCCATCTCAGTTTGATGCTCCTTTTGTCAAAAGTGTATTTTCTAAGTAATCCGGAAGATGCTCATATTCTCCAGCCATTATGTCCGTCCGTGTTTCATCTCTGGGCCACCGACATTGCACCCTCACTTGATAGAGGAAGAGCCCTAAACTCACATTTTTTTCAGTAATAAAAATCAATCAGTCTCTACATTTAGATGTATGTTGCGACTGTTCAACCAGCGTAGGACAACTAATCTATCAAAACAGATTATCGGCTAGCTTACTTTCTTATTTTTAAACTGCTAAACAATAAGTTTCGTTTTTAAAAAAAAATCAAATGTATTTATTTTTTAAGTTTATAATAGTTAATATTTAATTAATTATATGTTAATACCTCTCTTCATTTTCTGTGCCAGAATAAGCTAGGCTTGTTCAGCTTACTTGAACGAAGCCACTGTAGGCCAGGCTTAATCTCCCCCAATTAAAAATCGATATTCACGTTGACAAATGATCTTATTTTATTTTATTTTGTGTAGAAACAACTTAACTATTTGATGGCATGATTATATAAGGAAAATTTTTACTGTTTTTGAGACAGTGCTACAGTACTGTATATATCAGGAGGTAACAAATTTTACACTATAAAACATAATATCTCCCGATATCCTCTTAAGTACGGTAAAACCCTCTCATGTGAGTCCACACCTTTGACCAACTGAGCTCGGTAAATGTGAGTAGATGCAGGTAAAATTGAACACGGAGATGCACTCCTATTGGGACGGAGTACATGACAATGCACACGCAAAGTAGAGTGAAGAGGTTATTAAGAACAGTAAGAATTTGCCCACCTGTTGGGGTTGCCGGGGCGAGGGCAGAAGGTGATGGAGTAGTCGGTGCCGGTGCAGGTGAAGGTGGAGGTGGCGTCGTCGTAGGCGTAGCTGTACGACCGCGGGCACGCCGTCTTGAACATCTGCGAGTACACCGACGGGTGGCACGTGTCCGGGTTGCCGTACTCCCCGCTGCAGCAGTACTCCGGCGTGCCGAACGCCTCGCACGCGCTCCGGCAAGCCTGCCCCTGCCCGGCCTTCAGCTCGGCGGGGCACCGCTTGTTCAGGTCCACGAAGCACCCGGTCGCCGGGCACCCCGCCGCCGCCGCCTCCACCACCATGGGGAGGTTGTAGCCGTCCACGAGGCTCACGTCGTAGTAGTCCTTCCCGCCGCTGCCGTCCAGCGTGAACTCCACCAGCGTCGCCGGCGGCGCAGCCCCCGCGCCGCGGCACTCCACCTCGCCGGAGCCGCAGTCCCCCGTCGCGCAGGAGCCCTTGCCCGAGGATGCGTCGAACGCGCACCCCGTCCGCGCCCAGAACCGCCCCGACCACCCCGCCGGCGCCGTCAGCGACCGCGTCTCGCCGGCGCCCAGCGTGAACCCCGTCGTCCCCAGCGCCGAGCTCCCCGAGTTCGACAGCACCCCGGGCCACACCGTGTCGCTGCACCGGTTCGTGAACGTGAACGTCACGCCGCCCACCAACCCTGCACATGCACATGTACTATGATCAATTCATCAACACGCCATCATCAGCTGCAAAAACAGAACGACCAAGAACCAAGATTCACCATTGCCAATCTCAATACCTTGAAAGAATGACAGAACGACAAAAAACACGCTAACAATCGAAGCAGAGAGAGTGATCGAAGGAGCCATTTGAGCGGCAATAAATTCTAAACCGAACCCAATTCAAATGTGTGTTACTGTTTTGTATGTAATGGACAAGAAGTGATCAGTTATGGCAAGAGTGGCCGGAATGTTCTTGAAATGGCAGAGTCAGCTAGCCATAAAAGGCAAGCTGGTGGTTAGAGATTAGAGGAAGTTAGAGGAGGTAGTACTACCACTACAGCACTCGCCACCCATGAGCTGAGTGTGCACAGTGGGAGCAAGGCGAAGCAGTTTGTGTAGGCTTGCTTGCTTACACACCTGGCCTATTTATACAGCTCGCGGTGACGTCAGCAATGATATGTGAATTATTACTTCTCCTCTTGTTTTACTTATTCCATTGCCTTTAAATTATTTTCCTTTTTTCTCAAAGGAAAAAAACAAAAGGAAGAAATAGAATACTTGGGATTGAAACGAAATGCTTTCTTTTTTTTCCTGGGAAAGGAAGAGGCAGCAGAGCAAGGAGGTAGAAGACGACCTCTGCCATTTGTGATGTGGCTGTGGGGGCCTTTACGGTTGGTCTCTGGACCATCCGTCGATCGATCCTTCGTTTTCTCGGCGCAATACCGCTGCGAAACTGGTGATCACTCGCCATCGATCGATCGATTCTTTGGAGGTGAGCTTCGGTTAGTTGCTGCTGCGTTTGGGCGTGGCGGTCGCTCGCTTTTGTCCCGGCGTGTTGCTTGTCGTGTTTTTGCCCCTGTCTGTCTGTGTTCGATTCGTCGGTTTGCACGCGATATCGAGGTAGGTCCATGGCGAATGTGGCCAAGCAAGATCGTCGAAGAAACGAGCCGACCGATGTCCATCTTCCGTTTCTGCTGCTGATGAAACGACAGTTCTTGCATGATGATCAGTTCAGAGCAGGGTTCCGTGAGCGGTATCTCTGGTTTTCACGAAAACTGTCGGTAAACCGGCAAAAAACCGGTAAAATTCGGACAAATTTTGTCAACAAAATTAAAAAATTAGTTTGAATATTTTTAAACTTGACAGGAAACCGAGTGGTTTATGCCGGGGAGTCCAGTTTTTGTGAAAACTAGACCGATTTTTCTCGGTTTTGTAAGTTTCTTTCTAATTCAAGACCACACAATTCAGGTTTTGAAAATTAAGGTGGTCGTGCCATAGCTGTCAGTTGATTCACTCTATTAGCTAAATGAATTCACGTGGATTGATCCACACCTGCTCCTATCTAAAATGGGTTTCTCTTCATGTCAGCACCAAAGAATCAGTGTTTGCTCCCTACAAAAAAAAAAGAAAAAAAGTATCGTTTTTGCAGAACTAACTATTCAGGCAGAAAAAAAAAATGCAAGCTGCAGTGCAACAGGTCGAGACATCACAGCGGTATACGTATCATTTTCAGGACGAGTCGGTGTTGCACTAATCACATCGATCGTGCAGTGCTGGATCAATCGTTAGATTAGATAGATCTGCTGCTTTCTGTGTGTACGGGAAGTAGCAGCAGCAGCAGCAACTAGATACTTTGAACACCTCTGCAATTAATCCAGGTCGGCCAGCGTTAACGACGACGCAGCGAGATTGCTCCAGCGATCGAAAGCTACTTGCAGCTTTCCACCGTGTAATGCTAGCTAAGTAACATTAAAGGCTTTAATTTAAAGCTCATGCTAGATATTCAGCAGTGACACTGTGCTTACCTTTTACGTGAAAATGATACGTTCCCAATTTGTAATTAGTCGAGTAGTTACATGATGCACTAATTCGGTCCTGTCGGTTACGACCAGCTTTAGTTAACTGGCTTTAACAGTTACCTTGTGCAGGGGAAAAAAATCTCTCTTACGTATGGTGATATGGGTGATAATGTTGGGATTGCATAATCCGTAGCTAGTAGCTTCTCTATCGGAGTTAGGATGTCGCTGACGCTGAAGAAGAGAGAAGTTGGAGGAGGAGCTCAACCACGAATATTGACGTGGATCTTACGGTGGAGAAAGAAATGTTTCCCAATTTTCTATCGAATTCCATTTAGCAAATCCAAATAATGTTTCGGTTTTGTGCTAAAAGGAAATGTTGTGAAAGCTTGTTAGTTAGCGAAATATTTACCGATTCCAGTGGGATTTTTTTAATTTTTCCCATTATATTCTGACTCCAACGGGCAACAAGAATAATGTTTCTTCAGCTAGACATGTGCCAGATAAGTTAGTTGAATCATACGGAGGTAGCTAGTAGGACCAGGTATTATGGCACAATCGTAATGCTGGTGACTCTACACACCACTTTGATCAAATCCAGAAGACCAAATTAAAGTATGTGGAATGCTTGATCTTCGTCTAACCTACGAATGGACTTATTTTGTACAGAGGTAACGATCTTGCAGAGTTGCAGGTATCCATTCCATCCAACCAACCGAACACCCATTCCAGCCGTTTACCTACTTTCTGTGATCAATCACTGCACAGCAAATGGCCATCGTGAAGTGTCGATCAGAACGATTTGATTTTCTTCAGGCGGAAGCAAAAGGAAGAAATAGAACGATGAAGAACAACCGGCGCACCAAGCTGAAACCTCGGCTGTACAATGCTGCTGCCGTGTAAAGCGCACAAGGTGATCTACACTTATATCGGATAAGAGATCATCCCACTAGCTATTATCTCTCATCTCTCTCTCCAATAGCCTCTTTCTTCGTCTACGCCATGAAGAACTTTTTTTATTTTCAGGCCCTTTTTTTGTCTTGAACGGAAAATAGAGGAGAAGGGATATAGTTGTTATTCTTTTCTAATTAAAATATAAATTTTATTTTAATTTTTATCAGCATGTTTATTAAAATGTTAAACGGTATATTTTATATGAAAACTTTTTATATAGAGGTTGTTTTAAATTATTAAATAAAACATTTTTTAAAAAAATTATAATAATTAAAACTTACTGTTAGAATCTTTTTTACGGGCGTACTTAGTTGTCGCAGAGCCAAACGCCACCGTAGACGTCACCTTCCACTGTTCTCGTACTACATTGGGATTGCCAAAGCCCAGCCATGCAGGAGTCCACCATGGCGACAGTCGTTGCTACCTGCTAGTAGCTTCCCAACTTCGTATTCGCTTCTTTCCTTAATTACCTCTCTGACTGTTTGACTGTTTCTGCAGAGATCATATATCCTTTGCTGGCCAAGGAGGAGAAACGGGGCATGGTTGATGACAGATTTGACGACGTCCAAACTCACAGTCATCGGTTGTAGGTTGTTACTGTGATGGATGATATGGAATTATGGATCCCTGTGTTCTTGGATGCATGCATGGTCCAGGAGGGAAGGGATCAAAGGCTACACTGTTTCGCTGCTTTTGTGTGCATGCTTTTTCTGAATGTTTTTTGCCAGCCTCGCCACTGTTTCGCTTGACCTTGCACGTAGCTGAAGTCAATGGGCAATGTTGGCCAAGTGCTGTTGAGGTGGAGTTCACGAGGCGCCAAGTCATCTCGACACCGACGTGATGGCTGCTCGTGTGCAAATTAGTCCATGGATATAACGTCCACTCGTTTTTATTCCATCTAAAAAATTATTAAAAACTAATAAAAAATATATAGATTATTATGCAATATATTACTTTATAAATATATAAATTCGATGGTATGTATGTAGTAGGTACAGTCATGACTGTGAGCTCATGGCGAGGGCTGCGCGATGTGGATGCCATGTGAAGCAAAGGGAAACGATCAAACGAAGAAATTAAAGAAGTCAAATTGTACACGGTGCATTGCGTTGCATGGACCGGCTGCTAGAAAGATGGGAAGATTTGGGGGCACTCTTTTCGCCGAGATATAAAGCGATCGATCGATTACGTCTGCCATGTCGGCATTGCACATTGCCAGCCGCTTTGCACGTACGCATATGCAGCCCTTGACCCCCGTGGCCAATTTCATTCCAAGCTGCTGCCGTCGTGGTGGGGCATACGGGCTCGTCACCATGTTAATTTTAGTTATCTGCACTATATTTCCTTTTGCTATTTCCTGCTCTTTGACATGGATTAATCATATGTGACCGCTCTAGGAGTAATCCGCAAAGGCTACTTGCCGTGCGTGCCTCTCTTTTTATCTACAACTTGGCTATATTCTTTTCAGTTTTTTTTTCATATTTTTATCATGGATTATTTGCTCTACGTTTTTTTCAAAATACGATTTCTCAAAAATAAAATTCTTCTATCGCATTATTTAGACAACTTATTTTAAGCTATTTATGAAATTATTGGAATATTAATTTATCATGTTAATCAACTAAACAATCCGTGCAAAAATTCTGTTACCTTTTAATCATCTGTCATCAAGCGGTTTTTACCAGAATTTGGTAAAAGTAGCTTGGTAGTGACAGAAGTGCTCTGTTCTTAGTTACATGCTGTAAGTACTATGTTCAAAATGGATTAGGCCTTGAACTGTTTTCTTGTGATATTCTTACCCATCGAACTGGCTCTAAAACAGTAAGCATATTGGAGTTCCATTTTCATTTGGGCCTTTACAGTTGGCTCATGTGTCTTGATAGGAGTATCCATTTTAAATGGCCAATTTACTTGGTACCATCACGAAAAATATAAATTTGGAAAAGGTACCTTGAATTCTTGATATCCTGTTGTATACCAGAGGGAAAGGATCAATGGAATCAGCATCTGCAGTCTGCACTGCAATGAAGCGATGCAGTGGTGAATGCTGAAGTTGATCAGGTGGACCAACCACCAGCGCGGTCCAAACTCTGCCCAACCTTTTCAGTTTTCACCATGCATTCAGTCATTCAGATTCGGTCAGCCAGGCGACCAGCATGCAGTCCTACTACGTGCTGCCAACCTCACTACAGTACGTGCCCACACTGCTGCCGCTATAAAATCACACCGAGACCGGAAAGACCCTGACGTTGCAACTGTGCCAACAGTCGAAGTGTTAACTGGCACTGCACATGACAAGCAGTAACCAACAAGATCCATCGTGAAAGATTCAGAGTTTCAGACATCGAGCTCAAATCAGATGATAGTTGATTCAGGATTCAGCTTTCTGAAGACCATGCTATTGCTAGCTGTGTACGTACAAAATAAGGAAACGCTCATGTGATCGACTCACCGACCCATCTGCACACGTTGCCCCATGCCCCAACCCACCTGATTCTGTTCTGCATTTCCCTCCTCTCAAAAAAAAAATCACAGGTTGGTTGCTGCATTGTGCAGACTAATTAACTTTCTTGACAGGATGGGGACCAATTAATTACTTCGTCTTCCCAATTAATCATCCCAGTTTTTGTACTAGATGCAGCTACCCCTCACTGATCCATGGTAATAATACATACAATTCGCGATACGGCCCGAGGTCAAAGTGTCGGGCCGGCACATGGTGGATGCACGGCTGGGACGAAGTGTGCTCCGGCGCAGACAACAACGTACGGCGGATGACGGCGGCGGCGCTCTCTACAACGGCAGCCAGTGGCGGGCGCGGACGGTGCAGAGCCACGCGAGCACGGCGGCGGCTGCGTGGCCGGCGAGGAGGAGGGGGCTGGGCGCCGTCAGCGAGGCGCTGCTCGACGCGTCGTAGTAGCCGCCGTTGCCGCTGCCGCCACCTCGGCGGTTGAGGAAGGAGACCGTGTCGTTGATCAGAGGCAGACCCATCCCCGACGGGTTCGTGCCGCCGCCCACAGACGACTTGAGGCTGGAGATCATACCAGAGTTAGTTTTCTAATGCAGGGTTAGTTGATCAATTAGGTTACACGGCTATGGCTACGTGTAGTCGTGAAGGACTTTAGGTAGTTGCTTGTAAGTTAATTAATCCGCAAAAGACGTTAATTAAGCCTTCAATTAATCATCTTCAACGTAGTCGCGTACATTGCATCATGCATGATCATTGACCAACCATCCTCCCACGTTCATGCCAATTATTTTTTGGTTGGTACATGATACTGCATTGATTATCTGTTTGGTTAATTACCTGGAGATGCTAGGGCAGAAGACGACGAGGTAAGTGGCGGTTCCGGAGGCGCAGGTGAAGGTGGAGGTGGCGTCGTCGTAGGCGTAGCTGTAGGCGCGCGGGCACGAGTTCTTGAAGAACTGCGAGTACGCCGATGGTTGGCACGTCGCCGGGCTGCCGAACTGCCCGCTGCAGCAGTACTCCGGCGTGCCAAACGCCTCGCACGCGCTCTTGCAGGCGATGCCGGCGCCATCGGCCCTGGTCACCTTCAGGTCGGCGGGGCACGGCCCGTTCAGGTCCACCAGGCACCCCGTGGCGCCGCACCCCGCGCCGCCCTGCGGCACCACGACCATCGGCAGGTTGGAGCCGTCCACGAGGCTCACGTCGTAGAAGTCGTTCCCGCCGGCGCCGTTCAGGGTGAACTCAGCCAGCGTCGCGGGCGGCACCGCGCCGCCGCCGCCGCACTCCACGGCTCCCGACCCGCAGTCGCCCGTGGCGCACGCGAACCGGCCGCCGGAGGAGGCCGGGTCGGCGCCGCAGAGCGTCCGGCCCCAGATGCGGCCCGACCACACCACGGACGCGTCCACGGCACGCGACTCCCCCGGCGCCAGCGCGAACCCCGTGGTGGGCAGCGGCGGCGAGCCGGCGCTCGACAGGAGGCCCGGCCACACCGTGTAGGCGCAGGAGTTGGTCAGCGTGAACGTCGTGCACAATGCCTCTGCACAACAACAATCGCATCAGTAATGAACAGCTACGACATTGCACACTCCCGCAGCTGAGCTGATCAGCAATAATGCGCGTACTTGAGAATGAGGTAAGGAGGAGAGTGACGGGGAGGAGAAGGCGAATCGTCATTGTCGGTTGCAGCGAGCTGGATGGATCGGAAAATGAGTGTACGTTTCTTGATGGATTCTGATGTAGTTTGGGCAGCGACGAGATGCGATGCGCAATCAAGCGCCGGATTATAAGAGAGCACTTGCTTGGAGCCTCGTGATGGCCGGTGCTGCGCGGCGCAGGTCAACATGCTATCTTTCTGTGCTATGCTGGCTCAACATTCGAGTTTGCTACAGAGGAGCGACCAATGAGAGGCCGCCACGTGGTGGAAGCAGATGGCAGATGAATTGGTGAAACCGCGAGATTTTACCCTGGGACGAAGCGACATTGAAGCCTTTCGTGTAGCAACAACGCCTCGCTAATTACCAATTGGCAGTGGTATTGAGATGTTTACTTTACGCTAGAACATCGTCTGCTGCTTAATCTTTACAGTAGCTTGAAGCAAATGTTGAGTTGAGACCCAGAAAATTGCGAATCTAGAGGAGGAGAGGTGAGCGTCGTTGCGCAGAATGCAGAGACATTCGTCATCCTTCTCGGAACGCCAAGCGGGTTTCGCGGTGAAGAATCTCACTGCTCACCTATTCAGAGTTCAGACTTGAGACGGCATGGAGCTATGTACTACGGAGCATATGCCTTAGACAAACGAACCGACCGTACATGATTAGTGCTAACAAACCTAACAGGATTTTTTGACAATTGTGAGATTCTGCTTATGTACCTCAATTTTCTGTAGCGGACGGTATGTCTTCATCGATCGAGTTTGATTGTTTTGTCAGTGGACTCTCGTTCTCAAGTTCTACTTCTGAATTTCTCTGGGATGAACAACCGTACAATGTTCAGAGGCCCACCTTACCGGCCCAATACGTAGAGCCCATGTTGCAGTACCTGTTCTTTTCACTCGGGCTTAACTTAGGCCCGATCCATGTCTCAACAAGAAAGGGAAACGAACGCATGCACCAACCGGCAACTGGCTACATAATAACAGTATAGCACCCGTTTCTCCGCGCCCCCCCCCCCCCCCGAAACAAAAAAAAAAGCCAAAATTTGCTTAGCACATTCAAAATTTGTGACATTTGCTCCAAGAAATTCTATATTTTTGGCTTTACGGTAAGATACTATAGTTTTATGGCTCTTTAGCAAAAGACCATTATTTTAATGTATTCCCTTCAAATGAAGAGATAAAACTTTGCAAAAGATAATTTTACTCATGAACTACCATGCATAATTTAAATTTGAACGCATTTTGGTTGAATATAGACATATTTTGCAAAACTTAAAACTTGTCCCAAATGACAGAAACCAATTTTTTTTCAAAATTTTCATTTTTTAAAATTAGAAATAATAGTTTGATTTTAAATATTTTTTTTGTAAAATATTTTTGTTTCCGTAATTTAGGACAACTTTTAAATTTTGCAAAATGTCTATAACCATCTAAAATTTGTTTAAATTTGAATATTCAAGGTGAACCAAGGGTAAAATAGTCTTTTGTAAAGTATTATCTCTCTATTTGAAGGGGATATATTAAAGTGATAATCGAAGTGAAACTAGTGTTATATGATAAAGAGCATTAGAGCAAATGTCACAGATATAGCAAATTTTGCAAAAAAAACATTTGTTTATGTTTTCTTCTGGCTATTGTTTCACCTCACCTCTCAAGATTAAAAAAAATAACCGAATAACTATGCTCAAGACAATAAAAGGAGCCCAAGGAAACGATTTAAAAGACAACGTTGACGCATACAGAAACAAAAAAAAAACATGATGACCAAACGTGGAGGCTAATGATGTGTGTGATGGTTGCAGGCACGCCCATCTTTTTGGCTGCCTGCTCCACTGATGTTTATTCGACGCGCTGAACAATCGAATGCAGACAAGATATAATCTAGCTACCAGCTTAACACACCAAACCAATCAATTCATCAGCATTTAACTAATCCACGACCACAAGATGATGGAATCGTGGTGTTTGATTGTTTCCAACCGCTAAAGCCATATGCTCATTTTGCATGTGATGAGTGATGACATTTCAAAAGTGCAGAAAGAAAATACCTTCACCGACGCAAGCTTTGGCAAGCTGTGCACAAAGGATGAGACTGAAATTATAAGAGGATCCAGCCATTCAACTGTCTCCAGATGACAGGTATATGGTACTACTGCAGAATCTGTGAACCATCACGGGACACCTGCACAATCAGTTCATGGCTGTCGCTATGCTCTTATAGGGAAGGGCCCATCTGCTGTTAATACGAGCGACAGACTGAACCTGACACTGCCTGGTATGAGAAAGGAAGAAAAGGCTAAATAGTGTTAGAACAAGATCGAGATCCAAATAGTACGCATGCAACCAATTAGGTTTCAGTCTTTCAGAACCTCACATACGTGAACATGGGCCACGCACCGATTCTTGATAGGAAAGCTACAACATCAGCTGGCAATTGCTGTGACACTTTGATCATGTAATAACTGATGACCTCAATCTCAGGCTGCATCATGTTGCATGATATGAAACTGAGAATGTTTTTTGTTTGAATTGAAGAAAATGGGTTGTTTGAAAGGTACTCGTAACAGGACTAATTACATCCACAAATTTATGAAATGAAATATCAGAACGCGCTACAGCGCTACAGAGAGAATGAATATAGAGCATTTTATATTGCATCTAAAATATCTATAAAAATTTAATCTAATTTTAAAATATTAGCTATTAAAAATATACATGATGATGGACTTAAGAGATATATAGCTATAAAAAATCAGTGGACTTATGTAAATAATGAGTATTAATCGGTTGAGGATTTTTTAACTCTTATTATCAGAGGTATGAATGTTTATCGTAAGAATAAAAATCTCTCATAAGATTTAAATAAATAAACAACTAAAGAAGCAAAAGATATTATTCTTTCAGACAACTCAACTCCTTAAGTATACTGTAAGCTAACTTTCTTTTTTATCGTAAGACAAATGGAGACCTAAAAGAATTGGAATGTAGCCTCCGGGTTTTAGCTTAATTATTTTAAAAACTATTTTAATAAAAATCTTATTACAAATATTTGTTTCGTTATATCTACCTAAATTAAATATCTAAATTAAATATCTCTTTACGACCCTACAAAAATTCAATCTAAAGCAAATCTCAAGGTTAGAATTTTGAGGTTTAAATTTTAAAATTTAAATAACTTTAGAATATTATCCAAAGCCCCTTTGAAACTTGCTCTTTCTTTTCTTTCCACAAAATCAAATCTATTTCCAAAATATACAATTACTGATCTTTGAAGCCTTTTTCTTAACCTTCTCAATTTTTTTAAGTTTAAATATTGAACTAAAACTCAAATATCCCTTTAAATCTTTCAAACATCTCCTTTTATACATTCTCTTAAAATCATTAAAATTCTATCGAGACCGTATAACAAGTTTAAATTCAAAACCCTTCAAATCCTCTTAAAACCCTAATTCTAAAATCTCGACAAAAAAAAAAGGGAACAACTTTTTTTTGCCATTATCTCCCCAATTCTTCTCTCGATCCAGCTTACTTTCCTCTCCTCGCTACTCCTTTTTAGGCTAGCCTAGCTACATCCTCGCCCGCCGCTGGCCCACACAGTCACTTCTCTACCCTCTCATTTCTTTCCTTTCCCCTCCTCCCCGAAGCAAGTCACCGGCTTGAGCTTCCCTCACGCGCGGCCTATGGCCTAGCTCGCCACCCACTCTTGCACATGTCCGCTCTGCCGCCACCATACTCACACTCGCAACTTACCGCGTCTTGTAGGCCTCGCTTGCTAGTCACTCCACTATGACACATGCGCCTACACCACTCATGCCCACATGCTCGTCCCCTTCCCTGCACCACGCCAGTGTGCACGCAAGCTGTTTGGTAAAATGTTGAACCACTAGTCGACATGCTGACGCCTATTTTTGTGTGCCCCGACCTCGTCTCGTGCACTGCACCTCCTACCACTGCCTACTGCTCCAGAGCGCCACATCACCGCTACGAATCTCGTCAGGTGCCCTCCCTTTTGACTACGGTTACCTCACCACGCCATACCAAGCCTGGTTCCTCCTGACATGAATCCTATCGACACGCCGTAACGCTCCAAATTCGGCCTCACACCACGAATCCTGTCGTTCGCTGCTCGGATCGGCGTCGCGCTGCACCTCTGCCACCACCTAACCCTGTGCTCCCACGTCCTATCGTGTCATCAGGCCTACGCCCCTATTACCACATCCTCTACACGTTGAGTCCTATCAGGAGGACCCCTTCACCGGTCCTACGCTTAGTCCTCGGTCCCGTCTTGTATCCATGACCTTGTTAGGTCCCTCTTGCTATCACCGCTAGACAGGCCCTCAAGGCTATGCCGCCTAGCCTTTCACGTCACCTATAAATACTCCGCCCTCGCCATCTCCAGAACCTCACTATGCCACCCCTTTTTTTTTATCCCAAACCAAGGCCATCGCCGTGCCTAGCCGCTCAAGTCGTGCGTGCGTGTGCCACCGTCTTCTTTGGTCATCGGAGCACCACTACCCTTCGGTTCTCCTATCCTAGCCTCCTCCGCCAGCCCTTCCCGGCTGGTCGAACTCATCAGCACCGCGCCTCCGTTCGCGCAAGAGAGGAGAGAGCAGAGAGAAAGAAAGAACGAGAAAGAAGAAAGGAGGAGGAGCAAGAAGTTCCTCCCCGGTGCCACTAACAGGTGGGCTCCACCTCAGCCAATGAGGTGAGACCATGTGCCCCTCCTCCCTGTTTCCTGCCATGTGTACCAACCCCCATCTCTTTTTCTCTTCCACCGACATGTGGGTCTGCTTTCTTAACACCAGATCGGATTGTTGGCTAAGCCTTATAGGCGAGGCTTATTCTAGCCAAATTGGTGAAGTGTACAGTCATTGAGCAATGAAAACAGTCTGTGAGGTTGCACATGTGTCCAGACACACAAGAGTAAAAACCTTGAAGTAAAGAAATTTTCTCTTATAAATGAGCGAAATGTAATATACACGATACATAGGCCAAAGAGAGTACAAGGTTGTAATCTCCCGAAACTATACCACCAACTAGAGCAACTCAAGTTCTGACCGTCAAAGCCTACAATCCCCCAGGACACCTGAAGCAAAATTACCTCTCAACATGAAAAACCCAACAAAAGATGTATCTTGAACAACTTTTTTTTTCCAATGTTGGGGATAAAAAAAGGTTTAACCATAGTATAAATAGAGGCCACCCGGTGTATGTACAGTACCTGGCCATTGCAAAGAAGAACATCTTTATATTCTTCTTTCATGCCTTCCAACAACACAAAGTGATCTAATGGTAGCCTTTTGCACCTCTGGATTGGTACAGTTCCAATCTGATCTTCGCCTCTGGCAACAAGCTCTCAATTAGCGGATCTTGTATCATGAACGACTGTTTGGAGGCCCATTCAAGCACTGTAAGGATCTCTGCTTGCGCCAACTCCTCGCTATCTGGGACATTGTGTGCAATGTAACATACAAGGGTGAGTGCTGCAAGCTGAACCACCTGCTCACTGAAATACACGAGCTGAACAAGGTGCTTCGCACCACCTGCACTGATGATCGCTTTAGAGTGATCAACATGCAGGTAATTCTCCGTGCATGCAAACTTGGTCAGGGAAAGTGCCGCCTCCCGAGAGACATCAGCTTCCCTCTCATCAAGAAGCTTCACCAATGGCCCAATGATCCGAGTCTCAGTTGCACGGAAGGTTCTGGACAGGCAGCCTAATGAGATAATGCAGGGAATAAGGAGATCATCAAACTCAGCCTTGTCGACAACACGTAAGAGTTGGTCAACGACAGCACGGGCAGCAGGAGAAGTTGGCTTAAATGCTGACCGTCGCAGGTCGGAATTTTGCTCAGCAACACCGCAGATTTCCATGAGAGCCATGGCAGAATTGTATTGCACATCACCTTCACCTTTCTCAAGTAGCACCGCGAAGCAGAGCAGAGCCCTTGACTCAGTGATGCTTTTACAGATAGCTGCATTGCCCTTGGCGAGATGCCACAACGCCTTTGCAGCATTTGCCTTCATATACGCCTTTGTCTCAGGGTCCTCGAACTCCCTGCCCCTTGTAGTCGTTCCTGACAATGACGCATTGTGCTGCTTCGATGCGACGATGCCACCATTACTGCCCTTAGCACTGCTCCCGTTAGGCTTTGTGGCCATGGTGGACTGCACCAAATTGTGCATCTCGTTCTTGCTCTGCGAAACGTGTCCAATTGGGTGCCTCGTAACGCCATGCTCCCCTGCGTCCATCAAGTCTGGGATCAACGCCCCACTGGTGCTGTTCTTCTTGTCCATTACCACGGAATGTATGGACATCTTGGACGACGTCACGGCGTATTTGGAGTGCTCCTGCACCGTCTCGAAGGCGAGGTGGCCGACGAGCAGCCGGATCACGTTGTGCTGCGCGAAGGCGTCCTGGCACTTTGGGTGGTTCGCGGCCAGCTCCGAGACGGCCCAGGCCACCATGGCCTGCACCTTCATGGGCCCCTCCTTGAGCACCTTGGCGAAGGCCGTGCACGCCCCGGCGTGGACCATCTGCTCGACGCACTCCGGGTCGCGGCCGAGGAGGCCGACGGCGAGCGCGGCGTTCTCCTGGCCCTCGAGCTTGCCTTCCTTGACCAACCTGAGAAGCGGGGGGACGCCATCCTCCTCGATGATGAGCTTGGAGTACCTTTCATTGTCGCGAGCGAGCGAGACGAGGCTGGCGGCGGCGTCGGCGCGGGCGTCGAGGTTGCCGGTGTAGAGCACGGCGATCTGCTCCCAGATTAGGAAGAGGATGGGCTCGTTCTGGGCGATGGGGGGCAGGCCAATGTGGGCGTCGAAGTCGTCGTCGTCGGAGGCGGAGGAGGAGACGCGGAGGAGCCAGGAGAGGTCGCCGATGGAGTTGTCGAGCTGGTTGGCCATCTTCTTGAAGGACCCGGCCGGGATGATGGTGAAGACGCGGCGGACGACGCCGTGGGCGCGGCACTTGTCGACGAGCGCCATGGCCTTGTCGAGCGCCTTCTCCGTGTCGTCGAAGATGCGTCGGGCGGGCCGCTCGTAGAGGTCGGCGCGCGCCGCCTGGCGGAGCAGCCCCGCCAGGCGCTCCGCCTTGGCCTTGAGCTCCATGCAGTCCTGCCGGAACGTGTACGCCTCGTCCGACCACTTGATCACCTGCTCCGCGAGCTGGATCGGCCTCGCCAGGATCTGCTTCAGGTCGTCCATCTCGCCCGCCCCCGCGACCCCCCTCCCCGCGCCGCCGCCGTCAACACCGAGCCGCAATGGGTGGAGGGTGCACTATCCGGCCAGCCCGTCGCCCGGCCGGGAATCCTATCCCTGCCTCCTCCGCAGGGTGGGAAATGGGGGGAGAATTGAAGGAGGAGGAGAGGGGAGGTGGAGGTGGAGGAGGCGGTGATGGTGGGGACGAGTAAATTTGGAATCGGCCCTGCTTTTTTTTTTTTGGAGCGGCGGGTACTTGGGCTGCGCGTCGCGTGAGCTGGTGGGAGGGCGGAGCCAGCCGAGCCGAGGACGGCAGCGGCAGCAGCCAGCAACGGCCGTGCCTGCCGTCTCGTCTTGGTGCGTTTCGTTCGTTTCCCCCGCTTATATCTGCGGCGTTTTTTCGGCAGGAGAGGCGCGGTGCGGGAGTCAATGCCCCGGGTGTTTTGGGGTGCAGGCTGGCTTGGCTGGGTGCCTGGGTCTAGCTCGAGCCAGCGGCGTGGTGGCGAGGGGGGCTGCTGGTTTGGTGCGGCACCACACGTGGATGGACTCATTATATGGAGCCGTGATGTGCGCCGAGGGGTCCGGCACGTTCTGAAGAACACCCATAAATTTATGAGCAATGCTTCATATAACGGGATAATTTACGTGCTGACATCACCCTACATCAGCACCCTCCGTCCCCACATAATGCTCGCGCACGGCGCGATGTAAGTGCACAAGCGTGGGCCTCTTCTGCACGCCTTGCAACTCGAGCTTCCTCTCACACGCGACAGGTAGTACCCCATACCCATATCTATCTTATTTTTATCAAATTTAATTCATGTGTACTATCTCCGGTACGTGAATAATACTTATATATACTGCACATAATACCTAAGATACATATAGGTATCATGCTATATATATATATAGTATCATCTCTGGTACCATCTCCAACTTAAAAAAACAACTTAGATCTTAAACACATGGATTCATCCACATAGAATAAATAGAAGACAAGAGATCCAATTTTAGCAACAACGAAGTTAGAGACGCCATCTCTAGCAAGGTACCTCTTCTACACCAGTTTCGCTTGTAGGTGAGGACCATAGTGTGCCTATCACGACCATCGACCCTCTAGTGGTTGCTCTTCATGGTGGCTGGCACCATATTCTCGATGCTTCTGCTACTTGCGGCCTGCTTGCTCTAACTTTGTCCGGCATCGCCTCGTCTCCATACATAGTTGTCAAGTTGCTATGGCAAAAGAGCTTGTATGAGACAGGGATAGACGAGGGAGAAAGATGCTTTTAGGTGTGAGGGAGAAATGAAGAGATAAGATAAATGTATGGTTGTAGATGGATGTCCAGCTGTTCGCACGCATGGGGAAGATAGGAACTGAAGTGCTCATATATCAGCTAGGAAGCCGATGACGCTCCAAACAGAGTATGCGATGAATAGTAAGGAGTGAGATATGATCTTCCGAAGGTACGAGATCCAATGACCATCGATGATAGTACCGTTAGTACTAGTCTCAATAGATCGGACTAAATTAAGACAGTATGAGACTGATGCTAACAACACTAAAACGGTGGAGACTAGATCGGACGTAATGACAGAGGGACCGGGTGAACCCATTGGCTGTGGGTCCGATGCAGACGTATAAGTAAACTTGTCGGCTAGCTATGTCGATGGGGAAAATAAAACCTGCTAAATCTCGATGCTAAATCTAACAAAACCAGATTGATCGCTAATGGATTAATCACAAACAATAAGATATATATATGTGTATTGGCTGAATAGTTGATACGTTAGGCGTGAGGCACGAGGTAAGGATAACTCATCGGCTAACCACTCCGATGAATGTCGCGTGAGAACCTATCGACTCATGGCTCGATCTACCGTCATTAGTCTAGAAGGTTAGACCTAACCGATGTAGCATGAGACCGATGACGATAGAGGGAAGCTAATGAGCAAACAGGCCTCATGCGAGTGTGATGCGGTATATCCGATTGGACTAAGAGGTTGAATCTAATCAATATAGCCTTAGACAGAACGAACACACCAGGATAGTGGCCCTGCGTCGAGAGCTAGAATCCGTCGTTAAAACCTAGATAAATTAGGATAGTGATGTGCCAAGATTGAATTGATCTATGTTGGATGCTTTAGAAGGTTCTAGGGGTATATATTTATACCCTAAAGTTAGAAGAGTCCGACGCGGTTACAAACAACCTTCGAACGTTATTTCTTAAACATAAAAGGAAGCTATTTCTAAGAAGTTAACAAAACTAATTAGATTTACCTATTTTATAAGATATATTCTATAGAGATAAATTACCATGCCGTAGTTTTCATAGCTCCTCTTTAGACTTGATACCATCTAGATAACCTTCCGTCTTTGACTGGACCAAATCCATGTTCAATCCATTTGATTGGTGCTTTTACTGTATCAATCGGCTTCCTTCCATAAGCTGATTGGTTTCTCCTCCATTAGTCGATCCTGTTTATGGGTTTACCAAATTTTGACGTTAACACTAGCCTAAAGCCAACGAGCAATCTGAGCTCATTAATTGTGTTGTCCGGATAGTACACTGGTGCCTAGTTTTTCTGATAAATTATACAATGTTATTAAGAGAAAAAAATGATTTACACAATTAAATCGTATTTACTTAGAATTCAGGTCTAATAACTTAGGAATAACAACAACAACAAAATACTAAAAAACTAACATTCGATTTTCAAGTGACTAATGATCCTTCTCATGCCAAAAAAAAACTGCAATGAGTTGAATTTAGTACTCAACCTGAACTCCTACACCCATTACCCGGGTTCCATTCACCTCTAAATCGGTTCCATCACCAACCTACCACCCTAGCCCTACCATTGGTTGGAACCAATTGATATAGTGTCTTGTCGATGTCATCCAGTGGTGGCAGAGAAGAAGGAGAGGTCCTCTCCAACGTGAATTGCCACTGCACTAATGACATCGAACATGGACACTTCAGGTCCAGCGGTACCTAGGCCCTACATTCAATGTCATGCCCCATCCGTTGCTGGCACCACCAACTAGCTAGCCATCAAGCTACCAATGTTACTCCTCACTATAGCTGCCTTGCTCACCAAAGAGATCATAGAACTATCTATTAGGTCAGATCTAGCCACTTCTATCGCCACCGACGTCGCTAAACGAGCCTGCCATAGTCCCTTATGGCTACAGCTGCCTTGCTCACCCAAGAGGCTCTACATCTAGTCATTATGCCATATCCATTAACCTCAAACACCTATACCAATAATCCTGCCATTGACCTAGTTTTCTATCGCTGAGTTTTAGACCACAACAGGGCCTAGCCGGTGTTCAACCGGAACTGGGTGAGAAGCCCACTGCATGGCATCTGCGATAAATTCCTTTTTTTTTTCTTAGTACTTAAATTTTTTCTTTCACATCAAACACCTAGAAGACGAGAAGTTTTCTATTGACACAATCAAGGTAAGTGACATTACACTACTAGTGTGTAGTGCGATCAATGGCAGTAACAGCCTTCCTTTTAATGAATGCATGGCAAAGGAAAGAAAAAAAAGGACAAAATGACTACGAATGGAGATTTTAATTCACCCAAAATTAATCCCTAGCATTCAATCTGGCAACATATAAATTCTAATATTAGATATTTGCAATCAATATTTAATTTTCACATGGACAAAGCCGAATTTGATAAAACATGAGAAGTTAAGGATGGAAAATAAATCTGCAGGCTGCAGCCAAGTGGACACAAAAGGGAGAGTGCAACTGTAACAGTGTAACAGACTTGGTTATTCCAGCACTCTAATTGTCCTCCCATACCTCGTTGTTTACTCCCAAGTCCCCACCAAAGAATGGTGGCATTTGATACCGTTCCTTAATTCACACACAAAAAAGACGCATTTTTTGGGAAGTATGGTCATGGACACCAGCAAAACTGCCGCCATTCCGGATCGCACGTAGTACCAACAAGCTGTAGAACTTCAGGGCGAGCAGAGCAGCATTTCGTTGTCATCGCACCCAATTGCAAACTTTTCTTCACGGCAAAAAAAATGCAAGTGTCGCATTGTCAGTGTCGTCGTCTCATGCACCAACCGAACAGAAAGAACACGGTATGGGAAAAAGAAAGTTCCCACATGCTGGTACAGCTTGTAGTATAAATGGTTTTAGGTTATTGTTCTACACCAAAATGCTCTCAATTTCATAGATCCATATGGCGCCAGGATTACTCCCAACTATTTCTCCAAACACTAATCACGTGTTCAAACAGCTGTTGATTTATATTTTTGACTTCTTGGGAAGGGGAAAAAACAACTGTTTGATTTGTTCGTGCGGTCCTCTTCGATTTCACAATTATTGCAAGAATCAGTCGACTTAACAGCGAGCGGATTCTTTGTCTCCAACTAAATTAAAGTACTGAAACCGTCATTGCTGTTTCAGGTGTCAAGACTCAAGACCCAGCAGGGCATTTGGAGCAGAGCTTGAAATGGTCTTCATGCCAACCTGGTCAACGCAAGCAATGGCTGCAAGCTGCAACCTGCACAGTGTGCTGGTAATAGAATGGACTTGGTCAGTTCAAGATCTCACTCACTTGCCATTCACCAGCTGACCGAGTAGCCTGTCAAGTGTCAACCACGCACGCGGCTGATCGATTCCTCTGTTCGATCGTGTTGACACTGTGACACTGGACCGACGGTGCCGGCGAAGATGATGACAGCAGTAGCGGGGACAATGCCCAGGTAGGTGTCTGATCTCTGCGAAGCGAAGAACAACTGGGAGAAAGTTCAGGAAGCGGAGAAGACGACGAACGATCGATCAATCTGGTCTTGCTTCTTGCTTTCTGCGGCGGGGGAGAAGACAGACATTGCCACAGCAGATGACTGTTTCTGCATTGCTGATAAGCTGATAACTCAACACAATCTAGAGTTGAAACCTAAATATTTTAATAACTGTTTTATAATCATTTTTATTAATTAGAGATCTTCATATATATCTCAATCACTTCTTATTTCTCTCTACATATTAATAATTTTCTTTTATCTCTCTTCATATTATTATCTTAATTTAAAATTCCACTGACTCTGAGGTTCTTCTTTGGATATGATTAAACCATCTCAATTAATGTTAAACAAGTTTTTTGTTAATTGATGCTACCTCTATTAGATCGTGTATATTCTCGTTCTGAACTCGAATCATTCTTATAATGTAGCATACGTATTTTTCAATACTCAACTGTTAAACATAACATCTTTTTATAGACCAACATTATACATTATATTCCATATAGTATAGCGTTCTTTAAAACTTACCTTTTATCTTTTATAGTATTCTCTTATCACAGAGGATGCCAGATACTTGGCGCCAATTCAATCAGCTCGCTTTGATTCTATAGTTAACATCCGCATCAATATCCCTATCCATCTATAGCATTGATCATAGATATTGAAAAATATTCTTCTTAGGTACTAGCTGGCCTCTTAAACTCACATCTCCCATCTCGTGTATGATAGTGCCAAATTCACACATCAAGTATTCAGTCTTAGTTCTCGTTTCCCTAAAACCTTTAGACTCAAGAGTCTGCCGTCTGTTCGTGCCAAGGTCCCTCGCGTGCCCCGACGCGAACACACCAGATCGCCTGAGAGGTTTGCTTAGCTTCAGTGCAGGCCGATCGGCTTTTCTGCGTGGCTTGAGGTACGCGCGCCAAGGGTCGTGGGGTTCGATCGGCTCTGGCACGTCGGTACGGGTGCGGGCGTGCCAATCAATTTAACACTGCAATTGACAAGGAAGTGAGACGAGCAGGTCCGTCGGACAGTGGGCCAATATAGGCGCTTGCTATCGACTGGCTGCCGATAGGTTGATTGGCTGGAGAGCCGATGTAGACAGGTGTCGACAGGGAATCGGCCGCAGAGCCGATGCAGGAAATAGGGTGTACTCAGAGGATAGCAAGGCACACAGGATCCCTCCGGATAGCCGAACAGTAGTTCATCGGCTGGAAAAACCGATGAAGGCACATGCGGGCTGGCAAGGAATATTATTAAAAAGGCACGGGCTGTAAAACCGATGCCGCTTCGGATATGATAGCGCCATTAACACCGAACCTCGAAGATCAGATATAACCGAGACAGTACGAGGCTGAGACCAGTGGCGATGATACGGAGGATGCCGGATCGGCTATGCTGAAGCAAAGATAGGAACGAACCCATCGGCTAGCTGAGCCGATGAGGGATGCCTCTCTGAAGGCGGATGCGTATTGGCTGGGAGACCGATACGCTCGGCGTTACGTGTCAAGGGACACCTCTAAAGGCTGATGCGTATCGACCGAGGGGCCGATGCGCTGGGCGTGAAGCTCATGGATAACTCATCGGCTAGCACTCCGATGATACACCGTATAAAAAAAACTATAAGCCTGAAGCTTGATATACCGTCGGCAGCCCCGTAGGTCGAACCTAACCGATGCAGCACAAAATTGACGATGACAGAGGGAGCTTAACAGGCCGATAGGCCCCGCACGGACGTGATACGTCTGATCAGCCTAAGAGGTCGAACCTAACCGATATAGCCTTAGACAGAGCAGAACATATCGAGATGGTGGCGGGACTTACCCCTTCACCGAAGATCGGACTTAACCGATGCAGCCCCGCGTCGAGAGCCAGAACCCATCGATAAAACCTAGATGAACTAGGGTGGCGATGCGCCGAGATTGTATATTGATCGAGAGATATCTTACATGTTTTCAGTGGGTCTATATTTATATCCTGGATTTACAGATAGAGTTCGACGCGTTTATGACCATCGGACGTTATTTCCTAATAAGAACAACGGAAAATACCTCTAAATAAGTTAACTAACTAACTAAACCTTCCTAATTAAATAAGATTACAATTTACAAAGATAGAACATCCTGCCGTGGAGTCCACGGCTCTTTCGCAAACTCGGTTTTATCTGAGTAATCTTCCAATTTGGAACTGAGTCTTCTTTCGCTACAACCCGATCGACTTTTCTATTGTAGCAATCGGACCTTCTTTTTACTCAAGCCGATCTTTTTCCTACCTCTCCTCGGGCTTCTCGGACTTAAGCCCGATTGGATAATTCCTTGTCTTCAAACCGATCCAATCTTCTACTAATTTGATCGGCTTCTCTACAGTTTTGATCTGCTTTGTCTCACGAGCAACTAGTATCTTCATCGTCCGATCCTGTTTACAGGCTGAATCAAATTCTAGCGTTAACACAAGGCCAGCGGCCCACATGCATACCTTGTTGTCCCACGAGAGAATGATCAAGTGATGCTGGCCCTAACTTGTCGCCCTCACGAGAAATGTGCTGGCCCATGTGCTGCATTGACCCATTATGCCACAATCTCAGGAGCAACCATATTCCTTTGTTGACCCAAGTCGTCTGCCTACACGTTGCATGGGCCCATGGCCATGCTACACCTTGCCTAGCCTAGAGTTGCCTCTTTTCATCCCATGATAGGCCCAAATTTTGACATTTTGAGTTGGAACATCTGTGGACTCAACCGACCAATGTAGCAAGACATGGTCAGAGAAATAATTTGTCGTCTACCCGCACATCGTTTTCCTACAAGAAACAGATATGGCAAACATTGAACTGGTGCTAATTGCAAACTTAGGAGGAGGGCATTTATGGGCTTTCAAACAAAAGCCTACCTAAGGAAGAAGAGGAACTCAGGGGATCCTATTATCTAGAATGATGACCTCATCGAGTTGACAAACTTTACAACCAGCACCTTCAGCCTCTTGGCCACAGTAACAATAAAGGCATGCCAAACCACCTTTCTAGTAACAACGGTGTGTGGCCCAACTCGAGACAACGCCAAACCACAGTTCCTACAAGAGCTTCGTGACATCAAACTAGATGACCGTTCAAGATGGTTGATGGCAGGGGACTTTAATATCATCTATGGAGTGGTGGATAAAAACAACAATAAGCTGAATCTATGCCAGATGACCCTATTCAAAGACACCCTTAATGCCTACAAACTAAAAGAGATTATGCTCTAGAACAGGTGCTTCACCTAGAGCAACGAGAGAGACAACCTAACCTTGGTAAAGTTGGATCGCTTCTTTTGCAATGTAGCATGGGACATCATCTTTGAGTTGCATCTTTTGCACACAATCTCTAGTTCACTTTCAGACCATTGCCCACTCCTCTTTCTAACCAAGGCGAAGCCCAAAAGACAAAGATCTTCTGTTTTGAGAACTTCTGGACTTGGTTGCCAGGGTTCTAGGAGGTTGTAGCTTAGGCTTGGAATGCAAGAAAACCCTATCATGAACCGTACCATATACTACATTGATTGGACAAAACAACAGTCAGATTAAGAAAGTGGAGTAGGAACCTACTATCAAACGCAAGGCTTCAGCTCCATATGGCCCTAGAAATCATCTTGAGGCTTGACATTGCAAAAGAGCATAGGCAACTAGCACCCTAAGAGCTGCAGGCAAGAAAAAGCCTATAAGTGCATGTAATGGGCTTGGCAGTAATTGAGTGGGCTCACAAGATATAGGCATCAAGAATCATCAATCTTAGAGAAGGGGACACAAATACAAAATTTTTCCACCTAAAAATGAATGCTAGGAAAAAGAAAAACTTCATCCAAAGGCTTATGCAAGGACACTTGTGGAAGCTCAAGCATGAAGACAAAGCAGCTATCATAAACAACCACTTCTCCTCCATCATGACACTGCCTAGACCACATACCATGGACTTCAACTGGGATGCTATGCCAATTAACACAATGGATTTGTTGACCATCGATGCACCCATCATGGAAGAGGAAGTTAAGATGGCCTTGAGCCAACTCTCGTCGTATAAAGCACCGAGGCTAGATGGCTTCATGGGTGCCTTCTACAAAGCATGGTGGGAAACTATGAAACACGACATAATGACCATCCTACACTCCTTCACAAACCTACGAAGCAATAGTCTGGAACTGCTCAACATGGCAAATGTGGTGCTAATCCTCAAAAAGAAAGGAGCTGACAGTGTTGCATACTTTAGGTTGATTAGCTTAATTCACGGAGTGGCCAAATTGATATCCAAGATCCTTACACTACACCTCCAACCTTTCATGAACTTGCTTATTAGCCAAGCACAAAGCATCTTTATAAAGAAGATAAGTATCTATGATAACTTCATGTATGTCCGTAATTTGGCAAGAAGGTTCTACCCGACAAATTCGATACCGTCCAATAGGACTACCTTCTAGACCCTTTGCAAAAGAAATGTTTCCCTACGAGGTGGAGGAATTGGATCACCAATATCCTAAGGAGCTCCTCCACACATGTTCTTCTAAATGGTACGCCGAGCAACCCCATTAAGCTTGAAAGGGGCTGAGGCAAGGTGACCCGCTCTCCCCACTTTTCTTTATCCTAGCCATCTACCCTCTACACCAAATTCTTGAAAAAAATGATATACCAAAGATACCTTGCTCCGCTTAATGGGAAAATTGTGTTGTTCCAAATCTTCCTATATGCGAACGACGCAACCATCTTCATCCAACGAAGTGCACATGACATGAGAAATCTAGCTAGCATCCTCTCATCCTTCGATGAAGTCACTAGGCTACACACCAACATGCACAAAAGTCAGAGCGCGCTAATCTGCTGCATGAATAGAGATCTGTAGGACATCCTTACCATCTTCCTAGCTAGCGTCACCCATTTCCTGATGAAATACCTAGGGCTATCATTGGAGATGTCAAAACTAAAAAAAGGTCCACGTCCAGGTGCTGATTGACAAGTGCCGCATATGACTCATGCCATGGCAAGGAAAGATGATGACATCAACTGGTAGAATGACCCTAACAAATTCAATGCTTACAAAACCACCCATCTACCACCTCATGGCCCTAAAAGTGCTAGATAGAACCCTAAGCGCAATAGATAAGATAAGGAGGAAATTCCTTTGGGTAAAAGGAGAAGACAATTTGGGAGAAAAATGTAAAGTGAATTGGGAGAGAGTCTGCAGGACAAAGGCCTAGGAGGGTTGGGAGTCCTAGACCTAAATTGTTTCTCCAGAGCTTTAAGATTAAGATGGTTGTGGTTCGAATGGGTAGCCAACCCGGTGCCTTGCGACTAGATAGATAGAAACCTCTTCGTAGCAGCAACAATGATAACTCTAGGAGATGGAAAGACTACAAACTTCTGGCACTCCAACTGGATAGAAAATAAAATGAACAAGACAATAGCACCGGCAATCTATGCGTCCTTAAGACAGAAGAACAAATCGGCCCAAGAAGATTTGTCCTTCATTGCTTGGATACGCGACATACGCCTGCTACAAATCATGTCTACAGAACATCTTCAATAGTATGTTGAGTTGTGGACAATGATCAAATGAGTAGGCCTACTAGGATTGCAATGAGACACTATTGTTTCGAAGCTCATAGCAAACAATGAATACACAGTTAAGTCTGCATATCGATTACACTTCATGGGGGCAGTAGGAACAACCTTTAGCCAGACAATCTGAAAATGCTGCCCCCCAATGCAAGTTCTTTAGGTGGCTGGTACTCTAAATCTGAGTATGGATGGTGGATAGACTATAGAAATGAGGATGTTAGAATCAACAGTTTTGTCCTCTATGTCATACCACTCAAGAAACGACGATGCACCTCCTAACAAAGTGCAATTTGTTAAGAAGAATCTAGACGAAAATCCAACACTGGGCTCACCTCAATTTATAAATCCAAGAATAGGACCAATGCACGACAGTGGAGGAGTGGTGGCACCAACTGATTCACATGCCGTAAAACCCAAAGAAATCACTAATCGCTAATCATCCTAGTTGTTTGGGAGTTGTGGCACGAATGAAATGCTAGGATTTTTTGACACATTGCTACCACGCCTACCTCTATAATCGCTAAGATAAAAGAAGAGGCCACGGCATGGGTAAAGGCAGGAGCGACAAACCTAAAGAAGCTAGACATATGAGAAGATATCCTGTAATCCTTCCCCTTTTGTGGACGCTTTTCTTTTGAGCATCGCCTTGTAAATATTTTATATAATTTGTTCTTGCTCAAAAAAAATATATATATAGGGCAAAGCTTTTGCCCCTCTTTTTTTTTTAAAAAAAAGATATTGCAAGCCTAAGTCACATGGGATTCTTGGCATCACTTATGTAAAAGAATGTAAATGTCATAATTTCAGGGGTGCTATATGCAAAAATGAAGGAGTGGTAGATCTTAGCCTTGGCTCTCCCATCGGACGGTCGACATGAGCGTGAGTGGTGGTGCGGCCGTCCGCACCGGGTTCGCCTCTCGCCGGCGGCTTGGACGGCCGGAGATTCGCATGTAGTGTTCTCCATACTATCGGCAACGGCAAAACCGTCGCGGCGGCGCCGGACGAAGCGGGTGTCCTGTCGGTGGTCGGCGTCCGGGTGGGGATTGGGGAACCCTCGCGGCGGCGGGGATGGTGAAGATAGTGACGTACAACATGAACGGGCTGCGGCCGCGGGTGGCGCAGCATGTCTCGCTCCGCCGCCTCCTCGACGCCGACATCATCTGCTTCCAGGTTCGTTCAATCGCTCACCCCTACCTTCCCACCGCTCTCCGCGCACCATCTCATGCCTTCCAGTTAGTCTCATCATGTGTATAAACCCTAGCTGTTGTAACTGTTTGGTAGGCTACTACTTCAGTGATTCACTCACCGCAGTTCACCACCATTGATGCAATCGATCGCATTATTATGTTTAACGATATGCAAATGCGCTAATTTAGCATTGTGTTGCCATAGCCGCTTGATTTCATAGAAGTTCAGAGCGTGTAACATTTGTTGCTTATTTTCTCTGAACTGATAAAAGGGAGCTGTTCTGTGTTGGAAGCTGTACATTTGTTGTGAAATGTTCACTCATGCTGCACGTGCACTCGCTATATGAATTGAGTTAAGCCCGCCACTCAGTAGAGCTGACTAAATTGGTGTGATGTATTTTAGGAGACAAAATTGTCGAGGCAGGACTTGTCTGGGGATGTCATCATGGCTGAGGGATATGAGGCTTTTATTTCATGCAACCGTTCATCAAAAGGGCATGGAGCATACTCCGGTGAGTTGTTATGGAGTCATGATGATTAACCAGCATATGCCCATTGACTAATTTGGGATCTCTTAGTGATGCACAGTTAGTTGGAGTTGTTTTTCAATCAGTTGATTTATTGATTAAGCTATTTTGAATGTTGTGTCACGAAGTGTAAGTTTCTGTACTTAACTCTATTGTAGGTGTTGCCACATTTTGCCGTGTAACATCAGCTTTTTCCAGTCAGGAGGTTGCTTTACCAGTAGCAGCTGAGGAAGGCTTTACTGGATTACAAGAGACTGCAAAAAACAGTAAAACTATTGGGGGTTTTGTTCTTGTGACTCCTGTGGAAGAGGAAGGTCTTGGTGAAGTTACAAGAGAAGAGCTGCTTAAGGTGGACAACGAGGGATGCTGTGTCATTACTGATCATGGACATTTTGGTTGGTCTCTTGTTCCCTTGAAATGCAGACAACATAAATGGCATGCAGCATGCTGATGTTTATTTGTTGCACATTTGATTTCTTCTCTTTATGTGATGATATTTACTGCACCATTTCTGCAGTTCTTTTTAATATATATGGCCCAACTGTTGAAGAAGATGATACAGAATGAGTTCGCTTTAAGCTACTATTTTACAAGATACTGCTGGTACTTTGTGTGCATTTCAGTCAGTGTGTAAATTTTTGAGGAATAGTTCCATGATTGATTGATCTCTGCCAATGTTAATAGCTTAGTGCAGCGTTCATCACATGTACTCTGATTTTATTCCTTCTTAATGCAAAATGTGCATCACTCCTGTGTTTTCCTTAAAAACTGTTAATAGCTTAGTTAAGGGACTGTTTATACTATCTTCGCCTTGTATCTTCTTCCAATATCTTCTAGAGAAGGTGGGAACATTTGTTGGCTCTTGGGAAGAGAGCTTTCGTTGTTGGTGATTTGAATATTGCACCTGCTTCTATGGATAGGTGTGATGCCCCATCTGGATTCAAGAAGCAAATGTAAGTTCATCTCCTTTTTGAGATTTACTTGGACCATGATGGAATCTCAAGTCAAAGTTTTGCTGAACTTGCACGATTTTAAGACATGAAAATAAACTGAATAACCTTGGCACTATTACTAGATGTATCAATTTGTTTCATAGGAACATTTCATTTAATATGATCTGGTGATAATTTTCTTTGAAAGAATTTTGTTAAGAATATCTGCTGTTGAGGGCTGTCACAGGTATAGAGTGAGTCAACATCACATGAGATGCAAAATTTTATCATTTCAAGCGAAGTTCCATGCACAGGCCACATGAACATAGAGCTACCTCTGCTTTTGCCTATAATGACTTGATGCATCTTGCAGCACGAAGACTTCAAATTCATGTTCAGTTGAAATTATTGGTAAGTGAAGCTTGAAATTCATGTTTGAACTTGGCCTTCCACTTGTGATGAGTGCACTAGTCTGATGTGCTAGATACATCAATCAATTATTTATCCTCTCTTTAGAGTACTCTAATCATGAAGCCAGTGAGGAATGACACAAGTTATTTTATTACCCTTTCCCTAATTCAAGGTTTCGGAAATGGTTGAGATCCATGCTGAGAGAACATGGAGGTCCATTTTTAGATGCTTTCAGATCAAAACACCCTGAAAGGTATTGAAAGCCCTCTTCCTTTGTTGCCTGCTTGTGTGCTTATCCAACCAATTTTAATTTTTGTTATAATTCTAGTTACTCGATGGCCACAGGGTAGGTGTGTATTTCCCTGTAAACAATTTCTTCTGAAATTTAAGAGCTACTGTGTATGTGGCCCATTATTGAGGCTTAGAAAGCATGTCTTATATTTGTTTATGGAACAATTATCTTCTCTTTATAAGATTAACAACTATAGCAGACACGCAGAATTACTTGCTAGCCATGTACCTTGATATTCTAACCTTGTTGCTTTTATCTTATGCAGAGCAGGAACTTATACCTGTTTTAATCAAAAAGTTGGAGCTGAAGTATACAATTACGGTTCTAGAATAGATCACATTCTCATTTCTGGTGTCTGCTTCCATCATTGCGGTTCTAGGGAGGACCATAGCATTTTTTCCTGCCATGTGGAAGAATGTGAAATTATGGATCATTTTAGAAGAGGAAATTGTGAAAATATGTCAATGTATAGAAAAGTCGAAAGTTTTCTTTTCAGGACTTGCAGCATCACATTAGAATGATTCACTATATTACATTGTCCACAGGTGGAAAGGAGGGAGAAGTAGTAAGCTAGAAGGATCAGATCATATTCCAGTTTATATTGTGCTGAATGAGACGCCTCAACTTCCAGTTCATAACACTCCTTCATCAGCTGCTAGATATCTTCCAGAAATCCGTGGACAGCAACAGAGTATAGGTGAGCAACTTTTTTATGTTCCTACTTAAGTAATAAGATGACTTTAAATGTTCAGTTTATCATAGCATATAACTTGTGAAGGCAGCCGCTCCTGGCCTTATTTGATAGTTTAGTATGAGTATATACTTGCGTGCATATTGAAGTAATACTGCTTGTGTGCGCATTATGCTGACCAATTGTGTTTTCCAACATGCAGTATCGTTCCTAAGGAAAGGTATAGTTTATGAACATAAAGATGCCACATATTTAAATATGTCCATGCATAGAGCAGATGAAGGCTGCTGTGGCAATGGCTTGGAAAGCAAAGTTATATATAAGGAAGAACCATCAACTGATATAGCCAAATTTTCTGAAGGTAACGACCTTCATAGTGTCATCAAGCGGAAAAATCATGATCAATTGTTAAATGAAGGTTCAAGTGGCAACTCCCATAATAGCACTGCAACATTTCTGGGAACACAAAGTAGAAAAGCTTCCTTTTCTTGCAGCAAGGCTGTGTCAAACAAGAAAAACAAATATAACTTATCTTCCCAACCAACAATCAAGTCATTTTTTCAACAACCAAAGTAAAAGCCAGGAGATGGCCATACCAATAGCCTAGTTACTCTGCCAGATACTTTGCATGGTATGAATGAATTACATGATCTAAAGAATGACTGACTGCCAGAAAGCCTCTAGTGTACAACTCCAGCAACCGAAGATCAGGGTAACTCAAATGTACCTTGTTCGCTTTCAACAGATAAATGCAATGACGCAACACTGGAGTGGCAAAGAATACGGCAGAGAATGAAGATGACCCTATCACTTTGCAAAGGACATCGTGAACCTTTCATTCCAAGGTCCGTGAAGAAAGGCTCCAATATTGGTCGCCTATTCTATGTCTGTGCCTGTGCTCAGGTATTCAACTTCAGAATTGACTGCTCAGTTCACATCTGAGGAACAACCATAAAGGAGGTTCATTTTGATAGAGTATGAAAAGCATTGGCATTGTGTTGTAACCACCATCTGTTGTCTATGACAGGGACCTGCATCAAACCCAGAAGCAAATGGTGGTCACTTTCAGTGGGCCACTGTAAAATCTAAAGAGAATGCCGGTGACTAGTTTCTTTTTTATTGCATAGGTGAAACACTCACTGTAAGTATTTACTTCCATACTGTACGTGGTGATGCTTTTATTGGACAATTTAATTTAATTAAGTGCTAACTTCTGGTTTTTTCCCCAGTAGCCTGAACATGTGTCACTTGTTTCCATGAACTGATGAAATGCTGACGTTTTTTTCAGGAGCACGCTAGTATTTGAGTCAGCAATTCAGCATTAATCTCTAGTTATGCATTACGCAGGTACATAATTTAACCTTGTGTTTAGTTTAGATGGCTACCATGGCCCCCTTTGTTGTTTACATATAAGTAAAACAATCAAAATGTGGTCTTGTGTTGTTTGGTTACCCATCAAATGAAACCTTGGAGCCTTCTCATAGTTTTGTTTGCTTGGGTTTGGCTTAAGGCTGCAAGTGGGGTGGGCCTGCAACTAACCCGCTGGGCTAGCCCGCCTCACTTACCCTCTAACCCACTTTTCTGTAGCCCAATACAACTTATGTGGGTTGATGCAGCTGCCCACAATGGCCCAGCAGCACCATAATGACCCACTTAATTTGGAGGCCACCTACGCACGCGCACGCAACAGAGGAGGGGAATGAGTTGCGAGATTCGAGGAGTGCCGCCGGCTGCCGCTCCTCATGGTGGTGGTGCCGTCTCCTCCGTCTCTCCCCGTGACCTCGCAGTCCTCAGCCACCACCGCCGCTGCTGACACGCCGTCCGACAATGCCTGTCATGGCTGTGCCTGTCTTCTTCTTGGCTGACCTCCATGACCAGTCATGGTGGCGCTGTCACCGGTCATGACATCCACTCTGCCGCCGTTCGTGGCACCCTCTCCACCACCCATTTCACTTCCTCCTTCATCACCGCTGCTTGCTACGGCTCCTACCAGATCGGTTTCTACATCAAGCCCATCGGCTTCTACACAGGTGAATTCTTGAATCATTATTTTGGTGATGCAATGATCTTTCCCTGTTATTATTACTAAATGAATGAATTTTCTATAACTACCATAAAAGCTGATTGTGTTAAGGAATAGAAGAAACGAAAGGTAGCCTTACAAGAGGTTTTGAGTGGCTTAAATTCAAGGGTTTCTCTCACAGCTGATATGTGGAAGTCAATAAAAGGCTGGGTTATTTGTGCATTACTTGTCACTTCATAGATGATAAGTGGAACCTGAATAAAAGGATAGTTAAGTTCAGTCTTGTTGACATGCCCCACGACAGCAAAACTATGTTGAGTGCAATGCTAAAGGGTATTAAAGATTGGCATATTGAACAGAAGTTATTTGCTATTTCATTGGACAACGCTTTGGTAAACAATTGTTTTGTGAGTTCTTTGAAAGAAAATTTTGTTGAGAGTAATTTGCTGCCCTGTAAAGGTGATCTCTTTCATTTTCACTGTGGTGCACATATAATCAATCTTATTGTTCAAGATGGACTTGATGAATTAAGTGGTGCAATTGATAAAATAATGGAGAGTGTAAGGTATGTTAGGAATTGGCAAGCTTGCAAGCAACGATTTAAAAAAATGATTGATCAAGTGGGCTTACCTTGGATGAAGCGCCCCTTAGTTGATGTGCCCCATCGGTGGAATTCAACATACCTTATGCTAACATCAGCCTTGCCATATAAGAGGGCCTTCAAAGCTCTAGCCCAGTAAGACACTCAATATGTACATCTGCCTTCGGATAATGAGTGGAATTTGGCTAGGAAGCTTTGTTTCATGTTAAAAACATTTCATACTGCCACAGAAGTTATTTCAGGTTCAAAATATCCAACTGCCCATCAATACTTTCATCAATTTTGGGACGTTAAGAAACTATTGGAGTTGGAGTCCTTGAATTCACACCCTATCATTGCAAATATGGTTTATCAAATGAAAGGAAAGTTTGACAAATATTGGAAGCTTGTCATTCTTGAAAATTTGCACACCTGTGATTCTTGACCCTAGATTTAAATTGCACTTTCTTGAGTATCGTTTGAGGCAAGGTTTTGAGAAGACAGAAGCTGATATATACCTTGAGAAGGTTGACAGTACAATTCCTGGCCTATTTGCTGAATATTCCTCAAAGATGGGTAACATGCAAGCAAGTCCAATTATTGACATAACTGCTGATGGAAGTAGTCCCTGGTCTGACTGGGGGGAACATGTTAGTGCAGAAAACAGGAGAAGAGCAAATGAGCTTGACAAATATCTGGAAGATGAATTGGTATCTGTTGGTGGTGATTTTGACATCTTACAATACTAGAAGATATTTTCCTTCAAATATCCTGTACTTGCTCATATGGCACGTGATTTATTGGCAATTCCAGCATCAACTGTGCCATCGGAATCTGCATTTTCCACTGGATCAAGGGTTATAGGTGATTATAGAAGTAGTCACACTAGCAAGACAGTAGAAACTTTGATGTGTCTTGAAGATTGGATTAGAGCAGAAGGTACTCATTTTCTCTCGTCATAGTAATTTTGTAACCTCTGATATTATGAATAATTTTCTAACTCATTGTCTCTTATCATATTTGCTCAGATGCCACTATTTTAGGCTGTACTGAAACTGATAGTGATGAGGATGAAGATCTCTAACTAACTCCTTCAGGTGGTCTCCTTTTTACTGATTTGTTATTCTAACGTTGCTATGTAGATCATTGAGTATTTGTGTTTGGTAAGAAAATAAAGTACTAACTCTTTCAGTCCAAATGAGCAACTGTGTTGGTTTCTTATTGTACATAAAAACTCAATGTATTACCTGATGATCTGACATGATGTAATTCCCTCCTGGTTGTATCATGTGTGAGATTTAGTCATCTGTTTCTAACCATGAATTTGCTAGTACCATCTTAATATATAATCTCCTCAACAATACTCTGATCTTGTACTACTTGAATACTTGATATTTGAAGCTAGCCTAGTATCTTGTATGTATATATACTAGTCTACTGTCTACTAATGTTCTGTTTTTTAACTTGCAGAATCTCAAGACCTTGTTCACCTTGGGAGCTGTCGTTAGTGTTCATGTTCTCACGATATTTGATGCTAGAATTTATAGTGTTAGCTTTGACTGATTGACTGCAGATCATAGAACAATATCTTAGTAGGATGAGAACTTGTCATATGTATTTTGAGTTGCATGGGAACCACCGTTTGTAATTTGTACGCCATAATTAATGCCATCTGATGCCACTCCAATTATCCTTAGTCTGTTAAAAGTGTATATTTTACGGCACTTTAATCTTGTTTGTAATTTCTAATTTGTTGAGAATTTTCATCCACTTCCATGTTACTTTACAATCGCGCGCAAGCATATGCATTTGCTAATAAAGCTAATTAGTAACTGATTTGTCTGGTGCTTAAACTATTTGGTGTGTAGTGGGTTGATTGGCGGGTCAGCTAAACCCACCAAACAAACCCAGCGGGCAGGACAACCTGATGTGGGTTGCCTCCAGAATTACTTGCGAGCGATGCGGACGTGGGGCGCGCCACCGCAACCCACCCCACTTGTGGATGTTTTAATTGAAAACTAGCTGATAATGAAATCAAGTGAAGTTAATCATGTATTACTCCCTCCCGTGTCCCTAAATATTTAAATATTGGATGTTTTGGACAAAATTTGATCTCTCTTTTAAAACTTTGACTATTAATAATTTCTAAGATATTTAGTTTAAAAAATAAAAAGGTATTCGTATATTTGCTTTGAAAAATACTATCGTATATTATAAAATTATTAGATTATATAAATTTATTTTAATATAAAATTTATAATCATAATTTAAAAAGTTTGAAATGTTGTTCTAAGTCAAATATTTATGAATGAAGGAGTAATACATTATATTGTTCTGTTGTCATTGTGAGAATTATGCACTTGAATCGTGTTTCTGTTGCCATTATGGCATCATTAAGCATAGTTTGGGAGATATTGTTGCTGGTTCTCTTTCTGTTCAATTTTTGCCCTTTCGCCTATGTTATTCTGGATCTGAACTCTTTTATGGGGTTACATGGGTCTATATCTGAGAGGGTCTTGGGCCTCTTGCCGGCTTGGCTCTTACGGATATGGCTATTGTAGGGCATTATGCTAGTCCATGCCCACATGGTAGGCATGATTATCGTAAGCTAATTACTTGAATAGCATTGCACCGAGCAACCAACTATCGTTGCATGATTCAAAGGTTTTGTTTTCCAACGAGTAACTCGTTTGGAGCAGCTGAAATCGACACTGAATTGCTTCTGAAACGAAGCAACGGCTTTCCGTTGAACTTTCGCAAGCTTCAGTTGACTTGAAAATTACGATCCAGCTCTGTTCTAGGGTTAAAACACGCCCATTATTGTAGAACATGTTGAAGGCTTGAAGCTCGTGTGGCTCATCGTGCATTGTCTTTCGTTTTCGTCCTGTTAAAAGCAATTGATTAATTAGAGAGAGAACGTACAAATCCACGAGTTGCACGGTGGATACTGGAATACGGAATAGGGATCGTTCCTATTCATCTAGTATATTATTGGAGAGCTTACTAAAGGCAGCTGACCAAGGGAACCTTGACAGAAAGCTCCCATTGGTTCGTAGTGTGATTCCCGTGGTAATTTATCTTGCACCCTGAACCTAAAATAGAAAAGCATCACGTGTAAAAGATGCTAATTGAGATGCCCTTAGACTAGGAGACGCATTCTGATTCCGTTGTCCATCCTGCCAGTAGACCACAATACACGTGGCTATTGTAACACTCACCTTTGCTCTGCTGCTGCATCTCTGCAATCGATCTATGGCTTAAATCTGAATCAACTAAAGCTCCAACCTTTTACCTGACATGTCATTCCATGAGCCTGGAACCTTCATCTCCAATCCTCCAAATCCCCATGACAAGTCGACATTGTAATACAGCATCCAACCTCTTAAACGGTTGCACATAATGCTGGTGCACATGGATCAAGACTCTCCTGGAAACATCAAAGCCTGCTATCCTCTTAAACGGAGTGCCGGGAAGATGGATGGACTGCAAGCGAGGCCTCCGCCAGGGCGACCTCCTATCACCCCGCCTCTTCATCCTCGTCGCCGACCTCCTTCAACGTTTGATCAAGAACTGCCCGGACATCCACCACCCAGTCGACCACAGTTAGCCGTGTGTTGTCCTTCAATATGCCAAACATCACCACTCTGCAAGAAATTCCAACTAATCGAGCCCCACCAAGGCTCTCGGCAAGAACATACACTACCTTCTTCTTCTTGTGCCTTTGGCGGCTTTGGAATCACAAACATGATGTGGTCTTCCCAAGTATGGACCCCTCGCTGAAAGAATTCTACGGCAATGCATCCAAGACGCCTCCCCATGGGCGGAGCGCATGACCGGACGCGATGAAACGACAATTTCGGCTTGGAAGTCGATTTTCTCCTCCCCTCTCAGATCAGTGTAACATCAGCCTTGTAACTCATCTTGCCTTTCGGCTTCAAATGAAATTCAGGAGGGGAAGCTCTATAGTACAGCATCCAACCATACAACGTAACACCTTATGACCCACCTTACTCACCTATCATTGTCCTCGTGGCCCCTTTCCCTTCACTATCCCGCCATAAAAATCATCACTCCGATTGAGTAAAGAACTCCAGAAACGTTCTTGTCCTTAGGGGGAAAAATTCTTGTTCGGCCAGCCACACCTAACGCCAGTTCAACCAAGAACTCGGCTTTGCCTCTGTTCCTCCTTCCGAGTCCCAATCGGACTAGATCGATATATCTCCACATGTGTCTCTAGATATGTCCATGCACTGATCGATCGAAATATATATAGTTTGAGAGATATTTTGCTCGTTGCAATTAGTGTCGAGCTTACAGCGACCTCCAGGTCAGAGCTAGCCGGATTGAATCCTTGGTTTATTTATAGGTTTTGATCGATCGATCATGTCGTCTTCCTCCAATAGCGACTCCGGCAAGAAGGGCGGCAACCCTCTGGAAGCCATGGGCGCCTTCTTCTCGTCGCAGGTGAACCGCCGGAAGCTCGTCACCAGCGAGAAGCACGCGCTGGCCACGCGGCTGTCGGCCGCCGGCGAGACGTTCCCGGGCAGCGAGCACCGGCCGGCCGACAGGAGGAGGTGGATGGCGGAGCTCGGGCCGGAGAAGGTGCGGGTGCACCAGGTGGTGTGGCCGGGGACGCACGACTCGGCAACGAACAAGATCGGCATCCCGTTCGTGACGCGGCCGTTCGCGCAGTGCCAATCTCTGTCGGTGTACGAGCAGCTCGCCACGGGGGCGCGCGTCATCGACGTGCGGGTCCAGGAGGAGCGCCGCGTCTGCCACGGCGTGCTCGCCACCTACTCCGTCGACGTCGTGCTCGCCGACATCAAGAGGTTCCTCGGCGAGACGGAGTCGGAGGTGGTGATCCTCGAGGTGCGCACCGAGTTCGGCCACGACGACCCGCCGGAGTTCGGCAAGTACCTGGTGGAGCAGCTCGGCGAGCACCTGATCTCGCAGGACGAGGCGGTGTTCCACAAGACCATCGCCGAGCTGCTCCCGCGGCGGCTCATCTGCGTGTGGGAAGCCTCGCAAGTCGCCGGCGCCCAAGCCCGGCGAGCCGCTGTGGAGTGCCGGGTACCTCAAGGACAACTGGATCGACACCGACCTGCCGGAGACCAAGTTCGAGAGCAACGTCAAGTTCCTCGGCGAGCAGCCGCCGGTGGCCGACCGGAGGTTCTTCTACCGAGTGGAGAACACGGTGACGCCGCAGGCCGACAACCCGGTGCTCTGCGTCAAGCCGGTCACGCGGCGGATCCACGGCTACGCGCGCCTCTTCATCGCCGAGGTCTTCGCCAAGGGCCTCGGCGACAAGCTGCAGGTCTTCTCCACCGACTTCATCGACGGCGACTTCGTCGACGCCTGCGCCGGCGTCACCAAGGCGCGCATCGACGACGCCGCTTGAGCCACAGGAGGAGATGCACGCGCGCGCGCGCGGCGCCGTGCATGGCCAGGCCTGTAGTAATTAGAGGGGTCGCCGCGTTTAGAGGATTGTTTCGTTTCGTTTCGTTTCGCCGGTGTCGCAGCGTACATACAGATTTAGTTTCGTATTGTTCGTGTCAGACACGTGATTTATGTATGATTTATTATCATGCATGTGTTGGGGGCGTTCGTGTGTGATTTAATTGTCGAAATGTATATAGTGGTGAAATTGCTCATGTACAAATGAATAAACGCGGAGTGCTTGTTTTGTTGTGATCGTAACGAGTGGTAATGGATCGAATTGTTTTCGACGACAGGTTAATTGCCTTTGCCCTATTTCTTTTTGTGCGTTAGATCAATCAGTTAATTCGACTTCAAACTGTTATGACGTAGTATATATGAACAAGCGTTATGATCGAGCATCTTAAGATTAGGTGACCTTACTGGCCTTAATGATAAAAGTCGCCGCTAAGTACTTAATGCATTAGCTAAGATCATGGGAGCTTTAATACACTAGTGATTTGACGAGACATGTGGATGATACCAAATCAACAATGAATTGACAAAACGCGAGGCCCTTGTAGTTTTATACTTGTATTGGATTAAGCCCCGTTGTCTCAATAATCAATTGAACCTGTTTTAAAAAATGAAATCATAGAGTACATGGCAACTAACACGAGTAAATGCACCAAAGAAATAGCAAGGCCAGCACTGTTGCTGGGATGGTTTTGCTATACATCACTTGACACATTTTGGAGAGGAAAATCATACAAATTTCTAACCTTCACATCTACTTTAAGATTCGTGCTTCAATTTCATCTCGAGCGAACTTCGATAAATGACCTAGACCTACATATTAGGTTTTAAGGTTGAGGATAAGAGAGGAGAGTTTGGAGGCGGGAAAATAGGAATTTCCTAGCTTAGTGAGATGGCTGGGCTGACGGTGGGCTGGTGCTTGTGGCTAGGGTGGAGTGGTGTAGTGTCCATCTCTCGTTAATCAAATAAGTTAATGGGAATAAGCCATTTATATCTGCATATTATTACTGTTCTAAAAATTTAGCTGATACTAACAGAACATAGGTGTATCATCATAAAACCTTATATTTATATATTAATAAAGTCTAATACGTAAGTTGTAGCCGTGAACAAACCTCAGGCTTACAATGCTATACCAAGTAAAAAAACAATAACAAGAGTAAAGCTAGATCTAAATACATAAGCATGGCTTGAGTCCTAAATCAAAACTTTAAAAGCCTTCGTATGTCATTTGCTCCTAAAAGAACTCCTCTAAGGTTGAGTTTTCGTCGTACTACTTTTATAGGTAGGAGATAATAATAACAAGGATAAATACACGAAGTACTCAACAAGTTACAAAAATTAAGGTGCCATATAAGGGTTATCAAGAGGGGTTTGATTTTGTTTTGCAGTCAATCTTTGCAAATTCTAAGTGTGATCTTTAATTTATATGAAAGAGGCTTACACCTCAACCTATTCAGTGAGTTGCTAGGTAACAACTTATCACATTTACCGGAAAGAGACTCGCGTCTTTAACCCATTCTACAAGTCGATTTGCAACTACTTGTCTCGATTCCAATTCAGAACGTACGGTTCCAGACGGTACCTCCATCTATGTACTTTCAATTTATTTTCCTTTCTCAATTACAACTCAACTTTATCTTATCTAACTCTATTTTAGTGTCAAGCAACACTTTATGTCACATAGTCCCGTTTCAGACCAGTCTTTCACTAGCCACGTAGGCTAGTTCTGGTAACGATTTCCATACCACAATAAAATTTTTCACAAAAATTTTCCAAATATAAGACTATGTTAGATGGATCACTTCTCATCTAGCTATGACTGTGGCATGGCTATTTGAACAGATTATAATTTTTATAAATGATGCACACTTTACCCACACGATATGAGCTTACTTAAAATACTTAATACACATTGATCAGATATGTATGGTGAGGGGAGGTTTACAACAAGGCTTTTTCAAAGTATTCTTGAGATAATCAGTTGTTAACTGAGCGGGTCCTAGACCAAGTATCAGGCAATTCCTAAACTTCCTGTACTCAGGGTCCCGCAGGGGCATCCCAGATGTCACATCAATAACTCCACGTCCATTAACTTCTACACATATTCTAGGTTAACTAATTAATTAGCCAGAGACATCCTATTCCACCCATCTGATCGCACTTTAATATGATTTGTAAAACTCATCAAATATTGGTCCTTATATGCTATGTAGAAGTTAGTCCACATAGGTGGTGACTACCCATGACAAGGTTTGATAAAGCCATTTTATTTCGCAAAGCTCCCAACCACGAGTGTTGGTATTTCAAACCATTTTTAAAACTCATTTTATCCCATCAACCAGTTTTAAGTAATAGGGTGTCGTCGATACTCATGCTTTGCTAAGTAAGAGCACCAGTACAACAAAAGGACGATAAGGGTATAGGGTCATTAACAAACAAGAAGAGAATATGCAACAAATGAGTTTAACATCTATCAGATCAACAAGCGATTCATGGCCGATATTGTGTACCTAAGTATGCATGGTTAAAAAAATAATGTTTAATTTAAAAATATGGGTTTAACATGATTAAGTGATGGCTTGCCTTGGTCTTGTCTTAGTCTTTTTTGATGAACTCCTAGAGTAGCAACTCTTCAGTGTCGACTACTATGTGGTACAAAACAACAATAAGCAAAGAAAAGAAATAAAATCATAACTCTATATATATAACTATTAGTATCAATAGAGGGATCTTATTTTTAGAAAATTTTTGAGAGTGGAATGGGCTCAAATGGAATTTCGGTTAAAAAGATATGAATCTTGAAAGATTAAATAATTTTTTAGATTATAGAAAAGGAATTAAATATTTTCTAGAAAAGGAAATATTTAAATCAGAGGCAGATAGGTGGGGCCGGGTAAGGGAGGTAAAATAGACTTTTATTTCTCTGACGGGTAGTAGGTTAATGGACTCAGTCGAGTGTTGTTGGGCTAGCTAGGTGAGCCGAGGTGGTTTGGGATAAGCGGGGAAAAGAGGCTGAAGGCCTGTGGGTGTCATGGACTACTAGGTTGGCCTATGTGTGCGGCCTAGCTTGCATGGTCTGCGCAAGGCAGGGGCAACAACCGTAGCGACCAATTCACCAAGCGCGATCGACGGCTGGTGAAGCTCGACAGCGTTCGATCAAATGATAGCGAATTCTGATTAGTGATAGCTATCAGAGCATCAAGTGGAGAAGGGGAAGAAAGATGGATGGCTCGGATTTTGGCTAGAGGAATGGAAGGTGGCTAATGACATGTAGCGGTGAACTCCAACGGGAAGGCAACATGTGGTCACCGTCGACGACCAAATCTGTGGCATAGGTGGCTAGCTGGGGTTCTATTGAAGGCAGGGTGAAATGAGGTAGAGAGGGAAGGGAAGAAAAAGAGGCTACCTTCAATTGATGGTGTATATTTTTGGTTTAGCGGTGGTGGCTACCAGAGAGGACAGAGGGGGGAAAGAGAGGTGGGACGATTTGGGAGCTTGAAGGAAGCTAAGATGGTATGAGGCAAGGCGAGAGGCTCTATGGTTTTTTATAGGTAGGGGGTTGCGCATGGTGATAACTAAGATAGGCGGTGCGACACAGTGTTGCGTGCGGGCGACCAATGACCACGTGGCGCGAAGTAAGACGATAGAGCGTAGTGTGGCACCATGATGGTGTTGTCCAAAACAAGGGGAAAGAGAGAACGCGAGCAATACGGTGCCTAGGACAGGGTGGGACAAAACGGAGGGAGTGTGCGCACTTGCTGGGGCTCGTACCGAATACGGTGGCGATGCACTAGGGTTTAACATGCCAATTCCTGATAAGACAGCGGTGCATTGTTTGAGTGCACAGCACGGGCAAGTACAGCGTGTTGGCGATCGTTGTCGACGTGGTAGAGAGGCATAGGCGTGCGTTGCGGATGCCGATACATTTGACCGAGCGCTCGGCGCGCATGAGACAACATTAGAGGTAGGGGACGGCCACCACATAGCGTGTCGGGCAGCTATCCTCGGCGCGGTCGACCGGTAGGCTCAACCTACCGGCTAGCGCGCTAAGACACAGGTGCACACTGCGTTAGCGAACGAGCAGACAGTGCACGCGGATGAGAAAATAGCCTGTGGGTCATGTTGAGCTAGACCGTGCGGAGAGAAAAGCAGGCCATGCAAGCCGAAAGAGGAAGGAGGCCGCGCGGGCTAAGAAAGGGAGAAAGGAGGGAAGAACGGCCTAGGTGAACGGTAGCATTTTTGAATTTCCAAGAATATTTTGAATGTTTGAATTTAGATTTGAACTCAGGAAATTTTGAGAAATTTTAGAGAGTATTCTATGGTGGGTTTGGACAGGACTTGAGATCTATACTTTGGCATGCTCTTCAAGAAATCAAAAAGATCTAAACTTCACAAATATGTTTTTATTCCAATAGTATTTATCGGACACAAAAACATGGGCGTTATAGACAGCAAGGTAGTGGTGGCGTTACCTCGGCCATGAGAAAGGAGGAGGGCAGTGGGCCGGTGTCAATATTGGGAGCATAACATTCAGAGTGGTTAGTAAGCAGGGGTGACGATGGCATCTTCGACAATAGGGGAGATGCTGGACATAATGAAGAAGATGAGGTGGGGGTGGAGCGAGGAGAAGTGAGGGGGTGGCTCGTCGATAAGGTTAGGCCACATCGTGCTACAGTGAGGAGACAAAGCCGGTGCCAGGGTGAGGGAGGAAGAAGATGATAGGTTAAGGTTAGAGTGGTGTTGCACAAATCTCAAAGTAATATTGGTTGTCCAAAATTCGTGTGCTGTTAGAAGAAAAATGTGGGATTTTTTTTGTTTTTATATTTATTTTTTTAATATTTGCAAAAGTATATTTCTATTTTTCATTTTTAAAAATGTGTACCCTAGCGCCCACTAGAGGTTTTGTTTTTTTATTAAAAAAATCCTCCCAAAGAGTGCAGGTCACTTTTTATGATGTGAAAAATGATCATCCGCCCATGCTTATGAGCAGTGGTAATTTTACAGATGGTCTCTTAAAAGACTTTTTTTTTATCTTGTTAGGAACTGAAATAATTTATAATCTAGTACTCGATAAACTCATGCTAGTCGGATAAAAAAAAGCTCTTTGAAAGGTGGCAAGAGAGACTCCTACAAAATTGCCACTCATCCAGATATCCCCCATTAACGCAAGCAGATGGCCATTTGCCATATAAGAAAAATATGTTCTCTAGGATGGCCTTTAAAAAAACTTGCAAAGGGCATTAGATATAGATATGTAAAACTTGAAAATAAAAATATACTTTTATAAATATTTAAAAAATAAACATAAAAATAAAAAATAGGGAAATGTGTCAGTGATGTTCCCTCGCTGGGATTCCAGAAGGTCCAGCTATATTAGCACACTTGTTTGCTAAGGCTTTAATTATGTTTACGTCGGCCTACAGTGTGTACAGACCAGCACTATTGCTTGTGTATACACACATGGGCCTCGAACTAACTACGCATTGACTGAGTGGCGATGGGCTTGGAAAAAATTGGGCTTACAAAACGTAGGCCCGGTCTGATTGCTTCCCCCGTGCAACGCTCTAGCCAGCTCGTAAGACGATAGGTTTGGTGTACTGCTGCTGGATTGCATGGTGCGAAGGATAATTTTAGTTGGCCTTGGCTACCCAAATTCAGCGGGCGCGTTGCAATAGAGTTGTACTAGTACATGGCACAATCAATCGAGCATTTGAATTTCGGAGATGATGCCTATCGACAGCTTATGCAGATGGAGGCCAGTTGGCAACAAAAAAACAAAATTGCACTGGAGCAACCAGTACACACCGAACTGCATGCATGCCATATTGTCCAGGCTTTTCCGTTCACACTCACACGGCCGTCGCGCGCGCACACACCCATCACGCCTAAACGAAGAGAATGAACCATACACGAAACCTCAATTCAAATCGAAATACAGCTAGTACTAGTATTCAATCGATCGCCCGCGCCCAACCCAAGGATACACTGACAGCCATGCCGAGACGAATGCAATGCGATACACGATACACTGCACTGCGCTTCCTCTCCCCAACCAACTTAAAGAGATTCACGCACCCGGCACGCAGATTGCTAGTCATGCATCCAGCCGATAGCTAGTCATGTGACCGGCGCAGCCAATGCCACTAGGCGAGCGATCGCGCCCTCGCGCACGGAAGAAACAGCCCAAAACAGCTACTAGTATCTCGTCGTCTCGCGCATGCTAAGGCGTCGAGTCGCACACGGCACACGGAAATTTCCCTCGCGATACGCAGCTTCCGCGCGGTCCACTTCCCTTTTGTTGCTTCCCCCACCTGGCCATGCACGCGTGCCGCGTACGGTGCGCGCGCGCTACGGCCTCGTTAAAACCCGCGTGGATCTCACACTGCGTAGCTAGCTAGAGCTACCATCTGCATCAGTCCACCACCACGAGAGCGGTGGCTATGCAGCCATGCGGGCGCCGTCTCCTCGGGCCGCCGCCGGTGCCGGCGGGCGTGGGTTCGGCTTCGGCCCATTCGATGGACCGCGCGCAGCGGGCGCACATGGAGCGGGCGCTGGGGGTGACCACGACCGTGCTCTTCGTCGCCAGCGTGTCGTACATCGCGCTCACCGCGCTCTACGCCTGCTTCTGCGACGGCGGGCGGCGGCGGCGGCGGCGAGACGACGGCGACGGCGACGGCGGCGCGCGCGGGTCGTCGTCCGAGGAGACCAAGCGCGCGCTCGAGGGGATCCCGGTCCACGTGGTGGTGCAGACGCCCCGCGGCGGCGGGAAGAGCGAGGAGGCGTCGTCGACGGAGCAGGAGCAGGAGGAGGAGGGCGGTGACTGCGCGGTGTGCCTGGCGGAGTACGCGGCCGGGGACGAGGTGCGCGTGCTGCCGGCGTGCAGGCACGGGTTCCACAGGGAGTGCGTCGACCGGTGGCTGCTCACGCGCGCGCCCACCTGCCCCGTCTGCCGCGCCCCCGTCGTCGCGCGCGTGGAGGGGACGGACGGAAAGGAGGACTGCGGCGGCGGCATTGGCTTCCTTCCTGTCTCCGGTGGGTCCCGTGTGCTTCCTGCAATTTTGCCATGAGTACTAATCAGCTGTAATACGGTAGGCGTTTACTTCAATTTTGCTAGCTGTCGAGAACTTTAGCTTCATAGGATGATTCGAGTTGTTTATTACCGAGATCAATAACGATCATACGAGTAGTTTCACTTTCAGCTTTATATGTTCATGTGTGATCTATCTGGTCGTTACTTTCGTAAAATTTCTGACAAGCATTTCTAGGAAGTAGTACGTTTGTTTTGCTTCATACTCCTAGCTAGTTATGACTGATTTCTATGGACTTCCCAGCATCAGAGTGTATAATATTGTCTAACAGGAGACGAGATCGGAATCAGAACATGTTGTTAGGAGTACCTAAAGGAGAAGACAGTGTTAGACTGTTAGACATTCAGACATCAGTCACCTCATTCTTCTACGTTGTTGCATCAGCAATCTGCAATCATCGCTACTAGTCATCCTCGGTACGCGCTGGAAAAATCGCAAACATAAAGCAGTGTCAGAGTGTCGTAAAATGTTGCACCATGTTTAGTTATGTGATCTGACGGTAGTTCCAAAATGTCATATTTATCGTCCACGTTCTCCAGAGTCCAGAACCAATCCAGAATTATGGCCTTGTCTGATAGGTTTGGGTCAGGCCGGTTTAGCGAAGAGAGTATAAAATTTCCCGTAGAGACGTAGCGATCCCAGAGGTGGCGACGAACCCGTTGATGCGGCGGGTGGCGGTGGCGGTGGCCGGCGGCGCTGAGCCGGGTACGAGCTTCTTCCCGGTGTTTCACCTCAAGACGGTGGAGGTTCCTTGTGCCTACGTATACGATCCCCTTCGGCGTGTCCTTCCTCTTCTTCCGCGCCGCATTTGCTATGGCGTCGTAGGGACTACCCACCTATCACGTGACAGATTTCTAGCCTAAAATCACACAGATTTTTAAATCCTCAGATAAAAAATACTATGGATGAAATTGACCTTTAAAATTGAACACCAGCACATTGCAACAGAGCCTATGTTCGAATGGGCCGACCCAAATAACAAAATTTGATACAAAAATTACAAAAGGTGCAGGATCTCTACCACCCCTATTCGGTCTAAAAAGATAAAATGTGATACATAGTATATTATGTTATGTATTTAGGAAATGGTATATTGGTTGTATATCATATTATGCCACTAAGTGTTTATAAGAATTATAGAGTGTAGGAAGAAGATGTTCTACTATAAAAAAGGAAAAGCCTCTTCAAGCGGTCGAATAGAGTAATATTCAGTATATGACTTGACGAGGAGTCATATCCGATATGTTAGCTAAAAGGAATATACCTTTAAGATACTATAAAACCAATAATTAAGTGTGTGTGCTGGCTCGGAATGGTGGTCCAAAAAGTTGATCAAGTTACCATTTTATTACAGTGGTCCTTTACCTTTTCAAAAGACAATTATATTAACTTAAATTCATCGGAGAAAAACTTCTTTCCACCACCTATCCCATTCTCATTTGTGACATAAGGTTACAACACCTGTGAAACTGCTAGACCTATAAATTAGATGGCTCAACCAATAAACTAAATTAGCTGGCCTAAAGAACAATAGCAACAAGCAACGAAAATAAATCAAAGCACATAAAGATCAACTTGTAAGCCATGAAAGCTCAATAGAAACAAAACAATACAATTCTTTTGAATCTTTAGACTTCATACCAATTTGAACTACCTTTCTTGCATCTCTTCATTCTACCTATTATGTATATATGCAAAACTAGGTTAATCTGATTGCATTCAAATAATAAATATAAACATACACCTATGATCACTGCAATATTTAGATAGTTCAAATAGCTATAAATCTATCGTATTCATAAGTTATATTGAACTATTGTAACACCAACATTTGGTAAGCCTTGAGATAGAATCGGAGAGCCAATCGACTTATGAAAATAGGCCGATTGATATAGGGAAAGAGCTGATTGGATAGATAAGGATGGATTCAATTCAGTTAAAAATAAAAGTTTATCTAGATAAGACTAGATCTAAAGAGGAATCGTGAAAGCTATAGCAAGATGTTTGTATCTTTCTAAAATATATCTTATAATATAGATAAGTTTAGTTAGTTTTGTTAGCTTCGTAGACATAATTTTATTTTCTATTTAGGAAATAACATTTGGAGGTTGTTTGTAACAACATCAGACTCGTGTAACCCTAGGATATAAATATAGACTCCCTAGAGGCTTGTAAATACCTCTCAAATCAATACAATCTTAATACATATCCACCCTAGTTTGTATAAATTTTACCAACGGGTTCTGACTCTCGACGCGAGGCTACATCGATTAAGTCTGATCTTTGGAGAAAGGGTAAGTGCCGCTATTATCCTGATATATTCGCTTTATCTAATGATGCATCGGTTAAGTCTGATCTCTTAGTCCAATCAGATATATCACATCATGTTCTCGTAGGTTCTATCGGTTTATCATGCTCTTCGGTCGTCATCGGTCCCGTGCTATATCAGTTAGGTTTGACTTTCTAGACTGTTGATAGTAGATTAAGCCGTAAGTCGATAGGTCTTTACGCGACGTTTCATCGGAGTAGCCAGCTGATGAGTTATCCATATACTAAGCTTCACGCCTAATGTATTGGCTTCTCAATCGATATACATATATCTTGTCCAGCGATTAATCCACTAGCAACGATCTGGTTCTTTTAGATCTGATATCGAGATCTAGTGGGCTTTATTCCTTCCATTAGCTCAGCTAGCCGATGAGTTTACTTATATGCCTGTATCAGACCTGTAGCCGATGGATTCACTCAGTTCCTCCATCGCTGCATTTGATCTAGCTCTCACTGTTTTGGTACCATTAGTCTCAACCTTATACTGTCTCGGTTCAATCCAATCTATCAAAACTGGCTCTAATGATACCGTAATCGGTGGTCACTGGGTCTCATCCCTTTGAGAAATTGGACCTCACTCTCTAGCGCTTATTGCATATTCTATTTGAAGCGTTATCGGCTCTACAGCCAATGAGTCTTTTATTTTATTCATCGCTATTCATCTATGCCGTCATCAGCTTTCTAGCCGATGTATGAGCACTATAGTTTTTATTGGCTACTAATCGATAGCAAGGATACATCAAACTCACAGCTGATGGCTATTTTAACCCTATCAGCACATCCAGCTGATAGTAGGAGTCCATATCGAGCTATTGGTCAATTAGCTCGATGATCTAACTCTATTTTTCTTTCTTATTAATTTGAGATCAAATTAACTAGCATGCATGTAACTCCAGCAACCAAAAGACCCCAACGAACCTCAAAGCCGAAAGACCTGCACTGAAGACAAGCATATCTCCTAGGCATTCACATGTTTGCACAATTGTATCAGACCTCTATCGGCTCACGTTCGCTTGCCCTCTCGACACGCCTCTCTCCCTGGTCCAATCGCCCCGTGCGCAAATATATTTTTTAGCATGCCCGATGGGACAATCGGGAGTGCACTCCAATGAACTTTAAAGCCGAAGAACCTTCACGTGTTTGCGCTATTGCATTGGAACTCCATCGGCTCACGCTCGCTCGCCCACTTGGTATGTCTCTCCGCCTGGTCCGATCGCCCCACACGCACGAACAACTACACAAGAATTACACTATCAAATACCGAACTTGGAGTATAAACTATATTGTGATTTCATCCTTAAAATTCAGAAAGCAAATACATTGCATATACACAACATACATTACAAATTTCCTGCGATATCAAGCAACAATATGAAACTTGACCATAGGAACAACCATCATGCAAATAGGGCTAGTTAACTGAATTTATTAAAGAAGATTTATGCAGCCTTGTGTGCTTATACAAGCTCTACAACTATTTTTATCGAAGCATATTCTTAGAATAATTATTAGAACATCACTAAAAATTTTAGTAGCTAGTACTAAGAATTTTGCCAGAACAACAGCTCTAAAAATTGTCATAACCTAGAAGCATCATGTGAATGTTCAACTTATCATGAAAGTTAAAACCTATAGAAACCATCTAGTATTACAGTTTTAGTCAATTAAAATATTCAGCTAGTTCTTAAGTAAACACTCTAAATTCTTTCAACTCCACATTCACAAAATAGAAACTATACAAAATCAATGTAGCAAGATGTCAGCAAAGAGGTGGGAGACCAAGGGAATAAATTTCATCAACATCAACTAAACAAGAAGTGAAACAAAAATTAATGATTCAACATTAATACAATTTAGAATCACTTAATTCATAATATTCAAGCAACAAACATCACTTCATCCAATTTTGCTTAATGCATAATTGGTCCTACATGTTGCATGCCTAAACAAACAAAATTCACCTTCGAAACTATGATGCTGCAATTTACTTAAGATTTAGAATAAAGTGCAGAGAATTATAATCATATATATCTAAACTTACATATGTAACTATAGTATAAGAATTTTGTTGTAGTGTATTTAAACATAAATTTATAAATAACATTGTGAAAGAGTGTCTACTAAAAAATTAAATAATAGAAATAAAAGAAACTTATATACAAATGCCAAATACTTTACATCAAAAATCATCCATTCGTTTGGATAACTCTTTACAGCATGAAATCCCTTCATATCTTGAATTATTGATAACTACTAAATTTTATCTAATGCAATTTAAACCAACTCTGTTAGTTCATTTTGGAGTCTCAGAACTCAAAATGATATGAGAAATAGGAAATAACTCAACTACCAAATGAGGTTGATCCATACAAATGGGAAGAATTTACATCAGAACACTTTTCTACTCCCCTTTTATCCTTGAAAACATTGAAAACCACAAATCATATTAAAACCCAGAAACATATAATAAACTTAGAAATTATTTATTACACTAAAATCATCAAACCCTAAAAACTATAACTAAAAATTACATTCAGATAAAACTAAAGTTACATCTAAAACTAAACTTACATTTAAAACTAAGTTGTAACTACAATATAATAACATTGTAAAAACTATTGAATTGTGTTGCGTCTAAAACTAGATTTAACACTATCCATAGGTAAATCAACACATACTACTAAAAACTAATGGATAGCAACAATAGAACATGTACTCATTATTCATAAGTGCTAACAGAGTAGATTAAACAGAAATATTAACCCTACAATATCATATATCACAGCATCATATAATGCATCAAAATTAAAATCCATAAGCTCTTATATGTATCATTCATATCTCTCATTTTATCATTGGTCAACACAACCGCTTCAACCAAATCATAGTGATTTTAATAATTTCTCATTAACAACTAACCATATCTGGAAGTGGAATTATTTGCTGATAACAACTAACCAAAACTATTATGCCATAGATTAGTTAAGATTCAAATAAAGAAATTCAAAATTAGAACTCAACCTCTTATCATGCATTAATAATAAATATATATAATTACATTTAAATAGAACTAAAGCAGATGTAACTATAATATAACTATACGGCACTAATACTAAATTTTACTTAAAGTACATTTAAACATAAATTTATAACTATAGTACCATACATTGTGAAATGATTTATCTATTGATTTGTTGCAATTAATCTGAATTTTTAGCCATAGTATCAAATAAAACAATGGACATAATTAATGAGCCATCTGAACTACAAACTTAAGTGGGATAAGAATCAATTATATTGAACAAATCTATATGTTAACAACCAATTATAGTCTATGAAATGAGATCATCCTTTATAAGTTAGAAAATTATAATTTAGAAAAAATAATACATTTTCCCAAAACATGCTGCTTAAAAAAAACTACTATGCCACTTATTAGTTTATAGTTTAGAAAAAAGTTTAGGAAATTAGTTAGAGCTCCCAATACACACTAAATGATCAATTAGAACATATTTAAAATAAAAATACAGAGAATTATATTCACATATAACTAATGTAACTAAAATGTAAATACAGTATAGCTATACTATAACAACATCTGAATTGTGGTGTAAGTGAATTTAAACCTAAATTTATTACTACCGATACATTAGAAATGTTAGAAAACTAGGTGATACTAATATATTCACTAATATGTTCACTACATGTAATTTCACAACAGTACAGGAAATATGTACTGATAAAGCATAAGAAATGCACTGTGTTTTTTTAGTAAGCATTGCATATTCTTTTTAGTAAAAAATCTCATCACATAAAGAAAGAGTAAAAATATTTCATACATAAACTATAATTATTGCAATTAATAGGTTTAGTTCAATTTCCCTACAAATTTCATTTCAAACAACTAATTGTATACCCAATAAAAAACAAGTAGTCATAATTTTGGACTACAAGTTAAACACTTTGCGACATGTGGTGGCTAAAAGTTATTCAAATACTTAACACTTTGCGACATGTGGTGACTAAAAGTTATTCAAATACTTAGGTAATATAAAGAGAACTCAGATATATTTATCAATCACACAAACAAAGTATCTATGCAAAACTATATCATTGAATTTTAGGAAAAAATAAGTGCTTTAGGAAAATTAATTTTGCTAAGGACATTACAATGAAATAATTGCACTTCATATACCTTAGTTTTGTGATAAACATGAGCGTTAGAACCATTCATAAACTACAATTTCATATCTTATATAACCAACAAATAAAACATACTTTAAAAATTCATTGAAAATAATATACCAATAACAACAATAGAAAATAAAAATATATAAAATTAAATAAATATATCTTCTTCGTGTGCAGTCCATACTTATGAACAAATACATTCCAATATATAAGTATACCTATATCGTAAAAGAATATATGTCATTAAAATATCTATATAAAATATTTTACGCACTCATCAGGAAATAATCATTATCTTTAGACCCAACATGCTCTTAAGAATCATCATTCATAGTCTTATTCTTTAGACAATATCTTAATTGGCTTATGAGCCATATTTGCTTTGGAAACAACGGGTATTTCTAAATACAAACAAAATGAATTTAACAAGTAAGAAAATATAAACTTTGCCTAACTAAAATATTCATAGGCATTTGTATGTTTAGAACATTTCTAGAAAATTGTACATTTTAAAAAACCATTAACAATAACCAAAAATTGCAAACAAGTAATTCATATTATATCAAAACTATTGTAAGCAAAAATACTACATAATACCAAAAATCCTAAACTAAATTACATATATGAGAAAGCAATCAATCTTAAATCCAATAGAAGAACAACAAAGCCACATATATGTACAATACCATTTTGAACTAAAACAATCCATCACGAATCCATCTAAAAAAACTTATTCATAAATACATCCCAAAACAAACAAGCCTCTGCAAACAGACACAACACCACTGGAACATAAGTGCCTACTGAAATTAAGTACATATATCACAATGGTAATGTTTAACCCAATACAATGACAGCAAAGGTATCCGTATATTGACCAAGCACATTGAGCTAACTGTAATATTTAGATTCGCTACATACTTAAAAAATCATTACATCCATACACTTGCAATCACAATGAACTAGCAGGCCATCATATTGAGATCCATAGAATAAATTCAAAATATAAATTCAAATGCAGCATAGTTAGATGGATAAATTCATCATTTGATTTCACAACTATAAAAAAGATCTATATGCAGAATCAAGCAGACAAATCATCAATACCAATGTATAGATGATCAACACATCACGGTTATATGTTCAGCATCACATCTAGCATAACTAGTACATAAGCCATGGTAACATGTAGTACATTGCAATGACAAATTTTCACCTAACAACCTATTTAGGCAAATGCCAAAGCAATCAAATGCAATATTTGTTTAACACTTTATACTGAAATAGTAAATGGAAGGTGAAAAAAAGGTACCCGTAACAACAGCCTCCAAACTTGGCACACACTATTTGCCACTAACACTCCACTCCGTGTGTGTAAAACATGCACAGAGACATGCATCAGCTAAGATCCCTCGGTTAGCTAATATCATGATCTAACAGGATGCTCCTATTGAGTAATCTACTGAATGCTCCTATGGAGTAAGCCACCAACCAACTCATCTCTGACCTTAAATTGGTGATAAAAACTAACAGCACCAAACTACTTGAATATAAACATGCATCTAAATTCTAGGTCCACAAACAGTAATAGAATAATAAGCCACCAAAGACCCTTCCAATTCACCCAGAAATCAACAGGACGAGGCCAATTCTAGCATAAACTCCACTTGTCATCTCCAACAACTGATCACCTCCACGAATCCACCCAATCCCTCACTTCCTCCTCCCCCCATAAGCAGTTCCTCATATATTAGATAGAGCAAACAAGCAAAAAATCACGAGTAGAAATTGAACAGATCGCACACGAGGGATCCTATCTAGCGACACCGCGACGAATCGAACAAAGCATGAAAACGTCTGATGAAAACGCGCACCTCGAAGTGAGCACGAAGAGAACGAGAGGGGAAAGAACACAAGGAGAAAGAGAAGTCCGCTTTGGACAACTATAGAACTTACTGGAGTATCTTTCTACACAGAGCGTTGGAGGAGGGGACCGCCACACCAGATCTCGTCGACGAGCTTGCATCGACGACAGAAAAAAAAACAAGAGAAGAGGGGAATGAGGAATGAGAGAAGGAGAGAGAACAGCGTGGTTGGTGACCTGAGCACCATGCCCGGGGAATTTACAAGCCTGAGAAGCATTTTGAGACGTTGAGAATTTTGCCTCGCCAGGTAGCCTAACACTTCGCTTGTTTGGTTGCGCACAGAGAGAAAAAACTGTGATTAGGCATTAGGCTTTAGATGGTTAATGCTAACCCAGAAATTGGAAGAACCAAATCGTGACACAGATACACGATCGCATTGGTGCAATCAGAATCTATCTGCTACGCCCAGCTATCCATAAACAAATCGTTTGCATGCAAGGGAAAAGGGAGCAGCACCAACAAGGAAGAAAGAACAGAGAACGCAAGGGAGGGAAAAAAAACAAATCGACCTGTCCATCAGATTTCTTCCGGCTTCTTGCCGATTGCTTCAATCAACGCAACGATTCGTGGTGGGCTTGGCGACGTCTTCGCACGACGGTAGGATTTGCCATCGCGGCAGCGGCTGCTTCATGCGGATGGCGAGATTCATCCAGGTGCCAACGACGGCGCAGTCCGACGAGGCGGTTGCCCCCGACGGCTTCGAGAGACGGCGGGATTCGGGCGAGGGGATGGCAAATTCCTCTCCGGGATTAGGCAAGCGGCGGCCGTGCCTTTGTGTAGGTGGTCGGTGAGGTGGGATTCAGCAACGCGGAGATGGCGGCTTCGATGGGTAATGGGATTTGCATGGTTGGAGATTTCTATGGGGAGATTACAGCAGTAATCATCGTTCGGTGGCTCCGCCTGAAGCTCAGGCCACCAAAACTGGTCGCCTGACTCAGGCTGGTTACGAGCCGGAGGTGATCAGGCGAGCGAGAGGGAAGGACGCTCAGGGTGGCAACCAAACAGGGTCCAGGCTAGTGTCAGGCTTGCTTTCAGGTAGGCAAGTTGCTCTCAGGATAACAACCAAGCATGCCCGAAATAACAGCGCAGAAAAAAAATAAAAACTCAGAGACTCCGATCGTCCAACGTGGTTACGATGCGGGCCAACTGTATCCTATATGTGCACGAATCTTAGCACACATCAAACGGCTCAAAAACCCTAAATTTGAGAGAGAGAATCACACAACAAATCTATAGCAAAATCAGGTTTCGTATACGCCATCATCTTCAGGTAAACATCGCTCCATGGATGCTCCTTCGATCCTTTCTTGCGCTGTCGCCATCGAGGTGGAAGATAGAGACGCGCCGCCGTCGGCCGTCGGGGAGAGCAAAACCGGGACAGCCTCCTAGTTGGGTTCGCATGAACCGTCCGATCGAGAGAACGTGCGGGCAGGAAGGGCCCGGGGGAGCTGCCAGGTCACGCGGGTATCGCAGAATAGTTCTCCGAAACCCCGGTGGGTTCACGGGAGCCGTTCGATCGACAACGTGCGGTCAGGACTCAGGCGGACGGAGTCCATCACACTATACTATACATAGGATATACTACATTGCACTGAAACTCGATACCTTATACTAGTACCACTTAGAATTTGATTGTGGTATTCTGACACCACAGGAAATTAGGGACTAATCCGCTATCAACTGCACCCTCCGTTAAAAAAAAGACCAATTTCTGCATTTGTAGCCAAAAAAGTAGTTTTGTTTTTTTACGGGGAGAGTACATATGGAACGTAGGGCAGTTAATGCCTCAGATATGTTAATGGATCTCAACGTTGATACGATAAACACAACGGTGACCTCAGCTTTGCAAAACCCACACGTTGATTTGCGGCGGCGGCATTGGCTTCCTGCCTTCTTCCTGCAATTTTGTCGTGACTACTCATCAGCTGTAGTACTGTAACCTTTTGCTAGATCGTAGCAGATTTGTAGTGAGAGTTTACAGCTAGTGTTGTATTGTAGGCATTTTACTTCGGTTTTGCTGCCGAGAACCTTATCTTCGTAGGATGATTCGAGTTGCTTATGATCGAGATCCATAACATCATACGAGTAGTTGCATCTTCAGGTTTATTAGTTACATGTCGCATGTCCGAATGTTACAACGGGATTAGATGATAGAAATATAATTCAGTTTCTATGCCGGTTTTTCACTGTGGGTTGCGTTTTAGAGGCTTTTAGGAGCGGTTTTTTTGTAGTGGAAGGAGCGGTTTTTGGAGGAGAGAAAGGAAGATGATTGTGATTTTAAAATAGCTAAGATGTGTTTATGTGTGATCCATCTGGTTATTGCTTCTTCAAATCTCTGACAAACATTTCTACTCATTTCTACGGACTTTTTTCGCTGCATCAGACTGTATATTGTCGTCGCCGCAAAAAAAAGACTGTATATAATCAAACATGAGACAGGAACAGGAGTGTCGAACGAAGAACAGTGTTAGCCTGTTAGGCATTCAGACATCAGTCACCTGGTTGTTGGTTGCATCAGCACTCTGCAAATCGTCAGTAGCACTAGAAATCATTGGTACGTACATCATCATCAGCCTGCATCGAAGTAGAAAAATTGAAGATAGAAATCAACGTCAGAGAATATTACAACGTTTAGCTCTGTGATTTGACGGTAGATTCGAAGTTGTTATATGAGTAGCCATAACCTACATTCTTCGCAACTGAATTAACTAGCTCAAGACGGTACGAAACCGTTTGTTCCTTCAGCGTCAAATTCAGCATCACCGTGTAGAGTCTTCATCCTCGTGTCGACGGCAAACATAAATGCCTTCGAAATCCAGGCGCTTAACTGTTAGTCTAGCTGTACGGTTACATGTGTAAACCACTCTGGCTATCTATATATACTAATATATTAATAGAGAATACAATCAACAATTTTCATATTTTTATGGTATCAGAGCGGTTTCAATCCGCTATCTTTCCACAACCAAAAACGCCGTCGTTGTTGCTGCCGTCGCTGATCTCCTTCTCCGCCACTACTATGCGAGAGGCTACCGAGGTCCGACGCCCTTAATGCCGTCGTTTCTGAATCAGCGCCCGTCGCCGATCTGACCGCCACCACCGGTGCCGACTGCACGTCACCGGGAGTGTCGCTGGTCTCATCGCCAGCGCTGCCAATCTAATCGCCCACCCCGTAGCTGCCCTTGTCACCGGGTTTTACCGCCGATCTGATCCTACCTGCGCTTTCGCACCAGCGCCCGTCATCAATTCGATCGCCACCACTAGGTGTCGCCGGTCTTATCGCCCGTACTGCCACCGATCAAATCGCCCGCCGATCCGATCTGATCGAATCCGTCGATCGGTCCGATCAGATCCTGTTTATTGCCGATCCTATCGGCTCTCCGTTGCCAACTAGATCGTCCGCCAATCCGATCTGATCGGATCCGTCGATCGGCCCGATCGGATCTTGCCTATTGCCGATCCGATCGGCCTCCGAACTGATCGGCTGCTCATCGGCCATCCGATCTCTACTGCCGATCTGATCCATCCGATTTGATCGGCTGCTCATCGGCCATCAGATCTCTAGTGCCGATCTGATCCATCCGATATGATCGGCTGCTCATCGGCTACCCGATCTCTATTGCCGATTTGATCCATCCAATCTAATCGGCTGCTCATCGGCCACCCGATCTAATCGGCTGCTCATTGGCTTCCGAACTGATTGGCTGCTCGATCTCTACTACCGATCTAATCCATCGAATCTGATCGACTGCTCATTGGCTTCCGAATTAATCGGCTGCTCATCGTCCAGCCGATCTGCCCATTGCCGATTTGATCGGCCTTCGATCCGATCGGCCGATCAGCTGTCGATCCAACTCTGATCGGCCGATCGGCTGCCGATCCGACTCTAATCGGCTGATCCCTCCAATCGGCTGTCATGCCCCCTATGGCTGGCGGCAACACTAGCGCCGCTACTTCCGAAGAACGCTGTCTCATGGCCGATCCTTCTTGCGCTGATGAAGCTCTAGACGCGTACGAGAGCGCTCACGTGGCTCTCTGTGCGCAAGCCACCGCCGTCGTCAACAAGGCGCTCATCCCCATCGTTCTTGACAAGACCACAGACTCCTACACTAAGTAGTACCGCATGTTTCTCACTGTCCTTGGGAAATATGCCCTCACCCGCCACGTCCTCGAGGATGACGCGTTCCCCGCGCGCCCGGCGTGGCTCCAGGCAGACTGCTGCGTCCTCACATGGGTGTATAGCACCGTCTCTAGCGACCTGCAGCAGTCGTTGATGATGCAGCCCGGACGCGCCCATAATTCGTGGTGCTATCTCGAGGATGAATTCCTCGGCTAGATGGAGTCTCGTGCCCTTCTCCTCGAGACGCAGTTCCGCACATTTCGCCAGGACTCCCTGAGCGTCACCAACTACTGCCGTTGTCTTGAATCCATGGTTACCTCCCTCGCCGAATTCGGTGACCCTATCGGCGACCGGCAGATGGTCCTCATGCTTCTCCACGGCCTTAATGGCAAGTTTCGCCATATGGTGTCCATTCTCAAGATGCACCGGCCGTTTCTAATGTTTACGGAAGCACGCACTCATCTGTTGTTGGAGGAGCTAGAGATCGACGCTCGTCCTCCGTCCCCGTCGGCCGCTCTCGTTGCTGTGACGTCGCGTCCAGCAGCCCAGGTGCCACAGCTACTCCTCATCCGAGGGCGCCTCCTCCTCCACGCCCAGCTGCACCAACCGGAGGCCAGCGCAATGGCTGCCGCGGTGGCCGCGGTAGACGCGGCAATTCTACTAGTGGCAGTTCTCCAACGACTTCTGCTGGAGCTGCCCTAGGTGGACAGGACGGCGTCCCTCCCAGAACGACTGTGTACCCGTCGTTTGCCCACCCTTGGGCTGGCACCGTGCACATGTGGCCGTACGATCAGTCCGGCCGTCCTCCGCCGCCACAGCCTGCGTTCCACGCAGCCCCGCACTATGGCGGTTTTGATGCTCTTCCTAGCACCTATGGCGGCACATACGATGCCCCATCGTCCCCGTATGGCACGTACTATGGGGGAGCTACACCGTCGGGCTTCCAAGCATCCTCACCGATGGGCTTCCAGGTGCCCTCACCGGCGTACCAGGCGGCACCTTGCCCGCCTAGTCATGGAGGTTGACACCAGGACTCCCTGGCACACTCTTTCAACACCATGACGCTCAACCAACCGGCCTCTGAAAGGTATACTGATATGGATGCCGGTTCCCATATGACCTCGAATGCTAGTATACTCTATACCATTTCTCCACCCTCTTCATCTACTCCTTCATCTATTGTTATGGGCAATGGTACTTTACTTCCTGTCACCGCCACTGGATCCCATCATTTTTCCTTACCGCACCGTGATCTTACTCTTAATAATGTTTTGGTATCCCCTAACATTATTAAGAATTTATTTTCTATTCGTCGGTTTACCACCGACAATAATTGTTCCATTGAGTTTGATCTATTTGATCTTTCTGTGAAGGATCTGCAAACTAGGAACGTGATCGCCAGGTGCAATAGTTCCGGTGACCTCTACCTATTTTTTGTACCATCTACCAGCACCTCCGCGTTCATCGCTACACCTACCTCCCTTTGGCATCGCCGTCTCGGTCATCTCGGGCGCGACGTTCTGTTTAAACTTCATAGGTCCAATGTCATTTCCTGCAATAAAGATGACATCGATCATTTATATCATACGTGCCAACTCGGTCGTCATGTACGTCTACCTTTCGGTTCATCTACCTCTCGTGCTATTCACAACTTTGATTTAATCCATTGTGATCTATGGACCTCTCCAATTGTTAGTTTGTTAGGATACAAATATTATCTTGTTATTCTTGATGGCTGTTCTCACTACATTTAGACTTTTCCCCTTCGTCTCAAATCCGAGACATTTTCCACTATTTCTACCTTTTTTGCGTATGTTCGCACACAGTTTGGCACCATCATCAAGAGCATCCAGTACGACAATGGCCGTGAATTCGATAATTCTCAAGCCCACACGTTTTTTCTCTCCCACGGTGTTGCCCTCCGCATGCCGTGTCAATACACTTCTCAACAAAATGGTAAAGCAGAGCGTTCTATTCGTACCATCAATAACTCTCTGCGTTACCTTTTGTTTCAGGCGAGTCTCCCTCTAGCTTACTGGGTTGAGGCCCTTCACACTGCCACATATCTTGTGAACCACCTCCCCACCACAACACTCGCCTCCTCCACACCATACTCCGTTCTCTTCTCTGTCCCGCCCTCCTATGATCATCTCAAAGTTTTTGGTTGCGCCTGTTACCCCAATATATCCTCTACAGTACCCCACAAACTTGCTCCTCGTTCTTCTCTATGCGTGTTCCTCGGCTACTCCTTGGAGCACAAAGGCTATTGATGCCTCGAGCTTCAGTCAAACCGCATTCTCATTTCTAGACATGTTGTTTTTGATGAATCTTTCTTCTCTTTCTCTGGCATGTCTACCACACCCATAGCACCCTCCACCCTAGACTTTCTTGTCAATGATCATGATCTCATCGCTTCAGTTCCTGGAGCCTCTTTTTTGCGTGCAGGTATAGCAGCTTTCTTAGCAGCATACCCTATGCCCGAGGCCCTACTTGCACCGTCGAGCCTTGGTGTAGGGCCGTGGTCGCCCGAGTCCATGTCATCTAGTGCCGCTGCCCCTGTGCACCCCGCACAGGTCGCTGCTAGCGATGCCTCACTGACCACAAGTGTTGCCGGTCCTACTACCCCTGCTGTTTGCGCTCGGGTTGTTGCTAGCGGTATCGGCTGCACAGCTGCCACTCGACCGACTGTCATCCCTCTGGTGACCAATGCGTACTCTATGCGCACACATGGCAAAGATGGCATTACGCAGCCCGTGGATTGCCTCAATCTCCACGCTGTACGCATGTCGCCTCTTTCTCGATCCATTCGTGATGCCTTGTCAGACCCCAATTGGCGATCTGCTATGTAGGCTGAGTATGACACTTTGATTGTCAATGACACATAGAGTCTTATGCCTCGCTCTCCTGGTGTCAATATTGTGACTGGGAAGTGGATTTATTGTCACAAGTTGCTCGCCGATGGATCTTTGGATCGTTACAAGGCTCACTGGGTTCTGCGGGGTTTCACACAACGGCCCGATGTTGACTATGATAAGACTTTCAGTCCAGTTGTCAAGCCTGCGATAGTTCGCGTGGTTCTCTCTTTGGCATTATCTCAGAACTGGTCCATTCATCAGCTAGATGTGAAGAATGCATTTCTCCTAGCACTCTCACTTAGACAATATACTATGTGCAGCCTTCTGGATTTGTGGATTCTTCTCACTCAGATTTTGTCTGTCAGCTCAACAGGTCCTTATATGGTTTGAAGCAGGCTTCTCGTGCTTGGCATCACAGGTTCGCCTCTCACCTTGTGTTACTTGGATTTGTTGAAACAAAGTCAGATACTTCTCTCTTCATATATCGCCGTGGTCCAGACACAACCTACTTACTGCTCTATGTTGATGGCATTGTCCTTACTGCCCCCTCTGTTGGATTACTCAAGAATATCATTGAGGCTCTCCGGCATGAGTTTTTCATGACGGATATGGGTCAGCTGCATTATTTTCTGGACATCTCTGTGACCCGCTCCGCAGATGGTCTGTTCCTTTCTCAGCGGCAGTACAATCAGGATATTTTGGAGCATAACGGGATGAGTGCGTGCAAGCCGTGCAGCACGCCTGTTGATCTCCATTCTAAATTATCTGCTGACGGACCGCCTGTCGCTGATGCTACACAATACCGTAGTCTCACCGGCGCTCTGCAGTATCTGACTTTCACCCGACCAGACATTACCTTTGCAATTCAGCAGATCTGCCTCTATATGCATGATCCTCGAGAACCACACATCGCTGCTCTCAAGCGGATCCTGCGCTACCTATAGGGCACCCTGTCTCTTGGGCTGACTATGCGCCGATCTTTGCCTATAGATCTTGTTGTTTACACGGATGCCGACTGGCTGGCTGTCCTGATACTTGCCGGTCGGCCTCTGGGTATGCATTATTTCTTAGGGATAACTTAGTGTCCTGGTCTTTCAAACGTCAGCATATGATCTCTAGATCGAGTGCTGAAGCTGAATATCGTGCTGTGGCAAATGGTGTTGCTGAAGCTACCTGGCTGCGCCAGCTGCTCCTTGAGCTTCGCCACCCCCCTTGACGTGCCACATTGGTCTATTGTGACAATATCAGTGCTGTATATCTCTCCAGTAACCCGGTGTGGCATCAGCGGACAAAACATGTTGGGATTGATCTCTATTTTGTTCAAGAGAAGGTCGCCATTGGTCATGTTTAGGTCCTACATGTTCCTACGACATCGCAATACGCCGACGTCTTTACTAAGTACCTTCCTACCTTACTATTTTAGAAGTTTCGATCCAGCCTGAATATTAGCGATGCTCCCAATTAGACTGCGGGGGAGTGTTAGTCTACTGTAATTATAGTAGGTTAAACCGTGTGTGTAGTTGTGCGGTTGCGTGTGTAAGCTATTCCAGCTGCCTATATATATTGATACATTAACAGAGAATACAATCAACAATTCTCACATTTTTATTAACAATGGCCTTCATCGTCCTGCATACTATGCTTCATCGTCTCTTAGGTTTGGGTCTGAGTTGAGAGTTTTCATTTCATAAACATGGATATACATTGTACATTTGCAAGACACATAGCATTAATCCCTGCTTACACTCTGGCCACAACAACGATATATCGCACAAATTTCTTCTTACGAACATGACGTGCTTTCTTACTACAAATTTGGCAAATTACCGAGAAGGAAAGAAACGCCACACAAATCTTCAAGAAAGGGGGAAAATTTAGAAGCGAAAGCCAAGTGCAATCAGTAGACCAACCAAGCCGGAGGTGACGACGATGGCGGTGCGCGCGCTTCTTGGCCGCTCGCCGGAACTGTCCTCCAGTGGCTCCCCCGCGCCGTTCAGCAGCTGGTGCTGGCCCTGCCCCAAGGGGAGCCCCCCCGCCGCGCCGTGGCCACCGCTCGGCGCCAGCGCGTCCGGCACCGCGGCGGACTCCGGCGGCGACGCTCCCGAGGGCAGGTGGTGCGGCGACCCGTGCTGGTGCGCCATCCCGCCGGCGGGCGCAGGCGGGAGTGCAATGTCACCTGGCGCGCCGGAAGGTGTCTTGCCGCCGATGCTGGCCGACGGCGGGGAGAGAGGGGGCACGTCGACGGGTGGCAATGGCGTGTGAGGAACAAAGGTCGTCGGAGCCGGCGGTGGCGACGAGTACAGAGGCTGGTCAGGAGAGACAGGGTACGTGTCGGCCGGTGGTGGTGGCAGCGGCAAGTCCGGCAAGGCAGGTGTCGCGTCAGCAGGCGGAGGCGGCGGCGGCAATGGCTGGTCAGGCAGCGTGTCAGCCGGTGGCTGATCGGGGGAGGCGGGCAACGTGTCAACCGGTGGCGCAAGCTGGTCTCCGAAAGGCATGTCCGAGCTCCCGGCGCCGGCAAGAGTCGACACCTGCGGCGTCACAAGCTTCGCGCTGGTGGTAGTCGACGGCGGCGGGAGCACGTCCACCGAATGAGACGACGAGACCGGCGTGGCCACCCCGCACTGTTGCCCCGTCCACGGCTCGCCGCTCGCCTGCCACACCGTCACGCCGTCCTTGCTCACGATCCTCATGTCGCCGCCGTCGTCAAGGCTCAGCGTCCCAGGCTCGGCGTCGATCCCGGTGTCCCACAGGGAATGCCCGCCGGCGAAGAGATCGAGCCCCACCGGCGAGAACGCCAGGTCGCACGCGTCGGCGCCGCCGACCAGGGTGCACTCCGACTCCCACACGCTGCTGCCGGCGCCGGCGCCACCGTCGCCCTGCTGGATTTGGACGTAGCACGCGTCGGCGCTAGGGCCACCGACCGAGCTGTCCACGGCGCGCCGCAGGTACGCGGCGTACGACCCAGACGGCGAGATGAGGAAAGGCTGCGCGCTCTGCCCGACGTCGGCGTCGGCCACGGCGGGCGCAACGGCGGCGATGATCTGCTGCTCGGCGCTTCTTGAGATGGAGCTGGGAGAGACGGCTATGGCACCGGAGAGCCGCATCAAGAGCAGAAGGATAGCAAGTGAAGAAGACATGGTGGTGACTGGTGAAATGGTGGCTAGGTGTGAGGAGCTTGGCAATGGAGGTGTAGGGTTTTAATGGAGGTAAGAGGAGGATTCGGTGCAGCTTTCTGGAGCAACTCAGGTGTAGTGGTAGTAGGTGTGCATGGCATGGAGGTGGATGGAGTAGAGGGAATCTGGAGTTTTTATCCAAGCTTAATTAGCCCAAGTTTCAGTTAGAGAATGTAGTGTAGTTGGGGTAATTTGGTCGTGTTCATTTGTTCAACAGATCCAACGGGTTGCATTAGGTGGAATGCTGCCAAGCATTTTCAGTCTGTAATCTGTCTAATACTCTAATTCAAGATAACTTTGTTATTAGGTATTTATACTTTTCCCAAAAAAGGGTAAAAAGACTGGTATTAATCAGTGGCAAAAGGGACATACTACTATAGCTAAAGTCACCAAACACAAATATGTATAAACACAACTATGTATTGTACGCTGGTACCTTGTTACGAAACGTGAGCTATTTTCTTCGGAATTCAGAAGAGCGTCAACAGTAATGCCCATGAACAGTAGAATGAAATATACAAGATCCAGCTTGCATTAAAACACATATTATCGAAATTTAAATACACCATAACAAAACACATGCGTACGCTATTCCATGTTGAAACCACACACGTCTGAAGAGAAGAGAATCAGAAATGCAATCTCCCAGACTCCACGGAAACGGATAACCAAAACATCAGGAGTATGGAAAACATACACAACATATTGTACAGCTAGTTGATTCAAGTATTAGTTCAGTTACATGAAATTGGCGTTCCACAAAATGGTAAAAAGCATACCATTGGGCGCAAGTTCTTTCCAAACACTAATGATCTTTGGTACACCAGTACAATTACTGTGCTAACTGTTCCAGAAATCCAAAGTAGAAACATGAGCAGGTTCAATGCTCTCAATTTCTGCTGTATATATTATAATTTTTAATCTCCATGGATTGTGTAACGCTCCCACTTCTTAGTAGGATCATAGATCTGCAAGACAGGCAAGTTGTTACTCCAAAGAATATATATGCCTTGTAAAAGATCGAAAGGATAAAAAGGTGAATGTCCAACCTCCCATCTTGATGCAGGAAATATATGTTTGTTTTTCTCATACCAGTGTCTCTCTACGACCTTCCCCGCATGAGACTACAGTAATGAAACATGAGGCTAGAAACATAGAATGCAACATTGGGCACTAGAAATACAAGATATTGCTAGACATGTCACCTCGTCTTTTTCTTTTGTTGCATCAGCAATGGTCCGCACATCCTCATGAACATCAAAGTGGAAAAGCTGAGAAAAAGGGATAGAAAAAACAAGTGTTACCAAATGATCAACTCTCAGTCTCTGGTCATCAACATTCATCTGGAAAAACAGAAAAATCTCCTGTCCACAGAAGAACAGAAAGTTCTATGTTGTGACAACATAGATTAGAAAAGTGCATATTTTGACCATCCAGCAGGATTTCCCTTACCGTCAGGCGCGGTGTAACGCCTAGGACCCAAAAACGGTTACAGGCCCAACTCAATTCGTTGGACCACACCTACACTACAACACACTGCACTTTCATCCTCGCTTCATGCAAAAAGTTCGAACTCGGTGTTCCTAGTGCCTGGGCTCCCATCCATATAAAGAGCTCATCCTCTCTTATAATTTTCGAAGTGGTACTAATGTGCAGCTGCTACAGCTTGCTAGCTGCCTTTCTGCTCTGCTTCTACTGCTGTACACTGCTGCCGCACGCTGAATGGGCCAAGCCCAAAGCCGGCCACTGCAACTGCTGATTGCTGCCTGCGCGCTAGCTAGCTAGCTTGGCCAACCAAAGCAGCCCAAGCCCACTAATTATACAGCTCTTCTCTTCTTTTTTTTTTCTTCAATTATACTGGGGTGTCACAGGCGGGGTTACCACACCCTGGCGGTAAGCGCGGTTACGGCATGGTAATCACAGTAACCGCAGCAAACCATATAAAATTTATCAAAAATTCAAATTATTTTTCAAATTTATTTGAATTTGGTGGGGTTACCATGGTTTTACTGTTACCGTACCCCGGCGGTAAGCACGATTACTGCGGTTACCATCGGTTTTGTAAACCCTGCCATCCACAACTTAAAATAACTACGTATGAACGAATTATATAGAAGCTATCAACATATTTTATCAAAACAGAAGACCACAGGAGTACTAATAAAACATGCATTACCGGTCCACTCTTGCCCCTTGCTTTGTTGATAATCAACTCATAGAAGCTATGTTGCTGTTATCAAAACAACAAACATGGAATTAAAATAAGAGTAAAAATTCATAAACAACAATGTTATTTACAAGGTAACAAACTTAAGCTTTGCATACATGAGGGATGATAAGATCTTCCTTCACATAAAGAAGGTTCTCAACTGATGTTGTCCGCACTTCACGGAACTCAGGGGCAAGCTGCTGCTGAACAGCCCTTAGGAATTCTCCAATAGAGTCACCTTTATGGACCTGCCACATATATAGACATTGTTTCAATCATATGGTCCACAAGTTCAGAACAATCAAAAGGGGAACAATTGTTTCAATGGTTAGAAATTACCTGGATAACTCTCCTATGCCCAGTTCCATCCCAGTAACTGTAAGTAATTGTAAGAGGTTCATCTGACATATGAGACATTTTGGTAATCAGTTAGCATGAAAAAATAACTCACAATGGAAAAATACAGTCAAATTATTAAACATTGATGGTGATTAATGCTATAAGCTTGTGGCAATACTTTTAATCAACTCCTGCTCACGCAACCACTGTTTCTTCAAACGCTCTCGCTCTGCTTGTTCCTCTGCTTCTCTCTCCCTGATGGATCATTCTTAGCAACCAGCTTGCAGGTTAAACAACACTTGGAAACAAATAATCGATCAACACGCAAATGATAATCATAAACTAAAAGAATACCTGTCAGGAAGAAAACTTGTCTCAACAGTAGGGTCCTTCCCAAGTTTGACAGGGCCATGTTTCTTTTTAGTTTCTTCTGTAAAACAAATTGAAAGCATAATGTCCATACTTGCCTTACTGGTAAGGTAACTTCACGTACTTAAACAAATCAAAAATTCAAGACACGACAAACACAAACCCAGGGCACTAAACCATCAGATCATAACATAAACAACAGAGAGAGAATTATCTTTAATTCTAAATGAAACCCTGCCCAGGACCCAATCGTTTGCTTAACTGCTTTGTTTGAATTAGTTTGTCAAGTTGTTTCCATTTAAGGGATATCACATGAGATGTTCAAACATTCCAAAAAAGTTAGAACAAGGTAAGACAAAATAGAATATTACAAGATCCTAAAAAGGTTAAGAGGACCATACGATTCTCAAATTCATCATCATCACTTCCATTTTCAATCTCATCGCAGAAAGATAACCGTGGATCTCCCCTCACTCTCCTCTTTTTCCGTTTTTGCATTTGCAATTCTTCTTCCCTAAAAACCAAAAATAAATCAACTATTTTGATATAGGCATATAAGGTAATTGCACCAATTATGATAGGCTAGGACTTCAATCTCACTCTTGTTGCAGCTTTTGAAGCTTCTCTTTCTCTTCTTCCTCGATTTTGGTCCGTATATTAACCCTCTGTTCAGCCACATGGATGATAAATTAGATGACGAAAATTTACTTTTTGACAAAATGGTAAGAGATAAATCTGCACATTACCTTCTCGACATACTGCTCCCTTGTAACTAAACCGACTGTTTCCTTCTTAAACGCGGTTTCAAGAATCTAAAAGTCATAGCCCATACTGTTAGCTGCTAGCTTCTGAAACACATATAAAACATTTATATAGTTCTCTAGTGTCCTCAGAAAATGAGATAATTCAGAATCATGTGAACTATGAAGAAGCATATATGATGGAAAATAATTCAGTACAAAACGCTATTCTGCAGTGAATCACATAACTGAAGAAATCGAACACAGAACCATAGAAGTATATATAACATCCTAATCAAATTAAACAAGAGAGAGAAGACAATCGACCAAGAGTATTACCAATGACAAATTCCCATCACACCACCAGAGCAAGCACTAGGATGACAAGTACAACAAAATATGAGGAGGTATGGCAAGCCATGGCTGTTCGTTAATTTTTGCACGCAAAAGTAAGGGCAACCAGTTCTAGTGAGCGACAACTAGTTGCGCGAGTGCACGCGCACACAAAAACGGAGATCAGTAGGTGATTGAGCCTCACGGACAAGCGAATTTTCCACCGACGCGTGTGCCCTAGAAGCCTAGTCTGATTCATGACGGCGGATGGCCATACCTCGGAGGTGCTGGAGCCGAACTGGAGCAGGCCAGGCTGGCCGTCGGAGGATTTGTTCTTGAGCTCCTCGATCTTGCGGCGCTCCGCCTCGCGTTGCTTCTCCAACCGCCGGATCTTCACGGCGTCCTGCGCCGTGCCGACGTACCCGTCCCCGAACCCCGACATCTCGTTGCCCTTGCCGCTGCTATTCCTCGGTCAGAAGAGGGATTCGAGAGATGCGCACAAGGCGGCGGGACGAGACTGCAACCGACGCCCGCAGGCCGCGGCAGCGCGGAGAGTGGACACGGACCGCCGCCGAGAGCGGAAGGAATAGGGATTTGGGAAGGGGAGCCGGGAGCACGACGGCCTTGCGACTTGCAAATTGCGATTGCTCGCCGCCCTGGTACTTAGTTGGGCTGGACCTAACCGACTTACAATTTGAGAGAGTAATTAGTTTAGTTGGGCAAGTTTCATTGAGGCCTATACAACGGAGGCCCGATGGACAGTCTGCCCTCGAGCTCCATTTTCTCTTAAATATTTTTTTAAAAAAGGAAAATGATACACAAAAAGTTCTTATAGACTTTTTATAAACATGATATGGCATGTTACAATTATATTATAATTGTCAATGTTTTATATCCATAATAATTCAAAAAAGTTATGGAATGGAGATAGAATAGAAAGATTTATATAAATTTAGGCTTGAAAGGTTATACCTACTCTTTAGTAAATTGTATTATAATTTAAGATTCGTGTGTCTATCTCAGATCTCTAGTCTGTTCTCTTGCCATTGAGGGGTTTCCATCTGCCTTGTTGGAGGCAGGATTACAAATATAGAAAACCTATGATTTTGGTATTATTTGGTTGGAATTTTATATCACCTAGGAACTAAATTCTATCATATATATAGCCTATCTTCTATTTTAGTTAGATAAACAGCCCGTGTTATGTGATACCCATACTTTTCACATCTATAGCTACCAATTGATTAAATCAAATATTTGAGATTGTTGTTTTGTTTTTTTTGACCGGCGCCGCCGCGCGATTAAGATTTTGCGGGAGAAAGTTTTAGTACAACTCAACATGTTACCAGGACACTTGAAAATTTTTATGTGAGAGTTTGGTAAAAATAAAAGTACGTAGCAATGCTCGAAAAAAAACAAAGTTTCTCGATAATGGAAGAAAGAAGAAAAAACAAACAAGGTTTTTGTTAGGACCAAAGCCAAACAAGTTTTTCAATTTTAATTTCATAGATTGTTCGAAACAGAACAAATCGTGATGTTATACATTCATGATTCTACTGAGAATAAACAAACCCAAAACATAAGTTTGGGATTAATACAGAAAACTCCGGAAAGAGCGTTCAACGACGGGAAAAACTTTTAATCTCTCATGGAACGTTCATTCATTCGTTACATATCAACTAAATGTTCATAAAAAAATATATTACACTACAAACATGCGAGTTAAAATTTGATTTTTACAAATTATAAAAAAATAACTAGAAATATACGTATTTTAGTTAGATTTTAATTTGTTGTTTTTATATAACTTGTAAAGGTAAATTTAAATTTGCATATTTATAGTTAAAAAAACTTCAATATACAATAAACGAGTAAATGTTCACTCTCGGATGATTAGAATTACTTTCTATGTGACAACACCAATGGAGCAAAGCCCCCTAAGGATAAAAATGATGTAGATGAAATTGAAATAGCTCACCTTCGTCATGATCAAGCTTGCTTGCTTTTTCTTCCACCATGCTTCTTCTTGCTACCATTTGAGCTCCCAAAGTAAAGATGGCAATAGAAAATTTTTTGTCGAAGGTTATGCCCTTATACCCCACTTCCATGGGTAAAAATTTTTCTCACCCCACCCCGCTCAAATGCAACGTGTAGGACATTTTTCCCATCCTGCCTCCGAGCGGGGAATTTATAACCGTGGAGACTCCATCCCCACTATCAACATGGAGGCGTCAACTACTCATGTCCAATCTATTGCTCTAGCTCATTGTTGACTAGGTCTTCTACTTTTTTGCCATTGTAGGCTCACTGGCTTCCCCTGCAACCACCATCTAGGATAATAAAAAAACAAAGAAGTGACAATAAAAAGATTAAAAATTTAGAATGAACGAAAATTAGAGACGTAGAGAGAGGGGGCGATGCCCAACACGAGACGAGACCTGCCGTTGCATGCACCAGAGGAGTGGCAATGTCAGGTATTAGGATGGGCGTCGATACTACATGTGGCATGCCTACATCTGCCTCAAGCCTTCTCTAGCAATAGCGTTGAACTAGACAGTGAAGATGGGAGATTCAGATGTGGATGGCTAATGTTTATATTTTAGCAGCTAGCTTACTCCGAGTATTATGATCTTATTATAAAAAAATATAATCAAGTTAGAGATTTATACTATTTTAATTGGTCTCTACAAAAAAGTGAGGACAGAGAACGGAGGACCAGACCCACCCGCCCGATAGAGACAGTTTTACTCTATTTTATTTTACGTGAAGATACAATTATAAACGTCCATGACTCCTAATAAGAGAATTTCCCATGAAAATCGGAAAACGGGTACCCATTGGCTTGACACGAGCATCTGCAAACACACGATCGAGACGGCAAAAGCTGCATTAGGACTGTACATTTCTGCACGGTAATCACGTTCAAAACCGATCAAAATTAACAACGCGATCGATTACCTGCCGGTGGTGGCGGCTGCTGCGCGCGAGCTGCGGCTTTGGCCTTCCTCTCGTCCATCCTGTTCTTACGCCGCTCCCTGGCCTCCTTCGCCTCCAGCTCCGTCCTGTCGCGGCCACCGCCTGCCACTGCAAAGACGGGGCCAGCGTCCTCGCTGCCGCCGATCACCTCCCAAGGAGTATCGTCGACCGTAGCTTCTATCGCGCGGCGCTCCACGAGGTACTCCTCGAATGCCTCTGCCGATGCGGCGGGCACCAGCCGCGCACGCGCTGGTCCGGTAGGCGGACGAACCACCGGCCCGTCCGGTAGGCGGGACGGCGGCGCCGGAGCAGGAGGAGTGGGCGCGGGCGGCGCAGGAAGAGGAGTAGACATGCGCGGCGCAGCAGGAGGAACAGCCGCGGGAAGTGCAGGAAGAAGAGGAACAGGCGCGGGCAGAGCAGGAAGAGGAGGAACGGGCGCGCGCGGCGCAGCAGACGACGAGCTCGCGCCGCCGTAGCCGAAGAGGTAGCGGCCGGTGGTCGGTGACACGGTCCACCAGCGCGGCGCAGCAGGAGGAGGAGCAGGCGTGGGGGGCGCAGGAAGAAGAGAAACAAGCGCGCGCGGAGCGGGAAGAAGAGGAACAGGCGCGGGCTGCGCAGGAAGAGGAAGAGGAGGTGTAGGCGCGCGCGGCGCGGCAGACGACGGAGCTCGCGCCGCCGTAGCCGTAGCCGAAGCGGTAGCGGCCGGTGGTGGCGACACGGTCCACCCGCGCGGCGCCACGCGAAATCGGCGGCGATGGGCCGCGGCGACGGCGCCACGAGGTGGCGTGCGGCGGAGACGAGCGGCGGCGGCGGCGCGGGCACGGGCGCGATCTCTCCCTCCGAACTGAAGCTAGTGCCATTGATGCGGTAGCCCTTGCCGGCAGCGAGAAGCGACGGGACGGTGCGGCTCCATGGTTGCGGCTGGGCCGGAGCCTCTGGGCCGGGATGGCGTGTTAGGCGGGAGTCTGCTAGTTATCAAGGCCGCCGCCGCTGCCGATAAGCTGGGCCTGGCTGGCTAGGCAAACAGGCCGGATCGCCCGCCCGGCGGAGATGGCGTTGGGGATGATGAGGTGGCGAGCGGGAAGGCCTTTCTGGGCCAGATTTTCGTTGGCGTCTCTTTGCTGGGCCGGGTTCTCGTTGGCGTCTCCCATGGTAGGCAGGTCAGGTCGGCGGATTTCACCACCTTTCTCAGTTCGAATCTTGGAGACAACCTGCGTGGGGAAAAAAGATCGAAAAATCAGCGTTTGGCCATGGCACACAAAACGTACAGAAATCTGCACAACCTGTAATAAATCGCTAGAATTTCATGGAGATCTGAGAATCACAAGCTTACAAGATCTAAACCTATAAACCACTAAGTTGCCATTCGCTTCTAGGGAGGAAGATTAAATGGGTGCGTAAAATAAAAAGCTATTAAGTATATAATTAATTAAGGTTTGATTATTATAAATTTAAAAAATTAATTTATTTGATATTTTAAATTAAAGTTTATGCTAAAAACACCGTTAGACAATTTAGAAAACATACTAACAAAAACCGAGATAAAATCTGTATCTAAATCCCATCCCATAGAGGCCTGGTAATCAAAACCTTACAAGCATTATACAACCTTGAATGCTGGATTTCTATTTTTTTCTGTACACTCTACGGAATTCACAGCTAGTATGTACTAGAACAGAAAACAGATTAGAATTTGTGACAAGAGGGAACTTACCAGGCCGCAGGAAGCTTATTTTTTCATGTATCCGATTTCCTTAGAGCTGTGTAGTTTTTACGGAATGGGAGCTAGTTTTATACTCGAACTTCAGTACTTCACCATGTCTTGTGAACGTGTTCCATACATTCTCTTGTTTCTTTCTAAATAAAAACAATTTGTTTATCCATGTGAAATATGTTGCAACGGTAACAAAATCAGCTCCAAGCAAGGAAATTTTTTATAGTACATATATCACAATTGTATCCTCTAAAACAGGTGAGATAATGTCACAATTACACAAGTTTCAACTTCAGCCGATTCTCAGATGTACTGATATTGAGATATGAACACATAAGTTTTTTCAAACAAAAAAAAAGATATGAACATGAAAAGTGACGGCCAACCAGTACAGCCGCATCCAACCGCCCACAGCCACCTCACTGATTAAAGAGGGGTTCCACGCCTCTCTTGCTATAATAACGTTACTACTAAATATGCAAATCTTCCTGAACTTATTTGGTGGAGCATTTATTTTAGAACATATCCAACTTGCATCTCCAACCAATTCATATCTAAGTATAGAAGTTCTCACTTATTTTGTAGAGGGATATATCTCCTATCTACCTATAAGTATGAAATTCTACTATCAACAATGTCAAGTCTTTCTTAGACTTTATACAAGGGTATATATATCTCTTAGCATTAATCAAGAGATATAAACCTATGCCACTCAAAGACTTAATAAAAGCTAAAAAAATATAAATGAATTTCCAATCCTATCTCCATGTAGTATAAGTTTTGGCACCTCCCTTCATGGAGGGATCTCTCTCAAGTGATGAGAAGGCATGATGTGTATATATCTTTTTAGGAATAGGAGAAAACTTCGTAAATATATCTAAGTATAGGGTGGCAATGGGGCTTGTCCCGGCAAAACAATACCTAGCTTCTATGTTTAAATATCAGCATGAAGATCTACGAGATTTTGCCGAAATGGAAATTTATACAACTATCTTCCATGTGAGAACAACCTGACATGTTTGAGAGCATAATTATGATTTACTATAAAGACATTTCCTTGTTTAGAGCTGGTCTTGTTGTAACTTATTTACATGGATAAAAAAACTGTATTTATTCACAAAGGAAGAAGAACAATAGGAACCATTTACCTAGATACATGGGCTTAGGATTATCACTTAGAACTAACGAGAGAAGCTTTGTAGAGGTGCGGGCCAAGTGTGCCACCCTCTCAATGCATAGTCATTTACTTAGTGGCTTAAAATGCTCTTTTCACCTTGGTGGAACCGAAGGTGCAAGAGGAAAAGAACAACACTAATGTCCATGCTTGACCTCTATGCCTAGATCATGTATTCCTATGGATACCAAATCATGCAAGTAATATAAGAACACATCATGCTGCACATGGGGCAATGATGATATCTTGGCCTCTACCCTAACATCATCGATCTAGATCTAGTGGTTGGTGTGTGCAGAAGACAAGGCCACCATCCATGTAAAAAATGAAAATGTAGCCCTACATAAGATCGTATGGATGCCAAATCACCCATGTAAGAACATAGCATGCTACACATAGGGAAGGATGATATCTTGGTTTCCATCCCAACATCATCAACCTAGATCTAATAGGTGATGCATGGGGAAGACGAGGTCACCATCAATGCGCGAGAAGGAAAATCTAGCCCCACACAGGATCCTATGGATGCAAAATCACACAAGGAATCATGCAGACATAGGGAAGGATGATACTTTGGCCTCCATGCTAATATCATCAACCAAGATCAAGTGGACGATGAGTGGGGAAGACAAGCCGCCATCTTGCACAAGGAAAGAAATTTTGGCTCTACATAGGGAAGAGGAGCAACATCAACAACCACCTGGAGGTTGTCCACCCAAAGCCCCAGATCCTATATCCGGGCAACCAACAACTAGGAAAGGCACTATTGCATGGGGAAAGAAAATTTGACCCTGCACAGGGAAGAGGAGCAACATCAGCAAGCACTTAAAGCTTGTGTGCCTAAAGCCTCAAATTCTAGATATGGGCAACCAACTATTAGCAAAGACACCATAGACGGTGGTGATAGGCAGCAATGGTAACAATTGGCTTAATGGTGTTGGAAGGATGGTGATTCGCTCTCTCGATGACATATTGGTGCTAGACAAACGGAGGTTGGCACCAGATCTAGGGGAATGAAAGTTAAGTGGAGTGCGATGGAGGGGTGGTGGTGGATGGAGTGGAAGAAGTGGTGTCTGTTATCGATTTAGGGTTTAGCAATAGGATTATATAGATGAGGATGGTGCATCTGCTTTGGCCTAGTTAGGCCCAATAGACAGGGATAGTACATTGGTTGTTTATTGGGTGTTCACTTGTTAAACGTCCTCAGTGGCAAATAAAAATTGTCAAACCCAAATCCTACAATGGCGTTTGGTTGGATAGTGGGATAAGGAAGGGATATGATGAAAGAATATAAAGTTGTGGGTTTAAGATAGGGATATGATATACTTTTATCGGGGGATTTAACAATTTGTCACTCTTTACAAATTAGTTTAATCCCTCTTACAACAATTTCTCACAAAGTGGTAAATCTATTGTCACTCACCTCTTAAAAGTGGCAAAAGTTAATTCCTATAAAGACAAATTAACTGGTATGGTTGAGGCACAAGAACATTTTTTGTCATCACCACCATTTCCATCCTAAACTCATCTTCCCCATTGGGATTGAATTGGTGGGAAATGAATTGCCCATATCACATTCCTCTATCCACCTCTTTTCCCAATCCCCTAACAAACATGGAAATTATTTCTTTTCAAAAAACAACAATGTATCAAAAATTTCCTCTAGTTCCAAATATGATTTGGGCATGCATTCATTTTTATCAACCTTTATTTTCTTGATTTGTTCATTAAAAATGCTACCTTTCTCATTGAGACTCACTTTTCTCAATATACTACAAGGACTCATTTCAAACGTAGGATTTAGAAAACAGAGGAATAAAAAAATACAAGATTTTAACCGAATACATAGAAAAAATATAGAAAATGATCGTTTAAATAGACTATAGGAAAAACATAGGAATTAGATAGAGAGATAAAATCAGGATTTTTTTAAGAGGTTGGATCTCTTGCTAACTTTCCTATAAAATCCACGTGCATTTAGTTGTCATTACTTACAAATTTCATTGGATTTGAAAGGGTCCAATCTTTTGTTTCGAACGGCCAAATAGAAAATTTTTCTATAGGATTTAAATCCCATAAAATTTCTCCACTAATCTTTGTTTCAAAAGGTCTAATTGTATAAATAAAAGGCAAAACAGTTGTATATAAACTAAAATTTTTAAATTACTGACCATATACTTCTATTTTAAATTAGAGGGAATAATAATGCACATCCTTTATTAATCATGCCATGTTCCAAGGAGTGAAAACTTTACGTTTTTTAAACGGTGTGTTTATTTTAAAAATATGCATATATTTTTTAGAAAATCAAATAAATTTATTTATTAAGTTTATAATAATTAATACTTAATTAACTACACGCTAATAACTTTAACAATTAGCTCATTTTACGTGGAATCTCTAACCTACTGCTGACTTGAACGCAGCCTCAGTCACTATCGTTCATCGAAGAGGACGAGTAATTTTTTAAATGATTGAGAGGCCATTTCATCAATTAATTTATGGGATGAAACTATGTATGTGACGAGGAAAAAAACACCGGCATTCAAAAAACAATATTACAACAATAGTGCGATCTGAGGTAGTAAAAGAATGGCTATACCATTATACATTTATGTATCATACAACAGCCATGAGGCCCCCACAGGGAATACAGAGCATAGCGGCAAGGGCAAAAAGAGTACAGTGAGCTTCAGCTAAGCCAGGAGTGCACTGAAGAACGCAACGATCATGTCCTGGTCCCTCGCATGTGTCTGAAAGTTTTACGTGCTTTCTCCCCAACATTACAGATGCTACCATGATGCCGCTATTTCTTCCCATCAAGCCCCACAATGGCAGCAAGGTTGGTCATGCCTGATTGTTGTCCGATGTGGAAACTTCTGCGCAGCACATCGGGCATACCTGCTCATCAAGGATATTTCGTCACCAACTGATAACTGCACGCCGGTATTGTGTTTAAAGTTTAAACGCTCAATACTAATGTTAACAATGTAAACAGCTCGAAACTAGAGAAAGCTGCATGCAAATAATCCATCTACTACAAACTACTTCATAAGGCAAGAATCAACATGACACATCTGGGCAGAGAAATATGAAGGAAATCACAGTATGTACAACTATATCTAGCTACTCAATGTGCGCAGGTAGTAAAGCAACCAAAAAAGAGAGGCAAGTTAATACCCTAACATGATCAAATCTTTAGCTTAACCTTATCATGAATTTCAATTGCATGGCACAAATGACCAAAATAATCGCAGTGCTTTGTGTTACCCAAACGTCTTTTAGCTAAAACTAATAAAAGGGTGTGAATGCTTTGGCAGATTGGATTTATTTTGTAAGACCACATTGTCACCCAAAGGTGCAGGAATTTGTTTTCAAATGCAACAAAACTATTTCCCAAATTATGCACTGATGCACGTGAGTTTTCCAGGTTTGGTGATTTGCTAAACATTTCAAATATAATGGCCTGACTGTTAGCACTTAGTAGGTCTACCAAAGTGATGCTTTATTCTTCCTGAAGATGAAACAAAGGTACAAGGCTACAACTATACCTATACAGCCAGAATAACAATAATTCCATCCAGATATAAACCATGAACCTAGCATATAGCCTGTAAGTGATTCAGGGCCCACTACAAAAATAACTAATATCACACTTTCTTAGCCCTTAAATCCACATGCCGGACTCATTTCCTATAAAAAAAAAAACTTTCCACAAGTGTGGTGAGTAAATTTGGAGATAATCTATGGGTTGCCACACGTTTGACACAAAAATTAGCAACATTTGGCAGCCTGGCAGTCAAATAAACATCCCAGAAGCCTCTGTCCAAGCATGAGTGTGTGCAGCAAGATAGCTTGATAGGCATCAATCACAGCATGAAAAGAAAGCAGCTTCCATGGATGGAGGATGGTAGTATAGATTTGGAAATGGTATTTACCTTATTTATTTGAAGCCATTGGTTTATGCACTCAGGATGGTATGAATGCTTGCAAGGGAGTGCAATCAAAGATTCATCATCCTCAAATTCCACACGACAAATAACACATCTAACAACAATAGTGATACATTAGAACTTCAATATGTGAGTAATGTAAGATTATTGAAAGGTTATGACTGATGAGACAAATTATTCACACATACTTCTCTGTGTTGCCATCTTGGACACCTTCTGCCTTGTAAGTTACTGAAGGTAGAGAAGCAAGAGTAGCAGCACAGAGGCCTCTGTTTCCTGTACCAACTGCTTCTCCCAGTGCAACTAATTCCTTAAGTCACATAAAGAACCATTATTAGTATTGCATCTTAAAGCTTCTGATGCAATGCCAGGTACCAAAGGCTAACATATAGAAATGCAACTTGCCTCATAAGAATACTCGTCTGGGTCAACCTCTTGCCATGCATCCTGGGTTTTGGTAAAAACATATGAAAGTGTTAAATGACGTTTTTCCAGTTCATAATAGCTGATTATCAATGAGTAATGTAGTAAGGAAAAAATTGAAAAGACACTCTCTCCATGTTCAAGTATGCAGAATCCATTGGAGATAATATAATATGCCAAAATCCATGGAGTAAACAGGATAGCATGGAAATTTGACAAGCCACAGAATGAACCACATACCACCACTGGTCTTACTATTGCTTAACTGATGGACAGTACAAGCCCTACTAAAGTGTAAACGATTAAAAATCCACCTAATTTAAACAAACAACACATATTTCTTATTGAAGTCATGAGTTGTAAATGTGATAAAATAAAAAACTTGGATGCTCGCAAGTTCATCACTCAAATATGAAGACTGAAGGTGAGAAAGACCTCCCGACACAACTGAAAAATAAGATGAATTTTGGACGCTGAAAGGTACCCCAAAAAATGAACTTGGGAGCAGTCTTATCAACTTATCGTTTACCAACGGCGCTTCAAAACAAGGAAAGTTGCAAGGCACATTCATCACTTCAAGTGTCATTCCATGCTTTTGGTTGTCATACACAATGTAGGTGTAAATTTTATTGCAACAACAATGAACTAAGGAGAGTATATAATCATTTATATTATTCCAAGATCGTTTCACGCAAACTCTAGGATTCCCACATATCAGAAAAGGCATAGTTTGTGTGACTATCAAGAAAATAGACCATTACCTGTGGATCATTCGCATGCTCCTCTACAGGCTCAACAGCTCTCCCTACAAAGCACTATCAATATTATAGGCAGCAACAGCTGAAACATGTGAGCTGAACTGAAGAAACACCATTTTTTTTACTCACAATCGCTGATCCCCGCGAGCGCCATAAGTCGAGCGGCTACTTCGCGCTCCTCAGCATCCTGCAGCGCCCGTGCATAAGCCTCATCGTCCTCGTACTCTGCGGGGTCTAGCTCTGGCTCAACTTCCTCCTCATCATACTCCTCATCGAACCCCTCCTCGAACTCGCTTCCCTCAGCCCCCTCCCCCTCTCGCTCTCGCTCGCCACGACCCTCCCCAACCGGGTGCTCGTGGTGGCGGACGCGGAGGTGGTGCGCCAGCTCCTCCTCGTAGTCCTCCTCAGCCTCGTCGTCGTACTCGTAGCTCCCAGCATCCGAGCTCCCGTAATCGCTGCCCTCGCCGAAGCCTCCGCCCATGCGAAGCATCATGTACGCCCGCTCCTGCAGCCGATCCAAACAACAACCGTGTTAATCGCGGGGTCCCGGAACCCTAGCAACACCCGATGCTCCCGAACACGAGATCTCCCCCCATCTACCTGCTCCTGGAGCACGCGGGCCAGGGCGAGGTCGGCGTCGACCTGGCTGAGCGCCGTGAACGGCCGCCGCGCCTCCTCGGCCGCGTCGCCGTCCCCTCCGGCGTCGGCGGCCACAGCAGCGGGCGGGGCCGGATTCGTGGCGGGGTTCGCGCCGGCGCCGGGCTTGTCGCCGGCGGCGCCGCCGCTCCCCTTCGAATCCGCCATCCCCTTGGAGAGATTAGAGAAAGGGCGAGGATTAACAAACAAAACACAAAACGGTTCGAGTTTAAACACACTCGCGTTTATGACGAAGGGGGGCGATGCGGTGCGCCGGTGCGGGCGTGCGGGTTGGAGAATAATAATTGCTGTGTGTTTTTCTGTGTAAATTTCTGGTTAGCTGCGGAGTTTCGATTTAAAAAGAGGTCGGGTTAGGCTAGTGACGCTACAACTCCCATTCGACACCTAGTGGTGGCCTATGCCCTGTTTGGGAAAACTTATGACACCTTCTTCAAATTCTTTAGCTCTTTAAATAATCTATTTTTTACTTAGATTTTAAAAATTAGAAGCTATAAAACCAAAAAAAATAAATTAAAGGTCATCCTATCTGAGCACTCACCAGTGAGCCATAGGTCTGCGGCACTACGGACGCATATGTAATCCGAAGATGAGGCCGTTTGCACTTTCTCCTATACCCCCGCCTGCAACTCTGCGAGGGCTGTGAGGCGGAGGGGTTGCGTGACCGACGTGTGGGCCTCACGAATCTGGGCCCACGTGTCAGTGGAGTGGGCCACGAAAGCTATAGATTCTGGAACATTCTTTGTGGACTGTTGCTTCTTCAAGCTTTGGGCTGTCGCGCTCGGGTGGTGAGCTCGACGGCCCACGGTGAGGGAGGCGCGAGCGCGACGGCGCCCAGGAATCTCCGGCGACGTGGCGGAGGTCGCGGCCCTCGGCGCCCTATCCGTGGGCCGATAAGGCGCGGGGGCGCGGCCATACAAAGCCGTGGCCCTCGACTCGCGCACGGGTCGCTCTCGCTCCCTCGCTCTCGGTTGGTGGTGGCTGCGGCGCTGCTCGCATCATCACCAGTTCGACACAGCTCGCGCAGCCGCTCCGCTCTCACCAACCGCAGCAGCCGCAGCGCGCGACGCAGGGATTGGATTGGAGAGAGAATGGCGGCGCCGTCGTCCCTCGCGTCCTCCCACCTCTCCCGCCTCGTGGACCTCCGCCGCGCCGGCGCCGGCGCCGTCCCGGCCCCGGCGCCGCAGCAGCTCCGCCGCCGCGCGCATCGCGTCGTCGCCATGGCCGGATCCGGCAAGGTGCCCATCCTCCGTCCTGCTATCGCTGGTCACTTGTGATTGGTCCCCTTCGTCCTGTTGCTCGTGGCTGACTAGCTTCTTTCTGCTGCTGCCTTGCAGTTCTTCGTCGGAGGCAACTGGAAGTGCGTAAGTATCCGCTCCCCTCAATCAAGTACTTTTACACGCGCGCGTGCCGTGCCTTCAGGTGTCGGTACCGATGAGCAAAACGATGATGGATGGAGATTCTTCTGCTGCTGCACCTGCATGATCTTGGGTCGTTGGCGCCTTGTGGTTACCGCCTTGGACATTCCAAGAAGAGCGGAATGAGATTTTTGTCGTCATCAATATATCGTGATCTACACCAGGCCTGGTCGTTTGCTAGATATGGAGTCGTTTTTGGTGCCAAAAGATGAGTCGTTTTTGGCTCAAGCCATTTTCTTGGGGATATGCAAAAATGTATAAAATTTTCAGCCTTCGTCTTCTCAGTCCCTGGTTAACTTCGTTTGCCCAAATTTCACGGAGTGAACATTTACTATTAGTTCTAGTTCTCCAAGGATAAAAGAAAGTCTACATCAGTATCTTGTCCAAAATAAATTAGTTCTAGTGCTCCAAGGGTAAGAAAGTGTGCATCAGTATCTTGTCCAAAATAAAGATAGTAGCACCTTCTTTAGGTCGTCCTTAGGACAAGCTGATTCAGTTGCTCATTTTTTTCCTTTTGGAGAATCATCTTGGTTTTATATGTTGCTTCACTTTTCTTGGGAGCTTATGCTAAGTATATCAAGATTTGTTTCCTGACTTTTTGGTCAGTATCTTACTAGCATTATGATTTATGTCTGATGATATAATTTCTTGTCCCTCAATGTAGAATGGAACGAAAGACTCCATTAGCAAGCTTGTGACTGAATTGAATGCTGCTACGCTTGAACCTGATGTTGGTAAGCCGATTTGTTTCATTTGTGCATGATTCTTTTCCTTTTTATGCACTGTGCATTAGATGTCTGTATTTGATTGATTCGGTCACACCTTCTGTTTCATCCAAGTCCATATGATATGAATATCCTCCTGAGCTTCCACTGTCTATCTTTTTCACTACCTGCACTTAACTTGCTGTGGCAATACTGCAGATGTTGTGGTTGCACCACCATTCATATATATCGATCAGGTCAAGAACGCACTAACTGATCGCATTGAGGTATCTGCTCAGAATGTTTGGATTGGAAAAGGAGGAGCATACACTGGAGAGATCAGGTAAAGTTAAAACATGTTGCAATTTTCTTTTCTTGCTCAAAACCATGTGGATGCTGATGATAAACAGTGGCAGTCTGTTTGATTTTTTTTACTGGATTATTGTAGCTTTGAATTTCAAGCAAGCATAAAATGAGTTTTTCATCCTTGTTTTCACACTGGAGTTTTTATATGTTTTACTTAAAATGTATCTAGTGCGGAGCAATTGGTGGACATTGGCTGCCAATGGGTTATTCTTGGGCATTCTGAGCGTAGACATATCATTGGTGAAGATGATCAGGTAACTGTTATATACACAGATGCTACTGGATTGGTAGTTCTCTCACTTGTCCATGCTGTTAGCCTGTAACATTCTGAAGGCACCTTTGAGATGCATGATTGCTGTTGACATGTAATATCTCTGACTGGGATTGTGACATACCATGTTTATAAATGCAGTTTATTGGGAAGAAGGCTGCATATGCCTTGAGTCAAAATGTTAAGGTTATTGCCTGCATAGGAGAGCTGTTGGAAGAGAGAGAAGCAGGGAAAACTTTTGACGTCTGTTTTAAGCAGATGAAGGCTTTTGCAGGTGAAAATTCTTCACCTCAAGTTAAATTAATAATGGTTGATGAGCCTACATCAACTGAAAACAAGATTCATGTATCAATAGTATTGATGGATCTGCAACATGTTGCTTTCAGATAGTATTACAAACTGGGCAGATGTGGTAATTGCATATGAGCCTGTTTGGGCTATTGGAACCGGGAAAGTTGCTACTCCTGAGCAAGCTCAGGAAGTTCATGCTGCTGTTCGTGATTGGATGAAAACCAACGTGTCACCTGAGGTTGCTTCCAGCATTCGAATTATCTATGGAGGTCAGTTTCTTATCACTTGGATGAGTTTCAATGTGTTTCTCCTCTGTTCACTCCATGAAATTGATGACTGGAAGACAAAACCTAGGAACATTAATTAATCATGGAACATTCTATTATGAAGATCCTTAACAACAGCATCTAACAAAATACCCTTTTCTGTTTTTCTCTTATATAAAGCACTTGAAAGCTTAGTTATTCCTTGAAATATGCTGTTTGTGGTAAATATCTTCAAACCCGATCTACTGATATCAGTACCTGCTAAGGCTTGTGACTTCAGAGAATATTTGGAGCATTGTTAATTTGCTGCCAGCTAGGATGCGGCTATATGCTTCACCGATTTTTTGGTTCGTTCTGGTACAGGTTCTGTAAATGCAGCCAATTGTGCTGAGCTAGCAAAGAAAGAAGATATTGACGGCTTCCTTGTTGGTGGTGCCTCTTTGAAGGTATGATCAATTAACATCATATCCTGAAATACAGTCTGTTGATAAAACTGCTATGGTGTAATGGTGTATTGCATTTTATTCTCATAGTGATTTTTAATAGGAAATATGTAGCGATTTGTCCATTACGCAACATGATGGATGTGGAACTCAAGAAAGCGATTATATTTTTTAGCCATAAATGAACCAGCTCTTGTCTTCTGTTTTGCAGGGCCCGGATTTTGCTACCATTATCAACTCGGTGACTTCCAAGAAAGTTGCAGCCTGATGTACCCCTGCTGTAGAAATAAGTGGCCCAGAGGCAGCGCTGGCTACCACACCATAATGCTTGATAGAGATACTTCGTGTTTAATCACCGTGCTTGTTTTGGCACACGAGGGAATAATGCAAGATGGCATTGTTTTTTTTTCTCGTACACCTGGCTGGCGTTACGGGAGCCTATTTGTTAGTGAGTGAGCGAGTGACCAATAACACGTGAATTGCTGCTATATGTGATGTTACCTGACATCTCTGGACGGAAGGAATGCTGTTGTGTTGAGCATAATGATGTTGTTAATTTGTGTTGCTATATGTTGCCGTAGGATCGTTGATCCTCCACACCTGTCTGGTTTTTAAGATGGAAGACCACATTCACTAATCCGGCTCCGCAAGAAAGCCTGGAGTGTTCACACAGCAAAATACCAGTTCTCAATATTTCCACAACAAAAACAATCCACTAGCTAAACAACTTATGCTACAAACGCCAGATCCAGTCAGCTAAGTTTAGATGATTAACACATGGCTTGTTTAGATGATTAATTGGTGTGTGTTAGCTGGCAAGTGTCCGCTCTTGGGCCCATTCTTTTTCGATTATGGCCATCGGATTATATTATTATGGGCACACTTCCTAAACTAATGCAATTTTTACAAAAATTATTCTTAGAAAGCTCTTTTTAAAACACCTTATCAACTTTTTAATAATTAATTTATTCTCTCGAATAATTATCATAGACTTGATTTTATTTAGAACACTAAACTTATATATATATAAACCCGAACCTCCTTAAAAACAGATTCTCAATCTCACTGTATACTACACTTCTGTATGATATCAGAGCAGATTTAGACATCCCCGATACGCTAGCAATTCTCTCACCGGCGAACCAACACTTCCTCCCCATCGCAGATCTTCTCCCTTGGTATTCCCCCTCTGTCTTCTTATTTCGGCTCTCATCTTCTATGTCTCCTCCGCAGACGGTCTTCTCCTCCACCACCTACTCGTCTCTTTCCACTACGTGACGAAGAGATGGTCTCCATCCACCTCCTCGTCTCATTCAGACCCGTCTTAGTTTTTCCCTTGTTTCGGCGCATCTTCCTCTCTTTCGATGCCGGCGCACCTCTGCGCTCGCCGTCTCCATCGGCTAGACCCGTCCACCCTTCATCGGCTGGAACACTCTCTCAGTTCTTGCTTTTCCGACACACTCACCTACTCCCGGACACAAAACTCCTCAAATCGCGTCCGAGCCACTCCGACGCGTCCACTTGTCTACGGATGCGAATTAATGTTTCCCGGACACGAACATACTTTATTCGCACCTGTGACTTCTCCGGTTTTTTGAGTCCGCCCCACTCCGTTGCGTCCACGTGTCCACGGACGCGAAACCGCACTTCACGAACGTGAACCCTCTCGCGCCTGTGACCCACCTACTCTCTCACACTCATGACCTATCTACTCTGCCACCTACTCCTCACTCAACTACTCCGTCACCTACTCTCATCGGCCACCTACTCTTATCGGCTACCCACTTTCATCGGACACCCGACTCTCTCTATCGGCTCACTACCCTTATCGGCTTATCATGCCCCGCTACTCTCTCGTCATGATTATCAAATCGGCTCTTAATTCCGATACTTTTCCAGTCGCCGGATCCCTTTCGGCCATCGGCGCTCGTGACCACAACTCGAACACCACTTCACCGATGTTCTCACCACCTTATGCCGCCGTTAATGTGAAATCTCACATTCCCATCTCCCTTGACCTCAATGCAAACTATTCCAAGTAGATATTCTTCTTCAAATTCTTATGTGAAAAATTCGGCCTTCACTCCCACATCGATAGCTCCGCTCCACCTCGACCCGATGATTCCCAGTGGGACATCACCGAGTGCTGCGTACGCAGCTAGCTACTTGGCTCAATCGATGACTTTGTCCTCGACCTTGCAATGGACGACACCGACCCCATCGCCCGGGATCTCTAGGTGGCCATCGAGCGAATCTTCCACGCAAACAAATAGTCGTGTGCCATCTTCCTCATTAATAAATTTCACTCTATGGTACAAAGATACTACTCTGTCTACTCGTACTGCCAACGCCTAAAAGTCAAGGCCGCCTCCCTTCGTGATGTTGGTCACCATGTGGCCAACTCACAACTCGTCCTTGCCCTCCTACGAGGTCTCAACCCTCGTTTTTATAATACCGCCGATGACATCGCCAACTCCATACCTCTTCCCACGTTCACCCGAGCCCATGACATGTTAGTTCTCAAGGAACTTCGTCTGGCTAACGATGAGAAGACTGTGGCCCACACCGCTCTTCTCGCCGTAGCCGATCATGGCTGCTCTAACCCCATCGATTATCGCCCATCATGCGCTACTACCACCTCTCGCAGCTCTGGTAGACATGGCTTCGGCCATGGCAACAAAGCTCGTGCCGGTGGTACCGGCAAAGGCAAAGGGAAGGGTAAAGGCAAGAGCTGGAGCGGTCTGATGCAACCGTACCCTGCTCCTATCCCTACTCCGTCCGTTAGCCCCATGGATCCATGGATTTGCTACAACCCCTGGGCACCCTAACCCCAACTGCGCAGCCCCATCGGCTGGCAGCCCGAGGTCCTCAGCGCACACCCTCAGGCCCACCTAGTGTCTGCTCCCGTCCAACCGCCTCAGCCGATCACACCGACCACATAGTCGGCTCCCTCATGGAACCAGGCTAACCTCATCGCCGCCCTCAACCAGATGACACTCTAACCCTAGCACCCTTGGGTGCTGGACTCTAGTGCATCATCCTAAATGGCTTCATCGAACGGTATATTACTCTCTTGTCACCCTCCCTTTTCCCCTTTCGTCACTATCGGCAATGGGCAATCTCTCCCTATCACATGTCGCAGTGACTCCATCCTACCTACACCCACAACCAAATTCCCACTCCACAATGTCCTCATAGTTCCTTCACTCGTCCACAATCTACTTTCTGTTTGATAATTCACCAGAGATAACAATTGCTCAATTGAATTTGACACTTATAGTTTCTCTGTGAAGAATATTCCGACCCAGCGCGAGATGCTCCGATGCAATAGTGGCAGCGACCTCTACACCATCCCCGCTGCGCCATCCACTCCTCACACCAGTCTAGCCATCTCCACCAGCTTGTGGCATCTCCGCCTTAATCACCTCAGCCCCGATGCTATCACCACTCTCTGTCGCAGCGCCTCCTTACAGTGCAACCACAACAGCTGCACTGTTTACCACTCTTGTCAACTTGGCAAACATGTGTGGTTACCTTTCTTCCCCTCTATGTCTTGTATCTCTAGACCCTTTGAATTAATTCACTATGATGTGTGGACTTCTCCAGTTAAGAGTGTCTCATGTTATCAATACTATCTTGTATTACTTGATGATTATACACACTATTGCTGGACGTTTCTCCTCACAAAAAGGTCTGAAGTTGCCTTCCACCTCATCAACTTCACAAACTACGTTTCCACCCAATTCGATCTCTCCATCCAAGCCATCTAGGCCGACAATGGTACGGAATTTGTAAACCGTACTATCCAAGCCTTTTTGACCTCTCGTGGTACTCACCTTTGCCTCTCCTGCCCCTACACCTCTCCCTAAAACAGCAAGGCCAAACGCCTTCTTTAAACTTTAAACAACATCAGTCACACCATGCTTCTTCACGCCCATCTACCTGTACCTTACTGGGCTAAAACGCTAACCACTGTAACCTACTTACTCAATCGGCGTCCTTGCTCTTCCATTCATAACAACGTTCCCTACACCCTTCTATACCACAAGACGTCCGACTACTCTCACTTACATGTCTTTGGGTGTCTCTGCTATCTCAACCTCATAGCCACCGCTCCTCATAAACTCGCATCATGCTCCACCACCTACATCTTCCTTGGATATCCCTCTTCCCACAAGGGATAACGTTGTCTTGATCTCTCCACCCGACAGATCATCATCTCCCGCTATGTCATCTTTGACGAGTCATGGTTTCCTTTTGGTTTATTTCACCGTGGACTCTCGTCTGGCAACCTTGACTTCCTTCTAACCAACACAGTACCATCCCAACATTCTCCACCCACCCTACCTCCGCACTCTCCATCGGTCGTTCCTGAGGATCCCCTGAACGATTATCCCACCCTTCTTTACTCCATTGTCACCCTCATCGGACCTCCATTGGCTCCACAACCCCCATCGGCCCCCTACACTCCATCGGCTCATCAACCTTCATTGGCTCATCAACCCCTATCGGCCCCTACCCTCTATCAGCTCAGGCTAGCCTCGTCCAGCCCTTTTTCTAAACCTACAGTCGCCGATCCTAAGCCGATGCCACCCTCCCCCCTTCCGACCCTGCCCCATCACCAACGCTACCATCGGACCGCGCGGCCCCTGCTACCTCCACCTCCTCTCATATGGTCACCCGATCCCAAACTGAGTCCCTCCGCCCTACCTAACGTTACGGGTTCTTCGTAGTTCATTGTGCCGTCTCACCCATCCCGACTACTCATCGTTCTGCCTTGGCTGATCCTCAATGGCGCACGGCTATGGCCGATGAGTACAATGCCCTTATGGACAACGAGAACTGGCGCCTCATCCTTCGTTCTCTCGGCGTCAACGTTGTGACCGGCAAGTGGATCTTTAAACACAAGTTTCACTTCGATGGCTCACTTGCTCGTGACAAGGCACGTTGGGTAGTCCGCGGTTTCTCTCAACATCCCGGCGTTGACTACGATGAGACTTTCAGCCCCGTCGTTAAGCCCGCTACCATTCGGGTTGTGCTCACTCTCGCTATCTCGCGCTCCTGACTGATCCATCAGCTCGACATGAAGAATGACTTCCTTCACGGCCATCTGACGGAAACGGTCTACTGCCAGCAGCTTCCAGGCTTCGTCGACCCATCTCGTCCCAACGACGTCTGCCTCTTTCAACGTTCTCTCTATGGCCTAAAACAGGCCTCTTGGGCCTGGTACCAGCGCTTTGCTGCCTATTTCCGGTAACTTAGTTTTATGGCCTCCGTCTCTGATACGTCCCTCTTTGTCCTTCACATCAGTGACACCACTGCCTACCTCCTTCTCTATGTCAATAACATCATTCTTACGACGTCCTCGACAACCATCCTACAGCACATCATGGCCTAACTCCACTCGGAGTTTGCCATGACCGATCTAGGTCCTCTCCATCACTTCTTTGGCATCTCTGTTGCGCGTTCTTCCCACAAGCTATTCCTCTGCCAGCGCCAATATGCCATGGATCTTCTTCAACGTACGGGAATGACTGATTGTCACCCCACCGCCACTTCGGTCAATACTCATGCCAAGCTCTTCGCCACCGACGACTCTCTCTCCTCGCCGACCCCATCCAGTACCGGAGTCTTGTTGATGCTCTCTAGTACCTCACACTTACACATCCCGATCTCACCTATGCCGTACAACAAGTGTGCCTATTTATGCATGTCCCGCGTGAACCTCATCTCGCGCTACTCAAGCGTATCTTTCGCTACGTAAAGGACACACTATCCATCAGCCTACATCTTAGCTACGGCCCCATCAACTCTCTCACCACGTATTCTGACTTAGACTGGGCGGGTTGCCCCGACTCCCGACGCTCTACCTCCGGCTACTGTGTCTTCCTCAACGACACTCTAGTCTCTTGGTCCTTCAAGCGCTAGACTATAGTGTCTCGGTCTAGCGCCAAAGTTGAGTATCATGTCGTCGCCCACGTCGTCACCGAGTGTTGCTAGATTCGCCAGCTTCTCTAGGAGCTCCGTACACTCATCGCCTCCGCGACCGTTGTCTACTGCGACAACGTCAATGCTATCTATATGACCACCAACCCGGTTCATTATCGACGCACAAAACATATTAAGAATGACATTTACTTCGTACATGACAAGGTCGCTTTAGGACATATTCGGATGCTCCATGTACCATCGACGCACCAATTCGTTGATATCATGATCAAAGGTCTTCTCGCAATTTTGTTCATTAGTTTTCGCTGCAGTCTCTATATCCATTTCCCTCCCGCTATGACTACGAGAGTGTTAGACCATTGGGCTTATATATATATAGATCCGATCCTCTTATAAAAAACAGAGTCTTAGTCTCACTGTATACTACACTTCTGCATATAGTATAACATTTTCAAACATATCCTCACTGTACATCAGCGTTTGCCAATGCTCCACACCCTCTACGCCATCCAAACAAGGCGCAAGTCAGCTTGTTGGAGGCAAGATACGACGTACAGAGGGACAAACCGAGCCTAGACCGCGTCGGCGTCAAACGGGTGGACGCCCGCGCCATGGCCGGCATTGGGAAATCCCGCCGCCCGAGCTCCACCCCGCGCGTCGCAGTTGGTCGCTCGCCGGCGCGCGCCGTTGGGCGGCTGGCACAAGCGCGTCCTCCGCACCTCGCCGCATTGGAATATTGGATTTTTTTGGTGGGTGGTTGACAAGACAAGGCTTCGCTGCTTCACTGCTTCAGCACAGGGGCTACCAACGCAGAGGGGAGGGATCTCCTTTTCCCGTATGCATCGACCATGTGGCACGATACTTGGGCTGGTATGGCATGAACTGCAAAGCTCTTTCAAGATTCACTTCACCTTTTTTTTCCCCTACGAGATCTGCAATTCCGAAAAAAAAAATATGGATACACCACTACCTGGCAATTCATGAACATGCTACCACTTGCAAAATTTTATGTGTTGCGCAAATCATTTTAACTTGAAAAACCTATCGCTCCTCCGGAGTTTTGGCCATTATTTGCATTTCACAAACAGGGACTCCTCAAGAGACAGTCGTGATCAAGATAAGGCACGAAATTGCCATCTCTAAATAAGCTTGCATATAACTTAGCTTCGATTCGAGATACCCTTGTTGTAACAGGTCTGTGCACATAAAATTAGGTGCAGAGATACATGGGCCGGTAAAACTCACATCCAAGGACAACATTACTCCTCTCTGGCAAATCTAATTTCCATGTTATGTGCCAAAAAAGAAAAGGAAAAAATTCCTATGGTGTGCAGAGATTCTTCAGGTCTTCCTCCTTGGCGTAGGTGTTTGGAATGAGCCTTGAAGCATAGGGATACAGATCCTTGTATGAATTTCTGATGGTCCCTTCTGCCACACCAGTAGCCAACGATATGTCTGCAACATTTTCGTAGTGTTATTAATGAGTTAAACAGTCGCAAGGAAAAGATAGAACGGGTCAGTGTTCTAAACCTTTCAGAGGCTTCTTATCATCTGAGAGTTGGGTTATCATGTAAATGACAGCAGCCGCAATTGAAATAGGGCTCCTCCTGCACAACAGTTTTGCATGAGGTGTGAAAATAGGTCAAGAATGCACGCTTGGAATTTGACTAATAAGGAAAGCTTGTGTGTAAATAGTCAAAAACTAGCACTCCTGCTCCTTCCCAATATATAATATGGAGGACAATGAGGTTGCATCTATGGACTGTACAGAATATGTATGCTACTTGCTTGAAGAGTATCGATTTGCTGATAGCTGTATTTACAACTCGTTTATCTGATTAGTTCATCTAATCAATGCATGGATCTAGGCATCCATGATTTAGAGGTCATTAACTAATATCGAACCAACAACACTGAAGCTAAAACCAATAAAAGAACTTCCATGCCACAGGATCTATTGATCATCGGAATGGAAACCTACTGACTAGTCTGTAACTTCATAGAGTCCAAAATACCAAACCTTATATCAAGCTCCTCTGAACGCTGAACTGCTTCCTGGGCTGCTTTAACAGCTTGATTGTTCATCCCAAGAGTTGAACAGAAACGCCTCTGCAGGTTTTGTCAGTTTATAAGCTAACAATTCAAGAGTTCACTCAACCAATACAGCCAAGGAATCATTAGAATATAATGGGAAACAACAGACCAGGAAATCTCCAGCATGGATGGTTCCCATCTCCATAGATTGACCCATCTCAACTTCCAGTTGCTTCACGATAAATTCCTTTGCTCGGCCTATCTCTTTCTTTGTTGCTCCATTAGCGACCGAACAGATTTCTGTAACAAGCCATCACAGCAAAGAAGAACGCATCAGATAGATGCATTCAGAAAATTTATTCCCCTAAAAAAATCCCCTTTTTTCAGAACAAACTGTACCTTTTACAGTTCTAGGCCGATCCTCTTGTCTACAAGCAATATACAAACATGCAGCTAATATGGCATCTTGATTTCTTCCCCTGATAGACTTGAGATCTTCCACCTTCTTATATATTTCATTGGCTCGGTCCTTGAGAAAGAAAAGACAGCACAGTCATTATACAGCTACAAGCAACCAGCATTGTGTTACTGTTAGTAGAAAATGAAACTTCTTCAAAGCAGAAGCAGTTAATATTTCCAAAAACTGACTATAGAGTAAACAAGTCATGCCACATAACATGGAGTCATGCAGCATGCTAGCAGCCTGATGAATTTTGTACATACTTTTCAAGTCTGTTGAGTGTATGAAGGCATTATACTATCAAATATCTACACTCCCAAGCAAGTACAACTTTGAAAAAATACGGGTAGTCCACCCAATATATCATGGAAAGTAACAGTCAGATTCTTTACCTTGATTGTAGCTACAAGACCCAACCTGGAGATGAGATTAGAGATATCATGTCAGAGTATTGCAGAAATCCTGTGATAAGAAGAAAAAGATCTAAACTGCCACAGCAGTAAATCATCATGTTTCTACATCTACTTCAATCGAATTGAATACACTTATATTGTTTTTCTTCATCAAAGTTTCCATTCCTATAAATCCACTGGTAGAAGAGGCTATTGCAACTACACATGCCTTACCCAAAAAATAATCTTTCAACAGGTTTTAGCTTGCCAGGAACCTAAATGGTTATCTCACATGCCTCAAGCAACTAGTGCTACACAACTTTTGCAGTAAATTTTTATCACTGTTCCCAAGGTACACAATACTATAACTACATCAGCATTTGGATGTGCACAGAGCTTATTCTATGCCCCAAACAAATTCACATTTTTTACAACCTAATGATATTTATCAGGTTATCCCAAATTCTGAAATCTATCAACGAAGAATCCTTCCCCCACCCTAGATCCCAAGCGAATACCTTACACCACCAGAGATACACTCACTAAATCTACTTGCACATATGAGCCGCTCTAGAACTTCACAAAAGAATCAAACGTTCCAAACCTACAAATTCGCCTAGGTGCAACTGGAAAACATATCATCGCCATTAGTCCAAAGCCCCATCACACTCCAAGACTCACAAATCCACTCGCCGCAAGCCCAAGTCAAAGCAGGGCTCCGCACGATCGAGTGATCATTTCGACGTATGAGATAAATCAAGGGAAAACCGCAGGCACATCCTCATGTTTTGATCGAATCGAGCCCATAACACTAGCCTGCGAGGGCGGATGGGAAGGGAGAGAGGAGGGAGGAGGGGGGAGGGACCTGTCGGCCATGTTGGCGATGGTGCGGAAGGCGAGGATGAGGGAGCGGTCGGGGTTGGAGCCGCGGTTCTGCCACCTGCCGAGGGAGGAGGAGAGGAACTCCCCCTGGGCGCCGTTGGGCTTGGCGATGACGGTGGAGAGGCCGCCGTCGGTGAGGAGCGGGTTGGTGGGGCCGCCCACACGGACGGGGTCGTTGTCGCTGGACTCGTTGGCGAAGGTCCGCCACTCGGAAGTCTCGTCGACGGAGTGCGCCTCCAGGACGAGGCCGCACTCCGTGCACACCGTGTCCCCCGCCGAGTGGTCGAACGCCACCTCCGTGTGCTTCTTGCAGTCTGGGCAGAACGAGTCGCTCATCTCGTCGCCCTCCTCTCTCTCTCTCTCTGCCGCCGCCGCTGCGCTGCCGCTCGTCGAGGCGATTTGGGGTGGAGGAAAAGGAGGAGAAGGGGGTGGGCGTTTTTATGTTGGGTTGGGTGCTTTCCGGTTTCGGTTTGGGTTGGTTCGGTCGGCTCGCGTCGTGCGTGCGGCGCGGCGAGGCGACGTGCCGTGTCGCGCTTGGGGATGGGATGGGGATCTGGCGCTAGGGCTCTAGACCGACCGAGTCCCCGTCCCGGGTTTTCAGCCACGGTTTGGATAACCGAAGAAACGTGCAGGTGGCGTGTCTCCGTCTATCTTCGTTGTCACTGGTGATCTCACTATGGTGTTGCAGTGATAATATGTTGACGTATTCATGTCATTCTGCAGGAGAGAAACGTGTCGAGTTAACGACTAGTGAAATGCTTTAGCATCTAGTAGTCTGCTTTAGCCTCTACTGACGAAGAGCTATAAAATTCGGACAAATTTTGCCACATATTGAATTTATTTTAAACTAGACCAATTTACGGAGTAGTTTCTCGATACAAACCACAACAACCGAGCGGTTTACGTTAGTTTTGCGAATCTTGGCATAGCTCTTATTTTTTGAGAGTTATAGATTCTAAGAATCAGGTCAGGTATTGATTCTCGTAATATGGATGAAAATCTGTAATATCTGAGAGATTACCACAAGAGATGCTTTTTGCTGCATCAAAGAAGGCAAACTTTAACGATGGGGACCAAATCATGCAAGCATGTTCGATGAATTAATCCCAGTCAGCTTTTCAAAACCAACTGACAAGACACAAGCTGGGTCGTCGTCAACTTTTCCTTTCGCTAGTTCTCAGGCCCGGGCGTATTCTGGTTGGTCAACAAACCAAAGGATTTGCATACGAAACTGATGTGAGATGCAAGCTACTAGGCATGAGGCAACTGCTAACCTCCCTATATTCAACCAGATAATGTAAAGTATGCACATAACCAGTCAGTGAACCAGTGCGAGCAGTATGTTCAGTGGTTTGACGATCCCCAGTGTTACGTGAACACGGCAGGCGATCTTCATCTGATACTTCCATGAACAAATTTCGTATCACAAGAATATATCTGTAGCTTTGCCCCGTAAACAATATAATTCACTTGTGTTCAAAATGGGCCTAATGACCTGGGCTCATTTTATCAGAACTGGAAGAATATCACATCGCAAACAATAACATAATCAAAAGACACCATCATCTGTTCATCACCAACTTCCCATTGTAAAATCAAGACCACCATGTACTCAGAAGCTAAATTGAACCAAAGTATCAGCACATTCGCAACTATAAACAGTCACATCAACGACCTATGTTTAAGAAGACTCTAGTGCATTTTTTCTCATTAATAGTTATACCTCAAAATATCAAGTAAAAAAGGGCTCCGGTCTCGGTATTGATAAGAGACACAGAAGGTCGGACACTAGGGCATAACTGTTATTCAGAGTACATAAAATGGGTGAAGCTGGAAGTTATGTATCCTACAATTCTTACACCACCCCAGATGGAAGCCGTAGCACCAGCTGCCCACCAACCAAACTGCACCACAACAAGCACACATTAGATAAAGTTCACAATCAAATTATATAGCTACATTAGTGACCCTATATGTACCTCTTCACATAGTAGTAGCAGAAATCAGCAAGGATGAATGTCTGCACCATTTCTGACAGAAGCACCGTAGACGGCCACAAGCCATAGCCCAGAGCAGTCAAAAGGTGACCACGAGTATCCAATACCTGCAGAATGAATTTGTTGTCTTAAATTAACATAAATACCATGCATATGTATAAAGTGTCAAATTCAACGTTGTGGATAGTTTTTTGTTTCTGAAAACTCATGAACAACAACTATTGCATGCACAAGTACAAAAATTTCCTCAAGATGTCCTTAACCATAAAAAAATGAGCTTTTAAGTATGTTTGATGATGCAATTGTACTAGAAAAAACAAGTCAAAGTAAACAAGGAAGCATTATGAGCAGGTTGCTCCATGATGATACCTCTAAAAGTACATGAGTTGAGAAAACTAACATAACATGGCATCATTTATCAAAGTAGAACAGCTTCCATAAAACAGATGACCACAACAAGAAATGCCACAACTCAAAAAACCTGATTGTATATCAAGTGTTGGAATTTTGTGGTGCTGGGCATGGTATGGAAGAAACAAAGAAAGTAATGACATAAATAATAAACAGGAAAACACATATAAAAGTAAGCTTAGGGGTTTGTTTACAAGACGAACCTGAAGAACCCAGTGAGCACAACTAAGAAACCTTGCAACTCCCAATGCAAACACGTAGTGAGCTGTGAATGGTTCAACAATCTGCAAAAGATGAAAAACATGTTCAGGGAACTTCGCCCCTGCAGTCAAGGAAAATGCATACTATTTACCTTTGTGTTTTGCATCAAACGCAACTGTGGTAGAACTGAGACAGCTTCCAAGTAAACACAAAATGCCCAGCTGATACGGTTCACAATGTTATGAGATGTTGAAGGATGAATAAGTAGTGCTAGCACAGCACAAGGTACCACCTTCAAAAACGTAACAAATAAAAGGACACAATAAGTCAGTATACATTTTAACTAAAAGATTTATGAGCATTACAGATGACTTCAGAAGTAAAACAGTTTAAGTGAATAATAAATAAAGTGATAGCACTTCTACAGACCCATTACTGACTGATATTTATATGGTATCACATGTCTTCAGCTGTTCATCCAACACAAGACATCCAGAGTGATACTTCCTCTTAACTTTTATATTTTTTGGTGTCATTAGAATGTAAAACAGCAACTACTTATAGATAAACACTTAATGAGCCAATAACTACAAGTCCAAAGTGCCAGTTAGTTTGCTAAACTCACCACATAACTCGCAAATCAGAAATCCCGAGAAATAGAGCTATCATTATCCAGAAAAGCAAAAACGAAATGGTGATCTATAAACCTATGAGTAGTTTTGTATTAGTCTATCAAACTACAATATAATTTTGTAAGGCCACCACCACAGCCAGCTTATCATTACCAACCTAAATTTGTATGTTATAAGTAATAGAAGTTCATCAGTTCTTACCACATAGTACAATGCAAAATTGTCCTTGTCCACCATATAAGTTGGTCTCAATTTGAACCGGATCATGTAAATTACAAAAAGTGTAGCTGCAAGCGTAGCAGTATCTAGCACAGTATGGATGTCATACTCCATAACAAAGCTGCAGTATAGTCTAACAGCTAGAAACAGTGCAGTTAAATCCTGAGACTTGAGGGATAGTCCTGCAAGAGATACGATCGAAACAGGGCTTTTAAGATTCTTAGTTATCAGTGAATTAGTAAAGATAAAATAAATCACATAATCATGGAATGAAATCATAAAGAAGCTATAACAACCTTATGCTTCTATGTATTGTCATGCATATAGTGGCATGCTACTCATTAGTCACTTCTCTTGTTTAAAACAAAACTACGAAACTGTACTTTGGGTTGCAACCCGATGCAACCAAGAAATGAATTGAAACATTCTTCTCCAGAAACCTTACCAAAATATATGGTTAGCTGGTTTCTCTAACAAAATAATGGTAACAGTCTGTTCCAGCCAAAGCACCAAATATTGCTCCAAACAAACAAGCCCAAATCTTACGAAAATTATACATCAATCTCTAAATGTCTATACCCACGCCCAGTTTCTAAAACAGGACAGGGTAGATAATACAAATAGTCCAATACTTTCATCGGGTTGCTTGGGTTAATTTCAACAAATTGCACCATCCTCCGCAAGAGGGCTATATAGCTGTCAACACCAAAATCTGAACGATCCGATAATGCTAAAGCCGATCAGCTGAGAGGTCCGATGGTGCTAAAGCCAATCAGCTGGAAGGTCCGATGGTGCTAAAGCCGATCAGCTGAGAGATCCGATAGGAGGTTTAATACAGTCATCGGCCGATGGAGATACTGAGACAAAGCCGATAAAGAACTGTAGAAAAGCCGATCAGATTAGTAGAAGATTGGATTGGCTTGAAGACAGCGAATTGTCCAATCGGGATCAGGTCCGAAAAGCCCGATGGAAGGAAGGAGAAGAATCGGCTTAACTAAAAGAAGGTCCGATAGTTACAGTGGAGAAGCCGATTAGGTTGCAGTAAAGAAAGACTCGGTTACAAATTGAAAGATTATTCAGATAAAACCGGGTTTGCGGAAGAGCCGTGTACTTCACGGCAGGGTGCTTATTTTTGTAAATTGTAACATTACTCAATTAGGGAGGTTTAGCTAGTTAGTTAACTTCTTTAGAAATATTTTCCTTTGTTCTTATTAGGAAATAATATCCGATGGTCATAAACGCGTCGGACTCTGTCTGTAAATCCAGGGTATAAATATAGACCCCCTGGAAACCTGTAAGGCATCTCTCGATCATATACAAATTCGGCGCATCGCCACCCTAGTTCATCTAGGTGTTTATCAGCGGGTTCTGACTCTCGACGCAGGGCTGCATCGGTTAAGTCCGATCTCCGGCGAAGGGGTAAGTCCCGCCACTATCCTGGTATGCTTTGTAATGTCTAAGGCTGCATCGTTTAGGCTCGAACTCTTAGTCAGATCAGGTGTACCACATCACGTCCGTGCAAGGCCTATCGGCCTGTTAAGCTCCCTCTGCCGTTGTCAATCTTATGCTGCATCGGTTAGGTCCGACCTACGGGACTACCGACGGTAGATCAAGCTTCAGGCTTATAGTCTCCTGCACGGCGTCTCATCGGAGTGAGCAGCCGATGAGTTATCCATACTCTGAGCTTCACAGGGCATCGGCCCCTCGGTCGATACGCATCAGCCTTTAGAGGCGTTCCCTCATCGGCTCAGCTAGTCGATGGGTTCGCTCCTATCATTGCTACGGCATAGCCGATCCGGCGTCCTCCGTATCATCGCCACTGGCCTCGGCCTCGTACTGTCTCGGTTAGGTCCGATCTTCGAGATTCGGTGTTGATAGCGCTGCCACGGCGGGCGACGGGTCTCGTGCTGTCATATCCGGAGCGGCATCGGCTTTGCAGCCCGTGCCTTCTTATACTAATCATTGCCTAGGCCGCATGCGCACTCATCGGTTTTTCCAGCCGATGAATCACTGTTCGGCTGTCCGGAGGGATCCCATGCGTCTCGCCATCCTCTGAGCACACCCTGGTTCCTCCATCGGCTCTACGGTCGACCCCTCGTCGACACCTGTCCACATCGGCTCCCTAGTCGATCGAAGAGCATCCCGATCCTATCGGCAGCCGACCGATAGCAAGCGCCTGTATCGAATTCGCTCGTCTCACTTCCTTATCAATTGCAGGGTTAAATTGGCTGGCACGCTCGTGAACCTCGAGGCTTAAGGACCTGTACTGGAGACAAGCAGACCTCCCAGGCCTTCGCGTGACCGAGCCGCCGTCCCTCCCTGGTCGCGGGATTTTTTGGCAGCAAGCAATAGCTTATTCCCCAGCCAAGTGAAAGCATCGTGCAGCCAAATCTCCTAATGAGTTATGCTACAATCGCTACTTCATAACATGACACAACTTGCAGCAATAAACCATATCGGATCACTAGATCAGCAATTAACCATTTCTCATGTACCCAAAACCCTATAGCACCACAGTTACGCGTATCTCCCGCTCCACACAAATCCGCTCGCAGAAAATCACAATTAAACGTGAACTGTCAGAAACATTTTCCGAAAAACAGGAAGGGGACGTCAGAAATCAAACAGATCGAATGAATTCCAAAACATGCAGAGCCTGTTGCATCCTAGATGTTCGCCTTAGAAAACCGCCAGTTCTCCCAGAAACGACTTCACGGGCGACGAGACCAAACACAAAATCCACGAACAGATCATACTCCGGAGCTACGCAGTCGCGGATCCAGCGATCTCTACGGATCGAAGCGCGCGTGACGGAACAGGGCACACGTGACCCGGGGGGGGGGGGGCACGAACCGGCGCAGGTATTCTCCTTGGTGAGCTTGTAAATGAGGACGCCGATGCCGAGCGCGTGCGCGGCCTCAGCGGCGACGAAGAGATTGTCGTGGTCGTGGACGATGAACCGGATGAAGACGAGCGCGGCCATGCCGGTTACGACGGCCAGGAAGGCCTTCACCTTGGGCGGCTGCCGCCGCACCCACGCCATCACCGCACCGAGCGGCCGCTTCGTCCCCCTCATCTCGCCTCACCACCTCACCGCCGATCGGAGAACACGGCGAGGGTTTTTCCCCTTGTTTTTTTTTTCTCTCGGTTTTTTTTCCCCTCGTTGCGGTGGTCCGGATAGTGTGCGGGGCGCGTGTGTTTGGATAGATCCGGATGGCTGGCTGGCTGCCCGGCTGTTTGCGGTTTTGGAGTGCAGGGCTGCAATTAATGGAGGCCCGTGCCGGTGGGGAATTCTTGGCCCTCTACTTCTAGCAGTCACATGTTTCATCGCTTTGTAGTGAAACTTTCTTAACGATAACTTTATATATAATTTTAGTAATATACTTTAAATTATCCCCTAAACGTCTGCCCTTTTTCTCTCAGTTCTGATGCTACTAAATTTAGATACGTAAATCCATAAATTTATATCCATAAAATACATAATAAGCATGTGCTAGTTTTATGCTTTTTGTGGATTAATATTTTGCCTTTTTAGGGTGGGGAAGATATCGGCAAACACTAAGAGTGTATTGTGAGTAATATGTGTTGTTATAAACAAAAGCAATGTTGTAACCTTATCAAACTCACAGTGGCGTTCTGTTTTTCGTATCTTTTATAGTATTTTAAGATGTAGGTCTCTTCGTTTTTTGTTTGATAGATTTTGTATTCTGCCTTGTTTTGAAAAAAATGGTAAGATGATGTTGTCAAACATTCCAATTGATTGCTGTTTTAGCGTCATGTTTGTTAAAAGTTCACTCATTAATTGTAGTTTAGAGTTGTGTCATGTTCGTGCTTGTAATGTTCCAAAAAGGGTTAAATGGCACATGAAAAAAAAAGTTATTAGCTATGACATGTGCATCGATTCATCTCATATAGGTATGCTTTTTGTATTTTGCAGGTTGCGTCTCACTCTCGAGTCTCAAGCTCTCCCTCCAACGACTCACCAACTGGCAACACTGCAATAGCTAGAGCTAGCCCTACAAAATTATGGAATGGCTCGTCATTAGCACCGCAAGGGGTGACATGGTAGGGATGTTGCCGCTGAACAAGCTACTTGAACTAGATATTACTACCAATCGGATTAGTAATTAGGTCCACACTTCAAGGTTATGATTTTATCATTAACATATGGATCGTGTTTTATCGAGCCCACAAGTTAGTAAAAAATCATATCATATGACTACAATACAGAGAATTAGAGCAAGCTCGAGCTTGTAAGCTGCTCCAACTCGACTCGTCCCAGACTCGATTCTAGCTCGGTGAAGCTCTTAACCAGCCGAGCCTGAGCCTAACTCTAAGCTAGAGCTTCGAGCCAGCTATATGTATAATTTTTATCTTGTATATGACAAGTTAGTAGGTTAAAGATAAATCAGAATATATTTATGTGAAAAATTAGTATATGTTGATATTATATATTAATTTTAAGTTATCCTAACCATTTTCTTTAAATGTTATTAATGAAAATTATTTTTTATAAAATACTATTATTAAAATATATATTATCATATATACTCGGTTAAGCTCACTAGCCTAATTAAACTCAAGCTAAGCCTACTTGAAGGTGGATAAGACTCAAGCCGCCTAGGCAGCAGGCTTGCTCGAGCTCAGGCTCGGGCTCGTTAACAGCTCTACACAGTATCATGGACCCTAATTAACAACCCACTGCCTGGCTTGGCTAGCTGGCTCCATCGCTTGGACCTGCCGCGCCGAAGCCTCTGTCCTCCGGAGAATGCTTCTCCTCAGGCCTCCAGCCCGTGGAGAAAAATCGGATGGGCATAAGTAACCTACAAGCAGTACTAGTACGTGAGTACATGCAAACTAAGGCCCGGTTAGTTTAGGCAGGTCCGCAACTTCTACTTTTGTTCCGTGCGTATGTTTTTTCAACTGCTACAGGATAATTTTGTTTATTTTTTATAGAAATATTGTTTTAAAAATTATATTAATATATTTTTTAAAATTTTTAATACTTAATTATTGGTTCGAATCTATATAAACGAAGGCAACTACACATGAAACTTAAAAATGATTATTTTTTCTATAATATTTATCTGATTTATGATGCGATTACACCATTAAATTTGTTGTAATTAAATTTTTATAATAAGATCTTAAGTGATTATATTCCAATAGAATTTTTTTAGGTTTTTGTGTTGCAATGTATCCTTTTTAATGTTTCATAATGATTTGTTTGGATGTTTTAATAATTATTTTTTGATGTTTTGTTAGTTTATTTATAAATGTTACACGTGATATTCTGTGTATGTTACACTAATTATTATATGATGTTTTAATGATTACAACTTTGTTTTATATACGATATAAAAAAGTTTCAGCAAGATAGAATGTTTGTAAATATATAGTATATTTCATATGATTTTTTTTCGATGTTTTGCTTGCCGAGACTAGATGTTTCATTTAGTGGTTGCCAGTGTTAGGTCAGTATTTTTTTTAATTGTTATATCCTTTTGAAATATTTTATGATGTGAGTTGAAACATTTGATGTTAAGTGATGAAACAATTTTTTTAAGTGGTGAAATAACACCTGTAGACAAATATTTTTTTCATTAAAATATAATTGTGTGAGAACGTTATAATCGGATAATAAATAATTTATAAAAAATATTTGTAGTTTTCTAATTAATTAGTTAGTTTTAGTACATACATGCATGTAGCACGGCTAGCGGAGCAGATGTGCAGCAGGCATCTGCTGCTAGAGGCTAGCAGCGGCTGAGAGCATGGCGTCCGATTTTTCGCTATTTTTTTTTACATTCCTCGGACGTCCGACGCGTAGTATTCCCCAGTACTTCCGATTTTTTTATAATTTTTTATAAAAAATATTTTAAAAATATATTCGGTTTGAACAATTTATATATTATACTTTTAACGCTATTTTTTTAAAAAAGCATCACAACAAATAATGTAAAATTTAATATGAAAAATATCCATTAACATACATTAACTATAGCCAGCAGTTAGCTGGCGCTAGCTATAGACACTCTTGTGCTATCTAAAATAGTTTTTTTTTCTTATGATAGGTCTCTACAAAATACCGTGTAGAGTATGTGAGAGAAGAAGTAGGCTATAGGTAGGCCCCTTACCATCTTTGGGTTTAATTTTTTTTCCTCCCACGAGACCACTTACAAAATTATCGGATCCATCCGTGGAAGATAGGCCGGCAAATTTGCAGTGGCCCCGTTGCTGCCCTCTATTAAAACATTTTTACTGCTACCACACAAATGTCAAAATAAAAAAAATCTATTTTTATTTAGATTTACTTGTAAAGAAAATTTAAGAGTACTAAAAAATAATTGAGATGACTAAATTATATAATAAACTCAATGTTAATAGTAGAAAATTATTACATCATTAAATAGAGAACCGAACATAGATTCGGACACGGATATTATTAACATAATAGTGATAAAAATATTATAGTTACTGACAGATTTACAAGTTACAGAAATAATATATATGTAATATAAATAATTTAACAGGTAATACGGTATGAACAAACTTGTGGATATTATCATCTATCATTCTTATAGTAATCAATTACTATAAAAGCCGACTCTTCACTATGTATTATTCAATTGTTTTGACTGTATGAAACCTGTAGAATTATATGGTGATTTGATCATTTCTATCTATTGTTTGAATTCGTGAAAAATACATATATAGTTATTGCAATCGTAATGATAATAAAATTGAATCAAATTAGAGAGATGTACAGTGAATTTACAGCAAAATCATCGCTAAGAATGTTTGGATCAATAAAATATCTTCTACCAAAAGCATGGTCACTTATTGACCTCACCATTTAGCAATGATCATCGTAAACGTACTTAGGACGCTCCCATGTACAAGAGCTTGTAGCCTTATGTCTGACCATTTAGCTCGCTAGCATCGTTCATACTCCTTATTTCTCATTATATATTGTTTGTTTGATTATAAGGGAGAGAACCATTGATCTGATAAAAAAATATTATTTTGAAAAAAATATTATGATAAGTAACAGTTGAAAAAATAGATGCATACAGTTCATACATTATGATAATAGTTTAGGCATTGAAAGAATTTTCTCCCATAAGTGTTAGGGTTCCGAGATACCATAAACTGGTATCGATCATCACATATATAGAACGAACAGTCACACCAAAATAAAATTAACCAAACCAAATGATCCCTTCTCTATCTTTGGTGAAAGCGTATTTAGCAGTTATTATTCTTTGATGATATAGGAGATAAAGAAACGGGTGGTATAGGATTTGCAAGGGTATTAACGGGAGGAAAACTTAAGTCCATCATGCATACGAGTCTCTTATATAGCGTGGGTTGTATTAGGTGTGCAGTACATAACTAAAAGTGTTGAAAACAATATGACATTTACGGGTGGAAAGTGTCCTGCTTGTAAAAATACTTTGAATGTGATGTGACAGTAACACGTCAAAAGTTAGTGGTCGAGTTGTACTAAAATCGACATGATGGTCACACACCAAAAACTGGCTGTCGGATTGTGTCAAAAGTGACGTGATGATCATACATCGAAAGTTGGTTGGTATCACTAAGCGTTGATTGTGACTCAGTAGTTATGTGGGTAGTAAAAAGTGAAGGCATTGAAAGATGGTTGTCGTATGCTAACAACAGTTATGCGTGCATAGTAAAGAGTGAAAGCGATATGGTTTAACGCATAGTAAGTGATGTAGGTACGTAGAGTCGAAACAGTGAATAGAAAGTAGTATAAATGATAAATATAAATGACACAACATACTATTGGCCCGAGGCCTGCCCTTTACCCCTCTTCGTCCTCTTTCCTTATGCTTACACGTGATTCTAAGAGTAAGTGAGGTGGTCGGTTGGGATGCTATGGCTAGCATGGATCTATTGCACAAGGCCAAAGCATGCGGTTCTTATGCATGAGATGATGGAGCTCCTAAAAGCTAGGAGTAGCCATGCATATCCTGATCTATCGTGAGGTCATCTAGAGGTAGCCTGCCTAAATCCGCTTATGACTACGGAGATCTACGGCGGTATAGCCTAAAACCCTGTGAGAAAAATAGTTGAGCAATGCAAATTGAAATATCGTGTACCGAATAGAAATATATATCGTGCAACAAATCTAAAAACCCTTGTGTGGATGTCTCGGCTCCTTGTGTCGATGTCCCCGCTTCCTATGTTGGCGTACTCGCTATGGAGAAAACAAGGTATGCCGTAACAAAAGCTGTAAAAAGTATAATTTATTAATAGTATCATCATATATCAAGAAGAAAGTAATATATTTAAGAGGTGGATAGGCAAAGTTACCTTTGGGCTGCGTTCCTATAGGACAGACTCCTACTGTTGCCATTGTTATGAGAGGAACCACATCAGTGGCATGATAGGTGAAAGCATGAATGATAATGCGCATCACGTTACATATTCTACTAAAGGTAATCCTCTACTTGACCTCCATCAGCATAACCTTGACCTCCAACCATTGGTACATAGCCTTAAGTTCGCTATTAACTTATCGCGCAGTGTTAACCTATTTGATATGCCATATCATACATAAAAAATGTAGCATATTTAACAATGATACGGACGATTGATTAACTCATAGCTTGGAAAAAGTCTTGGTCATGATGTCAGGAGTTAATGTTACGCGTATGCGGATACGAGGCTGGTACCAGCTGAAGTACGCTACATACAACACCTCTGTGTATGGGTGTTGCTCCTCAATGACTTTCTCGATCACCAACAACCAGTTGTCGATGTACTTCTAAAGACATCGAACCCACAAAGTGCTAGCTACCTGTTCCCGTCGATTATGCCTAGTTACAATAACGGTGTTAGAATATGTACAAAGTATACAATTATAAATTCAATTTATATGAATACTTACTGGTGAACGTCGACTGTCACAGTTCGTACGACTGGTAAAGGTACAGCTGATGTAGACCAAATAGTTGCATCACTCGCTACAGATAGTGTGGCATGATAAAGATATTGAGTACCATTAGTTGGGTCGTCAACCAGTAGGTCTGTTCACGTGTACACAAAGTCAAAAGTCTAAGTGGTGTATGAGCTTGTAGAGTACAGGGCTATATGGCTCATAGACGACGTCGTTCGACTGTAGCCAATTGATCTGTAGCACGAAGTCCGAGTATGACCTTGTGACCCACAAGTGGGCCCATTGTTGCTGTAGAGTATGATAGAAAGTGTCAGCTACTTATTTTTTAAGGTACGAACACTGAACAAATATATTACGTACCTGACAGTGACACCACACTGTCCCTATCGTGCGAAAGTCCTCGAACGATCTTTTATGTGTATATGTCACTGTCGTAGGCACTATGGTCCACCACTAATCACTCGATCGCAAACCGCTTAGCCACCCAGAGCTGTAGAAGTAGTGGACAACCGGTGATCAATGAACATAGGTCGGTCTTCATGCACATGTCACAAAGACCCCGATACATCATTGTGAGGACAGCAGATCCCCAGTTCCATTGAGGTATGCTCCTGTCCTTAGCATCGGCGATCACCTGAGCATAGTAGATAAGCCCCTTGTCCGCAGCGTGGTCCGCACGTTCTGGTGAACATCATCGAGCCAAAATAGCTACAATAGGTATGCCTTGAAGCTCTATTGCACCGAGTAGTCGTTGGTCTTAGGATAATATTAATCGATATGTATAGGGAGAATGTTATTTCCACAAGTAATTAATTAGACCTAAGTATGTATATAACATCATAGCAATTGCTTTACTTACAGTTAACTTAAGTAGACACACATAGGTGGGGTCATCCGTGGTGTAGTGAGGGAGTGCGCTCAAAACTGTAAGACCAGACGAGCACTAAACGCGAGCGAAACCCTCCTAGATGTCGTCGTGCCATTTCTGAAGTTCGTTAACCGAACCTACTGCGTCCCCTAGGAGGGAAAGATCTAAAGGGTATGAAATGTTCTGAAGTGTAGAGGCTATCTCCTCACACAGTAGGTAGAAAGTGTGCGTCTCTAGTCTCTAACGATTCAGAAGTGCTACGAGGCCGGTCTACGAACCACTTCTTCATCGGATCCTTATCTTGTGCTACAACCTTGACTAGCCTGCAGAAGAAGGCCAACCTCATGTTAAAATGACCTTAAGTCGTATAGAGAAGGGTGAATAGGCACACTTTTAATTATAAAATAAACTAGTAACGAAAATTAGACTTCTCTTTAGAATCCACAGTCTTAACATCTAGAGTATATGGACTCACCTTTCTATCAGACAGAGAAACTAGTTCAGAGTCTCCGATTATATAGTTCGTAGATTTCGAACCACCTTTAAAATATTTAAGAGACACTCAAATGAGGTAAACCCTAAGTTAGAGAGGAAGCAAGTAAATAAAATCACATATAATATAATAGATCACATATAATATAATAGATAACAAGATGCTAGAAGATAAGTAATTTTTAATTAAAGTTCGGATCAACTTCGTTGAAGAGTTCAAAAGAACCGAATCCCTTTTCTCACTAAGGTCAACTCTAAAAGTTTAGATATTTTTTAAAAAACTATTTTATAGGACGTTGAAAGTATATATCTATTATTTTTAATATATATATATATTTATAAATATTTTAATAAAAAATATAAATAAAAAATTTGAATAACCCCCTGCATCCTCTCGAAAAGTACAGATACAACCATGCGGTGGAATTCGTCCAAGTTCCTGTTTTGTTGTACTACATGAAAAAATAAATGCTTTAGTCGGAACTATTCAATATGGATTTTCTTTGCCAATTACCATTTGTATTGACCTAAGTACATTGGCAAATCGTTTCCTCTGTGTTCTTTTTTTCCAAGCACTGAATAAAGCTCCGTATGGTGGCCATCGGATAAAAATGCAATATCCAGCTATTTGAAACTTCTTTTACAAAAACAGTTAAGTCTCCCCCTAAAAAAACAGTTGAGTCTTCAAAAGAAAAACAAAATACAAAAACAGTTGCATTTGTTATAGGTAGCGAAGGAAGAAGATGTAAACTACAAGTGTGTAACTGAAAAATACCCGGTCATCTTCTCTCCTCCCACCGTTCACAATTCTTCCCCTTCCACGGAATCCTCCTCCTCCCCATGCTCCGACGACCATACCTCCGATTCCCCGGCCATGGAAGCAGACGAGCCGGCCGCCGCCTCCACCTCCCTCAACTCCGATGACGCCTTCTTCGACGCCCTCGATGCCCTCCCTTCCCCACCCCCTCCTCACCCCCCTTCCTCCTCCACCCTCCGCCGCCGCCGCCCGCGCCGCGGCAGGAGCCTAAAGCAGCACGAAGAAGCCGTCGCCGCATCTCCTACACTCTCTGATTCCTCCATCATCACCGTCTTCGACGAGCCCATCAAGCCCGACTCCGAAGAGACAAGCTCGCACCATCCTCCCCCGCTTCCTGAGGAGGAAGACGAGGAGGATGCGGCGGCGGCGGCGGCGGCAGAGGAGGTGGAGGCGCGGGACTCCAAGCTAACACCGGCACCGACACCGACGCCGCCGCAGGGCATTCTCGAGACCCTCGCCGTGCTCATCATCAAAGCGGTGGTATTCCAAGTCAGCGCGCTCATCAGCTGCCTCACATTCCCGATTCGGCTGCTGCAATGGTGGTTCCTCTTCGTGACCGACCCGCTCGGATTGGTGCGACGAGCGAGGGGGTGGGCGCTCGAGGTGACTGGACAGGTCACCGGCGCCGTGGCCGCGCGTCTCGGAGGCGTGGAAGGGGTGGGGCGCATGGCTGCGAGGCTGGCGTGGGGGTCGCTCTGGGCGGTGTACGTCTGCGTGGTCCTGTGCTCGATTCTGGTCATGGCGTTCCTCGGAGGGGGGCTCTTGGTGGGGAAAGTCGTGGAGGAGCCCATTCAGGTTACGGAGACCCTGAATTTCGATTACACCAAGCCGAGCCCAGTGGCATTTGTGCCTGTACAGCGGTTGGTGCCTCCGAATCAGCGGATGCAGCTCGAGGTGTTCTTGACGCTTCCTGAATCGGATTACAATAGGAGGCTTGGAGTTTTCCAGGTACATTTCGCTATTGATCCTTATCAGAATGATTTCACATTGGCCATCCCTTTGAGAACGTTCTCAACTGTCAAATTGATTAAAGCTTTGTGGATTAAACCGTTGTTGTGTAATGTTGTTAGAAGCCCATATTAACATTCTAAACTGTAAAATTTTATGACAATAGTCCCAGAGCATACTTCACAAATGGTAAGTATCAATTGTGAACTCAGTAGTGCACTGAGATGCTATATATTTCCATTGAAGATTTGAAATGTTTAGCGAAAAGTTAACAGGATTAGAAGGCTTGCATGTTGTTCTGTAGAATCGGTTCTCAACAGGGGACATTATGTTTTGAGTTTCTGTATTTCACTCAGCCATAGTTGCATATGCCGACCTAAATATTTATATGAATGCAAAAGGACATCTACCAAGCATACTGCTTTTTAGTTATCACATATTACCGTATCAATTAAGGCTGCTTTTGGCACTTTATGCTTTTCAAATTGCTAAACGGTATTTTTTTTACAAAAAAATTCTACAGGAAAGTTGCTTAAAAAATCATATTAATTTATCTTTTTAAGTTTTTAAAGCTAATGCTTAATTAATCATGCACTAATCGGCTGCTTCGTTTTTCATGCAAGAATGTTCAGAAACGAATTGGTGCTGCCAAATGCAGCCTAAAACATGTCGTATGTGAATAGAAAAGATTTTTGAGAGACCAATGGTAAAACAAATTTTATGCAACAAAAGATACATAGATCTTCTAGTACAACATGTGTCTCGAAAGGAATCTGGTGGACATGTAACGCCTACTCTATAATGTTGATATCTAACACAAAAAAAACGCTGCTAGACAGATGAATCTTGACCATGACAGGTGCGGTGCATGTGGTGTCATTGTGTTATGCTGCCAATGCTAATTGTTGAGTAATTGAGTTATGGTTATCAATATGAGAGTTATGTTAACTTTCATTCTGTAGTTCGAAGGTCCAATGTCACGATGGAATGTATAATTTCCCAGCTGAAGTGTTTCAAGATGGCATATGCCAACTTCATGTTTTCTTTAATTGAGATATCATAAATGTTTCATATGCATACTTTTTGGTCTTTAATATTTAGATGCCTTTATTTTTAGTAACATTATGTGTAGCAGGTCTCTATTTTTAATCTGATTTTCCTTCTTCCATTTAGGTAAGAGCAGAATTTCTATCAGCAGATGGCAAAGTGATCTCTACCTCAAGTCAACCATGCATGCTAAAGTTTAAGAGTGCCCATATTCACTTCATAGAAACTTTTCTGCGAAGTGTGTCTCTTTTGTCTGGCTATTCCTCAGAATCTCAGGTCATAAGACTACAAATGAAGGGCATGACAGAGGCTTCAGAGCCAGTAATGGGAATAAGGATAATCCTTGAACAACGGGCTGAATTTAGTCCTGGTGCAGGCATCCCAGAGATCTATGCCGCATTACTAAAGCTTGAGGCAGAACTACCTCTGCTCAAGAGAATACTCTGGAACTGGAGATGGACCCTTTTTGTTTGGAGTAGCATGGGTTTCTTTGTGTTTGAATTATTACTGGCTCTTATTTGCTGTAGACCCTGTATACTTCCTAGGAGTGGACATAATGCTACAGCTCCTTAGGCTCATGTAACGTATGCTTCAAAATTAATGCAAAGGGGATGTTAATTTGGCATGGTGTACAGTTATCACAGTGATGGTTCTTTATTTGATTTTGACATCTGGTGGTAGCATAACAAAATAATTCATGGTAGGCTTGATGACCAACACTTTCTGAACACTTATTATCAGGTACGCTGTTAATTAATCAAATGTGTTCATTCATTATTTCTTGCTGAAATCAATATACGGTTATACTAGATTTTCAGACAAGACCTTGTATGTTCTTTATGTTGAAAACAAAGAGTACATAAATACCATATTTTCTTAATACCTGTGTATCGAGGGAGAGGAGAAGATGTACTCCTGCACATCCTGGTTGTTGTGATATACTGACTTTAGGATGGGGAAAAAAGGAGAGTTGATCCCATTGCATCTCTTAACAAATTTCTGTGGCACCAGTGCAGCATTGGTTTTTGTTTACCTTACAGGCATTTTACTCCATTGTGCATGGCACACTTAAAAATGTGTTGGGTGCAACAATTTCTTTTATTTACATTGAAGCTTTTTTTTTTATTTTACCGCATTGCCCACAATTTACTCTGATGCTGATGACTCCAAAAGGTTATAACACACACACTGAATGAAAATAAGCCATTCGATTGGATATCACTATATTTGTGCTCGTCTATCTCTCCGTTCTATTGTATGTATCTAAACTGAAATGCTGTTTATTGCAGGATTTTGGAGATCAAGCAGCTGTGGCTATGTAAAAGTTCGTTTTTGCAGATCAGTCGGTCCAATATGATAATAGGATATCATTGATTAATGACTAGGCCATGTTTTTATCTTGGGTGCTTCTGTAGTTCTGTCCCTTTCAGCTTCTATTTTCCAGCATGCATTTTAGTTTTATTACACTTTATACGGTAAGATGTTAAAACACCCTTCATCTGGAGTCTGGACTTGACCATGCCATAGACTTTTACTAAAGATCAACCATGCAAGGTCACATGCTAATGTTCTTATTTTCAATGCCGACTGTTAATATGTGGATTCTTTTCTCATATTGTTATGCATGTACTACTAGTTCTGAGCTAGCAGTACTTAGCTGGCCTATGATGTGAATGATGGCATTCTGGTTTTCTGGTAGCAGGTTGTGGCTGGAGGTGCAGGTGTGGGTCAGGTAATTATGAGCATTTGAGAGATTAATCATAATGCCCTGGATCCATGCTTGACATGCTATCCTTCTTGTTGATACGGAATGCATATCAAAATTGTTGGTTTGGTTCTTTATCTAGCATCATTCTACGTGCAACAACCACGAAGGCACCAAATCAATGGTTAACTACCACAAGGCCAGTTATCACTGTTCCCTTTTACCTGCATCATCAAGAACAACGAATGCACCAATCCGTTTCTGTCCAAGTTGTATTTCTGTTGCAATGATTGTTTTGCACTGTGCAGGGGAAATGGGCATGACAATATAGCATCATCAGACGGTGCCCATGTACGGGTGGCAACAAGCAGCAGATACGGGTGGTCGCATGTACTATAGTTGTATGGATCCAGATTATCCATTATGAGTTTCATTACCGTGCCAAGACATGAGCGAAGTCCCCAGATATGTTACAAGGCAATGGGCCATGGACTAGTCATGGTTTGCAAGCTAGCTCCTGTAGTCCTGGTGTGAGCTGTGCTCAAGTATTGCTGTCACTAACTCGCTCACCACCGGTATTCTGGTCGAGATGACCGTCAATATGATGCTTAATCTGCTTCTTGTCGGAAGATGCTCTCTTACGCTAAGGTGTGCCTGGATTGAGATTCTTGCCCTGGTGTTTTTTAGCAGCTATTTTTCTTCTCTATGCAATATGAATGTCAAATGGTAATTGATGCTTCCTCCGGTGCTTATTTAATACAGTTAATTACCAGTAGTCTGTGCTCAATATCATATTATCTTTGGCGTCCTCTTGAGTAAAACGTGCAGATCAACGATTTAAAAGGGGTCGAGCTCTTCGTCATCAAAAGATTCCAACCGCAGGACACCTGGAGATCCCCAAATTCGTTCTCTGGTCTTCCCCAAAAATCGCATGCACATCGTTATCCAAACCAATTGCACAAATAGTTCGAGCTCCTGAAATTCCTTTGGGTTGTCACAAGCAGACAAACACCAGCATTTTAATCAATCACCGTCGCCAGTTCATTGCTTAGCACGCAATATTGGCTTGGACGGCCCATGCGTGTATGATTACACCACCAGACCAGGGGTACCAATTTATCGTACTCAATTGTCAAGCCATGAGCCCATGAGCAACCTCAACAAAGCTATCAGGTGTGTGTATCCATTTGGCTATCCCATGTGAGTATTACATATTACATCACACAAAATTTGTCCAAGATGGAGATGATGGAGTCTGCATACCACTCTGCGGGCCTCAAAATTACACGTTAGCCGAGCCTTAAAAATACCACGTTGATAAGAAAATAAGAAAAACTTATATCACCGATTACGTGTAAAATTAAATTACAATGATACAGATGGATTATTTTTTATACAATTGCTATAGCTACATCTTTTAGAAATATATAACACAAGGATTAAACAGAAAATACTTGTCCAATCTTTCTCATAAGGATAAGATGTAGATATGTATATTTATGGAAGTATACACTTATACTTCACGGTTTTGTACAGTATTTTGCAAAGAAAAAAAAACTAACCCCCACAAAATTGCACGAACGTTCTGCCACGTGGTGTCTAGCTGACCCCTTGCCACTCGTGTACGTACGGAAGGTGCACACCTAAATACAGATCGGAGACGCTCACTCACAAACGATCCGTCCATCCAGCGTGCGTCGGCCCGTCCCATTTCCTGTCGGTGCTCGACTCCTCACCTCACCGCCCGCCACCCCACCCCATGGGATTCGTACCCCCTCTCACTGGCAGTGGTGGCCCACCACACAATCAACCCCACGGACCCACCCAACAGCGACCCCAGACTTTTCCGCCTCACTCCTGCCCCGACCGTGCGCCAACCCACCCCTCACCCCGCCGCGCCACACGCCACCAACCCAGCCAAAGCCCACGCGCGACGCGAGTCCATCCGCTGCAGTAGAAGAGGAGGCAGGAGGAGGCGGCTGGGTGCGCCCCCGAGGTCGCTCGCTCGCTCGCCTCCCACCCGACGCCGAGCCGAGCAGAGCAGTGGAGACGCCGCCGCGCGCGCAGCATCGTCCGGTAGGAGGCGAATGCGATGGGGTCCAAGACGAAGGGGTGCTGCGGGTGGCTGATCGTGGCGCTGGTGGCGTCGCTGGTGGCGACGGCGGCGGTGGTGGCCATCATGAAGAGGAAGCCCGGGGGCGGAGGGCGCAAGCTCAAGCCGCTCCCGGTGCCTGGCCCGCCCGGGGACATCGACTCCAAGTACGGCGACGCGCTCGGGGTGGCGCTCCAGTTCTTCCAGGTCCAGAAGGGTGAGTGCCACCCACCACTTGCTCACCACTTCTTCTTGCCCCCGCACTGGCTCGCTGCTTATCGCCTCGCCACCGCAATGCTTCCGCAATTCGATGGATTTCGGGCGACAAATGCCTCTTCTCTTTGTTGGCGCCCAGCTTGGAAGCTCTTTTTTTTGTGTGTTCGTTTAGCCATGAGCCTATGACGACGGAATCTCCGCATTTGGAGCGAAGCTTGGAGAGGTTGATACGGTCGTTTCTGTTTCTGGGTGGTGAAGGATTTTACCAATCATTGCTCAGTAGGAAAGCTGACGAATCGGTAGATTTCTCGCCAATTTCAGTGGCCATGACCTCATAGTTTTGATTTTTTTAAGTGGGAATTTTTCCGATGTTCTACAAGAGCAGTTCCTTTCTGTGGTTACTACTATGTTGTTGGCAAATGTGAGCTCACAGATTTCACCTGAATCTGTTCATGGAACCGTGAATTTGGCTGCTTTTCATACATGGGTTGCTACTTTAGCTATGAAGATTGGCGTTTTAGTTGTTCCAGCTACCGATGCAGTGTCCTGGATGCTGAATGGGCACAATCTCCAATCTTTGTCAGCTTCCCTAGCTCTGAAGTAGTACCTATTTGCTAAACTGTTGGTAATTTCTGTTGGCATTGTGCAGCGGGGAAGCTGGAGAACAACCCGATCCCGTGGCGAGGGGACTCGGCACTGGATGATGGAAAATCAGCGGGGCTGGATCTTTCCAAGGGAATGTACGATGCTGGTGATCATATAAAATTTAGTTTCCCAATGGCGTTCACGGCAACGGTGCTCTCATGGTCCATACTCGAGTATGGAGATCAGATGAGCGCCGCGAAGCAGCTGGGCCCTGCACTCGATGCGCTCCGATGGATCACTGATTTCCTCGTCAATGCACATCCATCTGACAATGTGTTCTACATTCAGGTTAGAGCTGCAGTATCCTTCTTAGTAATGTAATTTTTTTTCAGTGATCTGGGTTTCTTTAGTTGTGGTCTATTGGGGCCTGATGGCATTTCAGTAGGAGCAAAGTTTGGTTGGTAAGAAGCAAGCCAGGTTAGATGCCATGATCTGACACCTAATAGTTAGGAGGCACTTCGTTTTTTCTGCTTGATACGTTTAAATTGACGCGCTTGTTGCGAGTTCAATGCCCATGCCCTTTCCAGTTTGTCTTTATAGTTGCATTCTTTTCACACTATCAGTATGATATATCCCCAATGTCCCAAGGTAGTCTTTTTTTTTCTCTCTTTGAAATTTGGATGGTAGGCCCATACTTAATTGAGTAAAGTTGGGCTGATGTATAGTAAAACAACCCATTTCTTATACGTAGAGTTAGCCCTTGATGGTAGGGGATGTGTGTTTTTGGAAGTTGAAGATTAAGGGATGCGAGATGTTTATAGGAGTTGAGTTGTTTTTTTTCACTCAATGCTTGTGTTGCATGTTTAGTCATGCATACTTGGCAGGCTGCCAGGTTGTAAAGTGCATTCAATACCTGATGAATAGAATACAATGCACATAAGAAGATTTTTTAGATAATGATGTACATAAGAAGATGAAATCATATATAACTTATAAGCAAGTTAATTGTTCATGTTAATTGCCTTAAGTCTATCTAACAGAGAATTATAAATTGGGTGGCAAAGTTTAGCACAGGAACACGTTATATGTTTCTTTGAACGGAACAGTACAATAGATGCAGCAACCTCACTTTGTTGAACCTCTGGAATTAATCAACTAACATGTAAAATTGTTACCTTGTAGGTTGGTGATCCTGATCTAGATCACAGCTGCTGGGAAAGGCCGGAGACTATGTCTGCGAAAAGGCCACTCACACAGATTAACACAAAGTCTCCTGGATCAGATGTTGCTGCTGAGGCAGCAGCAGCTATGGCAGCAGCATCGATGGTTTTCAAATCCAGAGACACTACATATTCTGATTCACTTCTTCAACATGCTCAGAAGTTGTTTACTTTTGCTGATACTTATAGAGGCCTCGCCAGTGACAGCCACCCAAAGCTCCAAAACTACTATAATTCTACTGGTTATCAAGATGAACTCCTGTGGGCAGCGAGTTGGCTCTATCATGCTACAGGAGACCAGACATACCTCAGTTATGTGACTGTACAGAATGGAAAAGCTTTTGCTGATTGGGGAAGGCCAACATGGTTCAGTTGGGATGACAAACTTGCAGGGACACAGGTTTGCAATTTTGCACGAACATTTTACCAGGCAAATTTCATTAGTAGGGAACTAGGAATGAAGCTATCTTTTTTATGTTCCTTTATTAACATTAGTTAGCTCTTCAGCCGAAGAATAGAACTTTAAATCCATTTTGTCTATTATGTGCAGGTGCTCTTGTCAAGAATAAATTTCTTTGGATCCAAACAGACATCTAATGCTGAAAACATGGGACTCAAAATGTACAGAGACACTGCTGAAGCCATCATTTGTGGGCTGCTGCCAGATTCTCCATCAGCTACTGGCAGTAGGACTGGTGGTATGTTGAAATTCTTCCACCGTTTGATCTTGTATTATATACATGGAGGATTTATGCATAACTCATTGTTTTTGATGTTCACTTTTTTGCATTAAACAATATAATGGAAAAATCATCTTCTGGGGTTAAACAGAATATGTGCAACCTGTATTTTTTTTGCCTGTGGTTTCATTATATGATGGTGATTTTTGTGCAGGGGGATTGGTGTGGATAAGTCCATGGAATTCTCTCCAACATTCCACAAATGCAGCATTCCTTGCTGTTGTTTACAGTGACTACATGCTCACATCACAAACAGCAGCAGTGCAATGCAGTGGAAAGTACTACAGTCCTACAGATATTCGCAATTTTGCTATATCACAGGTGAACTACAGAAAACCTTACAAGATACTAAAATTCCAGTTAGCCATGTTGAAGTTCAACAAGCAACACCGTAAAACATTCCTTATATTTACATGACTACTTTTTTGGCTTGAACCATCGGGCACATTTGTGACACAGTGCTTGCCTTTGTTGCTTAACTACATTCTATGATAACTTTTGCTGTCGTGACGTATACACTATTTCTGCTGTGTTGGTGACATCTGACCGGGAAGGTGTTGTATAGTAAGTTTTAACATCTGTTCTGTTGCATGTCAGGCTAATTACATCTTGGGTGACAACCCAATGAAGCTTAGCTACCTTGTTGGATATGGGAGCAGCTATCCACAGCAGGTACACCACAGAGGGGCGTCGATCCCCGCTGATGCAAAGACAGGCTGTAAAGGATTCCAGTATCTTCATTCTTCAAGTCCAAACCCAAATGTTGCCATGGGAGCCCTTGTGGGCGGGCCGTTCCAGAACGACACTTTTGTTGATTCTCGGGACAATGCCCTGCAGACAGAGTCCAGCACTTACAACAGCGGCACCCTTGTTGGTCTTCTTTCTGGTCTGGTCACAACTTCTTCCGTGGCACAGTCGTTCACCTAGAGCTCTCTCTCAGGGTTTGGGCAATGACTTTGACCAACTGGGAGGATACGTGTAGCCATGTAAAATGAGAGATTTTTGGCGTGACCGAAGACAATGTGCCATCGGCGAAATGCCTTCACAGTATTCTTCATTGTACATCTTTTGGATGATGGGTGGTTAGCAATAGTAGTTCTTGTGCGATAGTGCTGTTGTTTATGCAGATATTGCTGCAGTGCTGCTGCATAGTTGCATCTGGTTTGCTGGTGTACCTGATACTACGAGTATTGTATTTGTATGACAGATTCCATTTGTTTATTCTAAAATGGTCCTTGGTAGCTTGTATCGATGATCTGTAATTGTAAAATCCCTCCCAGATGAACATTGCACTGAACATGTGAAATCACATGGGGAGGAGAGGGAAGTATTAATCCAGACTGTTCGGTATGTTCAAACAGAAATGGAACATCTTTTTGTATGGTTCATCATGGCCTACTAATCCATGATTGTTGGCTTGTGGGTGTTATGGTTACAGGTGATAAAGCAACATGACCCACAACGAAGCGTCACGAGCAGACATGCTTGCCTTTGGCTTCTGTGAATGTGTCCCAAAGAAATAGTAAAAGAAAAGAGTAAAGTCAAAACATTTCTATACTGGATCAAGGTGGCTGGTATAATAATGGCCATCGTTCGTGATCACATGCTTGGCCGAAATGTCATAACTAATTGAGATTTGGGACCCTAGGGCCTCTTTGAAATAAAAAGTGATATTTAACAAAAATACAATTTATAGCTTATGTTGGGATATGACCAACAATACTCACAGCATGACACATCAATGTTAGTAAGAGTATAGTAAGAAAAAATAGTACGTATAGCCGTTTTCCTTATGGGCGTAGAAGTGAAATGGTAGGGCTTTACCGATAACCACGGTCAGTAAGCAATCTTCACTAAACGTTAGCCATCTTTAGTAAACGTGGCTTCAGCCATGCTGCCCACATTGTTGGCCCATCTATTTTGCCGCTTCCATTAACCGCTTTTCTGGCGCGAAAAGTGGCGGCGGTTGGGCTCTCTTCCGTATCCCACCCAGTGCTAACCGCATCCCAGCATATTTTAACCGCGCGCCCTTCTCGGTTTCAGTTCATCCAATCATCCCTCACCCAGCGATGTAACCAAGCCATTTGATTGCAGGGTAAAAATTCTCGCATGTAATTTTCATTGCGCAATGCGATCCGTATTAACTTCATTGTTGGCAGTCTTCTCATCGATCTTATGATTGTTTATCCTAACAAATTCTGACAATGTGTTTGGTAACCTCAGAATTTCGTTTGCTTTGGCACTCTCTAATCTGAATCCTAAATTACCTTGTTGGCATGTGCTTCTTTTTAACCGCGTGGATGATAAATCTCTGAACAATCTCTTGCTGATTGTTGTGTTCTTTTTGTTCTGACGACTGAAGATGTCAGTGTCGCTTGTTACTAAACTTCTGACGTGAGTAACCTCGAAAAAATTCAGTCCCTTTGAACAGTTGTGGAAGAAACCAGAAAAGTCAAATTCATGTCCTCTTTGCATCTGCAACGCAGGCTGATTTTAGCATACTCCTACCCACCGTATGACTGCTACAAGACGCTGGAACTGAACAACCCGCAGATCGATCAGTTGCGTTTCTGATGTCAATACTGGTAATGAAGCATTTTGGACTACGCAAATTTGCAAAGCACATACCCTGCCTGAATTCTGAAGAATCTGAACAATTGTTTATGCTGTTTAGGATTCTCCTCGCGTTTCTGACGACTTTGGAGACGATCACCGATTTCACGTTCTCATGGCTGCCGACGTACGGCGAGGCAAAGCTTGCACTCGTGCTCTACCTCTGGTACCCAAAGACACAAGAAAGCATTCACCTGATTAACTCAAATGTGCTAGATTCGCTTTGATGCAATGGCCTAGATTTTGTAATATTACTATTCCATTCGCGAATAATTGTCAGCTTTGATAATCAATCATCAGATTTAGTTTCTACTGCACTTGACAACTGTAAAAATTGAGGTGTTTTACTGGCAGCACAACCACGGGTAGTTGCTTAATTTTTTTCTCACAGATCAACAGTTGAGATCACTTTCCTACTGGTATAATAATACTGTTAGTAGAATACTACCGGTAGAGACCACTGGTAGAAATTAAATTTGAGTCCAAACTGCAGCTGAAGTCTGAACATTCGGAAACGCTCAAGGAGACATCATTCTGAACATTCAGAGACCTATTCTTGTTCGTTTCAGGGCGCGAATCACGTCTACGACAGCTATCTGCAGCCGCTGCTGGCGAGACACGACCGCGGCCTCCTGAAGCTACGCGCCAGGGCCAAGGACGCGACGGCGTCGCACCTCCAGGCCGCTGTCTACTTCGGGCGGGCCTGCTTCGCCGACGTCGCCGGCCGCGTCTCGTCGCAGCTGCAGGCGGCGAGAAGCGGCGGCGGCCGCGCCCGCCAGGTACAGTGACACTGACTACGCTGTGACACATTCTCTGAACTTTCCCATTCGCATGCAGCTACAGATTTCCACATCGCTCGCTACCTAACTTGACTGGGTATTACAATACAGTATAAGTTACTCGCTCTATCATAAATACAGGGGATTTCGACACATACTATAACGTATAACGGATATTCTCAATTATTGATTCATAAGTTTTACTACTAATCTAGGTAGTTATGGTGACAGTGAATCTATCACACCATCTACTTTTATTGTAATTTTATAAATTATTTCTTAAACTTTCTTAATATTAATATTAAGATACAATTAAATCTAAATCTAAATGTATAAAATCAAATGGGTCTCTGAATGTTCAGAATGATGTCTCCCTGCGTTTCTCAATGTTCAGACTCCATTTGCAGTTTGGTCTCAAATTTAAGTTTTACTAGTATGGTCGTTTTTCGTATCTTACCCCAACTATCATTTAGGCTCCACATGCCTTATTTAATAATAGGCGTTATAGTCTTTTTTTATTATTATCCATCTCTATTAAGGATGACGGGAGAAGCTCGCGTTTTCTGTCACTGTCCATCGTCGGTTTGTCACCATTGACGCCATGACGACCGGTCTTCACGTAGCTGAGACATGACTGACCCAACATTAATTAGTAGTAGTAAATACGCGTCGGAGTTGATGCTTACATTGATCAAGAGCCGACGAGAGGAACAGCTCTGGATCTGTGGAACGCGGAAACTGGATTTGATAGATACTGGATTTGAAGGAGTCCTTGCTCGATGGTCATGCAGGCGGCGCTTGTTCTGGAAGTTGACCTGATCCGTCAACGAAAACGATCAAAACATGTACGAATGCTCGGAAGTATACAGCTCTGCAAAATGGAGACTGACAGACAGATACTGGTAGAACTCTTAGGACCATCCAAAATTTAGCGGGGTAGCTGATCACGTAAAAAAAAGAAAGAAAAGCTAACTGGATAGCAAATACTATGCACCAGACAGTGAAAGTGAAATATGTTTGAACTAGTAAACTTATAATTCATTCTGATCAAGACAATGGTTTGTTTGGTAATTGTCGCATTTAAGAGACGAGAGCAGAAGCTGCTTAGATCGCCAATTAACCTGCACCAAACTATATCATACTAGTAACTCGTCTTGACATGACATTAAGTCCTTGACAAGATCAAAAAATTCAAAACCGTCGGTACTGGAAAAAAAACGTATACTCCTGATTAATACAAAAGGATGGAAAATTTGAAAAAAGTTCAAATCCATAGGTGTAGGTAGGTGCATTAGGATGGGAAATTTGGACTGAATTGGTCTCGAGTCTGACTCTTTATTTCTTTTCTTTCTTTCCTGAATCCTTATTAGTACGCAGATGTGCATGCCATTCCAGTCAGTGGAGTCAACGTCCTTCGCGTCAGCTGCTGCATCAGCAAAACTGTTTCCAACCAAGTTCGTCTAGATCGATCTATTGACACGGCTGTCCGGACGCATTCTATGCATTCAGATGTGTTCGTACGAATTGCATCTCATGAATTGAATTGATTCAGTGCTTAGTAATAACTACATTCGCTAACTTGATTGATCTGAATTGCGGACAGGCTGACTAGGTGCAGAAGCAACCGTTGATTAATCCGGAGGAGGTAGAAGATGAGGACGCGGCGGTCAGCAAGACGAGGTGATGATGACGAATTGACGACGACGAATGACAGCGGCAGGAGTGGATGAATTGACCGTGGTGTCGTCAACCTAAGCACTGATATGACGATCGGATGAATGAATGATGGATCGCCGTGCGGTTCGTGTCTTCTTCTGAAGCTCACCGGGCGACCTGCCATTGTGTATAGCATCTTGTTTTAATTGTTCTTAATTAGTATATTGTAAATTTAAAATCTCAGTGTGGTGTACCCGGCAATACGATTCTTGTGATCAATCAGTGCATGCTAACAAAAAAGTTGTGGATTTTCAGCAGAATCCTTTTCTTCTTTGTCACGCGCCACGGCGAGATGACGAGCTTGCAGCTGACATAGCTTACAAGTTGAAAAGCAAACGAATCGAATCCAAAGCTCAATTTTAACGAAAACAAGATGAATTTAACCTGTTCCAAAGTCTAACCGTCAAGAGACCATGGCGAGCACGGCTGTACTTTTCGCTCCCACTTTGGCTAACTGCAAAAGCAGATCAAGGGAAGGCAGGCCAGGTGTTCACCAAGCAGAAGCAGCAGTCACTGGGTGTCCCAGTCAAGACCCACCCTGCCTGACAACCGGGCCCCACCGCCTAACGTACGCACCGCACGTACGTCGCCTTGGACTGAACGGGTTGTTTGGTTCTTGTCTTGTTCTCTCCATTATTCCAGCCCGTGAGTTTGACCGGGGAGAAAGGACGACGGGTTCTGTTCATCAGGGGCGTCGCCATCGTCGTCGTCCACATACTCAATGCTGTCTCCTCCGCACCGTTTCTACGCAGTTCACTACAAAGCCGGTACACAATATCTGATTTTGTTTACACAGGTTAACACTCAACACTTACTTCCAAGGGGCAATTTTTATTTATGTGGTTCCTGGGTGTCTTGCAGAAATTCTTCGTATAACGTGTTTAATACAACTAGATCAATAAGTAATTGATATTAGGGTTCGAAAAATATTATAAATAGCGGATTATTATATAATTAATTAAATATTAGTTATAAAAAACTTAAAAATATATTAATATGATTTTTAAAAACAATTTTTTATAGATTTTTTTATAAAAAACATATCGTGAAAAGTATACGTGAAAAAAACGAGTGAGTTTTTGATAGAAAAAGATAGACCGAACAGTAGCTACAAACCCTCTCTAGTGGTGTAGTAAAAGGGTATTATTTTTTTAAAAAATAATAAGCTGAATGATTTTGTGATTAATATTTAAAACATTTTTTTTAAAAAAATAGTATGTAGACAGTTTTTTTTGAAAATCATATCTTTTAGAAACTCAGGAAGCCGAAAGCATGTGCATTAATCCATTTGACCATTCCTTTTAAGAAATATAAGGTGAATTAGTTTTTAACACTGCCTTTAGTATTGAATTTTGACAGTTATTTTTTTTCATAATATATCATCAACTATTAAAAAATATCACCATACGAAAGTATGAATACATCAATGCCACTTGTGTAGCATTAAACATATATTATATTTACTTGATTGTTAGTACAAATTACAAAGATTGACTTTATATTTTCCAACCGAGGGAGTATACAGATTGGCAAAGTGATCATTTTTTTTCTGCTGGTTTGCTATAAATTTTCTTTTTCTTTCTCATGCTTCTCATGGACCATGCAGTAGTAGTAGTAAAAGTCCAATATTGTATATATGTCATCAGTTTTATGGCTGCTTGCCGTACATGGCGAAACAGAAAAGATCCTTATTTTGTGAAAACACTTTGATCCATTTCTGATTGGAAGTCAAAATAGACATACTGTGGTTGGCTTGCTGGCTAGTAGTTCCCCTCTTCGATATTTCTCCAGCAAGGACCAGTCATGTCTCCACTTATTCCAGGACTGTTTATATTCTATTATTTTCACTTGACTAACATCGATTAGAGTAGTAGACACTGAAAGTGTCATGGGCACTGAGCAGTGAATTCACCTAACACATCTTTTTCCTTTTTCTTCCTAGTTTTAAACACCCAACTTGGACTATTGGAACATGGAACCCATGAAAGAATTGAAGAATCATGTGTATACTGTCGACTAGGTCTATATCACTATATGTGTCGTATTTTTTGGGCCCAACGCAACAAACATATGGCATATATGCAATTAAACAATATCAAACGTTGTTGAACAAAACATATGAATAATGTCACTGTAACCTATGTTCCCTCTTGCCTTTCGTCACAATGATTCTTGCACTTGTGCCTATTGATCATCAAAATATTTGGGTCGACAGCATCAATGTATACAATACGTAGCTAATTAAATAGACTAGTAGGGAACTCTCCCTTTATGAAACTTTGTTTACAAAGTGGTAACAAAGTTTCTTGTGGTTCATCACTATAGTTTTGAGAGGATTCAATATTTGTTTGAATAAAAGGGTGCAGAAGATCTTTACCACCCCTTGATTTGTACAAGTGAGTAGAATGTACAAACAATATGTTTTACAAGAGGCCTAAGCCCTTAAAAACTGACAAAAGAAGGAAAAACTATAACAAACGGCTTTCCACAATGTCAACTTGTTGTGAAGCAACAATCGAGAATATTTTTCCGATTAATCCCTTTGTTAAGTTCTTATGCTGAGTTTCTTCTGAGTGTTGCACCATAGATGAATCATCAAGTCTAAAAAAAATACTCCCTCAGTTTCTAAAATTTTAGATATTTTAATTTTTAAGTCAAACTTCTCTAACTTTAACTAAAATTTATAGAAAAATAAACTAATATCTACAAATACTATTAAATTAGTTTTATCGGTATTCATTTGGTATTATAAATATTAATTAATTTTCCATAAACTTCGTTAAAGTAAAAAAATATCTTTTAGAAGGGATGAAATACAACCATAAAAAAAGTGCACAAAAGTGCAACATATTTTTCCGTCAAAAAACATAGTATATTTTTTCCCTGTATGAAGCTATGAAAGGTTGCATACTTTCGTCACGATCTCCAGAAATTGTCCCAATCTCAACGCACGCAACTCATGCAAATAAATTCCATTATATTAAAAAAACGCATGCGACTAAGCACTAACAAACCCACCTGCAGACACAGGCGAATTTGGCGAAACCGACGAGGCGTTCAGACTTGAGACCGTACGTGACGCGGGCAATGCACAGAAGCGAACCCAACACCAGAGCCGTCCCCATCCCGCTCGCCGGCCACACCACCACACCGCGTGCGCCCCAGCAACCAAGCGAATCAATCGATCACCGCGAGCGCCACGGCCACCACGACGACGAGGCGCGCGACCCCCGCGACCTGCACCGCAACAGGCAACAGCACAGCTGCGTTCCGGGCAGCAGAGAAGGAAGAGAAGCCGTAGCCGACCGACGCGGCCGCTCTCCCCAACTCCCACACGCCCACGCGAACGCGACGCTGACGTCATCCAACGTAGTACTACTCCCGCACGTACGCGCCGCCCTCTTCTCCTCTCCCCTCCCCTGCCGAGCTTTCCGATTCTCCCTTGCTAGCTGCCGCGGTTCACACTGCCCTCAGCGCCTCCCCTTCTTCGTCTACAAAAGGATTGGAGCGGAGCGCACACGGTTCGCGTGCGTGCGGTGCGGCGCGGCGCCTTCCTTCCTTCCTCTTGGCGCAAGAAAGCGGTCGTCTTGTCGGCCGCGACAGCAAGAAATGAGTTGCCTTGGTTGGTTCAAGAAGCGGAGGTCCAAGAGCAAGGGGTCGTCGGGGAGGCAGGGGTCAGCGGCGTCGGGCCCCGCGACGACGGCGTCGGCGGTGAGCACGAGCCGGTCTGACGACTCCGGCGCGGTGCGGCCGGTGAGCAAGTCGACGGGGTCGACGTCGTCGCACCGGAGCATCTCGTCGCTGTACGAGGAGCGGGGCCACGGCCAGCTGCGGGACTTCGACTACGACGAGCTCCAGGCCGCCACCAACGGCTTCAGCCGCGCGCAGAAGCTCGGGGAGGGCGGCTTCGGCAGCGTCTACAAGGGCTTCGTCCGCCCGCCCGACGGCAAGGGCGATCGCCTCGCCGTCGCCGTCAAGTGCCTCAACCAGCGGGGTCTCCAGGTACTCCCATGTTTGCGTGCCCTCCTCCTCCTCTCGTTGCCCTGTCTCTGTCTCTCTGCCCCTCTTCTGACTTTTCTAGGACACGATCATCATGTCATGTCACCCGTGAACGAATTCTCCATTCCGATCCATTCCCCTTCTGATTTTGCGTGATGATTTCCCGTTTGATAGCTAGGGGTGAATAGGAATTTGGGAATGGGAAAATTGGGGAATGCGTTTTGTTTATTAAAGGTTGCTCTTTTATGTTCAGTATTGTCAGAAATTAGTGCTGGTAGAAAGGGAAGTGTTTTTTAAGGGAGATCCCAAATAATGCCATGTTTGTTGTTCTTGATACTTCTCGATGGCCAAGATCCTGGCATATAACGCAGGAACAATGCTTTCAGGCAATTTAGCGAGTTTTTTAAATGTGTAGCTATGCCAATTTTTATGGAAATATGCCAAATTTGATGGAAATCATCCATAATGACCACTAGATTACCGACTGTTATGGGAAGATTCATTATGGGGACTAAAATTAATGGATTCTGTGATTGGTGTTTGTTGATCTTGAATTGGTCTCTGGATAAACTGGCAAGTATATTGTTCTGATCCATGGAAAGTCCAGGCGCAGAAGTCATTTTCTAGTTTGCCAGAATATTGGAAATGTTCCTGGCTTGCCAAATGTTGAAAACTTGAAATTGGTTTGGTTATCTATTAGTAATATGTTAAAAATTTCTCTCTATATAGACAATGTTGACAGAAAGAGAGAAGCAAAATGCAGAACTTTCAAGGATCGGATATTGTCTGTTACTGTTATTTTACAACTTTCTGTAAGCTGTACATGGATGGATAGTGCATATACATAAGTAGTTTTTGTGGGGTCCATCTATTGCACTAGATTACTTCAGTCCATTGTTAGTTGACTATAGAAATTATTGGTCTGTATAAATTATTACTAGTTGAGATGCTAGGTGTGGATGCTATGGTTAAATATAGGCTCAATGGACACACGTGGCAGCTGTTATTCAAACAACAACAAATAAATTACAGTAGGCTAGAGTTAAAATCTAACAAAAAAATAATTAAATCACGGTTTATACATATTAATTATTGTTTTTAAGCACTATATTTAGATATATCATAATCTTTCAAATATTTTAAGTCCTTTTTTATTATCTTTCTCTATATTAATTTCGATCTTTTTCTAACTCTTCTCGTATTATTAGATTGATTTAGAATTTTATAACGTACTAGTGTATCAAGGCTCTCCTTTAAATATAACATTAAACAAGCTATTCTTTAATAATTGTTACATCTAGCTAATCACATATATTATTGTTTCAAATTCGATCTATTCTTATATGACTATAAATTCAGTATAACATACGTATTTATACAATACTCATCTGTTGAATATATCGTGTTTTTAGACCAATATTCTGTCCCATGTAACATATCAGGTCTAACTGTCGGTATATAAAACTTATCTTTTAATTTCTATGGTACTCTTTTATCACAGAGAATACTAGATGTTTGACGTCACTTCATCTACCCCGCTTTGATCCTATGGCTAACATTTACATTAATATATCTATCTATCTGTAGCATCAATTTCAGATATTGAAAAAATATCTTTTTTGGACACTACTTAACCTTTTAAATTTATATTTCTCTCCTTATATGTAATGGTGATAAAGTTACATATCAGGTATTTAATTTTAGTTCTACTTACTCTAAAAGCTTTAGACTTAAAGTCTACCGCCACAACTTTAATTTCCTATTTACTCCCGTCTGTTTCTTATCAATTAATACTATATCATCTGTGAAGATTATCCACCAAGAAATATCCTCTTATATATTTCTTGTTATCTTATGTATTATCAAGACAAAGAGATATGAGTTTAATAATAATTTCTGACGTAGTTATATTTTAATCGAAAAGTAATATGTCTTACCATCATTTATTCGAACACTAGTTATATTATTATTATATATGTTCTTAATAAGGACAACATGCTTTGTTAGAAATTTATGTTTGTTTAAAGTTTATCACATAAATTTTTTGGTATCTTATTATAAGTTTTTTCTAAATCAATAAAAAACAAGTATAGGTCATTTTTCTTCTCTTTAAACCGTTACATAACTTACATAATAAAGCAAAATGGAGGGAAAATACATAATATAATTTGAGCATTGATGAACTTTTCAAGTATCTAAGAAGCTTACTTCCTCAAACTTGGAAGTTGAATATTCATGGTCATACAAAAAAAAAACAACTGGCAATCAATATTAATAGTAGACCATCTCTTTTCTGAATGCTTACAGTAGAAATATGGCGACTAGAAAATGATGCGAACCAACCTTTCACTCTACATCAATATTGCATTAGCTAATTTGCTCAATCAAAGAAGACCAATGGATAGAATAGATTACTTTTCTGGGCAACCTGCACAACCATGTTGCTATTCTTATTTGACTATTATTCACTCACTAGGAGGAAAAAATTTGATGCATGAACATACAGAATAAAAGTCAGCTAGAAACCTCAATTCTCCATGTGCTTTGCGACTCTATATCAATTTTAAATTTATGCAAGTCATGTGTGAAGACTGACGAACTGGTAGTGAATATATCGTTTAGTGGAGTACAGAAAATAATCTCAAGTCTTAATCTTAATAGAATACCCAAGCATAAGCTTCGTTTTCTAAGAGGTGTCTCTTAAAAATATAAGGCTTTTTACTCAATTGATTTAAATTTCTTTACTCAAATTAGATATTATTGTGCTGACTCAGTTATGATGTCTTTCCATGACCAGTTGATGTCTATCAGGATATATGCTAATTATAGTGATTTTGTGAAGAAACTTGTTATAAGGCACCATTAGAATCTCTTGGTTCCCTATATTTACTTTGCGCTATAATGCTACTAAAACAAATGCGATTGACCTCCTGTGCTATTGCTCTAATGAGTAATTCGGTCTGCTGTTCCTAATATTTTGTAGTTTCTTTTGATTTTGCTCCCAGGGACATAAGCAGTGGTTGGCCGAAGTACAGTTCCTTGGGGTTCTTGAACACCCAAACCTTGTAAAGCTTCTTGGATATTGTGCTGTTGATGGTGAAAGGGGGCCACAAAGATTATTGGTGTATGAGTATATGCCTAATAAGAGCCTGGAAGATCACTTATTCGTCCGAGCTTATCATCCTCTCTCTTGGAATAGAAGGCTTCAGATAATCTTGGGTGCTGCAGAAGGATTAGCTTACCTGCATGAAGGGCTAGAAGTTCAGGTATACTTCAAACTACATTGTCCACCTGCTTTCAACTTCTCTGAAAAGAAATTATCTTTATCGAATAGGTACTTTGTTTCTTTGGGAGAAAATTTGGCAATACAAATATATGATGAGAGACAACACCAACGATTTAGTAGGTTCTTTTGACCGTGCATTCATAAATTAGAGGTAGTGCCATAGAGGTGCAGCAAATCCAGTGTAAAGCCAATGAGAAAATAAGGGATGAACTAAAATGGAAAAGAGCAAAAGTGGCTTGTTGAATTTCATCCCCGTTACTCTCCTGTTAGATTCCTGGCAGAAAATTTCATTGACACTTTCTGAAAGAACAAATCAGTACTGACTACTCCTGTTTGCAACCAATGTATCCGATTTCTCCTCTCTTTGTTCTAGATTAGCTGTTGAATCAAGTATTCCAATCTAGAAAACAATTAAGTACTGAGGCAACAGTCTCTATGGCTGGTGAGTATTGAGACATACGAGCTGTTAATGAAGGCTAAAATTATCACATTTTGTCAGGCCATTTTCACAATTTACGTGTTAACTGTGAGTGCTACTTAGTATACAAAGTTACTTCAGCTTTTCTTCTTCTTTAGTTACGCCATTTTCATTTAGTACAAGGGGAGAATCCTCATCTGATTTCGTCAATTTTGCTAGGTAATCTACCGGGACTTCAAAGCATCTAACATTTTGTTGGACAAAGACTTCGGAGCAAAGCTGTCAGACTTTGGGCTAGCAAGGGAGGGACCAACAGGAGCAAACACTCACGTCTCAACAGCGGTATGTTTCCATCTGACCCTGCCTAGAATTACAAAACCATAGCCTTCTTGCAACTGCACTGCCTGATCCATCAGGCACTGGAAGCAACTATATATACTACAGCCTTTAAAGCATGGTTTACTGAAGTAGGCAAGCAGTCCAATGCATTTGTTTGATGTGTACCTGACAATCTTGACCGCAATCCAGCAAGTCAATGCCATGGACCATGTTGCCACCACTTCCTTCCATGTGCACACATGCCATGCATGCATCACCCTTCCCCCCTGAATTTTGCATCTTGTGTCAGCACTGACGCAGAACTGTTCCATGGCAATGGAGGAATTTTAGAAGATTTTCATGAAATTTCTACATTGCAAAGGAGCTTTGAGCTATGTTATCTTAAGGAAAATAAATCAATGTTTTGATAGTCTGCCTGTTGGTTTATTAGCCACAACCAATATTTGAATTTTAAAACTTAATTTTAAATTGATTTTGGTTTTTTTCATCCTACTCTTTAATAGCTTTAGCCTTTAAACCGCTAATAACACGGATATAAAAATTTTATCCGTAAATCATTATTAATTACTTCGTTCAATTTTTCTCCGTAGCCCAACCGATCCAAGCTTGAATTTTTTTTCGTCATGTTCATACTAACATTCATAGCAGATAGCTGAGGGTGGTGTGGTGAATGATGAATTGATGATGATGTGTCAGGTGGTTGGGACGCACGGGTACGCGGCGCCGGACTACATAGAGACGGGGCACCTGACGGTGAAGAGCGACGTGTGGAGCTTCGGGGTGGTGCTGTACGAGATCCTGACGGGGCGGCGGACGCTGGACCGGCGCCGGCCGCAGGGGGAGCAGAAGCTGCTGGAGTGGGTCGCCCAGTTCGCCCCCGACGGCCGCAACTTCCGTATGATTATGGACCCCAGGCTCCGCGGCGAGTACTCCGTCAAGGCCGCCAGGGAGATCGCCAGGCTCGCCGAGAGTTGCCTCCTCAAGAACGGCAAGGAGCGCCCCACCATGTCCGAGGTCGTCGAGGTGCTCCGCCGGGCCGTGCAGGCGCAGTCCGATCCGCCCCCCGCCTCCGCCGCCGGTTTCTCAGGCAAGGGGAAGAGGGTCGACGTGGCGCCGCCGCCGGCGAGGAGGAGGTGAACGCGGAATGCCATTGCTGCCATCACACAGCATGAATGAAGAAAGAAAGTACAGAAAGAGAGGGTTTTTCTTGATTTTTCGCATGTTAACTTGGACAATTTATGCATACAGATCATAGAGACGAGTTGGTGGATTCTTGGCATTTTTATTTTTGTTTTTGTTTTGTCTTTCTCATTTGAGGCTTATTTAGGATGAGGATAAGTATGAGAATACATTTGATCTGATTGGTAGATAACTAGATTTCATCGAAAGTGTGACACTGTCAAATTGGAGTATTTCTGCTTAGGTATTCAACTGATTCAGTGTTACCGTGTTATGATTTCTTTCTTTTCCTTTTTTTTTTTGAACTCGATGCAGTGTAAATCTTGCAGGCTGCGGTGCAGCGCGAAAGCTAGGAAGTGGAAGGCCCAAGGCTTGGGCTGTTCGAACCGCAAGTCCGCAAGGGAGGTGAGGGTGGGTGAGAGAGAGAGAGAGAGAGAGAGAGAGAGAGAGAGGCGAACGGCGACCGCGAGAGGCGACTGGGGTGGAGGCGGCGCGATGATCTACCGGGCATGGTCGCTGCTGTCGTCGACGGTGGTCATCTGGGGATCTCCGGCGTCGTCCTCATCGGAGGCAAGGGTGCGGCCTTCTATCTCCGTCGCCTCGCTTTAACCTATCAATTATAATCGCCTTGTTCTAAAACCCTCTAATTCGAGGTGATGGATGTTTTATCCGATAAAATCGTTGCAATCTTCAAACATCATTTCTAGTAATAGAAATGGGGACTTCAACCCCTTGATAAAAAAAAATCCGATGACGTGGTTTGAAGTGTTACGGATAGCTGTCGATCAGCCGATCTGGATCGAAATCTGTGGGTAATGTAGCGTTTTACTCTGATGTCTAGGCTATGTATGATTGGAACCACTTGAAATTTCAGTCCACAACTTCTACGAAATAGGCCCGGTGCAGAACTTCTACGAAATGAATTTAGTGCCGCTTCACTCCAAAATACTTGGGTGTGTTTGTTCGGATTAAAATAAAAGATAAAATTAGCACACGTAAAATAAAAAAAATCATTAGTATAATTAATCGACTTTTAATTATTAAAAACATAAAAATAGATTTATTTAATATTTTAAAACAACTTCTAGAGAAAGTTTTCATACGAAACACACCATTTATTAGTGTAAAAAGTATATTAATAAAGATAAAAAAATGTATCTTAATTAGAAAAGAAGGGCCTTGTTCCATGTTGCTTGAGATTTCTTGTGATGGACAATGGAAAGTTTGTGCGGGCTCAAGTTGGCTTCATTCTGGTAGATATAAATGCATTCCTTATCATTTACAATAGCCTACAATAAAATGCTAGGACCATTTAGTCTAAATTCACAAACTGTAGATTGGACAAAGAAAACCTGACAATCTCAGGTACTATATAAGTTCCCTGTCATTTTTTTGCATAACAATCTTTTGATATTTTCTTGCTTCAGAAAATCAGTTGTAGTTTGTATCGTTCTATCTTTTGCCTTCCCATAACGATTCTTTTGTTTCAGGACTACCTGTGCCGTGAAGGCAACAGACTCAGGAATCAGGACAAGGCCATGATGAGATGATCAGTGCTGCCAATCAACCATCAACGGCTCTACCTCGCCCTAGAGACAAAGATATGAGCACTTGGGCCATGCCTTGAAAATGGATTTTTTTTTCAGCGTCTTTATCAAAATAATTGTTGCTCTACTAGTGACTTCACTATACTGGTTGATAAACTTCGCTTTCCGATTTGGCAATTGGCTGAAGCCATCACCTTCACTTCCTCATTTGGATCCAATGTCTCAGAAACGTGAATAAACGACCACGGCGTGCATCATATTCAGTATTCAATCAAACCTGTCGATTTTTTTTCCTTTCCTGAATTTGGGTGAAATTTCCCACACCGCCATGACGACGGCGACATCCAGAACCATGACTTCACATCTATCTATCATTTGAATCTACATTGTTTCAATCTGATCTTAGCTGCGAAGTTTTTCAGGGTTTCTAGATAAGCACGAATGGTTTAAGCAACGGGATGCGTCTCCATTAGCCGTGGACTTCGCTCAGGTCTTGGTACAGCCGTAGACACATGGAACTCGTGCTGTATATTTTAGAGCTGTCTGCCAGGTAAAGCCTTCGACGTACAAGCAGTTACCCATGTGTTGCCTTCTAAACATCAGGTATCTTAATGCAGCAAGGTCTGAACCGTCGCCAAATTTCCTTGCCGGTTGCTTAGCTCGGCGTGCAATCTGGTACACAGTTTGAAACATGCCGTCGGTGACCTATGAGACTGTAAGTATCTCCTAGACTCCCAAGTCTCCTGCTAATCATTTATCTTATTTAAAAAATTATGTAATTATAATTTATTTTATTATAATTTGTTTTATCATTAAAAGTGTTTTAATATTTTCATATTTACATAAAAAAATTTAAATAAAATGAATAGTTAAACGAATATCGAAAAATCAACGGGTTGTACATTGAATAAACCAGAGCTAGTACTTGTTAACCAACTTGTTTAGTTGTGCCTGGTTGCCCGGCCCTGCACGTGTGAAGACGGCAAATCAACGACTTCTGCTTTGTATTATAAGTCGTCAGTGTCAGTATGGCACAGTCTCCACTTTGTCAGCATACAATTTGTTGGTGTCAGTATCAATCTCTGATCACTTTGTTATCAAGCAACTCTACTATCATTGGGAGAGGTTGCTGCTTTCCTTCCACGAATCCCACACATAAATCATAATCACTAAATGAGAGAAATAAATAAGTGCTGAGCTGCCCTGTCTACATCATATCTTGTATACAATACTGTATGTAATAACTGATGTTGCTTCACTCAGTGTTTAATTGCATTATCTTGTGCATTATGTAATTCCATGACATTGAATTTTTATATTTGAATTCAAACTTGGCAGGTTTGTGGGCAATCAATCCCAGGCTCTGGCAAGTAATGGTGAACAAGGCTATGTACCATTCTCTCTCCTATCGTAAAAGATAAGCTCTGAAGATGATTGGGGTTACTTTCGGCGAGCTAGCATTTTCACACTTACACTTTCTAAAATATATGTTTTTTTAAAAAAAACTATAAAAATTGATTTAAAAATCATATTAACTTATTTTAATTTTTTATTAATACTTAATTAATTATATTGTTTTACGTTTGTAGAGTTTCAAGAACCACCAACACCGAAAGCAGCCAAGAAACCTCATAACTTCATTATGTTCGGTAGAATGAGCCGTGGATTTCCCATGCTATATTTCCACGTGTCTAGCTCAGCTTTTGGGAAAAGCTCAGCGCGCAATTTAGGTTTGCCAACAGACGAATAAATAAAAACTGCTGCCGACATTGCTCCACGAACCCGAGCTTTCATTTAGAATACACCGGTAATGGCGGAATGCTGATTCCATTTTTTGATCAAACACATATCGGAGCAGTCGGTAGCAACAGAAATTGGAATACAATCGTACAAGGATTTAATTGATTAATAACTGTCTGTACTAACTTAAGTATGAGTACTTCGTATTCAAACATAAATTTGATACGCATGAGATTGCAAGAATTCTCCCCCTCACAGGTCAAGTTTATGGGCCAACTGCTTCGAAATCTTAATAGAAATTATTAGGAATTTCGATGTGCAAATATGAACAGCATCAGCTTTTCTTTTTGCAGGAGGTTTTATGGGGATAGGACAGAGCGTTTGGGAAGCTTAAAAGATTATGAGAAGTAACCCGTGAGTAGCTTAGTTGATGAAAATCTAGCTTCTTACTTCTAAACTATAGATTCTCAATATCAAGGTGAGAATATAAAACTGATGAGAGGAGCTGAAGATTGTGAAAAAAAGTGTATTTGCTACGAGCTATAGGGCCTAGATGACTCACTAAACCAGTTGAACGCACGACTTTCCGTCCGTCGGATCCCAATCGTATGGCCAACATCGCAGCATGGACGCCTCAAGGATCAATATCTACACCGTCCACCGTCCCACCCACGCAAACGGACGGTAGAGATCTTCGGGCCACTGCGTCTCCCCACCGTTACGGCGGTCTGAACGGAGCTCACCCTCCCACACCGCCCGCGGCCACCGGTCCCAAACAGCGGACACCGAAACCAGCCCACTCCTCAACCGCCAGCGTGGCAGAACGGACCCCGGGCCACATCCTCCTCCGCGCAACCGAACAGCTTCACGCCTCCCCGCACCGGATCCTGCGTCGCCGCCCCCCTTTCCCCACGTCCACACCCACCCACACCACTCACGGACAGGTGGGCCCTACCGGTAAGTATTCCCCGCAACCTTCCTTGACTCCGCTTCGGCTCCATTGCGTGTATTCTCCTGATCTCCTCCCCCCCACCCATAAATATCCCTTCGTCATCGTCTCCAACCTCGAGACTTCCACCTCTCCGATTTCAATTCCAGCTTAGTATTCCGCCCGCGCGGGAGGCGTAATCCCCTCCACCACCTTCGTGCGATTCGCGCGTGCAGGCGTGGTAGCGTGCGGCCATGGCGGACGCGCCGGTGGAGCTGCCGGGACGGCTCGCGATACTGCCGTTCCGCAACAAGGTGCTCCTCCCGGGGGCCATCGTGCGGATCCGCTGCACCAACCCCAGCAGGTGAGTGGGCGCCAGCAGCCTCGAGCGATTGTGTGTCCGCGATTAGGATTTCCGGTCTCGGGTTGTGGGTTTTCTAGGGTGGAATTGGGTGCTCGATAGGTTGATTGGGCAGGAGCGGCGTTGAGTGGATTAGTCGAAGTTAGGTTTAATCAACGTGCTAACCTTAAGGCGTAGCATAATTTGAGGTGATGTATTGGCTCAGTCAGCTAGCTCATGATTCGCGAGGCTTTTTTCTTCAATTTCGTCACTGGTTATGTGAATTTGTGTGGCTCAAGTAGAGATTGTTTTTTTTTCTGCTTTTTGTATAGTGCTCATCACTTGTTGTTTTCTCGATGCGATGATTTCGTCTGTGATGTGAAAAGTTAAAGTTTCCGGCGCAGTTTGATGCTCTCGTTGAATCCAAAGTGGTTTAGAGCAGGTTGGTTGCTTTATGGTTGACTAATTCAACTCCTAATTATCTGTCTGGCGTACGAACTTGTACTTACTTGTCGTTCAGATTACTATTGAGAATTTTCTCTGTGTATGCGTATGATGGCTTGCTAGTGTGTGTTGACTTGGTGGGAGGGGAAAATTGTGCCTTTTGGTTTGGATTTTGACTTCATCAATGTACGTGTTTCTCCTGCAGTGTGAAGCTTGTGGAGCAGGAGCTCTGGCAGCGGGAGGAGAAGGGTCTGATCGGGGTGCTCCCTGTGCATGACTCTGAGGCTGTTGGTTCATTGCTCTCTCCTGGTGAGAGAAAGGCTGCTATTTCTAAATTGGTTCTGTGAACCATTAGTGGGCATTGTGGTGTAGTCTTACTGTTATTGCTGTTGCTCACATATAGGTGTAGGCAGTGATTCAGGTGAGGGTGGGAGCAAGGCGCCTGGTGGATCTGGGGGAGAATCAACAAAGCAAGATACCAAGAATGGGAAGGAGACCATTCACTGGCACAGCCGGTGCGTAACTTTGCCATCTTTGCTAATATGTGTTTTTCCATATTGTCATATCTATGAACAAGATTTAAAGAGATAAATGCCTTTGAATATGTTGGTAATAGTGGGAAAACAATAGCATATGATTATTAAAGGTAAACAAGCTAGTGGTAGACTGTTAGTGTGGGGCTGTGCCTTTACTACATTCTATGAACATTTGATAACTGATGGAAGCAAATGATGTTTCTTTATCTTTTGAGCACTGCTTATACTGTGCGCGTCAGTGTGACAATGCATTAACTTGCAGTGGGATTGGATAAAGCAAGGGTGTTAAGATTGGTTGGTAGTGGCCAACTCTTCTTTGACACAGTTATTTGATTGTGAGAACTGTCGAAATAGATAATTTTGTTGTGTTTTCCTACTTGTCTTTCTTTTTCAAAGAAAAAAATTGTTAACATTTTCATTCCTTCCATCTATAGGGGAGTAGCTGCTAGAGCTTTGCACCTTTCCAGAGGGGTGGAGAAACCAAGTGGAAGGGTTACATATATTGTCGTCCTTGAAGGCTTATGTAGGTTCAGTGTTCAAGACCTTAGTGCAAGAGGTTCATATCATGTCGCTCGCGTCTCACGTCTTGATATGACAAAAACAGGTAAGATCTTGTTTGTTAAAAATACTAGTTTATTTATGCCACTATTTTCCTACACTGCATCGTCATTAGTCTGTTGTGGCTGTCACTTTATACAGCTGCATTCTTTTCTTCTACTTTGATATACTTGCATTTTTAATGTCTGTGCAATTTGCTAGAGTTGGAGCACGCAGAGCAGGACCCAGATCTCATTGCTCTTTCTAGGCAATTCAAAGCTATCGCGATGGAACTAATTTCCGTTCTTGAACAGGTGAAGTAATTTAAAAGAGTGGTATACCCTAAATAGATATTCCCAATGTGCCTATCAGATCTGCAGCCTGCATCTTTTTTGTTATTCATGACATTTTCTTTTAAGGTAATGTGCAACTGACTGACCATGATGATGATGTTGTTTCTAAATGCAGAAGCAGAAGACAGTTCGTAGGACTAAGGTGCTTCTTGAGACGGTACCTGTATACAGACTAGCTGATATTTTTGTTGCTAGTTTTGAAATAAGTTTTGAGGAGCAGTTGTCAATGCTGGATTCAGTTGACTTAAAAGTTAGACTTTCCAAGGCAACTGAACTTGTAGACAGGCACCTGCAGGTGAAGACATTTTAATAACTTCTTCATCAAAGGTTTAAACATTTGGTAGTTTTTAACTTATTTTCTTTCCTTGTGATGAACAGTCAATTCTTGTAGCTGAGAAAATAACTCAAAAGGTTGAGGGTCAACTATCAAAGTCTCAGAAAGAATTTTTGCTTCGTCAGCAGGTTTGCTTGTCCATCATGTTATTTTCTTTTCTTGAAGGTTCAGAATTTTTGGGCTGCTGATATTTTTGCTGTCAGCAATTATGTCAGTATAAATTACATGCCATCATACTTATATGTTTTTTGAAAGTTTGAAAATATACATGATGGACACAACCCTTTTTTATGGTTCACATCTTGTTGGAGTTTATTTGCTTTGTTTTGATCACTTCTTTTGTGCCATGCTATTTTGTTCCCAATATGATAGCCAACCCTTTTAATGCACAGATGAGGGCTATCAAAGAGGAACTTGGTGATAACGATGATGATGAGGATGATGTAGCAGCATTGGAAAGGAAGATGCAGAATGCTGGAATGCCTGGTAATATTTGGAAGCATGCTCAAAGGGAGTTGAGGTAACTTATCCTATCATCTCATTCTAAATGTACATGCATGTGGTACCGCCGGTTCCTATATCTAGTTGTTTTTCTCTTGCAGACGTCTAAGAAAGATGCAACCTCAGCAACCTGGATATAGCAGCTCCCGAACCTACTTGGAACTTCTTGCTGAACTTCCTTGGCAAAAAGTCAGTGAAGAAAGAGAACTTGACCTTAGAGCTGCGAAGGAGAGTCTTGACCGTGATCATTATGGGCTGACCAAAGTTAAGCAACGGATTATTGAATATTTGGCTGTACGTAAGGTTGGTAGACGACATGCATAATTTATGTGCTTATGATATCATGTATTTTCTCTCTCTCATGGGTGCACGTTAATCCTGGCAGCTTAAGCCTGATGCCAGAGGTCCAGTCCTATGTTTTGTGGGACCACCTGGTGTTGGAAAGACATCACTAGCATCATCGATAGCAAAGGCACTAAATAGGAAGTTCATAAGAATCTCTCTTGGTGGTGTAAAGGATGAGGCTGATATTAGGGGTCACCGAAGAACATACATTGGAAGCATGCCAGGACGCCTCATTGATGGATTAAAGGTTTAATCACTTGTCCTTTTCTTATTTCAGGAGTAACTTATAACATTGAAATTTCATTGACCAGACCAATCTTGTTTTGCTTTTGCTTATCAATGCCATTTTTCTACCTGACAAACCATTTTGTGTTTCTAATCTACTTAGTCTTGAATTAATAGTCAAATCTCTTGTTTTCTATTACCAACTTTAGACCTGATCTTGAAAGTCTTTAGAGAAGATTTGATTTGAAAAATAACGTAGACCGTGCTATATTCATATTCTGCCCATTAAAAAAAATGCAGAGAGTATCTGTCAGCAACCCAGTGATGCTTCTTGATGAAATTGACAAGACTGGTTCTGATGTACGTGGGGATCCGGCATCAGCGCTGCTAGAAGTTCTTGACCCTGAGCAGAATAAAACGTTCAACGATCAGTATCCTTTCGGTTTATTCAGATAATAAACAGCATTTTCTGATTTACCGGTTGGTTTCTTAATGGAATTGGGGGCTAGCCCTTTTCTAATAGGTTATTATGACTAGGCAAATACTGGTTATTCAAGGTCACACTACCTGTGGACATCTTTCTACTGCATTTTCATGTACTGCTCAATTTGCATATTTAGTTGGATAGTTGCAGTTTTATTCCTCCATTATCTGTACAATGCTGTGTTCTGGGTCGCCTATAACTTGCGTACACTATACAATGCTTAGAGAAGAGATTACGTTACTCAGATATATGATCTATATTTTTTACATTTAGAATTCCTTAACATGTTTTCACCAGCTATTTGAATGTTCCATTTGACCTGTCAAAGGTCATATTTGTTGCAACTGCCAACAGGATGCAACCTATCTCCCCTCCTCTGTTAGATAGAATGGAAGTTATTGAGCTACCAGGCTACACACCTGAAGAAAAGCTAAAAATAGCCATGAAACATCTCATACCAAGGGTACTGGAACAGCATGGCTTGAACTCCACATATCTTCAGATTCCTGAGGTATATCAGATTTGCAGTTTTCTGATGCATCATTTGTTGCCTGTAAACAAATTCAGCATATTATTTGATTAAAATTAGTTTAGTTTGATCTAGATACAATGCAAGATTAGTGGATGTGAAGAGCTGGAGATGCATAGTATTTACCATGCTTTTGCACCTTGATGAAACAGTATGTGCTGACTGATTGTGCTCTGCTAAATAATAGAGTTGATTTCATCATTCCAATATTGTGCTTACAGCAGTACTTTCAATGGGCTGCTTAACCCCCTTCCATTTATATATCATCACATTTTTTAGTTAAGTTCTTGACTCCTGAGTATTTCATCATGCTTGCCATTTCTCCAGGCTATGGTCAAACTCATCATTGAAAGATACACACGAGAAGCAGGTGTACGTAATCTTGAGCGGAACCTAGCTGCATTGGCCCGTGCAGCTGCTGTCAAGGTTGCAGAGCAAGATAGTGCACTTAGACTTGGCAAGGAAATACAGCCAATTACTACAACTCTACTGGATTCTAGGCTTGCTGATGGTGGTGAAGTTGAAATGGAAGTTATTCCTATGGGGCAGGACATTTCAAATACTTTTGAGAATCCATCACCTATGATTGTCGATGAGGCTATGCTGGAAAAAGTGCTTGGGGTATGCTATTGTCTCTAAGCATTTGAAGTATTGAGTATAGCCTTATGAGAAGCTACAGAGTTCTATCTTTTTGTTCGTGTTACTTACAGTGATATGTTAATATTTGTGCTACAGCCTCCAAGATTTGATGATAGAGAAGCTGCAGATCGTGTGGCGAGCCCAGGAGTGTCAGTTGGGCTTGTTTGGACTTCATTTGGTGGGGAGGTACAATTTGTCGAGGCTACAGCAATGGTGGGTAAGGGTGATTTGCATCTGACAGGGCAACTTGGTGATGTAATTAAGGAGTCAGCGCAATTAGCTCTGACATGGGTAAGCATCTTCATTTCCTTTCACCTATCTATGCATTGGTGGCATCATATTGTGTTGTTTATGTTCTGGTGGTTGAACCTGATGTTGCCCTTTGAAGTTATTTTTTTCAATTATTGTTACTGGAATGGAACTCCAATATGTGATCCTTACTCCTAATTTCAAATAATATATAGGAAGAAAACTCAACTTTTTGGTGCCTAGTCTTGCATAGTGGTACTCATCATTTCCTTGGTTTTGACAGGTGAGAGCAAGAGCCGCTGACCTTAATCTGTCACCTACTTCTGATATTAACTTATTGGAGAGTCGTGATATCCACATACATTTTCCTGCTGGTGCGGTGCCAAAGGATGGTCCTTCTGCTGGTGTGACATTGGTAACATCGTTGGTGTCACTATTTAGCCACCGAAAAGTCAGAGCAGACACTGCTATGACGGGAGAGATGACTCTTAGGGGCCTTGTGTTGCCAGTTGGTGGTGTTAAGGATAAGGTGCTGCTCTATAGGTTCCTGACATGTTATTTGATTGACTTCAGAAAGATGAAAGCTTAACTGTTTTATCTGCTCTGCTCTTCGACTAACTTGAAAAGTTTTTCCGGAATTCAGGTAATTGCAGCACATAGGTATGGCATCAAGAGAGTAATATTGCCAGAAAGAAACTTGAAGGACTTAGCTGAGGTTGCAGCACCCATTCTCTCTGGCTTGGAGGTATGTATTGAGCTTTGCTCTATGTATTTTGACAGTCAGGGAAGCTTTAAGGCTCTGAGCTACTTAGTAACATATGTATGGTGCACAAATTGTTCAGAGTAAAAAAAATATATCTATCATAGATAAAGTAGCATTGGAAGAAGCTTTCGATACCATATAGCCGAAGTATGCAGAATAGTAGAAGATAGACGCATATATTTTGAATCCTAGATGGCCAGTAAATAGAGTTTTCCCTTTTGGGTGCAATCTAACCGTCTTAAAATGATTATTTCTGACTTTACTCGAACCTGCTACTGCAGATTGTGCTCGTGAAGCGCATTGAGGAAGTACTTGACCATGCTTTTGAAGGTGGATGCCCTCTGAGGCCGCACTCCAAGCTATAGCATTAACCAATCCAAAATTTGGCTTTGATCTTGTATTTTCCTGCTGGTTATGTACCTATTTTGGAGATTCATGATCACCCATGGTTAAGATTTCCATGAACGACACGAGGTAGAATCTCATCCCAACGGCTTACAGCGCTGCTGCCAATCCATCTCGGTTGAGCAACATTTGGAATCTGTATTCCAGTTACTAAACAGAAGCGAGGGCTGCCCTTCAGTTTGTGCTTGCGTTCCCACTGCATATATTTATAGAGGGATACTGTCTGATGTACAAGCAGGGAGGTTCATCTGTTGTTGATTTGGCTGTATATGTAATATTTAGGGAAAAATCAATATGTGATTTCATACCAATAGCACAAGAAGGAATCATCAAAGAGCCCTCGAGGCTGTTCCTCGAAATGTCAACCATTCTCGCCCCCCTCGTTCATGAATTACGTGTTTATAGCTGAACAAAAAATGTCATGTTTTGGTTTTATGCTCAAGAGTCTATTATGCCCATCAGCTTGGCTCTCCTTTTCTTCCAGCTACTGTGTTATATTTGATCCCATTAGCAAATTGCAAGCAATAATATTTTTACTGAAACCACAGTAACTCTATGATTCACTCTTTTTTCGGTGAGAAAAATTACAACCGCAAAAGGAAGAGTATGCATCCCGTGTACCGTGTTTTGTCCATTTACATAATCAAGAATTTTGTAAAATAAACTGGTCAAACAATACACCATAACGTGTACACGTGTAGTACGTTGCAACGTTCACTATTTCACTGTCCCCGTCTTCCCATAAATGTTACCATCTTTATCTTCCACAGGATTCTTCTTGCGCCTTACTGTAAAAAATTCAAAGTGCCAATTATTGTACTAATTCACATCCAAACTTGTAAATAGACAACAGACTACCTTAGTCCAACTGAATTCTGTATCTGAATAGTTGTGCCGAAAAAGTAGTTTAACAAACAATGATGGCACACTGCTATGAAAGAGTACAGTTCACTATAGTTACTCGTCTTTAATCAGATATAATTACCTAGCTTGGAATAAGCATTATAGATTCATAGTCATGCAGACTAGGAGAATGTCATACCATTGGAGCCTCTGTTCCAGAGGACTTCTGAGTCAATTGTAGTGAGATGTGGATCATCAAGCCTCTTCCATGTCTTGATGGACTTAACTCCTCGCCACTCACCGTTGTCCGTCTTCTCAAGCGGCACAGACACCACCCTTGCTCTCCTTGACCACCCGGCCTTCCCATAGGCATGGTACCCAAAACCACCAGCATAGCACAACTGAATACCATTGAGCTTCCCACAGAAGTCGTTCACATGATCATGCCCTATGAAGGCAGCCTTCACATCTCCAGCCTCCACCATGCTGGCAAAGAACCCGGAGTTGATTGATGGTGAGCTGATACCCTCCTGCTTCACTCCTGTGAAATTGGATGCTGTAAAGCTGCTGAACTCTGGCAATGGAATGTGGAAGTAAACAAGTCCAGGCGCTGCTGCTTTCTGTTTCGGTTGCTCCTTCATGTATTTTGTCTGCATTTTAGGGAGTTGTCGTTATTTGAACTGTAGAATCTTTTTTCACATAATTCTTTTTTGTGAACAATGTGAAACTTATTTCACCTGGAGATTAGAAGAGGTTTGCTGGAACCAGAATTGCTGTGAAGCCTTGATCCAACCATATCCACCGATGGAAGGCACCGTAGAATAGTTACCACTGTCAAGAAAATATAGGTTGAGCACTGATTTGTTAGCCAGCAATGTTCCTTCAACCCCACCAACTTCCAAATTGTAATTTCCGTAACCATCAATTTCTATTCCTTCTGGATTGAAGCGAGAAAGGGTGTTCTTCATGCCCACAAGGTGATGCATCACACCCTCGCGTGACAGAGTACCTTCTTGGTCATGGTTTCCGATTACAGCAGCCCAAGGAAGTTTCATGTCAATGGCTGGGGCGATTGCCGCATCCATAGACTTGGCCGCATCAGTTGCATCAAAGCCATAGATATTATCACCTGCCAAAACAGCATCATCATGATCACCAAATTATCTAAACATAGTTAAATTGTGGGCCTTTAGAATAGGGTAACAATCATCAGTAATGTCTGAACTAAATTATGATCTATGGTCATCATCATTCTGAATAACTCAGCATACCATTCTTATGTGAAAAAACTTAATTGTGTAAATGCTACAAAATTGATGTGTGTTCACACCCAGAAGGTCAAAACAGACAAAAACAGCTAGCGGTGCCTGCATCCAGGCGCTGCAAAAGTTGCAGCTTTGGAACATCGACCAAGGCTACCCGGGAAGCAACGTGACGAAAACAAGACAGTGATCAAGAGCTGATCAGCACAAGGGCTGCCACATTTGTACTGTTCTTCTCTACGGCTGCTAGCTCAGCTCCATCTTGTGCAGTCATTGTCGGAGTGATAAACACTCTTATGGATGTAGACATCATGAGATCAATTCATCTCAGTCATGGTAGTGCTCCAGTGGACCAATCAACAATCTAGACCTCACTGCATGATTGGGAATGGCAACCCCCACCCAACAGATGAGAATTCCTGAAATCCAATCAAGAATGAGCTTCAGTGGCCCGGCCCCCACATCTTTATCGCTTTAGAAACCAGTGGCATTCTTCTTGTACTTTAGTACGTATCAATTTAACAGAAACTACACTCCCTCTGAAAAAATGTCAGGGGGTTATGAACTAGTGTACAGCAAATTTAGCTCGCTAACGATCTCATTAATAGCACATATACTGGGAATTTATTAACATTCTCTAGAAAAGGTACATCAATAAGCCCGTCGGAACAAACTATTAAGAGAACCCCACCAACAAGAAACACGGGAAAGAAGTGCCACTCGGGTAATACTGGAGAACGCCAGTAACTTATTAGGCACTATACGGAGTATTTGAAACACGGGAAAGAAGTACCACTTGGGTAATATTTTTAGAGGAGTTGCAAACGGATCCACCGGTTCTATCAATCATTGACAGCTCGAGAACCGCTAAACCTACATTACACGCAATATTATCTAGAATAAATGGTTTATTATTTTGCTTATGCTTATAATTATTCATATGGTTTATTAGTAAATAAAAAATAATTTATAGATAAAAATTTTATATATGTATCATTAATAGATGTAAAATAAACTGTGATGTAATATCATAAAATCAACGTTAAAATTAAGTTTTAAAATTTAAATTTTTATTTATACTGTTAAGCAATAGCAAAAGATGGGATTCGAAGGCATAACCGTCAATTGAAAAACACTTGATTCTAACGTGGGCTAGCGCTTTCAACAAGGTCTCGTAGGATTTAATTAAAAAACACGTCAACATGGTCTCCTAGGATTAATTTCCTGTCATTCATTCTCCCTCCAAAGTCGCCACGACATTGTTCGAAAAACTAACGGCTACGCCAACGGTTACCCGTCCTGCCTCGGCAGCCACAAAGCAACAGAGAGACACACTTTCTTCACATCATCACCAACGTCTCAACGTCTCCTCCTCTCCTATTCTTAGCAAGATCTATATAAACAACGACAGCGACAGCGAAATCTAACGCACCATAAAAAAAGCAAAAAACGCAGTCTTGCCTTGGCAATGGCAATTCCAATGGCAACAAGAGCAGCGTTTTGTTGGCGCCACGTCGCCGTCTTCGTCGCCGCGCTCCTCGCGGCGGCGGTCGTGGCAGCCGGCGACCCCGGCAAGATCGGCATTTGCCACGGCCGCGTCGGTAGCAACCTGCCACCTCCGGCGGCCGCGGCGGCGTTGCTGAAGCAGAACGGGATCACCAAGGCGCGGCTCTTCTTCCCTGACCCGGCCGTGCTCCCGGCCTTCGCCGCCGCGGGGATCGACCTCATGGTCGGCGTGCCCAACGAGAACCTCACCTTCCTGTCCGCCGCGGGGCCCGACGGCGCGCTCCGGTGGCTTCAGTCCGCCGTCCTCGCCCACGCCCCCGCCGAGCGCGTCCGCTACCTCGCCGTCGGCAACGAGGTGCTGTACAACAACCAGTACTACGCGCCGCACCTGGTGCCGGCGATGCACAATCTGCACGCCGCGCTCGTCGCCCTCGGCCTCGACGGCAAGATCAAGGTCTCGTCCGCGCACGCCTCGTCGGTGCTCGCCGCGTCGTACCCGCCCTCCTCCGGCGCGTTCGACGCCGCCTCCCTCGCCGTCCTCCGCCCCATGCTGCGCTTCCTCGCCGACAACGGCGCGCCATTCATGGTGAACACCTACCCGTTCATCAGCTACGCCAACGACCCCGTCAACGTGCAGCTCGGCTACGCGCTGTTCGGCGCGGGCGGCGCGCCGGCGGTGAGCGACGGCGCGCTGGTCTACACCAACCTGTTCGACGCGACGGTGGACGCGCTGGTGGCCGCGCTCGAGAGGGAGGGGTTCGGCGCCGTGCCGGTTGCGGTGACGGAGACCGGGTGGCCGACGGCGGGGCACCCGGCGGCGACACCGCAGAACGCCGCCGCCTACAACGCCAAGATCGTGGAGCGGGTGGCGCGCGGCGCCGGCACGCCGCGGCGGCCAGGCGTGCCCGTGGAGGTGTTCCTGTTCGACCTGTACGACGAGGACGGCAAGCCCGGCGCCGAGTTCGAGAGGCACTTCGGCATCTTCAGGGCCGACGGGAGCAAAGCTTATGATATCAACTTTAGGTAGAGCCTGCTTGCTTGTATTTATAATGGAACTCGTGTACTGAGTTGTTGGTTTGCGAATCAACTTTACTATACACATTGTTCTTCCCCTGCATTTTTTTCCTTGTGTTTCACTCTGTTATTTCTCAAACTTACTCAGTACTCCACTTAGTAGCAGTGCTGGGAGGTAAACCGGCCAGGTAGAAACTTCGATATTGCATCGAGATTGTTATTTCTCAACTTTGAGGATTGCAGCATATTAATTTGATTTGCGAGTCCTCTTGTAGCAAATCTTCTTTAGAGAACCCTTTATCATGTCGCTACTCCCAGGCACACAAGTTCAGGAAAATTGTTTAGATAACAATATTCACAGCAATACTTCTTTGATTCTTTACCATCTAAGGAGCATTTAGTAGTAGATTGAGAGGGTATTTTAGTTCTTGCGGTATATCTGGGCTAATACCATGACCCCACAAGTTACAAATGAAGTGAGATGAACCTGCAAATTACAGTAAAACGATAAAACCGGTAAGAACACATTATTATCTAGGTTCAGCACAAATCGAATTCGTCATTTTACTAAACAATTTCAGTGATACACTGATATGCTGACAGTGTCACAATACCTGTTATTAGGTGCTCCTGTGCTGGAGCATACCAAATCCACGGCACACTCTTCCGCATTGTTCAAGGAACAGGTTTAAATTTACAGACGCAGTCATATATATTTCCATTGAAAAGTTTTTCTGCCAATCTCTGATTCTTGACCATCGCAAGCTGCATATAAAGTCAATTTGTTAAACTTGTAAAAACATAAAGATTTTAAGTACAACACCGCAATTCAAAGGTTTAGGCCTCGTTCGGAAGTGAAGTTGGATTTGACAATTTCCTTATTTTTCATTAATACGTTTTCTGAAGTGTTAAACGGTGTGTTTTCTATATAGAAGTTTCTTAACAAAATCAAATAAATTTATTTTTCAAGTTAATGATAATTAATAATCGATTAATCATGTGCTAATGGCTTATCTTGTTTTACGTGCCAACAAAATTTTTGGCTAAACCGCTGATCCGAACAGATCAACCCGAACAAACTTTACAAAAAGGCAATAAATTCCCAGTTGGGTTCAACCCATAGATGCCAGAACCATTACTTCAAGAAGCAACTATGCTGTTAGACCTAAAAAGTTCTGTTCTAAAATATGTTTCCTTCCCTCCTACTAAGCACTTCCCTTCCCCCACCTTGTCTACTTCCCAACTCTATTATACCTCCACCCCACACCATTGGTGTTGCTCCACCACCACTCTCTACCCACACAATTAGTATTGCATATTTCCATTCAAGGTTATTGTATTTTCTCCTCTGATGGTTGCATTTGAGAATTGTCTCTAACATAAGTACATCCCTACCATGGTCACACTGTTGCTTCAACATTTTTTCTAAAACTTCCATTGGGTTTCATTTATAGTCTACCCAATTTGTTTAGGACTGAAAGGTTTTAATGTTGATGTTGATTTAGTACAATAATTGCAGCAGAGTTACGTTACACTGGTATTTAGCCAAAAAGGGCATGACAAGTTTGTAATTGTGCTTCAATAAATCAGCTGTTTACAAAAACAAGTACCTTCAGAGTATCGCACTTAAAACGGGCATTGAGGTTGGTATGCAGAGCTCGCCCCATGCCCTCTAAGATTAACTGCACAACATTTAAAACAATAACCGATATATCAAACCACATAACTTTCCAATTTATTTTACATGAGAAAATGCATTCAGTTCAAAGAGCTATAGTCTATCTTACCAAATCTGCATCTTTCGCGGTAGCTGCAAGTTCTGAGCTAACCTGCCGGAAATCAATACACGGACTGCCACATCCATTCTCAACAACCATAAGGGGAACTGACACTGGTCCATCTTTCAGATCATCTTGGATGCCAGCCATGGCATCAAAGATTAATCCACCTGCCTCTGCAGCTTTCCGAAGTATACCACAATGCTGTAGTGCATGACAAGCAACAATAGAACTCAGGATAACAATAGGTGCATTAGCTGCCAACACACCTAGGATCGACAGGAAAAAAGAATTTCTATTCATTTGTACCTTTGCAGCTTCAGCCACAATTCCTGGAAGCTCATTAGCGGTAACATCATTTAAAGCAGGCAATGAATTTGCAACCAAAACCACCTACAAAATTAACATTTTGTTACCAGCTCAAGTCAACTACATAGATATCAGTAGATCTGATCCAATCGAACTCAAATAATATTAAAATGGACTATAATGATGTGTACATTTGTCTCGAAAACCACTTTCATAATATTTCAATTTTGTTGGGTTATACAAATATAATAAAATAGAAATTAGTGGTCAACTTTGCATCTTGGAAGCCATGTCAATGTCTAAAACGACATGTTTATAGACAGAAAGAATATTTCACAGGGCCGATTAAATTGCACAAGTCATCTAGGTTATAAAGGACAATCTCCCCATCTGTCATTCACTGTATATTTGATGTGCAGGAGAACAGAAATGTTAATTAAATACATTGTTATATCATTCAATATATTCTTGTTTCCATGAATTGAAACACCATCATGTCTGTTATCTATAATTTGAACAACAATGAGCATAAAGATAACAAAAGGGCGACTTGTCTTTAGCTTATCCTTTTGTTTTAAACTTATACCTCAGTTCCATTGCGTAATAATTCCCGTGCTAAAGGAATCATTCCAAGGACCACATCAGCACCTGAGTTATCAACAAAAAGCAGTGCTCTTTTGTATGGTTGGTCCTTCTTATTAGCAAGCATTCTCTTTTTAAACATGTCAAAGTCATCAATCTGAAAGAAGAGATAAAAATATAAACACAGCAAAGCAATTATAAAAAAAGAAGTTTGCCAGTAGTTTGGAACTTTGGGTAACTCTTGCAGTACAACTATAACATTTAAACGTCAGAATTGGAATACATGCCCGCCAAGGACGTTGCATCTTCTTGCGGCTCATGCGATAAATTTCTATTATAGTTCCCTTGTGGTAAAGGTCCACACAAGCTCGAGAGCCCCAATCAAATATGTTTGCAGCGAGGACACCCTCGATTAGTGCAAGCAATCTAGCTTCCTGAAAACATAGTTACACAACAACAAATATTCAGATCAATTCTGCTGGGTGCTGAGCTAAGCAGAATGACAAGTCCTGCTGTCTCCTACCTCATTCATACTATCAAGTTCCATCAGGAGATCAGGTAAAACAGCCAGTGAAGCTTCATTTTCCCTTGACACACAATTAAAACTGAAAGATTAGATAAAAGCACGTGAACACACACAGCGAGAAGGAGAGGAACTAACCTTTGCTTAATGCTAACATATGCATCAACAAACTGAAATTCTCTCAGGCATTCTTCTCTTAGCTCCAGCAGGTTGGCTAGACCAAACTTCCCATAAGCAGCAGGCTCCTCCATCAACCTAAACTTAACCAGAAGAGTTAGGAAGCTAAGTGACATATTGTAATGAGTTTTACAATATCAATCCTTACAGACTAAGAGATTATCAATGCTCAATTTTGAATAAGGGAACAGAAACAAAGTAACTAATGTCATGTAATGGCAACTGCGTACCTTGCCAAATGAGCAGAAAAGGCATGTGCGAATGCGTCACCCCTCCTTTTGGCATCATCAGTCCCACCTTCACTAGCAACCGCCTACCAACAATAACATGCACACGTTAGTACCAAAAAGAACATTTTTCACATATTCACAGAAGGAATTGAGGTGGAGATTCCAACATAACAGTTACCTGTGTATGCATAAATTGCTAATAAATAAATTATTATAATGTATATTTTTTTGGTTGACCTGTTACTAGTTATAATGCCTAACTTTCTTAGTAAGAAATGTAGATTTTGTGGGAACATTCGTGTGAGTATAATCATGCTTAGGTGTAAACCAATAAAAGCAATAATAAAAAAAAATACTGCAAATTGGTGGCATGTTATTGCTTTGATGTATTTAGCTATAAGTTACAAGGACCCAATGGAGCAATTTTTGAGAAAAGAGATGACATAGGTAGCACACACACACACTCACAGGGAGGGAGGGGAGCATGAAAAAAAAATCACTAAGTCATATTGTCAAAGAAAACTCTAGTGTCTTATCTCGTAAGCTATACAAGGGTATTCCAAGAAGTACACATACCTTGTCCACAAGGTCAGGCAAATGGTCTGACAAAACCTTGAACCAGTACCTGGCATTTTACATCTTAGACACCATCAAAGGATTCAATTCCTATAAGATATCTAGAAACAAGGGGAAGGAGAATAATACTTGTACTCATTTAGGTCAAGATCAATTGTGTTTGGTTCATACCTGCAATACAGATAATATATTACAACTTACACAGGATCTAAAATTGAGCTGCACATGATAGCAGTTGTTCCATCAGACCATCAGCAAGCTTACGCACAATAAAACCACTTGTTCTCAAGCAATTTTGGCATGTATATGTAGGATAAAAATGCTTTAAATAAGTTGATCCCCAATGACAGGAAAAAGGTATAGATAGACTACTGTTGTTTTAATTGGTAAATACAGTAAGAGTTGCTTCAGTGATTTAGTGAAAGAGCTCATATTACTTGACCCTGAGCTAACACAAGATGATTCTGAGTTAAGTTCAAATCAAGACCTCTGTTTGGCCGGGTGCAGTGCAGTTCTTTATATTAAAAAAAATGGAGATTGCAATTTCAAATATTTAGAAGACAAACGTGCATATTTGGATTGCAAGGTAATATCGGGAGAGTGTGTTGTTTGGGAGAGTGTGTTGTTTATCAACATAAACTTTTGGTATCCGACATTTGATTTTAGGTGTGTGCTCATAGGGATAAACAAGCTAAGATTGCAAGGGTAAAATGATAAAAATTAAAAAGAGAAACGTCAGTTGTTTTCAAGGAAAGAGTTATCAAAGAAAGCTCTGAAAATAAAGAAAACAGCACAAACAATATATGATAACAACCTACATTCGGAAAATGACTTCAGAGATATTTAGAGTGACCAAGAGGAATAGATGTGAACCTAGAGATACTTTGTGGTGAAACGAGAAAATCCATAGGACTATTAAGAAGAAAAAAAATGGTATAGACTCTTATACCATGATAGAAATACGAATAACATAGAAAAATATAAGATAATGAAGAAGTCTGTAAAATGAGCTGTGAGTGAGACAAAAAAGGTAAACTTATGAGAATATTTACCAAAGATTGAGTACGAAGGAGAGAAAGACATATATAGGATGGCTAGGATTTTTAAGAGAAAGATAAGAGATCTCAACCAAGTGCATTAAGGATAAGAGACAACGGCTCTTAGTGAAAAAAGATGATATAAAAAATAGATAGCAAGTGTATTTTAACAATTTGCTTAATGGTAACAATGAGAACACAAACTTTTAGTTAGATGACTCTTTTGATGACACCAATAAATACTTTGTGCGGAGGATCTAAAAATCTGAATTACAAAGACATTGAAAATGATAAAGAAGAGTAAAGAGATGGGTCCTAATGGTATCCCAATCGAAGTGTAAAACTGTCTCAGATATTTGGCTATAGTAAGGCTGATTAAGTTATTTGACCAAATTTTTTGGTTAAACAAGATGACTAAAGAATAGAGAAGTATATATTTGTACCAGTCTACAAGAATAGGGGATACTTAAAATTATACTAATTACCAGATAATTAAGTTGATAAGTCATACTTTAAAGCTTTGGAAGAGTTATCGAGCATCATTTAAGAGTATTGACACATATCTCCATAAACCAATTTGGTTTAATATTTGAAAAGTCAATCATAGAAGCATTTTTTTAATAAGAGCGGTATAGAGAACAAAAGAAAGATCTACACATGGTTTTTATTGACTTAAAAAATATTTATGACAAAATACCAAAAATGTTATGTAGTGGGCTTTGGACAAATATAAAGTTCCAACAAAATTCGTTGCACTTATTAAAAATATGCACAACAATGTTATGACCAGGGTTCGAACAAGTGATGGGGATATATATAACTTTCCGATTAAAATAGAACTACATCAAAGGTCGCCCTTAAGCCCTTATCTTTTTAACATTATCATAGATAAGATCACAAGAAATATATAAGAGAATATCTCTTGATGTATAATTTTCGCTGACAATATAATGATAGTATATGAAAGTCAAGCGGTAGTAAATAGAAAACTAAAGTTGTGACGACAGACTTTAGAGTCAAAATGTTTTAAACTTAGTCGAACTAAAATTGAATATATGAGATATTACTTCGGCACTAGTACAAATGAGATGGAAAATATTAGTTTAAAGAGTCAAGTAGTGCCGAAGAAAGATATTTTTTGTTATTTGAAATCGATACTATAGAGAAATGGAGATATTGATAAAGATGTTAGCCATACAATTAAAGCGGGACGGATAAAATAACAAAAAAATTGATATTCTCTGTGATAAGAAGGTACTCTAAAAGTCATTGGATTTGGAACGATGATATACGTGATAGTCTAAGAGTAGTACCAATTAAAGAAAAATTTATCTATCACCGGTTGAGATGATTTGAACATATCCAATGCAGATCTCCAAAGACACCCGTATATAGTAAAATCCTAAAACGCATAATAATATAAGGAGAAGCAAGGGAAAGCCGAAATTAACATGTGAGGAGGCAATAAAAAAGACTTGAAATGTTGAAATATTTCTAAAATTTTGTTCTTAAATAAGAGTGCATAAAAAACAACTATTTTCATGTCTGAATCTTATATATAGCTTCTGTTGAGTTTCATTTCTAGCCTACCCTAATTTATTTGGGACTGAAAAGACTTTGATGTTGATGTTGTTGTAATTTCAAATATTTAGATATATGCTAAAGCATCTCAATTACTTCTGTCTAAAAATGTTGTGAGCAGTGATGATTTTGATGCCATATTTAGCTTTTTGAGGCAAATTAACAACTATCCACCCAACCTTTTGGACCTTTTACAGTACCAAAAGTGCGCATCCAGCTTCCATAATGAATTTACTACAGGTACTCTTATATTCCAAAATTGCACTAATTGTTATAGACATTAGAGAACTGGATGGTTGTGGCTTACATCTTTGGATCTTCTAACAGTGGAAAGACATCCAATGTGGGTACAAGATGGAGAACACCAACATTCAGAGCTGCACTTGCATCTGAGCGCAAAATGTCTCCCTTGGCAGTAGGCCTTTCAAAACCTCCCATACCTGTTGTCACAGGAAATCCAACAGGTACAGGTGCTGTAATCTGAGTACCCTTCTGCACAAACTTCTCCATCCATGATATCTGAGAAGTACAGTTCCACATGATTATTGATATTGCGATCAAACAAGTTGAATAGATCAAACAGACTAACAGGGAGCCAGAGAATGTTAACCACGAGCCAAGAGAAACAAAAAGTGGAAAAGAATTCAACTCATTCCAGCAGCTGTTTATAGGGAAAAAAAAAGGCCAAGAGTGTGTGTTTCAGTGCATGTGTTGATTTTAGTTGGATGAGTGTGGTTTCCATTTCGATGTGGACTTCCTTCAAGCAATGAATTTGTTCTAAAATAACTAAACCCCCCAATAACCAACAAAACCATTAAGGTAACCATGATCAAGTGTAGATGTACTTGCCTTCTCATTGAGATCCCCAAGAGGAGGGCCATGAATTTTTCCACCAACATATGGAGCACCCATTGGGAAGCGTTCAACCAAGTGATGTATCCTCAAGTCATCAAGACCATGCTTCTCATAACTCATAAATGCACCAAGCGCTCCTAGAAAACCCTCATGACGCAGAAACATGGCTTTTGCCTCTCCTTTTGACCTTTACAAACATATAGCCTACGTTGGTTTCTTGAACAGAACTTGTGGAGGAAACTGTTTTCAAAATTAACTAAGCCACTGTTGAGCAACATAAAAACAAGAACCTATATGGAAGTTTTACCAGAAATTTACAGCAAAAGAAATTGTGTCCATAGTGTAGGCATGACCACGAATGAAGAATCCACCAAAAAAAATCCTCTTAAGTCCATATCGGAGTGCATTAAGATAGGAAATCTATAAACCAAAACAATTGAATCAGCTTCAAGGCGAAGAGACAGAAAAGTTGAAAAAAAACAGTAAAATAAACAATAGAACTTAAGTAGCAATTTAGAAAATGTGATGAACCAGTAACATCAGAATTGGTACAGCCACTGATAAAATTCAATGGGCTTGTGAATCCTTTGGTTAAATATATTTAAAAAAATCAGTACACCATAAACTCAGCCCAGGACATGGAAGACAAATTAACACCAGCTTTGGGTGTATCAGGCTATTAGCATACATCCTACAATAGGTAACAACACACATTATCCTAAATCATTACTGTGAACCATAGGAAGTGATAATAGACCTTTAGCACAAGACACATTGTTTAGAATTGTTATCTATCATCTTTGGCAGTATTAGCATGTGGACTCATTTTTCCAATCCTACTGACATTTACACCAACTTTTCTTTTCTTAAAAAACACAACATAATAAAATACAAGTAAAAAAACTATGCCATTCTATTGATTGTTTCTCAGATAAGATTACTGCTGTTCATGTTGGAATTGGACTCACAACTACACTATTTGGACGACTTGTTCAAACTTTCAAATTTATAAAAGCAATGGTGAATGTGCATCTCTATGGAAAAATTATGATGAAGATTGGGCCACTTGTATCAAATAGTTATCCATATTTGTCGTACCTGGCCAATGTTATATGAAATCATCCGCAGCAAAGAGAGTGAAATATCCTCAGGTCTATAATCTGATAGCTCCTTGTTATCTGAAATTGTCTTCCCAAAACTAGAGGCAATTGTTGATGCTGAAAGGCCAATCTGCCATACAGAAGAAGCACACAACAATTAGTAAGAAAGAAGAATTGGGCACTTTAAGGACCTCTCTTCTGAAGTTTTCGACACATAGTGAGTTATGCAAGTACCAAGTCTGACTAGCAGACTTTAACAATTTATAGTTTCAAACAGAAGTCTACATTGTGTGATAACTTAATGGAACATGAAATGTTAATGACGGTTTCCATCATCGGTGATATTACCTTGGAGTAGTCCAGACCACCATATATATCTCCAACAAGCATGTCAATTGTGCTGTTGTCGCCACGCTGGCTCAGCTCTAGTAACTCATCGAAACTGAAACAAATTTATGCTTTTAAGAGTTCTCAAACTTCTCAGATCTCGACAGAAATGTATGATGTCCATGAGGAGGGAAAAAAAACCTCTTGCACTTTGTCATTAACCTCCCCAAACCCCAGTATGTACCACCACCAACATTTGTTCCACTTACTCGTTGAAACTTTCCATGCCCATCAACCTTCAAAAACAACAACCAACAAAATTCAGCAAACCAAAAAAAAAGAAGTCCAATCCAAAAAAAAAAGATAACCTGCAAGGTACCTTGATTATGCTGACACCAGACCCCACATTAACAAGAAGGAATGGAAACAACTCATTCTGGTCAATCTGCACATATTCCTTTTGGCCATCCATGTGCGTAAAGGCTTCATGGCGTATAGACTGGAAACACATAATGTCTTACTAATGTAATTTAAATATTTGAACATGAAAACTCTTCAGATAAATTTGAAATATGATTTACTGCCTTAGTCCATTACATAGATCATATAAAATATAAAACCGAATAGTAGGATTCAACTTAAATAGGGTAGGCTAACTCAGAGATAGAAACCTTAAGCAAAAAATTTGCTCCAGCTACAAGACAGTCCATTTCATCTTCCTTTTCAAGACTGACCCCCAATCTTTCCTTGAAGAGATCAGCATATTTGAATGCTCCACCACCTGTTGCCTTTCCACAAAATATCATAGTCAATTAAAATATATAATTTTAATGCCACCAAGAGAATGATAAATCAGTCAGTATTTTGTACATGAAAACATCAGTACACAGTCTGATCGTCATAAGTAATAACCATTCACGAAAAAGGATCAACAGATAATGTGAAAAAAAAAGACTTTGCTTCTATGAGATACAGCCGTTATGACATGGTACCATTCGAGAGCTAATCTTGGGAAGGAAGAAATTCTTGTCATGGTTTACTACAGGTTGATCTACAGCATTATGATTGTTGTTCACCAAAACCATAGGTAAAAACCATCTACACTAACATCTACAAGGTAGAATTAAGAATAATGGATTGCTAGCCAAATATTCAAGTGCTAATGAACAGTAACAACTTTAATCAAAGCATTGACCAAACAAACTTCCATAACTCTAAAGGTCGCTGTCTCATTATTCGTCACCTTGATTACAATGTTATCAGGCTGAGCTCCTGAGCGCCATGAAGGTGAATCAACCCCTGCAGCATAAAAGTTCTACTCAATGCTAAGAAAGTGCAGACTAACCTAAGACTAACAAAACAATAGGAAGCCATGTGGACAACAAAGTGATCATCACAATTTAAATATCATATAGCTTTCTATTTACCCACATGTAGATATATATCAAATTAGACAACTGGTAAACTTCCAGAATGGATAGGACAATGAAGAATGTGAAAAACATGAAATGCACAAACTCAAGTATGTCATCAGAATAAAGATCTTGAGGACACAATTCAGCCAAACACAGAAGATACTAGTCAACTTGAAATTGCTAATATACATGCATGTGATAAAAGTAAATTAGTAACTCTGGCAACTATCTACATATTCTCACATCCATGTTCATAATGTGATAAATTATCAATCTATGACCACCAAAGCAATTTGTAATCTTAAAAAGGCTATCTTAAAATAACATTAGTATACAAAATTTGTGGACAATGCAAAGACCAAAACATTAACTATTTCATTTTTTACAATACAAATTAATGCTTGCATACCACCACGATGTAGTTGTTTGGAAGAAATGAAATCTAAACATTCATTTAGCTTCCCAGTCTCAAACTTGACAAAGTGGAGCCTCCCTCCAAGAACAGGATAACTCCTCCTGCCACCATATAATATCCCAAGTCTCCTCTTCGTAGATAGCTTACGCTTATCCTCATTGGAGTGCTCCGCATGCCGAGAAAAATATACCAACTTTATAAGAGAACCTGGAGAAAATATACAGTTCAGTACTTCAGTAAGCAAAATGGTAGGAAATTTGGAAACCAAGAAGAGAATAAGAGATTGTAGCTCTCATTTTCGATTGATAGCTAAAAACTGGAGCTTCTGAACAATAAAACTAATCACCAACATCGTCATTAGTTCAGAAACCAATGTCAGAAATCCATAGTTTACTTAACTAAATAATTCCAAGTTATTAGTGCGATCAACTAGCATGAGCACACATAAGGTGTTCACAACGTTCAATACTGAGCACGTACAACATGCAAATGCAAGTACAGCAGCATTACGCCCAACTGCTTAGCCCTGATATTAGAGAGAGAATCCATCCACAGTTTGATTCTCAGTTTTCATGCACTTAACTATCTCCCATGCATTCTAAACTAACTACAGTTCCGGCGGATGACTTCAAGCAGCGAGCGAGTTGATTATGGAAGGTTCCAAGTCGAGGTCAATTGGAAACAGGGGTGAGCTAGCTCTGCACGAACGTACGTACCACCCATGTCAAGGGCGAGGTGGGAAATGTCGTCGGACTGGTTGGGCAGCAGGATGGTGGGGTTGCGGTCCTCCAGGTTGCCGTGGATCGCCGCGCCGCTGAGGTCCAGCTGCGGGCGCGAGCCCGATCGGGGCAGCATCGTCGCGGGCGCCTGCGTCGCCGCAGCAGCAGCAACCTTCCACTCCCCCGCCTCCTCCGCCTTGTGCTTCACGCCCCCTCCCTCTCCCCCTCCCTCATCCAGGATCGGCTCGCTACTATTGGCCTCCATTTGGTCAAGTAAATGCGATGGAGCCGCCACCAACCGCCCACTTGCCGCCCTCCCTCCCCTCTGCCGCCGCGCGCGTGGTGGTGGTGGCGGCTATCGCCTCGGGGAGATCGAAAGCACCAAAAACGCGAGACAAAACTGGAATCCGGTGGCGCGCGATCGTTGGGCGGATGGAGTTCGCGGGGGTGGGCGGCGGAGGGATGGGTGGTGGATTTGTTGCTCGTGGTTTTGAGAGGTTGGGAATTTTCTCTCCATATCTCTCTCGCTGGAGTGGAGACGATGGGTGGAAAACTCTCAACTTGACCGGTTGTTTTCTTTAGTCGACCAGGTGGGCCCAGACTGCAGTGAGTGCTCTCTTCGGTCAAAGTCAAGACTGATGCTGTACGATCTGATGAATCTAGTTACAAGTTACAACCTTTCAGCATGGAACTGATCTCATCATGTGTAGTAGAACAAAAGATAACAAGCATAAGCAGTGAGCTCATATTGCTCTGCCTTACATAGTTCACTGATTCTTCCTACGTACAAAAATGCTATTCCTACCTATTCGAAGAAAATTTAGTTATCGTTATCATCAGTAAAGTCTTTTGCTACTAAATAAATTAAAATAGGCTTAAAAATAAAACCCAACAAAAATTATATATTAAAGTTTAGAAAAAATAACTATTAATGAAACTTTAAAAATATTTTAATATTTTAAATATCTCTTCTCTTATTTCTTGTCTCTTTTCATATTATTATTATGTTAGTAACTCTGGAGTTCTTCATTGTATATATTTAAATCATTGAATATGTTTTTCTTTAATTGGTGTTATCTCTAGCCAATCACATATATCATCCTATCGGGTATGATCTATTTTTATATGCCCACAAATACAACATAATATATGTATCTCCATACTATTCTATAACTTATCTTTTAACTTTTAGTTATCTTTTTATCATAGAGAATGTTATATGTTTTTTATCATTTTATATACTCCATTTTAATTATATGATTAACATCTTTATCAATATCTCTATCTATCTATAACATTAATCGTAAATAATAAAAGTATCCTTCTTGAACACTAATTAACCTTTTAAACTAATATTTTTTGTTTTCTATATAGTAATATCGAAGTCACGTATTATATATTTAATTTTATTTCTGCTAAGCCTAAAATATTTTGACTCTAAAATATATCATTATAACTTTAGCTTTCTATTTACTCACACTCGACTTTTATCAGCTAACATTATGTTATCAACGAAAAGGATACATCAAAAAATATCTCCTTATATATCTCTTATGATATCATCTATGACCATATAAAAAGGTAAGAGCTCAAAGTTGATCCTTGATGTAATTATATTTTAATTGAGAAGTCATTTATGTCTCCATTACTTGTTTAAATCATAGGTACATTATTGTACGTATCCTTAATTAATTACAACGAAACTTTATTAGAACTTTATACTTGTCCAAAGCTCACCACATAATATTGTTATTTTGTCTTAAGTCTTCTTCGAGTTAATAAAATCGTAAGAATTCTTTATGTCAATAAAAATACATTCTTCTGCTTCCTATATACTACATAACTTATCTTATTAATAAAATTGGTTATATGTTGAACTTTTGGGTATAAAACCAAATTATTTTATAGATATTTGCATCATTCCTTTTAAACGACACTCGATAATTCTTCCAAAGTATGGTTCATCACTTAATTTTTTGATAATTAATACAATTTTTATAAACTAGTACCAATATATTTCTCCTTCACTCTTGAGACATCTTATTCAACCTAAAAATATGGTTAAACAAATTGGTCAGCCATACTATAACTAAATTTCTATGGTGTTTTCACAATTTGATTGGGATACTATCAAGGCCTATCATTTTACATCCTTCATCTTTTTAATCACCACATAAAGTGTATGTTAATATCATTAAAAGGGTAATTTACATTCCATTGTTAACATTAAATAAATTATCAAAATAATCATACCATCTATATTTTATATCATTTTTGTTCACTAAGAATTGCTCTGTCTTATCTTAATGAACTTGGTTGAGATCTCTTTTTTTTTCACAAACCTTAGCCATAGTCATTCTTTTCTTACTTTGTAGTCAATCGTTGCTAAAGATTCTCATATATCCTACTTCTCTATATTGTCCGTACTTCTATTATGGTATAAGAGGATATAATATTCTATCTTCTTCTTAATAGTCTTTTGGATTTTCTCGTTTCATCATCAAGTATCTTTAGGTTTACATCTACTCCTTTTGTTTACTTTAAATACCTTTAAAATCATCTTTTAAATACATGTTCTTATCTTTTCTCTCACATGTTGCGTCATTTTCTTCATTTGAAGAGCCCTCTTTAATAATCTTTTTATTATCTTACAATATAAATATACCTGTTTGTCTTTTCTTCTTATAAAAATAAAGTCAATCTAATTAAGCATAAATCAAATTCACTTAAAAATCATTAAATGTGACTATTTCTTTGTAAAAAAAGTATTGGCTAATAACATCAAAAAAAATTAGTAATAGGAAGAAAATTAGTATTGCCAGGCTATAGACAAGTTACTGCAAGGAAAAAAATCTTTAATTATGATAAGGGTAGGTAAGAAGCTAAAAATCATTTTTTAATAAATTTTGAAAGCCGTAAAAGTCTTGTTGGTGAGACGGATGGAGTATTTTTCAATGATCAAGACCAAAGATTAAAATTTAATCAAGCATTTAGCCTTTTAGGTGTTGCCATCTCGAGAAATAAATTCATAATTGGTTTAGAAAAAAACATTCAGGGACAATAGAGCGGTGTCGAACCATTGATATGATTGAGAAACAACAATATGTAATTTCCTAGTTCAAAGGGTATAATCATATTATCAGAGGACAAAGGTTAGCTTTGCACTTTGCATTGATTGGACAAGAATAGTTTGTTATCAAGAGCATATTCCATATTTTATTTCTTACCGTTTCAAATGTTAAGCAAAAATCAAATCATAAAGGTTACCATGTCAATTCATTTCCTTAGATGTATAGAAAGATGCATGCATTTGGTTGATAGTACATGATCGTACAACATTATTAGTGGATTAGGTTGAACGTGATTAGTACTTTTTGATTTTCTTTTTTGGAATCGGATGATTCGACATTCTCTAGAAATATTGTCACAGTATATGCCACATGGCCGCGAATTATCTTATTTATCCGTTCACCCAAATGTAAGGGTTATCCTCCGAAATAAACTGACGATCAACCTACTTTAATTATCCAAATACAGTTTTCTGCCCACCTAAATTCATTGTAGCTTCCCAAAACTTAAATCGACGACGGCTAAGCGCAAGTATTATGGGTTTATTTGGACCATTTGCCAATCCAAACCTTACCAAATAATTTGGCAATGGCAAATTTTGGCATGCCAACATTTTTGACAAAGAAGATCGTTTGGTTCATTGCCAAACCAACATTTTGGTTTTGTCTAGATCTTTTTTTTTCTTGGCAAAATTTTGAACATGCCAATTTTTTAAAAAGAGGGAGTATCATGTTTGTGTTCATCAAGACAAATATACCCAAACAAACAAGTTTTAAAGGGAGACAAGAATTTATCTGGACCATCGAATCCTTGCCCATCGTATGGTCGAGATCCTACAGAGTACAAACTGCAGTTAGCCCCCTGGGCCAGCGCCACCGAGCCACCGACGCCGCCGCCGCTCTGCCTTCCAGCCATCGCCGCCGCCGCTCTGCCTTCCAGCCATCGCCGCCGCTCCGGCGACCATCCTCGGCCTCCGCACTCACCGTTTCCGCTTCTACGGCGTGCCTTCGCGCCGCCGACGCGGGGGAGCTCGCAGTGCCTCTCCTCCAGACCGAACGCGCGGCGGCGGCGGCGGCGCCCACCGTGCCTACGCGTGCCGGCGCCGTGGAAGGCACGACGGGGACGAGAGCAACAATGCCCCCATCTTCCTCCTCACTCACCTCGTGTCCCTTACCCCACGGTTTGGTGATCACAGACTCACAGCGCCAAGACGGGAGCAAATTCTCATCCGGGAGGGACGCATCGCGAGACAGGTAACCTGAAGAACCCTTCCCCACACTCGAGCCGCGCGTTGCCTCGTGATTTCGTGATCTAGAAGGATGCATTTCACCGCGTTGGAAGCACAGGTTGCAGTCAGCCCGCTCGTGCGCGGGGCAGCATTTTGGTTCACTGTTGCGTCCATCTCCATGTCGCCCCCTTCAGGAGCAGCAGCCGCGTGGAAGTTCGCTCTCTGGTGGCCACGGGGGAATCCCCTGATGGTGCGAGGTCGTCATCATGGAGACATCCGCTGCTGGTCAGTTCTGTTCCTCACCAAGATACATCTTCTCTGGCCTTGTTGTTCTTGACTTATTTCAGATTGTGTCAGTGTTGTAGCGTCCTTCACTACAGTTGCAAGTTTGCAACCTGCCTGACGCAGTCTGGGCTCGTGTAGAGTTAACTTCACAGTTTGACATGGATGACGATTAATTGGCTCGTGTAGAGTTAACTTGACAATTCGACATGGATGATAGCCATAGTGGTGTGCCATGTAAGCCAAATTATTGGTTAGGACAGGGCCAAGTAGGGTTTTGGGTGTTTTATGAGTGAAATCTGACCTGACTGGGTTTACATCATCCTCTTTTAGTTGGAACTCCCAACAGAAAAGGCGCGATGTAGCAGCATATAGGAACTATTATAAGCAAACTAACAGTTCAGACGATGATGGTGATTGACTAATTTTGGACTCACGGTGCGTCTTGAGAAATCAAACTTCTGGTCCCCAAATCCTGAACATTAGTTTAAGATCTTATGGTCCAAGCGTCGTGGAATGACATATGATGCTTGATTGAAAAGGAAGATATGAATCCACTCAGTCTTGCTAGCTACCAATGATTTCCTAGAGCCCAATATCCTGTGGTAGTGAAATTAATTGGTAATATATATTTACATCGTATTATCGTACAACTTGCAGGGGTAGTTAGAACATGTGATAAATTATTACAGCTCCCCTTTCTCATTGTCATAGCTTATTGCTTTGAAAGAGGAAAGCCTAGTTAGAACCTTTCCTTTTAGTTCGAATGCTATAAGTTGGCATTCATGGTCAGATTTCAGAATCAAAACCCATGAAGGTATAGGAGCAGTGCACCAACTTCTGTATGGTTCCTGTAGAGACAAATAAATTGAATTGTTCCAATAGAATACACCCTTTACTACTTGGCTATCAAAGAAAGCTACCCATGAATAATTTAGTAGGTTCTAGAAGTTACATTTTCCTGGCAGTCAATATTTCTGTCGATTACTGCAGACTTGTTCATCAAGTGATTGTCAACTTGCGGTAAGTTACAAAGTCTGCACCTTTATGGGGATGTCTTACTGAGGAACCTGAATTCAAGATGCAAGAAGCTAGGGGTTCAATATGATATTTGACCTTTTCCTACCTAATCCGTTATGCTATAATGAAATTCACATTAGATTACGTGTTTTCCAGCTGCAAAGTCGGTAATCCAGGTTGTTATTAAGTGGATTTAGCTGATTGGAAATGTTGGACCTGTTTCAATTATGTTAGTTGAATTTTTCTAACTGACGGTAGTCATCTCCATAACATGAACTAGAACCATTAGGTCTGATATTAACTGAAGCTTTAGGAAATTGCTGTACTTAGCTGCAAGATATTGTATTTTAATCTTGTTACTCTTGTCGTTAAGTACACAAGCACTAGATAGTAATTGCTGCTATGTTATCCATATGAGCATATCATTGACTGGCTGATCCTTCTAGATTTGTAGGGATCAAATCCCTGACAATTGAGAGCACGTAGGTAATATGACTTGAAAAACAAAAGATAGGAGTGAACATATTTTTATATAATAGGTGCAGAAAATTAGTTATATGAAGACAACTGTGTTAAAATACAGTTTTTTCCTGTCAAGTGACCACTGAAAATAAAACAGTATTGTCAATTGATTATTGTCTTTCATTCATGCAATCAATATAGATGTGGGGTTGCAGGGAATTAAACATATTCGAAATGCACACCTTGCTTGTCTCTGTCTTAGATCTTGTGGTGTAAGTCCTAGAAGACCGGATGGAATTGACCTACCACCTAGAAGAATCTCATTCTTATAGTGCCGTCAGTACTGAAAGTAATGTTTCCTTCTGATTATTCTTTTTTGTAAATTTGATTGTACACCACATGTAAAAATACAGTTTGATATTGGCTGGTTATTCATGCCCTTAGTTTGTTGCCTGTACCCTTTAAAGGAGTATGCAAAAAGGATTGACGTTCTTAAATTCAAAGTGGGAAATTGTCTCTGCGATTCACTAATTCGTGTTAAAATTGCTAATTTATTATCTATATTATTAAAGGGTATCTCACTCTACCACTCTCTGTTTGCTTCTTCTGTTCCTTGGTGAAATTTTGAATTGTAGTCATTAGTCTGGACCAGTGGAAACTCTCATGTCTTTTTTTGCCACGAACGCCCCATCTCTCTATTTGATTTACATTCGGTATATTCATGTTTTCACTATGCTCAAGTACCTTTCTCATACCAAGAGGTCCAACTGTTATTCATTAACTACAGATCTTGACAAGGCAAATTATATACACTGATCGTCTATGCAGGCTAATCCAGCAAAACCCATATTATATGGTGGCAAAATTGCACTGTTTCTCTCTCACTGCTATTGTGATCAGTCCTGTTGGATGAAAGAATCTATTAAAACTCCACGCATGCAAATAACATTCTACCAGTCCAGCATTTCCTTGCCAAGATCAGATAGCTTGCTACCATTAGTATCTAAATTGGTTCATATCCTACACAAGATAACATATTCCTGGGATTTTCCAAGATATGCTTTAGACTAGCTCATGATCTGCCACAATAGTTGACAAATTTGGCACAAAATATTTGTTGAGTGTTAATTCTCATTTCAATTTTCTAAATCACAGAACATACTTTTTGTTACATAGAATCGTCATTTCATTACCTTGTCGGCAGAATCAGTTATATACCTGCAGATGGTAACTTTTGTCTGTTGACGTCATTCCTGAGCAGAAGTGAGTTTTAGTACCCTCGTCTGTGTTGTTTGGAAACAATCTCAGAGTACAGAACTTGGAGTTCACCTCAGTGGGCAAACATGGTGCAGCTCAAAAATTGTTCTACTATTTGGAACTACTGCACCTTGTTATAGACTAACGAATTATTCTATAATGAACAATCTTTTATGTTCCTTGATGGAATATTGTAGCTGAAAACTACTTATTATTGGGTACGATCTCATTCAAGTATCGTCTCTCTGGGACCTAACATTTTTTTTTGATACTGACAGATAAGCACATGGCTGTCAGGCATTTGTTGGATTGCGTATTTTAGGATGTCAATTAGTACTACAGTATGCAGGTTCTACGAGGTGTTCACTAAGTATGGCTGATACGTCACCTTGTTTCTCCGTGGTTCTTCGCACCTTCCAACTTCACGTCAAGTAAATTTGTAAGTAGAAGCTAGTAAAAGATAATCATAAAATAGACTCCTGCCGACTTAGCAGGCAGGCTAGCACTATTTTTCAACCACACCGCACCAGTATCGGCCATGTTCATGACTCTGAAATACAGAACCTGATCATGAATGAGCTCCCTGTCTTCTTGTTTTTGTTTGTGTACTTGGTAATGTAGCTGAATCATAAAACCGGTCCTAGGAATTCCAGTGCTCATTATTGACAATAAGTGTTGAAGTGCACTTAGAAACTAGATTTGTACTTGTAAATGGTGACCTGCCTTGTCAGTAGTATTAGCTGTTGCAGATGACCGGCCCTGCAGCTGCAGCTAGTCATCTTACATATTCATTCAATAATTCTTCGCTGGAATAGCATGGCTGAAGTAGTGAAACCTAACCAACTAAGAATTCAACAGTTCCCTACAGTTTTACAGTATTTCATGTCCTCGCTATCTTTGCAACCTTATCTCGTCGTTTGTTGATACTGACCCAGGAACAACGGTTGGCCGGCTGTCTTGCCTGTTAATTACAGTAAGTAAATCAGTCAGTAAATACAGGCCGGAGGAAGGTGGCAGTCTGACAGATCGTATCGGTATGGCTGACACGAGACCTTGTCTGGCTGCTGTGGTTCGTTGAGTCTTCTTCCCGGCCAGAGGTCGCCGTCGTACAAAGCATGTACCCCGCCCAGGACGTCTGGACACACGGCGGAGCGAGCTTGCTTGCTCCTGTCGACCGTCTACAACGTCGACGACGCCACTTGTGCTCCGAGGAGGTTGGCTGCATGCTTAGCTGCGAGCTGAAGGCTTGCATCTACCACTAGTCTGCCTGGCCGTGGTTTGTGGCTCACGGAATGGTTGATGGGATCATTGCGTAAGGGCGCAACCACGGCAGGGTGGGCAGGCAGACATGCACCCGTGGAGAACGAAAAGTGGCAAAGCCTTCCGCGACACCATACTGTAGCTTTTGTGTGGTGGAGGTACGTTATTGTTGATGTTTACACTTGCCCTCTGGGCTCTGAATCCAGGGAAGAAAAAGAGGAAATCTTTGCAGCGGATGCAGCAGCATATTAAGCAGAGGTAAACGATAGATCTACCTTCCAACATCACTTTTTCTTAAGAACGAGTAAAAGCTTTATACTGTATTGGTGTATCTTGACACCTTCTCTTATTGTTTCTCAGGAGAGCGTCGATCGAGGAACAGTCTTCAGGCCGGCCGGGGTGCATGCAGGTGTGCGACACAAGGCGCAAACTGCTCCTTGAGCCCTCAACACATATCGATATCTCTTCTTTTTTGTGTGTGCAGCAATGCAATTGGTGTTGGTGTAACCTTGTGGGCGCAGCTAAGTCAGCGAGCTGGCTCCGTCGCCGTCGCCATCACCGGAGGTTAAACAGAGCTTTGAGGTTGAGGAGCAGGAGGGCCTAGCTATATATATATATACTCCTTCCGCCCGCACGCTCCGGTTGCAGTTGCGAGGCACTTGTCACGGCCCCCCCTTTGTTTTGATGCACGCCTAGCTAATTAACCCGCCTCGCCTCTGCCAATTTAAAACAGCAGCAGCCTCGCCGTGGTCTTTCGAGGCGGCGGCGGCAGCGGAGGCGGCGAAGGTACAAGGATGGGGAGGCAGCCGTGCTGCGACAAGCTGGGGGTGAAGAGGGGGCCGTGGACGGCGGAGGAGGACAAGAAGCTGATGAGCTTCATCCTGACGAACGGCCATTGCTGCTGGCGCGCCGTGCCGAAGCTCGCCGGGCTGCTCCGCTGCGGCAAGAGCTGCCGCCTCCGGTGGACCAACTACCTCCGCCCCGACCTCAAGCGTGGCCTCCTCACCGACGCCGAGGAGCAGCTCGTCATCGACCTCCACGCCAGGCTCGGCAACAGGTACCTACTGTAACTCCATACATATACACGCACGTACGTACTTTACCTCGTCTAGTATACACAAATGCATGCATACAAAGTTATAAAGCATATTACGTTCTCACATCCTGTCATGGTGCCAAGGCTGCAACGCTAATATGTTTTCACGCATGCACGGTGCCATCTTAACCATATAGGATTTTGATATAGATAGAGCTTTAACTCTCAATACATATAGATCACTAAAGATGAGCAGTAGCAGTTTGCTAGCCGGTAATAACTTACACCGTGCAGTAGTTTAGTAAGGTCCAAGAAATTAAGATAACTGCTGTATTAGCTACCTGCATGCCCATTATTTGATACGAAGACGACTGACGACAGATGTACCTGTCATCAATGTGTGAGGTCGCAAAGCCACCAAATTACAGTACTTTGACAACGAAATCATAGGTCGTCAATCACTCATGTGAACCAAGTATAACGCTTACATGCACATGACATCACGGTCACGTAGTTACGTAAACCTTCATCACTACGTCTGCTGTAGTACGCAAGCTAGCGGACTTGTCTCCATGTGTATGTCGCGAAGAAAGTATCTTACCCATTTCGATGAAGTAATTAATCCCATGGAGTAGCACGTATGTTCCTTGTCAACACACAAGATCAAACGTACGAAATTACTGTCCACTGGTTGGTAAAACCATGGAAGAAACTCCCTAACTGTAACCATCACAGGTTAGCAGCCAAATTAAGTGTGGCCTCTGACTCATGCATTTCATGTCGCTGTCAAGGTGTGGATTACTTGTTTCTCGCTTTGAGGGAGACAAAACATAGCTTGGAATATGTAGCAGTAGCACATAGTAACCCTACTTGCATGATATATCCATTTAAAAAACGTCTACACTGGTGATGGTCAGTCAGAATCTAGAACGTGGAGAAGACACAATGGAAAACCTTATCAATAATAATTCTATTTTCCATCGATCTTTGTTTTGTATGATCAAAACCAAACATGAAGTTAGTGCTTTTATAGCAAAAGTTAATTATATGCAATCTTCGCACAGGAAAAATTATAAGCGTGCAAAACGACGATAATATTGTAGTTGCAAAACTGTTGACCTAGCTATCTTGCTTTTGTTAATTTAAACCCGAAGAACAATATTGTAAGCCCAACAGTTAAGAAAATACAAGTGGTTGGTCCAATATATATGCTTGCAATTCATTGATGGTTTAGATTTTTTATTAGAAAAATCTGATGAGTTATTAGCTAGTAGAAGCTATTTATTGGAATTTGAACAACCCCTATTTCCATCCTGTAATGCTCTTAAGAAAAATTAAGCACACAATTCTTCAATCAACTAAAAAGGGAATTAAATTAATAATCTAATTTGGAGAGAATAAATTATTAATATAATGACTTTCAGATTTGTAAAGTTATGTGTTTTTTTTAAATATAGCATCACACTGGTAGGAGGAGAAACATATGGCATGCTGGTGACCTATTGCCATATGACGAGGAAACATCAAACAACACATGCGTGTATTAGTTTCTCAATGATGGAGGGGAGATGTACAAGATTAGCCAAGTATGAACACGCTTAATTGTAGTCCTTGTTATGAAGAATTAATTAAGTGCCTACTTTTACCTTTGGCAGAAGATAGCTAATTTTTGTGCAATCACTATCGTACCAACTGATACTGATATTTTGAAAAATTGTAGAAGAAACAAAAGGACGGTACTACACAATGAGATCCACAATAATTTTTTTCCCAAAATTAATATTGTTTTGATTTTTTTATGTCAACACTGAATTAATTAGGGGGTTGCACATTAGATGTGCTCCTTGTAAATTAGAGTAACATAATAGCCTTTCTATGACTCTTAGACACAATCGCTAAACTTTATATCCTTGGCTGTTCTATGGTGCTCGAGTGGCATACAATTTCATAGCCATGGAAAATACGATCACAAAAGAACATTGGAAATTTATCGTTTCGCTTTCTTGATGTGCATTCTAGAGCACTGGCTGCCACTAGCTTGACTTGTGTGGCTAAGAGAACCCTACACGTCGGATTCAGAAATAGAAAGCATCTCTCTTAGGTCCAGTTGTCTCATTGGAAAATGGAAGAAAGCTTTTTAAAAAGTACACTACCAACCACGTTGTTGTTTTGTCACTCTTAATTGAAAGGCTGCTCCTTAGATAGCTTAAAGAAACAAATGACATCGAGATGGGTTGTGATCTCTAATTAATTGAGAAGTGCACTTCAAATCAGTAAAATATTTCTATTTGCTGATGAAAGTGGTGACTTGTTTTCACGGCTATGTAAAGACGTGCATAGGAAATGCTACCAGGCAGTAAATTATGTAGACACTGAAGTTTGGTCAGTCATCAAACTTCCACGTCTACTCTAATGATTAACGCATCAGGCGTCAACACTATTTATTCCATAGTGTAGATATGGTAATTCCATGCAGTTTCAACGTTTCATCAGCAAGCCGGGTTACCTACGAAAATGATTGAGAAGGGGTGAATTGCTTATTTTTCTATCTTTTAGGAATATTATACTCGTAGTGGTGGTAGTGGTTTTGTCATCACCCTCATCACCAACTCCTTTTTTAAGGAAAAAGAACAGATAGGACTAGAGGGCTCATATGTCAACTACCATTCATCAACTTTCTACTTTTTCAGAAAAATAACAGTATAGACTAAAGGTTTTACATATCAATAACAAATATATAAAAAAAATAATAAAAATAACATGTTAATGATATTTTTTAAATTAAAATCACATTGCCACGCGCGGATAGTATGCAAGTAATTAAAAGAGAATGCTAAGGCGTACTCGGCTGAAATCACCAGCTGGTTTCTCCATCCAACTACTGTCACAAAACTGGCATAATTCCTTTTTTTAGCCGTGTGCTATGTAAACATTCCCTTCAGTTAATAATTTTCGTTCTTACTTAAGCATGCACGTATGCATGATGTCTCTGTGAGAATTACTACTACAAATTTAACACTACTTTTCCATTGTTGATGTTAATTGTGTCCATGCAGATGGTCCAAGATTGCTGCCAAACTACCGGGCAGGACGGACAACGAGATCAAGAACCACTGGAATACGCACATCAAGAAGAAGCTCATCAACATGGGCATCGACCCTGTGACGCACGAGCCCCTCGACCAGAAGCAGGCGAGCCCGGCCACCACCTCGCAGTCCACCGTCACGGCGGAGTCGTCGAAGTCCGGCGAGGCGACCAGGCAGCAAAACCGGCAGTTTGACGACGTCGTCATCAGGGACATGTCTGCCGGTGGCGACAGCCCGCCGGAGTCGAGCACGAACACCGCCAGCACCGCCGGTGGCAGTAGCAGCAGCAGTAGCCATAACCAGGACCCTCTGGTGAAGTGGCTGCGGGAAGAGGACCTGCTGCCCACCGGCGACGAATCATGGCTCAACTTCACGGCCGGCAACGACGTCGCTGAGTTCAGTAGCATCACCGCCAGCGCCGCGCCATCGCTGCCGTGGGACGTCGGCATGACGGACTGGCTGCTCGACTACCAAGATTTTGGGATGGGGGACTCGAGCTTGGTGGTCGATGCCTCCATGGTCAACAGCTCAAACGGATCCAACTTCTAGCTAGAAGATGCCAGCAGCTTACTTAATTGTGTTGCTATCAGTGTAGATAACAAGTGGAGTATAATTAATAAAAGCATCAAGATTGTGAAAGCAGCTAGGCATGGCCGGCCAAGATCGGAGGGTGGTCACAAGTCAAGGCCTTGCTCTTCGGAAAACCAAACAACGGTTGGGATTGATGTATTTGAGAGAGAGTATGTGTCGATGGTGCATGTTGTTGTGTGTTTTTCCCTTGAGGTTTATTGAGGGGTTTGTGCCATTAACTAGAAGTGTTACTTCTCAAATGGAGATACTTAGATCTTTGTTTTTTTGGAGAGGTAAGGAGGTTGGTGATGTTCCCAATAAAAGATGTGGGTGGGCAATGTACAATATTAGTTCACTAGTTTGTGTATATATACAATGGTGTATGTCTTGCTAATAAGCTCACATATTGTAGGATACATTCTTATGTGCAAAGCATGCACATGTGTTGCTTAATTTACTTAATTAGTGAATCTATTTTTAACATCTCTCTGAAGAGTTATATTATAACTGGTTAATTCATTACTTGCATGGTGGTTTATTTATCTGTTTTTTAATGATTGTATTAACGATTGAGTAGGTAAGTATCCTTAATTCAACGGTGCAGTTGGGTTGGACAAATAAAGTTACTTATATACGGCACTAGTTGATGAAGACACCATTTTTTATTCAATAGTTTTGACAAACTCAGAAAAAGAGTGAAAGGGGTAAACGAAATGGAAAGCAAGCAACCCAAAGAACACAAAGTGAAAAGGTAAAAATAAAAGCAATCGGCTCGATGTGATATGTAAAATTTCTGAGAGGTGTGCTATGGATTTTTACCGGAGATGTGAGAGCTGAAAAGATTATGGAGAAGACGCACGGCAGTGGGATCGACGTGCTAGAGTCTACGGAGACAACGGTATATTTGCCCTAGAAATATATAATGCACTCCCTTTAGTCGTCAATATATTATTTTAACATTATATTCACTCAACGGCTAATAAAATATAAAAAGAATGATTAAAAAAATCTAAGTAAAACTTTTATATTTTAGCCAATTTAAAAACCAATGCTGAAAAATAAGCTATGATGAGAAAATATTAAAATCAACTTTAAAATTAAAATTAAAATTTTAAATTTTGATTGCGGACGATAATCACGATGGAGGGAGTAGCTAGCTTCTTAATCTAGAAGATTTTTAAACAAAATTTTTTACAGAAAATTTTATAATATAAAGATGCACAGACCCACAACAATTCAAGATATTTCACATTGCAATTAAGCAACACCAAGACTTGCCTTGAGCAGCAACTTCAGTCTTCTGAAACAGCTGAAAGATATCAATGAGAGATGATGACTTATGAGCATAATATCATCAGCAACATGTGGCGCACCCTAATCCTTCAGTTTAGTGGATATAATATCACATTGACATGTCTGTTTTTTTTGTAAGAAAGAAACAAATGTAGAAATGTGTGTTGAAAACCAGATCCACGGCATGCAATACGTGCATAGGCAGAAAATCGACGTGTTATCTGAAGATATAGCTGTCTGTCCATCTGAAGTTGGCAATGGCAAGCCTTTGCATGGAAGAAAAAAAATGCTAATGATGACAAGTAAGCCACGTTAATTAGCTACTAGATAGCTTCTCTAATCTCTAATCCTCTCTCTTTGGAGTTGACGTCTACACAAGCTAGATGATACGTGGTCTCCAATTATTAGCAAGTAACAAACGTGTAAACTCGCTGCAAGTTTCTTTTCTGCTAATCCCAAGCTGATTTATCCAGTGAAAAAAATTGAAACCCAATCGTCTTGTGACTGATTCTTCTCAGTATGCAAATCGTCAGTAATTATTTCAGTGATGATTGTTAGAATGTTCTCCAGAAGAAAGAAACATATCAGTCAATGTCTTTCGTAAGCATTGTGCCTGTAATTGTAACAACCAAATCATCCCTAATGTTAATAATCAGTAACCTTTTTTGACGGGTCTACGGCATCACTACACCATGCATAATTTCACAATCAGATGAGCATTTCAAATGCTTCCGTAGCAGCCAAAGGAGTATGATTTAATTAGTAACTGAATGTTGAATGTTGGCCTAATGAATTGACGGGGAAGCAACTAAGAACGAAGTGTAGAAACTTGCCAGCTCTACCAAATTATTGCGATAGTTACAACTGCAAGAGTAAGTCCTAGTTTTGTACCATTTGGACAGTTTAGTCTTCATAAAATTTCTTAAGCTTCTTCTCTCCATAAATACTCTAGATAAATGAGACCTGCAGTTGCAGTAGTATAGACTAAAAGTATGCAAATGATTTTCTTTTGTAGTAGTTAGAGACCATATAAGAACATACCAAGACTATTGACCTTTGTACGACAAGTTGCACTCATAATTAAAGTCAATTTTGTAACCAAATGACTCTTTAATGTTTTGAAGGTTCAGAGCATAGTCATATGGATGGATGGACCACTAAGCTTTGGTACTACATTACTGGATGGATATCAAATGCTGCAATATTTTTACACAATTTATTTATAATCTTCATCTGTTTTTCATGTGTTAAGAGTTGCATTCACGAAAACATGCACCATGTTGTATGTATGTTCACAATCTTCTGTACAATCCAAAAGGTGTTGCAACATTCCTTTGCCTCATCATCTGTTTAGAGGATGAAGAGCGACAATCGCAGTCATACCAACTTCGCAAGCGACAATCTCTTTAAATTAATATGCAAATCCAACAGCCAGGCAGTTGATCTCCAACTAATACTGTGACATGTACTTGCTTGTATCTTCTGCAGAACAAGCCAAATAGATATACCAAAAATGAACCTTTACCTGCATCTTACCCATCCTCACTCTGACTTAATTAGGATTAATTTGCAGCAACTGTCCTTATTTTTAAAGTCACTCTTAGAAGCCTATTAATTATTATGTTCAGTAAATCAGACTCGAGCTAAATAAATATATTCTAACTCATCCAACAATTGTCCTATGACATTTCAACACATATGTCTTTGAATACAATAATACTACCACTTGACTTGCTCATTCCATAAATAAATATAAGTATTTCTAAGAGTTTGAGATTAAGGTTGAGGTGAAATTGCTTCGATATTTCTAAGAAGTTTATTTGATTAAAAAATATCATGTCTACAAATAACGCAGATAATCACAGTTAGATAAAGAAAGCAGTAGTCCCAACAAAAAAAATATAAGGTGTGTAAGTTTTTCCAAAAAATATAAGTTGTGTAAGTTTTTCACCGTTCTTGATATTATACATTAATCATTAATTTTTTTATAATATATTATCAATAAGTATAATATTAACTCAAATATGAATCTAATAATATCACATGTATAACACACATTATTAAATTAATTATATTAATTAAAATTTACAAAAATTTGTGGACGGTCTATATTCTAAGATATGAGTACTCTGAAAATGTTTTAGACAAATTTCAAACGTCAAAAATATTTGTATTTGTGAGCGAATGAGAAGAAGTACCAAAATTTACTTTTAAAAAAAGGTACCTCTCGGTAACCTCGCAAGACGATTTGTTAGTCATACGCAAAATCCTGAATCATTCGCGTCAGAAGAAGCAAACGCCAAGTGTGCCCTGCAAAAAGGCCCCGGAGATCTCACCACCCGATCCGGCAGTGCGCTCGCCGGGATCCTGCCTTTCGATCTGCGCGGCACACGCGTCAGCGAGCGAGGCGGTAGCGTAGCAACTGCCCAAGAAATCTAGCCGGCGAGAGGGCGAGTGAGTGCGTCACGGAGGAGACATCGAGAATGCAGCGGAGAGCAGAGGCAAAGCTGGTGGCCCAAGAGCAACAGCTTGTAGACATCCATCAGAGGACGTGATCGGGCAGGCATGACAAGGGCGGAAAAGAAGAGAATCATTAACAAATCCGAGGAGGAAGATTACAGAGAGAGAGAGTAAGCAACAGGACTAGTCGACCATGTGATAGCAACAGATGCTATCTCCGTTTTAAAATAATTTTATTCTTCATCTTACCCACGTATACTAACATAAAAATAAAAAAAACTACAAAGATTCCACTTTATTAAATCATAGTATATTTTTTTACTTCTAATACATTTATTTCATACTTTCGTAACCTTTAATACAAGATAAACTTATTTTCAAACAAATAAAAGGACAAAGATGATCTTATTATTTTGAAAGGACAAGATGAACTTGTCTTTTCCCTGTGTGTAAATGATTTCTTTAGTATGTGATGGATGAAACTGAATTTATAGCCGTTATTCCGATGGAACAAACAAATGAACTAATTATTAGAAAGTTAATAAGTTAATTTTAAAAAATAAAAATACTAATGAAGAAGTTTTTACAAAATATATATAGGAGCTTGGAAAGAATAGGACCTTAGCCTATTATTATGGGGCAGGAAGGGAGAAGGGATGATGAGGAGTAACTTGTCAAAAGGAATTGGTGTCATCTGCAATTTGACATATCTCAGAGGCCAGGATTAATTGCTTATTTGCTTGTGTCACTGTCAGGTTTGGTCAGACTCAAAGACAAGGCCCTGGTGAAAGAAAGCTTGTGCTTAGATAAGTTGGGTTGGTTGGGTAATCCTAATCAGAGCTTTAATTTGTTTATGGCCTCACTAATGGGAACTCTGCTTAAGCATTTTTTAGATGGCCACCAAATAAAGAATAACAAAATGTGATAATGGCCAACGTACTAATGCCATCGGCTGATGCTGGTCCTAACTCCTAAGTACTTATGCTGCTTTGTTATTATGCAAAGTCACTCTGAAGGTTGGCTGTACATACATCATCAAAGCTAAAGGAGGCAAGATAAGTACATACTCAGCATGTATGACGAATGACTATGATGACAGGATGTCACTCTGGACAGAACAGGAGGGCAGATTGCTGTCAAGGTGTGCTTAATGCTGCAGTTGCTGTCATGGAGTGCTAACGCTTCAGTTCTTTTTGAGGGGAGAAGGTGACCAAACTGACAGGACCGTTTCATGGCCTTTCCAAAGTCTCTGGTGATTGGCAGTTTGCGTTGAATCGAACTTGTACGCAGCACTGATGTAATGCATACTCAGGATGATGAGATTAGACCTTGTTATTGCCAAGGAGGATGTGTTTGTATTGTGTAGCTAAATAGGATTTCGTAAGTATGACACAGTGTGTTGTGTGTGCATTCAGAAGGAAAAGAAAAGGATTGATTTGATTCAAAGGAAAGTAAAATACCTTTTTTAAAAAAAAAGATTCGGTTGACTTGGCTACATTATTATAAGAAGGAAACGTAAAGTAAAACACCTGAATATATTAGCTAGTAGCCCACAAGGTTTAAAACTGTTCCTACAATTTCACAAAACATTACGAATCAAAACAGGCAGTATAATCAAAACCATGGGATTTGTTATACAAATAGGGAGAAGAAAGAAGCTCAAGGAGATCGCAAGGAACTCGGCGATATCTCAAATCACATAATTTTTAGCCGGAAAATTTCACATGACTAAAAGGACTAGTCAATTTAATTTGCATCAAACAGAAGAACATACACCAATACATGCACTCTAACCCAAGCGAATCACTTAGGATTCCATGGCCTTGCCATCAAGAACACATCTAAATAAATTCCCTCGATGAAAAGTTCTATTAATTGATTTTTGCTGGAGAAGAGTGTTAGCCACTGGCTTCAAAAACAATTTGGAACAGATGAAAGAATGCACCCAATTGGCATGAAATATTCGTTCATTTTGTACTTCTATTTATGTCGAGCCATATAAAACAAGACAACAAGAGAGTACAAATGTGGCACGATTAGACATTACTTGCAGTCTTGCAAGATGGGGTCAAAAGCTTATATGATTAGAGTTAGACAAGTCTTGTAATGTAGGGTTCAAGGTTGATTTTGAGCTAGGTCCATCATAAACAAAAGCAGCTTTAAGAACCACCAGAAAGTTCACCGGGAGTGCGAATTGCATCTCGTCTTCCTGCCAACTTGCCATCGAACCTGCTCGATGCTGTTTTTTTCTTTCCAATATTGATATATTGCATTTCATTTTGAAATGCCAGAAAATGATATGAAGATCAAGAGTAAATGAGTAATCTACATATACAATTCTGTTCAGGGTTCAATACTCATCTCCTTTTTTCCACCTAAGACATGAACAAAAAAAATGTACAAAAGTGTCAACGGACACATTGGATGAAGTTCTTACAAAAATGCTTAAAGATCATGTTATAATCAAGCAATCAGTTAATGGATAAGGTTACCAGACGTCCAAGTAGGATGGAACTCCATTACTGGTTAAGCGTCAGTCTCTGATCCATTCGCACAGCAAGGAGTTCACTTCGTCAGGAACTTCATCATGTGGAGCATGACCTGATATATTTCAGTATGAGAATAAAGAAACAAACATCAGTACTGTAACCCCTAACCCCTGAAGACGTTCATGAATGAGAACTTGAGCACAGGAGAAAGAGAGATTCACCTGCATCTAGCTCTCTAATATGGACCTTGCTGCAATGCTCTCTAAGCATGGAAACAAATGACTTGGATTTTGTAAGTGGATCTTTCGTTCCCTTGTTTCCCCAAAAAAAGCACATAAAGGTAGTATTAGCCTTCCACATGTCACATTAACTAAACTAGCTACCGGCAAGAATAGATTCGTTTTTTTATGATAACAGAAAATACCTGAACAATCAAGATTTTTCCACCAAAAGAATCAAATAAAAAGTTGAGAGGAATGGAAAGATTGAAACTGAATATGCTCTCAATAACGGCTGCTGCGCCAGGATCATATGACTGAATTTGTTTGTCAAGGAAAAAGAATTGCAGGCTAAATTGCATATATTGACAGTTAATTTCATGATAAATATAAATTGCATATATTGACAGTTAATTTCATGATAAATATACTTTGCGATCTGAGGATACAGCTCTTATTATCTCATCCACAAGTGGCTTGTCAACCCGTTCAGTTCTCTGCACAAGAAAATTTCAATATTGCTTAGTAACTATGTACTATTGAAATATGTGAGGAAGCAATAACCACATCATACACGTACTGTAGGATAGTATTCCTTAAGAATGCCTCCTGCCCTTGACCTCAAGAAGAGCAGAAGGAGGCGTGCCTGCAAACTGGAAAGCCATGAAGTCCGTCCTTCCTGTTTGTATTTTTCATTCAGTAGCATTGAGTTAATTTGCAGCAGAAGCAATATAGTTCCAGTGCTAAAATTCAATCCCAAATAGTATGAATTCTTTTTACTGCTGTCAGATTATCATTCCACAAACACTAATTGATATAAGCACAAAAGATATGTATCTGAAACATGAAATTGTTAGCCTTATCTACTAATATTAAGAGTTTTAAATGCTTTAATAATTCCAACAAACTAGAATTAACATGCACATTGCATTTGAAATTATACAGCAGTTTTTACAAGTGAGCAGCTTACACTAGGTTAGCCAAAAAGAATTGCTGAGATTTTAGTGTGCATATTTTCAATCATACTGTAAATCAAAAGAAACATGAAAATGTATGAGAAAGAACCCACATGAATACAAAGCCTCAGACAATTAATAAGATACAATATTTCCACTCAAATTTTTGATAACAAACATATAGTATCCACTACCCAGTGCCACTTTTACTAATGCGATATCAGTAAGTCTTTGACCTATGAGTATCATACATCAGATAAGATGTAATAAGCAAAAATAATTCAAATGTCGAACAGTTTTAGTGAATTCTGGTCGCCTTACTTCACTTAATGGAATGAAAGAGTAACTTGGCACAACTGAACCCGCTGTATTCAAAAGGATCAGAGACCTTGCAAGGGAAGGCCATAAGCCAGAAGTAATAGCACAGATATAACCTGACAATATTATGACAAGAGATGAATTGATTAAGGTTGTTTCGGGTAAAGGATGTATTGCCCATCATCCCCAGAAATGTTGAAAGATAGATAAATCAAAACATACCTCCAATTGAGTTGCCAACAAGATGAACAGGCTCCCTCACAACATCAACAATGAAGTCTCTCAGTAATTCTGACCATAGAAGTTCTGAATAGTTGGTATTTGGTTTCTCTGATTTCCCAAAGCCAAGAAGGGTAATTGCCCAAACTCGGCATCCCTGATCAGCAATGGCACCTATATTATCACGAAAATGCTGTAGGGAAGCTCCAAAGCCATGCACAAGAAGAACCGAAGGACCCTCATGACCAACAGAGGTATACTGCCAATAAAGTTTCAAAACAATTAAATGGGGAACTTAGTTGCATAGGCAATACAAGAAGCAGAAAACAAGTACATTGAATACATGATACATTACCATAAAACTAAAAAAATCTAAATAAAAAAAAATGATGTTATCAGAAACAGGGATCTATACCCGCATGTTATGTGTTGTGTATATTGATATTTGATAACATTCATGCAACAGACTAACAACAAAAACTGTGTTAAATACGTAGAGGCACAATGCTAATACCAATATACAGTACATACAGAGCAGAACTTTCTCAAGGTCTGGCAATCAGATAAAACCAAAACATGGGAACTGGGACATAAAATTTTCTAACTTTCTACAGTAAAATTATGGGCATGAAAGAAGAGCTGCTGCCCTGCTGAATGGAACTTTTAAATGGTTCAGCTGAAATCCTAGTTAGTTTCAGAGATGCTGATGTGGGATACAGAAAAAGGTTTTATGATTACCTATCTAGGGGTCTGTATCAGCAACCAGAAGGTGGAAGGATGCAGGTGCAAAGACGAATAGTTCAGAGGATAATACATTGGTCCTTTTTAGTGGTTGATCAAGCAATCACAATTCATTCTAATGACTAACATTGCTGGTTGTAATTATATCCTATTCTAAGACTAGTTGCCATTTGATATGATTCCTGTTACATAGATAAGTTATGGTTTTTGATGAAGTAGACATAGAGAATGTGGATCTTGAAGTTCAATTAATACTACCTGTATAAGACGACCTTTCCATCTCCAGATTCTGACAGGGTAATTTCCTTCAATGCATACTTGGGATTTCAAGGCCAAGAGCCAATACCACTTTCATGTTAAGAAAGACGTTGTTAGAGGAAAATAATATCATCCAAAAGAGAAGGAAAAGGGATGGTATTGAAAACAGGACAGTGGTGCTACCAAACAAAAGTACCTCCATTGAACAGATAGCATCTACTGCTGCTGTCACTGTAGGTGTTGAGTATCCAAATGGTGATATAAATCCAGCATTGCGGTCTCTCTCATACTGAATACTTTCATGGTAAACTCTCCTCTTGGATATAACTCCAAGCTGAAGCGCAGGGCCAAACAAAGCGCAAAATGAGGCACCATCTCTGGTTTCAGTTAACCGTACTTTATCGTGCAACCTGGATATGGAATTTAAACAGAGCATGTTATCGGAAATCATTGATGACTGATATGACATCATAGACTGCATTTCCCTTAGGAGCTAGGCAGCATTTTCAAATACAAAGTTACAAACAGACCAATAGTGCTGAATGTGATTAAATTTTAAAAAAGAAGTGGTGCCACGTACTCTTGCCAACTAGCCTTCCCTGTTCCTTCTAGGTATTTCAGGTATGCAGCTAAAGCATCCAAAGTGATTTCCGTTCCACCTCTAACTTCTGTTGAGCTTTCTGACGCAAACATTGAATTTTGGATTTTCCTCCCTGATGTACCAGAATATGCAGTGATATCCTCTCCTCCATCGCTGTTACTTGATGCAACACCAGTTTTGACCTTTATCTGGCTGAGAGTCTTTTCAAGAATAGATCTGGCTGATGTGCTCTTGAGAGGAACCCAATTATCCTCTGACATTCTACTCTCTTTAAGAAACCCTTTTAGCTCTTCCAGTGTGGGGAGAGAACCTGAACAGGAAATTGTCATAGTATCATAATGCGCACACAAAAAATGGTCAAGGATATAATCATTAACCGAAAAAAAAAAGAACTGGAATGCACCTGTCTCTATCTCTACATTCAGAGCAGGTAAAGACGGGGCAGCAAGAGGTGTGTTCATCGGTAACTTTTCCTTCAAAAATTGGTTGTGTGATGCTGACAATTCCCTTGGATTCTGGTGGAATGATTTTAGCATGCCAAACATAATCAAGTTGCTAGAGGATAGCAATAGAGGATGATAACCTGCAGTACCAAATTACCTTGTAGTCATACAATGAGGCACTCCAAATCACTATCTCAGGAGGGTTTCCCGATGTGAATGATGCATTAGAGAGAGATGATTTAACACTGGCCAGAACATTGAGCACTCTGTACTCAACTTCCTCTTCTGTGAAAATGAGGCCTGCTTGTACCTGTTACGCTCCGCCAATGCATGCAATCAGGAGATCTGGATATGTTAGATGGCTAGCAGTGAAGGTTTGCATAAACTCTTAAGTTCAATTCTCAACATAAACCTTGCATAGTGACCTCATTTACAAGCTTGAGAACAACATCTTCAGCATTTCCCAAGCCTATGAGAAGATCAGACTCCTGAGACTTCAAAACCATCTTAAGATCTTCCAAAGCAAAAAGTAGCAGTTCCAGCATTGTGTCTGAGTAACCTGCAAAGGATACAAAGGCTAATGTTAATGACAACTGTCAGTGTGATTACATGGGATTCTTGCACTGCATATTACAGATTACAGTATAACTTCGCACGCTGTTATTTGTACATGAATGCCAACATCAGATTCTAATAACCATTTCCAAGGCACAACTTGATAACACCCACCCTCAATCTCGGTGCTCCCAATTAAACTTCATGATCGGACACATACCAAATAGTAAAGGTGCAGATCTCCTCAAAAAATTGGGTATGTGCCAATAGTGACAGGGCTACCGTTTGCACCCAAATTTGGTAAGCCCTACAGATAGCATTGGAGAGCCAATCAATTTATGAGAAAAGTCTGATTGATACAGGAAAAGAGTCGATCGGATGGATTGAAGATGAATTCGGTTCAGTTAAAGACAAAAGATTATCCAAATGAAACCGAATCAGAAGAGGAGCCGTGAAAACCACGACAAAGTAATTTTATCTGTATACAGAATATATTTTGTAAGATAGGCAACTCTAATTAGTTTTATTAACTTCTTAAAAATAGTTTCCTTTTATGTTTTAAGAAATAACGTCCGAAGGTTGGTTATAACCGCGTCAAACTCTTCTAATCCTAGGGTATAAATATAGACCCTCTGAAAGCTTGTAATCCATCTCTCGATCAATATATCTTCAGTACATCGGCACTCTAATTTATCTAGGTTTTTTATCGACGGGTTTTGACTCTCAACGCAGAGCTACATCGGTTAGGTCTAAACTCCGACGAAGAGGTAAGTTCCACCATTATCCTGATGTATTCGCTCTGTCTAAAGTTACATCGATTAGATCCAACCTCTTAATCCGATCAGATATATTATATCACGTTTACGTGAGATCTATCGGCTTATCAAGCTTCTTTTACCGTCATCAATCTCGTGTTATATCAGTTAGATCTGACTTACTAAACTACTGATAGTAGATTAAATCATAAGCTAATGGATCTTTACTTGGCGTTTTATCAAAGTAGCTAGCCAATGAGTTATCCACACATCGAGTATCACATCCAGTGTATCGGCTCCTTAGCCGATACACATCGGCAACCAGCCGATAGTAAGAGTTTGTATCGACCTATCGTCCAGCTGACCTATTTGTTTATTTACTTATCAATTATAGGGTCAAATTGACTAGCACGCTCGCAATTCCATCAAACCCGACGAAGGGATCTCGAGGCCCAAGAATCTGCACTGGAGCGAAGCAAACCTCTCAGGCCTCGGCGTATTCACGCCATCGCATTTGGACCTCTATCGGCGAACACAGAGGACCAATTTGGCAGGAATAGCTACATTGCCCTGACAAGCTGGGACTGAAAAGCAGTTGTTCTCTCCATTTACTAGCGTGTATTTTAAGGCAAACCATGTTTCACTTTCATGCTAGTGAATTTTTGAATTAGCAGAAAATATCATTCCACACTATAGCCAATCCACAGTTTACACTTTGATGCAGCAGCCTAAAAACCTTCGACTTCGGTTTTTACCGCACATTTCTACAAAACCACGAATCCTGACATCAAAGTCACTAGATTTTGCACAAACGTAGCAAAAGTACAATGATCAAACCTTCACCTAACCCAGGTTACGGGGCACGCGAGAGACAGTACAGAGTCAACAACAACGTGCACGCGACCGATCAAACCATTGCGTGATCCGTAAGACATTGTATCGAACACATCACGCACACTTTCCACAGACCCCGGCACCGGCATTCGAAAAACATTGAGACATTGCTGCATGGGGCCAACAAGTAGCACTACGTACCGGCGAGGATGCGGCGGTCGAAGACGTAGAGCGGCACGACGGGCCGCCGCGGCTCGGCGGCCGCCGCGGCGGCGAGGCCCGGGTGGTCGTCGACGCGGAGGTCATGCTTGAACCACACGACCGCCGCGGGGGCCTTCACGGCACCAGAGGCGACTACGAGTCTCCGTGTCCGGCTCCGGCTCCGGCGGAGGCGGCGGTGGTCGCGCGGTGAGGACAGGCCGAGGTGGTGGTACCCGAGGCGGAGCGCGAGGAGAGCCATGGGAGGAGAGCAGCGGCAGCAGCAGCCATTGGTGGGGAGGAGGCGGGCGGGATAAGAAGCGCGGGGCTAGGGCGAAAGTTGTGGCGGAGGACGGCTGCTCGGAGATCTCTGTGGAGGCCGCGTGCCGGTTTCTGTGGCGACGGTGCGCTCCTGCGCCGTGGCCGATGGGGCTCCCCCGCAACCGCAAGTCCGCAACAGAGCGGGAGCGCAGGAGGAAACGCACTGGAGAACTGCGGTTTACTGGGGACGCTAACGAAAACCGCGGGATAAGACTTCCCATGATCTTTTCTGAAATTTGCGGGAATATTAACTGTTCTGGGAGATATTTGTATCAAAATCGTGTGAACCAGGCAGGCCTAGTCGATTATTAGGCGCAAAGGATCCAGTACGATACGAGTAGTCCAAAAGGCTAGTGTGAATATGCAAATGTCAATAGACACCATATGGCATGCACAATTGTGTGCATAATCAGTACGATACGATTACACGTTTGCATTTTCAGTACGTGTACTAATCATATACTTTTTTCATCTAAAAAATCTCAAGAATCCATCATTTTTTCATCTCCTAAATGAAGGTGAGCTTGGTCTAAGTCTCTCAGATAGCTTCATATATAGCATGTCCACTGTTATCTCTGGTAACTTTTCGGATTCTTGAAAGCTTCATCACCCAGTGAAAATAGAATTACAAAAACGTCTCACTTCAGCATCATAAAACTTCTCTGAAGAGGTACCGCGCTACCTGTGGAGCCACAGGGAGGGGATACCACCGGCAAGGACAACGAAGTCAGTGGGTACACAAAAATGCAGCAAGCCGGGAGTGGAACATCCCAGATCCCACCAGTTCTGCCGAGTTGTATCAGGACGGTGTATGCTTGTGGTGAGACGATAAGATGCGCCTTGACAGCAGCAGTTGGCATTCAGCCAACCGTCTTGTGGGATTCGCATATTTTCCATGAGATGATCTGCATGCTGATCCTTCACTCAGCAGAGTCGGCTCCTGCTGCCAAAACATTCTGCTTCCATAAAGTACATAGGACTGATGTCTAACAAAATCCAGATATCATGAAACAAGGTGCACCAAAAGCTTCGTCAGATTATAAGATCTGACTATGCAGTATCTGGATGCTGCCGTTGTAGCTGCAGAAAAACACAAATGAAGTGGCATAAGAAAAGGTAAATGATCGACTGGATAAAGAGTAAATGTATTTGCAAATTACTACTAGAACTGATAATGGTCCCTAACGAATAAGCATCAGAAATTCAGAATCAACCTTCAAAAGTACCAACATAGTGCTAGAACTCAATAGTGCTACATAGCCATTAGGTTTTACGGGTCCTATGATTCACATTAATATAAGGGCCATAGCATAGTTTTCTTGCAACAGGATAGCATACCTTACTTGAACTCAAACAATATCTCCTAACCTGCATATAAACAGACTAAACTCGAATATCAAATTAGCTGCATATGATGGAAAAAATGATTCAGGTCCACGTTTTGCACATCGCCTACAGTTCCTTTCAAAACTGACTGTTATAATACACCAGAAAATATGTGTTCCTTGAATCCATGCCACATGATATCATGTCCAGGTACTCCTTGAATTCATGTTTGAGAGATGCTTTCTTCCTTTCTTCGTTTGCAACAAGACCACCTCGACATTGTCCTCGTTACTACAAACACTCCTTATCACTGAACTCCAGGTCTCAGCATGTGGAGCCATCCCAAGATCAAGCATTCGAGTCATCATCCCTGCAGCTTCATTGACCTTCCCAACTGCACAACACCCCTTAATCACTGAATGGAATACAGAGAAATGTGGTAGAAACCCTTTGCTCACCATATCATCAAGGTATGCCTCTGCCTTTTCATATAATCCACTCACACACAATCCATTCACCACCGTAGTATATGTCACCACATTCGGTGCGCACCCACTCTCCCTCATATCTCCAATCACCTTGCAGGCATCCAATGGACGGCCCTCACGGCACATGCCGATGATGACCGTGTTGTAATGTACAATGTCAGGTGAGACCCCACGGGCTTGCATGAGGCACAACAAGCGGTAAGCCTCTCGGAGCTGCTTCTTGCGGCAGAGGGCGTTCAGCACAGTGGTATATGCCAGTGGGTCGGCAGGGATGCCCCTGTGGAGCATTTCGTCGAGCAGGGTGGCCGCGGTGCGGACCTGGCCCCGGCGGCAGAGTGACTGGGTCAGGATGCGGTAGGTCTCGGCGTTGGGAGACACATGGAGGGAACGGAGTCGATGGAAGAGGGAGATTGACACGGCAAGGTGGTCGGAGCGGGCGGCAGCGTCGATGAGCAGGTTGTGTGAAGCGAGGACGAGCGGCTCGGGGAGGGGAAGGCGGGTGGAGATGTCGCGGAGGAGGCGTAGCGCGCACGGGAAGTAGGAACCATTGGAAGAGAGAACGGAGAGGAGACGGAGGAGGAGCTGGGGGTGGAGCGGCAACGGGCTGGGGCCGGAGACGAAGAGTGAGTTGAAGGTGGAGAGGAAGAGGTGAGACTGCCGGCGGAGACGAAGGGCGGAGAGGAGCAGCGGGAGGAGGATCCGCGGGGAGGGCGGGGACGGGAGGCGGCGCAGGAGCGCGAGCGCGTGGGGGAGGTGCTCGCGGCGGCGGGAGAGGCGGAGCACGAGCGAGTGGAGCGTCGACGGGTGGGGCGCGGTGGTCGGGGAGGTGACGGTGACGAGCTCGAGCGCTAGGAGCGGGTCCGACTGGGAGGTCACGAGCTTGTGCAGCCGCGCCGGCGAGATCGGCGGCGGCGCCGGTGGCGACGGGAGCATCGGCTCGGCTATGATGACGTGGGCTGAGCTCGAACTGGCTACGTGGGAGACGGGAACCGAACGAGGAAGATGATGGTGTAGGCTTCGGCCCAACACAAAATGGGCTAGGCCCAAAGTGGAGCCTAAGCGTTAGGCTACTTGTCGTCTCCGGCCATTCATTATTGGGCCGTGGACCATGATATCTTGAATTCTTCGCGTCCTCACACTTCAACCCAACTAACCAAGTACGGAGAGTAGGACCGAACATGGAGTGATGGATTCAAATAGTTTCAAAACACCCATTTGAACAAATTTTGTGTTTGTTAAGGAAATAGCGTGCAGGTGAGAGTTAGTAAAATCTTTTTTTTTGAACCAAGACACCCTAAGGGCATCTTATATCTTTTTCGCCGGACCGGCGTTAAGATTAGAAAAGACATTTTATAACCTCTGCGTCGCAAAGGAAAGCCCTTTTAACACAACGGGCAGCGACTTCACATAAATCCCCAACTGTACAGAACAACAGACAGGGGCCTCCTACAAAGGCTAACAGTTGTTTGAATTTGATGATTGATCACATAAGGAAATCAGCTAGAGGGACACATATCCTCTATTTCTATAAGGCTACAATTCACTAATTGCATTAATTATTATGAAAGGAGCCTTCATGTATAGTCATATCATTAAACGTGCCAGTCATTGAATTGAAGTATTCATAAAATATCAATCGTTAAAACTATAAAGGAGTTCTACTCCACGTAAAAACCAACTTCTAAGCATGAATTTGGATAAATGTTTATCTATATTCACATTTAGAAGTTAATTTTTTTATGAAGGGTGTAAATTTTAACAGGGCAACACGCCACATGTCATTACTGAGTAACCCTGAAATGATTATGACTCCCATCTTTTGCCCATAATTTATAAGCCATTCTTAAAATTTAAATTTTAAAACTTGATTTTAAAGTTTTTTCATGGAAGCTTATTTTTTAACATTGGCTTTTAATACTAATTACACATACACATATATACATATATGTTTTACTCATAAATTATTTTTTTTTCAATAAGTCGTATGGTATATTATTAGTGTATGGCCTTAATCAATGGGGTCTATATTGATCCATAATCACACGTATAGTACTTGAGTATATTACAGGGGATTTCTTTCAAATTCTTCCTCGTTGAATCACTCCACAAACTACTCATGCTTGGCTCTATTTCTTTAAGCTTCGGCAAGAGAGTGGTGACTCAAGAAGGACGATAGCAGCCCAACTCCAACAGAGGACTAATGATTTATAATTTAAGATTAGGGGAAGGACAAGAGAGGGTTTGGGAAAGAGAGAATGTGGAGAAAATTATCGGGCTTAAAAGGATGAGTGTAGGGTTTAGGGTTTAGGTGATAGATCAACGGTATGCGATAAAAACGGGCTAGAGGCAAGACGGTGGCGCTGTCACTAAAAGTCATGGGGTCAATAGGCGACGGCAAGCCAATGTTGGCGATGGGGGTGTTGAGATTCCGACTAGTTAGAAGGCAGAGACAGCGATAGCATCTTTGGTGATAGGATACCCATTGAAGATAGGAAAGATGATAGGATGGAGGTGCTCGCAGTCATTAGGATTAGAGAAAAGAGAGGAAGGAGAATAGGGTCGGTTGGGGGCCTCGTCGGCGTTAGAAGTGTTTTCTGGTATTGGGAGGACGGGTGGTGATGGTGATGACGTTAGAAGAGGTGAGCAAATGTTGTGGTTACGGGAGGAGGATGGGAAGGGAAAGAAATTTAGGCAATCCCTATATTATATGTGGCCAGCGGCCAGATGGCTGCATCAGGTAGGACAGCTCTGTGCCGGATATCTAGGAAGCCGTACCCACCTGCAGAACTGCAGACCGATCGAGAGGATATTTTGCTAAATCTAGGACTTGTCAACGGCAGCAACGCACAGACCTGCAAAGTTTTTTTTTTTTTTTGGTTTGGTATCACCGGAGAAAGGAGACAAGCGGTGCATGCGTGGAGCAACCACACACACCACAGCTCTCCAAAACATCAATCTTCCTCCGTCCCCACGTTTCGATCCACACCACCCAAAGTGATCAAAGGAAATAGCTAGTGGCCACGGCTGGTTCACTTGTCGTCCCGTTCGTAAGCCGCCCGATCATCCATCCACCTGTACAGTATCTCGCCTTACCGGTCGGCCATCCACTGCGCCTGCCTAGCTTGGCTATGCTAGCTAAGCACCTTTTCGCTGATCGATCTGACGATCTCCCTCTCGTCAGTCTCATTGCAGAATGTCCGATGCTCGCACGGCACAGAAAGAACACTCGCAACCAACCAAACACACGCCCATGCTCGCGATCGAGGCTGTGGATGTGGACGTCCGCTGCGAGCCTGGGCGTAGCGCGGAAGAAGCTCTACACGTACTCGCTCGAAACAAGCCCTGGAGATCGAGCACAAAAAAGATCGGGCGAACATATCTCTGCTCGCACGGGCGCGCGGAAAGATAATTCCGGCGATTGCATGGGCGGTCCGTGCGCCACTATCCGCGGCCACTGGCGGATCGTGCGGCCGTCGTCGAGCGTGTCGTACGCATGCTTGGCCATTGGTCCATCCAGCGTTCCGGCGGTCCAGCCTCATCCCACAATATTCACGCCGGGCGCACGCACCAGGAGAAAAACTAGCCATCCAATTAATCCACCACTGCCCAGGTTATAGCTAACCACCCAACCATCAACCAGCCATCGATCCACCGCCCGAATCGACGACCCCAGGGAAAAGCAGAGGCACGCACATGGTTTCAAAATATCTCAGTATCCAACTATCTGGATGCATGACTTCTGAAGCAACAACACCACCACTGCACTGTAGCTAGTGCCCCGTGAATATTGCGACATTGTTGCGTGCAACTTTGTGACAAGTCATTTCACCTTACTATATACCGTAATGATTATTAGTGACAAAATAATTTATATGTAAAAATTATATATATATATTCTTAGCGATTTACCAACAAAAAACTATAATGAAGAAAACTTAAAAATCAATAGAGTTTTAAATTTAAAATTTTAACTAAGTCTGATAAGCAAAAGAGCAACTATAGAGTTGGTAGCAGCTATCACCATGCATCCGGCATTGTTAGTCCGTCAAGATATTTAGCGAGATAACGTGCCGTTGGTCAGTTGGCTCCCGTGAAATCCATCCATCGAATCCTACCTTGGAGGCTCAGTCTGTCTCCTCCTCGCGGCGACGTGGCATCGTTGCAACGAAACGGGCAATGGCCCGTGGATTATCCACGGCAGCCTCCTGCATGCCACTTGTCTGACCTCTTCGTCAGTTGGAGCCAGAAATATCTAGCAACCACAGCCAGCGTTACGTACTGTGCTTGTGGTAATTGTAGCTTAACAATGTGTAAGTGGAGTACAGCTGCGGCATTATTCTGCGTGGATCGGAGTTCGTGGAGCACGATGTGTTGGGCGGAATTTGGATATTCTTCGAGCAAGAATTCTTCGGCTTGTCCGAAAAGTTGTTTTCACTAGTGCTACTAGGGTACTACTCTATTAGCTCTCCTTTTTGTTTGTGTAGGTGGGCGTTGATGGTGCATGGAGGACGCAGATGATTGGCGTAGGCCAGCACTGGTCGAATCAACCTCGTCCATTCTTTTTTGCCCCCCATCGGCCCATCTCAACTTCTCACCAAACAACCCCTCTTTATAGTTTGCGTTCACAATTTTCCCTCGAAAAAAAAGTTTGCATTCACAAGATTACTACTGACACCTTAATACGATAATCTTGTACTGTACTAGAGTATATTAGTACTACTAGTATGATTGGGTGAGCATGAAAAAAAAACAAAATTCAGGGAATATTTTGCTTTGCAACATGCATGCATGCTTAATTATGAGGGGGAACCCTTCCAGAATCCTCCTGATAAATATCTACACATCCGTCACGGGCTCGCTCACGGTACCAAGGCGCTCAAATGGGTCAAGCAGATATTTTCAAGCCACTAAAGCCATTCCATTCCACCGTCCTAACCATACTTACTCCACGCTAATTATCCTCCACCACGAGTCCGACCCAACGCAAACCACTAGCCCACCCAAAAAAACTCCCACCTGCGCCCCGGGCCCACCCGCCCCCGCTCCCCCATCCCCAGCCGCACGATTAAACAAAGCGGAGGTCATGCCGCCCATCCTCAGCCACACGATCCCCTCGCCACGTGTCGCCCAGCGCGGCCGTAACATGGGCCCCTTTTCCTCCGGGCCTACCACGTGTCCCCCTCCCCTCCCGCGGCGGGAAAATATCGGACTCTCTCCCTCGCGCCGCGCGGAAAACGGAAATATCCTAACCACTGACGCCGCGCACGCCACGTCAACGTGGGCCCCCCTGTGAGGCCCACTTCCTCGCGGGCTGCGTATCGTTCGCGCGCGTGACGTGGCGGCCCCGCCCACCGGTCGAGAGTTGTGCAGATATTTTGTGCGCGGAACTCACGTGTCCCCACCTGCCACCGCCTCGCTCGCCCGCCGGCGGGTGGGGCCGAGGGGGACGAGGCCCACGTGTCGGTCACGCCGATTTGCGTGTGTGGCAGTGTGGGGGGTATATACACGCCTCCCCCGCGACGCTTCGGCTTTGTCGTGTCGCCCACACTGGCATTTGGTTTTCGCGAACCCATACCAATCCATTTTCCAAGCGGCGAGCTCGAGGAGAGAGAGAGAGAGGAGAGCTGGTTGCGCGGTGAAAGTGTTGTTACCGCTGCGGGCGGCTCCGGCGAGGCGAGGAGGAGAGGGCGGAGCGGCAGGAATGGGGGGAGGAGTGGAGGAGAGGAAGGTGGTGTACTTGGAGGATGGGGATGGGGAGGAAGGGGAGGATGCGGCGGGGTCGAGCAGGGAGACGCGGATGCTGCCGAAGATGCCGGTGCGGGTGCTGCTCGCCGAGGGCGACGACTCCACGCGGCACATCATCTGCGCGCTGCTCCGCAAATGCGGCTATCGAGGTGAGTGTCGACACCACCGCGCCCGGTTTGATCCGGTTAAATTGCTTTACTGCTTAATTGTTTTTGCTCGATTATCGCTTCTCTGGTTCTTTCAAAAGGATTATTGCTTCTCTGCAATTTATTACTGTATCCAAGTTCGCGTTTACGAGTTGCTAATCACACCAGTGAAGTTGCCAACTTTGGGAAGCCTTGATGTTTCTGGGCTGTAAAACTGTTACTACGTGGCAACCGATTTTACTGAGTTTAATCTGATCTGTGTAGTGTTGCTGTACTGATTATTGTCGGTACTGGAGTATGAGATGGTACGCTGTGGGACGCGACGATTTGTGATCTGTTTTTCCGGATGATAAGTTTATCAGATATGCTAATTTTGGTCTATAGTTGTAATTCCTTGCTCTTTGTTTCTCTTTTTTATTTGGCCAGAGCTGCTACGGTAGACGGAAGCATTCTTCTCTAGCCAGATACATATGAAATTTTGTGTATTCATCAGGAATACATAAGTCATTACCGAATTTCAATGTTTTTTCCCGCATAAAAAACTATAACTATATTTTAACGATCCATTTAATGAAAATTGTCGGTATCTTGTGTTAAATTGAAATAATTACACGTCTATTTGTTTTTTCTTGAAGTAAAATGTTTACTTGTATATTTGAGCCTTTTTTGGGCAGCGTTAGAAATATGCTGAAAACAAATGCAGTTTTCTCTTTTAAAACACACACAAAAAAAGAAATTTGTTTAAAAAGACAGTTATTTAGGCATGTTCCTTCTTTTTTCATCTGATGGTTTGTTCTCCTATTCTCTGGGATCTTCGTTAAATTATGCTATTGTGTTTTTCATCGGTCTTATGCAACATATTTTGTCTTGCAGTTGCTGCAGCCTCTGATGGTGTGAAAGCGTGGGACATACTAAAGGAAAAATCTTTCAATATAGACCTTGTTTTAACTGAAGTTGAACTTCCTTTGATGTCTGGGTTCCTTCTGCTCTCCACGATCATGGAACATGACGCATGCAAGAACATCCCTGTCATAAGTATGTATCCAATTTGAGTCTATGTCATGTCTTTCTCATATCTTTTCTAATTCCATTGCTTCATCTGATGCTTCTTTTTTTTTTCTTTTTGTCTCAGTGATGTCTTCAAATGATTCCGTTAGCATGGTTTTCAAATGCATGCTAAAGGGTGCTGCAGATTTCCTTGTTAAGCCAATACGGAAGAATGAGTTAAGGAACTTGTGGCAGCATGTTTGGAGAAAACAACTGGTAAGACCACATATTTGCAACGTTTTAGCATGACTACATTTTTTTCTCATTTTTATATATCAAAAATTAGATTCTGCATTTTTCTCAAAACTAATCAAGAAATTTCAATTACTCTGTTTTACAGTCAAGCGATGGTCTTGATGTGCAGCATACTCAACAAGAAGATAATCTTACAGAAAGGAATGCGCAGAAGACCGGAGTGACTAAAGCTGAACATGTGACTGAAAATGTTGTCCACAAAAACATGGAATGCAGTGAACAAGAAAGTGATGCCCAAGTAAGTTTTAGAACCAGTTAACATGACGTTGTCTAGCTGTTCTTTCTTCTTCCTGCTCATGTTTGCCCAAAGTTAGTCTTGCGTACAAAAGTTCAATTATTTGTGCTGTATCATTTTGCATGCCCAGCTATGACTGAACTGTAACACTTCCATCAGCTGATGTTTTGTCCAAAAACAGTTTCATTACCCACACGATAAAAATGGTATTATGCCATATGAAAGAAGTATTTAACCCTTCAGATCTGCATTAATGTTGGTGAACTAATTCATCAATTTTTCAAGTTAGGTGGGTAATCGAACTGTGTTTTGAGTGAGAATAGTATTTTGTTGTCAGCAAAATGTCACAGTTCGGTCCTCTTGGGCATTGCAAAATGGAGTACATATGCCAACAGTAAGGTAAGTTTTTTTGGCTGCTGGCAGGATCTGAATCCGCACGAACAGTTTGATAAAGTCTATTACTAGTACTGGATATTTGATGTTACACACTTGAACTGAATATGTAGCATGTTATTGTCTTCAAGACATCATACTGCATAGTCTTTGTATCCTTAGCAGTAGGGACTGTTACTATTATGCTGAGTTCAGATCTCCTCACTGTTGTCCATGGACTGAATTTTGGATCCCCTCTCACAGAGTTCATGTACAAGGTCAGAGCTGGAGGCTGACAGTAGGCACACCAACAATTTACTGGAATATAAGCAGCTAATGGGAAGGCATTTCTCTAAGCCTGACCACAAGAACACCGAGAAAAATGGAAGGACTAAAATTCAAGGTTATAAAACATCCTTCATTGTTTTCTCTGTTTTTTCCATACCATTCTTATACACTGAAAGTGGTCATATCATCAATTGTCTTTTGAATGCATTTTTTCTAATATTACCTTCTTCTCATTTTGCAGCAATTAATGATGGTAACTTGATTACACAGAGGGAGGAGGATGCATCACCAAGGAGGATGACATGTTCGAATGATATTAATTGTGAGAAAGCTTCTAGAGATATGGAGCTAGTTCATATTATTGATAATCAGCTGAAGAATAACACACATATGGAGATGGATGTTGCGAGAACAAATTCCCATGGAAATGATGACAAGTTCTTTTCCATCCCAGCACACCAGCTAGAACTTTCTCTCAGAAGATCTGACTACAGTAGATCAGAGAACAAGGAGAAGAATGAACGAAGAACACTGAACCACTCAACTTCATCTCCATTTTCTTTGTAAGTGTTTCTTATTATAACATTTGTTCTGTCATTCCTAAGCCGTGCATAGTTGTTATGTTTGTGTTGATGTTTTTTCCTACCGTAGTCTAACAGAAAATTTTCTTGTCATTGATATTTCATCATTTATTTACCTACCATCATGAGGAGACATCTTTTACTTTGATTTGCTGCAATATGGTCTTGCAACCATAGAATAAAACATGAAATAATATTGACATACCAGAATTTTTTGCATGATTCCTCTTTTAGTGCCTTTAAATAATCTAACTTACTGCATAGCTTGCTCCATTTCACAGTTTTACCAAGAATCAATATATGAAATCTCACACTTGCCATCATTTCTCGTTCATAGGTACAACTGCAGGACTGCATCATCTTCTGTTAATGCTGGTGATGCTCAGTCATGCAGCACCTCGGCAACACATATGGATCTTGAAAACAAAAATGGAGATTCCACAGCTCCCTCTCAAGACAAGAGGGAAACAAATCAACCTCCCATTAGAGTTGTACCATTTCCTGTTCCTGTTGGAGGACTCACATTTGATGGGCAGTCATTCTGGAACAGTGCACCTGTGGCATCCCTTTTCTATCCACAATCAGCTCCTCCCATTTGGAATAGCAAAACCTCTACCTGGCAGGATGCAACCACACAAGCAACTTCTCTGCAGCAGAATGGTCCAAAAGATACGGATCCTAAGCAGGTTGAAAATGCAGTGGAAAAAACTGCTCGGAGTCATCAAATTGCTAATAGGAAACTTCTCCGCATTGAAATTCCTACAGATGAGCCACGGCATGTTTCTCCTACAACCGGTGAAAGCAGGAGCTGCACTGTGCTGGACAGCACCAGAAAAACGCTCAGTGGCAGTGTCTGTGACAGCTCTTCCAACCACACAACTACCCCTACTGAATCATCAAATGTTCCAGAAAATCCTGGCTCTGAAGGTTTACACCACCTGAGCCAACGAGAGGCTGCACTGAACAAGTTCCGGCTTAAGAGGAAAGACAGGTGCTTCGAGAAGAAGGTAGGTCACAAGCAACTAATCTTGCCATTTTATTCCAATCCAACTTGTATTGCTGAATAGAAGTAGAAACTGTGGTTTACATTTTTACATTGCTGTGCAGGTGCGGTACCAGAGCAGAAAACTACTCGCGGAGCAGCGACCGCGGGTTAAGGGTCAGTTTGTTCGGCAAGATCATAGTGTCCAAGGGAGCTAGGGTTGTCCACACTGCAGGAGATTGCTGTGCCACGGTTATCCTGGTGGTCGGTGTCAGATTTTGTTTGAAGAGTGAAGTATAATGCACTGGCCTACAGTCAGCAGTGTATGCTGGTGTTGCATATATATGCAGTCTAACTTCGTGTGCTAGGTTAGGCCCTGGACCTCGTACATTGCAGAGTTTGTCAGTTTGTCAGCAGAGATCATATTTTGTTTCAGATCTAGATAAGCTGCGTCTATCATGTAGCACGCCTATTTATGTTTTGTAAACTGTAACTAGCCTACAGTCTAACATGTAAGCTGGACGAACTCGTGTGTGTTGATGTAAGGTGCCAAGGATGTCCAAAGACATGTTCTTTTGTACAGTTTCTTACACTGAACATCGTTGGTGTAGTTTCAGACCTTCAGTAAAGCTTGTGATGCTTAAGAAGAAGTGTGTGCTTTTTTTTATTGTGGAATGTGTACGTTTTAACAGCATGAAAAGTGGTACTGATACTCATTTTGGTTCGGTTAGTGCACATGGTTCCAAACCGGCGGTTACTTGGTTATGGACGCTTGCTGTTCGAAAAGTTCTAAATTTAAGCAAATATTTTAAACTTGAATTTACAAGTATTTCGGTTAGCTACTGTTCAAAATTCAAAAAACTTTTTGCTAAAATTTGGTAATTAGCCAGTTTCCACATCTATCAATAATGGATACTAAGTTCCTCCTTAGAGCTTCTATAAGAGAGGTCCAAAACCTGCCTCTAAACTAAAAGAATGAAGTATAAAATTAGTGCTCCAACGGATACCCAAATCCACTCCCAATTTTGAGCCAGAATTGAGGCACCCCTCGGCTCTCCCAATCGACAGGTTTCTCGGGGAAAAAAATCAGACGCCGCGCCTAGCTAGCTACCGACGCCGCCGCTCGCCATGTTCGCGCTGCCTCCTCCTCGTCCTTGCTCGGTCTGGAGCCGCCGCAAGTCCGTCCATGGCGCGGCGTCCATCGATCTAGGGCGCCGCCGAACCTCCGCCGACGGCGCCGCCGGCCCTCGATCTAGTGCTAAACCTCCTCTCCGTCCACGTGAGGCCCCTCGTCCGTTTAGCTCGACGCCTACTCGTCCTCACTCGCTGCCTTCCATCTGTTCTGGGCACCGCAGGGACCGTCGTCGTCCACTTCCTCGTCATCATTGCAGCATGAACCAAGTAGAGTTGTTAGATGTATAATCCTTGATAACTTTCTTAAGCTGCAAAAGGAACCAAACTAGCATAGTCGTTTTATGGTTGTCGATGCCATTTTTGGTTGTGCTTTCATGATGAGCAGATCTAGTTTTGGACAGTAGGGTACATTTCAGTAGAATTTGTATGTGCAGATCTCTAATCACTTTAGTTGTTTGTGAATCTATCTATAGTTTGGTGGATGTAAATTATCTTCTTGGCTATGAATGCACTATCAAGTTGCTATGAGCAACTCTGAACTCTGAACAAAGTTGTTCATTAAAATAGCATTCTGAACTCAGAGCAACTCTGAACATCTCTGAACTAGTTGTGCACTGCCTTGATTTTTAGTTTCTCGTACGGAGGTTTTTGGTCAGTTGCGTGTGATATGTAGAGTTTTTCCTGAACTAAGATATTTAGAGATTAATTGTACAGAACACAATCTTGGATAGTTCTTTCCTGTTATGTTTCTTTGGTTCAGAAATTGTGGAACTTTAGTAGCTTATCATGTCTTGCTCTGTCCTGCAAAAGGACCACATTTATTTGCTCCTTCAATCTGTAGCATCACGTTATCCTTTTCACGATGACTTTGATAGTATGAGGGACACCGAGTTTTGCAATCAGCAGAACTATGCATTCTACTGACAAGTAGACAAAGAGGATTTTTATTTGTTGTTGCTTACTGATCATGTCATTGCATACTGATTTTAGTTGGTGTTGCTTACTGATCATGTCAATTGCTATGGTCAGTGTCTGATTTTTTTTTCTGACAACAGGAAAGACACCTCGCCGAGATCTTCCCACTTGTGAAGAAGCAACTGAAGCAAGTTATGACCAGATCAGAGAATAGGAGGAGGGAAAGAGATGGAAATGTTTGGTGGCAATCGTAGTTGGAGTAGATTTCTTAGGAATTTACCTAGTTTTACAATTATGTGCCGTGCAAACTAGTTATATTCAGAACTGTGGATTTGTTTTGTCTGAATTTTGTGGTAGTATTTTGGTACTTGCCTCATCCTGCAGTTAGTAACGCTTTTATAGCACTGCTGCTATTGATCTGTGATGATCTGTATTACGCTCAGTGAAGCATATTTTATTGCATGTGTGGTGATCGGCGTGCGCACAGGCCACGGAAAAATACGATCTCTCGCTCCCACTGACAGCCAAAAAAAAAAAGCTATCGCTATAACTACCGGTCCCACCTTGCTTATGTGGCCAATAAACTAATTTTTAAGATCTATTTTTTAGCCTCTCTTTTTTTATCCCAATTCTTTTAATTTTGGGCTAATTTTTTAGAATGACTCCTAACGCATGGGCGTCTTGCTGGGTTGAATCGACATGGATTGACGTTGCTGTGCCACGGATTTTCTTTCTACTTTTTATTTTCTTTTTTTCTCTGATTTTTTTCATAAATTTCTAACACCTGCACACTTAACCTTACCAAACTTTTTAAGATCTACATACAAACAAACCAAACAACATATAGGAAATATATATTACAACCTAACCTTTGTACATACTCACACCCTACAAACCAAATTTTCAACTGAAATTATAATTCGATTATTAATTTTTTTATTATAAATATAAAACCGATACATGGTTTTATAAAGAAATACTAAGTGTGACTTGCAACACATTTTGTCTATTATGTACATGTGTGTTACTTCAAATGTACAACCACAACTACTTATTACAGATTGCAAAGCTTCAATCGATTTGAGAAAAAGGGCAAGAGTAAGTGTTGAAATTTATAAATGGACTTTAGAAAAATCTCAAAAATCTACCTCATAAAAAGAATTATATGTGAAACTTTAGTACATCTTAGTTTTAGAAGAGAGATACCACCTTATAAGGTTAGTGCTCTCTTATCTACATAAGTCATGTATGGTGCAGAGAACCAGAGGAACATGTGTGCTCGCTCGTCTCACCTGGCCACGCTAGGCCAATGTATATATTTGTACTAACATTTCGTTGTTTTCTTCTTATCAGGTTACTCGGGATTTCTTCATCCAAATGAAAAATGTGTTGCATGCTATTGTTCATGGTGTTGTCGATTTGAAATTTACTTTAGAAAAGATTGTGCAGCTAAAATCCTATAGCATGTCCCTACTATTGGCAAGAATCTCGTTAGTGTCTTTCGTCTACGTAGAGATGGGTTTAAGTTGATGTTTGAGTTTAATAAAATAGTCATATCTAAATATGGATATTTTTTTGATAAAGGCTATGAGCACTGATGCTTGTTCTACTTTTCTCTTTATGATTTCTACAGTAAGTCTGTGAACCATATTTATAACTGTATGGATGATGATGCTAATGCTTGTCACTCACGTTTATATCATATTAATTTTGGTTTGATGTCTTGGTTTTTTAGTATGAGTTTAATTCTAAAGTTTTCTATTGGCAAAGGTTCTATGCGTCACAGTTATGTGTAATAAAAGTAACCTTGCAATCATCATGAGGCTACTAAGAAGAGAAACTTGTCACTATTAAAACTCATATATTATGATTTTTGTGAAATAAATAGGGTGCTGACAAACGGTGGAAAATAATATTTTATGACATTAATTAACAATGCTACTAGATTTTACTATGTGTATATGTTAAAAATATAAAAGATAAGACTCTAGACTATTTTAAAATCCATAAGGCAGAAGTTAAAAACTAACTTAACAGAGAGATAAAAAGATTTAGGTCAGATCGTGATGGAGAATTTTTGTCAAATGAATTTAACTTATTTTTTTGATGAGCATGGCATCATACATGAGTGGATGCATCCCTATTCTCCTGAGTCTAATGTAATTGACAAAATAAAGAACTGCACGCTAACTGACTTGGTGAATGCTATGTTGAATACCACGAGACTACCTATGTCATGCTAGGGAGAGGTCTTGTCAATCTCAAATCATGTTTTAAATAGAGTTTCTAACATAAATAAGGACAAAACTCCATATGAAATATGAATTTGGAGAAAACCATCACTTTCTTACTTATGTATATGGGTGTGCTTGGCGAAAGTCAATGTAACAATAATAAAGAAGTGCAAACTTAGATCTAAAACTATGGATTGGGTCTTTCCAGAATATGCTCAACATAGCATTGATTATAAATTTTTAATTATCAAATCTGAGGTACTCATATGCATGTTGGTATAATTATGGAGTTTCATGATACTATATTCTGTAAGAGCATTTTCCAATGAAGGATAGACATAACACTTCTAGTCAATATTTGAAAAAAATTCCCAATTCAATTACACCACTAAAACAATCTGAATGTATACATGAACATGATACTGAGGATGATGACAATAAAGTTCCTTAGAGGAGCAAGAGACAACATATTGCTAAGTCCTTTGATAATGATTTCACCATGAACCTCAAGGATGATACTCCTAAGTATATTTTAGAACCCCTTGTATCTCTTGATGCAGACTACTAGAAGGAACCTATCCATAGTAAAATAAATTCCGTTATCGCTAATAGAACTTAGGAGGCGACGTAATGACCTTATAAGTACAAACCCGTAGGGTTTAAGTGGGTGTTCAAAAAGAAGCTTAGGGCCAATGGTATAGTTGAAAAGTACAAGACTCGGCTTATGGCTAAGGCCTAAACTCAGAAAGAAGGCAAAAAAGTTTTTAACACTTACTTATCTGTTGCTAGAATGACAACAATTTGAGTACTATTTTTCTTGTGTGCCTCACATGGTTTTATTGTTCATCAAATGAATGTTAAGATAACTTTTCTTAATGGAGAATTGGATGAGAACATTAACATAGAATAGCCTGATGGATTTGTAGTAGAAGGTAAAAAAGACAAGGTGTTTAAACTATAAAAATCTTTGTATGGTCTAAAACAAGTTTCTAAGCAGTGGTATGAGAAATTTGATAGAACACCAACATCTGTAGGCTTTACAATCAATGAGGCATATAAATATGTATACTATTACCATGGTGATGGTGAGAGAGTTATTCCATGCTTGTATGTTGGTAACATACTGATTTTTGAAATAACCATTAAGATGATTAATAAGGTTAAATCATTATTGTCTTAAAATTTTGATATAAAAGATTTGGGAGTAGCTGATGTCATTCTAAACATTAAGCCCATTAGAGGTGAAAATGTGATTACATTCTTACATTTTTATTATGTGAAGAAGATCTTAAGTCACTTTGGTTACTTTGATAGAAAGCCTTCTCTAACACCTTATGATAGTTTGTTGCTTCGTAAGAATAAGATAATTGCTATAAATCAATTGGAGTATTCTTGGATCATTAACTCGCTTATGTACGTAGCTAGCACAACTAGACCTGATATCTCATTTGTTGTGAGCAAATTGAGCCAATTTATCTCTAATCCAGGAGATAGCCATTGGTGTGTACTTAATAGAGTCATGCACTATAAGATATAATAAATCTTGGGCTTTACTATACTAGTTACCCGACATTACTAGAGGATTATAGTATTTCCAACTAGATCTCTGATGTGGATGAGATTAAAGCCACCACTAAGTGGTGCTACTATTTTATGGAGGTCTTACAAATAGGCTATTTTGACAAGATCAACCATAAAAGCAGAGCTTACGGCATTGAATACTACTACTATTAAGGTAGAATAGTTGTGTGATCTAATCTATGGTTGAAAACTGGTGGCAATTATTCTTATGAACCGTGACAATCAAATTATGATTGCTAAGGTGAATAGTTCTAAGGATAATATAAAATTGTCTAGACATATGAAGAGACGATTAAACTATGTTAGGAAATTGTGGAACTCTAGAGTTATAACATTGGATTATATCCAAATAGCTAAAAACCTAGTAGATCCCTTTACAAAGGAACTATTACGAAATGTGATAGATAATGCTTCGAGAGAGATGTGAATGATACCTATGTGAGTTATATTATGGTGTTAACACAATCTATGTAATCAGAGATCCCTTAAATTAACACTTACAAAACACACAATTAGTTAATTGGATGAGAATATACTGTTAGAACCATCTTTATGTGAACATCCACGCACTAAGACATATTGATAATTTCTTAATGTGTTATGTTGGCTTTAAATAGTAAAGATGTTGTCTTGTAGAGTATTTTTGAAGAAACATATCTTTTTGAGCTCAATTATTAGTCGCAGTCTATGGAGTGTTTAGGTGAATCTATTAAGAAGCTCATTAAGAGTCTAGAGAGTATAACTTATAGGCTCTAACTGAGGTGTAGACTACTGATGGTCTAATATCAGTTAAGTCTCTCGGTGAAACTTGCTTACACAAAACGCGCAATTCAAGTCATAGTCCATTATTCAAGCTATGAGTATGTGTAGCCTAGTAACCTAGATAAATGTTCAACCTTAGTCGGTCTTCATTGAAACACTAGTATATAAACAATATATTGGAGAATGGCAAATCTCTTCTAGACTTCGAGATTTGGTGGTGGATTGTTAGAATTTTTAAATGTGCTAAGTCCCATATAAATAATAATTTTTAGAAAAATCTCAAAGTCCCACCTCATTAAAATCGTTGTATGTAAACTTTTAGTAACATCTTGATAGTTGTATAAAAGGAAGAGCTTCTTATAGGATGGTGCTTTTCTAATTAGTTGAGTCATGTGTGTTGAAGATAACTAGAGAAACACATGTGCTTGTTCGCCTCGCCTAGCTAAGCTAGGTGCCGCACGTATGCAAGTGTGTGAATGGTCCACTAAAATTAGGCCCTTATGCTTATGCAAACGCGGCTTTTTTTCATAGTTTTGTTGATCTGTTCTTTGTGTTAGAGTGGCATAGAGTCCAGATAGGTTATACTCGACTTATCTTATTCCGTTATATGTTATGGAGATCGTGCAGGTGTCCTAATTACACATCCTGATATCTCTGTAAGTACTGAGCCGCCGTCTCAACTCGATACACGCGAAAACAATATAGGGTTTTACTGCCTTTTCTATGTTGCGTTGTCCCACGTTGCGTCGTCCCACGTTGCCTACTCTATCCTGCTTATCGTGTACACCGGTGGATCAGAAGAGTAGGTCTTCACAATCTTGTCCTTATAAAGTTTTGCACCATTAGAGGATGAATAAGGTTTTTAGAAATCACTTTGCGTGACTGCTCGCTAGTCATGACTCATTTTTCTCTTCGGTTGACTGTGGCACGTCGTTGTCATCATCCTATATCGCATGCCATTTGTGTGATACTAGCTGCTGCTATTAACACTCTATAATAATACAGTCGGTACGTATACATCATGTATTTCATATTTAATCTATATAATATGGTTTTATTACTATAATTTATCTATATAATCTATTTATATTTTTAACGATAAGTACAGTAAGATAATTATCAGGTTTATGTTTTCGATTGTGTGCTGGATCTTGATCATGGCGGTAGGAGGGTTTTTCGTCAAACTCCTATAATTCTATTACCAAATTTTGGTTAAATTTATCATTAAAAATTTGAATCGAATTTCACTCGTAACCTGCATCAAAACCTAAAAATTTTAAGGTTTTCGATCAGTTTTGGTAAAAACGTGAATCCTGATGATTATTCGTATTGGATGGAGGAGGTGGCTCTGCTTTGCATGCATAGATGTGAGTTTTTTCGCTGAAAACTACTGGTACTATACAACTCACCGACCGTGGAATTTGGATAGGCATGCACACAACATACTGACATCCGTACTACCGCGAGCGAGAGAGCTCGACAGCTCGTTGCACTGGCTCTGGCTGCGACTGCATGTCGGCATACAAATCTCAAATCCGCAACAGCACGCTGACCGTGACCGCGTGGAACGGGGATGTTAACCGGAAGCGGCCACGCGGCCGGTGAATCGCCCGGGAGGAACTCAACACGAGCCGCGCTAGCGCGGGCCGTAACGCGCGCGAGAGGCGTGGATGGTGGCATGCCGGCCGCGGCGGCGTGCGGGGCAGGCGATCGAGAGAGCAGACCGTGCCTTGTAAGCATCGCAGAAATGGAGCCAACACGCCGGTGCATCCACGTCGACTAGCTAAATTTGGCCCGGTGTCCTCTCCAGTTTCCTGACGACGGCGGCGTCCTGGAAGTGGTAGTAAAATTTACGGCGGATGCAGCTCCTCTCCGCTTCGATCCGTGGATTATTTACCGGAATTCTCCTCTGGATTATTTACGGGCCCGTCGGAATTGCACCAACGTCTCCGCCTCCGGCGAATCTGCAGCCTTCCGACGGCAGCCCGGCATATCGGAGCAGAATTTTACAGATTTTGAGGATTCAGATAGAGATATTGTGGCGTTTTGAAACAAAATAACTGTCGTATATGTAATGCACGTTGGCCTCAAGATTCAAACTATAATCAATTCTAATGGGATTTGAGTGAGGAGAAAAGAGAAGAAGAACAAACACAAAATAATGTGTGATATTATGGTATAATTAATTAAGTATTAATTATTTTATTAATATAATTTTTTAAAACAACTTTGCTATGATCTTTTTTAAAAAATTACTTTGTTACACGTAGTTTAAACGAATGCACCATTTACGAGTCTGACTTCCGTCGATATGCGACATCGAAACAAACGCAACTGATCAATGCGTATTACATTACTATATCGCCAAAAACAAAATCAATGAAATGGATTGATGAACCTTTGCAGCTTGTTTATCCTGTTTGGTCATGTGGGCACGCCATGGAGGCGGCTAGAAGATAACCACGAGTCTCCTATTTTCACCTTCCAGCCTTTTGTCGCATGGCCGTATTTGCCATACGTGATGAATGCTCCTCCTTCAGTTAGACCGAGAAAACTAAATATTCCACAGCATTGATCGCTTGTGTGAGTGTGCCTTGCACGAGCTGAGCTCGCACGCATCGCGGATGATCCAGTCAAAATTATGATCACTCGCGCATATGCATGCATGGCAGCATGGATGCGCCTAGCTCGCAAGCAACAGCGCCGTGCAGTAGCCTTGCACCGTGCAACACTAGCTGGAATCGTGTTCGGAACGATCACTCTGAAGTTTGATCCACTCTCCCGAAAATATCTTGATCATTTTTGTCAACGAGTTAGGCCCGTTCTTTTTTTTAATTAGTATGCAAAATTTATCTCGATTTATATTAGCACGTTTTTAAACTATGTTTGTAAAAAAATTTATACATAAGTTGCTTTAAAATATTAAATAAATATATTTTTAAAGTTTATAATAATTAAAACTTAATTAGTCATACGCTAATATTTTTTGTTTTGTGTGCATACTTAATTTTTTTTTCTTATAGTAGAAACGAACGGCTTGCTCCAAATATTGAGTACACGGCGGTGTAACGTACGTAACACAAAATTACAATCCCAAGCAAGCGCAGCACCCATATTGCAGGGTCAAACCAAATGAAGTCCAAGTCTCCATTAGAATCCGGGCCAATCTTAAGTAACCCGGTGTCTTTCGGTAGAAATTTTACAATTATATGGATTTATTGTTATCGTAACCGGGTGTCTTTCGGTAGAAATTCTGCACTTAAATGGATTTTATTGTTACCTTGTTCTTTTTAGCATGTGTGAAGGGGAAAATAGTTGCAGATAAGTAGGTGTGGTATGTACGTGTCCATATAACCGGATGTAAAATTTGAATCAAGCACGCTCCTGTAGCAGAGACGCCACCTGCGGCACGGCGTGACCGTTTCCTCGCCTACTCCCACGCGCGCGCGCCACAATTTCCCCCGTATTTTTGGGTGTTTTCCAGCACCAGCACCACCAGTCCACCACCGCGAGACGAGAGGAGAGGCCGAGGCGACGACGCGAGCAGCGAGCAGCGAGCTTTCCCGCCCGCGCGCACAACCGCGACGTTTCCCGACCCCTCCCTCCACCCCACGCACCAACACTAACACAGCACTCCTCTTCTCACTTGGCCCGCTCTCTTATAATCACCAGACCGTGAGGCCACCAAACCGAGCCATCCCAGCCAATCCGCGAAGCCACCAAACAGAGCCAAACTTTGATCCATCGGCCGCCGGCCGGCCAGTCACCCGGTTGAGGCCTGCAAGGCTCGTGCTTTCGGCGAGAGGATTAATTAGCCGCCAAGCGAGCTCGCTCCAGCATCTCCGGCCTCCAGAGATCCAGCTTATAACTACCTAAAGCGTTGTCAAGATCAAGTCGCTTCGGTGGTTGGCTTAACTGCTGCTGGCCTAGGACTAGGAGATCGAGGGAGCGAACATGGCTGCCGCTACTTCGACCATGTCCCTGCTTCCTCCCATCGCCCAGCTCAAGCAGCAGCAGCGGTGGCACGCCGCCGATTCTGTCATCGTCCTCGGCGGCCGGCGCAACCACTCACGGCAGCGCCGTCGATACGTCGTGCCGGTACGTAAACCATCCGTTCCTAGCAACCCACCACCGATCGATCGATCTCTGGTTGATGATTGGAATGAAATGAATGCGTACGTATATGCAGAGCGCGAGGCTGTTCGGGCCGGCGATCTTCGAGGCGTCGAAGCTGAAGGTGCTGTTCCTGGGGGTGGACGAGGAGAAGCACCCGGGGAAGCTGCCGCGGACGTACACGCTTACGCACAGCGACGTGACGGCGAGACTGACGCTGGCGGTGTCGCACACCATCAACCGGGCGCAGCTGCAGGGGTGGTACAACAAGCTGCAGCGGGACGAGGTGGTGGCGGAGTGGAAGAAGGTGCAAGGCCACATGTCGCTGCACGTCCACTGCCACATCTCCGGCGGCCACGTCCTCCTCGACATCATCGCCGGCCTCCGTTACTACATCTTCCGCAAGGAGCTCCCCGTGGTACGCCACCCCTCAACGTGTCCCCCTTCCTCATCGCTCACTTCGCTCTTCTTTCAGCCTTGGACCTCCCGCTTTTTTCCTTTGCTCTTTTCATTTTCGTCAAGACTCTGTCCCAGAAATTGAGGTCATCCAATAATTCTTGTCTGCTAAAGCACGCAAATCCCTCGAATTTCTAGAGCTGATTTTAGCCGCCGTTAGTTACACCAAGAACTGAACTACATGTTTTTATTCATACGAGAAATTAATTAACTGTTCCAAATTGCCGACTTGCGCACGTGCCAAACAGGACTCATAAGTTCCGATGTCAGAATCAAAATTGAATTTTTGAACAGCTTCCTGAAATTGATTCAAGCCTAATCACTTGCTTATAATGTGTGCTCCGTTCTTGTGATTGACCGTTGACTCGGCATCCGTCCGGCCAGGTTCTGAAGGCGTTCGTCCACGGCGACGGCAACCTGTTCAGCCGGCACCCGGAGCTGGAGGAGGCCACGGTGTGGGTCTACTTCCACTCCAACCTCCCCCGCTTCAACCGCGTCGAGTGCTGGGGCCCGCTCCGCTACGCCGAAGCTCCGGCCGAGGAAGACGCCGCCGCCGCCGCCGCGGCCGAGGAGGCGGGGCAGATGCCCGCGTGCGAGTGGCCGCGGCGGTGCCCCGGGCAGTGCGACTGCTGCTTCCCGCCATACAGCCTCATCCCTTGGCCGCACCAGCACGACGTGGCCGCCGCCGCCGACGGCCAGCCGCAGCAGTGACGACGGCGGCGACGCCCCGCCGCTAGCTACACTACACGGTTCGTAGATTAGCGAGTTCGTTTGGTTGCCAAGGTACACGCTACACGCGACGCATGCAGTGGCGCCAAAGACGCTGCGTTCTTTGCGTTAAATTCTTGAATTATTCGTAGTAGCTCTTAGCTCAGCTCTGCAACTAGCACATGCTTGATTAGCTTAGGCATGAGTGTGATGAGCTTGTAAATAGACGAATACGAGTAGATGGCAAGCAAACATGGCTGAAAATCATGGCTTATTGGCGCCATCATTTGGGGGAAAATGGAAACTATCGAGGATGCAGTAGATGTTACTGCAAAATGGCAATTAGATGAAGGAAGACACAAAGACAGACGTTTCATTTGTACATTCTACAGTCTATGTCGATCAGGACAGGACTGGATTTGTATAGCGAATTAGTAACTAATAAGTGTGGATTAATGAAGCGCGATTGATTAATTATGCGATCACACTCAGTTTGGCAAGTCATGTGATTCTTTTCCTGAAAACCAAACGAACCATGATGTTCATGTCGCGATCAGAAAATGTCAAGATGGCTCTCAGTCCGACCAGACTCTGGAGACGTATGGAAGATGAACTGGAGAAGTCGTTGCAGGTTAGGTAATCTGGTACGGATAAATACATGGCCGTGTCTCCGTGTGAGCGTGTGTGCTCTGAAGAAATGCGTTAACGGTAGCTTTCAGGCTTGCGTGCCGGCTTAATTTTGGTGAAGCTGGCTGGCGCTGGAACTTTGTCTCCAGCTAATCGATCGATTGCCGCATGAGTTGATGGATGGTATGACTGGATTGGTCAGGGTGAGATATAATTTTCAGTTTTAATTACGTCATTGCTGGAATCTGCAACTTTGTCTGCAACCGTGATGTGGTGTTTTTTTTCCTATGGTGTGCTTGATGATGCGTGTAATTCTTGTTTTTTTCTACTGCTAAAACGACTCTTATGCTCTCTGTCGCCCCCCCTCCCCCCCCTTTTCTCGGAAAGTACCCTATGCTATCTCTCTATGACTATAGTTCAAATTTAACTGGCTTAATATACACCAACATATTGACTGGCCGAGATGGATCTGCTTGGTACTCCTTTAGATTTAAAGAGTTTTTTGAATTCAAAGTTTGTTTTTTTTGGTAATTTTGGGTAGATTTTTTACTTGCCTTAGAAATCTTGATAAGAGAGCCCGGCAATAAAAGTAATAGAGAAAAAACAACCCTCTAAAACTAATCTTAAAACCAATACAAAATCAGCTTTGGATTATAACACCACTCATGCACTGCACTATGGAGTCCCTTTCGTATACATCAACTCATCACGTCCAATCCATAACTCCATCCATTTTTAAATATATAATATTATTGGTTTTAGACATTACCCATCCATCTTATTCAAAATTTTATTGCAAATATAAAAAATACAAGTAACTGTTTAATGGTAAAACACATCAAATACAACATAAATAATATTTATATATAGTATTTTCATTAAGACAAATGGTCAAATATTATATTCAAAAGTCAAAAAGGCGTTATATATGTCAAAATGGAGGTAGTGTTATTAAAGTCTTAAATTCTATGTTAACCAAAGATTTTATTATTTGATCAACAAAAGAAGTTAATTAAAGTATGAACTATGCAGATGTTTGATCCAAACGAAGGATGTGATCATCACGTCCGAGATGGGCCTCAGTTACGGCCCAATAACGCTTATAATACAAGAAGGAAAAGTTCACATTAGGTCCATCATTTAAGGATTAAGTTTAAATAGCATCCCTCAAACCGGATACCCTCATTTTTCTAACCCAGTGCAAATGAGATCTCAAGACGATTTAAATGTTTCTTTTGACTGACGTCTACATGACATAACAATAAAAAAATAAAAATAATAAGACCTACATGTCAAAGAAAAAAAATAGTGAAACCCACATGAGGCCTATATGTTAGACCACGTGGGGAAGGAGCAAGTGGAGCCAGCCTCTCTCAATCATTCCTCTTCGGTGGTGGCGATAGCAATGGTGAGGATGGACAAGAAGCAAAGTGACACTAGGACCGCGATAGCGCCATTGACTAGGTCGACTTGGGAGAGGGCAAGCGGAGGTCTTAGCACCCTCCTTGCAAGCTCAAGATCGAGATCCACCATTTGTCGTCGTGGTAGAGGTGATGAGGCTCTAGAAACTGAGTAGCCTTGCCACCCCCTCTCCTGGCTCCTCCTCCACACTCCCAAAGCAGCTAGACAATGGCGATGAGGTTGGATTAAAGCTTCGCAACTGCTAAAGACCCAAACGCCCTTATCTTCTTCACTGACAAACTTAAAGAGGAAAGCGATAGCGATGTAGATGAAGACCCTGCCCATTTTGTCCTCGACCTCCCTCGGCACCTCCTCCTACTGTTTCCACTGCCTTCTTCTTGCTTAACTTCTTCCCCGCACCTCCTCTACCTCAACCTTTTTAGTGCCACCTCCCTCCACTCCACTGCCATCTCCATAGCCTTCTCCTGCGCTTGACTCTAGCTCATGGACCCCATTGCCCTTAGCCTGGCCTTTTCCACCAACGTTGGTGGAGACAAAGGGGAAGGAGGCCGGCTGCTAACGCATATGGGAAGGAAGAGACAGAGAGTAGAGAAAGTAAAGTGGAGGAAGCAGGACCCACTAACATATGACTATCACTATTTTTATCTTTTTATTTGACTGACATATAGATTCCATATATATTATTTTATTTTTATTTTTTTAATTTTGTTTTCATTACCACATCAATGTCACGTGGGATGAGATCCAAATCAAATCAGTCTCGTAGGCACCACGTCAACCAAAACCGACCTCAATGCTAGCTTGAGACCTTGCTTGCATATCTTTTGGAGATGAGAAATACATTATATCCGGTTTTTATGGTTGAGAGAATACCTTTTTCCGATCTGAGAAAGCTGATCTAAAATACCACCCCATACACATAGATGGGCCTAAATTTGGCCTATCAAAACGAGGCCGTTGACAAGGCAGAAACCTAGATGGTTTTCAAATAGGCCCAAATAGCCCAGAAACCGGCTGCCTTGAATCATCTTCGGGTGCTTTCCCTTCCCTTGCAGGCTTCTCCTCACCTCACCACGTCACCCCCCCACCCCACTCTCGGAGGCGAGAGGAAAAGGCAGGGAAGCGCGCCGCGCGCAACGTGCCCTCTCCGGCGAGGCCGCCTCGCCACCGCGGCCGGATCCGGACCCGCCGGTGGAGGTGACCCGGATCCTCCCCTCGCTGGAGATGCCGTCCGCGAAGCGGCTCCCGTACTCCACGGCCGGCGGCGGCGGCGGCGGAGGAGGAGGAGGGAGGCGCGGCGCCTCCGGCTCCGGCGTGGTGGCGCCGCTGGTGGTACTTGTGTTCCTCTTCTTGCTCGCGCCGTCGATCTTCTTCGTCGCGCGCAATGGCGGCCACGTCCACGTCGCCTCAGGTTCCGGTTTGCATCCCCTCTTACCCCTGATGCGCGGCGCCGTCGGTTGTTAATCGCATCCTTCGTCGCGACTGTAGGCGTCTAGATTGGGAATTTTTGTGGGGTGGGGAGTGACGTGGGGTTAGATTTGTTCAGGTTGTGAAGTAGATTTTAGTGGTTTAGGTACTGTTGTTAAATGAAATTGACGAGTTGTATTTACTGGCTAGGGTATGATTTTGGATGGAAACTATGTACGTTGATAATTGGATCATGATGCTCTGTTTTGATAAAAAAATTTTTAATTGATTGCAATTTGAAGAAATCATGAGTCTACACCAGACAATTGAAGTTGTGATTTAAGTGATGTTGGAAACCATTTTCTTCTCTCTCTTGTAGTGTCAATTCTGCCATGGCTAGGTTAGATTTGTGACATTGTGTGACAAGTGAATTGTGGATGTGATTGTAGTGCCAAAAGTTCATAACAAAAAAACTACATGTATTAAGAACAGTAGGAACATTGTCATCGTTTTACAGTATTTGAATACTGTTATACTGATTTGAAATAGTTAAGTGATGTTGTATTTTGTTTACCTGCAGATCCCAAGGATAGGGAAGGTAATCAGGTATTTTTCTATTTTGGGAGGTAGTCAATTGCTTTACTAGCCTAAATTTTGAGGATCCATCTCACTTTAAAGCTTGCTTTCAGGAAACAGATTGGCAAAAACAGCTTGCAACGAACAACCTGAAATCTATTTTGTCCAAGGAGGTCAGAATTGTCTTGTGACTTAGTAATATAATTTCTTATCTTTATTTTTTTTTGGTTTCATGGAAATGTACAAGGGTACAGAACAACATGCTCATCTTTTCTATGCTACTAATTTCGCAATGTCATGCTTTCTGATTTGTCCTTGCAACTGATTTCTTTTTCTCTGTTGTATCATGTCATTCTCTTTTGTGCCAAGTAGATTTGCATGCTCTATCCTCTATCTGCTCTGTAATTCTGTGGTGGGCATTTTGATTTTTCAATTACTATATACTGTTATTTGCATAGGAAATTGTCTTCTTGTTCATAAGCATCCTCATTTTTTCTGTGCTTTTAGTCTTATACATATCTTTTGGTCTCCAGATGACCGATGCTTTAACTGCTAGTCAACAAGAAGCAGGCGTTTTGAGTGTTGATTTTTTCAGAAAACGTGCATCTCCCTCTTGGAAAACTGATGATCTAGTAAATGACTTGAGCAATGCTAGTTTGGATGTTGATGACAAGGTTAAATCTGGAAACAATTCTGCAGAACATGATTTATCACTGACAGATAAAACACCCAAGGATGGTACTGGTATAAAAAATAATCATGATTTTTTTTCTAAAGCACATTTTACGTAATCTGATTAGGTATTCAAGAAAATAAACTTCTTGTCTGTGCAGTTGAACATCAAGTCAATGCAGCTGCAAAAAATGCTCGAAGGGTAAGCATGCTGGTCTTGTATGTACATTGATAGATTGTTGTTTGTTTCTATCGATATGCATTTCTTGTGACCCTCATACTTTCCTTGGTACTGTTTGGTCACTAAAGAAACTAAGGGAGAAAAGGCGTGAAAAGAGGGCAATGGATTTCGTAAGGAAAGATGATGAAGCACGTGTTAAGCTGGAGAATGCTGCTATTGAACGATCAAAGGTTGTAGATTCTGCTGTCCTTGGGAAATACAGCATTTGGAGAAAAGAGAATGAGAATGATAACTCAGATTCAACAGTTAGGTTGATGAGAGACCAGATTATTATGGCACGTGTGTATTCTGTGCTTGCTAAATCAAAGAACAAGAATGGTCTTTATCAAGAACTGCAGACCAGGATCAAGGAAAGCCAGTGGGCTGTTGGAGAGGCTACTGCTGATTCTGACCTTCATCATAGGTTTGTGTCCATTTTCACTTCATATCTGATATCATATCTTGTTCTCCATTGTCACAAATAATCTACTTTGCAGTGCACCTGAGAAAATCAGAGTAATGGGTCAACTTCTATCAAAGGCTAGAGAAGATGTGTATGATTGCAAGGTGGTAACTCAGAGACTTAGAGCTATGCTTCAGTCAGCAGATGAACAAGTCAGGAGCTTGAAGAGGCAGAGTACATTTCTTAGCCAGTTGGCTGCAAAGACAATTCCAAACAGCATTCACTGTTTGTCAATGCGCTTAACAATAGATTACTATCTCCTCCCATTGGAAAAAACAAAGTTCCCGAGGAGTGAGAACTTGGAAAATCCAGAGCTTTACCACTATGCGCTTTTCTCAGACAATGTCTTGGCAGCATCTGTTGTTGTGAACTCAACCATCACGAATGCTAAGGTAGTTTCTACGTCTACCTTTTTAATCAAATGCAACGTGTGATAATTGTTCTAACAGCTATGTATGGCATAATCTTTTCAGGAGCCTGAAAAGCATGTTTTCCATCTTGTGACTGATAAGTTGAACTTTGGAGCCATGAACATGTGGTTTTTACTGAACCCACCTGGGAAAGCCACCATCCATGTTGAGAACGTAGATGAATTTAAGTGGTTGAACTCATCATACTGTCCTGTTTTACGGCAACTTGAGTCTGCAGCCATGAAAGAGTATTATTTCAAGGCTGACCGCCCCACCACTCTCTCAGTGGGTTCTTCAAACCTAAAGTATCGTAACCCCAAGTACCTCTCCATGCTGAACCACTTGAGATTTTATCTCCCACAGGTCTATCCAAAGTTAGATAAGATACTTTTCCTTGATGATGACATAGTCGTGCAGAAAGATTTGACAGGATTATGGGATGTTGATCTTAATGGTAAGGTCAACGGTGCAGTGGAGACCTGTGGGGAGAGTTTCCACCGTTTTGACAAGTATCTAAACTTTTCAAATCCACATATCGCTCAGAACTTTGATCCAAATGCATGTGGCTGGGCTTATGGAATGAACATCTTTGATCTGAAGGAGTGGAAGAAGAAAGATATCACTGGGATCTACCACAGGTGGCAAAACATGGTTAGATTACTATTCCCATTAATCCATTATTGGATTGTGTTGATTTAGAGAAGCAACTGTTATGCAAAATGATTTAGTCTAACATTATTCTTGCTTTTTTTTTGTTCCAACAGAATGAAGACCGGGTTCTTTGGAAGCTTGGGACACTTCCACCTGGCCTCTTGACCTTCTACAAGTTGACGCATCCCCTTGACAAGTCGTGGCATGTCCTCGGATTGGGATACAACCCAAGCATTGACCGCTCAGAGATGGATAATGCTGCTGTTGTTCATTACAATGGTAACATGAAGCCATGGCTGGAGTTAGCAATGGCCAAGTACCGATCATATTGGACAAGGTATATTAAGTATGATCACCCTTACATCCGTGGATGCAACTTGGCTGAGTAGATATGATGTAAAGCTGACGGAGCTATTGCTGTGCTTCGATCAAGTATAGTAGCTATAGCTGGAGCTATTGATTTCCTTCCCCCTGTCTTAAAAAAGAATGATGGATGTTCTCACGAACGTGTGTTATACAGGCTTACAGTAGTTCTTTTGTTCAATTGATGATGTGCAGTTTTGTTTCACCATCGACATTGTCAGGAGAAACCTGTTGAATGTGTTTTAGGGTGGGTGTTGACATCGAAATTGTCAGGAGTAACGAGCTTTATTGGCAAATGGCAACTGGCATTACATTGTGAATAAATGAAAATCAGAAGCATCACAGGATATTAATGGCAACTAGAGGATTTCGAGCGTAATTTTACACGTGCTAGTTAATTGAATTTGTTATATAACTCCTATTTTTCATATATAAAATTATATTTTATATACAATAGATATTATAAGTAGTTTGGATTTAGTAACTTTTTTTTATAATTGTAATTTGTATATAACTGTTGTTATCAATCTATACCGTTATAATTTGATTATATTATTATCTAACGAATTAGATTTTATTTTATTCTTAGTAATTTCTATGTCTTCAAAATTAATGTGGTGACTTCATTTTGAGTTATGTTTATAATATAACTAACACGGTGGTTTGTATAATTGTATGGTTAGCATCAATACAAAATTATATCATAATACAAAACTATCCAAACTTTTCTATATGCCATTTTTTATATTAAATAGTTGAATAATCGAATCGTTGGCCATGTCAAAGCATATATATATATATATATATGGGGGGATAAAAAGAGCTTCTAAATAAATCAATGATACGCTATTACCAAGAAAAAATAATAAATAAAGTAAGTAGATACCACAATTTTTCTACTTGGACTTCAAATTGATGGAGCTTTTGAAAGAAAAGACTTTCTATGTACTCTGTTAAAATGTAAGAAATTTATAAAAAAAACAGTACTCTATAGTTTTGAAGTACCAATAACTGCTACTCTCGGCTTGTCTTTTCATGCTAACCATCACTTTTCTATTATTTTACCGCTTCTCCTCTCATCAATCTGTCACTGCACATTAAAATCCAATCATATAGTCATCACGGTTTATTTTTATAGTTTTCTTATTTTTTTATTAATGTGGAAAATTTTAATCTATGACTTCTTTTTAAATATCTATAAATAATATAATAGATAGATAGATATGAGTTGATTAACTAACATCAAGCAGTCGCCAACGTCTTAAGATGGCATGATATCTGACGACGTTAATCATGGACGTATGGATATACTAATCCAACACAATCAATCTACTGTACGGTGGTCGTATTTGCGCATCAAGCAAGTAAAATGCAGTATCTGAAATGAACTATTGTTAACACGTTGCCGCTCCACTCCAGAGCTCAAGTGACACTACGGAGATCGGAGAGATGGTCTCGTCAACAAGGAAGTAGTGGTGTCATGGTGGCACCGTCGGCGAAGTGGGGACGAGGCGCGAAGCGCGGCCGTTGTCGAGAAGGAAGTAGAGGCGGCGACGGCGACGTCGGGTCTCCGTCTCCTCTCCCTCCCTACCGCCACGGGAGCGAGACGAGCCTTCGATTAGAAGCTTCTCCCCCGCGCGGTCAATCCTTGCCACGCCCTTCTTCATCCAGTGCCTCCCCCTGCGGCAGCGGTTGGCCCCAGCACGCGGCGTGCGAGCCGCTGCCCCTGGCGCTCCAGCAGACGGCGGATCTGCACCGGAAGCTCGCATCCATATTCAATCAAGAGGCCCCGGTGGTCGTCGAGCGGCCGAGCGGCGGACACTCCCGTTGATCGCTGTCCAGATCGAAACGCGTGAGCCTGGCCATCGCTGCCACTTTGCATGCGTGAGGCAATACACCTCGCCGTCGCCGCTAGATGGCGTCCGCCATGCCGCCTGCAGGTATGGGCTTCCAGTACTTCTCACACCGTGTGCGCGTACATGCACCACCATCGCGGAAGTGCCTCGCCATGAAGATTTTCTCGAAGGAAATCGGTGATGGAACCCCAAACAACAGGAGATCACCGGATCATCTGATCACGAGATGGTAAGCACACTGGCCATAATTTGATTCCTCATGTTTGATCGATGATGATTCCTTAAACCTAGCTTTGATCTCCACCTGACGGTTAGTACTATCTCCCTGATTAGTTCTTCACAAGCCAGGAGGACTTCACTCAAGGATAAGGAGGTAATTATGCACATTTTCTCTCCTTTTCTTGTGTTGTTTTGTCTTCCTGATTAGTTCTTCACAATCCAGTACTTCGCTTTAGGAGAAGGGGTCCTTTATGGACATTTTGTCTGCAGCATGCAGTCCTACGTTAGATTATGACGGGCAAGCTGACTGCACAAGTGCATATATATGCAGGTTGCACCATAACAAAACCTGAACCTCTGTTGCTTTCTCTGCTGGTGAGGAGAACAACATCGTCAACTTGAAGCAATTTGTTGCTCGTCTGTAATTATCACAAGCTTTCCATGAGGTTAATTGACCAATGGATGTCACATATTTGGCTATTAACAAATGGAAGCGGCACATGTCACAAGCTGATTAGGTATATGTTCTTCCCTTTGTTTACTGGGTGAGCCTGCATGCGCTTGATAATTTCACTCGATGAGTTGATGATCTCAGAAAAAGAATAAATGGCCGACTTGCTCAAGATTGTTTATCAGATAATTGAATTAAGCCATTTGATACAACAACAGAATGTACGAATGCAGTTTGAATTGATCCTCTCATACTGCAGGGCTGCTGCCCTGTTCCAAAAAAAAAAAAAAAAACAGAGAGCCAAGTCTATCTCTGATCTGGTAGCTAGGGTTGTGCCATGTAAGTCTAGTATGTTGATGAGCAAGAATGCGATTACCTGACCTTATGTTGTAAAAGCTGGAGTCCTCATAAACAGCTACCTTCTGAGGAAAATTATGTAATTTTCTAAATATTCTCTATGAACATATAAGAAATATCGTTTGGAACTTGTAGGGTGCCTCTGGAAATACCTTTCGTAGTTTTGTGACAGGTCTGGTTCTGTGTTGGACTAGTGGCTAGCACTGTGATTTTTCTCTTGGTCAGGTAAAAGTTTAAAGCTAGTATACCCCAGTATGCAGAAATTATCTTAATACTTTTCTATTGAAGAGGGAGGCATCTCTTTGCCTTATAGAGATGAACATTGAAGAAAATCAAACAAAATCCTGAATCTGTCTTCCTATTGGAATGCTGAATTGGTCCCTGACTTATCTATCATTCGTTTTGAGAACACAAATAAGAATTTGCTATCCGCAGTTATCTTGTCTATTTCAAAATCTCTCTGAATCCACAGACCACCTTCTGTTTATTAGTTCTTCATAGATACAGTACATTCAACCTACCCTTATATATCTTTTTTCAAGTCAGAGACTGACCATATACGTATCCTTTGAAATCTTCAGTCTTCAATCTGTGTATAGAATATACAATTGTATGCAATTAAATTCAATTCCATACACAGTTGCCATTAGTTATATATTTAGTTTGTCCCTTAATAAAAAGGCACTTCTAGAGACCACACCACATTGGCAGCAGGGCAGGAGTGAAATCTCCAAAGTGAGCCAAGCAGGAGGAGGACAATTTTGTACGCGAGCGAAGCAGACAAGAACCTCAAGAAGCAACCAAAGGTAGCATCTCTTCTCAAGCTTCCTTCACCTTGGTTTCTCTTCTCAACTAGTCACCTGCATCCAAATGCACATCCAGATCGAACCGATCCTCCTTCGTTCTTATTGCAGGGTACTCTTCATCCACATCCGGCCGCCCGGCGCGCAGGATCCATCCATTGTTGTGAAGAAATGATCAACCAGTGCTTCTGCTGCGTCGCCGGCGACTCTGACCCTGAGCCGGCCGCCACCAGTAGTCGTCGGAGGTACGTACTACTGTAGTAGAATGCATGCAGAAGCCATCATAATTAGTTCTTGATAGCATCGATCGGTTGAGTTGATCATTTGGTGTGATGTGTTGTTTGGGATGGTAGGACAAATCCGGCGAGGGCGTCCAAGAGCCGGCCGAGCGTGGACTACCCATGGGAGACGTACACGCTCAAGGAGCTCCTGCAAGCGACCGGCAACTTCAGCGAGAGCAACAAGCTCGGCGAGGGCGGCTTCGGCACCGTCTACTGGGGACGCACATCCAAAGGCGTCGAGGTGGGTTTTCTGATTCGTTTCGTCGTCGCCGCCGGCGGCACGCGGTGGCACGATGTGTGATCATCCATGGGATTAAATGATTCTCTGATCAGATCGCGGTGAAGCGGCTGAAGGCGATGACGGCTAAGGTGGAGATGGAGTTCACCGTGAAGGTGGAGATCCTCGGCCTTGTCCGCCACAGGAACTTGTTCAACCTCCGCGGCTTCTACGACGGCGGCGACGAGCGCCTCATCGTCTACGACTACATGCCGCCTCCACCCTCACCGCGGCAACCCCTCCTCCGAGCAGCATGTTCCCCTCGACTGGCCCCGCCGCGTCGCCATCGCCGTCGTGAGTCCGAAACAATCCATTCTTCCACGACCTTTCCCTTTCATGGCCGGCTCCATGAGCATCACCGAGATTAGCCTATCCATGCAGGTACTTGCACCACAAGGCGAGCCTGCACATCATCCACCGGGACATCAAGGCGAGTAATGTGCTTCTCGACACGGAGTTCGTGCCCAAGGTGTCCGACTTCGGGTTCGCCAAGCTGATCCCGGACGGCGTGTCGCACCTGACGACGTGGGGGAAGGGGACGCTCGGCTACCTGGCGCCGGAGTACGCCATGTGGGGGAAGGTCTCCGAGAGCTGCGACGTCTACAGCTTCGGCGTCCTCCTGCTGGAGCTCGTCAGCGAGCGCCTCCCGCTCTAGAAGCTTCCCGGCGGCGTCAAGCGCGAGATCGTGCAGTGGGCTGCGCCGCTGGTGGAGCGCCGCAAGTGGGAGCACCTCGCCGACCCGAGGCTCACCGGGCGCTTCGACGCCGTGCAGCTCCGTGCCATGGTCAAGACGGCCATGCTATGCACGCAGAACAACGCCGAGAGCCGCCCGATGATGGCCGAGGTGGTCGAGATGCTCAGGTTCGGCGACGGCGAGCGGCGCACCAAGGAGATCGTCCGGTGGCGATGGTGGCCGGCAGCAGCGATGAGATCACGACGACTGACCAGGACGACGTCACCGCCGGCAGCAGCGAACCGTTGGACAGGCGGAACTGGAAACTAACGAAGCTCAGGTGATCCGCCATCAATCGATGCACGGTTGCGCCTTAGGCGTGCCACCAGCTGATCGCTTGAGCAAACATATTATTGCATGCGATTAAGACATAAAAATTGTTGGCAGCTAGCATTTAGTTTGAGTTGTTAATCACTTATTTATTCGTGTGGCAAGCAGTTGATCAATGGTGGTGTTCGGTGGAAGAAATCAAGAGAAATTTTAAAGCTCTAGGCCGGCAAAGTTTGTTTGATTGCAAGGGGTTGAGATGTTCTTCATGACTTCATGCTTGAGGTGTTCTTTATGCTTTTGCATTGTTCGACAGAAGCCTCGGCTAGCGCATGCGACTCGGTTGTTGTCTATTACTCCCTCTATTCCGAATATTTGCTGGTTTTAACGGGAATGCTATAGACAGACAGGGATCCCGGCCCTACGTCCCCACAAGGTATGTGCTCCCGACCTAACTGCCGCGTCCTCGCGCGTCGCAAGAGAGTCAGACGGCCCCAATCTACTCGATTTGATCCCGATTCAATCCATCCAAGGAAATAGCGGCCGTCGTTCACCCCGATCAGCATCATCTTCCTGAGTTTCTCGACATGCTATGAGCTACCGATGTGCTCATCTTCCTGAATCCTGAGCATCTTGCTACTGGTGGTGGTGGTGGTTTCTGGAGATGATGTTGTTGCGGTGTTGCAGTGAGCAGCATTAGGGGCGGAGCTGAATTTCGGCATGCATGGTGGCTTCCAGATCTAGAAGGGAGAGAGATAGGAGGTGCGTATGGATGGATGCTCACTGACGGAGAGGATGAGGCGGAAGCAGCAGGACGGCGGTGGCACTGCTCACGGGGATGGAGATTGGTGCTGCTCAGCGGCGGCGGCGGCGTGAGGAGACGAGAGCTAGGCCGAGGGGGTCAAACCATCTGGAGAGATAGGATGCTGCCAGGGTCGGCGGCGCCGTCCGCTGGGAGCGACGTGCTCGTGCCTACGCCAACGGGGGAACAGTACTCTGCTGCATCTGCTGCGTCGCCATGCAGCCTAACCTGGCCAACCCGCGCGCGTTGACATCACCTAGGGAATCCCACGCTACGCTGCCGTTGTCCCGAGCTTATCCTCTCCAACGCTGTCAGTCACTAGAGAAGGGAGAAGAGGAGGAGGCTTACCGGAGAAAGGTTCCGCGCCGCCATGGAGCGTCGATCACCGGACATCAATCGCCGAAGAAGGGGGAGCGGACAGGGATCTAGGAGAGGGAATATGTATCAGCTTAGTACCAATAAAATAAGGTATTAGTTTGATACCGATATGTATTATTTGTACCTGATGAATATCTGTTGGTATCGACGAAGTATGTACGTATGGGATACTAAATTTAATATCGATAGATATCAGACTCTAATAACTGTTTGGTATTATAACGCATGGATGGGTTTTAGTGGTATAGCAGCCTTCTGTTTTAATTAGGGATAGATGAACTTTCACCATTGTTGTTTTTCACCATCATCAAATTTCCCATTTCACATTAGATTCAACTCACTCGCTAGGCGACATTATGGACAACCTAAACATGTAAAACGCAACACTCCTTTTGATATACAAACTTGTTCGTTTTAGTACACAAACTTATTTCATTAAATTTCTCACTTCACATTAGATTCAACTCTCTGACAGGCGACATTATGTACACTGCGTTTTTGTCCTCGCTACGTACAAAAAATACAAAACAAAATTCAAGTTTGGTGCTACAATCCTCCGGCTATCACCGTTTTTGAGCTAGTGCGGCTCGAGTTGGCTAGGCAAGGTGTATTATTCGCGATGTACTGTAGCGCTGCGGCTGCCGGCCGATCGCTGCTGCATGCTGCTTCTACTGCTGCTGCCGGCTCCTTGGGACAAGCCCAAGGGCCAAGGTCACATGAAGCCAGCTAGCTCTCCTTTCATTTCTCTCCTTTTTTTCTTTTCTTTTTCTCTACTCTAATTATTTACGGGCGTAATAGACATCATGCTCAAAATATTCGACGTGCCTATCAAACCCATTTATACATGTGATTTAACTGGCCAGTAACATTATATACGTATGATTTCAACGTATATACAACATGTGTAACGCCGGTTATTTTTTCTATATTATAATTTTAAAATTTTATTTAACAGCATTAAATATCATTTTTACTTTCGAAACCTAAATCCCCGTGGTCAATTTTTTGATTTCACTGTATTGGTAAATAATTTCCTCCCTGTCTGAAAATTTTAAATTTCACTTTTTAGACCTCGACGGTTCGGTTAATATTTTCCTTCCTATTTTAATGTCTTCACATACCATCCGAGCTATCTGCATTGAATTTAATCACGTGTTAATAAAAACGGTAAAAGTTAGGGTTCTTTGCTAGCCTTTCCTCTTTTATCTATTCAAACAACGACAACATGTTTTGCCCCATTGTCTTTTCTGGTTAAATTGCTCTTGTATAGATGTCCTCCATAATTTTATTTTATCTCAAGTCTCAACATAATGTATCGTTGCATACATTCATTTTTTACTTGAGAGCCTACACGCACTTCTTCTTCTCTACTCAAAAACCAAACAAGTAGCAAGCAGTCTTGTATACATGTCTCAACCATCATCAGCCATCATCACTTGTGAATGCATCCACCATTAATTTCATCCACGTGAAGCCCCTATTCAAGCTAAAAGACAGCAAGAAACTAGCCGAACAAGACAAGAATGCTGCATGCAAGCTTCATGCTTTTTTATCTTAGACCACAAGCAAGAGACAAATCAAGTAGAGATTACAGCAAAGTAGTACCAAGTCTCATCGTGACGACCACAGAAGACCAATCAAATACTTTGCAAGTAAAAATGCTTGTTGTTATCCGGTTGTCGCAAAGTGACAAAAATAGTTAAAAATAAAACCCAACTGGTAGATATTGTTTGCTTTATCCTTCTCTAAGCCATTGCTTTACTTCCAGAGCATTTTCTCCACTTCGTTGAACCCGACCAACCGAATGAACAGAGCAACGCCATCGGCATCATTGTTGTTGCCGTCGCTTGCTCTCCGAGTTGCTGCTACCAGTTGTGCCATGGCACCGCCTTCCTCAGGCCTCCAGAGCACCGTCGCTTGCCGTACTCAGTAGCCTTCAGTGTCACCGCTGCCCTTGCCCCTCTCGCCTAGTGCGCTCACACAAGCAAGAAAAACAACAAAGAGCGAGCGAGTAAATAAGAAAGAAGAAAAAAAAAAGAAAATAAAAGCAAGGGGGAGAAAGAGATGAGGCCCACGTGAGCCCATCTCTTTTCAACACCCATAAATTAAGTCTGAAACGCCTCCCTACCATATCATGGGCTGATCAAAACGGGCCTTCAAGCCACAGGACTTAGCCCACTTGGCCCGTTGGCCACACCGGAGTGTAAATTCTATTTTACCTCCTTGTGTCGGAGTTAAATAAATTCATTTTCCTTTAAAAAATCCTTTAAACTTTAAATATTTATATCTTTTTATCTATAACTTTTGACCTCATTCTAGTTCTAAAATTTTTCTAAAATCCTTCTCTATGCAATGGCACTATTATATTTTCTATGTTTCATGTCATGTTTATATTTTTTATGTATAGAGGTCGCACTCGAAGGAGAGTTCGCGTTGAATTTGTCGCACTAGGAACATCAGCACATTAAGATAAGCCATTCTTTGAATATTTTGAACTTATATTTATAAATTATTTTGTTTATGAAATTGTATATTAGGTTATAGTTTAATCATGCTTAGTCTTGGTTTGCATGAAGCCGACAGAAGATCTACCTGTAATCGTACTTATATTACGTAGGATATTAATGGCCTCCATCTTTGCTAACTACACTAAATATTCACCGATATTACCATCCCTTGGATGCGACTACCGAGGTAGTTGTTTAGCTCGCTTACGATTGCGATATCGTGTGGGAAACTTGGGAGTTCTAAACTTTACTTGAAAATCTATGTGATGTTGTTATATTCCTAAAATAAAAATGGTATACTTTTAGTGATATATTTTAGAGGCAATATGGAGATATTGTATATATCACATACTATGTTTATAATATATTGATTTATTTCTTAAAATAGACATTATCATTACTGATCAATGAGTATGTGATTTATTCATAAGACTCCTAGTATCAAATGCTGCTATTTCTAAATGATCCCTGATCATATATCATTTGAGAAATAAATATGATTGTAAGATCAATACATATATTGATTAATAATTATGTCTCATGGATTATAGTATGAAGATATCAAATCAATAATATGGACATATATTGGATAAACCTATTATGAGATACTGCAGAGATTTTATGTATCATTAGTTAATCTCAAGTAATGTTTATATGGAATCTTTAGACTTTGAGATCATCATGATTCCCAATATACATAGTAGCTTATTTTGAGACTATTAAATACTACTATATAACAGGGTAGTCATAAAAATAGTCTTTGGATTGCTATGAAATATATAGTAAGATGTGAGTGATCATGATAGAATTTACCCCTCTTATAAAAGAGAAATCTCTGGGCCACTCAATATAATGAATTATAAAAGTGCATGACTATACCAAAGTGATTAAGAAGTCAATCATAAGTTTATAATCTATCACAGAATTAAAAGAGCGATTGAGCTATTAAGAGAATGACACAGGTCTCATCTTGAGCTCGATTGATATTATAAGACAAAGTGATTCGTATATAAGAACATTAGAGGTTCAGCTGACATGATCTTTACATATACTTTGGGTTAATATAACTTGCTAGAAAACAAATATGACTTGTTAGAAACTGCTATTAATAGGGTGACCAGAAATGCGTTTTCAGGTTGCGACCAAATATACATGAACCTATACTGTCGCACGCTTAACGGGTTAAAATAATTATTCGAATGTGATTCGGATAAGAACTCAACTCGGATAGAGATCCGAGTGGACTCCAATTAGACCACGATCCCCTAGGCCTAAGTGAGGAAGCCTATATATAGAAAGACGAGGAGGTCGAGGCATGACACTTCTGTTCACCTTGAGCAAAACCCTAGCCACCAACTCTCGAGCTAAATCCTAGCTGCTTGCGAGTGCTAGTACACCCACAATCGGTGTTTTAGCCCGAACGTGTGGATACCAGTAGAGGCACTGCTTGTTGCAGCATTGATCGGCATCAGGATCATGGTGATCAACTACTTTGTCTACTATCTTCATGAGCGCGTGGTTGGATCGGTTTCTCTAATCCTACTTCCGTTGCACTGTGTGTCTCGTGGTAATGGTCCATGATCCATCCTTCGCATAATGTCTTGGTGTGCGTGGTAGAAAAATTTTATTTTCTGCTATCGTAGTCCATGCCTACTCCTATAAGGACCTTAGAGCAGGGCAACGACACGTGAGTGATTGACAATGTGTCTTGTAGCTTGGCATTGCATTGTTGTCACAGGGGTGTGCAGACGAGCTCAACAGGTAATTTGATTGGGATGGGTGGTAATTAGTTTACTTTGCGGGAATGTCTACCACCTCAAAGTTCATTTCGCAGGAGTGTCTACCTCCTTGAAGTTGTGAGGCGCTCATCAACATCGTCACCATTCCTAGGTTAGGAGTTCTAACTCGACGGTGCCAAGTAAGCAGCTGCCGAGCCACTGGAGTAACCATCGCGATCGGCCCTACACCCTATGACCTCCGCCATAACATCAATGCTATTCGATGTGAGAAGGAGGAGGACTGATGCCCTCACATTGAGGATGATCAGGAGCACTTCGACATCTACTACGACACTAACAACCATTGTGACTACTGCAGTAACCCACGTGATTGTCACCATGCCAACCACTACGCTGACCCTTAGCGTGCTCGGCCACCTGTCTACCCATGCCATGGAGACATCGAAGGCATCCTCGCCTTCACACGTGATCTACGCCATGTCACCTGGCCCACCAGGTTCAAGCCATGGGGTTGAGAAGTACAGCGGCAAGACCGACCCTGAGTCGTGGCTAACGGTCTACACGCTTGTCATCCAAGTGGCAGACGATGACCACAAAACAATGACTAACTACCTTCCTATTATGCTAATGGACTTGGCCCGAGCGTGGCTCACTAGGCTCCTGCCAAAGTCGATGGGCTCCTAGGGTGAGCTACGAGTGCAGTTGGTGGCCAACTTCCAAGGCACCTTCCCCCGTCCTGGCACCGCATTGGACCTTTACCATATCTACCAAGACAAGGGTGAATCATTCCTAGACTACATCAGACGCTTCTCTAAGAAGCGCAACTCCATCCCCAAAGCCTTTGATGAGGCGATCAAGGCATCATTTTATAGGGACACCCAAGATGAGGACTTCATCAAGAAGTGGGTGAGAAATTTGCCCACCATCGTAAATGCCATGTTTGACATGGCCAACAAGTACACTTCCTCAGCCGATGCCATGGTGGTGCACAACAAATAAGTGCTGAGTAAGCCCAAGAAGGACCAGCTCGAGTTCTCCAAAAGCAAGAGCATCAATCATAAGGGTGAGGACATCGTGGCTGTCACTGAGAGTGGGTTGCCAAGCCTACCCTGAGTTGACGACTACCTCAAGATGATGGAAGCACCTTGCCTATACCACCACAAGGGGTGACATGTCGCCAAAGACTGCGACCTCAAGAGCATCGCAGAAGAGATCACTAGCAAGCCAAGTGGCTTAGGCTCTGGCAAGGCTGTTGAAAAGGAGAAGACAAATGAGAACACGAAGGTAGTCTTCCAAGACCTGTGTGCTGAGCTCAACCACATCTTGGGGGGGAGGGCTAAGGTGTACAAGTCTAGGCGGAAGCAGAAGCTAACTACTCAAGATATCAACAACGTTGTCCCTGCTGCCCCCATTACCTCAGATGGTCTGATGTCCCAATAACCTTTGATTGCTCTGATCACCTAGACCAAGTTGTGCACCCTAGCTAGTACTCACTCGATCAAGACCCAGTCGTCCAGGGCATCAAGTTCAAGAAGGTCTTGATCAATGGAGGCATCACCTTGAACATCCTATTCTCCATGATCATCAACGACATGAAGCTACCCTGCTCATCACTCAAGTCGAGTACTTCACCCTTCCATGGGGTGATCCCAGTGCTCTTGTCGACTCCATTCATCCAAATCACCTTGCCCCTCACTTTCGATACCAAGGAAAATTTTTGGACCGAGAATGTTTGCTTCAAGGCGGCTAACTTTGAGATAGCGTACCATGCCATCGTCGGCCACTCGGCCCTAACCAAGTTTATGGTAGTGCCCCACTACATCTATGCCATCATGAAGATGCTAGCTTTGAAAGGTGTCATCACCCTCTACACCGACATTAAGCAGTCCTTCATTTGTGACCAGAAGAGCTACTAGCTGGCTTAAAGCTAGGAAACCTCCATCTCGAGGCAAGCCATCCATAAGGAATCCGTTGACTACTCGATTGAGGGGGATGTCTAAAAGGAACTTGAGTCGCATAAAGGGGGATGAATGTGCAAACTTCTAAATCTAAAATATACTTATAGCCAAAATTAGTCTTCTCTTTGGAGTCTCTGGTCCTAGAGTCTGAAGTATCAGGACCAGTTTTTTTGACGAATAGCGAAGCTAGTCCAGAGTCTCTGATAGTATGGTCCGAAGATTCTAGACCTCCTTCAAGATGTCTAAGGAACACTTAAAGAAGGCAAACCCAATGGGTTAGGGAGTGAGCAAGATAAAAAAATCACAGTAAATATAAATGGTACAAATAAGCTAAAAGACAAAATGATTTTTTTATCAAAGTTTGGATCAATTGATGCTACATCTTCGTTGAGGTACTTTAAAGAGCCAGATTCTTTATGATCCCTCATCTCATTAGTTCAACCCTAAAAATCAGTTTGGCCTTCAAGCTCTCACAAATAGTGGTACTTAGTCCAAGGCGATCACCAAGGTCTCCATTAGGACATGTGCTCCCACTTACTATAGAGCTTACTCTACCAAATTAATCTATAAGGAAGAATTCAGAAAATCACTAGAATACCTTTTTTCTTGTGGAGGTGAGGAAAACCTTTACAAACTTTACAGGCGATTCACAAGTTGAATCATCTCAGGCAACACCTAGTCATCAAGGAGATAATTTTCCAAGAATAACAAGCTTGAGCTTTTCACCAGCATTTATCCACAAGTGATCACACAAATCACAAGGTTTAACTTCTCAAAGTGTGTGTTTAGCTCAATAATTAAGAGAGTGGAGTGGAGGATCTCTACAAAGTCTTTGGGAGTGAGATTGCAATGAATGAGCATCCAAACCCTCAAAATGGGGGTTACTGGGATTAAATACCCATCATTCTCGAATATAGCTATTACTCAAAAAATTTAAACTTCAGAGTATCCAGTAGAAATGTTTAGAGACTCCATACATGCCTTTTGGCATGAACAAAGACTACAGTCCAAAGACTCCGGACAAGCTTTTTGGCCTGAACAGATACCTCAGTCCGGATAGTTCGGTTAGTGGTCCAAAGTATCATGATCGCACTTAGCCTCGAGAGGAGAAATGTTTTGGAATATCCGGTCTAAACTTCCTGATACTCCAGATAGGTCTCTCTGCTTGGCAAAGAATTCGGTTCAGAGACTCCGGACAAGTTTCTCTGTTTGATAGAGAAGCTTGTCCATAAGTTTCCACAAAGGCTAGATGAAAAAATGCAAAACGTGGAGGATAAAAAGACCAAAAGACCTCAAGGTGTACGTGGTGCGGATATTCGCTTATCTAGACTTGGATATTTTTAGAGCACTTGCTTCTCAAACTAGTTAAACTTGAACTTCTCTTAATAGTACGATTTGTCCTAAGAACTCAAGAAAAAACAGAAAAATTTCCTTCTTCATTCCATGTCTCCCTTCCATTTTCTTTTCTTTTTTTCTTCATGGTGGATCTTTTTTAAAACAAATCACTCTTCCTTTGATGAATTACTACGAGATTCTTAATTACAAAATGTTAGCAACCTAATTTTTTATCATCTATCACTCAAAACCCAATAGATGGCTTAAATGCACTTTCAATCTCCCTCTTTTTGGTGATAGATGACAATACTCATAGGGTTCACAAGAGAGAAATCAAAGAAGATGGAAAAACCTCCCCCTAAATGTGTGCATACACATAAGTGAGATTTAAGCTTATGCATATATTAAGGAACACATGAGAGCCCCTTTTTCTTTGCAACCATGGGGTGCATCGTGTAGAAGTTAAAAAGAACATGGCAAGCTATGATGCACATGACATTCTGTTACATAAACAACCAAAATTGAACAAGCACCATTCAACCAAGCATCTCAACATAATGCAATAAAATTAAAATACGAAAGTAAGGAGAAACTAGCAGTCAATATAGAACACAAAAAAATTTTAGATATTGCTTATCCAATGCAAGGAATGGAGTATGCAAACTCCGAAAGATTGAAGTAACTGAAGGAGCTAAGGAGCTAAAAAACTAAACATGCTGAATAGGAGCCCGTACTACTCCCCCTTTGTCATCAAAGCACAAAAAGGGAGGAAGTTGTAGGTATAATCAGTTGGATGCCTCGTCTCCCTCATTGATGTTGGCGTCATCACCGTCATCTTCATACTCATCCTCAGAATATGTCAAACCAAGGGGCAATCTAGAGTGATGGTTAGCACAACTGATGTTGGATGTCTCCGCAAAGGGTTGCACTGGAGCAGCTTGCATAGCTACAGGGGTGTTATTGTCCTCTCCAAAAGAGTTGATGTAGACTTGAAGCTCACGACCAGGAGAGACATCGATGTCCTGAGAGCAAAGAAAGGATTAACACTGCTCTATGTGATGGACATTGTCAGTAGTGGTGAAGCTGGTCGCGCTGAAAAATGTCTCGGGCGACCATGCCGACGCCTAGAAGGTCCGCTTAGCTCTAGTGCAGGTCGATCGGCTTCTCTCTGTGTATCGAGGTACGCGCATCGGGTCCCGTGAGGTTCACTCGGCTTCGACAGGATGGTGCGGGTGCAGGTGTGCCAATCAATTTGACCCTGTAATTAACAAGGAGGTGAGGCGAACGGGTCAGTCGGACGATGGACCGATACAAGCTCTCGCTATCGGCTAGCCACCGATAGGATCGAGGTGGTCATCGGTCACGTCCGGATGGCTCCTGCTATCGGCTGGTCACCGATAGGTATAGGGACACTCTTCCATCGGCTAGGGAGCTGATGAAGGCGTGGATAGATGTCGACGAAGGACGTGATGACTCTGGGTGTAGCGAAAGCGAGATCCTCATCTATCAGCCGCAGAGCCGATGGAGGCACCAAAGGGTATTCAGAGAACAGCAAAGCACACGGGATCTCTCCTAGTTGCCGACAGAAGCTGTACCGCTCATTCATTGGTTGAAAAGCCGATGAAGGTATATGCAAACTGGTAAGGAATCATATGAAAGACACCGGCTGCAAAGCCGATGTCGCTCCGGATATGTCAGCACGAGACCCGTCGCTCGCTGTGACGACGACGCTAGCACCGAATCTCGAAGATTGGACCTAACCGAGACAATACGAGACCGAGGCCAACGACAATGGGACGGTGGACACGGGATTGATCGTGCTGAAGTAAGGGCAAAGTGAACCCATCGACTAGTTGAGCCGATGAAAGGATGCCTTTCTAAAGATAGACGCGCATCGACTGGAAGGCCGATGCGCTTGGCGTGGCGCTCGAGGAAAGTCTCTGAAGACTGATGTGTATTGGCCGAGGAGCTGATACGTTAGGCATGATGCTTGGGATATAGATAACTAATCGGCTAACACTCCGATGAAATGTCGTACAAAGACCTATAGGTCTGCAGCTCAATTTACCATCGGTAACCTCGTAAGTCGAACCTAACCGATGCGGCACAAGACCAATGATGACAGAGAGCTTGATAGACAATAAACCTTGCACGAACGTGATGCGGTACATCCGATCTGCCTAAGAGGTCTAACCGATGCAGCCCCGTGTCGAGAGTTAGAACCCACTGGTAAAAACCTAGATAAACTAAGGTGGCGATGCACCAAAGTTGTATTGATCGAAGGATGATTTAGAGGCTTATAGGGGGTCTATATTTATACCCTGGTATTACAGAGTCCAACGCATTTACAACAACCATCGGACATTATTTCCTAACAAAGATAAAAGGAAAATATCTCTAAGAAAGTTAACTAAACTAACTAAACCTTTCTATCTATATACGATACGATTTACATAGATAGAATGCCATGTCGTGATTTCCACGGCTCCTCCTCAGACTCGGTCTCATTTGGATAATCTTCTATTCTTGGACCGAATCCTTCCTTGCTTCGTTCGATTGGCTTCTTCCCTATTACAACCGGACTCTTATTTACTAAACCGATTATCTTTCCAATCTATCCACAGGCTTACTAAATTGTGGCGTTAACACCCATCACTGTGCCTTTATCATTGTCGCCAAACATAATGTTGTCATGTTGACCTTCATTGTCTTCAATAGAGGTGAACATACTCCTTTCTCCAATCTTATGATTTATGCATCCACTATCCACGACCCAACTTGATCCTCCAAAGGAATATGCTTGTAAGATAAATTTATGCTTAGGATTTAGGTACCCAAACTTATCAAAGTTTGGGTCCTAGAACGTTAGCAACAAGTGACTTGGATATCCATAGACATTTCCCATGTTTTTCATTGCGAGAACCAACAAAGCAAGCTACCACTTCACCACGGTGATCTCACTTAAGCATGTATGCATAAAATAGGCGTTGAGGCATATGCTTCTTTTCTTGGACTTTTGCTCTCTCTATCCACTTCTCATAGATTTGACGTGGTTGTTTTACTTCATAGCTTTGCTTTGATGGCTTACTCTCATTTGGGTGGAAGCCAAGTCTAAAGTGGTTCTTGTTGTTGTGAGTAGAGAGTATTGTAGAGCACGTCCTTAGATTGATATCTCTTCATACATCCGTATTTAACCAAGATGCCAAGTCTAATATTCTTTTTCTTGAGCTCATCTAGTGCTTCCATGTTAGTTGAATAAGGGTTCACATCAATATTAAAGCATCTAGCATATCCATTGCTTGTGAAGTTAGAGCGCGTGGAGGCTTGTGTTGAGGGGGGGTTGCTGCCTAAAAGAGTCTCAAACTTCACTTCAAGAGATTTTATGAGTTTCTTTCAAACTCTCAAATTTCTCTACAAGTATATCATTGGAGCTCTTTACGATAGCCATTGATTCATTGACTACACTTAAAATATTTGTCAATTCATCAACTTTCTCCTACTCCTTAGCCAATGACGTCTCAAGAGCAAGGTTTCTCTCCTTTTCAAGGTGCCTCCTCCTTGCTCTCTATCACTTTAACAAGTTTGGCCATTTGGGACAGTGTGTTGAGGTCCTCATAATTGAGTTCATTAACATCATCACCACTGCTATCATCATCGCAATCTGGAGGCTTGGAAGGAAATAGTACCTTGCACCCCGATGCCATGAGACAAGTAGGAGCATAATAGTTATCATCGTTGCTCACGTTATTGAAGAGTGACTATTTTAGCGATGAAGACTTGAAGGCGATTATAGCCACCCTCTTCTCATCTTTGGAGATAGACTCACTTTGGGAGTTACACTCCTTTCCAATGTGAGCATGCCTCGACCTCTTCTTCTTACGGTACTTGCCCTTATCGTCTTGATATTTCTTCTTCTTGGGACAATTGGCAATGAAGTGTCCATACTTACCATATTTGTAGCAAGCTCTCTTGTAGTGATGAGTCTTGGACTTGTCTCCGTCCTTCTTTCCATACCCACCACTTCACAAAAACTTCTTGAAATATTTGATGACGAGAGCAAAATCCTCATATCACTCTTGTCATCGCTTGTGTCCTCCTTGCTTCTTTCCTTTGCCCTCAAGGCAACCTCCTTGTTCTTGGTGATGGTGGTGTTTTTGGTGAGTGACTTGACATGTTTGGCATCTTCTTCCAAGAGCTCATGAGAGATCATTCTTGAGAGGATATCACTTGAGGTGAGCCTTTTGAAATTCTTGTTTTTCTAGATGAGTGTCACCAAGATTGTGTTCCTTGGTGCAAAGGCTTGGAGAAGCTTCTTAACCACTACATGGTCAGTCATGTCTTTGACACCGAGACCACATATTTTGTTGACAATAACCATCATACTATCATACATCTCTTGCGATGTCTTATCGTCTTCCATCACGAATCGATCGAGTTGTCCATCCAACTACTTGATCCATGACTCTTGCATCTCAGATGATCCTTCATGCACCAATTGAAGAGTCTCTCAAATCTCTTTAGCCTCTTCAAGCTGGTCCATCTTGTTGAACTCTTTGGGACTTAGAGACCCGAGAATCACTCTAGTAGGTTGCGCATTACAATGGATAAACGCCTCTTGAGTGGGAGTGAGCTCAATGTCCTCTTCCAAAATGTGGAGACCTATAGGTACAATTTTCCACACGCTAGGATGCAAAGGCATTAGATACAACTTTATCTTGTACTTCTAGGTGGTATAGTGTATCATATTGAAATAAGGAGCACGCCTAGAAGGCACAGAGACAAAGTTGGTGGAAGAATTGGAATTGAGCTTATCATAGTCAAGAGAAATAGACACTCCCTTCTTGTAGGAACATTTTCCTGCAAAGTTATTTTTATTATCCTTGCTTAAATCAATTGATTCCTCTTCTAAGTGCGACATTTCTTTGAGCGATTAAGCCTTATATGAAGACCTTGCTTTGATACCAATTAAAAGGAGCTTTGGTCGCACAAAGAGGGTGAATGTGTAAACTTCTAAATCTGAAATGCACTGACGGTGGAAATTAGTCTTCACTCTAGAGTCTCCGATCCTAGAGTCTGAAGTATCTAGACCAGTCTTTCTGTCGGACAGAGAAGCTAGTCCAAAGTCTCCAGTAGTATAGTCCAGAGATTCTAGACCTCCTTTAAGATGTTTAAGGGACACATAAAGAAGGCAAACCTAATGGGTTGGGGAGTGAGCAAGGCAACAAAATCATAGTAAATATAAAGTGTAAAAATAAGTTAAGAGACAACAATTTTTTACCAAAGTTTAGATCAATCAATCCTACGTCTCTGTTAAGGTACTCCAAGGAGCCAGATCCCTTTCGATCCCTTGCCTCACCAAGTTTAACACTAGAAATTAGTTTGGCCTTAAAGCTCTCACAAAGTGTGGCCGAGTATGAGGCACTACTTCATGAGCTTCACATTGCTATATCTTTGGATATTTGATGACTAGTGGTTTATGGATATTCTAAGCTAGTTATCAACCAAGTTATAAAAGACCAGTCATACTTGGACAAAAATATGATGGCGTATTGCCAAGAAGTTCAAAATCTAGAATGCAAGTTTGATGGATTGGAGCTTACACATGTTTTGAGGCAATACAATGAAGCAGTGGATGAATTGGAAAATATGGAATGTCGTGAATCAGTCTTGACTTATATATTTGTTGAACATTTTCAAGAGTCGTCTATCAACAAGAAGATAGTGCCCAAGAAAATAGAAGGGAAAGAAGTCAATGTGGAGTCGGCCTTGACTAATATAGAAGTTCTAATGGTTCATCAAGATATGAGAGCATCATTTTTGCAATATTAAATAAATAACAAAACTCCTGGTAGATCGCAATGAGACATAGCATATTAGGTGACACAGTCAGAGCTACATGGTTTCTAAGGGAGAACATTACAAGAAAAGTGCATAGGAATATTGATGAAATGCATCACCGCTAAAGAAGGGCAACAACTATTACACTTGATCCACTTGGGCATTTGTGGTAATCACATAGCTTCAAGAACACTAGTTAGGAAGGCTTATCAGTAGGGATTCTTTTGGCCAACTGATGTCATCGATGCTAAAAAGATTATCCGACCATGTGAAGGTTGTTAGTTTTTTACCAAACAAATTCATGTCCTAGCTCAGGAGCTACAAATTGTACCTCTTTCTTGGCCTTTTGATGTGTGTGAGCTTGATTTAGTTAGACTATTTAAGAAAGCACGAAGAGGGTTCACTCATTTACTTGTAGCTATGGACAAATTTATGAAGTGGATAGAGGCCAAGCCAGTTGTGAAGATAGGTGCTGATATAGCTAGGGATTTTATCCATAGTATCATATACATATTTAGGGTACTCAACAGAATTATAACCGACAATGACACTTAGTTCACAAGTGGAGTTTTCAAATAGTTCTACAAAGAGTTCAGCATCAAAATATGTTTCACTTCTATGGCTGATCCACGAAGTAATAGGTAAGTTGAGCAAGCCAATGGCATGGTGCTCTAGAGCATTAAAACTAGGGTATTTGACTAGCTTCGCCCTTATGCTAGACAATGGGTTTAAGAACTGTCGTATGTACTCTGGTCATTGAGTACTACACCCAGTCGAGCCACGGGCCAATCTCCTTTCTTTGTAGTTTATAGAGCAGAGGCTATCCTTGTTTGCGTGCCAAAATTGGTCCCCCGCATTCACCGATGGAGGTCTGATTGCGATGCACCCAAACACAAGAAGTCCTGGGAGATCTGCTTAGCTCCAGTGCAAGTCCTTAAGCTCCTTGGAGTCTTTGGGTTGTTGAAGTTACGACATGCCAATCAATTTGACCTCTAATTAATAAGAAAAACGAAGTTATATCATTGAGCCAATCGACCGATAGGCCAATATAGACTCTTTTTACCGGCTTGATGTGCCGATAGAGTTGAAATAGTCATTGGCTGTGAGTCTGATGTACTCCTGCTATTGGCTGGTTGCCGATAGAGGTTGTAGCACTTATACATTGGCTATAAAGCTGATGATAGCATAGGCAGATAGCAAGGAATAATATAAATGACACATTGGCTATAGAGTCGATAATGCTTTGAATAAAATAGACAATAACCAGTAAAGAGCAAACTCTAATCCTCCGAAGAGATCAAACCTAGGGACCATCGATGACCGTACCGTTAGAGCCAGCCTTGATAGATCAGACCAAAGTGAGATAGTATAAGGCTGAGGCTAACGACACCAAAACAATGGAAGCTAGATTGGTCATGCCGACGAAAGAAACGGGTAAACCCATAGGCTATCAATGATATAAACAAATAAACTTCATCAGTTGGTTGAACCGATGGGAGGAACGAAATCCGCTAGATCTCGATGCCAACCCTATTAGACATAGTCTTGATAGATCGAACCTTACCGAGACAGTATAAGGCGGGATCTAACAGAACCAGATTAATTGCTAACGGATTAATCATTGAAAAGTCAATACGTTAGGCATGAAGCTCAGTGTAAAGATAGCTCATCGGCTGATTGCTCTAATGAAACGTTGCATAAAGACTCACCGACTTAAGGCTCAATCTAATATCAGCAGTTTAGAAGGTCAAACCTGACCAATCCAGCTCGAGAATGATGATGGTAAAAGGTGCTCAATAAGCCGATAGATCCCACACGAACATGATGTGATATATCCGATCGGACTAGGAGGTCGGACCTAACCGATGCAGCCTTGGACAGAATGGATACACTAGGATAATGGTGTGACATACCTCTTTACCGTAGTTCAGACCTAACCGATGCAGCCCTACGTCGAGATCTAGAACCCACCGAAAAAAAACCTACATAAACTAGGGTGGTGATGCGCCGCAATTATATTGATCTGTGGAGATAAATTACAAAGCTACAGGAGGTCTATATTTATATCCTGGGTTATACAAATCTCACACAAATACGGGATAAACTTTTCTAATGATAAAATAGAATCTATCTTAGTTATAAAAGGAAAACTAACTAAACTTGCCTATCTATAAGATATATTTTACAAAGATAAAACTACCATGTTGTGGCTTCCACAATTTCTTTTTAGATCCAGTCTCATCTGGATAAGTTTCCATCTTTAACTGTTCGATTAATTATTTCCATCTATCAATCGGCCTCTTTTCATAAGCCGATTGGCTCTCCGATTATTAACCGAATCTATTTGTGGGGCATACCAAATTTTGGTGTTAATACCAATGGTAATGAGGACATCAACACTATCGATACATCCACTCATGGTCCAATTACCCATGCACGTGCACGTCAACTCAACTATCAGGTGAGTTCATTCTTGAGTTTATGTTCCTCTTCTTTATACCTTGGAGACACGTAGACTCTTGTTTTACTTAGGAACGATGGAGAGGATCCAACGGGGAGAGGATTAGTGCGGGGTGGATTCGGACTGCAGGATAGTGCCAAATTCTGATAGTCACCATGATTTCATGCGAACTCCGATTTAGGCTTGCAGGTACTTAATGGAAAGGTTATCAAGTCTACTTTCAAATGGATCTGTCCCCATGTCAATATCTGTTTTGGAGCGGCTGTAATTATAATTTTTCTACCAAGTGTTTTTCTGTCCACGGTGCTGCGTCACCTCTTTTGGGCCCAATGGGTCATGTATCAAGTTAGGCCCATTAGGGGCGCGTCCTAGGGTTGAGCACGACCCCAGCACCCCTATGGTTGTCTCCCCCTCTTCTTAAACCTTCAGCTGCTGCTAAGAATAGTGGATTTTGTTGATTAGAGTTAGCGTCTTGCTACTTGCACACAACGCGCGTGTCGGCTAGACCGCCCATCTGTTTGTCTCCGGAACCCCGCCGTATTGTGAATTCAGAGTGAATCTTTCATCTCAATATCTAGCAAATTCAGTGCTTGTTTTACTTGTTCTTGCTTGTTCTTTGATTGCTTGCAGGACGAATGCCCTAGTGGCTGGGTTGTCGCACACCGCAAGTTCGCGTTGACCATCGGAGACGGTGTATCGGTTGCTAAGGCGCATCGTCCTTGGACGGTTGTAGTTGGGCCATGAACATCGCCTCCATCCCCTAATCGAGTTATCCTCCACCTCTCATCGAAAGATCGAGACTAAACCCTAGCAGGTTCTCATCAAATGGGGATGGAGTTTGTATCACTACGGGTGCGCAAGTATGATTAAAACAAATATAACAAAGACCAAGTGGAAAAAGCATGTGTCATTGCAACAATTTAGTCAGCATGGTACCTCTAGGGATTATGTTGTTATCACAGTCGAAATGTTTGTAGCCGAGCCTTTTTGGTTGGTGATCTCATTTTGAGAAAAATCCATAGTACCAAAGATAGACATAAATTATCTCCTCTAGGAAGGGCCATACATTGTCGTTGAAGTGACATGGCCATGGGCTTATCGACTCATGCGTGAGGATAGCACCATGGTGGACAACTCATAGAATATAGAACAGCTACGTCTTTTCTATACTTGAGCATTATATCTTTTATATAATTTTGTTAATATATTTTTTTACTCTGACTACTTACATCAAGTACCTTTGCACTAGAGTAGCCAGTCGAGGGCTATATGCAATATATTATAAAGTTTCTTCTTCAAGAACTTTTTCAAAGCTTATTCTGACTGTTTGCAACTAAATTCAAGTAAGGTTAAATGTTGAGGAGTGAAGCTCTATTTTCCAATGGTTTTTGTTTTGTGTATATGGATGATTGCTTCATGCCATCCCAAAGCACTTGGGAGCTAGTCGGGTAGAGTGTATAACACAAGGTGCTAATTTATCACTCAGATATATCAAAAACATAAGATATAAAAGCATAAAAATGAATAGCAAAATATTTAGAACTTATTTACATTCATGCATAATATGGATGCTACTTAAAAGTTGTTCGCCAATTACACTTCTACACCCTTGGCAATGGAGGTTGCCATTTCATGAACTTCATTAGCAAGCTCGGTTGCTTGTTATTCTATACAAGTGGAGTCAAAGCCTTCGTCAACTATAGCTACATCCACCCAGGGGTATAGGGACTTCATAGTAGCAAGAGCTTGGCATGTCCCGAGTGTTACTCTCTCCTTCAACAACATCTATAATTCTTCCAAAGCAATCCATAGTTGGAGGAACATTCTGTTGGCATCATGAGAGCCGGAACCAGTCCTGTCTAAGAGATCAAATCAAGTGTCGGCTTGATAGCATTAGCAGGATGGCCTTGACTTGTTTTATCTTGGAGTTAAAAACATTGAACTAGGATCGACACTTGACTTTATAATCTACAAGGATGGGAAGATAAACTGTGAAGACAAAGGAATACGATCGTGACAAAGCAATCGGGAGACATTTACCTTCAAAGTCTTTCTTGAGTGCTACCATGGACTTTTTGAGGGCATTGACTTCTTCATCAATTATAGCCTTGCCATCACTCAATTGATTGACTTCGGAGTTCCGACCTATAGAAAAAGATAGCAGTTGGACAAGAGAAAAATTCAAGAATAAAATGAAGATATGCTAAAGTCACTTACCTCCGAGTGACCCCCTAGCATCAAAGTTCTTGTCCCTAAGCTCCTAGATCTCAGCTATCAAATAATTTTCTCTATCTCTAGACTTGGCCAAGATTGCCCCAAACTCTTGATAGATTATGTCTAGTTAAGATGGGGACAAGTCTGTGCAATGCTGGACTTAGCTTGGGATTGTTGATAAAGCCTCTGTGACAAGAAATACGTCAGGATAACAACTGTTTTTAGAATATTGAAAATAGAAAAGACAACTTACATCCATCAGCAGGATTGACTGGTCCAGTCAGTGTACCAGCTTGTCCTTCACTTCTTCTTCCTTTCACTCATTGAGGATGATACCTTCTTGGCTTTGATAGTTTTTCCAGTAGATCTATACTGGAGCATCATGTTCTTCACCTAGGGCCTTCAAGAAGGGACTACGAGAAATTTCAACAAGGAGTGGGGAGAAGGAGGAGGTGCTAGAGTAGTCAACGCTTCTTGCACTGACTGGGGATTGTTGTATACATACGGCCCCAAGTCCAGCATAGCAGTGTTAGCACCAGTAGCAATGTTGCTAGGCTCAAGGGATTCTTGGCTTGGTGGTGGCATTGTTTGGTGAGGAGGTCAAGGAAGCCTCTCCTCCAAAGGGGGCCTAGTCTCTTCACCCAGCAGACTACTAGGTTGATCGCCAATCAGGTGCTCCTAGCTAGTACCACTCAGCTGCTTTCAGTTTGATTGTCGGTTAGTGTTTGTTGAGCGGCGTTGTCCATGGGATTGGATGGGTCATCATTGCAAGGCTTCCTAGAAGAAAGGGAGGCAAGGATTAAAAAACTACCATGATTCATCACCATAACATTATCTTTAAATATCAAGAGTACTTAGTCAAAGCCTTGAATTTGAAACCAGCTCTACATTTTGGTGGAGGTGGTATAGAAAATAGACTAGAGTGTGGAGGAGGAGCTATGGCAATCAAATCGATGGTAGTCAAACTGGTGGCAGTAGGAGAGGTACCAGTCTGGCTGCTCCTGACTAGAGCAGTGCTGCTGCTTTCTTCATTGTCTAAATCTACATTTACTTGTTGTTTGCCTAGCCGACTAGGGGCAAGCTCATTGATAGCAGGGCCATCGACTAACCTTTGTCGAGCTTGATGCTGCTGGCTTGGAGGGTGAGAGATGATGTTTGCATTTCCTTGGATTAGACAAGATATATTAAATGAAAGAATTCTATACGGAGGATAACAACAAGAAGACGAGAAGAACAATAATACTAATCAAAGAAGATTTAAAAGATTGTACGCATGTAGAGGTTTGTTCTTCTGAGTGGGAATAGAGATGCCACTCAAAAAGACATTGTACAGGTGTTCTGCTGTCTTGTCTACCCTAAGGGATTCTTGGGCATCCCGAGTAGGGTCCTCAACACCTAAGAACTTGAAGGCTGGGTGCACTCAATCCTTGAGAGGTTGTAATCTTGTTTTCACAAAGTGCCAAGTGGCCCACACCCTGGTTAGCCCAGTTGTCTTTAGAACATTGATTAGGACAAGAAGTCTATCAACTCAGACCAACTCTTGTTGGTTGGGGAAAGAATTCTAAGAAGGCAAGACCTTAGTAGGAAGACCGGCATCGGCATTGAGAGAAGGATTGGGGTTGGAGCAATAAAACCACTCGGAACGCCACCCCTTATTTGAGGTTTTCAAAGGAAGATTAAGATTGTGTTGTTTTAACTCATTACAGAGTTGAATCCTAGCACCCCCAACAATAGAAGGATTCTTTTTTGTTGGGTTGAGGTTTAACAAAAAAACAATAGTGGAAGAGATGAAAGTGGGGAGCATGCAAAGGAAAGCTTCGTAAAGGTGGATGAAGACAGCTATTTGAAATACTAAATTAGGGTTTAGATGGACAAGCGTTGAGCAAGGATGAGAGCAGCGGAGGCAGATCCCAAATCTAGAGGTGAAAAGGGTGGCGACGTGCGACGCTAGCTGCGGAATCAAAGAAGGGGCAAAGGAAACCCTAACCCTAGCCGCGAAGGCGATTTGGGCGGTAGAGATGAGTGTGAAGAGGTTTTTTGGTGAAGACGGAGAAGAGGCGTTGTGAGGGAAAGAAAGCTTATCTGTGCAGCCTATTAAATAAAAGATGTGTCCTTAGGCATACCAAGCTTGGGCCTGAGCATTTGAAGCCCGTTTACAAAAAGTAATGGTGAACTTGGCACGTCCTATGGGCCATAAGCTAGTTATAGCCTAGGTGTTGTTCTAGTCTCCTTAATTAATTCATGGCACAACTTAAATGCTATAACAACATACTCTTAAAAAAAGCCGAATAGCTAGTCGCCAATAACTTGGGATGCATATGTTATTTGAAAACACCTAGCTTATGATGCATTTGGCTTTGAGCTATGCATGTTTTTTAATACCAATATACCACTCGGGAAGACACCACTTGGGAGTAAAGTACTCAAGAAGAAGCACTTGGGTGATTGGTGCTAGGCTTGAAGCACCCAAACAATGGTGTTGATGTTTTTTGACTCTATGTTTAGGTTTTCCTAACTAAGCAAAGAGCCATGGGTTGCACCTATTCAGTGCTCCTAACAATTTTATTTTTTAAATATAGTCTTACTTGACTATATATTTAGTTATTTTCTATCTAAGCAAAGTCAGGGACTATACCTTCGATGCACCTATTCATTTATTAACGAAGCTCTCTACAGCCTCTTTGCAAGATATCGAGGGGGACTCAAGAAGGAAGCACTCAGGAAGAGTTTGCAAGAAGAGTTAAAGCACTTAGCATTAGTCAAGAACCATGAGGATGACTGCAACTCGATTGTAAAGGACTCGGGGATAGTTTGGAGAGTATGGGTACTACATATCCACACGGCTAGCTGTCCGACTAGAGATAGGAGGTGGCCAAATCTATGTAATAAGAGATAGAGTAGGACTTGGTTGCCATGTTGCCTTATATCCCAAGATAGGGTATAACATCCTAGCTGAATAATACTATGTATAGATAAGGGAAGTTTAGGCTGAGTCTAGCTTGAACAGCTACCTTGCAACCCTGCCCCCAACCTATATAAGGCAGGCAGGGAGCCTCTCAAAGGCATAGGCAATCATAGAAAAACATCAAGATCAATACATCCGATGAACAATCCACCAAAATAGGAGTTGGATATTACCTCTCATTAAGGAGGCCTGAACTTGTCCAAATTCTTATGTTCTGCATACATCCACTTTAGGGCTCATCTGGCTACCCTCCTAGGGGCGAAGGTGATGCCTGGCCTAGGCCAACTGATCACACTAAGTTGGAGCCAGAGGTTGCACCAATGTCCAACACAACCCTCAACTCTCCCACAGTTGATTGGGCTTCTACAGTAGAGGAGGTGATGACCATTGCCTAGGCTTGGCTAGCTTGCCCAATGCTATTAGCATTGTTTCCATCCACTAGCACTTCATCCGACAGATGCCTAAAAGAAGAAAGCAAAAAGATATAATGCAGCAAACAACTTAAGATCAAAGTTGAAGGCACACACATACCTAGTCGACCGATGCAACTTGAATGTTGGGGTGCTATGTGGTCCTGGCTTTGGCGTTGCCTTCTACTCAGCTAAATGTGGTAGAGTTTATGTGGTATCATTACCCGCTTGTGTGAGAGTGGGTGAGGCTGGCCTTGGAGGCATGCCTAGCCCCACGGCAAACTAAGGGTTTTTGCCAGTCGGGAAGGTGTCCTGCTGACTGATAGGCAGCCTCATCGGTGAACCTAGCTACCCACCAAAAGGCTATGGGGAGGACAATGACTGGGTGAGACGAGTTGGCCTAATGTTCTCTCCTTGCGATGCAGCCAACTTTGAAGGCATTTTCCTCTTAGGGAACAAAGGGGGTTTCTCACTAGTTTTTGAGCCCCTATCTTTGGCCCTCCTTTGGGTGCTTAGGTTCTTGGGTCCATGTCCCCTTTGGTCATGTGCCTTTTCCTAGCTCGCCTAGAGTTAGAGGATTCGGTGGTGTCTTGCATCGTACGCTTACACGAGTCTCTTGCTAGTGAACTTAGGGGTTTGGACTTAATGGTGTCTTGACCCTATATAAGAAGCATTACTCGGGGCACAAGCATATTCAATCAAGATACAATGTGCTAAAGGCCATACATAGGGTGTGCTGTGGTGATGCTAAAAGAGCACAGACGGTCATCAATGGAGATCTCCATGCTAGGCTGAAGAATGTTGTTGTTCGAAGCTTGGCCTAGTCATTGGCATCCTTCTCGGGAGTCTCCCTAGTGAGTTCGATGGAGCCCTAGTAATCAAAAGCTAGATGACTCCAATTCATGAGCGCCTGGAGACAGCACAAAACAAAACACGTGGTGATTACGATGCTAGTCAGGCCGTTATCCTTCAACTAGAAGATGAGCTTCCTGATCTTGTTAACTTGTTTCATCTCTGAGTCACTCATGAATGAGGACCAGGAAGTGGAAATGATAGGGGTGCAACCAGCATATGATAGAAGCGAGGGGGTCGAATTTGAGCAATAGAACCACTCCTGCTGCTAGCCCTTCCGAGAGGAGTTGAGGGGGACGTTGAGATACTCCCTCTTCTTTTCAGAGCGGAGCTAGAAGCCAGCACCCCTACCACCCAGATGTCGGATTTGGACGGCTGTGCATGAGGATGGTAGAAGTATCGAAAGAGGGTGAAGTGGGGAGAAAATCCCACAAAGATTGATAAAGATAGCAATTTGAAGAATGGAATTAGGGTTGAGGTGTGTCAACTTGAGGCCATAGAATCTCAGGAGACCTCACAATAATTTCAAGGCGGGAAGAGCAAAGACATAGTTGAAGAACAACTCAAATACCACAATTTCCCATGTATCATGGGTCTAAAACGGCTTACCTACAATGGGCCACCAGCCGATGATTTCCTTGGTGGGCTGCAGATTTCCCTCTACCAGCTTCTCCAATCTCTTCTCTATGGCAATGGAGCTAGACTAGGATGCATGATGCTTCTGACATAGTGCTATAGCAGCTAAGGTTTGGAGTGGACTAAGGTCAGTGAGCAAATGGACCGACACACGCTTAGATCTGGGTTTGTTCTTGGCTACGGGGGAGCTAACCCTAGCTATGGCGAAAGGAGGTGGATGAAGATGAGAGATGGGAGGAGACAAAGCGACACGCTTAGGAAGATGAAGAGGTGGGTGGCAACTGGAATGGTTTGGAGGTTCCCCCCCTCCTTGGCCTAGTTTGGAATATATACTAGGTGACGCGGGCTTGCGCACTTTAGCCTGTGCTATCATGTCGCCCTAGGCCAAGGGTTACCTGTGCACACCCTATGGGCCGCCAGTGGACCATTTTAAGTTACAGTGCCTTTACAAGATGGTAGCACCCAAGATGTTTCAAGTGGATTGCTTGGTCTTGGTCGGTGCTGCCAATTGATTTATTACTGTCGAGTACTACCACCCGACTAGAATGCTTTGCTCTATAACTTGAGATAGTTCAATGAGATTGAAAAGGTTTAGTTCTTTGCAATCTCACTACTTTATGTTCTACTTCAAAGGAAGATGGGTTCAAGGCACTCAGGAAGTCTAAAGAATATTGGAAGCTTGAGGTTGAATTCGTCTTGCAAGTAACTTGAAGGCAAAGCACTCGAGGGATACCATGGAGTACATGAGACCCAGGTACCACCGTGATGGGCCAAGCCGACTAGGCCTAAGGAGGTAGACTAAGTAGTACGTTTGTGTGGCTAGGTGTCATAATGAACTTGTAACCCAAGAAGAAGGGGATATTTAGATAAGATATAAATCTTTACCCTAGTTATCTCGGGTAGATAGATAGAAGGGCATCTGGCTAAGTTTGTTAAGCTAGATCCCATGTAACCTAGCTTCCCATGTCTATATAAGTGGACTAGGGCATCGCGAGATGAGGTCAGACACACTTGCATATTGCCTACCTGTGCTGAAACTCTAGACACAACCAATATAATCTACTAACAGGATGTAAGGTATTTCCTCATCTTTAAGGTCTAAACTTATATAAAAATACTTTTGTGTCACTGTTAGTTCTTCAATCTAGTGCACCCCCCATAAAATAATTGCTGATTTCTTGAATCGACTAGACCAAACCCTACTGTGTCAGTGCATGCTGCGAAAGACACTTAAGTTCTAGATGAAGAAAAAAGGCTACACAAATACCTCAATATTGGGTGGAATATGGCATGAAATTTAAGGATTTATCTAAATTAAGAAAAATAAGAATGCCACGGAAGCCCCAAATAAATGGGCCATAGAGCTAATTAAATGCATCTTGAGTATGTGTACAAAAGTAATTATATGTAGGGACTATTACCACAATTCACTGACACCTCGTGCTCAGAGTGACATGTAAGTATTGCATATAATCACTATAGGAACTATGATAAAGTGGAGCACACTCATTAATATAGGTTATATTGTACATTAAATGCATGACAAGTGTTTCATTGCACATCTAGAGGCAAATCTGTCGAAGAAATATCTATTTAGTCATCTTTAAATCAATGTTGATTTGCAAGGCTCTAAATGTTTATAGTGTATTTTGTCCTAGATGCTACAAGTTACACCAAGTCACTAGCTTATACAAGCACTATGCATATCCTATAACCACGCTTACATTGACACCATGTTAGTGTAATAGCTGAGGGGTTCCCACTTGACTAGTTTGCTTAGTATGGGATGCAAGCCATCAAAACCATGAGGATTGTGGGCCAACGCTTCTCCCACATAGGTCAGATCTGAGTTCTTTCAGGGAGATCCACATGTCCATCACATGTTTGGGTTATAAACCACTAAAACGGTTGAACATCTAGGACTCTGTTAAGGTCAACTGGCTTGGGTTAAAGCCGTGCCCACAAAGCTGCTCAGAGGCAACCGCATGTCTCAACGATGTTGCATGGGGCCAATTGGTTGGCCACCCGAGGACTAGGTCATGGCACTATTTAAAGATAGGAATCATGACTAAGGATTGCCTGGGGATTGTCAGGTGTACCTTGGCTAAAATGATCCAAGAGGAGCATGTGGGTCATCCCTTCCTAAGGGGGTGCCATGTGGTGGTGCCTGAGAAGGGAATGATTCTTGCAGTCCAGGTGTATTATTGCAAGATCCTTCTATTACCCTAGGAAGGGGTATGTGATGTTCTCACAAAAGCAAGACAAGTGGACACATATCCTAGAAGAGCAGTGCACGACTACCAAGTATGTATTGTATTAACTCTAGATTTCATTATGTTGTCCCATTATATTAATGTAGTAGGATACATGGTATTCAAATGTCTCGCTTTTACATGGGCTTGGATATGCATGATGGAGGAAAAGGCTGGGCAACTGTCAATGGGCCGATGTGGCATTCCATAAACCATCTATTGCTATAGGAAAAGCAGTGTGGAGCTTGAAGAGTGTATCTTAGGCCTATCATTAACAAGTGTTTTTTTGTCTCAGTGGGGAGAGGAAGAGGAGAGCCAGATGGTTTAAAAATCCAATTCAGTACATCTTAGAATGGGTTGGCTTCCAAAAGTTAGCAAAAACTAGGCCATTTTGCTCAAGAGGTTCTAGCATTCTACAAGCTCTTTCTAATAGTAATCTAGATAGGAGGGTTGTTATACTTCAAGAGGCTTGAACTTGTATACTTACTTTGTGTTCTTTTTTCCCAAGCACTCCCGAACATATTAAGCTCACCTAGAACCCTTGGTCGATCATGAATCCGTGGTCTCTCACGTCTACCAAAGCTCATCCCTCCAATATACTACACTAGTCAAACCTTCTTTTTTGGTCAAGAAGAATGTCAATTAACTTATTATGGGAGGGAAAAGTGACCAATAAGAGAATTAAATAAAAGTAAAGAAGGCCATCAACCCGTTACAAAATTTTATTTTCTTTCATTTGAGCTACCAACTATTAGGTCCTTTAAATAGGATACTCTTGTTGATATCAAAGCACGTGTAGAGGTGGAAACAAGCTAAACCAGGCTCAACAGCGGACCTAGTGTAGGGACATGGGATACATTGATACCTATTTTTGCAAATTGAAAAAGAAAAGGCCCACTTTATATTATGGTATATTAAAGTATGTATACTAACAATTGTGTAAAATCATAGTGATGATTAAGATTGTGATAAACAATTGGCTAAGATATACAGTGGTAAATGTGTATGATTTTATAATATTCCATGTATGATACATATATTGTGTTTCATTGATTTGAGACAAGTTAGAGAGAACTTTTGCTTGCAATATGGTTTCAATGGCGTTCATGTGTAGACATTACTTAAGGCTGGAGGAGCGTGGTTGGTGACAGGATAAGATTAAACTCAAGGAAAATCGTTTAGGTCCAAATGGTTGAGGATGTGAGGAATCCTAATAGAATTAGGAGTCCTACTTGGTTGAAGGTTATGGGTATATAAACTAAAGGAAGAGCAATTGTGTATACCAATGTAGAGAGAAAAATTAGGATTTTAGACTTTTGCTCTTTCATCTAGAGTTTAGTTTGTAAGATTAGAGAGAAGTGATTTGGATGAACTTTATAAACACTGTGTTAAATAAAGATAATCTTCATGCAAAGTATGGTAATCTTGCTCTCTTTTATATTATTCTCGTTTTATTTGTTTCATATTTTAGCTCGATTTTATTAGATATAATTTTGTGGAACTATACTAGAAGAGGAAATCGGTGCGCCGGTGCGGGCGATTGAGGTGGGGACTGGGACCAAGAAGGATAAACGGGTTGGTGACCGCAAAGGGAGAACAGCAGGACAACAAGCTAAGCCAGCAGCAGCGACCATGGCGACAACAGCGACAAATGGCACAGCGAGACAGCTCGGTCAGCACGCCCGTCACTCGGCTCGGCCAGCCGCTCGGCGGTTCGTTGGCCGGCTGAGCAGGTCACCTGACTGGGCCAGACCAGCAAGCCTGGGCTTGGCTTGCTGCTAGGCCAGTGCCTGTTTGGTTGGCTAGACCAGGAGGGAAAGAAGGCAGGGAGGTAGAACAGACTTGATGAGGTTAGGGTGGCATAGGTTAGGGTTTTTGGCCATAGGTCTTAGGAAAATAATTTTATGCATTTGAAAACTAAAGGAAAATGATTTTATAAGCATATATTATTTAATGCTTTGGCTTCACACTTATTTGATTTTTGGCATTGGGAAAACAAAATAAGAACAAAGAAGATTCAGCATGATTCAATTTTGGAAAAAAAAATTGATGGTTCCAAATTTTGTCTTTTTTGAATTTTGTTTTTAAAATTTTGACGATGTTAATGGCTTCACACTCGCCGTAAATACAATGATATTGTCCTCGAGCACACACGTGAACACTAAGCTCAGGATAAGGAAAAGCCATCCCTTGAGCTAGGAGTTTGGCACATGGTCTTAGGAGCTGTCCTGAGCTCAGCCTCGTTTGAGGCGAGATTGCCTTTCTATCACGTCCTCCTTCGAATGTAAGATGAGAGTTGGTTGAAGTTGATTGATACTTGTATGGGATCATCTGACACAATGACATGTTACTGTATGTTTCCTTCCGCTAGAGACCTAGCCCCATTTTACCGACGAACTTAAAATTTGTTTGTGTGATTTGTTCAGAAATTTGAACTTCAAATAAATAAACACCCCAAAATTAAGCACCTTGATCGCAATATCTAAATCATACTGGTATTTTGGACCTACCACTGAATGTTATTATCCCATGTGCTTTTCCGGGTCTTATCATTTTGCACATCTATTATATCGATCGAGTTCCATGCTACACATATCCAAGCATGTTAAAGATAGAGCTCGTCAGCAACAATACAGTGATACACTGCACATGTACCGGTTCGATCGACAAAAAGGAGTGAAAAGGAGCACTTAACCATTTGTAGCTAGAAGAATTAAAATGCTATACTCGAACGACAATTATAGCAGGCAGGCAGCGAACGAGAGATCGATCGATCGAGACGACGTCACGGCAATGTGTGCGACAGGTTCCCGTCGTGATCACCAAAGTGGAGCCCACAGCGCAAGTTATAATTAAGATATGGGACTAACCGGCCGACTCGATCAACCGATCGGCTGCACACACGCACACTATATGCTCCATAATATGATCTCTCTCGCTTTTTTACGTGCACTTTCGGTGTCAACGATTGAGATATCGATTCCTCCATCGCTTCTGTCACTAGTAGCAGTAGTAGTACTAGCTCTTAGCAACTAGGAGTAATTGATTTTTTTTTTGGTGTTGTGTAAATACTACTAGTAACTATTATCTGTCTCGTCTCGATGTGGATTTGTTTCTGCTGTCTCTGTGCTTAACTTGCTTTCTCGGAAGTAGGCAGGATACGGCATTACGGCTGGCCGCTGGAGTGGCCAGCGTGACAGGAAAAGGTAGCGATTCGTTAAGTGGCCAAAACGCTGAGCTCTAGGTTAGCATGATGACTGGGTTAATTGGTGACCAAGAGATATGTGTGAGTTGAATGACAAATCTCTCTGGTGGTTGACGCAAGCTAGCACGCAACTGCTGTGGACCAAGTAGAGTTTGTTGCCTTCATCTGCGTGTTCCTTGTGCAGGATATGTGCTGTCATCTAAAGTTTTTGTCATGTATGAAGCATCATGTCAGGATGGATTGTGTCTCCCGGACCGGCCGGTCCCCCGCCAGGAAGGGGTTTCGCAGCATACGGATACTAATCTGATCCACGCATGAACATGGCAACGTGGCAAGCTATATACTACGAATACTTTATTTTGGTTTATGATCAACTAGCGGATTTTCTCCCCAGTTTGGTTTAAAAGTTTAAATTAGGTTTATATAAAGCTCTTACCTTATGTTTTCATAAATATAATTATAATTTATATACAACAAATTTTAAAATTAGAAATGATTTTGATATACAGCTCTTACCTACTATTTTCCTATATACGTACAACTATAATTTATATGTAATTTATATTTAATAGATGAAATTGTATTTGATATATAATTCTTGACTTTTATTTATATAGGTAAATTTCTAATTTGTATATACTATATCAATCAATATACACCACTCTCCCAATACAAGTATTTATCCTTTTCTCTGATTAATATGATTTTTTTTACAACAAGATCAATGATACCTCTTATTTTCAACCTCCCTTAATAACAGGTACATAAAAGAGATAACTTTTTTGCTTTCACAAGATTATTGGTTGTATTGAATATGATAAACAATTTGCAACCCTGATGTTAGATATAGACAAAATTTGCCAATATATGACAAATATGCTCCACATCCTAAAACGCTGCAAAAGATACGAGCAAATAAGCGCACACCAACTTCAACATGCTCAAAAGCATATAACATGTATCGGTCACTATCTTTAATTTTTTTTGGCAAATCCACAAGTTGGCATCACCAACCACCAAACAAATTGGCGACCCAAACTGACGCATCAGTTGAATCATCGGCATTCGAGCGGATAAACTTTCCTAGGTCTCCATCGATGATCATGTGAATGCATGAGAAATCACGAAGAGATAGGAAAAATAATAGAGGATCCTTACTCCATAGATATCTTGAAAGACAAACCATAATATTTCTAATAGATCTAAAACTTGTAAAGACTCATTCAAAAAAAATCCTAAAACCTTGCTGGAAAAGGACGAGAGACGGATCATATTCCCCCTCGTCACCGGTGAGGACGCAGGAGAGGGTGGAGAGGGGGGCTGAAGGCCGGGGAGCGGTTGGGACGGCCCTTCGCAGTGCGAGTCGCGAGAGCGTAGGGTGTTAATGATGGTTTACCTGTTTGGCACAGCTGTAAATAGATAGATTTTGGCACTAGTATACTACAATTTTTTTGCTAATTACATTGTACATGGCCGGTTAAAATGGATTTGTTCATATATAGAGATGTGCAATCAAAATTTATAACGCTTGACAAATTAACGAAATGCTTGTGCGAATATATATAGTATTTGATCAAATACTGACACAAACACGCATGCAGCTTATTTTTCTCTGAGACTCATGTACTATGCCTTATGCATACACAGCCGGACGAACACACCAACAACTAATGATCATTCGTACCCCTTCAATGGAATCAAGAAAGTGCATACGGAAAAGGGCTAACAAAAGGAGACGCACGTAATGAACAACAGTGGTATTTCTTGTACAAGCAAAAATAACAGAAGTAGTATATTTCTTGTACATGGCAGGCGTACGTGTGCACGTCCTCCCAGTTGTTCGAGCTAGTAGCTTTCCTTCCCAGCTTTCCGATGGAATGGAATTGTGTGGAGATAACGTTGTTGTGCAGATCCTCGTCCGTGGAGACATGGCCATGTTATTGTTATGGAACCCTACCATGTAGTAGCAGCATTAGTACTGTTTCTGCTTTATAAAAGGACACACTGCTAGTGCCAAAAAATTAATTCCCTCTACGCTATACGTGCAGTGCACCTACGCAAAAAAAACCATTGTTCACGTGCAAAAGCAGCGGAGCCAGCCGCAGCTCGCTTTTCTCGTGGTGCCGTTTGATCTCACGTACGGCACGTGAAACCCTCTTGTGTGGACTGGAGCAACAGCAGCAGCAGCAGTCGTTGCAGTTGTAGTAGGAGTAGGGGTACGTGTCTGCATCGCGGTGGCGTGTCGTGGTGGACGTTTGCGGCCGGAATCGCCGCGACGCACGCAGACGGCGGCCGGCGTCCGTTGCTCTCACCGTAAATCCGGGCACACGCCCCGACGGGTGGTGTTGCTGCGCACGCCGCACTGCGCCGCGGCTCCCCCTTCCGCGCGACGCATGTTGGGCCCGTGAGCGAGCGCGAGCCGAGAGCCGAGAGCCCGGTCACGCGTAGGGATCAGCGCGACGAGGCCGCGGGCTCCGCGTCTCCGTGTCCGCGGGGTCGCATGGCGTGGTCGCGGATGGGACGCAGGCGCGGTGGTGCCGTGCCGTGCGGGGGCCCACAGACAGAGAGCGACCGGGGACGTGGCACAGTGGAACGCAGCCGAGTCAACTCGTCTCGCCCGGGTACGTAGAGTACAGAGGCAGCGCAGCAGCGGCGCACGGCTCGAGGAGGGAGGAAGCCACAGCAGCTGGCTGGCAGCCTTCGCTTCATTATTGCCGCCCGGACTTTCTCGGCAGGCAGGCACTGCAGCGGCGCCCTTCGGATTCTGTTCCCAACTTTTTCTGCGTCTATCCCTCCCCCCATTCCTTCAATGCACTGCCGCTGACTTGCTGGTCCTGGAAAAGAACTCGCCGTGAAAACCCGCTCTTGTTGCCCCGCCTCCCCGTCTCAGTACATGACGGTCTCTACAGTACATGCCTCCCCTAACGGTAACACGATTAAACAGTCACAGTACGCTAGAGGAGGGTGTTAGGTTGCTGTTTACAGTTTTTCACGATTTATCACCTCGTTTAATATTAGGTAAGTTTAATCGTGTCGAACCATTATGATAAGCAATATATTAGATGGCATGCTTCACTGACTAAGAAGTATGATAAAATTCTATTAGCACTTGCTGAAGTGTAGCAATAAATTTAATTATCTCAATTTAAACAAGCATGCTAACTTAACTTTTATTGGTACGTAGTGACTAAATATAACCATCAACCAAACACGCGCCCACGGTTCACCAAACAAGCCGTAATTCTCTTTTCTCGAACGAAATCCGGTTGACTGTGTGCTTGCACCAAGCGCCAGAGCAAAACACATTTTTTTGTGTGTATGTGTGTTCGCGTGGATCAGTTGGGGCGGAAGCCCTGAGCAGTCTGGGCGCTCTGCCCTGCACCGGCCTTCGCCTACGTCTCTGACTCGAGAATGAAGTTTGGTCTGGTTCTGATTCAGATCGAAGACGATAGAAATAAATAATGGAGTTCCCCTCTGACAACGGACGTAACGTACGTGCACGCTCCGGCCGGCTAACTTTCAATGCGATCGATCCATCGATCGATCGATCAACGCTTGTCGTTTCGATGAGTGTGTGCGCAGTGTACGTTCCGGATCCAGCTCTCGATCGGGATCCCATTAACGACCCGGCGTCAGTTGATCCCACGAGCTCGCTGCTACAGTGATCCGGCGGTCCAGCACAGTATTCAGAAGCCGGACAGGATCGGCACGCGCAGTGAATGGCTCAGTGGCCCCCCCTCCTCTTGCTAAAATGGCAGGGCTTGAATCTCCATCCTGCTGCCAACATCCGGGCCGGTCTCGGATATCTACAAAAACAACGCAGCTGGTGGAATAGGGTGAAACTCGCCGTGCTGCGCGTGCTTTCACAAGATTAGCTATCAAGCGCCCTCAAAGTGCGGTTGTCAAATGTCAACTGGTTGATTAGCTGATGAGGTACGTTCTTTCCGTTGCCAATCGCCAGTGGTTCGACTGTAGTTCTATTTTTCAGCTGTAATCAAATTGTCGATTAAACGAAAGTAGGTTAGACGTGCATTTATAAATCAGACGACTTGGCAAGGTAGCTCATTATAAGAAAGCCAAAGAGGTTTAATTATGTTTAGCTTCACGAGTTGTCAATAAAGTCCAAGTGAATGAATCAACAAATCCAACTTTTAAAAAAGATTCAATAAGGAAGAAAATGTCTAAAGTTAAAAACGATAATGGCCTTACCATATCTACTTTTAGCAGATACGAATACAGTAGAAATTGAAAATGTTATGGAGTCAGAGCGGACTTAAAATTATCAGATATATGTATATATTAGAACAATATAACAAAAACAATAATCAATAAATTAGTATCAAACTAAAAAGGCTTGTTAGGCTCTAAACTTAGAGGTTGAAAAATCATAGATAAGACACACTATTATGTGTATTGTTCAATCATATGGAGTGATGATATAACCTAAAACTCAAATTATCCGAATAACTTATTTGTATAAAAAAATCGGATAATCTGCAATTATCGGATTTCAGCAATAGCATATCATAATCCACATCCACCGGATTTTTATAGGATTAAGAGAGGAGCAGATTGAAAACTATTCAATCTTTTTTCATCCCTAAATATGTCGAGCAGAAAAACAGATCATACTAAGAAAAAAAAACCTAACATTGTATTACATTAGGAAAGAATGGAGCTCCCCTCACTATAGCTAGTGTTAGAAAATAGTGAAAATGTGCAAGCAGGCGAACCTTTATAGGATTTTATCAAAATTTTCTTGTGCTAATTCATCAAAGTATTTGCTAAATAATATAGTAGATGATTGGTAGTTATTTAAAGTTTATGCTCACTAACATGGAAGACCATTGTATCGTCGAGATCAACCAATAGTACTAAGTCATAATCCAATGGTTGGGTCAACCAAACAGTGACATAGGGATAACTATTTCTTAAAAAACAAACCATCTAGCATATACTTAATTTTAGATTTTATGGGTATCAAATCAAGCCAGATAAAGTGTAAATCCACCCATCTAAAAATAGTTATCGATAATAAAAATTATAAATTGAGAGATGACACGTATATTATTGCATGATAAGAATACTATGATTATATATCTATATAATATTTTTCTCCGGTGGCTCGGTGTGGTGGTTTTTCACCATGGAGTAGCCTGTAGCCCCAACGAGGATGGTCCATATAGTGTACCCCCCATGGGAAAATGACGAAATGCCACTCCGGCATGTTTGCGGTGGTCACGAACTGCTGTCCCTCGCACGTCTACTACAGTACACCGCTAGCCAATGGCCCTTAATTATCTCCCTGTCACGGGGGCATGCAATCAATAAGCTGCTTACTTAAAGGCAGATGAACACAGCTGAGACTAGTCCCTGGCCCCTTTATTTGGGCCCCCTTTCCGTTAAAGAAAAAAAGCAGTGGGAAACTGCCTTGTCAACGATCCACAGACAGACACACACACACACCAGAGAACCTGTTTTAACAGTATCTATTCTATAATAATCCGGTTGATTTGTCCCACTGAAATGTGCACATCCCCACCAGGTCACTTACACATCGACATGGCATCTCCTCCCCCCGATTAACCGAGAGGTGATGTAACGATTCAGGGTTGCACGGTGGATTACAGAGAAAACGAGCGTTTTGGGAGGGAGAAAGCCCGCGCGAAACAGGGGGAGATGGGGGAGGCGCGCCGGATGACCGTGGAGTAAAGAAAAGAGCAGCTCCCGTGTTCTCCGGTGTTTGACTACTGCTCGCGTATCCCGGCCGGCCATCGCGCGCCGCTCCGTGCCGCGTCGTCGCACACGATCCGGCGGTGTCGGTGCGTGCGTGCGGTGGTGACAACCGAACCGGCCGTTCGAGATGACCGGAGAATTGACATGTTGAAACTGAACCAAACACACTGTCAATTAAACAATTCTTCCAGGATCTTTTCTGCGATCGAAGACGCGTATGTGGGGGGCTTGGCTCTGAATATTTCGCATTGACTATGGCGTGGAGGAGGCATGGAATAACTGAATTCTGGAGCACGCCAACACATACTTTCGCATACACGGTGGCAATAACTCCACCCGGGTTGCATGCAGCAGCAGCACAGTACATTCCAACCAGCTAACCGTATTCAGAACGAGGGGGTCATCGGGGTGGGGGAGCAGCCGGACACTGTACCCTGCCTTTTCCCCTCGACCTCTTATCGGATTCTATCTCTCGCACACAGCCGCAGCCGCGTTGCCGTGTGTGCGTGTTGGTGGCTGGCTACCACTCCAACTCACGCACATACCGTCGGTGTGACACGAAGAGAGAGAGAGAGGAGGCAGGCAATAAATGGAAGCTTTGGTGAGCGCAGGCTCCATGGCGGCGTGGCAGTGCCTCTCTGTCGCCTCACCGTCTTAACTCGCGGCAGAGCACCGAGCTGAGCTGATCCGGCCGCCGCGGATTAACTCCTCCTGGACGCGCGTGCTAGCTAGGGGTCTATACGATCGAGGAGGAGGAGTAGGAGGTTCTTGCTCTGCTGCTGCTGCTGCTTCTTCTTCCCTAGACGGGGGTACGTACGGCCGCCTATGGATTTGGGCGCATGGCGGGGTTCCCTCTAGGCGGAGGAAGCCACAGCCGCGACAACCCGGCGCCACCAGTCCCGCCGGTGCACCCCTCCGACGCGGCCTCGTTCCTGTACGCCACGAGGGGCGGGAGCTTCCAGCTATGGCAGCAGCAGGAGCAGCAGCAGCTGCCGTTCTACGCCTCCAACATGATCCGCTTCGCCGATGACGCGCCACCGCCGCCGTCGCTGGCGGGGGCGTCCTCGTCCTCGTCGTCCCGCGGGATGCGGTCGAGCGGTGGGGGAGGCGGCGGCGGCATCAGCTGCCAGGATTGCGGCAACCAGGCCAAGAAAGATTGCACCCACATGCGCTGCCGCACCTGCTGCAAGAGCCGCGGCTTCGCCTGCGCCACCCACGTCAAGTCCACCTGGGTCCCCGCCGCCAAGCGCCGCGAGCGCCAGCAGCAGCTCGCCGCTCTCGCCGCCTCCGCCGCCACCACGGCGGGGGTCGGCCCTTCCCGCGACCCGACCAAGCGCCCTCGCGCGCGTCCCTCCACCACGACCCCGACGACCTCCTCAGGTATAGAGCTAGCCATGGCGCGCCATATCATCATATAGCTAGCTCCGTCCCTAACTCTGCGGCTGTTGAGTGTGCATTAGATCAGCAGATGGTGACAGTGGCGGAGAGGTTCCCGCGGGAGGTGAGCTCGGAGGCGGTGTTCCGGTGCGTGCGGCTGGGGCCGGTTGACCAGGCCGAGGAGGAGGTCGCGTACCAGACCGCCGTCAGCATCGGCGGCCACGTGTTCAAGGGCATCCTGCACGACGTTGGCCCCGAAGCCCTGGCAGTCGCGGGCGGCAGCGGCGCCGGCGCCGGCGAGTATCACTTCCGCCTCACCGGCGACGGGTCCTCGCCGAGCACAGCCGCGGCAGGCGAGGCAGGCTCCGGCAGCTGCAGCGGCAACATCATCGTGTCATCGGCTGTGGTGATGGACCCGTACCCAACGCCCGGGCCCTACGGCGCGTTCCCGGCCGGCACGCCGTTCTTCCACGGCCACCCACGGCCGTGAGCGGCACCACCACTCCGGTCTCCGGCCAACGTCGCCTTGCTGTAACGCCACTACAATCTCTCGCTTCAACTGTCCATTGCTTTTGTCTCTTCAGAATTCTTAGCTTCTCCCTTAGATATCGTTGCATAAATTGATGTTTTCTTCTAGAGCCTAGCTTAGCTTAAATTAGGCAGGCGAACCCTTTAGACTTGTTTGCTTCTCTTCTTGGGAGCCATTTGACATGAGCAATTAATACACTCGTTTCCGAGCAAGAATGATTGGAAGCTTCCAAACAGTTAGGAGCTTGGGGGAAAGCACCCTCGCCTCTTTAGCTAAGCTTAGCTTGATGATTTCCACCATGCACTGTTCATCTTCTTCCTTCATTACTGCCGCTTGATTGAATTGATAGGAGTAATTCTTGGTATTGGTGTACTATAGTATGCTATACTATACTATACTACTCTTTTAGAATAAGGCTAATAAGGTTTCTTTGCTTTTACTACTCCATGTAGTACTAGCACTATCATTAGTAGTATGTTAGTACTAACACCATGTAGAATGCGAGATGTGAGGACTAGCTTCTTGACACCTTCGCTTTACTATATCATGCACCTTTGCTCTCTTCAAAAGCTGAGCCCTAGAAACCTAGTTGGCTTTAATTGGTAGCTCGTAGATCCTAGATATCGCATCGTCTTAAGTAATTGGCGCGTTTGTATTTGTTTATGCCTGTGATTAGATGAGAGAGAGATTCAGTCATCGTATGCTCATGAGAGAAAGAGAGAGAGAGAGGAGACAAACGAAAGAAGCAAATGATCATCTATCTGATCGGGTGCCGTGACCGATCGAGCCATGCGCCGATCCCTTGCTTGATTTCGTGATTGGATTTTTTGTATTGTTTCCGAGTTTTACAATTGCAAGGGGGAGATGATGACTCGCACATTCTCGTGTTCTTCATCTGATCGATCTCTGACATATGAACATTGTCTCGTTGATTCCATCACATCAGGCCGCGAATATATTTTTGTTTGGCCTTTTGTCCATCATCCTAGGTTGCGGGTTTGGTAACTATTGTTGCACAGGGAATTAACCTATTCAGGCATGACTTTTTACACTACTTCAGCAAGGAATGTACTGGTCTTCTGTTTTAACAAGAAATAATATTCAATTTCCTGCTTCATCTCACAATGCCCATAATGTCTACTTTCAAAAAGCAATATAGTTGAGGTGGTGAAATACTAATTCCAGTACTTGTTCTATTGATTGTGTTCGAACAAATCATATGATATATCTTGTATAAATGAGAAAATGTATGTGTTGCTAAGCAATGAAGCTACATTTTTAAAGGGCTTCCAGCTAATTGTTTTGTACATGTGATGTTAATTATTGGTGTTTCTGAAATATATGTAGTTGGAATCCATAACAAAGCTTTGCAAAAAATGGAAATATCACATGGTACATATATGAAATGTATGAGTAATACCAGTAAATTTTTCTGCTGTTGCTTATTAATCATCTTCCATTCTTTTTTTGTTTTTGCAAATGGTGGTGTTTACATGATATTGATAATGTGTTTGATTCTGTCTTGTTAGCTGGGGGGTAGTTCTTTCAAACTGTTCCACTATATGGTCCAATGGATGTGTTTACATTAAATGATTATTTGTTGCTTGTAGTATTGATGAATATCATCACTTTGCGAAGCACACTGTACATGTATCTATCTGGCAAATTATTATGCAAAGTACTGAAGCAAAATTCATGGATACACAAGTAATTAAGCTTACTCTACTGAAACAACATTAAAAAAAATATTACCTAGGGGTAGAGTTCATTGCGACTTGCATTAAGTTTCCTCCTGTTAGTGTAATCTGGTTAGTGGCATCTATATGTTCGTTCATGTGTAGTATGTCTACCAAAATAAAAATACTACTAGTAGTTCTCGGTCTTTGCCTTTATGCTATAGTTTCATCCTAAAATTAATGGTACATATATCTAGAGTACCTACTTGCCAGCTCTATGTGCATTTTGAAGCTTATTTGGCAAATACAATATGCTGAACTACGTTGATTTTGTATTGTCTTCTTTAGTCACCGGTTGCCTACAATACATGATTAGTAAGGCCTGTGCTAGTATTATGTTTGCATTGCATCATTTTAAAGGGGTTGTATCTGTTAGTCCATATGAGATTCTTGCGTGCTCCACAAAGAATGTCATTCTAATTCGCTTCTACTAGTAGTTTTATACTACTGCGTCAATGAGAAGATTCTACCAAACAGAAATGATTACATGCATTTCTATAGTTTATTATTCATTCATGACGCTTATAAAATTTAGCCCTGTTTTTTTCCAATGCTCACGCTCTCGGGCTCCAAACTGTGCAATTTTTACAAAATTTTCAATATATGAATTTTTGATAAAATTATTTTAAATTCATTTTTAATTTAGTTAATACATTCGTTTGTATTCTTAAATAATTATTATAAATTATCCAGTCAAAAAAAATAGGGTCATTAATATCTCTACTCTTTGTCGTTGAATGTGCATCCTGGTATGTGCCTTTTTGAAACACGGGGAATTTTATGTTATTTAACACGTTGCTTTGTTTTATATGGGTCTATTTGAGTTAAGTGTGAGGCCGGGGCACTCCTTAACAAGATTATGGACGGACATTTTAATTCTTAGACAATTCTAAATTCTTGTTTTGTCATTGACAAGTACTAGCTTTTTTGACAAGCGGTTCTTCTTTCACCTTGGACAACTTTTACCGCTAGACAAGAAGTAATTACTACGACACGTTTGTTTTTCCTACGTGCAGCATCACACACACGTACGTATACGTCTTCCACAAATGTCTTAAAATTTTTAAGAAGCTACTTGGGCCCTGGTAGATTGCTAGCTGTGTGAAATTTACGCATTATATTGGTCACATGCCAACTTCTTGCTGTTACATTGTTTGTTCATCTTCGATTTATTTTTTCGCTGGTGCAAATGGTATACTTGGAATGCCATTTTTTTTATGCCGTTTATAAGCTGAAGACGCGTGACCAATGTAGCGTTAGACTTGTACATTTCTATCCTAGTAGTTTCCCGTTCTTTTAAGGTATTTCATTGAATTATTGACACGAATTGTTTACTTCACCTCTCTCTAAATACCTTTTTTTAAAATAAAAAAAAGCTTTGTTCTACTATATTACTTAGACTACATGTTATAAGCTCTAAATTTCTCTCTTAAAATATTTAAATTATCTTTATAATTAAGTAGATAATCCCTGGTAATAATCCACTTAACAATGTGTTTCAAAAGTGTAGAAAAAATTAAATCAAATTAAAAATCAAGTTCTGAAATTTAAAATTGGTTGCAGCTTAAACAATCTGCCCTGTATCACCACCAATAACATGGATCCTGACCCCTCTGAAACGTGGAAGTGGGCAAGCGCATCTCGTATTCCCTACCTAGCTATAGCTATCGTAAGACAAATCTTTGCTTTGGGCAAATGTATCCTCGGTTATGATTAACTAAAAATATGCTCTGAATTATCTATTGGCACCAGAGGCCGGCTGCATCTTGATCTCACAATTAATTCCTCAGTCTCTTTCGATGTTTTTTCTGCAGCCCTTTCGGAACAAATTCTCGTCTCAGTTCATTTAACACTCACCGATCACGATAGCTCCGGATCCCACGGACCACTGCCTGCGGTCGGCTGCAGAGATTAGCTTGATCGTACCATGCAAAACTTGTGAGAAGGCACCAACCACACCTTCGTCTCTTTTCCCCTCCTCTCAAACCTAGTCTTATTCAGGGTATGCCTAGTCTACCACTATACAATGTGTAAACCTACTCTAGCTACCCTTTAGGCTGATCTTGACCAGCCAGTCGAAGATGAATGTATAGGAGAGGGTACACTATCCCTGAAAAGTGTTGCTGCTATAGCAATTTTCTATACAGTACTAGGTCTTGTTTACAGGAGTTTGAGATTTGAAGAAGCAATTAAGTAGATAGCCAGATTATGAAAATCTGAAAAAGTCAGGTTTTTTTTCGGCTTCTAGTTTATTTTCTGAATTATATAACTATAGAAGACTATTAAAATCTAAATTAGAATCTTAACTGTTTTCTGAATTATATAACTATAGAAAACTATCACATCTAGTTAATAATCTAAACTGTTTAAGTGAACTGGAGAAGGCCTAAATTGCATTTGCTACCCCTTCTTTGCACTTCTATAGTTGTTCTTTGTGCGCCACTATAAGATGAGTATAGATTATTTTGAATGGGAATTTAGGATGATTTAGAACTTCTATAAAAGAAAAATGTGTCCTAAGGCCTGTCCATAAAACATGTATTTGTTTCAATATTTTTAGGAAATTGAATTGTTATTAGGATATTGCATTCAATGCTAATTAATCCTATATTTTTTACTACCTAGGACAGAAGGTTTTCTTCCATCTTTGAGAGGCATATAGCTCCTCATTACTTGAGAGATATATTTCTATAAATTAGAGAGGTATCAAAACTAATCTCACAAATGACTATGATTGAAACTTCACCTTTATATCAGTACTTGAGTTTTCTTGGTTAGGGTTTGAGAGGTACAGCTTTTTAGTGCTAGCTAAGAGGTATACACTATGAGGTATATATCCTTCCAAGGATCGGAATAATTTTGGCATTACCAAACTCATATTTTTGTTTTAATTAGTTCAACCGGTTTGTTTTTTTTTACCTCGAAAATAGTGGTGAGATAGAACAGTTGGAAGCTTGGAATCCTTGGTGTTCCTGGATGAGAAGTTAGCCGCGAGCCAATGAATCTGAAGCGAAAGAAAAACATGGAAATGCGACGATTGCGTGGTGAAGGATGCAAGCACCTGCAACTATCTAGATGACTGAAAGTGGGGCCTGGGACAAAGTGGTCAGTGTGAGAAGACAAAAGAACAGTATCTGCTTGTCACCTTTTTATTTGCTCTAGTAGTCTCCCAATGGAAGGATGAAAACTCTGCAAATGATTACAATCATGGTTGATACGCTGCTGAGGGAATAGGAAAAACATGAGACATGACAGATTCTAAAGCAATGTGGATGGTAGTCCTGCTTGCCCTTTCATCAGTCATCACCTTCTTTTCCTTACATAGAAACGGATAGTCCAGTGGTGCCAACTTTTGTTTTCTTTCTCCTCACATGTAACAACACTACATTCTTCCTTATTCTAAAATAAATTTATTTTTTTAATATAAATTTAAACATAACCGAGATAGTAGTAAGGTTAATAGTCGCACAGTACCTTGTTCCAACATAGAAAATCGTTGTCAACACATGAAGTATAGCACACGAAAAAGCAGCGTACTACCCTCCTTTTTCTGCCCTAGCCATAGTATTCGCTACTGCTCCCAGCCATCTATCTCTCTCTCCTCTGTGCTGTTAATGTTCTTGCTCTCATGATAACTGTGAAATGAAAATCACAAGGCAAAAGGGAGGAGAGAGAGAGAGAGACAGTGTGAGAGAAAGAAAAACTTGTCTCATGGATGGATGGTGCAGGCTAAGGCTTGTAGGGCTGTTCATGGGGAATCCTTAGAGTGGGGAAGACAGGAGAGAGGAGGCATGGTCCCATGAAGTACGTGCATCGAGTTGTTGGCGTTGGCGCGAGAGAGGGCTAGCTAGCGACGGGTCACGTGCTGCTCATCCACTGCAAAAAATGCCAAATTCTTCAGAACCGTGAGCCTGATCTACAGCCTGTGCATGAGCTATCTCACTGATAATCAGTCTCAGCTTCTAAAGCTGAGTTTGAGCTAGTCGAAATATTTTCGACACGTGGTAAGGTTATTAACGTATAATTAATTAAATATTAATTATTATAAATTTTAAAAGAGATTTATTTAATTTTATTTAAAAAACCTTATATATAGAAAAATTTTACACAACACACCATTAATCCGTTTGAAAAGTATACTAACAAAAAAAGGAGAAAATTGCTCACCCCAAATGCTCTCATTCGAACAGCCCTAGAACTGCATGAACTCTAACAGATAGACACAGAATTAGTATTAACTGAAGGAGAAATATACACAACGCAATAAATTTGATTACCTAAGGCGCTAGTATATAAAGGCACGGAACCAATCGTATCCGACTCAAACTGACATATAGGATTAGTATAGGGAGTGAATAAAAAGTGGAGTCCGGCTAGGAAACTAACATGCGAGAATACAGAAAACATTGTAGTACTTTAACATTAACCTCTTGTCGGGAGATCGAACTAGCCAAGCCAAACAGTATTGCATTTGGAGTTTGGGTGCTTAACACTGCATGCATGTCTGAACTTTCTGAACTGTTGCAAATAGTACTTGCGCCACACAGGTTCAGAACAATGCTCATGCGTTCAACTCGATCCTATCAGATCCTCTTCGCAAGCAGCAGTACAGAAGTTTGGTGAGAGTCCACATGGTTAACACTGTCTAGCCCTAGCTAACTACGGACGTATAGCTTCAGAGACATGGGAAAAATTTTCAGACAGCTTGCTACCTAGCCTGGTCCAGCGACGGCATCGGCCCAATTAACCTCTGCAAGAGGCGAGATTGATGGATGAACAATAATTAATGGCTGTTTCTTGTGCCTGCCATGTCTCACACGTCACAGATCAGACGAACATCAACATGGACACTACTTGCTGGTAATTCCTTTGGATGGAAGGAAAAGATGGAAATGATCAGATGAACTATCATGATCCTCCAATACAGAAGGGGCCCAGCCAATGCATGCACACACGATGCATTCTTGCAGCAGTTAGAATGTTTGATCATGGCATAACCATACACATTACACATTTGTGCAATGTAGCAGAACTGTTCATCACCTGCTAGATACAAAATTTTTTGAGTGGCAATTGGGGGGCCAATCATCTTTATGCAGCAGGAGCATTCTTTTTCTCTGTGTATGAGCTAGATAGAGCATCTATCCACTTTCTGAATACTCTTTTCTCCTGGCTGTGCATGAGAGGAAGAAAGAAAGAGAGAAATCAAAAAGGTTGGTTTGGCTTAGGTCTTAGGAATCCTTTAATTTGCTCTTTGCTTCCATGCAAAAGCTCATTGGTTAGCTTGGTCTCTCTCACCCTGTGCAAACTTTTCTTCCCATTTATATGCGACCCGGAGATAGCCACCTCGCTGGATGGATCGACCGTATCTTTAGGGCTCCAGGGCTCAAGGGCTCCATTGCTGGCCACTTCATCCAGTAGCAAAAGCCATGTCTTGCTTCTTCTCGATCTTTACCCATGTCTTGCTCTTGCCTTTGTTTTGACACAAAGGGGCAAAGCTGATGTCTGATGATTTGATCTGAAGAAGAAGCTCTGAACGATACTGTTTTACTATATACACGTACCAATGCATAGAATGGGTAGTACGCGATATCATGCATGCATGATGCAAACGCAACTATAGCTAGCTTTCCCCATGCAGTGCAGCTCAGCTAGCTCGAGCTCGCCTTCCCGGGAATCCATGGCCGCTTTTGCATGCTACCTGAGACAAGCCTCATTTTTAAGTCCACGTCACCTTTGCTTTTGCTTCTGCAGGTTGTTGCCTTGTGAACTCCAAAGAAGAAAAAAAAAGTCGACCTGTCCATGACTGTTGTTGGACTAGTATAGTAATATCTGAACTCTGAATTCTGAATCCTGTGAACTCTGAATTTCACTCGTCGATATTACTATCTCGTAAGCACAAAACTTGCAAGGATTATTAGCTGTTCTGTTCAGGCATAGGGGAGTATACATGTACAGTTAAAGAGTTGACCTGAATTAAGAGGGGAAACGACTAGCTGATGGACCTGTCCTGGCTATTGTTTTAGTTAGTTGCTAGCTAGGATGGAGCCGGCGAGCCCCTGCATTGAGTAAACTTTCGATCACATCGTTCCCTTTCCTCAGGCCAAATCGTACAAGAAGAATTTATTCGATGGGCCTTTTGCTCTGTACATATAGCTGGAATATAATCCTCCTTACCCTTTAATCCCATGCAATTACTCTTTCTACGTTACCACTTCTTCCATCTGAATCAAGTCTATATATGATAGCATGTTCTTCCATTCTTTCTTTGTTCAGAGTTCAGGCTGTTGTAATTAATTTGGAGTTAATTTAGCTCTTGGATAATTATAGCATTACCAAATGATCCATGCATTGACATATTCTCCAAGCTATGTAGGAAAGAATCATGGCTCCATGTTCTGATGGCCTGAGTTGTAACATCAGGGATCATGATGAGGAGCAGATATGCCTGGAGAGTAAGTGCCAAACAGCCTTGGTACAAAAGCTTGGAGCTAAAGGAAAGCGAAGAGAAGGGATAAATACACTACTCATGGTGTCTCCCTATGATCGATTCCAGCTTTTGCCTCTCCCCTTGCATGATTGCATCATCTGACTGACTCACTGACCTAACCCAAGCTTGCCCTGTAGCTCACCTCTCCTTCAGTTGCAAGCATGTGCCATGGAGAAAAAAAATGCACAGTAGTATCAGCAGGGCAAAAGGATCCTGGTAATGTAGTGACTTTCACCGTTCGATCAGGACCACATTGATCATGATCAAGCTAGTGATCAGGTTAAAAAGCTAGCTTTCTCATGGACAAAGCTCTAGTTAGTTGGGTGCGTGACGACATGAGAGAAAGGAGGGGCTGAGGCTGCAGAGAAGAAAGACGTCCTGTATTGCAGGTTGAAACAAGATGGGCTTGACGGCCCATCTGATTACAAAGGCCATTTGTCTTAGACTGGGGTTGGATGGACGTTATCAGACTGCACATTATGGACCAGATAAGATTATGTCCATGGAAGAGCACACTATGTGTTCGGCCCATTATTGGCAGGCCCAAGGCTACATCCAGGAAAGAGTCTGGCATGGAAGATGGCACTGGCAGGCCTCCTGCGTAGCAAACTAGGAATCGCCAATTCGCCGTAGATGTATGAGATTTGCTTGTTCGTGGCATGGCCACGCGAGGCGTCGTGACCCGCGAAAAGCAATCGATTGACCATGCAGTACCTCGCGCCTGCATTTGTGCCGCGGTAGCAGGCAAAGAAACGGCCAAAGCTTGTTGATCCGATGTAAGTTCTACGTAGTAGTCGTACGTGCGCACTAGTAGACGGAACAGACTCAGCGCCTGCGTCTTGCCACTTCGACAACGTGCACATCACCTTGCCCGTCGCCCCACCGTCGTTGCCGGGCCAACCGCCCTAGATTGGCTTCGTGAAATTTTTACTCTTGACGCTTTGCTGGAAAACAACATTTTGTGACTTTTCAAAAGGTACAAAAGTTACTAGCAGACCTGGCTATGACTCTGTACGATTTAAGATGTATTTAATTTAAGGATCCATTTAGCACATATGGATTGAAAAGAAAATCATGATATGATGAAACCCTAGCCGCCATCCCGCTATTAGAGCACACAGCCAAACAACTATGTGGCGAACCGGGATGGTGACGGCGAGGCCAAACGCGGCGGTGCATTGACTTTTGTACGGAGCATGACGAGCTGAAGCGTTAGAGGAAGCATCAGCATATCTCAGTGAGCGAGATTGTAGATCTAGCATCCTTATGGCCAGATCTGGTGCATTCGCTGAAGGCTGGTCTAGGGTCAAGCGGACGTAGGAGTCCAATACGATTGGAGGCTTGGAGCTACTGAGGTGATAGCAGCGTGAGGTGGGTGTAGCGATGGTAGCAAGCCGTTGGCATGGCCAACGGCAATGAGAGAGAATAACAGGGCTACAGCAACAGGTGGTCGATATGAGCAGTGGAAACTAGTGGCCCATACAAACGACGATTGACATGGTAGCTAGCGGTAGCTAGTTGCACTAGCAACAAATGTTGACAATGAGCGACGGCGATGGTCGGGATGCCGCTGGTTTCGTTGAGGTGGGCATGGCAAGTTCATCCTCACTAGCTAGTTGCACTCTTATTTTATCTCCATGGAACTCCTCCCTTGCTATGACCGATTCCTTTTGGTCATGAGGAGCTCTATTGGTGAGAAGATGACGATGGTGGTTGAGAAAGAGGACGATCCAGTAATGCGGCTTTATAGGAGATAGCGGCATAGCGAGCTACGTGAGGTGGTAATGACCACGCTGGTCTAGGTTAGCCAGCGATAGGGTGCCGATGCAACGGAGCTATGGACTAACAAAGGTTGTTCGAATGGCAAAGCATTAGGGTGGCGACAACGAGTGTGAGAGAGGATGCTACAATTAAAAGCCTAACTCGGAGTTCTCTAAGCCAACAACGATTATGTCTTCAGGTACTGTCTCCTCTACTTAGGGTATTGCAAAGCTACCACCATCCCCTCCCTAACATGACTCATGAAAAACAAATCCAGTTGGACGGGTAACAACATTGCCTATGAAGTTATAACCTCTTTAGGGTGTTGTCTAGAAGATTTTCGTTCCTTATGTTATCTCCTCTTGGTTTTGTCTCGGCAGTTTTTTATTGTTATCATCATGTTAGCACAAGAAACAAGTGGATCTTCTTCTCTCTTGCCCTCTATCTCCTCAACCCCTTTACATGAGGATGACTAGGAGCTCATCGACGATTTTCTATGTGGATTTGGTGTTCGCAAGGCATTGCGATCCCCCTGTAGATCTAAGGATGATCAGTCACGCTTAGCGGTGGTTGGTTTGGTGCTAGTATCTTCTCAGGTTGTATAAGAAGTTATTAGCAAACGGTGGTGATGTGTTTGTTTTTTTATTATCAAACTTTTAGGGTTATAATCTTATAGTTTTTTTTATTATATTAATATGAAATTTTGTACTGTACGCGTTTTAAAAAAGGATCGGCAAGATACAGAGGTTATATTTAGCACAAATGGATATGCAGTAGGTAGGAAAGCTAGCATAGTTCATTCCCGAGTTAAAGAAAAATGAAAATAAGTTAGAATAATTTATTAACAGTAATCTTGCGAAAAGGCTGTCGCGCGAATGCGCGCGCCCATACGACGCGCGAATCGGTTTCTTTTCCTTTCGCAGATTAGCGCTAATAATTGTCGTTTTCTATTTTTAGCACCTCCGTAACGTGCGTACGCGCGACGTGCCGGCGCAAGGCGAGCGATTTTTTCACGCGGCAGGCGCACGCACGTATTTTTTTGGGCCTTTTTTATGGGCCAGTTTAACCCAATACAAAGTTCACAAATTATTTTTCTCATTTTTAAATTCGTTTAAAATTTATTTACAAAAGTTTCTATGTCGAATGTTTATACATGGAAAGTTTGGACGTGTAAAGTTTGTATATAAAGTTTGCACGTATAATGTTTGCTCGTATAAAGTTCGCATGTATGAGGCTTGTACGTACAAATTTGCACTACATGTGTTGGGCCATACTCAAATACGCAGGTAGACAAAGAGAAAGGCTGGAATGTACGTTTTGGGAGCAAGTGGGCTTGAAATAAATTTGTGCATGTGGGCTGTATTTTGACTAATTGACTCGTGCGCTGCGCATTAGACTCCCTGGGCCTTTCCGATTCGGACTATTCCTCCTCGCGCACGTGGGCTGAGACTGGGTTGGCGTACATGCGCAACCGTTCGCGCGGGGGCAGCGCGCGCATTAAACTCACCCGTAATCTTGGTCATTAATGTCCATCTTATTCTTTGCAGCTGGCGTTTGCTCGTACAGTCGTACTCATGCAATAGCTTCTCTAAGCAAGTAAAGAAGGAATTTCGTCAAAAAACAAGTAAACAAGATTGCTGCTAGTGAATGTTCGGCCTCTTCTAAGCAGGGTTTTTCAAATCGCTGGTCTATACGGTTACTGTAATAATCACGTTTACCTTGAGGATACGGTAAAAGTTATTGGTGATAGGTTTTGATAAAACTTGTTTGAATTTAAATTTTGTAAAAAAAGTGCAAAAAATTCCTAGAAATAATGCATGATTGGTAATGATATTTAGCAATAAAATTTTGTAAAAATACTAAGCTAATTCTATATTTTGGCATGACTACAGAGCGGTTTTGCTTATGTGGATGGCATAAATAAATATTTATAGCTGTGAATAAATAAACAATTGGAAGGTTCTAGTTTTTTTTTCAAGTTGGTGGTTACCCCAACTTACCATGGACTACTGTGCGTTTGCCATGGCCTTATCATGAGATTTGAAAATTTTGAACTTAATTTTTTGATATAAATTAATACGGTTCTTAATAGTTACTACATGGTTATCATTATCATGGTAACCGCTTTAACGTGGGATGACAGTAATCTCCTTGTAAACAGTAGGAAAACCCTACTTCAAGGTTATCAGGGCTGGTCCTGGGATTTTGGTGGTGTGGGGAAGCTAAATATAGGGGTTCTTAATATAAACATCAAAAGCAATATTTATATGAAGAACTTCATATATATTAACCTAAAAGTTTCTTTGGACATTTCTAGACATGAAGTTATCGACGATGGTATCAATATCTCACCAATAATTTCTTTTCAATGCATAAAGTTGTCAAACTGATACATACCTTTTCCACTTTTCCACTGTACTCGTTTTGAGATACGAAGTTATTGGTAATGGTATCAATATCAATCTCATCCAACAATTTCTTCACTGATGCATACTTTTTTCCGCTGCTTGATGTACACTTTTTTGACAACATGATCAATAAGACAATAATAGGCTGATTATTAAAAAAATACTAAATATTAGTGGTACAACCCATAAATTACAATTCTGCAAAATTACGGACTTGATTAAAAACAAATCTTACAAATTACAACGCGTCGGCGCCCCTCAGGTCAGCTCGGTGCTAGCAGCAGCTTTCACTTCCCAGCTCCTAAACGGGCAAACCCTGCTCCGCGTATTCTTTCTGTCTGTGTGGTGATTTGACCAACCGGGCGATCGGCCGCTGGCATGTTGATCCTGGACAGTGGACACGCCCGGCCACGGTAAAGGGGTTGGAGATGAGATGACAATTGATGGCCACTGCGGACGGTGTCGGCGCTGCACCTGCGCGGGGGACGGCCACCGGCGGGTGGGGGCGCATGGGCACGAAGGACGGGATCGATGGCGGACCGCTACTCGTCTGGAATAGGGATCGCCGCACGTCGCTACTAGACCCTGAGGTGGCGGCCCCTGAATTTTAGGGGGCCATTGCAGCTGGGCCTTGACCTGGAAGAAGATATGAACTCTTGATAGAAAGTGTCTAAACAATTTATTAGAAAATAGGGAAAGAAACTCAACAATGTGTTGTAAAAATACTACAACAACGTGCTATAGTAAAATTATACGACAATGTTGTATAGTAAAAAATAAATAATAGAAAAAAAATACAAATAGAGGCAGTTGATTAGACTTGTATTACTGGAGTATGTGTTAAAATAGTTGATTAAACAATCGTGACTTTGACTAGATAATAGTGAAAGAAACTCAGTAATCTATATATATATACACACACACTTACCAGAGACCAGCTTTTATTGCATGCACGATCAAACATCTCGAGAAATCTAATTAAGAGAGAGGACGATGATCACTATATGATTTAATTCTCTCACGAAGGCCAGTACACGAATTGTTTCTTCTGTGGTTTATGACCAGAAATGTGGAGTAAGCAGTCATTAAGGAGGTCCACGTTTCACCATAACTTGGAAAAAAATATGTTAATAGTGACCAAGTAAAACCATCCATCACAAACACGTATTCTCCCAAAGTAGTAAATAAAACAGCTCTTAGAAGAGGTTGGATGATCTAATCAGGGCAAATATATCATCCCATTAGGGAAAATATCTCGTTCCATCAGTTGGATGATCCCAAGAGAAATGATCCAAACCTTACTAGGTTATACATCTAAAAGAGAAATATCTCCTTCCATCAGTTGGATGATCCCAAGAGAAATGATCCAAACTTTACTAGGTTATACATCTAAAAGAGAAATCCCCTTCCATCAGTTGCATGATCCCAAGAGAAATGATCCAGGAATATATAAATATATGCTACTCATTCTTATACTCACTTGTCCCACAAAGATTTTGTATTGAAGCACAATATCAACCAAACATCAGATAGCTAATAGTACGTTAGAACATCCAATGAGAAAAGGAGAATTGTATAACAGAGTTTACTCTAAATAAAAGGTTTCACACATGTATATAACTGAACAATTTATAGAACAGAAATTTAACTAGTCTAGAAAACAAAATTGAAAAATAGTTTATAAAGCATAACAGATACGATCCGACTAAAATATATTCAGCTCTAGATCGAAATGATGACCATTGGGATTTACACCAACTCCATCATACACATCTTTATCAATATCAGATTTATCATTCTGATATTTTATTTAGATCGATTTTAATTTTATTACTAATCACATATTAGGTTGTGGATTTTTTCTGTTTTATATGTATATTGTTCATTTGAGTTTGGGTGTTATTTGGCCATACCTTTGATCAACTAACTATTGCCCTAACTACTACTTAGATACGCCATATCAAAAACAACAACGTAAATTGGGAGTCCCTGATCTATATCCATAGCCGATAAAATTACATGTACTAGAGGAGTTCTCGCACACATCCATACATGAGCATATGACTAAAGCATGTTTACCTCTACATTGGAATTATCACCATTTCAATCTTCGACAATTCAATCTGCTATGATCGACGTGACTTCAAAACATTACCACTGTGGAAAACATAGTTTTAAGTTATCGATTTCGAAGCCTCGAATTGACAATCCGGACTGATAACTCTCAAACTAATATCCACCAATCTATTGACAACGAGGTTGTTTACCAACGAAAACGTTGATCTTCAACAAGATAGCAGGTTTGTCGTTCTAATTCATTAATTATTTAATCAATTCATATATTGTTTATGTATGGTATATCTATTTCTTGTTTTTTGTTTAGCATGAGCGATGAGAATGTTAAAACACCATGGCCTCCTATAACTCTAATATGTTAAGACGCTAATTAAGTCAATTAGCCTCGAGCCGAGACACCTTGTGGCTTTACGCCATGCACGACTAGCATTGACTATAAGCATATAAATCCAACACGATTAATCAAGATTCAAGAGCCGGCTACCATTGCCTTTCATGCATCCATATAGGCTGAATAGATTAATCATTTTAGATGCATGTATATGTGTTATGATATACATATGAAAAATACTCGGAGACATAATAGTTATCATTGTCGAGTACGTAATAAGAAATTTAGTAGATTGTTTTTAAAATTAATGTTTTATTTAATTTATTGTACTTAGATAAAAAAATTACTGCATTTTTTTTACCGGCCGGCGAAAGAGCATCATAGTGCACGAATCCTCTCTGCTCCAATAATCCTCGTGCATGAATTCAACGGTTATGCTTATGCCTGGAATCGATCGGCTGTTCAAATCATAGTGCACGAATCACAAAAGGCAATTGATTGCAGGTACGTTCGCCCCAAAGACAATGTTATAATACACCATACGAGCTCAGTATAATCAGTACTCCACGTATTATTGAGATCCAACGAAACATGCCCCCTTCTTTTTTTTTTTTTTTGCTTCTTCAGGCGGCGATCGATCGAACTGAATCCAGACGAGGGGTGAAGCGTGTTAGAGACCGCAGGGAGAAGAGAAACAGTGGTGTGCCTTCCTGCCTCCCGAAGCATACCCACTGCTTCATTCCTTTTTGTCCCCCTAGCTGACCGGCTAGAGCGTTTGCATGTGTGTTACCGCGATTGTTGCGTGGTTTCTTCCTGGAAGACGAGGAGTACGACGCGCCGGGAGACGGCGGGGAAGCCTGGCCCGGAGCCCGGAGCGACGCGATCGACAGGTACGGTACTTGCTGTCGGCCGGCCCTGTAGTCTGCTGGTCTGGCATGCCTTCGCGCGCGCGGCAAGACGGCAAGGGGAGAAAGTCGCCGTCATATCCATCCGACACGCACAACCGAGCGAAAGCGAAACTGCGAAACCCATCTGGAGTACGAGTAGCAGCAACCGAACGTACAGACCTACAGCACCAGTGTTCAATTGGGCATCGACAAAACTGAACTCCGTACCACTCTTCCCCGGTGACCTTTCGATAGAAAAAGAGATACGCTGTCCAGTGCATGGCGGCTGCAATCGAGTCTGATCTAAGCAAGCAACGCAAGATAGGAGTACCATGACGTAGTTATGCTTCAGATTTCCCGGAGATGCATGGATGGTGATAATATGCTGCAGGTTCAAAATGGTGCAATGCGACAAGGAAGCATACTCCCTATGTCCCATCCTAGAAACCCAATACATATTTAGTATTAAGAGTAAAAGTCTAAAGTGTTCTTATTAATTAGAAAATTCATGTACTAATAATTTTAAAAAATAATCTCCACACCCACACCGACAGACGCACAACACAAACACATTCTCGGTAAAAATTTTAAATTTCAAACATATTAATTACATATCATATGTATATTTCGGTGACAAAATAGATACAAATGCTCACAACCTCACTATAAAATCTCATATATGAGTGACACTTTCTCCTTCTCCTCCTCTACCAACAGCTTGAAAATAAGCCATATATTTACGATTTTTTTCATCACCTTGCATTGCAACACCATCCATTGGTGAGATGGAGAGGCTTTACCTGATCTCAATAAGCAAGTGGATGAACAAGAAGATGAAAGTCATGGTGTTCCGGAGGATGATCATGTTGCAGGGATATCCAGGGAGATGTCAACCATGTCCTTCTTTTTTATCTCAATTTTGATGTATCTAATCCAAGTAAGCTTGTCCTAAATAGCATGAATAGGAATATTATAATTTGTGTGAATATAATTAGGACATATCAATCTATTAAAACTTTACCAATTTATGTAAAGTTGATATATTTGGCATATCTAAGGAAACAAAGCTTATTTTTCTTTACCAGCTCAATTCTATCAATGATTTGCCCATGATAGAATTTATTCTCTTACTGATGTACCACATGTAACACTGTACAAAGGTGAACACACAAAGTATATCATCAAAACATGGAAAGATTATAGCATCTACAAGAGAAAGATCACAAAAATACTGTCTTTATTTCCAATCCTTAACAGTACTAAGAAAGGGGTGTTCGCAAAGGACTCACCATCCATGAATCTCTGTCCATCAAATACATTGTAGGCTCTTTTTATGGTCAGTTTCAGAGCAGCACCTAAACTACCTCAAGAAAGTTTTCATACTTTTTTTTGCGTATCCATCTGCATATTGTAATTAATTGTTCATATACACATCTCAACTCTGAACTCTAAAGAAATTAATCAGACAAAATGCTAGTGAACAAAAGAAAAATACATCATGTAGCAATGCATATGTGCATAAGCTGATTGCCACATATGTACTCATATGGCAATTATTGTTGGAGGAGAGGAGGATGCCTTGTAGCATGTTCTGGACATGATGGAGATTCCAATCAGGCTATGCTTCCTTTTATCTCAACTTTGATGTCTCTGAGCAACAAAATGATAAAATATGGTTTCACTGAAAGGGTAGTTAAACAACCAGAACATACAATAGTTGCAGTAATTAAGGACTACAAATTGAATACTTCAGCACATGGTAGATTAAAAAGAGTGATGTGAATGACCAATAAAAACATGTAGCCTGTATTTACATAGAATATACCCTAGCAATAGCTTCACAGCCATAGCAGTCTCATAGAAAGCATAAAAGCAAATTATGTTGGTGTTTCACTCTACTTTAAAATATGTCATATATGGTAAAAGCATATCAGAGATTATATCATATGCTGAAGCTAGTGCAAAAGTTGCTAATATATTCTATCTTATTTTCACACAAGTAGTAAACGTGGTCATCATCCTCGACCACCGAAAGTTAAGAAGAACGGTTATTAATTATATTGCTAGAAATTATCTTTTTTCTATAACAAGCCCACTATCCTAGGGATTTAAAGGAGAGAGTACGTCGGATCACGAATCTCAACGCCAAGCGAGTGCACTAGTACAAGAGGCTTGGAAGGGAAAGCAAACAAGCGTCTCACTCGATCCGACGCCCGAGATTGATCCCTGTACCAAAGGCTGATCGATCGGTTGTCTCGATCCACAAAAGGCTTCAATATTGCCTTTTATCTTGCCGAAAAGCGGGCGACGTCCGATGCCTGCCTTCCCAGCGATAATGCACGGAAGCAACTTGTTTTCAAGGTTGCCGCTATGCACTCTTGTTTATCCCAGAGCTACTTCCACCCGCCTTGAACGGAGTACTGCCACAATGCCACTGAGGCACTGGTATGTGCTGCGGCCGCTGCTTGAACTGCACCCCTTTTTTTGCCGTGTACAGTAGGAGTACTACAAGTAGGAGAACTGGAGATAGCAGTAGCAAGTCGTAGTAGTACGTACTACCTGCGGCATGACCAGACCTGCTGGCTGCTGCAGCATTTAGTTTGAATGGAATTGTTGCGGGGCCAGATGCAGGAACTCTGTCCTGTCTCGTGCATCCGCGGCTGCCAGAAACCCCCGTTCTGCCCTCCTCGGTTCTCTGCTGCCGCCGCTTGGTTCGGCCAGCCACCACTGCACGTCTGTCCATTTGTTTTTTACTCCTGCTAAAAAGATTTCTGTATTTTTTTCTACTAAAAAGATAGAATTAGTACACGTAAAACGAAAAATTATTATTATATAATTAATTAAGTTTTAATTATTATATGCTTAAAAATAAATTTACTGATATTTTAAAATAACTTTATATAAAAGGTTTTCACACGAAATACACTAATAATAATTTTTAAAATTTGTTAATGAAGAAATAAGATAACATCTATATAAGTAAGAGTCATAATTCTTAATATGTATCAGAACTTAAAACAGCAGCTGTTAATTAAGAGAGACATGTATCATAGAAAAAAATAGTTGTTAATGTTAGGTGACATGTTCTATAAACTACTGTTACAGTCTTAAACCTTTTAGACCGGACAGAAGATCGCATTAGGTCTGATTTTGCTTTTGCGTGGCATGTATGTAGAGTCGAACCCGACACTAGAGCTAGGGCGGCGCTATAGGGGCTCAACCACGATGAAGATGATAAGGCGGAGATACCAAGGTAAAGGTTGGAGCATAAGTCCGACATGACCTATGACAGTCGCAATATAGACAACAACGACCGCTAGATAGAGACAAAAAAATTGATAAAGGGAATAAGTCGGACAGTTACCACCACCAAAGTACTCCCCAAATAGATCAATCCTCTCTTTAATGTCTATGGTCATTGCCACTGTGGGCTTTCTCTCTTCAATACTTCTTGGAGCTTCTTGGAGCTATAGTGCCACCACTGCCTTAAGCTCCCTTCAAGGCAGCGTCAAATGTCTTTCGATCTGACGCCAAAAGAAGAAGAGGGTATAGAATGATAGGTGGAACCCATTATTTTGTTGTTACGTTGGATGACCACTTTATGACTTAGAGATATGTTTTGTTTGATTTAAACCGTTGAAGGATAAAAGTTGCATATTAAACTTGAGGGACTAATGCTTCGCTACTGTTAACAACACTCTATCTATCTATTTTTTTCGTTTTATCTTAAATTAAACATTTGTATTTTTACATTTGTATGTTTTACTGGTGACGGAGCCAGTCACCATAACCTTTGGCTGTTGCCTGGATCCGCCACACGGATCCGATGAGTATAACTTAGGCTCCGTTTAGGATAGAACTTAGGCTAAGCTTATTTTAGACACGTAAAACGAGAAAGATTATTAGTCCTCGATTAATTAAGTGTTAACTATAATATGAAAAATGAATTTACTTAGTTTTTTTAAAGATACTTAGATATATAACAAGATTTTGTACTAAACATATTACTCAATAATTCAAAAAATACACTTATAAAAAACGATGAATTAGCCAAAAAAAGATCTTAAGAACGCAGGCTTAATTGCCGTCACTCGCCGCATGCAGTAGGGGCAGCACTTAATTAGTGTGTGCATGATTATTGTGCTTAGGCACAGTTTCAGCCTCAATGCCCTATGCAATAGAGTAAACTGCTGCTCCCTCTATTAGCATTTTATCATCATATTTATAAATAGCGCCGAGATCAAAACAAGAAAACATCCTTTTGTCTTATGCATACATTTGCGTGTATACGAAGACAATGACGCCCATTTACTTCTACATAAATAAACGAACAGATTTTTATACACATAAACGAACAAACATGTAAGGATGTTATTTATTTCTACTTAAATAAACTAATAGACACCGATTAGATGATCAATTTAGAAAGATCTCAAAAATGTTAGATGATGATCAAATTAAGATGGAGTATTACGCTAATTACCATGCTTAATCTGATGGTTCTAACGGAGGCTAGATCAACCGTGTAAAGAAGTTAGGAAATGCTTACACCATCACATGTCTGCAACTTGAAGGCCAAGTGACAAATCTAGCAACCATCAATCTTTTTCCTTTTGGAGAAAATATATACATGCAGTCTGGTCTAGCCCATCAGCAATACACAACCGTTTCATTAATATAATCTCATGTACTTGTTTTCATCTCTAAAATAAATACGAACTCGACGAGTATCAATTTACATCCATGTTAAATGTACAGATTTATGCGTAGTTTTTATCTATGGTTAGGCTTGCTTAGGCTTAAGAAAATTTCTAAACCTGTCACTGTTTTTGACCATCGATTTTTTAAATTTTATATAGTTTAATATTATAATATTTATATTGATAGATTCACAATATATAATTCATATGTCGTTAGGTTACAAGTTTTTAAGAACACATGATTAAATTATAAATGTTTGATTTAGAATAAAGATAGAACGACATATACTTTTTAAAACAGAGTGATTGATTGCAAATTATATGAATTTTTTATAGCTGGCTATACTGTTTAACTACTATAAATATGGCTGTGTATTTTTAGGGGTGGAGAGGCCGGAAGTCTTTTTTAATCAAAAATAAGGTTCAAACAGTAGCCAAGTATTTGGAAACGAAGTACTTACTACTCCTACTTTACTTTACTACTAGTAAAAGCTGGGATTTTCGGGGTGAATGTACTGCACTCCAACTTTACTGTAGCAACATGGTTGTGACGTGCGTCAGGACGCTTCAGGCGACAAAACAATATGGCTATCCTAGAGAGGGATAAAAGCTGGCAAATCAATGGTCACTGGCCTCAGGAGCAGGCCAAAGATACTCCGGTAAACAAGTGATATTTTCTTGAGAGTAGAATTTCCACTCGTCGAGCTGGTATATTCGAGTATCATTGACGCGGAAAAAAATGCCTTTCAAACATGCAGAGGAGAAATACTCCCAAACAAAATTGCAACGTCCCAAGTTCAAGTTCAAGTTTCCTGAACACGTCCCAAGTTTGTATACTCTACTCTACTTCCAAGTTCAAGTTTGAAACGTCTATACTGCTGCTACTCTACATCGCGTTATACGGTGGCCGGCAGTGCCAGCTTCTGTCATGTCCTGCAGGAGTAGCGCCCAGGCCATTGGCATAGGTGCGAATGATTAGAGATCCAGCTCATTTATTGCCAAGATTTGGCTGTACTCTCTACCGGAGAGCATACACATACACATACTGCTCACTATCGCACACGGCAGGTGACCCAGGAGCTACACACCCAGCAGCTACACCCTGTCACTTTCACTTCCAAGAGAGGGCTACTTTGCTTCTCCCCAGGCAGGCACCTCTTGCTCCCACGCGTTGGCTGCAAAGCTTCCATCATCGTTTGCACGGAGCATGCGGGGCTACATGCAGGGGTGAAAACGGTCCAAAACGGTCGAAATCACTCTAAACCATTTTCACAACCACGTTATTTCTCGAAAACAAAATCGAAAACGATGGACTAAAAACAAAAACTATATCAGAAATATCAAAAAACCGGCAACAAAAATATTCAGTCAGAAACATGTCGGTATTAATCGGAGGCCAATAATTTATATTGAAAACATCAAACTATAAAATCATAAATTTAACTAGCAATCTATAAAAAAACAAATTCAAAACATGCATGACAAATTGAATAGTACGCCCAATATTTCTTTTCTAACAGTGACTCGGGACTTAATCGGAGAGCTAGGGCGCAGGAATTTAATAAAGCCAGCAAAATACTCATGTATGACTATTGTCACATAAAACTTTCTTTAGCTAGCTTCCCGATCGTACATGTATGGTTCAACAACAATGATGTCCCTTTCAGTACCTTTTGTAATTTGAACTGATTTTTTTATTAACACTGTGATGTTTAACCAAATGATTTCAAAATCCCGATGTTCATGTGGTGCTCTCACATCTAGAATTGACAAAAGGAGCTCTACACCCTTCGAAGTTGAACTTTGCCCACTTCTCTTCAACCAATTTACCATTAACTTCTACTGTCTTTGTTCTTTGTGGACTTAATGAAACATTGCCATACATCAGATGTGCACTTCTTTTGCTTCTTTCTAGGATTTTGTCCATCCTGGCCATCATTTTCTTCATCGTCGTCTTCAGCATTTGTGCCTTCTGCCTGTGTGCCGCTTGCACTAGTGCCAACAGTTAGAAGTGATGGTTCAATAGATGCAGGTGTTCCAGATGATGCAGATGTACCCAATAATGCCCTGCCTACACTTACTAAATACAACACTTGTGCATCAACCATCAGGCATCATCTCAAGACTAAACTCAACATAAATGAAACACTATAGAGAAAGATTCGTCCACCCGGACTAGTGGAGGCTAAGCCGGCCGGTGAGCTCTTGGATGGCGAGTCAGAGGCATCGGTGTCGCGAGAAGGGGCGGACCGGGCAACCCCAACAGGAGGTGGCGTCGGGAGGATGCTTCTCCCGCCGGGTGGCATCGTCGGCTCGTCGCAACTCGCTACGGAACCGGGGGATGGAGGCCGACGGCGGGCGCCGTGCGGAATCCCAGGCCGGCGGTTGGATGCAGGATGCTGGCGTGGTGGCACCTGGCACTGGCGATGTGATGACGTCACGCTGTCGGGTTGGTCCCGCCGATTCGCATGGCGGCGGCGGCCGTCGGGAGCGGCTTTGGCCTTTTGGGGAAGCAACGAAGCAGTCAAGCAGCTAGAAATGCCTGCCTTGTGTTGTACTGTTGTTGCATAGTGTAAGTTTAGGGTTACTTTATGTACTGAGCCAGTGGGCCTACCGGCCTTAGACGGTTGGACCCTTGGTGATTTTTGGATTTTGGGCCCTAGAGCTTCTTATAAAAACAGTAGTTTACCAGATTATATAAACGGTAATTACCGGAATTTACCAATAAAACAGTCGGTAAACAACCAGACCATTTATGTTATTGTTTCCGTATTTTTTTTACCATTTCCTTTTACCGTTTCCAGGAATTACAGTTTTTGACCAGTTCAGCCGGTAAATATCGGAAACGACAGTTAGTCGGCCGGTAATTACCGCGACCCTTTTTACTGCTAGCTGCATGTGTTTTGGAAGGAATTTCATAAATGCAAAAGGTAGAATTAATCCATCTTGAAAATAAAATGTATGGACCGAGCTTGACTGTTTGTGTTTGATGATCAAATTTGTGCTGGTTGTTGTGGAGGAGTAACAGTTCAGGTGCTGGCGTTCTCTCCTATCTTTCGGTAATGTTTTCCCGGTAGTTTTCCATACGTGCAACTTATCCAGTTTTCATCAGCTAAAATAAACTGATTCGAGGCCCTTTTTTAAAGAATCTGCAAAGAAATTTTATAGGATTAAAATCAAAATAAAATCTATGACGTACGTCACCAACTTTACATCATTGACAAGTAGGACCATAGCAAGATGAACCCACGTATCAGTTCGGCGTCCATTAAAATCCTATAAAACAATGTTCTATTTAATTCTTTGGATCAAATGATTGGGATTTCAAAATTCCATTAGGATGTCTTCATGCAGTTATGTTTTACAGTAAAGTTAGCATCAAATCAGATTTCCTTTTCGTCCATCTCTCAGGCAAGTTTTGCATTTTCCCCGTAGATGCGGTCAATCCAAACAATCATTCCAATCATAAATATTTTCCATATGCATACCAATCAAAATCTCAATCCTAGGTTTGGAAGGGGCTCAAACCAAATTGCTAGTAGTACAACTGCTATTGGGTTTGAATCTTTTGAAAACACTCTTTGTTACCTACAAAGTCCGTTCATCTTTATAATAAAGATAAATATTAAATATACATGTAAAATAAAAAAAGCTATTAGCATATGATTAATTAAGTTTTAATTAATATAAACTTAAAGAATAATTTATTTAATATTTTAAAGCAACTTGTATATATAAAAAAATTATAAAACACGCCATTTAATAATTTTAAAAAAATATAATAATAAAAATCGTGATAAAATATGCATGTTAATTAGAAAATATCGGCTAACCCATTCAGTTCACCCTGAATTCGTCATGGACACCTGCTGTTTGCCTCTACTCCTAACCTGACCCGATTGGCGTTTGTGGCCACGTGACATGCCTACGGTGTTGCCGCAGGGGCGAACGGAGGAGTACTCCTATATAACGCGCTGCTCCAATGCCCTTCTCCCCCACCTGCATCGATCTCTCGGTCTCTCCTCTACATGGCACAACTTTTGCTAGGCTTTGGAGCCATGGCTTCCCGTCTCAACCCCTCTGCGGCGCCCTGGGAGCTGCCGCTGACACGCGTACCGGCGGACTACTCCTGCCCGACCGCCGTCGAGCAGTATTACCCGCCGCCGCAGTCCTTGCACCCGCTGCCACAGCTGCCGGCGGTCTGCGGGGGGCCGGTTGCTGTTCCCACCAGCTGCGGTTGCTCTGCCTGCCAGAACTTCGTTCCGGTGGGGATTCCAGCTTTCCCGCACGCTGCTGCTGTGTGGGCGCCGCCGCCGCCGGTGGTGCCGGTGATGGTAGTGTACTGCTTCGCGCAACCTACGCCCCCTCCAGCGCCCGCCACGCGCTGCCGGATCACGGAGATTGAGGACGGCGACTGGGGCGGCGTCGAGCACGCCAAGGTTGTGGCCGGCGACGAGCCGTACGCCAAGGCTGTGCGCAGAACTCCCCGGAGGAAGGCGGCGATCCGTCTGCCCAAGGCCTTTCGAGCGGCCGTTCTGCCGGCGGCGGCGGCGGCGGCGGCTGCGTTCGGGTTCACAGCTAGTACTACCTCCTTGATGATCAGGAACATCCCCAATAAGTTCTTGTAAGAGTTATCAAAATCTTCCTCGATTCAAGCTAGTACCCTTCTTTAATCTGTTGTTGGTTGTAAATCTGTTTTTTTTTTACTTTTTTTTGCTTGTTGATTAAAATCCGATCTTCTAGGAAGGAGAGACTAATGGCCATCCTCGACCAGCACTGCGCCGACGAGAACGGAAAGCCTCGCCGCCGCGGCCGCAGCGTCGTGAAGTCTGAATGCGACTTCCTATACGTCCCCATCGACTTCAGGTACAATCTGGGTTTCTTTTCTTGTTCCACAGATCGGTTGCGAATCTGCTTGTGAAATCTGATTCGTTGTTGTCGCTTCTTCGAGGACTGGCTTCAACAAGGGGTACGCCTTCGTCAACATGACCACGGCGACCGCGGCGCGGCGGCTCCGCGCGTTTCTCCAGGACCACCGTTGGGACGCCGCCATGTCCGGCAAGGTCTGCGACGTCGTGCCGGCCGCCATCCAGGTACAGATGCGCTCGCCGCCCGTCCGCTGCTAGCCGCGCCGTGCGCATGCTGATGTTGAGTTTGCCCTTTCTTGGAATGCTCAGGGGCGCGACGCGTTAGTGATGCACTTCTCGGCGTCGTGCTTCCCCTGCCGCACCAAGGAGTTCTTGCCGGTCTGGTTTGAGCCGCCGCGCGACGGCGTGCAGCAGACGAAGACGCACGTTGTCGGCCGCCTCGTCGTGCGCCCCCGCTGATTGTCGTCTCCGTCGCCGGCGTGCATGCATGGTGTCTATCTTGCATTCTATCCCCACTGGATGGATGAATTGAGGGGGATAGACTGGGAGATATTCATAAAGGCTGGCTTTGTCGTTCGTAGCCTTTCCCCGTTCGAATTAGATCTGCAGGTCTTGTAATCATATGTAGTGGTCGTTCTGTTTGAGCCAATCAATAATCCTTTGTGGTTTGAGTGTTGTAAGCTTGCTAGGCGAATGTTCGGTTGTTGTACTAGAACTTTGGCTGTGCTAAATGGAATGTGCGACTTAAAAACGCTCCTTTGGAACGGAACGCAGTATATTGTCAAAACGCGCGAACATGAGAAATGCACGATTGACCTTAAACAAAAAAAATATAGAAATAATCGTTTAGTTAAACCGAAGAAAAAATGTGAATAAGAAGAGCTAGATACAAGAGGTAGCTCATGTCATAATTTCTCAGAAGTTGTTAGAATTCTTCCAAACTTTCTATGTTTTGAACCAATCAAAATAAATTTTATAGCTACTCTTTTTTATCCAAATGATTATGTAGGAAATTTTTTGATATGATTAAATTCCTTAGAATACTTTGTTCTAAAGCAGCTTAAGGGTTGGTTTGGATTGATGAGTTGTATGTTCATGTGCTCATTGCTTGGATTGATATGTTGAACTGTGCTGATGTTTAGTAAATCTTTGGTTCGGTAATTTTTTTCTTCCTAACAGTGGTTTACGGTGGATCGCCGGACACAGGTTAATGAGGACTCCTTTGTCCAAAGACTTTATTAAGGAATTTTAGAATAATTTATCGTATAAAAAATTAAAAGGAATAGGCATTCAGTACTCCTATGAAATTTGTTTTGATTGGCTCAAAACATAGAAGTTTTGACAGGAAGTCTGATTGCTATATTTTTCGTGCTGTATCTAAATTGCTATTTCTATAGTTATTTTATTTTATTATCTGTTGTATTTCGTCCTGTAATGTTTTCTCTTCCGATGTTGTAAGAATCCTTTGGAGTGTTCCAAAGGAGCATGAATATTTTTATTTTCAAAAACAGGTTGAATATTGAACTATGCAGTTTTACATAATTTTAATAAATATCTGAAACTAATAATGTGTTTTTTGTTCTTTGATGTCTGTTGCCACATCACAAACGTAAGGTATATATATGCAGCGGGTGCAATGTAGTGGTGTTTTATTCTGAACAATCTATTCCTACCAGTGGGTTTTGAAATTCCGTTGAATGGATGCCGGAGTAATATACAACTGTTGTATAAAATTTTGAAACAGGCTCAAGGTTCCTTTGGATTGAAGAATTTCTATAGGAATTTTGAGGACCTGAGTTAGGATTTTTTTCCTAACTTGCTCGTTTGGAATGTAGGATTGTAGGTAAGTAAACTCTGAATTGCAATCATACCTCAATTCCATAGGTAATTTACACATAAGCTCAAACTTTATTTTATCTTTCCTTTGAGAAGTCCAATGTATCTATATCTTTGTCTCTATTCTCTCCCTAGATTCCATCAAAACCCCTGCGTATTCTAGCCATCCAAACACATCCTTTTTTAAATTGCTATGTTTTAAATTCCTATAGGTTTAGGCAACATGTGACATTCTAATCATACGTTTTTTCACTAGTGTTTTTGAAATACCGAGTTCCTAATGAGCCCTCAATGGTTGAACTTTGTAGGATTTTGAACCATGCTCAATGGTTAAACTTCTGACGCTGAATAAATTGCCTGCCTGTACAATTTTTAAACTAGACCTTAAAAACAATTATGCATACATCTTTTTTTCAGAAAAAATGGATTTCTAGCAATACACCTCGACAGAATTTTTAGACCGAGGAAGTAAAAATATATCGATTCTACATCCTCTAAAAAAAATATAAGCATTTTCTATATTTTTTGCAAAAATTAAGGTAGAAAGAAAATATTATCTTTTATTTACTTCAGTGGTTAAAATTTAAATTTCTCAAATTTTCTTCCCAAATGTCTTATTGGAATAAGTGACCAGATATGCTTACATTGGAGTGCAAATTTTAAATCATATAAATGTTTGTATTTTATAACTAATGAGTATTTCGAAAGAACCTACCACTACTTTCTTCGTGCTGCACATTGCTACTTCAAATAAATGTATCCATTGCACGTCGCAAAATAGGAATATCTTTCAACAATTTGCACGTTCGGATCGTCTTCGATGGACGATTCGCTCGGTTTTATCCAAATTTGGCGTGAAATTCCGCATGCAAAATGCCCCCAAGTCCTATAAGCTTTTCTGCCCTGCCCCGTGGCTGGCGTCTTGTCATGTCGCTGTAGCTGACATGCGGGCCGTGGGGGCGACAAGACACGCTGAGGTGACGCTCAATCATCGTACCCTTGCCATTAATGGGACGTGAGGCCTGGGGAAGAAATGGGGCGCGATTACGCAACTTTCTCTCTGCGTGCCCCACTCTTCTCCACCCCCCCCCCCCCCTCGTGCAGAGAGATAGCAGCCGTAGTTCAATACTATCCGTACGTTCTAGGGCCAAGCCGGGTCTAGCTGTAGTTGAGATGAGTAGGCGACGTTCTGCCACGCAGCTACATCAAATTGGGCGCGGGAGTCTCTGCGCGCTGGGCAAAAGGCGACAAGACCGGCTTTAGGAATGCGTTGGGAAGTGGAGATCAGCTTCGATGCGGCCGGTCGATCTACAGATTGCACCGGGGGATCGGAAGTACAGTGCGGGGCTGTGCACTGCTGTACTGGCTGCATTCGTTGCGGGGAAAGATTGTTTGACACGTAAAACGGAGCTGATTAGCGTATAATTTAATAAAGTGTTAGTTAAAAATTAAATAATAAATTAATATGATTTTTTAAAAAGAATTTATAATTTTTTTTATAAAATATAGACTAGAATATTTAGCGGTGCCAGAAGTATGCGCAAACACACCCAGCCTTAGAGTGTTCTTTCACGGCACCGCGTGCCATATCGTACGGTCTGCTCCATATCTGTAGCGCCGACCCCCTACTACTTGTACTAATTCCAGCAGTAATACTGCTGAATCCTACTGCATCATTGCTTAGCTTATGCTTATCACTTAAGCCAAAGTTTAAATTTTAAAATTTAGATTTAGATTTTATTTTATGGATTTTTTATTATATTATTATTATACGGTATTAATTTTAAATTACTAACAACACATATATATATATATATAATTTTATTTACAAATTATTTTAAATTAATAATGAGCCGTACGGATAAGCTTTAACAAAAAAGCAAAACGATGACTCTGAATCCTGATTGTCCTCAAGAAAATTAATATGCGTCCTTGGCCACATTTTTTTAATACAGTTTGTACTCGTGTGGAAAACTGGAAGAACTGAACAAACAGTAGTGAAGGTGAGAGTACTGGTTGAGTACTGCCGTCCAAGCGTATGCTGAACAGTTCTGAACTGTCGAGATGTGGTTCGGATGCGTTGAGTTGTTTGGGATTAAAATTTGACCTCTGGTTGTCTACTCCTACAGTATCCCTTTAGATGGTTAAATGGTTCGATGTAGTCACGACTGACGATTGACGAATCAATTCCCTTAAGGGTGTACTAGCACGCAAGACTCAGTTGTAAGGATGCATGAAATAACGTACGTAGTACTACTAGCCCACTACCAGGTCAAGCTGCGAGGGTGCATGCTTGACGAATAGTACTCTACGTACATGCGGGATCACTTACTGAATGGACAGAATTTGGGCTTGAAACGACCAACATATCTTTCATTTTCGTGTGACATTGGATGTAGAATCTCTCCCTCGCTCAAATTAACACCCATCTTTTTCAAAAGAAAATACTCTTCCAGAAATGTTGGCCACCATGACCTTTTTCTAGTCGCACAAATAACCCCTCCTTCCAGAAATGATGATTTGCTAGGAAAATGGAACGGTTTATCCAGAAATGACGATGCATCTATCCTCGAGTTCGAACATTTAGGTGGTGTTAATTTCTAAGGATGAAGTTAAAACACGTAAAACGAGAAATCTTAGTTATTATAAACTAAAAAATAATATATAATATATTTTAAAGTAACTTTTATATAAATTTTTTTCATATTAAATATATTATTTACCCGTTTAAAAATATGTTAACAAAAAATTAAGATAGAATCTGTATTTTAATAAGAAAACGATATGTAACTATAGCTAGAAGTGCATTTACTCAAGCCGCCGCGGCGCCGTCGCCGCTGCTTCCCAGTACCCTATAATTTGGTCCTGCTAATAAATTGCAAAGTTAGTACTAGTAAGTACTAGCTGCTGCCGGGACTATCTCTGTCACTAGCTAGCTATAGCTCGCACCCGTTAGGTCATTCCGATCGATTAGCTACTCCTACTAGCAGCACTCCTTCTACTGTTGGATCCTTGCAACTGCAATCCACGGATGATCAAGTTCTACGTCAGCGTCGTAAATGCTCTTCTCAGTTCTCCTTGATTTGAACTTTTCAGGTTCGCAGAACGGTAACAAGTGTACTACTAGTAGTATACATCACAAATTGGAACAAGAAATTTTAGACCTCTTTACGTTATACGAAAAACATACGAATATAAAAAACGCATAAAGTGAAGTGGTATGCGTCTTGAAATTCAAAAACACCAAAAAAAAGATAACATGGCAGTGCCATAGAAAAAATAAGAATAAATTTCACAAAAAAACTATACGTACTTTATTGAATCTAGCATGAAACTATTTATATCTCACAAAATTATAGATTTAACGTATATATTATATATTATCGTCTACAAATTTTAATCTTTATTTAGGATGCAGCTTTACATGACATATAGGGCCTACTTTCAGTCTTGAATCTTGAACTTGTCATCTCCTTTCCAAGTCACCCTCTACGTTTGGTGGTTCCTATGTGTCCTATAACATTGGATCTAACATGAAAACTTATAGTTTTGTGATAACATGTGCATTATCTGTTGTTTGAGAAATATATTTAAATATACAGTTTTATGGTAAATTCGTCATATTACGTGTAGTTTTACGAAATTTAGTTAAAAAATAAAGGAAAGTTTACGAAGAGCTATGCCTTTTGGTTAATTTCGGATGAAATGCGAAGCAGAAAGTTTTATACCTTTTTCTATGAATTAAAAAGACATGTAGGAAAAGTCCATAGGAATTTGAATCATATAAAAATCCTTTGCCAATCCTACCAATCCTCATAAATCAAAGGGCCTTAGATCAAAATGAAAACTAAAAAAAATCAGTCTAACAAGAAAAGATATTGGGCTTGTTCGTTTCATTGAAAAAAACTTACCAAACTATAGCAATGCTAAATCTTGAGAATGTAAGATGAGAATTGGTGATTAACGGTAGAAGTTTTGAGAGTAGAAAGTTTCAAAATTTGGCAATGTTATGTTTGTAATTATATGTTTAGTTTATTACCTACCAAAATTTCAAAATATTGAAAATAACAATAAATTGAACAAGCCCATTATCTTATACTAGACGAACTAGTGAGAAATGTGATGCATTGCTTCGGCGTACGTTTTTGTGGCCAGTAACATGCCCCTGTGTTAACGCTACGACGATATTTAACATTTGTTAGTATAAATCAAACAATCAAAAGACTGGGCCGGCCTAAACTCTCTAGTTCATCCAAGTAAACTGCCAAGCCACCCCATGTCCACAACGCCACAATCTTAGGGAGTTTGAAGTAAAAGTAAAGAATTGGATTCTTAGGAAATAGTTCAATTACTGAGAAATTCCTCCGAATCGAATATGTCTTCATATGAGTATAATTTATTTGTATGAATGAAGTATAGAAAAATCAAAAGAAAATTTCCTTTTCTATAAGTTGTAGAGAAAAAACATAATAAAAATTTCATCCACTTAAACCTCTTGAAAAAAACACTACAGATTAATGTGCATATACATCCTTGTTTCTTTATTTTTTTGATTGAAATTCTTCCGAACCGAACAAGCACCTGGGCACTGGTACTTCGTTTAGCACGGGGCAAACGCGGAATCCCTTCCTTCCGTGCCTGGGCCCAACTTTCCAGGTCGTAATTTCGGTCCATTAAGGCAAACGGGCCGAGGGGTGTTTCAACCCAACCACAAGGACACGACAAAATATTTTCTCTGCTTCGAGCCGTCCGCTTCCACTCACGCCGGCTCAGCTCAGCCCCACCCATCCTCTCTCTCCAAATCTGTGGACGCTTCACGCGCGCGCTCCGCTGCAGCCACCGGCCGGCGATGGCGACGGCCGCGGCGTCCACCTCGCTCCGACCGGTCTCCCCGTCGGCGCTTCGCCTCACGGTTTCGCTCTTTCACCTCGTCGTCTCTCTGCCTCTGTAATCATTCGCCTTCTCTGACCGGCTGATCTTCTCCGGTAATCGCCAGGGTTCGCCGCGGCGGTGGTGCTGGGGAGTCCCGGCGCGCTCCCCTGAGAGGAGAGCATTCCAGGCCGGCACGCTGAGGCGGTTTGTGCTCCCTACTTGCGCGTCTGCCTCTAGTATGGACGGGGGTTAATGGCCTTTTTGTCCGAATTAGTTTTGCTTCCTGTGGTGTGTTTGGGAAGTTCTCGTGCGGTTCCAGACTGGCAGATTAGACTTCTTGTTGCATTGTTGTCTCCTGTGGGATTACGAATTGAGAAAATCCAACAAATGTCATTGACAAGAGTCAGAAATATCATTGATAAATGCAACTTTCAGCAAATGCTGTCGTACGAATCCGTTTGTCCAGAAATGCCATTGCGAAATGGATGACATCCTAATGACGATGGCATTTCTGGAACAAACGGTTCGTACGATGGCATTTACTTGAGGTTACGATTCGTCGATGTCATTTATTAGAAGAGGTCACTTGTTAATGGCATTTGTTGGATTTTCTCTTAGGAATTTCATGAGCTTGGGACATTTCGTTGTAGATCGCTGTTCCAACTTTGCAAGTTGCAATGCTGGTAATTTGTTGCTAGTAAGAGTTATTGTTCAGAGCAGAATACTTCTACAACTCTTGCTGTTTCCTCGGAGGTGCTTGTAAAATGGACACTTAAGCGCCACTCAGTCAGTTCAGATGTTCTTCTGGAGGTTTTTAGTAACATGAGTTTCACGGTCCTGATGCACATTTCTGATTCATGTGCAAATCTACAGCTATTATTCATTCCTATGATTTTATACTATTCTGTAGCTGCACTGCGTTAGGATCTGTGATTTGGCTTTCCAACTTTATTGTGATGGTGGAAATAAATAGATCGGCAGTAAATTATTTTTTTAATTTAAGAACATATGTTTTTATTAAACAGGAAGACTTTGTTATACGCAACTGACAAAGGCCCAGAAGAATCCTTGAAGAAGACAATTGAAGTTGACAGGTTGATCGATATGCTGAGGGATGCAAATCCTAGAGAGGTAACTCTTAATTGTTTGTTCTATTAGATAAGGCTGTTTTACACCACATGTAACTATTTCTCCATCCAACCGTACCAATTTAAATCTGTTATCAAACCTCTACTCTGGTATATAAATGTCCTTGGTTTGAAACCTGTAGAACCAATCTAAGCGGTGCTTGACGACTTGGTTGTGGGAGTATTAAACCTCAAGTTTTGTGAACAACATAAACTGTTCAATTTTACTCACTTCGGAGTTTTCATATTTACCTTCAGTTTCTTACTAGTTTTATTTTACGCATTTTAGAAATATTTAAAGTACACTTATCCTTGCCAGTTTATCACTATATTTTCTTATTATGTCTATGGTAATTCTAAATATTGGAGCATTGCTGAACAGAATTTACGTAGTTTATTCTATTTCCAATCAACTGAATTAAGCCTTGCTTTGTTTTCAAATTACTTTTGGCATGAAAATTACTTGATTGAATTACTCATTTACCCTTTCTTCCATGTGAACAGCTTGATCAAATAGTGGTTGAAAATGTTCTGGCATTCGATGAGGGTTTCTGGGTTCGGCTAGCAGCAATAATTGATCTATGCAAATCGGATGATGATAAAGCATGGTTTTCACAATTGGATTTCTTTTTTGTTACCATGGAATGCCGATCCCAATCTATTATCTTGATTAATCTAACTTTGTGAATGGTGTCTCTCTTCTGCCTTTTCAGAAAGACTATGAAGAACTGGCTGAAAATGTCATGAACATAGTTGACTGTCTTGTCCATAAGACTGATGTAAGAACAATGCTGAGTCACATGTACTATTTATCTCATTTGTATTAATGGCAACACCTTGGCATTTTTATTGTGATCAGACAAGTTCCTTGAATGCTGCTAACTTTTACCCTTACTTATTCAGGAAAAGATTGAACAGTCAACTGATGTACTGAAGGCAATTATTAGTCCTGTAATGCATGAAAGTGAAGATGCCACATGGCCACCAAGAGATCCGGAGGCTCTCAAATTGATGGAGAAAGTAAGAATGGATAACTATTTTTTTCACTCTGTTATTCTTTACTTGGATATTACATTGGTGCCTTCCTATGAAAATGGTTGATTCCACATTACCTCACACATGGCACCTAGTCGCTTTAGGCCAGTCTACTGTTCTTGGCTCTACTGCACATCCAACAAATTTATACACCAATCTAGTGTACCTAGAAAGTGCCAGTTTTATAATCCAATCTTGTATTGTGTTTTTTACCTTTTTACGGCGTTCTGGCATCGCCAGGAAATTTCAAATAGAGAAAATGAAGGACAGCTAGACGAAGGATTTCTGTCGGAGGTTAATGCTCAGTTGAGGCAGGTATGTGTCATTTTTTACATTCTGGGCTAACTTTGGCGATGTTATTACTCAGCATAGAGTAATTTTGCTGTGCTCATTTTACAAGTAGACCCTTACATGTGTTTAGGCTAAACAAGATGGAGATAAACCAGGACTTCAAGCTATGCTGCAGAAGGTGTTGCAGCTCTATGCTTCCAATTTTCTCCAAAAGCGTAGTTACGCTTACAAAGGTAATCTTATTTGTTCATTTTGGGCTGTTGAACTATAAGCACTGAGAATGACAACGCTTTTAATTGATTATTTAATGCCTATCTTTCATTTTCAGGGGGAGAAGTAATTGTGCCTGAAAGTTTTCTTGAATCTGTAATAAAGGGTATGTATCATTTCACGGAGAGATTGTTTGTTTTCAATCTACTGATCTCAACCTTTAATATATCCAGATTGAGCCATGCAGCTCCAGAAAACGAGTGGAACAAGCTCTTGCTTGATGGATTAACATTAGGGAAAGGAAATGTTTCACGAGAAGAATTTTATGCTGTTATAAAGAAGAGAATTGAGAGAGTCCTAATTCGCACAGTAAGATCCCCAACCTTTGGAGTTCTAGAGAGAACACAGAACACGATCTCTTTTAGTTTGTCAGTGCCTTGTCTTTAGCATCCTCTCAGCACATTTTTCATTCTTCCTCTTATTACTTTTTCGTTTGACAGGAAGGAGGTTCTTATCAGCAGCGCATACTTGTTGAATATCTAAAAGAGATACAGGCTAGAGCAGAGGAAGTTGTGAAGGTGCTTCAAGGACCAACTATATGATGATGTCTGGTGGTGGATTTTAAACAGTGCAGGTTATCCAGTTCAATCATGGTTTTGATGCATCACCTAGCAAAATCTTAGAAGGCGGCGACAGACAACCTAACTAGGTATGTTCTTCGTTTGGTATGCCGTTGAGACCACTAGATTCTATTACTTGTCTGCACATTTTTACAGCCTCTGCCTCTCAGTTGTCTTATTCAGGAACCTGTCCAGACGGAGGTAAAGCATAACGAGAAGAGAAACAGATCCAAATATCCAATAGAAGTGCGTGATATCATCATGTTTTCCCAGTTTGATTGCTCATTTCATTTCCCAGTTTGGCATTTTCATCTTGAATGGCCGATTTTGCTGTCGGAGTGTTCCATTCTGTTCTGTCTGATTAACACTTGACACGGGTGGGCTTGACTAAGCTGTAGTAGCATGTAAATCGGTTTTGTTCTGTAACGGAGAAAGTTCAATGGTGAGCTTGTAGTGTTGTTACTGAGGTGCTTGTTGATCTCATTTTAAGCTACTGATCCCTGCTTGTGTTGATTATCCTGACCGGATAGATCATTAACGATTCCTCGTATTCGCTCGTTACAAGCCATTCCATGAAAGTAGGGCTATAGACTATGATGAAAGTAGTCGACTTGATTTTGAAGTTTGGAGTCAAAAATCCAAACCAGAATGATCACTTGTTTGTGGTCATGGTGGAATGAACAGAATGGAATCCAACATGGCAGAAGCGGAAAGATGCCGAGGTGCTGGCTCATGGCATCAACGTTTATGCAGCAGAGATAGAGAGGGTTCTAGTGAAAGAGGCAAGGAGAGAAGCAAGACAGGAGAATCCAAGAGAGGGGACACTGAAGAGCAGATGTGATGGTTCCTACTACCATCAAACAGGAATAAGTGGATGGGGCTTTGTCATCCGAGACTCCGATGGTTACTTAGTTCAAGCTGTAGGAGGCCGATTGGAACATCTCCCTTATGCCTTCCAAGCTGAAGTTATTTCCTGTTTGAATGGAGTGAGGAGGGTGAGTGAGCCGGACATGGGAAACATAGTACAGGTGAAAGATGTGTTGTTGGTAAAGCAGGCGGTGACATCAACATTTTTTGATCCACCGATATTTGGGGGTCCAGTCTGCGAGTTAAAAGACATGTTGGCTTCAAATTTCAATTCCTTCCGGATTGATAACATGTAGAGAACGTATCATGGTTTCTCAAGCTTTGCCGCTCTTGGCTCAGCTTGCTCGTTAGGACCAAGCTCTTTGTTGGATGTATTTCTGGATTGTATTATTCATTTGATCACTGAGGAAACATAGAACTACATATTCACAACAAGTTGTTACTTCTATGAATTTAGCAAGCAGCAATTAGGAAGCTAGACAAGTTGCATGTTTGGAATGAACTATCCTAAAAATTAGATTTGCATTTTTTTATACTAGAAGTTTTTTTAGATAATAATCCTACTAGATTTAGAAGGTTCAGGGGCCAGACAATTATTAATTGATGCCCAACAAGATCAAAGTTTAATTTTTTTATACCATTATAGACATACAAAATATCACAAAGGTAAGTCGCAAGAATAGTGACAAAATAAAATTTCTTACTTCAAATTAATGCACTTGGATTTTTCCTAAGGAAAAATCAGTTAAAACATTAGTTATGAGTATTTTAAACTTGTATGATGATACATCATCATTTTATTTGTTTTCTTTTTAATGATAACATCCTTTTCTTTTGAAGGTGTGTGGCATATGTGTTCTTGGTTATAAATGTTATAGTCCTCGTTCTCCATTGGATTTGTGAGCTTGTAGTTGTACTCGATCTGAGTTTCCTCTTTGAATCTGACACATTGAGTTTGTTTTCAAGGTATTTTCTGCTGACTTGATGTGTTTTTAGATCCGATTTGTAACTTGATTTGGTTTATGGTTCATCTCATGAGCGCTTGTTGTATACTAGATCTTGTTTTAATATGACTTAGTTGTTCTCTTCAAAAAGAATTTCTGCCCATTCATTATCCACTGCAAGATGTGAAGGCACTAATTCTATAATTAAAGACAATGTAGAACAGGCATTCAGTGTGATAAATTTTGTGCAAGCGATTGAGAGGATATCAGATAACTTAGAAGAGAATCAACGCAACAAGATTCACAAACAAGAAATACAAAACATGTGTACTGAGCAGAGTTTTATTTTTTAAAACAAGCTGGGCGTTTGTACAATAGAAAAATATTTTTCAAGTTTCAACAAGCTGCAAGGGAAGTTGATTGTTATTTATATGTAAGTTGATAATTACTCGCATCTCAGATACTGAAATTATAAATTAAATCTTAAAAGATATTATGGATGCTTTGGGTTTTGATTTTCAGGTTTGCTACAATGGTGACAATAAATTAAGATATGGCTATGTGATATTTATAATGGACCATGTTAAATTTATTCTATAATTGATAAATTAAGATTTATGACAATAGTACGCTGTGATCTGAATGATATTCTAAACAACGATGATTTTGTTGTTTGATATTTGATTCAAATGTCAACTTTGTGGACTTCCATGATGTGGACTTTAATGGAGAATGCTAAAAAACGATTTGTTATAATAACATCTATACTCCTAAATCATTTCTCATACAGTCATCCAACTGATGGAATGAGATATTTTCCTTTTAATACCTAGTAAAGTTTATTTTACAAATGGCCATAGATTCTGGAAGGAATAGAAAGTGTAGATCTTTCTTATTTAATCACTGACCTCATTGAGCTGCTTTATCTACTACTTTGAGAGAATATATGTTTTTATTAGATAGTTTATTCATAAATGCTTCACTCATTCATATGTACAACTATTTATTAATAAAAATCCCCATTAATATTTTTAATTTATATTCATTGTTATTTTTATTACTTATTATATTGACACTTATATAAATATGTATATGTTTTGTTTAATTTTGATAATAAATTATAGTCATTTATGATGTTTATTTAAAATTGTTTGTTCAAAATTTTATCATTTATAGATTGTACGTAATATATACCATTTTCTTTTTTTTCTTCCAAACTATATCTGATTTGGACATATTAGTGTACTTAATTTAGATACCTATATTATTAGTTAAATTAATTTTCAAATTGAAAATATAACAATTCCTAAATATTAGAGAGAGATATTGCGATGTTTCGATTTTTAAAACGGAAAGATATGTCCAGTTTATAACCTGGTAAATAAAAGCATGTTGAGCTAGATTCATGCCAAGTGGCATAGTCTCTCCTTTTGAAAAATTTGTGAAGTGAAAATTTCTTATAAGTATATTTGTCTTTGATAAAAAAGATATTTCATGTGAATATGTGAGTAGTTTGTGACTTTTGTAGTCTGGAGCCTTCTTAAGAAATTTCTCCTACTTGCAAAAAATTTTAGTTTGCATTTATGTTTTAATGCAACTATTATTAAGTTGTGTTTAGATGAGTGTACAATAATGGATGGAGTGATCCTTTTCAAAATTTAAGAACATGGGACTCAATAACCAAATTAACATCGGGTAACAAAAAAGAAATCAAAATTAACACAATGCCCAATGGATTCCCACAGCACTGCCAACGCGGGAGCTAGCAATGGGATCTATCAATTTACTGTATAAAAATGTATATCAACTACGGCATAATTTGCCATATGATACTCTAGATTTTTGCCCGTATGACACATCAGTTTATACATCTCTGCGAAGAATAGATACTTCGACTATTATTTTAATATATCATGTTTTAACAGAAAGATAAAACTATGCAAAAGATAATTTTACCCTTGGCCATCTTGCATAATTTAAATTTGAACAAATTTTAGCTGATTCTAAATATTTTGAAAAATTTGTAAGTTTTCTCAAATATATTAAGAAGATGTTTAAATTAAAACAAAATTATTTCAAAATTATTTTTTTTGAAAAAAATTGAATGTATTTGATTTCTGTATTTTGGGATAGATTTTAAATTTTACAAAATATATTTAAATTTAGCCAAAATATGTTGAAATTTAAATTTTGCAAGGTGGACCAAGGTTAAAATTATCTTTTGCAAAGTTTTATCTCTTTATTGAAGGGGATATATTAAAATAATAATTAAAGTGTCTTAAAGAAGCATAATATTAAAATGTCCAATAGTAAAGCCATAAAACTAAAATGTTATAAAATAAATACCATAAATTTAAAATGTCCTAAAACAAAATTAGTCTATAAAGAATCAAGATGCAACCACAGCATGCCACATCAAATTTTGTGAAAAGTTTGTACGAATTCTTTTGAGGTGTACTAGCCACATGCTAATGCATTGCACTCTTGCACCGGGATCTGGGGAACATGGTTTGATTTCATCTGGTAATAGGGTTTAATTTTTTCTACCGTATTTTTTATCTTGGAAACACGGTTCAATATTTTCTACCCTGTGTTTTCAGTTGGATGTACCTGTTTTTTTCCGAAGCAGTTATTTATCTCTACTACCTTAAAACAGTCCTCCTTCTATCTCTTCCTCTTACTGTGTGCAGCACGTCTGTAAGCTCCGCATGAATGATCACCAAATTCAATATTTTATCTGTCACTCACTCTCCTAGTCCATCGTTAATTATATGGGCATGATCATTACAATATGTACACATGTATTATATGGAATATGGGAGGGCAATATATATGCATGTTGTATATGGAATAGGGGAGGGAAAAGAAGGGAATGAGGACGACTTTTATAGTTCTCCCTGTGGCAGTACAGATAGAGATACATTACCATTTCCATCTGTTTTTTAGACGAAGGAACCAAAGACCAGATGACATGCCGTGTAGTAATTGGTTGGTTTCACCTTGTGGCAGTTGGACTCTGCCCTCCAAATACCAAAGCCGAACAAGTGGGAGTAGTACTATTTCTGATTATATGCAGAGAAGTCCTATTTCTGCCCAATGATTCATGTTGTACTCTTGCTGATTGCCCAATTTGTGTGTAACATTAGAATTTTATTTCACCATGGCAGAATTCTTGTAAACAACCCCCACAACAATTCACCAATGCCATTAGAATAAGGAGAATTAGCGAGTTAACTTACATATTGTCCCGTCATCGATGGGGACTAAAAGGTGTCACTTGACTTGTTCACGCATTGACGTAGAACTTACTGATTATTATCCTAACCACCAAAGGGATCCTCACCGTGTGAGTGCCATCCTCCCATGTCAAGCTTCCGAAGGTGTACCTCCCTTGCACCTTCAGTTTGGCCTGGAATGTCACCTTGAATGCCAATTTTCTGGCAGTCGAGTTGAAGATCAGGAGCGAGGGGCTCACAGTGACGTCCACGCCTGGAGGAGCTTCCACGCGAGCCCTGTACTTGGACAAAGCAGAGCCGACGTTGGTGACCGTTCTTGACACTGTCAATTTGCCCCTCAGTTCAGGAATGGTGATGGATGGAACATTCAGGTTCAACTGTGATTTTGGCGTATGTTGACAGGTTGTATGCTGTTGAGTCATGGAGCTGATGGATGAGGTGTTGTACCCCATGGAGCAAAGGAAGCGGATGTAGTCAGATACTCCCATGTCGTACACAAGACCAGGGTGTGCAGCTCTGTTTGGATTGACATGGCCACCTCCATAATCAAATGGATTTGCCTCCTTGTAGGGCGCTGCTTCGGATACCATTTCAAACCCATATGCATCATGAACATTGGCTGCAAAGGTGTAGAGTTGTTAGGTGAAGACAATCTTTGGTGTGGTGAAGCAGGTAAGCGTTATGCTAACCTGTTGTGACCAATGCTGATTTCACTGCAGCAGGGCTCCAATTAGGATGAATTGATTTGAGAAGAGCAACCACACCTGAAACGTGCGGGCACGACATTGAAGTTCCTGAATCGATCTTGAAGTTGACAGATCCAATGGCTGATGATATGGCGGCAGCAGGTGACCATGCAGCCAGAATGTTTACACCTGGGGCGGCAATGTCTGGCTGCAAAAAAATTAATAGCACGAGAAGATTTGATTTTTCCCTCGCAGATATTTGATCAATGGATAAACTTAGTTCATCAACTGAAGGAGATGTCTTACCTTCAGGATAGATGGGGACAGAGAACTTGGGCCCCTAGATGAGAAGTATGCAACTTCTGGGGCTACCAGTTCTCCAACAATTGTTTTTGGAAAGCTAAATTGGGCGCCTGGGTTTCTGTATATGCAAAGCAACAGTTAATTGCATGAATCCATAATTTTCACAACTAGTGTATCATATCCAATAAAGTATTATGTACCTCATGCTAGTCGTGTATGCAAGTATAGCTGTTCCAACTTGGTAATCCACTTGAATGCAAGGAATATCAAGTGAAGATGCTATATCCTTGGTCAAGAATTGGGCAAAGATGACTCCGACACCTCGAGCCTTTTTTACAGTCTCTACTGCCACCGAGGCTGACCTCTGTGCTCGTGTTTGGAAGCATAGCACTACATTTCCTTTTACTAGAGTAGCATTCAGAGATCCTGCAGTGCAGCTTCTGCAAAGACATCAGCACAAATGGAAGTTGGAAATCATAGGATGGATCTAAAGTGACGAGAATGACAAAGTTTACCTTGCATCAGTATCGTCGGCATTATCAGATGAAATGTCTTCAGCATAGACTATACGCACACTTTTTGAAGGATGCTTTCCAGAATACAGTGTTTGGCCCTGCATCATCATGGCATCAGAATAAAGAACAATATGCCAACCATCTGCAACCATAAGTATTTAAAGCTATATTTCAGATTACACCGTACCACGTAAGTACTATTGTTGCCAAGAGTGATCTTCGCAAGGAATATCCGATCGATGGTGCCTGCAGCAACAGTGACAATCCATGGTGCCGAGTTGATCACTGTCTCTGAATAAGGACCGGAGTTCCCTGCAGAACAGACAACGACGACTCCTTTTGCGACAGCATGGAAGGATCCAATGGACAAGACATCATCAACATAAGCAGGGAGAGGTGGTGCTTGTCCCAGGGACACCGAGATCACGTCGACACCGTCGTGTATGGCGTCGTCGAAAGCAGCAAGAATGTCTGCAGTGGTACAATCTCCAGTAGCCCAGCATACTTTGTAAATGGCCAGCCTTGCCCTCTGTGCCCCTCCCCTTGCTACACCATTGGCAAGGCCCCTGAAGCTGGCCTTGGCAACCAGAGCTCCTGCCGCCGTGGACGCCGTGTGTGTGCCATGCCCCACGGCGTCTCTTGCCGACATGAACTCATAGATATCACTTGTGTTCATCTTGCCGTACTCAGCTTCATATCCTTTGACGTACCATTTCGCGCCTATTATTTTCCTATCCTATCATGAATCTGAAGTCACCACCAGGATAACTAGTAGCACAATTCTCTGTTCTCCTATTGCAAATTGATAAAATTTCACAAAGGAAAATAGCAATGTGAAACTGAAGGCTCAAGAGCAGGCCAACCTGTTGCAGTTAGAGGCATTGAACTTTTCTCCGGCGACACATCGCCCCTTCCACCGTCGCGGGACCTCACCGATGCCGTCGTCTCTGAAACTGGCCGACTCCGGCCAGATTCCTGCAAACCGAGAGCATCTCAATCCTCACATTGAAATGTGAGCATCAATTGCAATAGTCAGTTCTACAAATGAAGAAGAACAAGTGACTTCACCTGTATCTAGCACACCGATAATGGAATCCTCCCCAAATCTGCTCTCCAAGAGGATTTCACCGCCCGAAGGCGACGGGTTCACCCCCATGAAATCCCAGCTCCTGGTGGTGTGCAGGTCAAGAACGCGATTCCGAATAACACGCACAACTCCAGGCCAATCTTGGTGACAAAATTTAATCCATGACAAGTGGGAAAAAAACCAGAGTGAGAGATAGAGAAACAAAATCAACATTGGGTTTGCCAGAAACAGCAGCAAAATGGCCGGAATGCGGCGAGCTTACCGGAGAGCCGCGCTGCCTGGCTGTCCGTGAGCACGGCGGCGAAGCCGGAGAAGCCGTGCCAGTAGCTGTAGAGGATGGCGTCCATGGCCGCCTGCTCTCTGCAAAGCGCAAGGCAACAGCTCGGTAAACCACGCCACATCTAAGCAGCCAATGCCCCAGCCATGGAGGAGGAGGAGAAGAAGAAGATTGCAACCTGCCAAGAACGGCAGCGAGCATGCCGTGGTGCGCCTCCTGGACCAGCTCCGGCTGTAACTCGTGGCGCCTCTCCCCCATGTACACAATGTACACCTGCAGAGAGAGAGAGAGACGCCATGGAACCAAACCCAAACCGTGTAAGATTGACTCTGCCAAGAAGGGTTCTTGGCGGTCAGAAAGCATCATATTCATAGCAAATCAATTGTATCCCGGATAATGGCTCACATTGCTGCGAGAAGATGAGCCAGGCTCGAGCAGCAGCAGGAGGAAGACGAAGAAGAGCAGGGGAGACATGGCCATGGCGTGTGAGCTCAAAGAGGGAAGCTGACGCAGAAAAAATTTCTTTCTGGAGTAGTTGATGAAGTGGAGTGGTTTGAAAGGGAGGAGCTGAGGGGGTTGGTCGGTGTGCAGGAGGCGGGCAGGCCCTGGATTCAAATCTGCTTGGACTGGATTCAAATCTCCCACTAAATACTCCTATTGGAGCATTAGTAAATTATTATTGCTACTCTGCACTGCACTGTATCCACTGTGCGGCTGTGCCCTGTGGATTTGTTTGTTTTCTGTTTGTTCTTCGTCCTGACGCAGCGTTTGTGCTGCTCGGTTTGGGTTTTTTTTAGGGTAATGGAGCTGTGAGGTGCTCACTGGTGAAGTGGTGAGGATTATGCCGTGTGCTGTTTACTCCATACTACAGCAATATCTTACTTGTAACTTGGTTTAAAACTCAGGGGTTCCTTAAAAAAGAATTGTTGGATCTTCCTCCAATGTGTATGTGCTCGACATCTGTCTTGAATCTCCCTGGCTCAGCACATGGACATGATTTTTTTTTATACAGAAGCAGACTACCATTTCTTATTGGGCGCATAGCAGATATTGGGTAATGCTAATGTCCTAATCACTTTTCATTATTTTTTCTATCCTGGCTTTAACTATTACAAGTGGAAGTGGAAACCTCGTTTGTTCTCATTTGTGGACCAGAAGAAAGGGGCATATATGTAACTGTATAAAACCGGGAACTTCCATACAAACAGATACATCAAAAGTATTATTATCTTCATGCACTCATCTTTACTTTACACTGCAATATAGTGACATCAAAATACCTTTATGACAATCTAAAAGAATAATGACATCATATCATTTTTAAGCTACTGGTAGTGGCACTATGAACAGATGACAGACGACTGCGTTGACTGGAGAGGGGACTTTTGATTAGCGGGCTGTTTTGTTTTCAGGGTCCAACAAGGCCCTGCTTTCTCCTTCAGTGCGTGCACTTCAACATTTTACTACTTCCGTTTTAAAATAGTTATTTTTATAGAATTTAAAAATTATTTTAAAATAGTTGTCATCTAAAATACTACTTATCCTATCAATCACCTATTATCTAAAATAGCAGTAGCATAGCATGGCACCGTTTCATCTTGCCTGGGCCAGCGGTGGGCCCACCGGAGCAGCTGCCATGAACCAGAGGGGGAGAGGGGGGGGGGGGGGCGTGGCGAGATCACCACCTCACAGTTTGGAAGACCAGCAGCTTTGCATGGGAGCCGGGAAAAAGGCAAATAATTTCAACTTTTCGGAAAACCATTCGGAAAAGTCAGCAACCAAATTTGAAAACAGCATAGCAAGATCCTTAGGTTAACTGAGAAATATTGTTTAATAAGGCAACATCATGTATCACGATATAATTTATATAACAATAAAATATTTATCATTGGCATCGTCTCTTCGAGTGTGTATATAAGTGTAATAGCTTATGTATGCCTTGCCTGTAATGGAAAAAAAAAAACGTCTTCTCTTAACATGTCAATATGAGTTAAGGTTAGGTAGGGGTTACATTGTCTCTAATCGTTTCCTCGAATGCTTTGTGAAATCTCTCTCGCATGTTAGGGCTCCACTTGGAACACATGATTTTTTACAAGAATTTCACCGGAACTCATACGGAATCTTGGCGCTTTGAGGTAGGCTAGAGAGCCGTTTGAGCTTGCGGCGGCAGGGAGAAGTGGGGAGGGGCGGACAGTGTGTAGTAGGTACGACATTTAATCGGCACATTGCTTTACATGCGATTGACGTGACGTCGACTTCACCATTCAATCACCTGCACCGTAAAGTTTGAACCCTCCTTTCTCGGCTCGGCGACCATACGGATCACAACACACGCCTTCACGTGTGCTCGAATCAATCTTTCCCTGCCTGCACTTGAAACAACAGCGTGGCCTCTGCACGCTAGTGCAGACCGCTGTTCATCTCGGAAAGCATTCGAGGATACTCATCAGAACCGCAGGACAACGGCAGGTATACAGTGCCAGAAATAGTACGAGAGCAAAAGAACAGATTACTCCACATTAGTATGGCTTTTCCTGCAAGTAGATTAATCAGCTATTGGATTGCTAGAAACACAAACAATAGTATTAATCTCTCTCAACCTTTTGCTCCCTACGAGTTAACAGTTGACATTATTCACCAATTCACCGACCAGATCCGATTTTTGCTTCAATGAAGCAGCAAATCTGTAGCATGTATACAACATATGCTTGTCTGTGGCCATAAATTACAAAACCATGCAAGTACAGTGGAAAGAATTCAGAGCATCCAAGAAACCGTCCATTTTTGCTCAATGTGGCTCAGGCCACTCCTCACTAGGGTGTGGTTATTGTAATTTGTAAGGATATGGCGTCAGCTAGTCTTCTATCTCTCATGTCGGTAGCAATTTTCTTCAGACCTCCAACTGAATAACGACGAGCAAGCAGCACAGTTCCTATTTGGGTGGTCGACGGTCCGGGTAAAGTATGTCTGCGATGTTTTCCTTGATGTAATTAGCTGTCTTGTTAAGATTCTTTGCAACGCCTGAAGCAACCAATCCTGCACTCTTCCTAAACCTGCAGTAGCTTCATACTACATCAGTAAGACAATCATAAGAAAGGGGCAAGAAAGGAAAATCTGAAAGCCAGCTTTCCTCGTGTAGAAATCATGTCCTGTAAGTTGCCCAGGTCTTTGTCCTTGTTGCCGAGAGCTGGTGGCAGCTATAATAAGAAGCGAAAAGGTATTAAATCTGCACAAGAGGCAATAACAGAAATGGTACATTGACGGGCAAAACTGAACCTCCCTCTAAAAATGACTGATAAATTGACTCAACACTCCATTTTTTCCTATGTCATTACCAAATATTTCTGTAGCTTTTTTTTTATAAAAAAACATATTTCTGTAATTGACTATGGCTGACAAGAGAACAGGTCTTTGAGTGACTGAAACATATGGTTGAATGGAGATATCCAAGCTAAATTTACATGAAAGAGTAACTGTCACTGTCAAATCCACATGACTATAGACTTAATATTCAGAAAATGGAGCTTTACCCGACAGTTGTAACAGGTTGACAGAGTTTTTAAAAATTTGTCCGTGCATGAATCAATTGAAAAGAAAAGTTCTACTATTACCTGTACCAAGTCTCATAGCATTTTATTCAACTTTAGACCAAGTATGAAGATGTTATAGCATCAATAGAAATACTTAACATACCTTCCTTTCTAAAAGAGGCAGAAGCTTGCTCACCATTCGGTGATTTTCTCTCAACCAATCTGCTGTCCACCAATAGCTGCAGTGACATTTCTCGCTTACATTACAAAGAAGCAAATCACAAAGGCTAGCACAAGAGAGATCTTTAATAATTAGAAAATATGCACTTATATGTATGCATTTTCAATATAAAACAAATACTATTAGGAGGTATAATTTTCATTCTCAAAGAGCGCTGCATCAATGTTGATGGAACCCAAACACCAAGCAATCAGAGAAATAACACAGCCACCGACCATTCTTCTAGCGTTAGCACAAGTGTGAAATGAATACGAAGGCCCCACATCAACCTTATAGGTTGATGATGCCAACCAATATCCTAGACATGAAAATGCACGAACAATTCTTTCTTGATCCTTACGAATGAAAGTAGTGCTCAATTGCAAGATAATATTACAGGTTTACATAAAGAAGGTTTGATACATGTAAATACTAAAATATGCCTAGCATGTTAATGCCAGTGTTTAAGCAACCAGAGGCTTTTTGTGTGAAATATCACATTATAGGTTTACGTAAAGAAGCTTTGATACATGAAAACACTAAGATATGCCTATCATGTTAATTTCCAGTGTTTAGGCAACCAGAGTTTTTTAGAGTGAAATAAAATTTATGTTTGAGATTTGAGAAAAGTCTTAAAACTCAAATACAAAGATCATGCAAGATAGTATGATCAGCATCTACTACTCTAATTCTTTTAGGAGATACCTATGATCACGTCTTTTGTTATTCACTACCTACATAATTAGTCATTGGCATTAACAGAAGTAGTCCTAATTCACATGCCTGTGGCCAGTCAAATTACCAGTCAACATCAACGGAGAGAATTGAGGATTTCACACTGCAGCTACGAGATGGAAATCAACCTCAATCAACATCGACGGAAGAACTGAGATTACATACTGTAACTACGAGATAGAAAGAAAACCTCGAGCCCCTGGCAATATGGCAACAACGTCTTGCCCTCTTTCGCGCCGCTTTGGCCGTCCTTGTTTTCCACCACAAATATCGAGTACCCAGCACAGGCGTACTTGAACTGCCTCAAATTATGCCCCTGCGCCGCCGCCTCTTCTCTGGGCTCATCCACCACGTAGTTTGGGACTGCAACACCGAATCAACAACAGTTTCGTGAGAATCTCCGATCAATCGGAATCCAAACCATCACAAATCGATAGAGATTCGACTACAGACGAGACAGCTTTTCCGATGGACGGAAAACGCATGCCGATCGATCTCATGCTGCGATTTCGGGTGGCGGGATAGTAGGGTTCGTTCGTTACCTTGAGGGATGGAGCGCGGGATCCCCACGCAGACGGGGTTGAATCCGCGGGATCTGAGCACGGACGAGTAGTAGAGGCAGCCCTTGCAGGATTTCCCCCTCCTCGGAAGCGCCGTGCCCGCTGGCTGTCCGGCCGCCGCGCCGCCGCCGGACGCCGGCGATTCCTCCCCCATATCGCGCTCTCTTTTCCTCCCTTCTCTCCTCTTCCCTGTGACGAAGAGATTTCGTCGTCAAATTGGGTAGTCCCTGCGCTGGCTGCCATGTGGGCCCGCCACCTCGGGCAATTCGGTTCACGAACCGTACCCCGCCGACTACGGGGACCACCTGTCAGGCCAGAGATTCAGATTATGAGTTTTACAAAAGCAGGAAGGATGACACGATTTTTGTGTGTTGTTGTTGTGTGTGTGGTGGGGGGGGGGGGGGGAGAGGGGTATAAGCCGATGATTTTGGGTTTAAAAGTTTGAACTTTTTTATTAATTCAGATTGCCATGACACGCCACAATTGGTTTAAATTGATTGAATCGATAAGAATAATTCAGGTTTCAGTACGCAATCAAATGCTAGTTATCATGGACGGTATGCCAAATCTGAATGCTTCTATCTATACTCCTGAACAAGATCATGAACGTACACAAAAGTGAAATAGTATAATATGAAATTATATAAGGGAAGGCCAGAAGTATTTACAGTGGCACACCGACGCCAACGAATCAAGAACAGATTAACAGCGGCTTCTGAAACGCCAGGTTGCAAGCCGAACTAAGGAATGTGAATGGCCTACAACCCCAGAACCGATACAAGAATCTCAATACAGGAGAAGCAGGACAACAAAATTACTGTGTACAACAAGCAACCCCAGCACAGAGTAAAACGGTTGGAGCATATCACCAGGAGGCATTTAGTGTGTCCCCATTTCCTACCTGACACCAGGATTTATTCAGAATGTATTACTTGTTCGGAAGCAAGAAAACAGAAGGGTAGGATGCACATGATTTATAACTAGAACTGTTCTACATGACAATTCGGAGGAGATGCAACTCACTACAATGCACCAAGTTCAGAATCATGCATATGCATGGATGCCTACTGAGGTACAACAAAAGGAAGGGATACAACAGATGAAACTGAAAACGGTTCTACTGCCCCTCTCTTGATTGTGACCTATCAGTCTGTCTGTCATGTCTGTCACTATCCCTGCCGTTGTGCCTGTCATCATGCCTCTCGTTGCCTGACGATTGCCAATCAAACTGCCGATCAGTCCTCTCGTTTTGCCTGTCATATCGTCTCTCGTTGCCTGAATTTTGCCGATCGAAGTGCCGATCATTTCTAGATGGATATCCATCGTTTGGTACTGAATGGGAATATCTGCAGTGCTCACCTTTCCTGCAGTATCCCTTGTCGACGAGAGCAAAGCAGACCCCCCTTCTATGCCCCCACGACCCTCCATCACCACCCGACTGCGACCTCCATGACCTCCCACCTGAGTCACCGCCATTAAAATCACCACCATGCCCAGAATGCCTGCCTCCATTGTCTCGCTGCTGGTTATTCCAATTTTGGTTCCCGCTTGGTGAATTCCAGTTCATATTGTTATTATCTTGGCCTGTCCCAATTCCAGTACTGGGACCTGGATTAACCTGCATGGGAGCACCCCATCCAACATTCTGGTTCATGTTTCCAACTTGGGCCCCCCAACCAGGATAAGAATTTGTATTTCCTTGTGCAATGGCCCCCCATGGGGCCATTGCAACTCCTTGCATCTGAGTTCCCACCATAGCTGCTGCATTTGGAGTGCCTTGGCCTTGAGTTGCAGCCCAGATCATATTCATATTGGTGTTTCCTGGATTTGGTGTAACCCAGCCCATATTTGGAACTGCATTTGGCTGTGCTTGCATAGCCAAACCCATGTTGTAGCCTGTGGCACTTTGTGCTGTTCCTCCCCAAGACATGTTCATGTTGTTCTGTCCAACCATTCCCCAGCCCATGTTTGAATTACCCTGAAGAGTAGTTCCCCAGGTCATATTTCCAGCCGCCTGAGGCTTAGATTGGCCAGATGTGCTTGCCAATTGTGCCCAACCACTGTTTTGATTATCACCACCAGCCATGGCTGTGGACGAGAGCTGCACTGCTTCAGCAGATGGTGTTGATATCAGCTGAGATGGCTTTACCGAGTTGGAAGCATCAGTTTGTAATTGGTTCCTTGCATCTGCAGGTAATGCCATCAGTGTCATTACGTACTTAAAACCATAATTTTCATTGAACAAGAGCTGCTTCGAGATTAAAAGCTTCCTTTGTGAAACAACAGATGCCAATACAGTAAAAGAGAACATGGTGGCATAAACAATGAACAAGCATTGAGCTAATACCTTCAAGTTGTTGAGTGTTTGATTGCACCTCTCCAGGCTGTGCACCTGCTAGTCCAAGATCTGTGAAGAACCAAAATAGAATGTTTAGGCCAAATTGAAATACTTCTTCGTTGCGATTTTATAATTTTCAGCCTATTAACATACATTAAAAAAAGGTGCACAAATTTGTTATATGCTAAGTTTTTTTCCTCAATTCATTGAACAATATAAACCTTCCCAAAGAGCCTACCTTCACCAGATGACCTCATCCTTTCATGTGAAGCATCTTCCCCCAACTTTGAATCATTTCCATCAGTTAATCTGTCATCACTTTGTGAGAAAAAAGATGCTATATGGTTCTGAGACTGCGACTGTGAATTAACTACTGTGCTCACTGTCGCAGGACCTGGTACAGGAGTTAGCTGACCTGCACTTCCTAAAGCTGCATTTTGTCCAACTACAAAGCTACCCATGGCAGGCTGAGAAAGTGTCACAGGATTTATTGTAGTTCCAAACTGACTTGAGGTGTTCCAATTTCCACTAAGAGATTGTTGGACTGCACACGCTGCTTGAGAGCTCTGCATTCCATAATAACCTTGTGTACTAGATTGGATAGAGGCTGGTCCAAGATTTGCTGTATCATTTCTCTGACCAACCCTTCCTGAGAAAGACTGTGAGCTGCTTAGAACTGCTGATTTTGAAGGCTGTTCTCCAGCTCTTCTGCCTTCCTCAAGAAGGGAATTACTATGGGGCCTACCACCAACATCTGAGTTGCTTCCAACTGGCAGTTCCCATGGAGGTAGGTCTTTCTCAAACCTCCCAAGCAAAGCATCTGTCAATAATATTGAATCATCCTGCTTCTCAGTAGACTTCCATATTTTTAAATTAGGAGGGAAGTACCCACTGCCGTTCCATTTCCGCAACTGCACTATTGAGAAAGGACCCTGGATTTTACAAGTAGGATCCATGTACTGCCAGATTTTTTCAGACTCATTAATAACTGACTGTGATGCTTGTGTTCCCCCTGACCCTACATTGGCTCCTAAAGTTTCAGACAAAACACCAGATAGACCATGTGGAGCATTACCTGCAGTAACTCCCACTTTAGCCGCGTGTGTACCAATGTTTGGGCTATCTAATTTACTCGTGTAACCAGCACTTTCACCGTGAGACAAAAATGCAGGTCTGCGTCCAAGGGGTGACTCGATATGTGTACTAGATTCACCCCATGTGTTTCGATTAGACTCCCAGTTGATTTTTAAATCTCTTTGTGCAGAACTCCTACCCTCTCCTTTACCTGGAGATACAGGATTACTATCTTTCTTAAAGAAAGAACCTCTTGACTTATTGAAGCTGCCTGTACAATAGAAAAAAAACAGAGTGATGTCAGATGAGCACACATGGATCGAAAATGAATATTATGGAGGGAAAGCAAAATAAAGTCAAGTACTTCTTCCAGTATCCTGTTCTTGTTCCTCTGGAGATTCATAATCCGGATCCATGGTATGGTCAGCATGAACTTCAGGTTCTTCATTCAGCCTACGAGCACACTCTTCAGGGGTACTTAGAAGCCTCAGCTTCTCTACACATTCTCTAAGCGTAAATACTGGTTAAGACAAACAAGCTAAAATTTCATTTAACAAGGACTTGTCCAAATATATATAGGTCATTGCAAAATTAATTGAGCAATAATATGCATAGAAGTGCATGAACGAGTTTTATAAAAAATAATGCCACTGGATTTGCGAACACTTGCATAATATAATATACTTATTTTTTGTCACCATGATATGATTAAAAAAACCCATAGTGAAGACTGCAAAAAAATACAGGGGTAAATAAATATTGATAGATATAAAAGAAAGACATGAAGAAGGATATTCTTTTCTATGGCCCATATCGCTTGCACGGTCACGAAGATGTCCAAGCCGCAATTTTTCACTTTCAATCCACTGCAGATTTTGCAATAGGCAATAAAGAATTAAGAAATGATAGGTATACTATATAGAAAACTCTGAGTGTTCATTCAGTGCTAATTGCTTACATCGTTGACTTTGACAGATTGTAGAACCTTTGCTTTCTCATAAACTTCTCCCTGAAGGGCAAGATAGTTTAGAAACAGTGAAACTGTGCACAAATGCCACAAAAACTGTACAGAAAACATTGTTTAATAATAACTAATAACATTACCACTGTCAGCCTTGGAATGAATCCACACTTTATGCTTTGTCGTAAGCGTTTGCATTCCTCCTAGAACAAGAATAGCAACAGCAAACCAGGAAACATTCGTCATGTGAACAAAAGAAAGCAGCAGATTTGATTGCTGAGAGAATGCTGGTATATATAATCTAAGCTACATGATCAGGTTGTGTCAAATTTATTACTTACAGTATACAAAGTAATAGGAAATAAAACTATAGACTCAGTTACAAAAATATGTACTTGAAGTGTTAACTCCACTAAGTTGCAGTAAACAGTAATCAAACAGTAAAAGTGCCTGTGTTGCAAATGAAAATACCTCAGTGAACTCTTGGTTTGAGGTTATATCAATAGTAATAACCTCTCTCTTGTCTAAGTTTAGAATCTCCAGTGTTATATCAGTTGACTTTTTCCCACATTTATATTGTTCTGCCGCTGTTCCTATCCCTGCACACAGATTTGGGAAAATCAGCATCATGAAGCTAAAACCAACCAGATTAGCTTGAAAGTGTCTTATCTTACCAACAATTTGCACAAGCCGGTAGATGTCCTGCCTTTGACCTGTTCCAGATATTCTTATTCTCACAAATGACCCAAGAACTTTCTCATCAAATGTGTCAACTTCACTGATCAATTCTTCCAACAGGTTGCGACGCAGGTACATTAAACTGATGTTATGGTTATCTATTGCTGCGTAGTCATCAAGGTTTGTTTGCAGAGCTTTCTGGTCATACTTGCGAGATTTTTTCCTTTTTTCTGAGCTCATCACAATTGATGCTTCACTGTTGCCATCAGCATCCAGACTAGGATCAGGGTCTACAACACCACCATGGTTGTCATCGATTTCAATTGGCAAGACCTCGCTCATGAGGAAATGGGATTCAAGAAGCTTCAGCATCTCAAAATGACCAACACGTGCTTTCCCAAAAAGGCTTTTGAGCATAGAATCACAAATTATCTGACTTTTCCGGCGAGGATCCCGGAGATTTTCACATTTAATATACTCAAGTAAAAGGGATTGGACTTCAAATTGAGACAGCACAGATTTGTCACCATTTTTCATATTTGCTACAAAATCCAAGAGCTCCTTCGAAGCCCATCTGGTCTCTTCAGCTGACGATGTAGATGTCCCTACACTTTCAGATTCTCTTGGTCGATGATCACTGCTCAAAGCACGCTTGGACAATTTTCTAACCTTTCTCCCTGTAGAACTCTTAGCATCATGGCCACCTGATAGGCCTCTCTTTGTAGATTTCCTAGTGCTATCTTTAACTACAGAACTGTCATTGTTAGCAGCTTGCTTTGATCGCTTCCTTCCTTTCCTCTTTGAATTGCCTTCTAGATGGCGCACAGATGAACTGTCTGAATTACCCTCTTCTTCATCATTAGTATCATGTGGTTCACTGAGATCATTGTCACGAATAACCAAAGAAGAACCGTTCTTTTGAGACTTGGCTGCTGATATTTCTTCAAACGTCAATGATAATTTTGTTTTCAAATTCAACCAATAATCCTTGAACAAATACCACCAGCTTGTTTTGTCGTCAAAATCTACATCCTGTTAAATATATTTGTATAAGTATACTATTGACAAGGTGTAGAGCAAAGCACAAAGAGAAATGACAAGATAAATTAAGAATACCGATGTTGATTAATAAGTAATTAAGTACTGAAATCAGTGAAACTGTGTATCTCAATAATGATCATAGGTATGTATAAAATAGAAATAGCACATCCAAGGTGTTGATGCAAGTTATGGAAATGTCATTTCGTGAAAGTTGCACATCACAGCGTGCAACTTTACTAGGTTAATGCTTTGGCAAGCTGTGGAGCAAAGCACAAAAAGGGAAATGAGAAGATAAATTAAGAATACTGATGTTGATTAATCAATAATTAAGTACTGAAATAAGTGAAACTGTGTATCTCAATAATGATCATAGGTGTGTATAATATAGACATTGCACATCCAAGGTGTTGGCGCAGGTTATGGAAATGCCATTTCGTGAAAACAATTTAGCAAGTTGCAATGCTTGGACAACATCATTCAGAAAATAGTTCTTGTTACACCTTTTGAATCCTGCAGCCAGCAGGTTGGTTAGCTCATTTTAGTTTACTAATCAAATAGACAAATCAAGCGCAAATTAACAGTTCCAATATACATAGGGCCAACATCTTAACAAATTGATTATTAAGCTTGAATATCTCAAAAACCAGGTTAAGTTTCTTAGATGAGAAAGAATCACAAAAGGATAAAATGGTGTCGCAAATGATATACAGAAACTAGAAAATGAAAAGATCAAGGTACTGGATGTTACTAAAAAATACAATAGATTGTGGTAAGCTAAGAAAAAGAGGAAATATTACCATTTGCTCAGTAGCCTCCTCTTTGTTCTCTATCAACATCACAGTATTCATGCATGTCTCACAGAAGCCTTTATTTCCCCTAACACAGACGAATTTTGTCTCTTTTATGCATTTTTTGCATAAGGAATAGGTACATGTGTAACACATATGGCAGGCAGGTTTCTGGCAGTTGCTACAAATATGCCACCCTGGGAAAAGGATGCAGAGTGAACAAAATAAAAAAAAGATATTATCTGTGGACTAAGCACAAATCTCATCATTATCAGAGAAACAGTCCAGCATCATTTATCTCCAGCAATTTTACTCAGTACTACACAGATTTCACAAGCTTCAGTTTTCAAAGTAAAGAACAAAACATAAATAAATAAGCTATTACAGGACAAATGGAACATTTTTAAAATCAGCTATTATATTATAGAACAAGATATTGTGCCGGCATCCCACTATCTTGATGTAAAAAGAGTAGGTTCATTGCAAATATGACCCATAAAAATCATGGATTTTGATAAAATGAAGACTCATATCTACATTCCAAAGTAAACCATCTAAGCAACTAAGCAAGGGCACTGCAAGTTGTTCAGACTAAGTCCACATACCACAATTCCAACGACCCTTCGATTTGAAGAACTCGTCATCCCGATTAACACAAGAAGGATGGTAAGCCTTAGGACAACCCCTGATTATGAGGACATAGAAAGAATCATCAATAATTGTAACATAACAATATACTTTGGGATATAGAAAGAATGAAATTCCATGTCATTAACAAACCTACGATCACAAACAACAAGGTCACCACCATCAAAGCAAATGAAGCAAACTTCCTCATCATCCTTCTTCTTAACAGATGGTTTCACCACAACCTGAGCCTTGGAAGATGCACGACCTCGCTTCCGGCGCCCCCCGCCTTTCCTTGTCAATGGTGGAGGCACGTCATCATCATCCTCGTCCTCATCTATCTGCACAGCATCTTCTTCAGGGATATCCTCACCAACTGTGCCAACCACAGCTTCTTCTGAAACACCATCATCATCTTCAACAACATTTTCATCAGCCTTGCCATCTTCTTCATCTTCAGCTCCAGTTTTGGTAACCGCATCCATCTGCATGCCCTCCTCATCTGCACTATTGTCACCAGCTGGGGCAGCTTCTTTTTCCGCCTTAACATCTCCAGTCAGGCCTATAGTTTCCGGTTCTTCTGTACCATCAACAGCGTCTTCAATAACATTTTGAGCAGCCTTGTCATCACCCTCACCTCCAGTTGTGTTGAGCACATTCATCTGAATGCACTCTTCATCTGTGCCATCATCACCAGCTGCGGCGACCTCATTTTCCACACTATTATCTCTACTAACGGCAACTGCATCCACTTCTGGAACACCATCAGCATTGTCAGCCTTGCCATTTTCCACATTGTTATCTCCAGCTGTAATGACCCCATCCATCTTCAAGTCTGCATCATCTGCACTACCGGCAGCTGCTGCGGCAGCCTCATTTGCCACATTGTCATCACCAGACAGGCCAGCTGTACCCAATTGCATGTCTTCATCTGTCTCATCAAGACCAGCTGCACCAATCGCTTCCTCATTGCGGCCACTGGAGCTGGAAACTGCATCCACCTTCCTACCCTCCTCATCTGTGGCCACATCACAGGCCATTGCAACAATTTCCTCATTGCTATCTCCAGGTTGGGCAAGTATATCCATCCCTGTGTTTTTCTCCAAGACACTATCACTAGCTTTGACAAGATCTGCTCTCGCATCATTCAGCACAGTTGAGGCAATTACATCCATAAGCGCCCCCTCATCCTGTGCATTCTCACCGTTGTTGGTAACTGTAACATTCCTGTCCATCTGAGGACCATCATCCTGCACATCAAACACAAAACCAGCAGCATGACCATGACCACCACCACCGATCTCCTGATCGCCCTGGTCATCAAAGCTTACCCCACCTCCAACGGGGAGCATATTCATAGCATCATCAATTAGGGAAGCACCCACCTCTGTGGAATCATCCACAGGTGCACCAATGTCATCCAAATGCACCTGAACACAAGCCTCTTCCTCAGGCTCATTACCTTCATCACAAGAACCGCCGCTAGTATCCTGACCATCTTGCTCAACAAAGCTATCGCCATCGCCACCTAATACGGACACCATATTGGTATCACCGTCAATCAGCGAAGCACGCACCTCTGTGGGATCATCCACTGCAACCCTAGTTTCATCCAAGTGCACTGCAGCACCGGCATCTTGCTTGGGCTCATCAGCCTTGGCAAAATCAGCCAGACCAGGGTCTTCTTCAGCTATATGGTCCATATCCTCACGACCCAGGGACAGACCTAACGTCGGGCATGGGGGTTCGGCTCAACCCCCAAAAGCTCGGCGACGGAGAGGCCCGACGAGGAGGGGTGGACTGGAGTCGGCCACGCACGCGGGACGCCCGTCGGCTGGCCAAGCGAGCGAAGCGGAGTGCAGCAGCGCGATTCCTGGAGCCGAACGGACCTCGCGGGGTGGCGCCTAGTACGGCGGCGCGGCGCGACGGCGACGTGCGCCGGCGTGCCGCTAGGGGCGGGTCGCCGACGGCGTGGAGCGGCGCCGGCGAGGTAGCGAATGGACGGCGGCTAGGGCTAGGTCGCGACGAGTCGCGCTATGGGGAATTGAGGACCGACGGGTCGAGGTATGGATGGCATGATGTGGTGTAGTTGGGCCGGGCCTGATGCCATCTCCAGTCCACCACCGACGAAGAAAAATTGGGCCCAATATTAGTTGGTCCTCTCCTCACGCCATGTCTAGTCCAACACCGATTCACCGACGAAGAAAATTTGGTCCAAGTGTGTAAATGGGCCGGTATTTCGGCCTATCTAAACGAACCCGCGCGGATTGTTTTCTTCCTCGAGACTCCTGCCAGATTTTCAACCGCAAGATTTTGCGGCGATCAGGGTGCAAGGGTGCTTCAATGACTAAAATTCCAATCATTTTGGATCATTCTTTCGAGTTTTCGCTTACACTTATATTTTTTATCATATTTTATTTTACAGTATTCATTTTTAAATCGTTAAGGGTTTAGTTATAAATTATTTTTTTACTAATAATCATTTTTCTAAGAAAAAGAGGTTACCTCTTATTTCATTAACGAAATGCAAATGTTCACTTACAAGACTAAAATAAGAATAGAGCAGGGACAAGCAAAAATGTTAACAGCATAAAGGGTGCCAGCTGCTAACATAACTATCCAACTAGAACATATGTACAAAACATATGGTAGCACAAGAGCTTGTAAGTAGCACAAGTTGCTAATAAGCAGTATGGATAGGCATAAACAAAATGATAGGACTGTTCATATTCCTTTTTATTTTTTTAAAAAAAAACAAAATAGATTGTAAAGTTTCATATTAATGTAGCAGGCAAAAATTACAAGACACTAGTCTTGAAAGGCTATAATCAAGAAAACAGAAAAAAAATGTCACACCATGCACCTATAACACAAACAACCACTGCTGGTAACAAATAAGAGCACAACATCCAAATGCACTCAACTCTATCCACATCTTTAGGTTGGAAGAGAAGATGGAGAGAAGAGTGGATCCGTTCTTCCTCACAAGACTCACCAACATGGCCAACTTATGATGACTAGGATGCCGCTGCAAGAGGACAACATTTGAAGAAGAATTTGGTAAAAAATGGATCTCCAAACAATGCATCCAAGAATGTTATGATGTTGATAGTGCCTCCATCGCTCACCTTAGGAAACTAGGCCATGGTTTTCACTTAAGAATTCCACCATAGAGAAGAGAGACACAAGGGCAATGCCCCAGCAGGGTTACAGCTCTTGAGAGCATCGCCACTGTCTGTCCCAAAAGGACAAGGCTTTCACCGGGAATCTCCCAACCCTCGCATGTCAAAGCGTCTCTATCGTTACCAATAGCCCCTACCCTTCATAGCACCTTCAACGTGCAACCATTGCACTAGTGCCCTACCGTCACTCGGCAAAAAAGCAAGAGGCCACCGTGCAAGAGGGCCACCTCCGCACTTCCCTGCATAAGTCCCGCCATCGCCGTCACCTCGGGAAGACAGTGGAACCTCACCGGCAAGCAAGCACGAGAGGAGGAAGACAGATGTCAACGCCACCATACCCAGGCGTCATTGGAGCTATTTTCTCCTATCTACATAGCAGCTAGCAACGATAAAAGTTTCTAAGAGGTTCGAATGTACTTGTCATTGTCGTTCAAGTGGTGTATTTCTCTTTCTTCGTCGAGATGTGCAACCTTAACATGACTTGGCAAGATTAGAATAAAACAGACAAGGTCAACATGCTCTTCATTCTATTGATAATTCTAAAACTGCCTTTTACTCCTCATATAACTCAATACTGGATAGCTAAGTCTTTTCTTACTAACCCCAGTACTAAGTCATTGAAATTTGTTACGTCTTGTATATAGGACTTTAGAGTGTGAAGTAGTGAACCATGGCTATGGACTCAGGTTGCTCACGCCACATAATCGGTGAAGTCAAGTGGTTTACCTCTCTCACTCATGCATCCAGCAATGAGACTATTACTTTTAGGATGCAAGCAGTGGACGTTTGATGGGCAAGATCAAGGATAAGTTTATGCTGAAGGATGTGGCATTAGTGAGCAAGCTTAAGTATAACTTGCTCTCTATGTCATAGTAGTGTGATGAGGATCTCGAGGTACGCTTTTAGAAAAATTAATATCAAGTTCTAGATGTTTTTGAGTCTCTTGTGTTCAACATCTCTAGTTGGTCGTGTTTTCTTTATAAACTTTGATGACTTTTCTAGATTCTCTTATTGTCTTATTGCTTCTAATCAAGATCTGTTTTTTTTTGGCATCAACATCTTAGTCACAATGGCTTTGAGCATTTTTCTCAAATTAGTTGTCTAGATTTGATTCGGAGATTGCCAAAGCTAAAAATTGCTAAAGATTTAGTTTATGCACCTTGTCGCCATAGCAAAATGACGGCTTCTTCTCACATGCATGTCACCTTGGTCATGATGGATAGTCTAGGACAATTACTTCACATGGACACAATTGGTCCTACGATAGTCCAATTAGTTGGTGGCAAATGATACATTCTAGTGATTATTGATGATTTCTCACGTTACTCTTAGGTCTACTTTTTTGAGTCAAAGGAGAAAATTTTTGAACACTTTCGTGATCTAGCTCATCGCCTAGCTATGTAGTTTCTAGGATTTCTTCGAGCAATTCATAGTGATAATGGGTTTGAATTCAAAAACTCTATTTTTGAATCTTAGTGTGCTTCTTCTAGAATTGAACATCAGTTTTTATTGCAATATGTTCCACAATAGAACTGTGTGGTTGAAATAAGGAATCACACTCTTGTGGAGATGGCACTAATCATGCTTAATGAGTATATCACTCCAAGGAGATTTTGGACTGAGGCTATTTATGTTGCTTGTTTTATCTCAAATCAATTGTTTTTGATAACTACCTTGCGGAAGACACCCTATAAGCTCAAATTTAGTTGGCGACCAAGTGTTTTATACTTCAGGGTTTTTTGTTGCAATTGTTTTGTTCTCAAATCTAGAAACTTGGATAAATTTAATTCTCGTTCTTTCGATACTATCTTTCTATACTATGCTTCTCATTCTAATGCCTATCAAATGTATGTTATTGAAACTAACAAGATTGTGGAGACTTGTAAGATCACTTTTGATGAGACTAGGCCAGAAATTTTAAGATCTCCATATATGACCGAGAGTATTTTTATGAAGGACTCTGATGAGGATGATGATGATTTCGTCTTTCTACCCCTAGTTGCTACACCACCCTTGCTAGAAGGTGGATGCCCTACCACAACAACATTACCTTTAGAAGATTTCTAGCTACTTCATCTTCATCAATACCTAAGGAGATTGATGGAGGTAATTCAGGATTGATGGCTCCTCGACACATCCAGAACCGACATACTTCTCATACAATGATCAAGACTTGGGTGAAAGGGTAACTAGAAATCGGTCCTATAACCTTGCCCATTCTACGTTTGTTGCTTCCTTTAAGCCTAAAGATGCTTGTTATGTATTATCTGATAAGAACTGGATCAATGCCATGTATGAGGAGTTAGAAAAGTTTTTAAAAAATAAAGTTTGGACCCTGGTTGAACCTCTCTTAGATCACAATGTCATAGGAACCAAGTGAGTTTTCAAAAACAAATAGGGGGAGGATAGATGTATAGTGAGAAACAAAGCCATGTTGGTTGTACAAGGTTTCACCTAAGGTGAAGGCTTGAATTTTAAAGAAACTTTCGCTCTAGTTGCTATATTAGAGGTTATTCGAATCCTTTTGGCTTTAGTTGCTTCCAAAAGTTTCAAACTCTTTCAAATGGATGTAAAAAGTATATTTTTTAATGGTATTATAGAAGAAGAGGTTTATGTCAAACAATCTTTTGATTTTTAAAATTCTAAGTTATCAAATAATGTTTTTAAATTTGAAAAGGCCTTGTGTGATTTGCAACAAGCTCCTCATGCCTAGTATGAAAGGTTGAAAATAGTTTTGATTCTATGTGGTTTTGAAATGGAAAATGTGGACAAAACTCTTTTCATCCTTAAAGATGGCATTGATTTTCTCCTGGTTTAGATTTATGTTGATGACATCATTTTTGAAGGCTTTTCTCATACTCTTGTAGCCAAGTTTTCAGAGACAATGAGTATTGAATTTGAGATGAGCATGATAGGAGAATTGACCTTCTTCCTTAGCCTTCAAATCAAGTAAACTAAGGAAGTCATCTTCATCCATCAAACAAAGTACTCAAAAGATCATCTGACCAAGTTCAAGATGAATGACTTCAAGTTGATTGTCACTCCCATAGCCACTACCTCAACACTAGGCCCTGATGAGGATGGCAAGATGGTTGACCAACATGAGTACTAGAGCATGATCGACTCCCTTCTCTACATGACTACATCAAGATCGGACATCCACTTCTTCGTGTGCCTATGCGCAAGGTTTCGAGCATCTATGAGGAGCTTGCATCGTCAAGCAGCCAAGCACATTCTCCGGTATATCAAGTCTACTATTGTATACAGTATTTGGTACTCCTACTCTTCCATTCTTTCGATTTGTGTATTTTCCTATGTTGATTTTGCTAGGTGTAAGATTGATTGTAAGAGTACTTCTAGCACTTATCATTTCTTGGGTATTTCTATTGTTTATTGATCTTCTAACAAACAACTCTCTGTTGCTCAATCAACAGCTAAGGCTAAGTATGTTGTTGCTGCAAGCTCTTGCAGCCAATATGGACGGTTTCTACTTTAAAAGATTATGGCTTGTGTTTTATTGATGTTCTTCTTTTTTATAACAATACTAGTGCCATTAATATTGCAAATAATTTGGTTCAACACTCAAGAGCCAAGCATATTGAAATTCGATATCACTTGCTCCGAGACAATGTTGAGAAGGATAATATTGTGCTAAAGTTTGTTGAATTAGATGGTTAGCTTATAGACATTTTCACAGTGCCTCTTGATCATTTTCATTTTGATATGTTGAGGAGTAAGTTAGGGGTTGTTCACCCCTATGGTTTGCATTGAGGGGAAGTTCTCTTTTTGCATTTGTACCATATTATATCATAGCTTTTTTCTACATTATAATATACTCTACAATAAATTATATCTCTTGTTTATCTTTATGCCAGGCATGTATTACTTTTGTCTTAGCTTGATTTACTATTTAGCTTATATGCTTTTAAATAGATTGTGTCATATTTAACAAGCATGTTGAAACTTGCTTAAATCATAATTAATTTAAATTTAATCAATCTGCAAGCGCTTTATCTATTAGCTAGCTCTTTTTAGAATATCTTTCTTATGTGCATGCCTTGCTTACTCTTTCTTTGCAATAGCTATAATATATGCATTCAAAATACATATGTTTTCATGATCAAGCTTTGTATCAATCATACTATTTTTGCTTACATGAATACCTTCATTTACATTTATTCGGGCTATTAAGTGCATTTACCCATGAGTGGTTCCGAAGGTAGCACGAAGACTACCTATAATGGGAACCCCAAATACATATCTTGATTGAGACTCAGATAGCAACGTATGATGAGAACAACATTGTCAACTAAAATAATATCAATAGTAGCATCATTATTATGCTACATGTGTTAAAAACTTAATAAAAATGATGCTACATGTGTTAAAAACTTAATAAAAAAATAGAAAGTAAAAATTAGCTTAAAATTACTATACTTGGAATGCTTTTTTAACATAACACTAGCATGAATTATATGGGTTGATTGTTTTAAGTGAGTATGCATATGAGATTGATTGCTTCTTTTTAGCTACTTCTAGTGATGTAAATTGTACTTTAAATTGCTAATAAAGTTAAAAGATTTTTGCTTATTTGTGATACAAACTTGATTTACATATTATGAATCATACCATGTTTGGTTCTAGCAACTATTTTTATATAAGTAATATATGTTTACATATCGATGTCTTTAGATAACTTCCAAAGCTCTTATGAACTAAAAATATGCAAGTTACATTTTATTTCATGCATTTTTGCTTTCCTTTTCTCTTCATGTTTCCATTGTCAAAGCGGGAGAAATAAAAATTAAAGCAAAGTTGTATTCATTGAAAATCAAAACTTACTTTAGATCTTGGCAAAAGGTGAAGTTTGACATATAGGGGGATCATCTTGCATTTGGTTGTATTTGTATCCATTGTATTTTCTCTTGTCACTTGGTTTTGATTTTTTTTCTCCTTCAAGGTTGAACAAGTTGACTCTTACAAAGTTATTTTCTTTTAAATTTTCAAAAATTAAAATTTAAGATTTTAATTTGGGTAATCAATGTTTCCATCAACGGCGAGGAGCATGGCAGTGGCAAGGAAGATGTAGTGATACATCCTACTTCCAAAAAAAGGATTGTTCTCCACCTTGATAATGATATAGAACCATATATTGGTTTATATATTTGTGATAGAAAATTGGCAATTGAATTGCAATCCTAATTAGAGGTTTGGCTTGGAGATTTGACGGTTATCAACAAGAGTGTGCATGACTAATGTGGGTCAGGTTATGATATTTGTTATTTACGGTTTGTTTGGTCAGTATGTGTACGAGTCCTTATAGGTTAACATTGGTCAATGTAGTATTAGAACTAGGCTCAAGGAGGAGGAGATGAGGTCTAGAGTGATCAATATATCGGGTGACAAAATTAAATACAAGATGGTACATGGTGACAAACATCATGTGAGAAGATTTTTGCAATGGGCTTCACAACGTCAAGTGTGCAAGCGCCAAAATTCACAAAAAAATCGGAGAAAAAAAGAAAAGAAAAAAGGAGAGAAAGAAATGGACCACAAAGAAATCGGCCCAGTCGAGCGATGCCGACATGGCCTAGCAGTACATGGCGTCAACCCATAAAGGTGACAACCGACAGCAGCAGCCACAGTGACGGCCTAGGCGGATGCACGGATGCAACGAGTGGCTCAACAACGGCCTGGCGGAGGCGACCCAACATGCGGCGTCATCCTGGCGAGCGCGTAGGCAAGCTACAGGCGTGCGGAGGCCCCAGCAGCCGTAGGCACGTGGCACGGCTTAGGAGTGGGTGTGCGAGCGCTCACTGATTGGTGACTGCATGGGATCCCTCCCGAGAACGCGTGGCAATGCTTGATTAGCACAAGTGACATGGAGATGTTGGCGGTGTGATTTTTTACGGCTAAGTGCTACATCATGTAGCCCTCCATGTGGTGACTAATGTGGTGTAACCAGAGCTGTCTATTTTAAATTTGATGGCTAAAATTTTGAAAGGGTTAAGATTTTGCTCTAAAGGTAATTAGGACATTGTCTAATAGTTAACCGGCACCTTGACCTATAAAAGGAGAGATATGTAAGGGGAGGCTTTTTACCTTTGAATATCTTTGATGAGAATTGAGGAGAAATTTAAAGAGAGTTGTGTGAGAAAAATAAAACAAAGTTAGAAGGGTTTTGGAGAGGTTTTTTAGAATTTGTAAGAGAATTTTGTAAGCTTTGTAGATATATTTTAATAAATAAAATAATGTTTAGTTTGAAATTAATTTTCTCACTCTAATTTAAATTCCACAATTTAAATTTTTGCAAGGTATTTCTACTCTGCTTCTATATTCTTGTGATGTGAGTTTCTCTTCTTTCTTTAAATCTTTTGGGTCTTGACTTGTGATGAAAAATAAGTTAATCTCTATATTAACTTATAGATGAAGCCTAAAGAGTAAGGTCTTTTTACTTCATTTACTTAGGTCATATAGACAGTTTAAAAACCGTAATGGCCACTATTCATAAGTTCACTTAAAAATATCTTTCTTATAATTACAAGATTGATTATTAGTATTAATTTTAATAGTTAAGATTTTATAACTTAATCAGCGGTACTTTAAAGTTAAAGATAAATCTATCTCTGTAACGCATTATGCGTCGGATAACGAAATATCAGGTCCGGTTGATCAATGTCCGGTCGATTCGAGCTGTGAAGTCCTCGCCTTTCTGGTTGCTGCTGCTAGCCATGAGCAATAATGTGCACGGTAGTCTTTGTGTGAGAGCTGCACAATGTGGCTCCAAATTGACTTTTTTTTGTCTGGAAACATAGTATTCAAACACAGACGATTATATGTATCTATACATACTCACCTATGAAGACAAGTGTATATTTTATCTTATAAGTAAACTGTATTGATGTATTTTAAGATTAACAAGTTATTATAAGAGATAACATCTTGATGAGTTCTTTTTCTGATATGGTACGGAGTAGCTTTGACAGTCACGGTGCTTTGCTTGTCTGAAATTGTGAATATCACTACCGGGAATATCGAACCGTGCCAATTTGGGGAAAGTCGTACTTGGGCTTCTCCATCTATCCAAAAACCTAGCCCATGCCGGTTGAACTTTGGTGGCCTAATGGTACCTCTTCCACGGCCCAACTCCCAACGGTTCAATAAGCCAATTATAATTTGGATCGCTACCACTAGATGGGCGCGAAGGGACAGGGGAAGCTTTCCCCCTTCCATGATTCTTGTCAAGAATTTCATGATTGCGACGAGGAGGAGGATTGGAGGAAAACGGCGGCGATGTCACCGTATGAGGACATCTCGGTGGAATTTATCACAAAGATTGGATTTTCACACTGAATGGCGTGGTGTTTTAAGCAATTAGAGTGTCTACATTACTGCATAGTGCAGTAGTTCTTCAACTTTCCATTGGCTCTGGGTTCTTTGGCAATTGCTTTCACCGGTAGATTGCGTGTGTGGAATCTTTGACGGTAGATATTTTTACTTCAAACTGGAACTTTGTAAAACCACATGTTTGATGAAGTACTTGATCATGAAGTTTGGGGATTTTCTGAAGATCATCATCAGACAATCTTCAGTTGGATGGCTACTTGCAGGCAATGTTGTTGGTGCAGCCGTGCAGGTGCATTTGTGAGTTGTGACAGGTTTGATCTGGAATTATATATTCAGGAATACTACTTCTCTTGCATTTTCCAGGTGAATTGAGAAACTATCCAACCATTTCTAATTTTCATGGTATCACGTAAGAACATACATGTCAGACATTTGGATTATCTAGCAACAGCATTCTGTGCTGTGAAGTGTGAAATTCCAAAATATTATTGCAGTCAGACACCATTCATATAACTTTTCAGGGAAGAGCACCTTTCATATCGAACACAAAATACATCCTTTTTTTCTCTAACGCATGTACTGATGCAGTAAAATTGCACTTTAACACACCCACACAAAGTTCAGTGAAAAAATCAAGAAAAAAAGGATTTTTTCTCCCCCTAGATAGTTGATGTGTCACTAGATAATTGTAAGCTGAAAAGATATCCCGGCGTTTATTTTGGTTGTGTTTGATTGCCTGCATCAGGCCTGGATTGTATCAGCCCATGCAGATTAAGCCCATTTGGTTGCCTGCACCAGCCCGTGAGCCAGGACGAGACGCTGCAAAAGTCGCCGAAGAGTCAGGTTGAGCAGACACACAAGAATCGAGCTTTCGCAGATTAGGTGTTTTGTCTGAATATTAGACATATCACCACCGGGGCATGTGCAACATCGACAAGAACCTTTGCTGATGACAAACGTTGATGAAATTTCGCTGTGTTCAGGGTGTAGTGATCTATAAGTTTTGTTTTGATGATGCTTAATACATGTGAAATGAGAAGCTAGCCCTTGCAACCTGATCAACCAATCAGATAGTTATGCATCTAGGAATGAGCCACACCGGGTTCATCGGCGGAGAAGTAAGCCCTGGCGGCTCAGCCATGTCTAGCTCCTGCGCGTCTACGCCATCAGGAAGCTCCCAGTCAAAGTGGTACAACAAGCTAACCACCGCCATCTCCAAGCCCGGCAACGCCAAGATGATGCCAGGCCAGCACCGAACGGGATGAACTTGTGGTCTTTGCCCCTAAAATCAACCGCGTTGCCCACGAACCGCTCTGGCCTGAACTCCGACATGTCCCAAGCCGCGGGGTCCCTCCCGATCGCCCACACATTGATGGAGGCGATGGTCTGGGCCGGAATGTCGTAGCCTTGGACGGTGGCCGGCGCCATCGAGTGATGCGGGACGAGAAGCGGTGCTGGCGGGTATTACCTCCCTTATGACTGCTTTCAGGTTGTCCATTTTGCTTAGATCTTCTTCTAACGGTGTTGGTACAAAATTTTAACGATGACTCTTTATCGCACATAGCGGCCTAAAACATCTGCATATCCTAGTTTGATTTATTAAAAATGTGCCAATCATTTTAATCATGCAATTAATAAGAAGTATGAAAAAAGTAAAAATCTTAAGCTAATTAACCTAATGACCGATACGAACTCCTTTCATCAGCCAATGTGGATGTAAGGGTGTATATAAAATGATATAGACAAATAAACTTATTGGCTAGCTTAATCGATGGAAGAGATAATATCTATTAAATCATAATGCTAATGATAATGTTGATAGATCAAACTAAATCAAGACAATATAATATTAAATCTAGTATGACCAAATCGATTAATAATAGATTAATCGTTGATGATTTAATATGTGTAAAGATAGCTTTTGATAAAAACAAGTATATCAACTAGAGAGCTGGTATATATTAAACTTAAAGTTTAATTATAAGATACCTCATCAACTAAAAATCTGATAAAATGTTTAATAAAAACTACCAAATTAGTAGAATTTAATCTATTAACAATAATTCAATAGATCGGATTTAACCGAAATAATATCAGATTGAACATAATAAAAAAACTACTTAACCGATAAATACTACACAAGTATGATGGATATACTTGATCAATATAAGATATTAAAATAATACAGTATTAAATACAACCTAAATAAACCGACAATTGTATCGATCGAACTAGGACAATTTAAGAAATTAAAATGATACCACATTAGATAGCCGATATAAACTGTCGAGTAGCAGAACTTACTCGGAGATCGATATGATGTAGCCTCGCGTCGAGAGCTAAACTGTCAAAAAAAACCTATAGAACTTGAGTTGTCGATATGCCGAGAGTATTATTATATTAAGTTATGTATTCTTTTTTTAAAGCAAAGCAGGATTTATATTTATACCCTAAGATTATATGTGTTCTATGTGGTATATCTATAGCAAACACGAAACAAATAGAAACTAGCAAATATTTCTAATTACGATACAATATTACCTAATTATAATAGATATCTATAAAGATAAATTTCTTTTATCTCCACAAACCGACATGGACTTAATCATTTATAGACCAATTAATCTATCTAAACTCATGTCGATCCATTAACCATTATCTGATTCATCAAATCAAATATTGGTTCCCATCGATCCATTACCATCGGTATTTATCAAATAACATTGGTTTTCATTAAACACACCACAGATACGTTGATCTATTCCAATTTTTATCATTAACAGATGATTTGGGGTTGGTGACTTGTTTGATCTAGTTTTGTAGCTTGGCCATCACCTGCATTCTAGGGTCACGAATGAGGTATTAGTAGCTGTACCCATAATGTCCTGCAAATAAATGGCTTTTTATCCAGTTAGGATTTTGAAGAAAAATGACTTTTTGTTGTACCCATAAGTCCATAAGGTATCAGTAGCTGCACCCAAACATCGGTTCTGAAGCATTTGTTTGAATCATATGGTTTCCTTATCATCAGTTTCCGTGGTACGTGGGTTTATCGCCGGGCGTGGTAATGGAAACAACTCACTATATCGACTGTTTTTTTAAAATAAAATATTTAAATTTTTGGTAAAATTTGTTCGGTTTTTGTCTCACCCTTATTTGGCATTCATAACGATGGTTTTAACAAAACCAGACATTCGATGCTGGACAATGGATAGGATCTTTAAAAAATGATGGATTTTTTCGTTACCTTGGTAATAGCCTTGATATTATCCTCCGCGAGCTCGAGGCCGCCAGCGGCGGCGGCGCCTTGTCTTCTCAGCCGCAGGACCACGTCGACGAAGTCCTCCTCCTCACCCTCCGCCTTCTTGTCGTCGTGAGCCGCCAGGACCTCGCTTAGGAACCTATCCGACTCCTCAGCCATGTCGTCTAGCTTCTTGTTCAGGCCCGTCAGCTTCCTCACCGCCAACCCCGCCGCCTCCGGCAGCCGGTCCACCCACTGAAACCCGGCGAGCAGCTCCGACGTGTTCGCCATCATCTTCCGGAACCTCTCCGCCGTCGCACCGCTGCCGCCGGCCGCCATGCGGGTTATGACCCCGTTCGTGTAGACGTACAGGAGCTCCCTGAGCTGAACGGCTTGGCCGGCCTCCGCGGCGCGGCGAGCGCGGGCGATGAGTGCGGCGGCCTCGGCGGCGCGGGTGGGCGCGAATGACGCGGCACGGCGTGGGGGAGAGGAGGTGGGCGACGGCCAGCTTCTTGGTGTGGCGCCACCCGTCGCCGAGGGGCGCGAACGACATGTTGCGTCCGCCGTAGAAGAGCTTCTTGGCGCTATACGAAGGCGGCCGGGAGGCGAAGGCGAGCTCGTGGTTCTTGTACAGATCGGCGGCCGCCGCCGCCGTGGACGCGACCAGCGCTCCCGCGCGGGCCGGGCGGAGGAACAGGACGCCGCCGTCGCTGCCGTAGCGGTGGTGCAGGGCGTCCAACGAGCGGTGGCGGAGCTGGCCGAAGAGGTGGAGGTGCCCGACGAATGGAAGCGACGGCGGCGACGGCGGAAGCTTCCCCCTTCCAAGATTCTTGATTGCGAAGACGGCGACTAGGAGCAACGCTGCGGCGAGGACGACGTATGACGGCATCTTACTGGATTTTATCACAAAGGTTGGATTATTACTCTGAATGGCTTGGTGCTTATAAAGCAAATAGAGCATAATGCATTCCATGTCCTTGTAGCCCAGTATCTACAAAAATGTCCTTGTACCCAATCACCACGGTGACCAGTGGCTTTCACATATCGATTGCGTGTCTGGAATATTCTACGGTAGAGATTTTTTTTTTCTCCAAGCTGGATTTTTATAAAGCCACATGTTTGATGAACTCTTTTGCCATGTAGTTTGGGGGTATTTTCTGAAGGTCATCATCAATCATCTTCAGTTGGATGGCTGCTTTCAGGCTCATAGTGCTGGTGCAGCCGTGCAGACATGTTTGTGAGTTGTGTCAGGTTAATCTGGGATTATATTCAGCAATACTTCTCTTGCATTTTCCTGATGAATTGTAAAGCTATCCTAACCATAAATGTCAGATATTAGCAATATCAAGCACCAGCATTTTGTGCTTTGAAATTCCAAAATACTACTATTACAGTCAATCACCCTTCATATAAATTTTAAGGTAAGAGCACCTTTCATATAAAACACAAAGTACCGTTTTTTTTTTCACTATCAGCGGTAGTAGTGCATTAAATTGCACTTTGACTCACCCACACAAAATTCAGTGCAAACCCAAAAACAAAAGAGAAAAAAAAACATGGGGAGAAGCTCTCATTATTGTAAAGACCCCATGCTTTTCAATCCAATCCTATGAATAGGCAGTGCCATCTTAACACAAACCTACTTGTTACATTTTTGCCTATTTATAACTTCTGTCACTCTTCTATATCTACATGCCAAATTACTCAATCTCAATGCCTGACATGGCCCGGGTCAGGGTTGCCAACAAGGTAAGCAAGAACTCCTACCAGGGGAGCATTGATGTAGGTAGTCGGTTCAGATTTCCTGAAATCAGCACGATCATCCTCGTAAGCATCATCCTCCCCAGGCCCCCCAACGACTGCCCCAATTAACGGGTTAGGGTTTGAGCTAGATGAACTGTAGTAAGGTGTGCCGTCGTTGCACGAAATGCGCTGAGGATGGTTCTTGATTGAAGGCAATGATGATCCTCGATGGTGTATCCGCCGAGGATATTGGTCGCCATACCCGATCATGTATGACATTTTCATTGGGTTATCTCCTAATAGATAATCAACCTGCAAATAAGTGCAACAAAAAGTTCAGAGTTCAGTTAGTCAATGTTCCTGCATTTCATATTTGGATGCTATGTAGGACAATTTAGCACACATATCAGTACCTGTTTTCTGGCTAGCAGCTGAAGAGTGGCAGGACCAACCGAAACATTTCCACAGTTGACAGTGTGTGAGGACTTGGAGAGGTACTTGGCATAAGTCAGGAGCAGGAACGAAATGGAAGTGACATGCTGCATGTTGCTGCCTCCAGGCTTGTAGATCATGCCCCCGGGTGTGTACTTGATGTGCGGAGACGATGACTCTGGAATAAGTGTGCATATGAAGCCATCTGCAAACTCTTTGTAGGATTGCAGAGATAGCACCTCGCCTTCTATGAACTCCTGCAAACAAATTTGGCACCCATTTTTTCTTGTGTCAGCTACTGATGTTCTCTGAAATTTTTACAGCAGAAGGTGTATTCAGAAACTGAAGGAGATTGATGGAGCCAACCTTGGAGACAAGGACATTGAGGCCGGCATGCTTGTTGTCCCAGCCGAACTCGTTGGTGTTATCCTCTGCTCCAAGGGTCTTGCCGTTGTTCTGAATGTAGTCCAGGTAGGCGTCTTCCTTGGAAGCTCTCCGTAGCCATGCTGCTCCCCACAGCAGCTCATCCTGCCAAGAATTTTCAGGACAGTGCAAACTTTGAGATTTTCATTCAAACAAAAAAAAGGAAAAAACTTTATGGTCAATTCTGAGTTTCTGATAGTTATGAATGTTCTAATTCTGGATTTCGTAACAACAGCCTGTGATGGATTCAGTTTCACATTAGCCTATTCCATGAGGCCATGACGCAATAGTTGCTTTTGGCTCATAGCTCATAAATAGACTAGCATTGTGAACAATCTGAATTTGTGGAGTTTCAGAAATAGAAGCTTTAATCCCCGAAGAAGAAATAAATAGAAACTTTAATGTTCCCGGAGTAGATAAATGTTTACCCCTTCTTTTTGAAAATAAATTATGGTTTTTTTCTAGATACCATAGTTAACTCTATAACAAATAAGCTTTAATATTCCTGTAAAATAACATTTACTTATGGTGTAGTAATTCTTTTTTTTTACCTTACCTACTGGAATTCTCATGCGAAACTAAAAACGTGCAATGTCCGCTAGTATGAAGCAAGGCACCAAAGTAGCAGTGCAGCCAGTGTTGTACCACATGGCTGCACCACTGTGTAAGCTGCTTTGTTTCTTCTGTTTAGGCATAGTATGTAAGTATGCAGCCTGATAGCCACTTACTACAGTTTATGCTGTTTATTTTTATGCGAGAGATATCTAAACAGCGTGACAGTTTTGGTGCCAACTACTGAATTGCCAGAGCAGCAGCATTGCTGCAACAGCATGTAAGGTTCCTTGTTTCTTGTGACAAAACAGCCAAAAAAATGCGAACTCTTTTAATCCCTCGAGGGACGTTCCTTATTTCCTTTTTTTATATCATTTAAATAGTTATAAAAAATTAATAAGATAGATTAGTATATAATAATACAAACATACATGTATAAAATTTGATTTCTATAAATCGAAAAAAAAATATAACTATGAGCATACGTATATGTATACCAACGTATATGTATATTAAAGTTAAATTTGTTATTTTTATTATAATTTATAGAGACCAAATTTAAATGTAGAGTGATATATCACATATTAATTTATTTTATTAAAATTTTAAATAACTATTTAGACAAAAGGTAATATCCTTAGAATCATTTCCCCCCAAAACTGAAGGAACAAGACGCGAACCTGACCTGATATCCATCGAAGTCGCAGTAGAACGGGCAGCCACCGGCTCTGAGCTCGGGGTCGTCGCTGTACGCGCCCTTGTGCGTGTCCGCGAACTCGAACGCACTCCTGGCGCCGGCGAACAGCCGCTCGGCGTACCCCGGGTCGGCGTCGCGGAACACCATGGACGCCGCGGCCAGCGCCGCCGCCGTCTCCCCCGCCACCTCTGACCCCGGCCTCGCCGCGCTGATGTTGTACACCGTCCGTGCCGTGTCCATGTCCTCCGGCCGCTCCCAGCACCCATGATCCTTCCACGGGTCGCCCACCTGCATTGCCACCAAGCCGCGCTCTCATGACGCTGCCGTGCGTGCGTGACATGGTCGCCGACGAGGACGACGGGTGCAATGCAATCTGTGTGCAATGTGGGTGCGCTTGCCTGCATGAAGATGACGCCGGGGTGGGAGATGGTCTTGAGGAGGTAGTCGGTGGCCCAGCGGACGGCGTCGGTGGCGTGGGCTCGCTCGGCGGGCGGCATGGAGTCGCCGAACTCGACGACGCTCCACGCCAGCATCGTGGCGGTGAACGCCATCGGGAAGCCGAACTTGACGTTGTCGCCGGCGTCGTAGTACCCACCCTCCAGGTCGACGCCCGCCGCCGCGCCGTCCCACACGGCCGAGTCCCCTCGCCACGCCGCGCGCTGCCCCGCCGGCAGCCTCCCCGACCGCTGCCCCTCGAAGAACAGGATCGACTTGGCCAGCGCGTCGCCGTAGTCGTGCTGCCGCGCCGCCACAGCCACCGATGGCGCCGCGAGCGCCAGTAGCAAGCAGCACACTAGCACGACACGCACGCGCGAGCGGCGGCGGCGGCGCACGGGAGGAGACGACGAGCCCGAGCAAAACGCCATGTCGTCGAACGCTCACCACCTCACTGGCTAAGCATGCACGTGACGTGAGCACCCTGGCGCGTCCTGAGATAGCTAGCTAGCTCTCGTCGAGCTCGTATTTATAGCACGCATTCTTCACTAGCCAGCACATTGCAAGCTTAGCTTACGGCTGGATTATGGCTACAGATATATGCGTAATTAACACAGATACTATATTCTGATATGCAATTATGCACAGGATTTTTAAGATAGAGAAATAATAAATACTTAAGATATATGCTGATGTGTGCTGATTATTACAGCCTCTGTCCAATAAAAACCAACATTTTCATCTTCGTGTATAAAAGTTGGGTTTTTTTTACGGAGGGGTGCAGTGGTGATTATAATTTGGGAGGTTGATTAGTAGAGGATTAATTGTGGGACAAAATATAGGGGTCACGGGAGTGGTGGTAAGATAGACAGAGGTGAGGCCAAAGGTATGTTTTGATGGGTGACACGGGCAGACATGCAGTCTCAGAAGCACCTCCTGTGCTCGGTGTGGTCACATGCAGCGGTCACCAACAGCATGAGAGAAACAAGCCGTTGCACTAGGGCCGAAGAGGTAAGATCCATGAGTAAGGGTGTGTTCTAAAGTTCTCGGGGGTGAGACCGAGTTTACAATAATTATTCTAGCTCACAGGCACAAGAAAATTAAATATTAGAAAGTTATTTTTAAGAAATAGTAAAGCTTTACAGAAATAGTAAAGTTATTGTTTTTATTTTTTAAAGAAATAGTAAAATCGTACGTCTATAAGTTTGGGAGATGTGCCTGCGATAATCAATAATGCGTGGGCCAGCCAGCCATTGATAGGGATTATGATTTTTCTACTAAGAGAAATTTAACCGGTTGATCCCGGTTACTACTCTTCAATCTCGGTGGTTGACGAAAACTGAGCACATAAGGGAATCATTGATAGTATTAAATCTGAAATGGTAACCACATAATGCTCTTAACGCTGACGTTTAGACTGATTGAGTAGCCTTTTTTGAAAGATTTTAAAATTGAATAGGAAATCATCTTTTTAAATGTGCACATCGAGAAATTTAAGACTAAATCAAATTAATTGCAAAATTTTATTATTCAATTATTACTTGGAGATATGGATATACCTCCTAGCGCATGTACTAAATCAATTCCAAGGATCAAAATCAGTACGTGTAATTTGTTTTTTTTTACTTCATCCATTCATGCTGCACATATGTGTCTCAGGAGATCGATCAGCTCAACTGCAACAACGCCCTCTTCTTGACAATCTGCAACAGGACAACACAACATTCTCCTGTGATCTGCCTGAAAACGGTAGTTAGCCTGAAACACGACACAAAACTCATGCTCTTCTTTTCTTCTCTTTTCCCCTCTCCTCGTTTCAGACATGGCAAAGGCCAAAATGTGGCGAATCTTCGTGATTGAGACCGGTGACTCTAACTGAGAAGCTTGTGTACAGACCATACTGATACGTACTGTTTGCTGTGTTTCCCTGGAAAAAGGAAGCTGTTAAGGTTATCAAGCTTATGATTGGTGAGTCCCCTCTGGTTCAGAGTTTGCAGCTGGTATGAAATGGGAAAGGGAAGCAACAAATCTGAGAGAATTGCTGTGGATGGGGACTCATGTCCGTTCCATCCAGGAACGTGCTTCCTATGCAACACGCAACCTGATTTTTGGGAGCACTCACTTTGTTCCAAATAAATAGGGACATAAAAAACTTCAAAAATATTTTCATGTTACTCTGTCATTCCCTAAATAAATATAATTTTAGCTAGTTATATATTAAACAAGATATTAAAACACTACTATATTTTTTATTAATATGGAGATAAACGAGAGGAGAAAAAAAACAAGGAGAGATTACAATTGGTTCAATAGTTAAAAAGAAAAAAAAAGAAAAAGTAGTATTAAAGAGGTGTAGTAGACCACTTTAAAATATATTTATTGACAAATATTAATACTGAAATTATACTTATTAGTTAGAGACGGAGAGAGTAATCTTAACGAATTTGGTCCTTTGCTCCTGAGCTACAAGTAGTAAAGATGCACACATCCGATTTGCAATGCATGTCTTTTTTTTTTTTGCTTCATGTAGGTGTGGAACTTCAACCAACATCGAGAGAAAAACCGAAAGTATCGACATTTTGTTTTGCCACATTTAGGCGTACATTCGTAAATCGTGATCTGCACGCTCTCTGTCAGTCAGATGCAGTGTGCATTAAATACTCAGCAGCGTTTACAAAAACCGACGAAAACCAGCTGGTTATCACAAAAACTGAATTTTCCATGCGGCTAAAAACACAAACCGCTCAGTTTCACAGTCAAGTTAAAAAAAGATTCAAACTGGATTTTAATTTTTTACGAAATTTGATTAGATTTCATTGGTGGTCAACAATTTTCAAACGGTTTTCTTAAAAACCAAAAAAAAAGCGCTAGTCCCGTTTTTGCGAGTGGTTTGGTTTTGTGAATCCTGCTACTCAGTACTACTAGTAGTATAAACTTCAGAGACCTCGTACTCCAACCTGCCTGAAACCTCTATTTTGCTCCTCCTGTAAGCTACCCAGGGAGCAGAGGAATCACACGATCGACCTCCTTGGACGTATCAAATCAATCTTCCTCCTTTTCATTATACATTTGAGGCCACGGCAAAAGATGGTATGCAAAAGCTACGATCCTTGCCCCTTTTCTGTTGCACACTTTCCCTGTTCCATTCGTCAGTTACACCGATGTAACCTTTGCAGAAGTGAAGTAGTAGTTTTTTATAGTTGTGTCTGGCAAGTAACAAAACGAATAATCCCATGTCTTAAATGAAATTGATGATGGATTGGTGAATTATCTCATATTTTGATAGCTATTTGAGGATATAAATAAATAGATTAACTACTACAAAGTTAAAAAATTACTTTAGAAAAGTATTCCAAGAAAAAATTATATAGAAAATTTTTGCACTAAATATATCATTTAGAAGCTTGGTAATTGTACAAATAAAAATTCAAAATTCAGTATCAGAAAAGAATCCTTGGTGTCTGTATTCTGTAACCGTGGCTAGTGGCTGGTGAAGTTTCAACAAGTTTGCCTGATTAAAAATTGATGACACGAAGTGACTAATGTCTCACTCGGATCAACCATGCAGCTTAAGATCTAGTGTTTGGTCAGGTAATGCTGGTAAATGGACACATATGCTTCTCTGTTGAGCTAAGAACACTTGGTGTGCACACTGCAGAAAGATAGGATGTGCACACTGCAGAGAGGCAGAACCTGTAGATCGTTAGATTGCAGGATGCACTTTCTCAAGGAAGATCAACAATTTTGTGAGACATGATGCGTGGTCCTGATTTTCTTTCTTGACAAGTTGTGTGGGCTTGTGGCAGCTCTTTGCGTGCGAGAGTCCAAAGCTTAAGATCCCGATAATGATGATCAAGAGCAAAGTCGAAAAGAGGTTATGCGTTGTTCAGATATCTTCAGAGAAGAAAAAGGAATTATGCATGCATGGGAAGGGTGATCTATCGATTGATAGGTCCAGCAGATTAAATGTTGAGTAATCTTACATTTTCACAGATCACACGGGCGATGGCACCGACAGAGAGATCACAAGTTGCTGCTTCTAGCCAGGAAACTCTTTTAAACTTTTTTCACGTCATCTTATGATTGTTTTTAAAAAATAATAAGATAGATTAATATGTAATATATCACTTTATAAATATACAAATTTAAATTTAATTTTTATAAAAAAACAAATATAGCTCTGAATATACGCATAATACTTAGCGTTTACTTTGTTTTTTAATAACATGCAAATGTCGAATTTAAATTTACATATTAAGAAACGATATATCATATCAATCTATCTTATTAATTAATTTTATTTTTTTCATAACTAATTAAATGCCGTGTAAGTAATAAAGAGACATGTCCTAGAGAATTAGAACCGATTCCCCTTCAAGCCTTATACATCACTGCTCGCATTAGTACTGCACCTAGCTAGCTTGTTGTTCATTCTGCAGTCAACCTTAGCTGCAGAATTCTGATTTCTGAAGTGTGATGATCATCGTTCGGTAGCCATCGTTTCAGGCTCGAGGGTATCATCATAGCATTGCTGCGAATAAGATCGCACCACGTGGTGCCGAAGGGGATCCAGTGGCAGTGAGTGCGTCGCATAGTTGAATGGGCCTCACGTACTCTGGAATCCCGTTCCGGCCATTGTTGATAGGCCGCATGTACGTTGCAATCCCATTCCGGCCCAAAACGTAACGGGCCGCACTCACTTGGCAATCACGTTACAGCCCAACATGGATAGGTCGGAGTCCCTATGGAAAAAGTCTATGTTACCTCCCTAACCTATATGGACCGAGTTTGATTTACTTATATTATATCCCTCGTCTATCAAAACCAGTAATAAATCCCTTAAGTGTTTTGGTAGGCAGTTTGATCCTATATGACTTAGTTTTAATCCGATATAGTACCGTGGCGTTTATATACAATTACAGTCAGTAAAAATAATAAACTCAATGAGACCACATGTCCACATAAGCGCCAATGTGATGTAATTAAAAATAAAAAGCAATTGGCCCACATGTCATCCCTCTCCTCTTCTCTCTATCCACATGATTCGGAGAATTCCCTCTTCCTTCATAGAGTTTTAATCTTCGACCCCCCCTTGGACCTTGGGTACTATATAAAGCATGTTCGCTTGTTGTTATCGTTGGGTCATGCAGCTTTCAAGTTTAACTTGGCAGCAGTTCAATTCTCAATTATGACTGCTGTGTCATCGTCAGGTCAGCAGCAGAAGCCGGGTGTCTGCCATGGCCAGCTTCTGTATGTAGTAGATGATACCAGCAGCAATCTTTGAAAGAGTTTACATGATTAAAATTCAGAGAACTGGTCGACCAGTAAGTCAGTAACGAGGAGGAATCTGCAAGGGGAGGAGCCATGCCCACTATGAAGGAAGAGGGAATTCTCCGAATCATCTTGCTAATTTTCATCGCCAAAACTGTTTTGTTTGAGGAATGGCTTCCCCATCAGGAGCAAAGTCGAAAAGAGGTTATGCGTTGTTCAGATATCTTCAGAGAAGTAAAAGGAATTATGCATGCATGGGAAGGGTGATCGGCCGATTGATAAGTCCATCAGATTAAATGATAAGTATTTTAACTTCTTTCTGCAGTCAACCATAGCTGCACACGTAAGCCAGAATCCCGTTCCCACCTCAGTTGAATGGGCCGCATTTATGTCGGAATCCCATTTCGGCTCAAACGTAACGGGCCGCACAAAAAATAGAAGGTCAATGGGTGCCGGAGGGGTGTTTGGTTGTTAGCCAATCACAACTAATGTTATGGCAGCCACAAAGTGTGACAAAGTGGCAGTGAATGGGTGCCGGAGTTTCAATCTCCGGACCCTCTCGGCTGTTCGTTCGTTCGTATTGAATTCAAAGAACTGTTCGATCAGTAGTGATTAGTAGTTTGCAAGGAGATTAGTGCGCAGGAAAAGGGAAGGCTCTGAACCATCCTGCTAACTATTGTCTCCGTCAAACTGTTTTGTTTCAGCAATGCCGATTCAAGAGTTCAGAAGAGGTGCAGTGTGAAGGAGGTTTCAGAAATTCAGAGTGAAGTCTGATATAGCATTGCACTTTGCTGTTCTAGTATTTTGCTACAGGTGGAGTTTTGTAGTCGCTTGCTGTTTTCTGCTGTTATCTGCATCGGATATTCAGATTACGAGATGCCTGGGCGTTCGACAAAGTGGACAAAGCTGTGGGGGTGATTCTCCGACCCCCGCAGCAAGCTAGCAATTCTTGCCTATGTTGCAAAATTAGGTTTGCAAAGCATGACATTGACACGGTTAATATATGTACCCGGGAGCAAAGGCAGCGGAAATAATATGCTTAGGTACTCGGCGAATTGGGAATGCAAGTAATACCTTCTGAAGAATAAAAAATTATTTGGAAGAGTTTACAGTTTTGAATTCAGAGTACTGTTGTATCAGTAATGAGGAGGAAATTGGCCGTGCCCTCTTTGCAGGAAGAAGGTTCAGAATCATCCTGCTAATCATCATCGCCAAATTGTCTCTGTTTCAGCAATCACTTCTCCATCAGAATTCAGAAGAGGTGCAATGCAACGCATACAATCGAGCTGGTTTTTGGTATTGATTTAATTTCACCGCTTGACATCACTGGTGACTGGATCCCAGCATCAAAGCTTATACTAGTGCATTCCAAGCCCAAGATCCGACAGAAATGATGCTTGTTCTGACATACTCTTTGTGAAATGGACATACTCAAGTATTATACACCGACAAGTGGACAACAGCAGGTCATGGAAAATCTAACACATCTTCATATAGGCAAGAGGCCAGAGGCTCAGGAGACATCTCCATCGGTAAACGAAGAAAGGATCAAACTAGTGCACTATTTATCCGCAAAGATGCCTCATTACAACTCATGACATCTCCTTGTTCATGAATAGTGATGCACTAACAAGTAGTAGTAACAAGTCCTATTTGCCTATTCTTCTCCTTCAACAGTGGGTAGGCCTTCCTTGAACCATGTATAGAGTCCTCCATCCAGATGGAACACATTCTTGTAACCATTTAGGACCAACAAGTAGGATGCTATCAGGGACCTGCCAAAGTCAAACAGATGAGATGAGTTAGCCATGTGCCCAGAGGCAAATACATAGTCACCTTTGTAAAACAACATAAAATTCAGACCTAAGGTGAAGAATGGAATGTGGGCAGATCACAAGTTTATAGTCTTAAAGTTTTACATGATGTTACATAATGAAATGTGACAATACAGATATTGGGCAAACGCGGTAAATTGGCACTCAGATAAACTACCGCTTGGCAAGTACAACCCCCTTCTAGTTTGCATATGGCACTCAGATGAACTACCGCTCAGCAACATAGTAGAAATTTCAAATTGGTTATATCATTCAACTGGGCAAGTATCAAGTATATGCAACATTGTTGACAAAAAAAACGTGAAACAAATCCCCCAGTAGAAAGAAACAAAAGATATCCATACTAAAAAATAAATTTCCACCAATTAAGAGGTGCACTACAGAAATACCTTATGCAAAAATTAGGAAGAATAACAATGCCACGATATGATAGACTCATTTCTGATTTCGAGGAATACAAAGAAAACCTCATTTATGACAGTGGTATTAAGAAACCGTATCAGCACTTTCATGTCAATTAGAACACAAATGTTAATTAGTAAAAAAGGAATCAAGTTTACTGATAAAGAATACTAAGGTAACATAGCATACCTTGATTGTTTCCCATCAGGAAAGTTCTGTGTTGGTTTCAATGTTCCTCCTGTCGAACATGCCACAATAATCTTTGCATCTTTACCGAGTTTCTCGTCAACACCTTCATAAAGATAAAATGTCACTGATTGCAAACTCATATACAAGTAACCATGAAGCAGAAAACAGAACAAACTACCATACTTTGTATGAACTCAGGATTCTCTTCTGTTCCAGAAAATATGCCAAAGAACGCAAATGCTGCACGTCTTGCAATATCCCATGCTGTCCATTCCTTTATCAATCTATATATTTGCACATTAACAGCACCTGGTGGATGTGCCTGCATAAGAATGAACCCATATGCATTTGCCACAAAATCTAATGAATCAAGGTATCAAACATCACATAGTATGACAGCAACAAAGTGTGAGATACACTTGGACATCATTGGAAATAATTTTGTTATTGTTAGGTGGTTGTAACCTGAACAAAATTATATCCATTGTTCACTTACCGCAAACCTTTTCTTTTCTTCCAAACAAAATTACTCCTATCTCTCAGTCACTTGTGAAGTCAGTTCTTTTGGTTCAGTATACGATATATAGTTCATCAAATTTGCTAAATTGATATTTCTAAGAGAAGAAACACCACAAAATATTATAATTACATATTAATGTAAAGTGTAACCTCAAGTCATTGTCTTAAACCTAAGAGCTGTATTATGGTGCAAAAACCAAAGATAAGTGGACAACTACTACAACATACCTCTTTAAAGTCCGCTTCTGGCCTGACATCAAGGATTGCAAAATTGTTTTCCTTCTGAAGACGCAGTGCTTCCTTCACATCAACACTACGGACCTGCGAAACCAAACAACAGAAGGAACTCTAATGTAAATGGAAGCTGATTAGCAGAGGAGGCTCCCCACAGTGAATTAACATATGAAATCAACAAATCCAGGGAATACAAGTCTCTATAATTCCAAAACAGTGCAATATGACATGGAATCTATGGCTTCTCTACCCATATATGTGAAACACGCACTCTTTGAAGAACTAAAATCAGGTATTCGGTAAGATACTTCATATATAGAGTTAATAACAAGATTTGGAAATGGCAGGATATTAGGACTTACCCGCTTTTCTACTAGCACTTGCCTCTTGATCTTCCAATCTTCTTCAGCTGCATATAAAAATAAAATAATAGAGCAAATTAATATCATGCAAGCAGAATTACGAACTACTCCAAACCAAGAAAATGGAGAGCATATTCACAGTACCTGGTGACTTTGCAGGCTTTGTGGCAGTACAGGTTATCTGCAGCGAGCGCACAGCTCGTGTCCAGTGGAGTTTTGCAGCCTCTATAGGACGCCAAGAGTAGCCAGATGTGAAGTCTGAGCAGGAGGATATCCTTGATGAGAAAGGAAGGTTGCTGTTCACTACAGAGCTAGCTGCAAGCATTGTGGTCGTGAGAGAAAAAAAAGGAGCAGAAAGAACTATGGAGGATTCTGAGAGAATTAGAAGAGGGGTTTGCCTCTAACTCCTAAGGCTGGATCCTGTAACTGAGGAGATTTTTTTTTCTGAATGGGGAAAAGTCCAACGAACACAATGGTTTTGGATGGGATGTACCAGCATATCTGAACTGGTGGTGGAGGTTGAGCTAGTGTTGTGATAGACAATCTGGATTCTGAACTTGTAGCTTACCCTGACCCACAACACCAACAATCTAGAAAGGAACACTTAAGAGCTGCACTTTTTTCCCATGACATAATTTATGATGCTTGACTAAAAAGAAATCTAGTTTTTCTGAATGTGCAAATAAAAGAAAATTAGAGGAACTACAGCAAGATAATTTCTGTAAAATCCAACCTTTTCTAAATGAGATAAAATCCGACTTTTATTGGTACCCAGAAGTTACCACCTACAAATGGGAATTCTAAGACGCCCAAACACGATGTTCTCAAAATCAACCTGGCAACTAAACAAGAGTACACGAGAGACCTGGAAAATGGAACCACTGAGACTCCTCAATCTCAATTCAGAAGACAAACAAAAAACACCATCACCAGTTCCTTGCTCATCTTCAGCTCTGCTCTGCTCTGCTCACTCACTCCAGTACCCATCATCTTCCTTGTCCTTCTTTTCATCGTCCTCATCTTCCTCCTCGCCGATTTCCGTCACCGCCTCCTTGAACCGCTTAACATCCTCCAACGCCGCTTTCTGGAACATCCCAATGTCCACTGCACCAGACACCATGTGGTACCCCCTCAGCTTGAGCTGCTCTGCCGGGTCATTCGGCATGGCAAATCCGCCTAAATATGCCACATTGCCATTTGAAGCTGTCACCTTCTTCTTCCTGGCATCCAAAACCTTCTTCTCGGCCTCCCTCAGCCTGGCTCGCACCTTCCTGTTCCCTGGGTCCCACAGGTACCCCATGCTGGCTGAAAGTCGAGCGGGCCCATCTGGACGGCGTGGACGCCGTCAACGGCGGCAATGGCGTCGACCTCCGCAATGCCAGCGGCGGTCTCGACCTGGCAGATGACTAGGGTGTCGTCCTCGCAGCGGGAGAGGTAGGAGTCGTCGAGGCCGTACGCGGAGGCGCGGACGATGGGCTGAGCGGCACCGCGAACACCTCGGGGCGGGTAGCGGCAGTGCGATACTGCGGCGGCCGCAGCGGCGGGGGACTCGACGGCGGGGAGCATCAGACCAGCGGGGCCGAGGTCGAGGGCCTTCTTGGTCCAGACGGGACAAACCTCGGGGAGGCGGATGACGGCGGGGGTGCGGGCAGCATCGAGGGCGCGGAGGCAAGTGAGCGCCTCGGGAATGCCGCCGGGGCCGTGCTCCATGTCGACGACGACGTAGTCGTAGCAGGCGAGGGCGGCGAGCTCGGCGAGAGTAGGGGAGAAGGACAGGAGGAAGAGGCCGTACAGGGTTTCCCCAGCGGCGAGGCGGGACTTGTGGGAGGGGGAGGCGGAGAGGAGCTCGGAGGTGGCGGCGGAGGCGGTGGCGATGGCCGGGGAGGAGGACCCCTGCCCGCGTCGCGGCAGGGGGAGCATGGCTGGGGCGCGGCGGGAGGGGAGAGGAGAGGGGCCTGGCTTGCGCGTGAGGAGGAGGTGGGATAAGGATGCGGTGGTGGAGGCGGAGGCGGCCATGGCGAGCGAGCCGGCGCGGCCCATCGGCGGTGGAGAGGTTTGGGATCTGCGGCTACCGAGGCCGGGGGGGATTTTTTATTTATATATTTGTAAAAGTATATTTTTTGTTTCAAAAATTTAAAGATGAATAGCAATGCCATTTGAAAGAGCCTTTTTCTTTTAAAAAAAACTCCTAAAGAAGTTAAATACGACGTTGCAAACTCCATTGGCCAGTTAATAGTAGGATGATAGAAGGCTAGAAATCTTATAGGTGACCTCCTTGTCATTTTAGTCAATGGAGTTTTATTAAGTGGTAGAGGACCACTAGTAAAATACTGTGATAGGGTGTAGGAGAAAGGAGCATGCCATATCGATTTTATAGTTGGTCCTTTTATCGCTGTTTGATAGGACATTTTTTCGCCTCTAAGGGCTGCTTGCAAAAATTGTTAGATCTTCTCGAGGGAGGGAAGGAAATGTCAATTTATTGGTGGATCCTTGTCGCTACCTAGTAGGGCGTTTTTCCCCTAGTATACAAATGTCCAAAAGAAAACAATGATTTCTTCATATTTGAATTCACACATTTTTAGCTATTCTTGCAGGAAAAAGTACATATATAGGTATTGTAGTCAAGGTAATAACAAAATTAAAGTAAATTAGAGAGATATATAGCGAACTTATAATGAAATCGTTATCAAGAATGGTTGGATAAATAAACTATCTTCTACTAAAATTATCGTCACTTATTAATCTCACTAACTAGCAATGATCACCATAAGCGCATTTAGTATGCTCGTGTCATAGAGGTAATACAAAAGGTTACTGTTAACATCAAAATTTGGCATGGACTAGTGCATCAAGCTTTGGTGGATTTGATGAAAGCCAATGATCTTTGATAAAGACCGATGGTTGATAGATCAGCTGACATGTTTGAGTTTGGGTCTAGATGGATCGATTAGCCCGTGAATGATTGAGTCTAGGTCGGTTCGTGGAAAGCAAAGAAAGGAGTTATATTTAGGAATGTCTATTGTAATTAGATATGATTGTATCTTAATTAGGAATATTTGTTAGTTTTGTTTTATCTGTAAGTGTTTATTTTGTGGTTGCCGTGGATATTGTAACCGCCTAAAAACAAAGCTGATTGGTAAGGCTGACTAATATATTTGGTTAAGGAAAGGAGTCGATCGGCTTATGGAAGTATATCTGATGAAGACTGAATTCAAGAATTATTGTGAAGGCTATAGCAAGGTGATTTTTATATTTACAATATATCTTATAGATAAGCAAGTTTTAGTTATTTCACTTTCTTGATTAGGAAGCAATATCCAAGCGGATTGCTGTGACAACCGCGTAGGACTCATGTAATCCTGGGGTATAAATACAAACACCTCAGGGTTTTGTAAAAAAGCTCTCGATCAATACGATACAACTTTGGCACATTACTACTCTAGTTCTCTTGGTTTATTCCAGCGGGTTTGGGCTCTCGATGTGGGGTTACATCGGTTAAGTTCGATTTCTGGCTAAGGGGTAAGTCCCACCACCCGACAGTTGTATTAGTTAGATTAGTCTCATCGAAGACTGCATCGTTTTGATCTCTTAAATTATTCTAGTTTGACCGAGGATGGTTGCCATTTTATCCTGATTCATGAGCTTGTTTTGAGGCTTCATTGTCTCGATGTCTTAGATTGATCTATTGTATCCATCATGTTTGCATAGGATCCATTTGTTAGATATATCCTTTTCTTATTATCTATAATATGATATTGTCTCGGTTAGATCTGATCTATTAGATTGCTGCTAATAGGTTAAATTCTATTTAGTCGATAGGTTTTATGCAACGTTTTCATCAGAGTGTTAGCTGATGATTTATCTTTTATTAGCTGATAAATATTTATGCTGTGATTAATCTATAATCGATCGATCTAACTTTATTAGTTTTAATCTTATACTGTCTCGATTTAGTCCAATATATCAAGATTGTTGTTAATAATGTTAGAATCATGAGCTAGTAGGTTTTGTTTGCTTTTCATTGCATTGGCTTACATTGGACCTTCGGCCGATACATTTATCTTCTTTATGAGCTTCAATGTTTATATCATTTGCTTTCTATCTACATCAGACCCCTAGCCGATATTTGTTTTAACCCCTATCAGCAATCTGGTCAATAGCAGGAATCTATATCGGCCTATCGGACAATTGGCTCGTTGATTTAATTCTTTCTATCTTTAGAAGGCCAAATTTACTAGCACGCATGCACCTATATCAATCGACCTCTTTTCATAAGCCGATCAGCTCTCTGATTCTGTTTGTGGGGTTTACCAAATTTTGGTATTAACTAGGCATAAGTAGCAAACATGTATGTACACCCACCCTTATCTAGACTAGTTTGATAGGGTTCCTCTACCTCACTGATACATGATAATAGATTTTTTCAAGTTTTTAGGGGAGTACAACACTTCTACTGTGGATTATGTAAGCCAATTCTTGGCCCAATATAGGGAGACATCGGCTGAAGACGCTTTGAGAGGTAGATTCATTCCCTTGTCATTATCCAAATTGGCTTTCACGTGGTTTTTATTTCTTTCCCTGAATTCTATTAGAAATTGGGCCGATCTGGAGAAACAGTTCCATAAGTATTTCTTTGTTTGGATTCATGAAATGCGCCTCATGGACCAAACAACAACAAAGTAAAGGATGGATGAGTCGGTTCTAGACTACATTCAATGATTCCATGACGTTCGAAGCCAATGCTAAAGTTTGAATTTGAACGACGAATAGCTAGCTAAACTAGCTTTCCAAGGGTTGCTAGGCCCTATCAAAGACAAGTTCTCATCATAGGAGTTAGAAAGCCTAGCTCAATTTGTACAGAAGATATTGGCTCATGAAGGCTGATTTCAACAGGCTAGGAAAGAAAGGCTTCAAAGAAATATCAATCGGCTAGCTGTTTGAGTTTGGGTCAGGTGGATTAATTGGCTTATGAATGATTGAGCCCATGCCGGTTTGTAGAAGACAATGAAAGTTATCTTTAGAGATATCTAATATAATTAGGTAAGATTATATCATAATTAGGAAGATTTGTTAGTTTTTATTTTATTCGTAAGTGTTTGTTTTGTGGTTGCTATGGATATTGTAACGCCTATTACTCATATAATCTTAGGGTATAAATATAAGCCCAGCAATATTGTTAAAAAAGAACACACAACTCAATACAACAATACTCTTGGTGCATCGCCAACCCTAGTTCTTTAGGTTTTTCGGTGGGTTCTAGCTTTTAACGCGGGATTGCATCGTTTCGATCTCCAACGAAGGGATAAGTCCTGCCACTCAACAGTTGTATCAGTTAGTCTTGTCTCATCTAAGGCTGTATTGTTTTGATCTCTTAGATTGTTCTAGTTCAGTTAATAAGGTTGCTAGTTTATCTTGATATATCAGTTCTATCTAAGACCGCATCATTTTAATTTTTTAGATTGATCTATTGTATCCATCATGATTATGTAGGAACTATTTGGCTAAGTAAGATTTTCTTATTATCTTCAATTTGATACAATTTCAATTAGGTCCAATTTATTAGATTGTTGCTAACAATTTAAGTGCTACTAAGTTGGTAGGTTTTATGTAACGTTTTATCGAAGTTATAGTCGATGATATATCTTTATAATTAAGTTTCAAGTTTAATATGTACCGATACTTTAGTCAATACATATATCATTATCATAAGCTATCTTTACACATATCGAACCAATAGTCGATATTCATATTTTATTTCAACGATTAATCTACAATTAATCATTCTGGTCTTACTAGATTCAATCTTATACTGTCTTGGTTTAGTCCGATCTAGGCTGTCTTTATTAAGGATAGTGTCATGATTTAGTAAGTTTCATCCTTTCCATCGGCTAAGCTAGCTGATGAGCTTATTCACTTATATCATGTTATATATATCTCTATGTCTGGATCGGTCTTGTTGCTAGTATGTAAGTACTATCATTCCCATCAGCCATCGGCGGATGGAAGGAGCTTGTATTGGCCATTAGGCTGATTGGTTCAAGGTTTTTACATTTGTCCATGTTTCTTGTCAATTACAGGATAAAATTGACTCGCATACCCTCAATGAACCAAACTAGGACTTACATTGGAGTTAAGCAGATCTCCTATGCTGCCGTGTACGACGCAAGGGTGTTGATGATTTTCACGTCAACATGCTTTTGGCATGCTTGGTGGGACCCTTTCCTCCATGTGTACCGATGTGGGCCATCATAAGATTTTTGCGTCAACACGCTTTGGCACACATAATGGGACCCTTTCCTCCATGTGTGCTAACTCAGGCCATCATTAGATTTTCGCAACAACAATCCTCTAGTCTGACCATTTAGCTCACCGACATCGTTCATACTCCTTGTTCCTTCTCATGTACAGTTTGTTTGATTTTATTGGGAAAAACCAATAGCTCTTAGAGAACCAATGGTTGAAGTCAAATACTAGATTTTATGTATCAATCGACTGAATGAAGCTACACATCCTTTCGTGGATTTGGCAAAGAAAGTATTAGTTCAAATAAAATGTTTTGATGAGGAATAACTAAAAAAACATGGGCATACAATCCATACTTCATGAGAATAGTTTAGGTATTAGAAGAATCTCCTCCTATAAGTGTTGGGGTCATGAGATGTCATAAGGTGGCATCGATCACCACATATATAGAACTAATGGTTACACTAAGGTAGAATTAGCCAAACTAAAGAATCCCTTCTCCAATTTGGATCCTTACTAAAAGCACGTTTAGCAGCCATTGTTCCTTGATACTTTAGGAGATAGAGCAAACATGTGGTGTATACTTTGCAAGGGTATCAGTGGGAGGAAACATTGAGTTTCATCATGCATAAAAAGGTCTTATATAGTATGGGTTGTGTTAGATGTGGAAGACGACATGACATTCACTCACGGAAAGTGCCCTAGTTGTAAAAATCCTTTTGAATGCAATGTGACATTAACACGTTGAAAGTAGATTGTCGGGTTGTGTTGAAAGTGACATGATGGTCATGCGCCAAAAGTTAGCTGTTGGGTTATGCTGAAAGTGATGTGACGGTCATGCTCTGAAAATCTGTTGGGTTGTATTAAAAGGGATGTGACGGTTATGCGTTGAAAGCTGACTAGCATTACTTAGCATGGATTGTAACTTGGTAGTCATGCGCACAGTAAGGAGTGAATGTATCAAAAGTTGGTTGGCGTATGCTAACAATAATCATGCACGCACAAGAAAGTGTGAATGCCACATGGTATTAACACAAAGTAAATGATGTAGGTATGTAAAGCCGAAACTGTAAATACAAAATAATATAAATAGCAAGTACAAATGGCACAACATACTATTGGCTTAGGGCTTTTCCTCTACCGCTCTTTGTCCTCCTCCCTTGTGCTTGTACGTGATCCTAAGAGTAGGTGAAGCGATTGGCTAGGACGCCATAGCTAGCGTGGATCTATTGTATAGAAGTCAAAGCATGCAGCTCCTATGTGTGTGGTGGTAGAGCCCTTGTATGCTGGGAGGAGTCAAGCATGTCCTAATTTGCCGTGAGGTCATCGTGGTCAAAGCAGTCATGTGCCCATCTAGAGGTAGGTTGCCTAGATCCGCCCATGACTGCCGAGATTTGTAGCGATGTATCCTAGAACCCTGTAAAAAATGGTTGAGCAATGAAAATTAGAATATCATGGACCGAATGGAAATATGTACCGTATGATAAAACTAAAAACTCTTGTGTTGATGTCCCCACTCCCCGTGTTGACGTTTCTGCTCCTTGTGTTGACATTACTGCTACGGAGGAAGCAAGGTACATCGTAGAAAATGTTGTAAAGAGTATACTTTAGTAACAACAACATCGCATGGTAAGAAGGAAGCAATACATTTGAGCGGTGGATATACGAAGTTGTCTATGGGATATGTACCTATAGGGTGGACTCTTGCTATAGCCATCGCTATGGGAGGAACCATATTGGCTGAACGATAGATGAGAACATAGAGGACAGTGCACATCATCTTACGCATCCTACTGAAGTTAATCCTCTGCTCGTCCTCCATTAGCACAACCTCGTCAATTCCTATTTGTATACATGGCCCCCCAAATGACCTCATACTCCTTGTACTCTCAAGGCATGTAATGCCCCTAAGAGATAACAAGTCCAGAGAATTCATCATCCTATTGATGCAAAAATCGTCCGATATCCACGCTGATGCGTCATACGCATGAAGACCTGAAAGGTCTACTTAGCTCCAATGCAGGTCCTTAAATTATTAAGATTTAGGGCATGCCAATCAATTTGATCTTCAACTAATAAGGGAGACAAAAAATTAGACCAATGAGCCAATCGACCAATAGGTCGATACAGACTCAAGCTATCGGATATTTAGTCGATAGTGATTTAAAAGATCATGTAGCCGATAGAGATTAATATTGGTCGATACAGATCCGAGTTATCGACTTTCTAGTTAACTTTATTGAAGATAATCTTAATAGATTGGAACAAACCGAGACAATATAAAATTATAGTTAATAGTATTATGTATGATTAATAGCGAATTAAATGTAATATATAAAAAGTATGTCAGATAATTATTTGATTCGGATGAAAGTGAAAGCATGATATAAAGATAATACATCAACTAGAACTCCGATAGAACGCTGAATAAAACCTATCGACCTATCAAGATTTATCTTACTTAAAGCAATATAATAGATCGGATTTAACCGAGATAATATAAGATTGACAATAAAAGATAAACGTAATGAGTCAATAAACTTTATGCCAGTATGATAGATACACCAGATCAGACTAAAAGATTGAATCAATGTAGCCTTAGACAGAATAGAATGCATCAAGAGAACTAGCAATGTATAAACTTAGATATCGGACTGAGACAAGAAAGTCTTAACCGACCCAAAACGTTTACTATATGAAAATACTCACTTCTCATTGGAGATCGAATTTAATTGATGTAGCCCAACGTGAAGAAAGATCTTATTGAAAACTACGTTACTTCTACTCCTAGAGGTGGTGATGCGACGAATTTATTGTATTAATTTGATTGATTTTTTTACAAGCCGTGGGTGTATATATTTATAACCTAGGTTATGAAGAGTCGATATGGTTACAAACAATCGTATTAGATAAAATATCCTAAAAAGAAAAGGAAAGTGACTACTCCTATCCATTTACAAGAGATATTTACAAACACAACCGTCTCACCCACAAACTCATATCGACATCAAGATTCGTATCCTCATCATACTTGGCATGTATTTATACTAGATATGGAGTCGTGTCTTTATTATACTTGGCTTGTTCTCGAATCGGATACTTCCTATTACCGGCCAAATCCAATTAGCGGTAGTGATTTTCTAGTGTCAAGACAAGCCTCCTAATTTTGGAGTGTGAGAACTCACGCTTTGAAATTATCCTTTCTGGGCTTTTATAACTCTAAAATTTTCTCATAGATCATTACAACCCATTATAGTCTATTTGACCTAGCTCAATTAACAATGTCTCCAATGGTCCATGGTCTTATCTAGCGCTTCTTCTTATAAAAACCCTTCATCTCCTCTAAAATTTCACATCTTGAATACTCATTTCAATAAACTCTCCGCCTCCTTAAATCCCCCGATGAATCTTTGGTGACTTGAAGCCTCATCTCCTTCTTCTCCGGTGAATCTTTGACGACTCGAAGCCTCCGTCTTCTTCTGTATTGAACTACCCTCTCTTCTTTTTTTTTGCTGTTTTTATTCAATTGGGTTTTTTGAACAGCTAAAAAATGTTTTATAGTGTGCCACCCAAAAAATGATCAAATAGGGGGTGACAAGGGGTCCACCTGCAAAATTGTTAGCTCCCCTCCTCTCCTAAGAGTAGGCTTGGTAATTTTACAGGCGGTCTCCTAGGGGTGAAAAAATGCCCTATAAGGAGATCGCCTATAAAAACCATAGGCCCTTTCTCCCTCGCATGCCTTGCCACACAATTTTGCTAGAGGCCTCCTGCTATGGGTTAAAATGCCCTCACCTACGACGGCAAAGGAGCTGTTTGCAAATTTTCTAGCCCTCACTAGCCCGCTCGCTATTAACGGGAGCCAACGAACGTTGGGTATCAGACATGGTACCTGCTAGAAGACGGGTAGATTTCTTGGCCTGGTGATATGGAGAACAATGAACGTCAAGTGTAGTGGTGGATTGAGGAAGAGGTGCGCGATGGACCAGAGTTCTGCCTGTAGGAGATGCTGGCGAAGACATCAGACTGGCTAGAGCATTGGGCCATAGATGAGGAAGAGATTGATGGCAATGACAAAATCGCCGTAGCTGTAGTGTTGCTACATAAACTTGGGTGCAACTGGGGGAAGAAAAAGTGATACCACAACAGTAAGTGAATTAATTTAATTAAAACATAACGGTTTGCTAAAAATAAATTGTACCATGCCGTAGCCCTAGATGGTACAACGTTTTGTAGTCTTTCTGAAGTCCAAGTTAGTGTGATGGATAGCATGGGAGTGACGTGGTGTTGTTGCTTCACGTGTCACTTGCCACTGGCCGTATTGGGCCGTGCTTACCAGCGATGGGTGAGCTGTGTCCCGTGACCGTTTGCTTTGCAAGGCCCACAAAAGTGATGTAAACCAACTTATTTTGGAAAAAGTCCATTTGCCTCTCTCAACTATAGACCAAGTTTGATTTATCCTTGGACCATAAAATCGGCTATATCACATTCCTCATCTATCTAAATCAGTTCAATTTGATTCCCCTAGAAGTTTAGATAGTTGTTTTGTCTTACGTGGCTCGTTGATAGTCTTCGACCTACATGATGCCTATATGGTGTTTATTTGGCATCACATTAGATAAAAAAAATAAAAATACACATGATGCCTATATGGTGTTTATTTGGCATCATATTAGATAAAAATAAATAAAAATACACAATGCACCCACGTGAGACCTATGTGTCAGTGATCACAATCTTCATCCCTTCCTTTCTCTCCTTTCTCTCTTGCAAGTTGATGGAGTGACAAAGAGGCTAGCATGACGATGAAGGCGGAGATGGCAACATGTATATTCTCTACCCTCTCCCTCCGCACTAGCTGCAACCATTGCTTCTTGTGAAATCGGCTACCGGTCATCGGGAGTTGATGGCGAATGCTAGGTAGGAAGAGGTTGACGCTACACACCCATTGCCGAGCACCTTGAGCTCCCCCGCCAGTTGTTAGATCTAGACTTTAGGGCTCCATGGAGGGAGAACCAGGGGCACTCCGTCCGCCAAACCTGCTGTCATCTTTGTCTACCATAGCTGGATAAGGAGCGAGGAGAGGGGAAAGGGGTCAGAAGCGTGTGGGGAGAGGTCGCCATAGCTGTTAATATTGCATGCTATCAATCTCCTTGACCATGACCTTCGCTTTCCTCTGTTAGGCGCGCTCCTCAATGATCACCATCGCAGCTAGCACGTGGTTCTACGACGAGGACGACGGTGAAGTGGCAAACCCAAAACCAAAATTATGGGGTCCTAATATATACACTAATATACTTAATTAACATGGCATAAACTAACTAGAATTTAATAATTTACCTAGTGTCCTATGACCTTGGAAGAGTGTACTAGGTATGCCATGAAGATGTATACGAGATGGGATCCGCTCATGTCATGCACGATCGCCCTCCACATCTTCAAGTGCTGTGGGATGCAGTGACAATGATGATGTCCATGTCTTCAAGCACAGCGGGCTACGACGATATCCATGTCTTCAAACACCATGACGACAACAGCGCACAATCTAGCTATAGGTTGTCAAACGGATCAGTTGGACCAGTATGGCTTAAGACACGATTTATTATAATGACCGTGACATGTCGGCCTATATGCCAAATGAGGTCGTGTCGACTCGATCTGACATGATAGAGCCACATGCATCTTTGTTACTGTCCACATGACAAGACATAACAAATAATGTTGGTATAATTTACTACCTTAACAAAGTACACCCATGTGTAGACTAGTCGGTACATTTAGCCGTATATTGGTCTAGCCATGCCGCACACGGAAAGGTAAGGCAGGAGTATTGCATACCTTCGTGGCCGCCACCGGCCTCTGTGTCTGGCTATCATGAGTTGTTTTTATTTTATTCAACCAACCTTTCATGGATCTAGCACTTGATGACCTGCATTAGTTGATTTGGTTCAGGCTCTTCCACATCTAGCTAAGGAACGTCATGTTCCTTTTATTTGGTTGTTGATTAACACGATACTCCATATAATTTTTATGCTTGTTTCCTCGTTATCCTCTGTCATCCCTACAGCGGAGAAGAGCTGCAGCCTACAGGAGAGAGGCCAAATGAGGAGGAAGAAGATGAGTTGGCCATCTATAAATTGTTTTACTATATTATTTTATTATATTTTTAATGATTATAGTGTTGGGATAAAGACTAGCTTAATGTATCATCTTGGCGCTACGTAAAACAAAACTGTCCTTCAAACCACTAACCAATTTTAATTGATAAAGGATTTTTGGTTTTACTGTTGAGGTAAATTAAATTCGACCTAGAGTTGGGGAACTCAAAATGGACGTTTTACATTTATATTTTGGTTGTGGATCAGAAATATGATGGGCCTTACCCAGCCGAAAATATGATGGGCCCTGCAGTGCAGAGACCGGGGCCCACACATCTTTGCCTCTTTCTTACCATCGTCTCGTCTCTTCCTCTGCTGCTGAACTCGTCGCCGATCCAGGCCGTCATCCACTCGCCGTCCCAACGCCTCCGCCGCCTCTCACCGGCTCACCGCTGCTCTGCCTCCACCGCCCCCATCCTCTCCACAAGCCCGGATAACCCACCCAGTACGCCTCCCATCTGTCGCCATCGAACTACCGGTGGAGGTGAGGGAAAGCGACTCGGCTCCGTCGCTCCGTCTGAGACCGGACCCGATCGATCCGGAGACAATCTGCTCCCTCCTCGCCGGAAGCCGTCGATCACCGAGGTAGTATCCCCTCCCTGACCTCTGCTACTTGCGCCTCTAGTTGTATGTTCGATCGATAAGAACACACGCAGAACGCTTGGCACATCGAAATCAATCGCCGTTCGCGAGATGTGCTAATTAATTTCGCCGGATTTCTGGAACTGCAGCCTGTTTGTAATTTAAACGTGGAGGCATGAGGAGGCGACCGGGAATCGCGGGCTTACAGAACGCGGCGGCTACTCGCGTATGTACACCTCTTGCTGGATAGCTTATATTGTTTTTCTTCTCCTGTGGATCCTGAGATGAGTGTGCTCTTGGAAACCTTAAGGACCAATTCCGGCTGGTTGGGGAAAATGTGGCCAAGGTCAGGACGGATGTCATGAAGGAGCAGCTTGCCACATTTCGGACACAGCTCGAAGAATTTGCACGCAAGCACAAGGTGATTCCTACTCTTGTATTCTAGTTGAATTTGACGGAAAATATTACGACACCATTCGTATGTTCCAAATTAAATTACAATTTATGCTTTCACGATCTTATTAATCTTGGGGATTAGGATATATCAGTCGTTCTTGCATCTTTTTTCGACTGAATTCTTACAATCTTTGTTCTGCCCTGCACAGATGAACCTTTTAACGAACATGAAAACAGTGAAGTTACTGCTATTCTCTTGATTAAAGTTGTCTATGGAACTGGGAAATAGGGAACCTAAATAGCATATGAGTCCATGGTCAAGTGCTCAATATATACTAAAACTAAGGAACGGTGATTAAAGATATAAAATAGAGCAAAGAAAAAATATTGGTGTTATTAAGGTGCCAGTCGATCATTATTTCTTGTGATAGATTTCACTTGTCTCATGACATCTAGTTCCAGCTGGGGTGACATTTGCAATGTTATACTGATGTTCTACAGTGATCACAATAGAGCTCAAATGGCACAACATATTCCAACTCTGTAGTAACTTTGTGTGCATGTTGTGCTAGTGCAGAACGATATCCGTAAAAATCCACTATTTAGACAACAGTTCCATGAGATGTGTGCAAAAGTTGGAGTAGACCCATTGGCTTCGAATAAAGGAGCTTGGGCAGAGCTTCTAGGGATTGGTGACTTCTACTATGAATTGGGTTAGTATACTTAATTTAAGCTACCTTAAATGTTTTGATCCTGGAAGTTTCTTTTATTATTGGACCTTTTACGTTCTGCTTAGCACTTATGTCTCTTGCGCCAGGAGTTCAGATTGTTGACATATGCATAGCAACCAGATCAACCAACGGTGGCTTGATTGACCTGCTAGATCTCCGCAAACTCCTCTGTCAGAAGAGGAAAGCTGATCTTGGATCATTAACATCAGATGATTGTTTGCGTGCGATAAGTAAGCTGAAGGCAAGTAATTTAAGCTCCAATTCTCCAGCTACATTTTCTTTGGGAATCTTATAATTGCATTCATGCCAGTTTTACAAGTTTGCACTCGAATTGATGGATGATATTGGTTCAATAAAAAAATATTTGATGCACTTGGATAGATCTGTTAAGTCTTCTGATCCTTTGCTTGTGAACTCTCAGGTACTTGGTAGTGGTTTTGAAGTAATTTCTGTTGGGAAGAAAAAACTTGTGCGTTCTGTTCCTACAGAACTGAATAAAGATCACAATGGGATATTTGAGCTAGCTCAGGTTTGTAATCAGATTTTAATGGTGTATAGTACTGCAGTATGCTTAACAAGCATGCGGATGCTGTCATAACCTTATCACACTTACACTGAACAAGTATGTGGATGGCATATAATCTTAGGTCAGAAGCCATAAAGCACTGTATATTCCACATAAACACATTTCTTTATCATGCTTTTTTCAGTCAACATAGAGAGATAGTACAAACTAAGTTAAATCGAAGCAATCAAATTGTTGCTCTGCTCAATCTGTCACCTTGCCATAATATAACCATACCCGTCCAGTTATAACATCATTCACATGCAGACTGAAGGTTTTGTCACAGTAGAACAAGTCGAGAGAAAGTTCTCATGGTCAACTGGCCGTGCGATCGACGTCCTTGAAACTTTGCTCAAGGTGAATTCTTCTTCTGCATTTCCACTCTTAAGCAACCTTTGTGCTTCATTTTCTGTGCCCAAAGAAAAGAAAAACGACTTCCTTTGATGCAAGTTATGTGTTGATGATTAGAACTCAGATGAATCCACGCTTAAGCCATATTGCAGCATTGCCTTCTGTTTGAGCAATCCATGTACCAATAAGTATTTTTCGTATGTGCGTATCTATTGACACTTCTTATGACTAGACCAGAATTGAACGTGAAATTCTTTGGCATCTATATCCAAAGCTGATCTGTATTAGACAAACAGGAAGGGCTTGCGATGATCGACGATGGGCACAAGGACGGCAAGCGCAGATACTGGTTCCCGTGCGTCACTCTTAGTTCTGACTCGACTGGTGTCGATGCCAAGTCATGACCTGTGCCGTGTCTGTTCCAATCAACTGTTGTCACCTGTACGGCTGTACCTATCTCCATTTGTTTATTTGAGCTTACACTGAAGCGTGGAATATTTACCCCTGCCGCTTGCAGTAGTAAATGTGGCATGCCATTTACTAATACAGTTTCAGTGCTTGCAAAATTTTTACACTGATTCTTGCTTCAGAATTCTGGATGTGTTTGTACTACTGGTTCTTGTTTTACGAAATTCTACTTATATTTCTTGAATGTCCAATGCTAACATGAGACAGAGAATGCTCGCAATAAAAATGACAATGCAACTAGTGACCTCCGGACAGGTGCGGGCCGTTGACTAGTCTTTAGTTTTCCACCCGTCGCCGCCTTAGCATGGAGTAATCGGCAAGAATAAAATAAAAGGGAAAAAGAGGCGGAAAATCTTTTTGGGAGGGGAAATGACCGCCACGGAGGCGAAGCGCCGGCGCCACCACTCACCGGCGGCGGTGGTTCCTCCTCCTCAACCCCGGTCGCGCACGCCGACTTGTCGTCCCCGTAGCTGGATCTCATCATCCCAGACATTGCCCGCCGCCTGACGTCCTTGGAGGATTTCTTCTCCCTGCCACGCCTACCGCGTGCTCCTCCCGACGTTGCGCCACCTCCTCGCCTCCCAGGCCCCGCTCCTCCTCGTCTCCCTCTACCCCTCGTTGGCCGAGGCGCTCTTCCACCCTCGCCTCCGCCGCCCCCCATGGGGACACCACCTGCCCCCTTCCCGCTACACCCTCTTCTACGCCCACGGCTTCCTCGTCACCGCCACCACCGCCGCGAACAACTACCCGCCGATGCTCCTCCTCCTCCACCTCTTCACCGGCGAGCAGCTCCGCCTCTCCAAGGTCCCCGCGCCCTTCTCCCGCGTCATCCTCACGGCGGACCTCCTCGTCGTCATCTTCTTGCCTGGCCGGGCGACCTTCCAGCACTACCACCCCGGGGACGCGCTCTGGCGCGTGGTCTCCGCAGCTGCACCTCACGTGTTCGACGATTTGATCTTTGTCAACAGCACCCTCTATTCGCTGGTCGGCCTCCGTCTTGCCATACTCGAGCTGTCGGAAAGTTCATTGGAGCTGTCATTTCTGGGAGGAGTATGATGACGCGAACAGGCCGTAGGGGGACCGATTCATGCTTGGGGAGTGTGGAGGGGTGGTGTTGCTCATCAGCGTGGAGCATGAGGAGAGGGTTGTGTACCTCGTGTTCCGTTGGGTGTCTGAGAAAAGGAAATGGGAGATGATCACCAACTTGGGGGGGCGGTCACTGTTTCTTGGTTTAGATGGATTTGCAACTTGTGTTGATCAAGATTATCCAGGGGTTCGAGGGGATTGCTTATATGCAGCTGGGTTACGCTTGGGTGAATGGCATGAGTATTCCTTGGTTGATGGAACCTGTGATGTCTGCCATGCTGATTATCCAGGTGCACCACCCCTGAACAACAATTCACTGATCAGACCCTACCCTCAGTTTGGATCTTCCCCAGCTTGTGTTGATGCAAACCTGAGAAGGGTTCATCCTAGAACAATGTTGAACTCCTCATGCTCTTTTTGCTCACATGAGAAAAAAGAATGGTAATGCTTGATCATTAGCTTGCTTACCAGGTCATTTATGTAAACAATATATTCATATGCCAATCAGTACTTGCATCTTACATGACCAGTCGATTGTTGTTTTGCTTGATATGGTGAACACTTTTGCTTATTTTGACCACACGAGCAAAATAATTTTGTTTCCTAAATGCTGACAGCATTGCTTTATGTGCTATGCAACTTGCTGAGATATTATGAGGCTTCTTTTGCGTTTATTTTCCTTTGACACTGCAGTAATAATGAGTAAATCACATAATATATCAAGGAATATGCCAGTACCATTGTGTTAATTCGTTATAGTCTTCAATATATATGAATATGTTCCCTATGCAGAATCTGGAAGTTGCATGGTTGTAACTTGTGTAGGGTAGGCTGTAGCGGAATTCTTAACCTGTTTGTTTTGTGATTTATACAATTTCTGCAAATCCTGCGGAGTTGTCACAGTTAGTTCTGTGATAGTGCGAAATAAGACCAGGAATGATACACATGTCCAATGGACAATACCATAATCACTCTATCATATCATAAATTATAGCTGATCATGTTTATGATTTGTACACCTAAAAATATGACATATGCCAGGTATTAGAACCGCTTATTTATATGATTTTGCACTCCTATAACTGTAACTTTCATTCCTAATAAAAACATGTGGAGTCTGACCTCCAAATAGTCTACCCAATCAGTAGTTGGCAGCAAGCAGGTGTGAAGGGTTGGGGCATGATTTTTTTCTGGTCCATCAGTTTAGGCTTCTTGTTTAAATCGTTCTTCAGTTCCGTGTTTTAGGACTGCCCTTGAGTTTCTTCTTTTCTCGGGTTTCCCGTCTCTTCCTTCCTTTTCTTGCTGACACAAGACACACAACTAGGTTCTCTTGTGGCTGTCTCTTTTGCTAGGTCTGTTGCTGTTTCTCTATCTTAATCCAAAGTTAACCCAGGCTTTTGCGTGCTCCCTGCGTTTCAGAACTCTTCTTATTGACTTCAGAGGGATTTGGAACAAGTTCAAATTTGAAAGCATGATTCGCCCTCAAACTTATGTCTGTGCAATGTTACGTGGCATCTCATTTTGTTAGCACTCGTAAGACATGAAGTCTGGTTACCTGCTATTTCGAATAACTGTTTTATAACCTCTGACTCGTGTGCAGGTTTTCAAGTTTATGTTTTGACCTTTGGATAGTATTTGCAATGAGATTCAGTCATGTTTCCTTATTACTTAAAATTAAGTTTGAGAATGTTAAAATACTTGTTCTAGCTACTTGCATTGATATTTGCAAGTCTGTCCAAGAATGTTCAAGTGCAGCATCGTTAGAGCCAGGCTGCCAGCTTAACGAATGCATGTTTGTGATTTCAAGTCTGTCGACAAGATATGCACACTATCCATATTTTGGCTGCAAAACAACTGTATTTGTTTTTGTTTGACAGCCATATTTGGTTGTGCCAGATGTGTTCAGCCCATCAGACCAATCTTAGTTGGTTAGTGATCCATAAATCTCCTATTATGTGGTGACCACGTTTGTTAGATCTTCTAGCCTAGTTGATTAGTGATCCATAAAATGTGTATCTTCTGCTATGCGGTGATCATATTTTATAGATTTTCTAGCCTATATACTTCTATATGTATTTGCAACACATGATCAATATAATTTACGGTTGCAATCACTATATCTTTTATGGTATCAAAGCCTGGGTTAATCACCTAATTCACCTTCCGCACCTAGCGCTACTGCTCCCCTAGCGCGCGCCCCTTCCTCGGTGCTATTGCTCCATAGCGACACCACCCATCGCTCCTCCCGTTGGTGCCACTGTTGATCCCGATGGTAGCAATGCTGCTGTCGTCGTCGCTGATCTCCAGCATGTAGGAGACACCTGTGCCACCAAAGAGGCCAGCGAGCGCGCGGCACAACTCATCCATGACGCTACTCTTGCCTGCGCCTAGGAAGCCGAGCGTGAGGTAGCCCTTGCCTAGCAGGAGTGTGATGCGGCTGACACACGCCTTCAGACCGCCCTCGACTGCGCTACTCGCGAGCGCGTGGCGGTCGAGACTACCCAGGATGATGACACTTTGAGCGACGATGTTGTCCTAACACTAGCACTCACATCAGTGACCCACCTCTCTCCTTGAGGCCCTTCTTCACCATGAGGCGACATTGCTCCTCAATCTGCACGCGCAGGCGGTTGCCGTGCAGAATATCCACGTCTTCATGCCCCTCGTCCTCGACCTCAACTCTACCTTCTTTGTGAGATGGCGCAAGTCCTTCCTCCTCACCGGTGGCAAGTTTTCCCTGTAGCAGCACGTTCTTTCTAACGACGCCATGCCCCACCTCCCAATTAGGTGCGCATGAACTGCGTCGTGCGAATGTGGCTCCTTGGCACCATCTCTGACAACCTCACCGACGCCGTCTCCAAGTGCGACACCACTGCCCGCACCACAATTGAGTCCCAATTCCTTGGGAACCGTGCGACACGCGCACTCTCGTCAACCAGGAATTCCGCTCCTTCTCCCAAGGTGATCTCTCAGTCTTCGAGTATTGTCGGTGCTACAAGCACATGGTGGAGGACCTCCGTGACCTCAGTGAGCCCCTCTTCGACCACACGCTCGTACTCAACATCATCCGTGGTCTCAACGAGCGCTTCACCGTCCTCGGTTTTATCTCTGGAGGAGCAACCCCCTTCCTACCTTTCTCCAAGTGCGGGACGACCTACAGCTTGAGGAGCTGACCATGGCGAAGATGGCTCCCATCGTGGTGCTCACCACGACCACAGGCCGCAGCGGACCCGTGCCCTTCCCTATTGTCCTGTCCGTACCAGCTGTTGGCTCTGGAGGCAACACTACCAAGCGTGGCAAGCACGGCGGTGGCAGCGACCCTCCCAATCCCAGTGACGGTTTTCACTCCGGGTCGTAGGTGCGACCTCTTCTACTAGGCCGTGCCTTGGGACTTCATGGCCCAGTCCCTACAACCCCTGGTTTAGGTCTATTCAAATGTGGCTTGGACTATGGGCCCCGATGGCGTATGGGCTAGCCCCGCAGCTGCATGCCCTCTTGGTTGGGCCTTAAGGACAGTGAGCTGGCCAGTGGGGTATGCCTCCCCCAGTGGCTATGGGCCACTCGATTGGGATCAGTAGACACTTGCTGCCAACTTCCAAATGATGTCCCTCTAGCAGCCACAACAAAATTAGTGGTATTTTGATTTTGGCTCCACACATCATATGATTGCCGACGTCGGTATACTCACTCCTACTCCTACTTTTTTTCCACCTAACATTATTGTCGACAACGGACATTTATTTTCCGTTACCACCACCGGTGTCGCTCATTTACCTCACAACCTTCACCTTAATAATGTTCTCGTTTCCCTGAACCTTATCAAGAATCTTATTTCCTTATGCCAGTTCACTTTCAACAATAACTGTTATGTGGAATTTGACCCTTTTGGCTATTCTGTGAAGGCTCTTCCCTCTTGGAGAGAGATTGCTAGGTGTGACAGCTCTGGTCCCCTCTACCTGTTGTAGCTTGCGGCATCCACCTTCCATGCCGCTACCACCTCCTCTGTTTGGCATCAGCGTCTCGGCCATCGTAGTCCTGAAGTCCTCTCCAAGCTAGCACAATGGTTTGGTCTTCCTTGTAATAAAAGTGCTAGTGACACTCTTTGTCATGCCTGTTAGCTCGGTCGTTGTACATGTCTTCCCTTTCATGCATCATCATTATATGCCACTCATAATTTGTAGTTAATATATTGTGATCTCTAGACCTCATCCATTACTAGTGTCTCTGGTCATAAGTATTATTTGGTTATTCTTGATGGCCGCTTGTATTATCTTTGGAAGTTTCCACTATGCCTTAAGTCTAATACTTTCTCTACTCTTTCTAACTTTTTTGCCTATGTTCACACCCATTTCGGTGTTACCATCAAGGGGGTTCAATGCAACAATGACCACGAGTTTGATAACTCCAACGCTCGCATGTTCTTCCTCTCCAATGGCATACACCTGCACATGTCCTGCCCCTACACCTCACCTTAGAACGGTAAAGCTAAACGCATCATTTCACTATAAACAATGTCATTTGCTCCCTCCTATTACAGACTAGCATTCCTCCCACGTTTTGGACTACGGCTCTTAGCATTGCCACCTATCTTCTGAACATACTTCCCACCAAAACACTAAATTTTTCTACTCCACATCTCTCCCTTTTTGGGACTTAACCATCGTATGAGCATCTACGTGTTTTTGGTTGCAAGTGCTATCCCAACCTCTCTGCCACCGTCGCTCACAAACTTGCCCCTCGCTCCGCTTTGTGTGTTTTTCTTGGCTACTTCCTCCACCACAAGGGCTATCTTTATCGTGATCGTCACACAAACCGTCTCATCATCTCCTGCCATGTGGTATTCGAAGAGTCCTCATTTCCTTTTTCGAGGATCCTTCTCCTCCCACTCGACCAACATTTGATTTCCTAGAGGATTTTACTTTACTAATCCTGTGTCGGTCTCCTTGCATCGCAAACATGTTTGTTGCCTATAGGGACACCTCTTATTGCACAACCATGTGCGGCATCCGGTGCCATTGCATAGCCACATGCGACACCTGGCATTCTGGACTCACCACCCCTAATGCCTCCGCTGGTTAGGTTGCAGCCACCCTGACTCCATGCTCCGTACCCGCGCTCAGTCGGTGGGCCTCCTTCGACGCCTGCTAAGCCGTCGTCGTGTTCGCCTCGCGGGCCTTGGTCTATGGACCTTGCACCGACTTCCACCATGTCGCTAGCTATGTTGCACTACTCTAGCGCCTAGGCAGCATCCTAGGCCTCCGGATGGTCTAGCGCCGCTCTCTCCAGGCATCGGATGGTGGCCTCCTCGTCGGCCTCTTTGCTGCCTCCTCAGCACTTCGATGCTATCTACGTCTAGCGTCCTCCCCCTGTGCCGGTCCAGCCGCCTATTTCGTCACCCCCTGTGCCCACGCCCATGGCGCGCGCCACGATACCCGCCCTAGTGCTCACACCACCGATTGCACCCCTCCCTGCCGGTGCTGTACCTGTCCTTCCTGTGGCAAATCGATATTCCATGGTTACCCGCGGGAAGCACGGCTTTCGTCAGCTGGCATTGTTCCAGGCCATGCCGCTGTCTCTGGTCCCTAGGACCTACCATGCCACCCTCGCTGATCTAAATTGGCGAGATGCTATGGAAGTCGAGTACTTAGCTCTGCTATCCAATCACACGTGGGATTTTCTTCCTCGGCGGCCTTGGTCTAATGTGGTGACAGGCAAATGGGTGTTCAAACACAAATTCAAAGCTGATGGGTCCTTTGAGCAATATAAGGTGTGTTGGGTTCTTCGGGGTTTCACTTAGCGTCCCAGTGTTGATTTCTCTAAGACATTCAGTCCGGTCGTCAAACCTGCTACTGTACGTACTATTCTATCTCTGGCTCTTTCACGCTCCTAGCTTATTCATCAGCTTGATATCAACAATGCCTTCCTACATGGTACTTTGTTAGAGATAGTTTACTATGCTCAACCCTTCGGATTTGAAGATACCACTCATCCTGATTATGTGTACCGCCTTAATCGTTCTCTTTATGGACTTAAGCAAGCACCTCGCACTTGGCATAGCAGGTTTGCTTTCCACCTTTTGCAGCTTGGTTTTGTTGAAGTCAAATCTGACACATCTCTGTTTGTCTATCAGCGTGGAGTGGACACTATTTACCTCCTACTCTATGTTGATGATATTGTACTGATAGCTTCCTCAACCGTTCTGTTTCGACGTACCATTGGTGCCCTTCAGCAGGAGTTTCCTACCAAGGATCTTGGCGCTCTTCAAAACTTCCTAGGTATGCATGTTCAGCACACAAGCTTGGGTCTCTTCCTCTCTTAGTGGCAATACATGATTGAGATCCTTGAGCATGTTGGAATGGCTATCTGCAAGCCATGCTCAACGCCCATTGATGTCAATCCGAAGCTCTCAGCAGATGGTGACCCTATGCCTAATCCTATGGATTTCTATAACCTTGCTAGTGCTCTTTAGTATCTGACTTTCACCAGGCCAGATATCTCTTATGCAGTTCCACAAGTCTATCTTTACATACATGATCCCCAGGAGCCACACCTTGCTGCCCTCAAGCACATTCTGTGCTACGTCCATGGCACCTTGCACATGGGCTAGTTTCTGCGCCCCTGTTCTCAGTTAGACTTGGTCATCTACTCTGGTGTTGATTGGGCCGACTGTCTAGATACGCAAAAGTCAACCTCCGGTTATGCCGTTTTTCTTTGTGATAATCTGGTCTCCTAGTCATCCAAGCATCAGAACTCCGTCTCCTATTCCAGTGTTGACGCTAAGTACCAAGCTGTTGCAAATGTCATCGTAGAAGCCACCTGGTTACACCAACTGTTGTCTGAGCTATACACTCCTTTGCGCAAGACAACCTTGGTGTACTGTGACAACATCAGCGCGCTATCTATATGTTTTCAAACCCCGTTCAACACTAGCGCACCAAGCATGTAGAGATTGATCTCTACTTCATTCGGGAGCATGTTGTATTTGGTGATGTCCGTGTCCTCCGTGTCCTCCATGTCCTCATGACATCTCAGTTCGTCGATATTTTCACTAAGGGGTTGCCTTTGGAGTTTCGGTTCAACCTAAACATTTGTTTTACCAATGATTCGACTGTGGGGACGTGTTAGATAGCCATATTTGACCTATGTGACTGAGTCTTATGCTAGGTATGTTCAGCCGACTAAACCTAGTCTTAGTTGGTTAGTGATCCATAAAACGTGAATCTCCTACCATCCGGTGACCACATTTGGTGAATCTCCTAGCCAAGTTAGTTAGTGATCCACAAACATAGATCTTCTATCATACAGTGACCATATTTTATAGATCTCCCAGCCTGTATATTTGTAACACTAATCAATAGGTTGCGATCACTATTTCTTTCAGTTTTGACTCATATATTCTGTAATTGCAAATGCTTAACCTCAGGTTGCATCATTGACTTGTTCAGGTGATTGTTCATAGTTCGAACATGTTGCATGGAAAATTGCAAACGGATCGCTGGATGCCAACCGTTCATTCTGCCACTGAAGGTCTTGCTGATAGCCTTGCCAATACATTTTTCTGTGTAGCTGAGGCTTCAGAAGTGCAACTGAAGGTGTTGCCGATAGCCTTGCCAATACTGTTTTCTGTGTAGCTGAGGCTTCAGAAGTGCAAGTACTCCGTATTCATGTATCGGATTTGCTATAAAACTAGAGACAATTTTTTTCCTCACAAACTTTCAATTTGTGGACCCTGGGATCACATTAAGATTTGTGCTGAGAGAGCGGGAAAATATTTGCTATAAAACCGGCGACAATTTTTTTCCTCGCAAACGTTTGATTTGTGGACCGTTGGTTCGTATTATGATTTGTGTCAAACCTGTGATATCTGAAAGGAGCGTACGTGGTGCTAGCCAGTCGAGCAGCGTGAGATTTTAGTTAGTTACAGTACATCTATAGATAATATAGTTATAATATAATTATACTTTAATTATAACCTAGTTATATTTGAATTTTTTAATTTAAAAACTATAACTATTTCTTTTTTACTTGGAATGACACCTGCCAACTCGCGATAATTATGGCCCACCAACCAGTGGCGAAGGCCCACAAGTAGAGGGTGGCAGTCAATAGTGGGGTCCATCTGCAGTGAGTCAAACTGGTACTCGCTAACTCCTCGCCGTCCTCTTCCCATCCAAACCGCAGCAGAGCTCGCGGCCGCGGCGAACACACGCGCGCGCACACAATGCAACAGCTCGCCCTCCTCCGCCCGCTCATCCAATCCCTCTCCCCTCCCCGCCGCGAGTCCCCTCGCCGAGCGATGCCGTGTCGGGTGGGGCCGAGACCGAGGCGTCCGCTGGAGATGAGCGACGGGGGAAGGCGCAGGCGGCGATGGGGAGGAGAAGCGCGCGGCGGCGTGGCTGAGCACGGCGGTGGGGGAGAAGGTGAACGAGCTGCTGCGGCGCGAGGAGAACCGGGCGCTGCTGGAGGGGGTCGAGGCCGCCGATCGCCGACATCGAGCGCCAGGAGGCCGCCGCCCGCCTCGCCAGCGAGGAGGTCCGCCGCCTCGAGAGGCGCCGCGACGAGGTATGGTATATCAACACCTGCCGCCTTCAACCTGTTTGATGTTTTGCCTGCGCTATTCGCCACAATCAACGAACGAATACCCTAGCGAGTGGGTCACTCGTGGCCTCACGGGAGAGCGACGTGGCCTCACCTAGCTGTACTGCACAGTGTACGCACGTTTGGTCCAAGCCCCACCCCGACGCGGTTATACACGCATATGGTGGCCAGAAACGGCAATACGGCACCGCCAGGGTGTTGTGGTGCAATGCCGTCATAGTGTGCTACTGTGTGGTTCTGGTAGCACTGTATAGGTTTTGTCCTAGATGTTTGGTGACTGCCGCCTTTGTGTTTGAGTTAATATGGTGCCGACTAGCTTGAGGAATGCTCTTTAATTATCCGAACAATTCACCATGGGGGTGCATGTGACTTACGAAATGTAAATATGTAATGCACGCAAACGGAAAGATGCCTATTGGAAGACTATTGGCGAAGAATATGAAAGCAATAGTTATTTTCTCCTACTTATATACTGCCAAACCTATTACTCCTTGAGCGTTATCTACTAGCAGGCAAAAAATTCTATTTCTGAAAGCAAACCCTGATACGGGTTGTACTGCCTTACATTGAGCCGAATTTTCCATGCCATCTTGCTGGATTCAGTTCTTCAAAATGACCTTTGGATAAAAGTGCCAAGCATAATATCGCTACAGTCAATAAATTGGATTTTATATATTTTTGCTTTGTCATGGCTTGCTATGCATATCCAGTTGGAGATGCGCTACAGAAATTAGCTCATTTGAGATATGCTGATTAGTTTGTTAAATTTAGAAAACTAGAGGAAATTCCCCTACAAATGCTTACTGGATACTGAAAAAAAATCCTTATATTTGAAGCTGATTTGTGCTGAAAATAATTGTATTTGTAGAGTAATGTAGTCTATAAAGGTGTAATATACAACTCTTGCGCATTCGAGAAAAAAAGGGTGTAATATATGTCCATAGTTTTGCTAATTCTATGCCATTATATCTGACCTTACCAAATCATCTGTGAGAAAAAAGTTGTAACATATGACCATAGTTTTGCTAATTCTATGCCTTTTTATCTGACCTTAGCAAATCATCCGTGCAGTTTCCGTCATTTTTCTCTAAATTCACAGTAGGATTTCTAGGATTTATTTTTTTCAACAATAACAAAAAAAACTTTTAGTCCCAAGTTAGGGTATGTTAGAATTAAAATTCAATATGAGTCTTAAATTATGGTTTAGATATATTAATAATTACTTTTTAAGCACTTGTATTCAAGTACTAGATATATCTTAATCTTTGAAGTTATTTTTTATTGTCTTTCCTTATATCAATTTCGGTCTTTTTCTATCTCTCATCATATTATTATCTTGATTTAGGATTTTATAATATAATGATGTCTTTATGAGTCTTTTTTAGACATGTCTAAACCTTCTCAATTAATGTTGGATAAACTTTTCTTTAATTGATGCTGTCTCTAGCCGATCATGTATATCATTATTTCGGGCTTGATATATTCTTGTATGACCACAATTTCAATGTAACATATGTATTTCTATAACACTCAGCTATTGAACATGTCATATTTTTTAGACTAACATTCTGTCCCACACAGTATAGCAGGTTTAATCGCTGTTATCTAAAACTTGCATTTTAACTTCTACGATATCCTCTTATCACAGAGAATGTCAGATGTTTGGCGCCACTTCATCCATCCTATTTTGATTCTATAGCTAACGTCTGTATTAATATCTCCATCCATCTGTAACATCGATAACAGATATCAAAAGGTATCCTTTTTATGCACGACTTGACCTTCTAAATTCACATCTCTCTCCTCGTATGTAATGGTGCTAAAATCACTACTCAAGTATTCAATCTTAGTTCTGCTTACTCTAAAACCTTTAGACTTAAGAGTCTACTGTCACAACTCTAGTTTTCTATTTACTCTCATTCGGTTCTTATCAACTAACACTATATTATTTACGAAAAGTATATAACAAGTGATATCCCCTTTATGTTCCTTATAATCTCATCCATTATCAAGATAAAGAAATATGAGCTCAAGACTAATCTCTAATGTAGTCCTTGTAGGAATTTTTTTTATTTTACAAATTAACAATTGAGTTTCTTGCCTTTGTAGCATATCAGATGCTTTGAATCCTTCCAATTGTTTATATTCTCCATTTCTATATAGGAGATGATTCCATGTCTTTTGAGAAAACATAAAGTAGTAGTAGCATGTGTGAGATTCATGTGGTCCCATGATGATAAAGGCAGAATGATTTTTAGTTGTGATATCAACTTTGTATGACAATTCATTTCAGTAATCATCAAATTATCTTTCCTTCAATAGACATGGGAAGGACATGAGTTATTTGTAGCTTGGTGCTTCCTGTGGGCTATTTCTTCATGCACCAACGTGAATTACATAAACAAGATCTTCCTGTGGGCTTCCTGTGATCTTCCTGTGGGCTGCATTACATAAATCGCAGAGTCCCAACGTGAATTGCTACAGGAAAGAGAAATGATTGATGAAGCACAGCGTTCCTTGTCTTCTAGTCTTGAGGATCAAAGCTTTGGAGATGTACCGAGTGGAGATATTGATGAAGATAGTGAAAGACTGGAATCTGTAAAAGCTGCAGCAGTTTCCTCTGTAGTTGGTGTTCTAGCTAGTTTACCCATATCTTTTTATGAAACCCACGATTTGCTACAATTATCTGTTGAGCTGTTGGTTATTTTCGTAAGTTGCGCTTTGTTTGGAGTTACATTCCGGTATGCCATTAGAAGAGATCTGGATAATGTCCAACTAAAAACAGGGGCTGCTGCTGCATTCGCTTTTGTAAGAGGTAAAACTAGATGATGGTATTTTGTAAAACTTCTCAACACATAGTCAAGCACATTGCCATTTTGTTTATTCGAACTAAATTATTTGCAGGCCTTGCTATGGTGAAATCTGGGAGGCCCTTTGAGCTAAGCACTGATGCCTTAATATCACTTGCCTTTGATGGTGCAGTTAGTGTGGTTGAGAACATTTTGACATTTCTGCCTGCTGCAATTGCACTGGACTATTGTTTTAAGATGAGATTTTTGAGTCCATTCCCTACAAGAAAACAGTAGTTTCTGCAAATAATCTATAGGGCCCATAATGACATTTGTTGGTCCAATGATTGTATGTAAATATACTATACTGCTTATGTCTTATATTCATCATGCCAAATACTTATGGAATAAAAACTTCATGTGGTTTATCAAATAGTTGCTTTAATGTAACAGCTGGATCTTGCCCTGTTTCTCAGAAGATCGATAACTCATAACCCCACTATGTGCTTGAATAGACTTCCTTCTTAAGTGCCCTACACTTTGCCAGGACTGAGGCATATGGACTTATCTGTTTGTGTTTCTCCTGTACCATTGATGTTCACTCCCAGGAATTTTTTTTGCCCACTTGAATCAATGCTTTGGACTATCTGTTTCATATCAGCTTTTGGTGAAAGGCTGCAATCTGCATAAACTGGTCTGTGCTTCATCAGTGCCTGCCCTTATGCAAAGATAATTCTTTACTCTCCATGGCCATCCATTCTTTCTACGCAATAATCTATTTCTAATGCGCAAGCACAAGAAACATGGTACATATCTTTCTTCAGTATGCTTTATCTGTCATCTACATTGATTAATGCCTACTGTACCATACTTGTCCATTAGTGTTCTTCCATTTATTTCAGAACTGCTGTGAAACAACTAGCTGCTGAACATTGCTATAACCTGATACAGTATTATTCTGGTAATTCATAATGTGCCAAGCCAGATGGAACTAGACGACATATCATTGCATCACAAATATGTGTCCGCTGGAAGGTCGCTATTGTTGAGAGGTGGATGTGGAGCATGTATTTCTGTTCTTGTGAGCCTCGGCCATCAATCTTCATCCGTCAAGTGTGATGGACACAGCTTGATCTGTTGAAGCCTTCAGCATCATGAAGAAGAAGATGCAATGCACAGGTCTTATTTGCATACTGAATGATGATGGTGGGGGATTGTGCAGTGAAAGTGCTTCATGAACCATCAGTGAAAGTGCTTCATGAACCATCATCCAGACAAGGTTACATTCTCAATAGTCTCTTTTATTATTGAGATGATTACATGATCAGCCCAGTATAATTTTGCTCATCCCCACTGGTTTGTTGGTGTTGACTGGAGCTTTAGTTCTGGCTCAATCAACTGCACGAGGTCTGTCATAGGAACATCTTTGGATACGTTGTATGTAGGGAGCTAATTAAAGATGAGAGAACTAATGAAATCCACTTCTATGTTTGCGTCCTGTTATTATATCTAGAACACATTTTGTTCCAAAGCTGACTGCTAGAATTTTCCAAGCTATTTCAGCTATCTGTCTTTACTGATGTGTTGAATTGCTCGTTTGGATTTGCTTACTTGAATAAGAAAGAATGTAGTTTGGAACATCTTATTTCCTAAACAATATTTTGAACAGATTGGGAATATGTGATGAAGGTCTAGAAATCATTAACAAATTGTTGTGATTCATTAGTCTAGAGGCAGGGATTGAGTGTCAGCTTGTGATTCTGATTCAGTATCATCCAGTTGACCTACGAAATTGATACGAAGTAATCAAATGAGAAACTTTTACAAATAAAACAGGATTGAACTAATGATCTTTGGTCTAGACAACATGATCTGATGATATTGGCATCTAAAAGTTTGAATACTAGTAAGCAGATACAGGGAACCTGCAACTGAACTTTTGCTACTACTATAAATTGCATGCTTGTGCCTCTGCCAGCTAATAGTTACTCTGTACACCTGGAGTCACCACTTGCTGATGGCATTAGATTCCATCATAGGTTGCTGTTAATTGCTAACATGCTGGCTACTGCCTGTCGCCAGATGCTACTGGCCTATGACATCTCAGCCCATTGTCAGTGGCTAGTGTGCTATGGTCAATGTGCAAGATCACTAGACATCAAGAACAAATTATAAGCACGTGCAACTTACTGTTGAATGATAAACTTGGTGCTGCAGGCCTGCAGTGCTCAAGAATCTTTAGAGCAAGAACAGATTGAAGAACACATTGCAGTAAGGTGAGAATTCCATCCCTTTGAAAAGCTGGAATAGTGACCATATTTGCACAGATGTCAAGTATCTCATAAAGTAATGGCTTTCAATTTAAGCCTGACTCTTGACACTTGTGTAATCTGGAACAAATCTTGACGTTCGGTCTAATCCTATCTATATGGGAGTGCACATACTCTTCCATGCTATTTGTTAGTATAAGTTTTCTCAATATTACACTCCAATTTGACCTGATCCATTCTGTCAGTGGGGCCCCAACTTGTACATGCAACAGGCCACATTTTGGTGTTTGGAATTTTTCTTAATCATTCCCTACCTGGTGTGATTAGTGACTGATTTTTTGTGACTTTGAACAGAATGTAGCATAAGACTGTCGAAAGTGTGCTTATCTACCTTGGTGAAAGAATTTACTTCAGTGAGTCAGGCCAAGCCAGTTGCAACCAAAAGTCCATTCATCTGTCTCCTGGACCATTCAATCATGAGACTAGTGTCTTTTTATAAAACCATGCCATGCATTTGAGGATTTGAGCTACTGTCTGGTTTTCTCTTCTGGTTTCATATTGTTTCTAGAGAGATGGCTCTAAAGGTACACAGTTAGTTCATGCTGATACACCGTTTGTCTGTGTATAGTGCATGCTGTAAAGTACAACTCTTTGCAGTTTCTGTCTCAAACAAGTGTGTTGGATTCAAATCACTGTTCTTATATCTGATGAGATTACTGGTGATTTATGTTTTTATGGCACTACCAGGTGTTCAATTGGCTGAAACGGAAGAAGCATTCTAATGTCGAGTATTGCACCATGAATGAGAACAAGGGTAAGCATACCAGGATCTCTCTCTTTTACGTATCACACGTCTCTGCCATGGAAGAGAAGGAAGACTCTGTGCGTGTAAGTGTGACTGAGCAAGATACTGAGGCCCTGCTGCTCCGTGATGTGCTTATTAACGGTATACTTGCAATTGGCACGCTGGGTCACAATGTAAACTCACTCTGTCCTGAGTCCTGTATTGAACAAGATGAGCCCATCATCATGTGTGATGAGAAAGTGGAAGAAGAGAAGTGCGAAGAAGAAAAGGCTGAGGCTAAAGAGGGCACGTCAGTTACAGCACCAAGTGAACCGGCATCTGCTCTTGAGCCTGCCAAGATGCATTCATCATCAATGAAAGAAGACAACTTCACATGTTTTGTTAAGGAGGAAATCCTGATGCATGGCATGGAAGTGGACGATGTTGACATCCAGGAACGACCACTTCTGATGTTAGAGAAAGTGGAGAAAGTGAGAACTACACTTGCTGATCTATTTGCTGCAGAAGCGTTCTCATCAAGTGATACAGAGGATAAGTGTTGCCCGAAAATCATCGTTGTCGCTGGGGCATCCACTTCAAAGCCTACGTCATGCATGGAAAAAATGCATCACAAGAAGCCAACAAAACCAACATCAACGCCGCTGAAGGCTACAAGAAGATTAAGTCAAGTACGAATTTCTTCATCTCTGCCTTATGTGTTAAGCGTTATACTCCTCATGTTACATTATATCTTACTAGTCTGGAATTCATCACACTTTGTTCCATGTCAGTGTTCCACATCTTACTCATATGTTTTACCATATAGCTACAACTGGAGTAAGCATTATGCATCTAGCCGGTCTTAGTAGTAAATGATCACTGACCTGGAATGCACCTTTTTTGGTTTTTGTCATCTGTAATAAGTAGGTCATGAGGAAGATGTTGGGGAAGAAGATCCACCCAGAGCAGCTCAATGGACGTAGCAATGAAGAGGGCACTGTCACTACACGATGTTAGGTTTGTGGACGAATTTTCTTTCTCTATCTGGTAATCTACTACCTGGAGTTTTTTAAGCTGTCCTTTGAACTATACTGACAGGGCTCGCGGCCCTTGTGTTTTGCGTAAAATTTTGTACCGTTACAAATTTTCTTAATTTCTACTTGTATTCCATTGTTCCTAATAAAATTAGGTTAGTATCTCGGGTAGTATTTTGCATAGAATGGATACTTTCTGCCAAATTTATATTTGTTTGTGGGTTCTACAGCTAACATGACCCACGAATCACATTTGCGAGCAAGAAACTGGTCATTCGTTCAGGCTACGTTTCACTAGGAATAGAACATGTGAATTTTGTCAGGTTCAGTACGGCGGATGCAAAAAAAGAAGTGGATACACATGAGAGAAATTGTCCATTTCAAGCCTCTCACACCGTCAGAAACAAGCAATAATCCGAAAATTGAATATTTTTATCATATTGCATATAACTACAAGTATTATGGTATTATAGGTTTATAAAATTACACCATCAATCAAATCAATTTTTCTTAGCTCTAAACTTATGTTTGAAATGTAATGTTTTTTTAATTCATTGGATAAATATTGGCCCTATAGAGGATTTTCTCTCGTCTAAGTGCAGGGGTCTCAAAGCACGGATTTCGCATGTAGGGGCTAGGTTCGTGGTTTTTTTCAGCTGATTTGGTTGAGACTTATTCTTCTTAAGAAAAGCTATGGGATGGTATTTTAAGTTAAATATTTTTTATTTTCCCAATGTGTTAAGCTAGATTGGTTAATATTGTTGTTTTGTGAAAGCTTAGGACCGCAATATCCATGATTATGTCTCACATGTCAAAACTTCTATAGTTTTGTTCAACCTATAATACAAGGGGTTTTATGATTTTTTATTTCAAACCAAGCGCTTCGTGAAATTTACTCTTTTTAATAATAATGTCTCTCTGAATCCTATCGTTAAACTGTCTATAGTGGGAAGAGCGACACGAGTTCAAACACGAGGACTAGGAAGCATGGGATATGAATAAAAATCATTCGCCCTGGCATGATTCAAAAGCTTCCTTGGAAGCAAAAGGAGCACATGGCATGGACGCATGGTACAGTAGCGTTCAACGAGCACCGCAATCGCAACACGACGTGCTTGTGCTGAAAAAGGCTAGTGGATACTAGACATGTAACTAATCTTCTTTTGATGAATCTATCCTGAAACCAATTGGATTGCAAATCTGAACCAGTTGATGGATTCGGTCCCAGCTCTTCTCGCTCCTGTATTATTGTGGGCTGGAGCTATGATGGATCAAATCACCAGAGCAACTTTCACCATATATATCAGCATCTATTTTACCTGTTTCTCTATTTTAAAATGCCATCATCGTGAAGTTATATCCATTCTGTATGCATCACATTCCATATTGGAAAAATGCTGGTGGTTCTTTAAGTTCAGTTCGAATGTATGACCGTTGATGTTTTCTTCCTCATTTTCGTTAGTACGTTTTCTAAATTAATAAACGGTGTATTTTGTGTAAAAAAAATTATATAAAAGTTTATTTAAAAATCAAATAAATCTATTTTTTTAATTTATAATAGTTAATATTTAATTAATCATACGTTAATTACTTATCTTATTTTACGTGCAGATAATAATCTTTATCCTACGTCACATTCAGGCTAAACCATAGTGGGTCTCTTCATGTCAATTTTTTTGAGCTGGTTAAGTAGTTGGATCTAAGAACAATTACAGCTTGACGGCTTGAGGCTACACAATTCTGGCAGACAATACGTCTTGATCAGGAACTGACTAAACAAATTCCCTTTCACCTTTTGCAGGATTTGTTGGATCCATCCTAATGCTTCGGATACCTTGCTCGAGAGAAACAACCATGCATATCGTCGACGGCGTTCGTTCAATCCTCTTCCTTTTGTTGTTGTTATTGTTGCCTATTCGCTCGCCAGTGATGAATATTTGCATGTAGTACATTGTAAAGCTATAGTTGATGTGTCTTGTAAGACGTTACCCTATTATTATTGTCCATACCACGACGTCTCATCATCGTGTTCCTGATTAATAAACCTCTATTCTATCCGTTCTGCTACCTCTCCTACTACTCAACTGTTTACTCGTTTACTAATCCACTCACCCTCTCTCGTCCATGGCTGGCCAAGGCTGCGGCATCACCGTGAATAAACTAGACTGGTGGGTGCAGTGGTGCTCTGCACCTAAGCAGCAGCTAGCTGCTCAGGGTTTACAACACAGCAAGGCGAAACTGCCAAAGCAGTAGCTTAGCGAGCTGAGTGGCAGCCGATGATTGTAAGCGTAAAGGTAAGCATCGGTGCGTGAGGCTCATACCCTCCTGCTGCTGCTGCCGCTGTTGCACGTTGCTGTTCCCGTCTCGTCATCGGTCGAAGGAGACGGGTTGATGGCGAGACGGGGAGGCGATCGATACCAGCAGCAATAGTGGTTGCTCTCCATTGGTGGGCGCCGTGTCGGCCTTCCGTTGATCGCCCCCATCTCATCATGGCGGATTTGAAACCGGACGACCACGCCTTCTTCTTCTTCTTTGGCGGGCTGTCGGCCTCGTCTCACGAGGCACATAATTTCATATTTTACATAAAACAGTTTAACAGGTCTTTAGCCCACGGACAGCCTTCGGCTGCCACGCGAAAGAGGACGAGCCTTTGGTGTTTATTAATAGGTTAAACCTATAAAAAATGCCTATAAGACTTAGCTCAGTTAGACTAAAACATATATATTTATTTTTTATCTCTGAATATGTAATCTTATAAATATATATCAAACCCTAGCAAACCCTCGTCTCTAGCTATAAATAAATCATAAGGGTTATAACAGGAGAAGATTCTATAAAACTTTAAGTTGAAAAAATTTCACATACTACTACATCTACTATCATCCATTTCAATAATAGTTGGTACTGACTATAGGAAACTCCCACAGGTGGCAAAGCCATATGCCATTGATACGAAAGTCGATAAGAAAGATAACCGTCCCAATATGCTATGCAAGGAGCAAAAAGTCGGAGAGTGTGTGGGATTTAGAAGCAAAGTCAAAATGGAGTCTAAAGCCACACCAAGTTGAGAGGTCAAAGCTGTGGCAAGGGTTGAAGGACAAGGCGAAGACGTTTTGAAGAGGGCTGAAGCCGCTTCGACCTCGGGGGTTAAAGAAGTCGTAAGGGCCAAAGAGGAAAGCTAGGAGGTCGAAAAAACTCCTGAGCTAGACTAAATGGAGAAGATAACTGGCACGTCTATTGCAACAATGGCCTCCACCGGTTGTGAAGAAGCTGCAAGAACTTTGGTGGAAGCCACAGTGGGCGGGTCAGGTGAAATAGTCTCAGTGCCTAGAGCAGAGTATGAGGTGATGATGCAAGATTTGGTGAAACTCCAAGACTTGTTTTGGCAAATGCAATAGCAACAACAAGCTACGAAAGAAAAGGCCATTGCTGCGCAAGTGCAAGGCCAAGTGGTGAACGCAAGAGCTCAAGCCATGCCCCATTGTCTCAAGATACTTTAGCGAGAGCAGTACAAGTGTAGCCATTGCAAACAATTTTGCCCTAGAGACAAGTTACCGCCATTTCACCTTTGCCCAGCCACCCAACCTCTTTGACACAAGTGCCTCTACCTAGTTCGATGACGATGGCACTAGCACATCTTTAAGCATTATTGTAGCTCATTACCCAGCCCTAGGTGCAGCCGGTGTAGCCGTAGCAATGACCAAGTGATGCCTCGAGTTTTCAAACTCCACAATTACCGTCCCCCAACCTCAGCCTTTCGAACTCCCGCAAGAAGCTATGGGTTTTGACACCTCTCACATAAATTCATATGTTTCTCCCTCCGAAGGCTCGAGTGACAAGAAACCGTTATTGAGTTTTAGCCTTCAGAGCCACCCAATCCCCCCGTTGTTTAAGAACCCACCCGTCTATTGCCAAGTATGTAGGTAACTTTGACCCTAGCGAATTTCTTTTCATCTATGAATTGGTAATCAAAGCAGTCCACAGGGATAAAAACACCAAGGCAAAGGTCATCCATCTAGCCCTAGAGGATTATGCCAAGTCATGGTACTTCAATCTCCCCCGAGCAGCATATACTCATGGGAGCAATTGAGGGATGTGTTCGTCACTAACTTTTGAGTAACCTATCAAGAGCCCTAGACATAGCAAGAGCTCTTCGGAATATGGCATAGGCCGAATGAGTCCATCCAAGAGTTTGCTCATTGGTTCTCCCAAGTAAGGTGCCAAGTGCATAACATCATAGAGACCTTAGTAATAACGCAGCTTTGGTTGGCCTTCATACAAGCCCATTTACCATAGATGAGTTGTTTAAGATTGTTGATGACAATGCCTGGGACGAAGAAGATACCAAGTGAAGGAACGAGATTCAGGCTGAGCTTGAAGCGCCAGCCACACAAAATGTCAATATGGCAATAGTGCCAAAGGCAGATGATACACAACACACCATACAAGAGTCGATGTAGCAATGTCAGCAACATACATGGAAACAATTTTGAGACGACAAAGACAAACAAGTAATGGCGGTCGAAGAAGTACATGACCTGTGTAGAAATTACCATGCAAATCAGCCATTAGTATGAAATAGGCCAAAGAAAGAAAAAAACAAGTACTACGTGTTCTTTGGCAAGTACACACACTCCACATAGCAGTGCCAAAACATCCAATAATTAGTCTAGCGGCAGCAGAGAGCCACTCTGCCTATAGTAGGTGATGAAGCTACAAACTAGCAAGAAGCACTAAGGGAGCTGCAAGTCAAAATGAGGGCATATGGCACCGAAAGGGTGATTGCTGTCATCTCGAGCGGCTCTACGCAAGGCTTAGCATTGAAGCGTCAGAAGAAAGTGCATGAAAGAGCAGTAAATCACATTACAATATCTTCACGGACTTTATCGCCATCATTTTTTGTCACTCCAATCTACTTCAGACTAGACGGTATAAAAGGCATCTTTTTCCTACACCAAGACTCACTAGTGATCTTCGCTTACATTGCTAGCTATGAAGTATGTTGCATACTAGTGGATAGGGGCAGTTTGGTTGTTATCTTTGTGTTCGCGTCGGATCCCGGCGCGAGCACGCCGATGCCTGGGAGGTCTGCTTAGTTTCAGTGCAGGTTAGTCGGCTTCTCTCCGTGGCTCGAGGTACACGCGCCGGGGCCCATGGGTTTCACGTCGGCTCTGGCATGACGATGCGGGAGTAGGCGTGCCAATCAATTTGACCCTGCAATTGACAAGAAGGTGAGGCAAACGGGTCAGTCGGACGATGGGTCGATACGAGCCCTCGCTATCGGCTGGCTGCCGATAGGATCGAGTTAGTTATCGGTCGTGTTTGGATGGTTCCTGCTATCGGCTGGTCGCTGATAGGAATCAGGGCGCGCTTCCATCGGCTAGGAAGCCGATGCAGGCATAGGCGAATGTCGATGAAGGATACGACGCCTCCGGGTGTAGCAGACGTGAGGCCCTGATCTATCGGCCATAGAGCCGATGGAGACACAGGATGGAGATGGTAGCACAAGACCCATCGCCCGCCGTGACGACACCGCTAGCACCAAATCTCGAAGATCAGACCTAACCGAGATAGTACGAGAATGAGGCCAACGATAATGGGACGATGAACGCCGGATCAGACGTGCTAAAGCAAGGGCAAAGCGAACCTATTGGCTAGCTGAGCCGATGAGAGGATGTCTCTCTGGAGACATGCGTGCATCGACTGGAAGGCCGACACGCTTGGCGTGTCGCTCAAAGGAAAGTCTCTGAAGACTGGTACGTATCGGCCGAAGAGCCAATATGCTGGGCGTGACGCTCAACGTATAGATAACTCATCGACTAACACTCTGATGAAACGCCGTATAGAGACCTATAGGCCTAAAGCTCATTTCATCGTCGGCAGTCTCGTAGGTCAAACCTAACCAATGCAGCACGAGACCGATAACGGCGGAGAGAGCTTGATAGACCGATAGACCCTACATGGATATGATGCGATACATTCTATTGGCCTAAGAGATCGAATCTAACCGATACAGCCTTAGACAGAACGGGACATATCGAGATAATGGTGGGACTTACCCCTTTGTCGGAGATCGGACCTAACCGATGCAGCCCCGCGTCGAGAGCTAGACCCCATCGGTAAAAGCCTAGATAAATTAGGGTGACAATGTGCCGAGGTTGTATTGATCGAAGGATTGATGATTACATATTTCCAAGGGGTCTATATTTATACCCTAGGTTTACAAAGTCCGACACGATTACAACAACCATTGGACATTACTTCCTAACAAAAATTGTCAAGATCACCGAGACCTAGGGTAGCTGGACCACGGCTACGGAGTTCGTAGTCATGATTCGTGGTTGAGGCGAGGTTTTACCCCTCAGCACTCCTGTTGGGGTTGGAGAAAGAGAAGGAGGAGATTCAGGAAATAATTCTTGCTTACCCCTTCTAGTGTTCAATTACATGAATATATAGCTAAGGGACTCAACCTAATCAGAGCCGATTGCTCCTAGAGTTATGGACTAAATATAGGAAACTAAAATAACCTTCCAAACTTAGCCAATTGCTCCTGGACTAAAAATAGAAAACTAAAGTAACATTCCAAACTTAGCCAATTGCTCATAGAATTATACACTAAAAATAGGAAACTAAACTAATCCTTTCAAATTTAGCCACTGGTGGTTGCCTTATTGTGCGCGTCTCCGTACGCGTCCCTCGCGCGTGCTGCTCCTTCAGCGGCTCTGCGCACGTCGCGGGCTCGATGTCGTCTGTTGTACGTGTGCCCCCACATGACATCTCTCCCCCTGTTGAGGAGCAGCTCGTCCTCGAGCTGGAAGCAAGGTACATGGCACGGAACGGCTCAACGTCTTCCCATGTCGCCGACGCCGCGGACTCTCCTTTCCACTGGATCAGGACCTGGCGCACACCGCGAGCCAAGCGTGTCCGCACTGCACGATCTGGCTCCGGAGCAATGGCTCCATGATGAATAGGAGGTAGAGGTGGTGGAGCATCCGGGGGCGGCCCCTGGAACTTCTTGAGGAGGCCGACGTGGAACACGTCGTGAAGTCGAGCCTGGGAAGGCAGAGCGAGACGGACGGCGACGTCGTTGATCAACTCAATGATGCGGTAGGGCCCGTAGAATCGTGGCTTAAGCTTGTTGGTGACTGCCTGGGGCAGGGACGATACCGCACGCTGCCGAAGACAGAGGAGCGCCCAGTCGCCCGCCTGATACGAGACGTGGCGATGAGCTTTGTCATAGTGAAGCTTCTAGACTGCCTGCGCTTTCTCCAGCCTGTAGCGGATGTCGACGAGGAACTCTTCGCATTCTTCCATGCTCTTGGCGATGGCGGCCACTCTTGTGTCCCCCGGTTCATACAACCGGATAGATGGCGGATCGCGCCCATAGACGACGTGGAACGGCGTGTCCCGCAATGAAGTCTGGTAGGCTATGGTGAAGACGAACTCCGCCCATGGTAGCCACCGCAGCCATTGTCGTGGCCGGTCTCCTGTGAGGCAGCGTAGGTACATGATGATGACACGATTGGCGGCCTCCGATTGCCCATCCGACTAGGGGTGGAAAACAATGATCATGTGTAACTTGGTGCCTACCAAGCGCATGAGCTCGCGCCAGAACTTTGAGGTGAAGACCGGATCACGGTCAGACAACATGGATTGCGGTAGACGATGTCGGCGAAGAATGCTTGAGCGACTGTCTTGGCGGAGTACGGATGCGCCAAGGGGATGAAGTGGCAGTACTTGCTGAACCTGTCGATCACCGTCAATATGACTGACTTGCCTTGAACATGTGGCAGTGCTTCGACGAAATCAAGGGCGATGTCTGTCCAGACACCCTGCGGCACGAGCAATGGGAGTAGGAGCCCAGCTGGGTGTAAATGCTCTGACTTGTAACGCTGACAAGTGGTGCACGTGTGCACGAAATCCTGCACGAGCTGTTTCATGTTATGGAAGTGGAAATCACGCCGCAGCCGGTGCAACGTGCGCTGGACCCCTTCGTGCCCGTTCTCGTGGACGGCTGCCATGATTTCCTGCACAAGGGAGGACGCCGGAGGGATGTAGAGGCGCCCGCCAAATTGCACCATGTCGTTGATGATCGCCCACGGTGCTCCTCTGGATCCCGCGCGTACTTCGTCCTAGAGTGCGACGAGAGTTGGGTCGGAGAGCTGCGCTTGGCGGAGACGCGTGACGAAGTCGAAGCAAGGAGCCGAGAGGACCAAGATGGCCCCATCGTCCACCGTGTCACGCCGCGAGAGGGCATCCGCCACCGTGTTCGCCTTTTCGGCCTTGTATTCGATGGAGAAATCAAAGCCCAAAAGATTCCCTACCCAATGGTGTTGGGGAATTGTCGCGAGCCACTGATCCAACAAGTATTTGAGGCTGTAATGATCCATCTTGATGAGGAATCGGCGGCCCTACAGATACGGACGCTAGTGCCGAATGGCGTGGACGAGTCCGATGAGCTCCCACTCATAAGCAGCGAGGGCGCGATGCCGAGGCGTGACTAGCCGACTGAAGAAGGCAATCGGATGGCCATCCTGGACGAGCACCGCACCAAACCCGTGGGATGAGGCGTCGCATTCGACGACGAACATGTTGGTGAAGTCTGGCATGGCGAGGATTGGGGCTGAGGTGACCGTAGCCTTGAGCGCGTCGAACACCGCAGCTGCCGCCTTGTTCCAGGAAAAGCTATCCTTCTTGAGGAGAGCCGTCAGCGGTGCGGCGATGGTACCATAGTTGTGGATGAATTTATGGTAGTATCCCGCCAAGCCGAGGAAAACACGCACCGCCCGCGCCGAGCAAGGAACCAGCCAGTCATGGACGGCCTACACCTTGGCCGGGTCTATGGCAACACCCGTCGCTGAAATGACGTGGCCGAGGTACGCGACAGAAGCAACAGAAAAGGCATACTTGGCACGCTTGACGAAGAGCTGGTGCCACCGGAGCTCAGTTAGGATGACGCGGAGGTGACAAAGGTGATCCGCCCATGTCATGCTATAGAGAAAAATATCGTCAAAGAAGACAAGGACAAAGCGACAAAGGAATGACCGGAGGACGTCGTTCATGAGGGCTTGGAATGTCGCCGGGGCGTTGCACAGCCCGAAAGGCATTACCAAGAACTCATAAAAGCAATCGTGGGTACGGAACGCCGTCTTGTGGACATCTTTCGGCCGCATCCGCACCTAATGGTACCCCGACTGTAGGTCCAGCTTGGTGAAGAACCGCGCGCCGTGGAGCTCGTCAAGAAGTTCGTCGACTATGGGGATAGGGAACGCATCCTTCATGGTGAGCGCGTTCAAGGCACAGTAGTCGACGTAGAACTGCCACGAGCCGTCCGCTTTCTTAACCAGGATGACCGGCGCAGAAAATGCCAAGTCGCTACGGCGGACGATGCCCTGCTCAATCATGGCGGCGCATTGCCTCTGGAGTTCATCCTTGTGAGTTGCCGGATACCTGTACGGCCGGACCGTCACCGGTGGCGCGCCCGGTTTGAGGACAATACTATGGTCGTGGGCACGCTTAGGTGGTAGCCCCTTGGGCTTGGTGAAGACATCCCCGAAAGAGCCAACAGCTCATCGAGGAGAGAGTCGCTGGCCGCTGTAGCAGAGAGGACCCGCATACACGCCGTCACCACGCCCGTCCAGCAGACTGCACGGCCGTGTCAGTAGAACGACATGGTGCGCACAGTGAAATCCCAGACGATCGGTCTGAGGGTGGCCATCCATTGCGTCCCTAGGACCAGGTCATACCCTGCAAGTGGCATGACAAAGAGGTAGACGCGGAACTCGTTGTCGTCGATGGAGATCGGAGCTTGCCGGAGAATGTCGGGGCAGGTGACCCTTTCTCCGTTGGCCACGGTTGCCGTGAGGCGTGGTCGGGGTTGGACGGGTAGCCCAGTACGGAGAGCGGCGGCCTCGGCGATGAAATTATGGGTCGACCTGGTGTCGAGGAGCGCGACGAGAGTGGTGGCGCCCAGAGACACGCTGATTTGCATTGTGTCGCAGATCGGCACACCGGCGACTGCGTGCAAGGAGAAGACCGGTGTCTCGGTGTCCGGTGCCTCGGTTGCCGTGGCGTCGTCGAGGTCAGCGATCTCTACGCCGCCGATGTAGAAGAGCTTCCTGCAGACGCGGTTGTGTCCACGTGTATCCTTTTCGTTGCAGTTGTAGCAGAGGCCGAGTCTGCGGCGCTCCTTCTGTTCCGCCTGGGACAGACGCTTCACCGAATGTCCCGCCATCGTGAACACGGGTGGTGCGGCTTTGTCGATCGGAGGAGCCGACAGGACGAGGCGTGGGGCTGGGGTAGGCAACAGGCCGTGGGTCGCTGGCTTAGTTGGCGCCAATGTGTACTGCTCCCGCAATTCTAGCTATCGTGCCAGGCTCATGGCGGCCGCCAGTGACTGGGGGTTCTGGATGCGCACGTCGATGCTGAGCGACGGCAGGAGACCCCCCGTGAAGAGTTGTACCTTCTGTGATTCCTCCAGAGGACCGGCGTGTGCTAGGAGTGCTTGGAATCGGTCCTGGTACTCGGCGACTATGCTCATGCGGCGGCAATCAGCCAACTCGAATAGCGGCGCTGATCATAGCGGAGGTCCGTAGTGCAGGTTGAGTAGATTGGTGAAGCGGCGCCAGGAAGGAGTACCCTCGTCCTGCTGGACCTAGATATACCACATTTAGGCGTCCTCCTCCAAATTGTGCGACGCCATCCACACCTTCTCCTCCTCCATGATCCTCTGCTGATGAAAATATGACTCGCAGAGATTTATAAAGATGAGCGGGTCAGACTTGCCGTTGAACCGTGGGAATTCCATCTTTTGGAACCTCGGCGGTCGATCGTTGTGGTGCTCGCCGGAGGCCTGCTTGCCACTCGAGAAAGAGGAATGGCCAGCGAAAAAGGCTTGGATTGCTTTGGCGTTGGCCTTCGCGGTGGCTTGCAGCATGTTGACAGCGGCGGCTAGTGTCTCCACGGCGGTCTTGAGGTCAGTTTGGTCACCCATGGCGGTGGCGTAGGACGACGCGGTGGAGGAGATCGCGGGAAAGGATGGCGTGGCTGCTGGCAATGGGGATGGAGAGGTGGAATGAAAGGATGAGGATCACCGGGATCGTGATACCAGGTTGTCAAGATCACCGAGACCTAGGGTAGCTAGACCACGGCTACAGAGTTCGTAGTCATGATCCGTGGTTGAGGCAAGGTTTTACCCCTCAGCACTCCTGTTGGGGTTGAAGAAAGAGAAGGAGGAGATTCAGGAAATAATTCTTGCTTACCCCTTCTAGTGTTCAATTACATGAATATATAGCCAAGGGACTCAACCTAATCAGAGCCGATTGCTCCTAGAATTATGGACTAAATATAGGAAACTAAACTAACCTTCCAAACTTAGCCAATTGCTCCTGAACTAAAAATAGGAAACTAAAGTAACCTTTCAAACTTAGCCAATTGCTCATAGAATTATAGACTATAAATAGGAAACTAAATTAATCCTTTCAAATTTAGCCACTGGTGGATGCCTTGCTGTACGCGTCTCCATGCGCGTCCCTCACGCGTGCTGCTTCTTCAGTGGCTCTGCGCACGTCGCAGGCTCGATGTCGTCTGATGTACGTGTGCCCCCACATGACAAAAATAAAGGAAAATATATCTAAAGAAGTTAACTAACTAAATAAATCTTCCTATCCATATAAGATAGGATAGACTACCCTGCCGTGAACCACAGCTCCTCCTCAAACTCGGTCTTATCTGGATAGTCTTCTATTCCAGGATCGAGTCTTTCCTTGCTGTAATCCGATCGGCTTCTTCCTTATAGCGATCGAATACCTTTTCAGTCGATTGGCCTTTTTCAATCCATCATCGGGCTATCCAAATTTTGGCGTTAACACTTTGCAAGTGTTTTTAGGCATATGGACATTTCTCTAGATGCACTAGAACCAATATTGATGCCCCTTCAAGGCTTCGATGGGGCACCAGTGTGAGATCTAGGCTAAATACCTCTGAAAGTGATGTTCATCGAAGGCCAGGACAAGAGGAAAGAGTAGATCACCTTCGATATCATTAACATCCTATACCACTACAACGTCATCTTTAGCCGCACAATGTTGAACAAGTTCAAAGCAATGGCCTACCACAATTACTTGTGCATGAAAATGCTAGGTACCTAAGGAGTGATCGCGGTACAGGGGAGCCATGTTTTGGCAAGACAAGACCTTCCGGTAACCGAAGTAGCATGTGAAGTCCACAACATCCAGCTAAGATGGGATGAAGTGTCGAACGAAACCTACAAGGCAAAGTCATCCCTATAAGAAGGCGTAGACAAGTACCAAGTTGATACGGACAATCCATCAAGAACAGTGTCCATAGGGGGCAAAGTGGGCGAAGACCTAGTGACAAGCATCTTGCAAGTTATCAATAAAAAACTTAACGTCGGGGTGACCCAATCACTGATCGAGATTCTCCTGGCTGTGAAGCCTATGGCATGATCACGTAAGCAAACACTTCGCAAGATGTCGGTGGATCACTAAAAGGCGACCAATGCCGAGCTAGAGAAACTACTTCGTATTAATGTCATAAGAGAAGTGCAGCACTCGAAGTGGCTGGCCAACATAGTGCTCGTCAAGAAGGCAAATGGCAAGCAGAGAATGTGCACACTTCATTGACTTGAACAAGGTTTGCCCAAAGAATGACTTTCCTTTTCCAAGAATTGACCAGCTCGTTGACTCAACGACTAGGTTTGAAGTAATGAGTTTCCTAGATGCTTACTTAGGCTATCATCATATTTTCATGCTTATAGAAGATGAGGAAAAACATCTTTCATCATGTCCTTTAGGATGCTCTATTTTATAATAATGTCATTCGGGCTCAAGAACGCTGAAGCAACTTTCGTCAAGCTAGTGTACAAGGTGCTAAAGGAGCAGATAGGTCACAATGTTGAAGCATATGTTGATGACATAGTGATCAAGAGCCAAAAAATGACTAGTCATACTCAAGATTTGCGAGAAATCTTTGACAACCTTTGACAAACCAATGTGAAACTAAACCCGGAGAAGTGTGTTTTTGGGGTGTGGCGAGCAAGTTGCTAGGATTCTTGGTGTCCAAAAGGGGCATAGAAGCAAACTCGGAGAAAATCAAAGTGGTACAACAAATGCAATTACCAAAGACACCCAAAGAAGTACAACGCCTAATCGGGCGAATCGCAGTGCTTAGCTGGTTCATGGCGTACTTAGCAAAGAAATCATTACCCTTTTTCAAGACATTGAGGGGGCAAACAAGTTCTAATAAATGGCAGAGTGCCAAGAGGTTTTCGAATGTCTCAAAGCATATTTGCAAGAGGTGCCAAAGCTGGCAGGCCTCAAACAAGGCAAAGAGCTATTGCTGTACCTATTAGCTTCGCTTGATGCTCACAGCACCACCCTGGTAAAACAAGGAAAAAATGCAGCAGCCCATCTACTTTATGTCCAAAGCCCTTTAACTGGCCAAGACAAGATACGCCAAGGTAGAGAAGATAGTGTATATCCTCTTAATGGCATCACAAAAGCTTAGACACTACTTCCAAGCGAGCAAGATAACAGCGCCCTCATAGTACGGAATTCGTGAAGTGCTCCAGAACAAAGAAGCAATAGGTTGGTTGAGCAAGTGGGCCACTGAGCTCTCTCCCTTCGACTTACACTTCGTGGTAAGAATTGTAATCAAGTCTCAAGTCTTGGCAAACTTCATCGTTGAGTGGACTTTGCTAGGAGAAGCGCATGCATAATCACGTGAAGAGTTTTGGACTATGTACCCCGATGGGTCCTGGTCGTACTTGGGAGCAGGGGCTACAACAATAGTGTATTCACCAAGTGGCATGACCATGCGGTATGTGGCGAGATTGAAGTTCCCTACAATTAACAATATGATGAAGTATGAAGTAGTTTTGTTAGGGCTGAGAAAGGTGAAGGCCTTAAGGGCAAAGAGATTGTTGGTGAAGACCGGCTCCAAGTTGGTGGCAGACAATGTTGATAAAAGTTTTAAAGCCAAGGATTAGAGCATGGAAAGGTACATAGAAGAAGTCTATGAAATGAAGAAAGCCTTTGTTGGTATTATAGTGCAACACTACTTGAGGGGTGATAATGCCGAAGCTAATGCACTAGCGAAAGCTACCGCCACGAGGGGCCCATTTTATCCTGGAGTGTTCTTTGAAGTGTTGTGTACCCCCACTGCAAATCTTAAAGAGGACTGGGCCGAGTCATGGAAATTGACATGCCAAGAGAGCTAAGCAAAGATTGAAGAGTCCCCTTTGTGAAGTACATCTCGAAAGGAGTGTTACTAGGGGTAAGGCCAAAGTGCATAGGCTGCAAGCAAGGGAACAACAATAAACCTTGGTCAATGGGGAGATGTACAATGCATGCATCTTGTAACCCCTGCTTCGGTGTGTGTCAGATGCCTAATGCAAGGAGATGGTGAAAAAGATACATGAAGGCCAATATGGGGCGCACCAGGCAAAAAGGGCAGTGGTAGCCACAATGCTTCGCTAGGGCATATACTTGCCCACTATTGTGTGGGATTGTGAAGAGCACATAAAAAAATTATCATGTTTCCAGTGCAATGGCAGATCTCAAAATGCCCCATCATACTATTTGCAATCACTCCAGCCTATCTGGCCCTTCGCTAGGTAGGGACTTGACATCAAAGGCCCATTTCTTCAAATAAGAAATAGCTATATGTTCACCATTGTAGCTGTTGAATACCTCTTTAAGTGGATCAAAGCTGAGCCATCAGCAAGTATTACTTTGGCGGCCATGTAATGTTTCATGTGGAATAACATAATCTGCCATTTTGGTATACCGAAGTTGATCATGATAGATAATGACAAGTAATTTGATTTTATCAAGTTCAAGGAGATGTGCGAAAGCCTAAACATGCAAATCAACATCGCGTCCGTAGCCCACCCGCAGTCCAATAGAGCAATGGAGAGGGCGAATGGCAAAATTCTGGAAGCACTCAAGAACATGCTTGATGAGGCATCAAAGGGCAAGTGGCCTAAAGAAATGTTGTTTGTACCATGGCACTTTGAGTAAGTTTATTATCCGCATCAAAGGCTTGAACTAGTATAAAAATTATTGTTTTGATTGTGTTCACTTTGCAAACGCCCTGTAAAGACAATGCCATGTTAGTGTTCTATCGAAACTGAGGAAGTGAATTGGTCGAAGCATCGTTGAACCAGATGTAAAAATTGTGCTTCAACATCGCGGAATCATGCCATAGGTTTAATCATTATGATGCACGAAGCATGCTAAGGGTTGAAACACTCAAGTATTATAAACAATATGAATGAGTGAAGAGACCGAAGCAGAGCTATTCGCCTGCCAAGAGCGAACTTGTGAAAAAAATACATGTATTATTAAAGACACAAAGCGAGTTGTTTTGCTCGAAACACAACACATTATTTATCAAGCAAAGCCTTACAAGGTAGTGTAGAAGTACAACAAGTGCAAAGCACATGAAGGAAATACAATGCGCATGGCACAAAAATTTACAAGAAAATAATGTCTTGGAGGCTATTCCCTCCTTCGCCATAAAAGCTTTCGTCGTCACCAGAGTCCAAAGTGATAGACGTGCTGGAGTCCGAATACCCAATATTAATCCTAGAGTGACTAGGAGTACTAAAACTATAGTTGAAAACATCTTTGTGTTCACTGCTCAGATTGCTTTCAACGTTGTAGAACACATGAAGAGGGATGACTGACTCCACAATACCCTGCCTCTATGCTAGCTCGAGCTGTCGGGAAGAACTTTAGAAAGTCTACCAGAATTGAGTCATTTCCTTTTAGTGAAGGCAATAATTTTGGTTGAAGTCATTCAGGTCGTAGTCTGGGTTTCAATGAAGCCACTGGGCAACTATGAGGACAAAATAACAGTGGACATTTATAAGGGCCTTCGAACCTGAGTGGAAGGTCTTACCGAATGGCAATACACTATGCTCTTGAAGCTTGAAGGGGTTCGAAGATAATTAAAGCTGATGGAGGCACAGGATTGTACTCAGAGAGTAGCAAGGCGCGGGGAATCCCTCCTGGTAGTCAATGAAACTTGTCGTGGTCGTTCATCGGCTGAAAAGCCGATGAAAGTATATGCAAGCTGGCAAGGAATCGTATAAAGGGACCGACTGCAAAGCCGATGCCGCTCCGGATATGACAGCAAGAGACCCATCGCCCGCCGTGACGACGCCACTAGCGCCGAATCTCAAAGATCAGACCTAACCGAGGCAGTAAGAGATCGAGGCCAACGGCAACGGGACGGTGGACGCCAGATCGGATGCGCTGAAGGAAGGGAGAAGCGAACCCATCGGCTAGCAGAGCTGATGAGAGGACGTATCTCTGAAGACAGGCGCGCATCGGCTTTCCAGCCAATGCGCTTGGTGTGGTGCTCAAAGGAAAGTCTCTGCAGACTCGGTGCGTATCGGCTGAGGAGTTGATGCGCTGGACATGTTGCTCAACGTATAGATAACTCATCGGCTAACACTCCGATGAAACATCGTACTAAGACCTATAGGCCTAAATCTCATTCTACCGTCGGTAGCCTCGTAGGTCGAACCTAACCGATGCAACACAAAACCGATGATGGCGAAGAGAACTTGATAGACCGATAAATACTGCACGAACGTGATGCGATACATCCTATCAGCTTAAGAGGTCGAACCTAATCGATGCAGCCTTAGACAGAGCGAGACATATCGAGATAGTGGTGGGACTTACCCCTTCACCGGAGATCGGACTTAACCGATGTAGCCTCGCATCGAGAGCCAGACCCCGTCGGTAAAAAACTAGATGAACTAAGGTGGCGATACGCCGAGGTTGTATTGATCGAAGGATTCAAGATCCCTTACATGTTTTCAAGGGGTCTATATTTATACCCTGTGTTTATAAAGTCCGACGCATTTACAACAACCATCGGACGTTATTTCCTAACAAAGATAAGGGAAAATATCTCTAAGGAAGTTAACTAACTAACTAAATCTTCCTATCCATATCAAATAGGATATAATACCCTGCCGTGAACCACGGCTCCTTCTCAAACTCGGTCTTATCTAGATAATCTTCTATTCTTGAACCGAGTCTTTTCTTGCCTCAATCCGATCGACTTCTTCCCTGTAGCAATCGGATACTTCTACGCTTCAGCCGATCGTCTTTCCAATCTATCGCTGGGCTTTTTAAATTTTGGTGTTAACAAGTGCATCACATCGAACCTCCATCGACCGACCTAGTGGATTGATTTCCACGCGAACAGTTGGCCTCCGGCCAACAGGCCTCTCAACACCAGACCCATAGAGGACGAGCCTTTGGCTAATGGTCCTTTGGCCTATTACCTATATATCAACAGGTTAAGCCTATAAAGCCTTAAAAGGTAGGCCTATAAGAAGGCTAGATAGTGGGCTTAGCCTAGTTAGAACTAAACCATTGCTATTTTTATCATTGAAATATGTTGATAGATGAATCTTGTAAACATAAATATAACTCTTTAAACCCTTATCCCTAGAATTATAAATAGAACCTAAAGGACTGTAATAGGAGAGAATTATATAAGACTTTGTTAAAAAAAACTCTATGTCTATTTCGATAACAATTTTAAATAAAACTTATGAGTTGCCTTGACGGGCATGCTTTCTTATTCTTTTTCTTCTTCTTCGTATTGTTTGGAGGCCTTTTGCTAGAATATTTAACTTTTTTTTATATGATGTTAATTTTTTTTATCATATTATATGTATGTGAATCCTTATCATAGATAAATAAGTAGTAAAAAGTTAAACATCCCCTATTTTAAAAGTGACAAAAGTTAAATGTCCGTCTTATGTCGGCCTCGTCTAACAAAGGCAGAGAATCTTATATTTCACGTGAAACAATTCAATTCTCGTAGGATCGAAAGTTACCTCCATTGCAAATGGAGACTTCTGAGTTGTATGTTGAGTGCCGCACTGGTCGACAGGCACCGCCACTAAACTGATGATGGGGCCTTCTCATAGACCTGGGGTTGTGCTTACAGCCTTTGCACGCACTGATGGATTCTGTTTCAATGGTAACAGAGGGGTGACGATGATGCAGCACTGCTTTGTGCGCTTCTTTAAAGTAAATATGCCTCCTGTCATGAAACCAATTAAAATATTTCCATGTTTATCTATTTTATGCGCAAAATCTCTCCATGTTTATCTTAACTTATGTGCCAGTAGTCCCTGAACGTTCATAGTTCTCAAGCAAACGGTTCAGAACTTCATATCAACTTCTGCTTCCTAAGAATTGGTTCAAAACTACACCTCTTAGTGTACAGCAGAATAGCAGACAATGAGTAAAGTGTTAGTTGGGCCGCATACAGGCCCAATTACACCAAACAATTGCTGGGCTGGGCCAATCTTAAATTGGAATATAAGTACATGATCCCTAGAATTTTTATTTATATTTTATTAAAATATTTTTAAAATATATTTTTATTTGAAAATTTTACACATCTATACAATAACACCATATGAGACTTTCTTAAAAAAAACCTTCCAAAATACGTTTAATTCGACAACAAATACTCGTGGGCTCTATTAACGGCGAGCCGACAAAGACTTCCTTGCTATCCTATCTAAAGGTGTTTTTTTTATGGTAAGAGGTTGTGTATGAGAGGGAGGAGGGGGCTTGTCGTTTTCGAGACAACTCCTTTACTGCTCTCCGCTAGAACATTTTTTTTCCTAAAAAACTGTTGCTAAAATTGGAAGGTCCGCTAGTTGAAGAAGAATAAGCTAATAATTTTCTAGACGTCTCCTTACCACTCTATTAGATTGTTTTTTTGGATGAGTGTGTATAAGATTCCTTTTAGTCATCTAAAAATCTAAAATAATAGAAAAAAAGATAAGAGAGTTAAGAGAAGCAAAGGAAAACGATAAAATCTAATGGCTTATAAATTCGTGTGGAGGTAAAATATTTATACCTTTGTAATATTTATTATTAGTGATAAAACATAATAACATATATAATATTATTCTAAATTTGTAAATAGTTTTATTGTATAATATCTATTTCATTTTGTTTGTATCAATGTTGAAATATTAAATGTAGACGATTAATTTATTAGTTTAATTATATTTTTCTTTGATATTTTGATTATATCATGATTGAGCTAATATTAATGTTAGGTAAGATTAATATAATATAGGTTAAAGCTTAGGCATTAAAATACCAATTAACAGAAGAGAACAACTAATTAATAGGATTTTGAATCGTCTACATAATAACTGTTGGACAATCAAGCTCTCGCAAAATTCACACATCCGTACTCCAAAATTTTCTTTATAATTAAATCACTAAATAAAATTAGATTTATTTAAAATCTTTTTTTCTTTTGAGACGAAACGCCTTAATAGGAGCCGTAAAAGAACCAACCGCCTGAAAAACTATATCTGTTAGGCCCTATCAAGACGACCTCTATAAACGAAAAAACGTCCAAACGCCTAGAAAAGGCCTGCCTGTCCCAGATGCGAGAAGTCCTTCAATAGAGCAGCAGCAACATCGCATGCAATTTTTTTTAGCTCCCGTTGATATCCGCTGTTAATAGGTGCCAGCCAACATTTGTTAACTCGGAGTAAACGCTGATTTTTATTTTAAAAAAAAACTTTGAGTGGGTGTTAGGAGTGCTAGGGTATAGTTATGTAATTTTTTAAAAAATATATTTTTTTTTATAAATATTTTAATTATATATATATAATTCCATAATCCTACTCCCTTCGTCCCACGGAAAATCGAATCCTGGATTCTTGCGGCAAGTTTAGTACTAACGTAAAAAGACCAAAGTGACCTCATTAACTATACATCCATTCATCAACCAATTAATTTATACAGCACATACTACAAGAAAATAGACATCTGGAGTAAAAAAAAGCACCAAAAAAATAAATTTTCTACCTGCAGAAAGAAGAAAGAACCTCTCATTTGAACTATATAAATGCTGGCAAGAAATGCTCTGATTTAACCTGCAAGAATTAGCAAGATCCAAGAACAGAGAATAGAAGAGTTGTTTGCCGTCACCAAGGTGACAGTCATCCACGGTGCACCAAAGGGCAAGAAGAATTCAATACAGTTGATACAGTTAACAAGGTGGAAGGGCAGAAAGAAACATCGGGGAAGAAGAATATATGGAAAGAGAATACAAATGGGGTTCAATCTAATGACAAGCTTCTCGAACTCATCGACCACCTCAGCGATGGGAGATCCACGGGCGCCTCCCTCTCCGCCGCGGCATCCGAGCCACATTCCATCCGACGCGGTCGCCAGCATCGGATTCGCATCCTCGCGAGCATCCGTCGCCGCCTCCGCCTCCTGAGAGACATCTGCCGGCTCGCAACCCTCCGCCGCCGATGCAGCCGCCGCATCGGAGCTACAGCATTGGGATGGACACGGAAGGTCGCGGGGAGGAGAGGGAGGAAGGGGGGGAGGGGTGGAGCGGCGAGGGAAGAGCACGAGAGAGGGGCGGAGTAGGGATGGGAATGGAGATGGCGATCGGTGGAGCGCCACATCAATGAACGAGCGAGACGAGGGTGAACAAGATAGACGAGAGCGAGATGGGTGGGAGCCTGGGAGGAGATAAGGTCCTTCTCGCCCACCGATGAGAAGTAGTCGGTCATTGCATGTTTCGATTTTTGTGTAGAGATCGATTTCTTTTTGACAAACCCCCTTCTCCCAAAATTGTTTTTTCGTGGGAGAGAGAGAGAGAGAGAAAGAAAGCTTGAATGCCTGATACTCCCAGAAGACAAGAAATGCATAAATTATGGGGTGTTTTTGTCTCTCTCTCTCTTTGACTGTAATTTGGCTTATCTGTCACAGCTAAAATTTAATTCCGAAGTTGATGGTAGGGTTTTTTTATCATAATTTATTTTTTATTTTAACTTTTAAATTATAAATAATATAAATATAAAAGCTCTAATTTTTCTATGTAGGATGTATCAGTTGTAACTCAATCTATGAGAGCCGTATGCTAACCCCCTCCAGACATATATCTTAGGTGATTTTATAGTTGGAACTTTCCTTTTCCATTAAAACACATGCTGAGCCGCCGTATGGAGCATGCATGGTATAAAAATATCATGAGCATAAGACAAAACTCATAAATATAGCAAAGATTCAACCGAATTTTCTTTTTCTTTTTTTTATTACAAGGTTTTCAAGTTATGGATTGGGTTCAAACTGCAAGCTCGAGCCGCCCAGAGCTCCCCTACACCTAGCACATATGAGACGATAGCGATGGATTTGTGGTGTAGAAGGATCTCACTGTGGAGGTTGTCCCTATTGAGCATATAACCACACATAGAAGACGGTAACAGCAATGGACATCACGATAGGCGGCAGCCGAGAGCAAAACAGGAAATGATGGCAAATGCGGCGGCGCTAGTGCCATTGATGCGGAAACGGGGTGGTGGGTAGTTCTATCCTGGCATGGTAGCAGTTGACACCTCTGACGACAGCGGTGGCTAGGCAAGAACGTGGTGCCATCTACGTGCAGGTTGCTGCAGCCAACGTGACGCTCCCTTTTCCATCCTACCCTACATCACACCTCCTCAAGGCCTTTCTCCTCCATCGCCTTGGCGCTAACCCAGTCTCCCTGCCATCCTCAACTTGTTCTAGCTCCTCGCCGTCGTAGCCTACCTTGGTGTCTCCGTGCCTAATTTTGATGCCGTCACAAGTATCCTCTTCACACGTGCCGCATTGTTGAGCATGGGGGTCGAGCGCGAGGATGTTGCCCTCGTTATTGACAAGGCCACGATCGTGATAGACATGTTCTTGCTTGACGACACGGGAGGCACGACGGTGAGGGCAGCTCGACTACAAGCTTGCCAACTTGATATTCATGGTGGCCATCATTACTGATGCCCTAGAGGATGAGGAAGAAGGAGATGACATTGTAGCAAACAATCCCAAGTTGATGGTGGCATTTTATCAAATCCCATTCAAATGGTAACAATCTAGCAAAACCAGTTTTTTTTCGATGGCATAATCCTAATTTTCTTCTCCTGTCCCCTCTCCTCCTCATTGACCATTACTCATCGCCGACATCTAGGGTCATGGCAACAAGTCATAGGCCTCTCCTCCGCTCCACCCCAATCTTGTTTTTCTCTTTTGCCTGCGCCCGCATCCCCACTGCCGCGATAGCCACTGAAGGTGCTGCCGCCCCACGGCTGGGTTGAAGAAGAATCTGCTCATCTTCGATGCCAAGGAGGATCTCACGGTGTCCCTAGCGTAGTACATAGTTGAGCTGTCAGTGAAGTTTGCCACCTAGAAGGTGCCTTCACGGTCATGTTGTCCAATAAATCTATCATCAAGAACCTTATGATTTGATTGGTAGGATATGTGTCCCCCACCTCATAGAGTGAAGCATTTTTTGTTTCTACCTTTGGTGCTCTCGGATCATGTAAGGAATCTCTTTTCTTTGGGTGGTGGTCATGCAGGAAGCTCGCGGAGCCACCATACTTGATTTGGTGGAGTGGAGCAAGTGGCATGTGTTCTGGGTGGATGAGAGGGTGGTGACCGATTCCGACAGTGTATAATTAATTAAATATTAACTAAAAAATATAAAAAATGAATCAAAGTAATTTTAAAGCAATTTTTTATATAAGTTTTTTTAAAAAAAACACTGTTTAACGGTTGAAAAAATATGCATGCGAAAAACAAGGAGGAAAAAGTTTTTAACCGGTGGAAACGAACACAGCCTAAAGATCGTGAGGATAGCAACTACAAGCTCGCCTTGGATGGATTGCTCTCCAAGGTATTCTCCACGAGTTCTGAATTTCTTTTTCTTTCTGAAACTGCCTGTTCTAGTTGTTTGGGCCTCCTCCGTGATCTGTTCGGGCTATTGGAAATAATAGGATTTTTTGGTTTATAGTGATAGAAAGTAATTCAGGGATTAAATTCTGTTAATGCTTAGATGAAAACAAAGAACTATTGTGAAGAATGGATTCAGGTTTTCAGGCTTATGGAAAGTGATTGCCTTTTATTTTCTACATTGTAGAGTCAATAACAAAAATATTAATGCTTCTCATCCAGTTTGGAAAGCATCTACTGCTTTCTGTGAGTTATCAGCATAAGCATTTTGATTCAGCAATGATGAAACGCTTTATTCGACTGTGGGCAGTGGGGTTTTATATTCTGCTCGCCTGTATCCATCCTCAATTGTTCTCAAATATGTTCCAAGCTCTTGAAATATACCGTAAAATGAACTATACTGGTGTTTGTAGAAAAATGGAGTAATGGACAATTGAATCTTTAGTGTATGCAACAGTGAATATTTAGGCCATAAGTGGTTGAAGAGGTGACACGAGATGCATTCTTATGCCTGCTTATTGCATTTTCATCGGCTTTCTGGTGTGTGTGTGTGTAAATTTCTTTGCTGTGTATTTAGAAGTACTCCACTTCACTAGGTTCTGCCTTTCAAATTTCTAGGTCCCAATTCCTACTGGCAAAGTTTATGCTATAAATGATTCCCTGTCAGCTGAGGGAGCAACAGATGACTATGAAACTTGCTTGAAGCAACTTGTCAAGAATGGTGTGATTGCAATGTCGCAATCGACTGGGTTTCCTAGGTTTGATGTCATGCTGCTGGGAATGGACCCCGATGGCCATATTGCATCTCTATTCCCAGGCCACCCTCTTGTTAATGAGAACCAGAGGTGAGTCACCTACATCAAGAATTCTCCAAAGCCACCACCCGAGAGAATTACGTTTACATTTCCCGTGATCAACTCGTCTGCGTATGTCGCAATGGTGGTCACTGGAACTGGGAAAGCTGGTGCAGTGCAGAAAGCACTTTCAGACAAGCAGACTTCGTCTGATTTGCTGCATGTAGAAAGGGCTGTACTACAGGACGGGGAATTCACCTGGTTCACTGACAAGGCAGCAGTGTCAATGTTACAGAACAAGTGAAGCCCATGATGATCAAAGCTTACTGCTTTCTTATCTTAAATAAAGATCCAGGAGCCCATAGTTGCATTCCTCCTTCATGGATCACTTGTAAGGAAAACCTGAGCATTTATGCTGTACATTCTTCAGAGCGATGTGTCTGAGACACATGGTTTCAGCTTAGTAAATAACTTTTCCTGGCCCTTGCTCAAGTGTCTATGTTTATTAAATTTGTGCTGTTAATAAACCGGTGATCAACTTATCTGCATGTTTTGCATATTCAGATAGAGAATTCATTTGGTGCATGTTCTTCATATTCACGGTTGCAATGCAAGACACATAATTCATTTGGTTCATTGATTGAAGTGATGCCAATGTTGCTGGACAAAGTGAGGTAAACTGTGATACAAGCTTGGAGATCTATCTTGAATAAAAGACCTAGAGGACCTGCATAGTTCAGTTGTCCTATATGCATAATTTTTCAAAGGAGGTTCTGGCCTTCTGGGAGACTGGGCCTTCGTGTAGTTCTGCATTATTCAGAGGAGAGTCTTATTCAGAGCATGTATTACGAGTACCTGCAGTTTCCAGTTGAGTAAATAACCTCTTTTGGGCCCTGCATTGCAAATATTTGGATCAATTGTCACTATTCAGTACCTGTAATTGTTCGTTTGTTCTGTTATAGTGTTCCATCCACAGACTGCGTATCTTTTTACTGCATTTGAACTTCAGATTGGCGCTGATTTTGTTCTCATAGTTCTGCTTTCAGCTGCCTATACATCGCAAGGGGCTAGTGATTATTCAATTTTTTAGAGCCTGGAGTTTTGCTTATGCATAGGTAGTTTACAGTTGATCCGTAAGATTTATATTTTCAGCCCGTACTGCACGAGGATGAATTTATTCAGGACTGTACGTTCAAGGGAGGGAACTCAGAACTGATTAGCAACATGGCCTTTTTACCCAACATAAATCACGCCTTAGTTATACTGTCTGACTTTGACCTCAGTACATTTATGGCAACTAAATTCTCATACACGTATTTACATTTGAGCGTTTCTAACTTCTTGAGCCGTAAAAAAATTGTTTGAGCTTGAGCCGTAAAAAAGATCTTGTTTGACCTTAGCCGTAAAAAAAAGTTGTTTGAGAAGGGCATCCTTTTTAAGAAGGAATTTCATGAGAATTGAACTACTCCCTGTAGTTCATAATATTTGACGTTGGGAGTACTAATCCAAATACTCCCAACATCAATATATTGTTTGACTAGAGGGAGTAATTCCTATGAAAATCCTATAAATTCCACACGTTCCAAAGAAGCCCTAACGAGACACTCCGTTTTCGACAAAGGCGCTCATGATTTGGCAGCCAAACCGGGTGGACACATCCAGAATGAATGCAGGGAGATGAGATGGACCATGGATGCATTCCCCCGTGTTGCAACGGGCTCTCGGCCGGCCATTTGCACCGCATTTGCAGCCAAGGTCCTCCTTCACATCTGCATTGCTGCCAATCTGCCAAGCACGCACACACACTCCCAGCAGCAGTAAAGATCCCAACAAGCAGCAACACATGATTCCATGAGCTGCTCCAACGAAAGCTTCTGCAGCCACTCTCCAGTTTGCAGCAAGTATAGTACCTAACCTCACCCAGGTTCATGTGAGATGTGATCCTCTTCTCAAGACTCACATGAGCATGGAGCAAAAGAACATGGCCTAGAATCTAGGGTACTCTTAAAAATCTAACCTTGGCCATGCTAGAGCTCATCATGGTGTGGCCATGGAAGGCTTTTGTTCGGATAATAAAACTGAAATAATTCAGAAGCCTGATCTTGGCCTCGGCGACACGTTGCTCATCGCTACATGAGGAACTCTGTCGTTATTGCTGTTGGATTCCCCCCCACAAAATTACTCCAATTTGTATGCTTTTGCCATCATCTTGAACTGCATGTTGAACTATCTCATGTAAGATTGTTTTAAAACTCTTATGTTGCAAATGGTGACTTGGTGACTGAACTTATCTGCACAGAAGGTTCCTAATTTTTGTGTGATCTAAGCAGGATATATAGAGAATTGTCAGCATATGGTAGCAGAAGTGATCATAAGATCTTCCATTTTTTCGCAGCCATCGACAAAGAGAAGAGAGAGGTAAAGGTGTTCGTGAAAGATGCGACCAGTGCAGAAAAAAAATTGGGGAGGTTATGATTGCCGGACAGACCTGACCGATCGACTTGCTTTTCGGTTATAAGTTTTTGTGCTTTTTTGGGCCTGCTTTATTCTAACCATGCGTATTAAATTAAATCAGATTTTAGCTACGTAATCTCTTGAATACGAAAAATATATATACAATTCCAATGCTCGCCAATTACGCACATGAACTTCTGTAGAATTTTTCAGCAATTACATGAGAAACATGAACGTTATTATCATAAATGATTGTGCATGGTTGTTAATTTGGCTGTATCCTCGAAGGATTTGACGACTCGTTCAAAGAGTCGGTCCACACGAAATATTCTCCCGTTTTTTCTTCCTTTTTTTGGAGCATCTTTGATCCGTTGACAAGGTGAGATTTTCTATGAGCTAAACATGTCAGGTCACAAGTCAATCAATCTTGATCAAGCCCATGCCATTTTATAGTTCACACGTACATTGACCTACGTGAGATCAGTGAAGGATTAGGTTAGGAAAAGGTTAATTAGTGGTTGGGATTTTCATTGGCTTCTTCTCCTGGATAAAACCGTGTGGATTTGGTCCACTCTGAATAGTTCACTCAAAAATTAGCATTGCAAGTACACACCTTTAAGGCAAATATTTAGACCAATAATAATAGTCTACCAAATCTCGTGTTTAAACGTTACGAATTGAGTTAAAATACACCCAACTCAATGTCTGCACGGGAGGCAATGCATAGAAAAAAAGATAAAATAAATATGCAATTAAAGTAAGAAAAATTTTCAGGTCAACCAACCCAATTTCCTTTTGCCCTTACAAGCTAAGCTAGGTACATTCAGATAAACATAAAAATTGCCAAAAAAGAATCCAAGAATTTATTTCCACTTCGAATTTAAAAAAAAATCTACAAACTTACTGAATTCAAACCGTACAACAGTCCTATTCCTACCAAAATTTCCTTGAAACTACAAGGCTCTCATGGTCAGTTTATTTTATTGGTTTATTAGCTGCAACTAAAAATTTAAATTTTAAAACTTAGAGTTAATTTTGAGAAAAAAAAATAATCATAATATATTTTTTCTTGATATTTTAATTGCTAATAATATCTCTATTAGCGGAATCGTACGTCCACTCACATTCTCACCCCCACTGTACTTATACGAAGCGTACTAATAATATCTCTAGCGGAGTCCTACGTCAACTCTCCTCTCCACCCCCACTGCACGGAGTGTGCCCCATACTTCTATAGCAGTATGAAAAAATACGGATTGAATAATCTATAATTTTTTTATTGTTCATGCTTTAAGGACATTTCCAATTATATAAACTTGTAAGCCTATAAATTAATGCCCGTTTCTATGCACAAACATATTATTGATAAACATAAAATGTTTACTCAGAATAATTTTTTTTCATTTTCAGCTTCTCAACCGACCGGAGCCAAAGTATCAAACAGATGAACAGATCCATGGATGCGGTGGGCCCGTCGTCAGCTCTCGTCTCTGACGCCTAGGCCCCGCATAGGGGACGGTGGGCCCAACATGGCAGGTCGGAACAAGACCCGTTTAAACGCGCACGGCACCCACCCACTCCTGTCTCTCGTGTGAGTGTGTGGGTGTGGCTTTATTGGCATCACATGCGGCCTCTTTTTCTCTCTTCTTCCCTACGACCTTAAAGAGACAACAAGTTAAAGCCAAGAAAAAAAAAACAAAACCGAATTTTAAACCGGCGCCTCCTTGTGCGGCGACGCGGCGTGCGCCGGCGGCGAGATCCTGCGGCGGCGGAGGAGGGGATGGAGTGGTGGGGACCGGGGGAGTGGTGGCACTGGTAGTGGCGGGGAGGGGGGCAGTGGTTGGGTTTGGGGAGTTTGGTGGGTGAAAGAGAGGGAGAGAGGGGGAGGGGACATGAAGGCGCTGCGGCGATCCAGCACCTCGTCCTCCCCGTCCTCGTCGTCCTCGTCGCCAACGGCCTCGTCGTCCCCGCCGTCGTCGTCGTGGATCCACCTCCGGTCGCTGCTCGTCGCCGCGTCGTCATCTTCGTCTTCCTCCGCGGCTGCGGTGGGGAGCTCCTCGGCCATGGTGTCCGCTTCGGCGGCCGCCGCGTCGTCGTCGACGTCGCCCGCGCCGTCCTCGCCGCACTCGGATCGGTGGGTCTCTCTTTCGTATTGGTGAAAGGAGTAAAATTGCATCCTTTTTAGTTCCAACATAATCCTTTCCTTTTGGGAGCATTTGATCTGCTGCCGTGGAGTCTAGCCTTACTTGTTCTGATCTAATTGGTGGTCTGGAGGATGCTTAGGTGCTCAAGTTATGGTCTTTGATTTCTCTCAAAAAAGTTATGGTCTTTGTGTGCTTCAGTCCAATCAGTTTTTTGCATTTCAGCTTAGAGGGCAGTAAAACGTTAGAGTGACAGCCTGGTTTATTGTGCGCGCTAGCAATTCCTGCCTCGCGCAGGAAGGTTGCGGCCTGCAATCCAAACTGAGGACAACGGATTTTGAAGAGTGAATTGATTATGTGTTCTATGTGTTGACATGATAGTAAGGGAGATTCGGTTTGTTGACTCAGAGAGATCGCAGATTCTGTTTCAGAGTGGTTTGCTTACTCTAAAGGTGCCTTTTACCTAAGTTCGAGTCCGATAAGCTTTTGTCATAGTTTTGTGGCAGTGTTAGTGTTCAATGTGGCTTGCACAATCGCTTAAAGATATGTTGATGATGTGATGCCGTTGATGGTTTGAACAAGGGGTAGCTTGCTGCTATCTTGAATTATGTGCTTTAGGTCGTTGGATGACATGGTATTTAGGACCTTGGAGGTGACCCTGTCCTGTAAGGCAGCTGTGTTTTATGTTTCATTTTGGTTTGGGAGTCAAGCTGTGGGACTGTAGATGCTACCTAAAAGTTTGGATCTTCCATGAGTTGGATAGTTTTGCTCACCTGAGTACGTATCATTGTAAATCAAAGAGTTTTTAGATGAGACACCTCCAGTTTTTCTGTAATATGCTCCTGTTCCATAGTTACCTCTTGCCATGCTTCATTTCAGCTTAACTAGGTGTTTTATTGAACTGCATGTTGATGATAATGATTACCTTTCATAGCCTGGGACCTCAGAGAACTGTGAATCATTGCGTAGAAAATCGTTTTATGTGGTCACTTTTTCTTAGTCCAATTACCAAGTTGCTCAATACCATCACAAAGGTTACTGACCTGGAAAATGATCAATGTTTTTCACTAGCATGGTGTTAGGGATTCCCTTTCATCCACAGATTTGATAGTATTGTCTGATTTATGCCTCTTGGTCAATATATGTATTATTCAGCTATGTATGGTTAGTTCAGAATATGGTATACCATAACGGCTTGATTAAGAATCAGTTAATGCTGCGGATATCGAATGTGTCCGTGGCACTGCACAATTATGTTCTTAATAGCACTTTGAAACAATAACTGGGAAATAGTTTTTTTTTCTGTATTAAGTTTGTTTTGTAAACTAATTAATGCCTTTTATATGAATTTGTTTCATATCCAACCTTTTCGTGTGCATTCAAATTATATGTTAAGTAGCATTTATGACGACTCAAAGCATTCCCTCTTCAGATGCTGTAGCTTAGAGAGTATGTTAGAGATGGTATTAGTTTGTCTGTCCATTGGTATGGTAGTGTTATCTTTTATTGATCCATATCTTTCTTGTTGCTCCACTTCCTAAAAATATTCTCTAATCTTCTTCCAGGGGTGGAATAAAGTCTCCATGGTCTCGAAGGAAAAGAAAACGAGTACTTTCTCGTCAACAATGGGAAGGTCTGTTTTCTGCTAATGGGAAGCTTCGTGATCGAGGAAAGAAGTTTCTGAAGAAAGTTCGCAGCGGGGTAAGTCTGATTATTCATTTGCTTAGATGTCCGGCATGTGTTTACAGGTATACTTGCCTATCGTTTCGTTTGTTTAAAGATTTAGGCATATATATTAGTGATATTGAAAACATGTTCTGCATCTTACAGTTTAATTAAACATACTGACCTTTTTTTCCTGTTGTGTCAGGGCATCGAGCCAGGAATCAGGGCTGAAGTTTGGCCCTTCCTGCTAGGAGTGTGAGTTTTTTTAATCTCTTCTATGCATCTAGTAATTTGTAAGCTTTCATTTCTTTGACCAAGTTTGAGGTCGCAGCTACATACGGTGTGCATGTTTATTTGTAGCTCTATGGCTCAGCTCTGATTCATGTACTTTATCTTATGCATCTTTCAGTAAGGTTCCCATAATGAAAAGATTTAGGATTATCAGTTAGAGGAGATAGTTCTTCATGATAATATAATACACCATTTTTAGTATTTGAATCCAGGATAATTAATACCTTCATACTACTTCAATCCCAAAAAAACATCATTTCTGAGTACTTGTCCAGGTGCATAGTCAGAAACGAAGTCTTTGTGGGGCAGAGGTAGTAGCACTTTTTCCAGTTTGGTTTTGGTGGATGTGATAAATTGTATGGTTTGTTGTCATAAAATCTGTTCAGATTTTTGCGTTGTGTCTAATGTACTCTGTCTTCAAACCAAGAGAGATTGACCCTGTCAATTCTTATGTGCAGCTATGATTTAAATAGCACTGAAGAGGAAAGGAATACCATCAAGATCAAGAAAAGGTATTATATTCATTGCTCTGAAAGGCTGTTCAATTTAAGTAGGATTGAATATCATTTTGCTCAATGTGCTGTGTTTCCATCAAGCTACACTAAAAGCCAACACACTGATATGTAACATAGGGGAAGATCCCTGAGTAGTTTCAGAAGGTCGATATTGTTATTTTGCAATTGCCTAAAGAAAATGATGCTATGATATTCTAAGTTGATTAATATAATTTCTAATCTGATAAGAATTTGTTGATTGATGTGACTTATGGTTCAGGAAAGAGTATGAAAAGTTGAGGCGACAGTGCCAGCTAATTCTGAATTACTATAAGGGAAATGGGCTGAAAGTAATAAATGAAAATAACGAGGAGTGTTCTGGTATAGAGTTTAGTGCTGAAGGATCAGAATCACCTTGTTTTGAAGATATCAATGTTGCAAGGGCTTCTGTGTCACTTGAGGAACTGAAGCCTGAAACCGAGCCTGAACGACCAGATAACTCAATATGTGCTGTTACAGAATGTATGGAAGAAGACACAGGTGAATTAAATTGTTTAGATCCTTGCATAGCAGAGTCAGAATCTTCTGATTCCGAATCATCTGATGAAGATGATCCTGGAAGGATATCTATGTCTGGTGAGGAAAATTGTGATCCAGATCCTAAATTTACCAGGGCTACTTCATTTAAGGCAGGCTTTTTTAGGTCTAGTAAAACTTCAGAGGATTTCGCCATGTGGCAACGCATTATAAGGTTGGACGCTATCCGAGCAAACACAGAATGGATTTTGTTCTCTCGCAACCAGGCTGAAATTTCTAAAGAGAGAGCGCTGCAGTGTGCAGAATCTGTTGGGTTAAGAGATTATGACCATTTAGATCCTTGTATGATTTATCATGCCGCTCGATTGGTTGGGCTTCTTGAAGCATATGCGGTCTATGATCCAGAAATTGGTTACTGTCAAGGTATGAGTGATCTTTTATCTCCAATAATTGCAGTGATGGAGCAGGACAATGAAGCATTTTGGTGCTTTGTGGGTTTCATGAGGAAAGCCAGGCACAACTTCAGGCTTGATGAGGTTGGAATAAGAAGGCAGTTGAAGATTGTCTCTCAGATTATCAAGCGAAAAGATTCGCACCTGTACAAGCACCTGCAGAAGTTGCAAGCTGAGGACTGCTTCTTTGTGTACAGAATGGTAGTGGTTCTCTTCAGGAGGGAACTCACTTTTGAGCAGACCGTATGCCTTTGGGAGGTTATGTGGGCTGATCAGGCGGCAATTCGCGCTGGTATTGGGAGATCCACCTGGGCAAAAATAAGGTTGCGCGCTCCACCAACCGATGACTTGTTGCTTTATGCCATTGCAGCTTGTGTCCTCCAGAGAAGGAAGCTGATAATTGAGAAGTATAGTAGCATGGATGAGATATTGCGAGAATGCAATAGCATGGCTGGGCAACTAGATGTCTGGAGGCTACTCGACGATGCACATGACCTGGTTGTTAACTTCCATGACAAAATCTGATCTGAGGGATGCATGCATTTCTCTTTGTTCTTGCAGTAGAACAAACATAGACCTCGACATTTTTTGGGGGTTTCTTTGCTGCTTGCTGAAAGTGCTATGTTCCCTGTAGTTCGTACCGGCATAGAACATTAGAACCCACCTCTAAGTACAGAGATTGTTGTAACTTAAAAGAGTGAGGACTCGAGTGCCCTCACATACGAAGATCAGCAATACTGCTTGATGTCACTGAGGCTCTGCAGACTACTCATTGTTTAACCTGTTATAGGCACCGACAGATTTTTCATTGAAAGGCATATCTGTGTATGCCTGTACGGTCTGTCATATTATTATCTCCAATAATTTGGGCTTTGTTTGGGATGTGGGAAAAGTTTCTTGTTCATGTGGGAATTAAGTTGTTTCTTCTGAAATCCATGCTTCTAAACATTTGGCTTCAAAACGCACCCTTCTGTTTCTTGTTTGATACCTGGGAGCAGCATGAAAGCAAATTCTAGCCTGACAATCATAATCCTTTGTGCAGGAAAATGTTGGTAAGTGGCAACAAAACTAGGCAAATTTGAGTTGATTGATGGCATATTTTGCTTTGAACCCTAGTATAATTTTGAGTGCTTCCAGCATGCTTTGCATATGAGAACACAATAATTTCGATTATATGCTTTAAAAGACATTCACTAGTTCTCTTTTTGCTGTGATAAACAGAACTATTTTCAATAGTACCACTAGTGTGTAGCATTGTGGGCTTGTAGCCTGATTAACAGAATTATTTTCCCCTTGAAGTATTTCATTCCTTTTAATCTTTTGAGAGCATAGACCTTCTGTTTGTGATTGCATCCATGGATACCGAAGTAGGATGGTTTTTACTTTTTTCCTTACATTATGGGGAAAAAAAAAGAAAACCTTCAGCTTGTTAAATTTGTCTTGCTCACCTCTCTCTAGAAAGTGCATCCTATTTATCCAAATTCTGCAATTGTTCCATTCGCAATAATAAGTTAGACGTTCACCTTAGAAAATCAACATGAAACATGTTTAGTTATCGCTTGGATCTTCAGGATTTCCAATTATTGCAATAATTAAGCGAAACAATCTGGGACTTCAGATTGATTTTGTAAATTTAGAGAACTCCATAAACTCGAGTATCCAGACACCTTAAAAGTTACCAAAATTCTAGTAACTTATTGCTAATCCCACTACTAATACATATTAGGAACAGAAAATTGATATAAATATATTTTGACCACTATATTTGAATAGTGACCCCAAAAATACTATTTTCTAAATCCGCCACTGATAATAACTAATTTCACATTTCTAAGAGTTTTATAACAAACTAAGGCCTCTTTGATTTGTAAAAAAAAAAGGAAAAACATAGCAACAAGAATCCTATAGGAATTGATACTGTTTATCCTTTTGATTTGTAGGAATAAAAATACTATGGGAAAATTTCATATGGCCATAATTTCAAGGGAATTCTATAGGAAAATTAACGTTCACCCTGAGCTCATTTTTCTTTTCCTATACATAGAATCGAGGCAAAGCACAACTGGAAGATATGTTTTACCTAGCAAAATCATTCAAAATCTGATTTACTATTAACTTAATACTCAATATTCCTATGTTTTTCACAAACGATTATTCTTTTATGTTTTTTCAATAATCTATTTTACATACGATTTCTCATTCTATTTTAAAGTTTTTCCTATTTTTTTCTTTTCTATCCTGTGATCCCCTAAACATCTCAAAACAAGCCCACATTTTTCTCCTAGCAGCCTATCAATTTTTTATTGTTCATCCGTGCGAGTATCCTATACACGTTTCGGTTGTCCTCTTTCTGCCGAATGTTGGATTGCCCTGTGACAAGACGAAGAACATATCAAATCGTACGATGAGCATACTTGGATGTGACTTATCATGGCTACCTAAGATAAATCTCTCCATATTGGGGTAGCCACAAGTTGCTGTGAAAGTTTTCGGTCTACAGGCTAGGAGCTATATGAGCTATGGCGCATACCTGAGGGGGATGCGAATAAAGAAAGAGACGTGAAGTTACGGCGACCGTGGTTTTCTCTCCACGGCCGGCGAAGGGCCTGTCCCCGTTTCCGGCGAGGTAAATACTGCCCCTTCTTTCTCCGCTTTTCCCTCGTTTTCAGCTCTTTCGTAAGTTACCGCCGGAGTAGACGATGGTAGCCAGGCTTCTTATGGCCTGCGAGTGTACAACCAGCGTCATGGTGAAAGGCACCCCGGTTTTCTTCACCAGCGACGCCTCACGCTTGCTCCTCGAGCTAGTTCGGTTTTTGTTTCTTCTTCTTTAGCTAATTCTCCCGGTGAGAAAGTTCGTTTGTTTGCTCAGTCAAATGCAGTCCCAGAATCCGTTCCCTTGTCCGACGGGCTGATTTCTACCATCGTCAGTAGTTATCTCGATCATCCGGCGGTCTCAGTATCTCCAATTCCTCTCGATTCAGCTTCCCAAGCTGATTCGGAGGTTGATGTAAGGAGTAATCCGGTGTCTGAGATTGAATCGATTTGGACCAAGGAGTTCTAAATGTCTATTGGCTTTCCATCATCTTGTTGGTGGGAAAAGGATTTTAGTTTGTCGCCGTGTTCTCAAACATCGTCGATCTCCTTGCCGGAGGAAGGCAAATGGACTCACGTCGAGAATAGGCGATTAAAATCGAAGAACAACGATCACCCGGTTCGTTGAGGATGGGCAGCAAGGCCATGGAAAGGGCCGTTGCCTCATCCCCGGTAGCCGTCGAAGGTTGTCCTTGGCGACTTCATACCGGTGGCAAACAAGGAAAGCCTCCGTGATTGTCTCTGCTACTGCGTTCTCCACGGAAATGGCTTGGCCATATTGTGCGCCTCGTTTGGGCCCGATGGGCTCGCGTTTGTATGGAAGGTCTCGGCCTAATTTGCAGTTAACTCGCCTGATTGACAAAAGACAAGACCACTCTTGCAGCAATCTATGATCTCTGTTACACCGAAAGCTCCACCAAAACGCTCCTAAGCAGCCATGCCGCGCGTGATCCTGGGTGTGACATGCTGGCACATGAACCTCGAGATAGCTAGTGCAATGGTGACCGCCCTCAGCCACATCACACTTGGCACCAAAATCGGCCACCGTTTCGTCCTTATCATCACCAATTCCATTGGCCGGCCAATTTTCCTCGATACAGTGATCAACATCGCACGAATGGGCCCATCAACATAACTACCCTGCCGGTAACTGGCGTCCTCAGGAGATGCCTCAGCCTGTGCTCCCTAGGCCAACCCGTTGTCACCGACATACGGTGCACGAATGCAAAGTGGACATTGACCGCTACATTTGCAACAAGAAGAACTCACATATCGCCAAGAAGTGTCCGATTCTTAAGTTTTCAAAGCTGATAGGTTCGTTGTTTGGTTTTTCCAAAATGGAGTTGGGCTTTTTACATATTTCGGAGTTTGAACAGTAGTAGTTTGATAAGCCATCTTCGGTGCCGATGGCTCTATTGTCAATCAGGTCAACTTTCGATTGAAGTAGTTCAGAATGAACTATCACAGCTTGTGCATACATACTGGAATTAGGAGGTTGCCTCTCATGAGAACTCTTTTCTCATCACTTTCCCTTCAATTGAAGAACTGAGAAGGATACATGATGTTGGTTTCCAGCTTAAGAACCATCAAGTTGTCATGACTATTGCAGAATGGCGTTCATCAGTGGATGTTAACCCTGTGTATCGAGTTGATCAGGTGTGGGTTCATGTAATAGGTGTCCCACATAAATGGTGGCACTATCAAGCTTTGTGGGCATTGGGTAGTGCTATTGGAGTCACTCAAGGATGTTGACATGCTTACTTTCCGGAGAAAGGGAATAATTCACATAAATGTGGGGTTGCTTAGCAGAGCTAATTTGCCCGTTACTACATATCTGGTCTTTAGACTTTTGGGTATCACTTTCTCCTTGGAAGAAGAATGTTTTGAGCCGGCTTTGCTGAGGCCCTTTGATCCAATGGATAAAGATGACAAATATATGATAGATGGGGAGGGATAAAAAGATGGGGGGGTGAAGATCCACTGACAAAGCATCCTAAGACAACAAAAGCTTCAATGTCACATACGGGGCAGGTTTTAGGACCTACTCCTATGCAATTGACATTAACTCCTTTCATTAACCATCGTCCTCCTTCACTATTTCGACCAATTGTTTTTAACGGGATGAGTTACAATATCGTCGTAAAGACGATGTTGCCTAACATTGAATTCTCTTTGGAGAAGTCACCCAATGTCTCTCCTAGCCAAGTTTCTGACTTTTACTCGCCTAGCCTAGCCTATTTGGTTTTTGGGTGTAAACTATAAGCAATGGGCTTGTTGGACAGGTAGAGAAGCATCAAGATGCCATGGCGTCAGCTATGGCTTAGGTGGCCGGGCCGATACACGCTGACCATGAAGTGGCCCTTATGGGTGGCTCGACAATTCATCAGGCAGGTAATGGGACAGCAAGGCTCCCCAGTAGTAGCTATGGCCATGGCAGGGCTGGCTCTGCCTGCCTAGGCAATAGGAGTGGCTAACCAGGCTGGTTTGCTTGGGCTGCTCATCTTTCACTGCTTGCCCAAGCGACAGGTCTGGTTGGCATGGCCCAACTAGTGCAGTGGCAACTACACAGGACTTGGATTGACCATCTTCTCCATCTACCTAGGTGTTTCCTAGTGCTCTATTGTCTTTGCCCCAGTGCCTAAGGGGGCTCAAAGTTGATGGCCATGGTTTTGGCTCCAAGGCTAGGCAACAAGAGGGAGTTCCTCGCTACTGAAGCCATCGATCCAATGAGGAGACGTCCTGTGGCATTGCTTCGGCTAGTGATGACACCTTGTTGAAGGCTATGAAGAGGACCACTACCACGAATTTGGATGACTCGTTCGTCTCGCAAGGGGCTATGGCGGCCAAAGCACCCTCTCCTCAAGGTCTCCCTATTGCCTCTTCCTTTTCTTTTACTGATTCTTAATTTTTTGTTTGGTCTTAAGTCAAGTAGGGGTTTCTTTGGGTAATAATTATGTTGAGGTAGACTTTTCATTAAAGCTTTGAAACATATTGATGTCGATAGATCTAAAGTACTACCCAAGATAAGTAAATCAGATTCCTCTAAGAAAAACATTGAAACTGATCATTTTACGAACAATGATGACAAGAACGATGACTTGGATAGTGCCCTACTTGCTCACTTAGTCAAGGATGTGTCTAAGATCGATTTGGACCAACTAGACCAAAGCACAAGGTTATGTGACTTGTTGGTTCTGCTCATAAATCCAAATCAGCATCCAAAAAGATATGGCGTAAGACCGAGGTTAATAAATCCAAAAATTGTTCCTAATGAAGGCATATTCTAGAATAGCAAAGGTCTTTCAAACTTGACTAAATATCAGTATGTGGCTTAATGCATTAGGGAACATAATTTGGATTTTGTGGCAATCATAGAAACAAGAAAGACATGTCTCAAGCAAACCTTGATCACCTAGCAGGGGGCGCGGATTTTATTTGGCATTGTCTTCCTCCTCGTGGTCAGTCTAGGGGCATCCTTTTGGGGATAAATGCTTTGGTGCTAGACTTGTCCCTCATTGTTGAAGGTGAATCTTATCTAAAATTTCATCTTATCAATAAGGAGAATAAGTTCCAATGGATCCTTATGGTTGTATACCGATCAGAACAAGAAGGCTGCAAGGCGAGATTTCTTGCTGAATTGGTTCATTCATGCCAACAAAATAATCTTTCCACTTTATTGGGAGGAGATTTTTAATATTCTCAAATATAGTGTAAGACGAGCAATGACCAATTTAATAACCGTTGGCATTTTCTCTTCAATGCTGTCATTGTTAATGCCAGAACTTGATTCAGCCTGTAAACAGGATCGACCAATGGAGATACTGGTCGGCTCGTGAGACAAAGCCGATCGGAACTGTAGAGAAACCGATCAAATTAGTAGAAGATTGGATCGGTTTGAAGACAGAGAATTATCCAATCGGGGTTAGGTCCGAGAAGCCAAAAAAAAGGTTAGAAAAGGATCAACTTGAGTAAAAAGAGGTCTGATTGCTACAGTGAAGAAGCCGATCGGGTTATAGCGAAGGAAGACTCGGTTCCAAATTGGAAGATTATTCAAATAAAACTGAGTTTGCAGAAGAGCCGTGGACTTCATGGCAAGATGTTTATCTTTGTAAATTGTAACCTTATTTAATTAGGAAGGTTTAGTTAGTTAGCTTTTTTAGAGATATTTTCTTTTGTTCTTGTTAGGAAATAACGTACGATGATTGTAAACGCATCGGACTCTGTCTGTAAACCCAGGGTATAAATATAGACCCCTTGGAAACATGTAAGACATCTCTTGATCAATACACTCTTGGCGCATCACCACCCTAGTTTATCTAGGTTGTACTGGCGAGTTCTGGCTCTCGACGCGGGGCTGCATCGGTTAAGTTCGATCTCTGGCGAAGGGGTAAGTCCCGTCACTATCTCGATATTTTCTGCTCTGTCTAAGGCTACATCGGTTAGGTTCAACCTCTTAGGCCGATCAAACATATCGCATCATGCTCGTGCAGGGCCTATCGGCCTGTTAAGCTCCCTCTGCCGTCGTCAATTTCGTGCTGTATCAATTAGGTTCAACCTACGGGGCTGCCGATAGTAGATCGAGCTTCAGGCTTATAGTTTTCTGTATGATGTATCATTGGAGTTCTAGCCGATAAGTTATCCATGCTCCGAGCTTCACGCCTAGCGCATCGGCCGCTCGGCCGATACGCATTAGCCTTTAGAGGTATCCCTTGACGCGTAACGCCAAACGTATCGGTCACCCAGCCGATACGTACCTGCCTTCAGAGAGACGTCCCCTTATCGGCTCAGCTAGTCGATGGGTTCGTTCTTATCTTTCCTTCAGCATAGCCGATCCGACGTCCTCCGTATCATCGCTGTCGGCCTCGGCCTCGTACTGTCTCGGTTAGGTCCGATCGTCGAGGTTCGGTGTTAATGGCGCTATCACAGCGAGCGACGGGTCTCGTGCTGTCATAAGATGGGTGCTTTATGTTGGTTCCTAATAGGTTGGGCAACACACACCAATATCACCAATTGGGCAGAGAAAGCGAAGTTACAAATTGCTATTGATGCCTTGGATATCACTTTTGAGGAACGTGCCTTGACGGCACTGGAGAGGTAGCAACTAGCACAATCCAAGGATTGCTTGGCACAATTACTTAGGGAGGAAGAAATAAAGTGGTATCAAAGAGCGAAGACTATTGACATTTTTCTTGGTGACAATAATACTATGTATTATCACTTGATTACCAATGGCAAATATAAGAATAAATGGATTTTTAGCCTTGAGCAAGATGGAGGCAGATAGAAGGGAACGAAGCACTGAAAAACTACATCACTGAGTTCTATGAAGCTCTTTGGACTGCTAGGAATGAGCCCCATTAAACTTGATGAAGCTAGAATTGATGATATTCACCAAGCTAGAATTGATGGAAGCTACGGAACTCAAAATGGAAGGAAGAGATCGAACGGTTTGAGAAGCGGCTTGCCAGTTAGAAGGCAAGATGTTGTCGCTTGGTGAGAGACTCATACTGATTAAATCTATCCTTACAGGCCTATCAATATATATTATGTCTTTCTTTGCAATGCCAAAAGAATTAGTCAAGAAACTTGATTACTTTCATTCTAGATTTTACTAGCAAGCAGATGGTTATAAACAGATGTATCAATTGGCAAGGTGGGACATCCTATGTCAGCCTAAAGATCAAGGGGGGCTTGGGAATTCATGATTTGGAAATAAACAATGTGGCACTTCTCAGTAAATGGTTGTACATGTTACTCATATCTGATGGGGTATGGTAAAAGGTGATTCGTAATAAATATTTGGGTTCACAATTGTTATCTTAGGTCCAGTGGAAGGCATGTGACTCATATTTTGAGGCTAGTTTTATGAAGGCTAAACCTTATTAGGTTTAGCACCTTCAATATTAAGGATGGCACCCAAGTCCTTTGAGAGAACAATTATACAACATAGTTAGATGTAAGCATGCTATCATTTTAGAAAATTTTCAAACTAGTACTTTCGACTTTACTTGGTGTCAGGATTTAATTAGTTCAAAATTAGTGGCATGGAATCACTTGGTTCCGCATATCGCTAATATTGTATTGTCCCAGTAACAATATGAGTTTACATGAACTCTAACCATAAATGGTAGATTGTCAGTTAAATCACTCTATCGCCTTGGTTCATATTGGTGTCCCAAACAAAAATAAAAGAATTGAGAAAATAAAAGCCCCTCTCAGAGTTAATATTTTCTTGTGGTATCTACGCAGGGGTGTTGTATTAACAAAGGATAACCTGGCAAAACGCAATTGGAAAGGCAGTGAGATATGTTGTTTTTGTCATAAAGAGTAAACAATAAAACATTTGTTCTTTGAATGTCGATTGGTCTGGTCGGTATGGTCTCTAATCCAGTTCACCTCAAACATGTCTGCCAAAGAGTGTCTTACATATGTTTAGACGGTGGATCTTGAGGCAAAATTAAGAGTTGTGTTCTTTATTTCTCTTAGGAGCGGTCACAACTTGTTGGTCTATATGGCTTTTCATGAATGACGTGGTTTTTAATGGAAAACCATTTCTTCCCTCTTTATAGGTTATTTTCTTGACTACACACTGGCTCTGTTCATGGGTTATACTATGGAAGCCTAGCTTGTAGGACCGTCAACAATTAGAGTAGGTGGCCAAGGGGTTTTTTTTACTCTGGAGCGTGGGTAGTGATCTAATCTACGGATAGATGGCCCTTTTTCTCTCGTTTTCTCAAGGTTGTATGTGTGTTTATGGCTGTGTGCCCTAGCGTGGTGCAGAGGCTAGTAGTGTTCTCAGGACGATTTGTAATTGTCAGAATTCAATAAAGTTTCTATTATCTTAAAAAAAACAAGTTGCCGTAGGGCATAACTTTCTTGTCGGATTCATATTTCAACTTTCAAATGCAGTGTACAAAGTTTTGTGGCATACTCCCTCATCCCTTTTAAAATATAAGCATTCTGACTAAAAAAATATAGAAAAGATACACACACAAATATAATTCCTTTTTATAATCTAGCCTTTTTAATATAATTTCAAAAACAAACTCCTACAAAGCATATTTACAAATTAATCTAAACCATTTGGCATAACATTCTGATTGTTGCGTCAATTAAAAACCATAACGTGGCAAATCATTGCTTCCATTTTACGCCATGAACAATGGTACTATAGTATTTGTCATTATTAGTTTACTTTCAAAACAACTTATTTGAGAGTTTAGTTTTAAAATATAAATAGAAGGTAAAAGAAATATTTTCTCCGTTTTTAAATAACTAGCAGTGGAACTAATTATTCTCAAACTTTGACATCTCCTGCTTTCTAAAAAATATTACAGCACTCAGAAAGATATTATATTATCAAACTGTATTACATTATAGGCATAAAATTTTCATTCATTATAGTCTAACCATTTAAAAGTTATTGAGAAATAACATTTAAAAGTATTTTCTTACAAAACCATTTAAAAGTAATTTAGTGGTAATAAAAAAATATAATACCCTCATTTCTATAAGATGTTTTAACTTTTTTTTTCTAAATCAAACTTACTTAAATTTTACTATGTAGAAAAACGTAACAACATATATAATATCAAATTAATTTTATTAAATATAATATTAAATATATTTTGATACTTTATTTGTTTTATATTAAAAATATTACTATATTTTTCTACAAACTTAATTAAAATTAAAAAATAACTTTAAAATATTAAAATATCTTATAATATGAACCCATGGAGTATTTGAAAACGGAAGAGCAACAGAATTCGTAGGCGAGCGCGCACCGTCGAGTGAGACCTCGATCGACTGCCAATCGCTTTGCAAATGTCGGCTCATCAAGCTCAGTGACCAAAGCGATCGACACAGTCGAGTCATCCAGCACTGAGCCACTGACCATCTAGCGCGCCACTGAAGATCTCATCTCATCTCAGGCTAACTAGGATCAATCAGTAGCTAGCTAGATCATATTTTTCATGCGTCAACTGATCAGCTCAACTCGATCTGCAGCTGTAGCTTAGCTAGCGCCATCAGTCGCGCCACCTCGTACGTCTAGATCTAGCTATCTCCCATGGCTGACATGACAGCGACGCCGAGACCGCCGGCAAGGCACCGTGCATCCGGGCTCCCTGCAGGTTAACTGTACGACAGGGAAGCCTCATCGGCTCTCCCCCAACGCTAGCTGCTGCTGTTGCTGCTATCGTCTCGATCGATTGCTAAATGCTGTGTAGCACAGTAGCAGCAGCATCCAGCTGCTGCCTGCATGTCAAGAAGCTAGGGCAGACACGCATGGTGGAAATGATGAGTGATTTGATCACTTGTGCAAATTGGCAGCAGGTAGGTTGGATCGATCACTCAAATCAGAGGCTCAGTTCAGAGGATACAGCAGTATCATCTATCTGCTTCTCCTGATCTGTAGATTGGCATGCATGGTCAGCTAATATCTACTATTAGTATGCTTCATCTTGCTGAGTGCTGATGAGCTCTATCATTGCTTCAACTGGCACTACAGTGGCTACACACCTACATACCCACTGGTCGATCGATCTATCTGCATGCATTTGTTGGGATTGAACTGCATTCGAGTGCAATGCTAGCTGCGATGGGGGACAGAGAGATCAGAAATGTCACCACTGGAGTTTCTCTGATCGTTTGAGCCAGAGACCTTTTTGTGCATTACCCCTGGTAGTGATGCCAGTGCAGTGCACAGCTGATGTTGGTACAGCACTGCATGTGCAGTAGGAACTGGCTGGAGCTTTAGTAGAGTTGAGGAAGTATTTGCAGGTGGTGACCAAGCATCCAACATATGCAGACAGCTTGGGCTCTATTCTCTGTCTGTTTCCACCATGCATCGTGCAGCAACATAGTACTGCTGGATTGTAATGAGATAGGGTTAGCCCATGCGCTGAGCTGACGCGTGACCAGAAAAATCTCCTCTTGTTTGGATTGCAACGATTTTTCTCATTTTCTATAAAGACCGGTAAATATTATACCTCAATAGCCTCACGTGGAAAAACACCACAAAAGATCCAATTATGAGGATAACATTAAGACAATATTTATTAACGACGTTTACCTAAAACCTATACACACTGATTTTGAAAGCTCGTATTCAATCTAGCGTAATTATAATGTATTGACGAACCTCCAATAACTAGGACACTGACTAGTCACTATACAACTATGACTATATGGTTACATCATATGTATATCTCCATTCTAGTTAAGAGAGAGAATCTAATATAAAAGTCTGACTCTATTTCTATTCTTCATATATTGCAACTCTAAGTTAGCATTAAAGTTTGCCTTATAAAGAATCAGCCACTGTCAAATTTTAAATTTTAATAATTTTAAAATATTTTCAACGTATTTTTTAAATTAGCTTTTAAATATCTAAGGACACATATATAAAAATTTTACTCATAAATTATTTTTTTGCTAATAAGCTATTTTAGCATATAATTAGCTCTTGGTCAACCGACGGGGTTAAATTATTTTTTTGCTAATAAGCTATTTTAGCATATAATTAGCTCTTGGTCAACCGACGGGGTGTTACTTTATAACTAATTTTATATACGTATATTCGACTAAACTTTAGCAGAATTAAACACTATGTTAAAACAGGCCACCTGTAACGGGTCTAAACCCCCACCTGTGTTAGGTTTGATTCTTGTTATAGATAAGTGGGTACTAATGACTCCATGTTACTACTAATAGGTATAGTCTCATTAGAAGTAATGCTATTTGTGCGAACGTCGAAACAAAAACCTATTAGAGGTATTGTTACCTGTAATAGGCTGGTATATAGACCCGTCACAAGTGAGCTAATCACCTTTGACAGACTGATTTTGGACCCATCATAGGTAACATCCTCTGTCGAGTTTTTATTATAGCCTATCACTGGTATGGGTTACCTATGATGACTTTATATCAAGACACGATACTAATGTGGTGAACACAAAAAAAAAATTAAATTTATTTTTTTTGGCTAGCATCAGAAATTGATAGCTACACCCTCTGAAATACAGATAGCAAATATTCTCATAAACCAGTTATCCCAACCACAAACAGATAATACAATCACATTATTAACCATAAACTCATATATCCATATATACATATGTATACAAAATTACAATTTATGACATGCATTTAAAATTCACTTATACATGACGCCAATGCTTATGAGTATGAACTCCTGCAAAATATAACTTATAATGTTATGAAATTATAAATAATATTGTTGAGTATTAGAGTGTACGGCGTAATTTAAAATTAGTAAGTCACGGCGCATTTTTTTATAACTTAACTAGAATGTTGTCAAAAAAAAACATAATTCGAGATGAACAGCGTCCCCAGCTTTCTTAGTCGGTTAGTATATGCACTAATCTAACTAAACTAGCTAGGGACTCCGCTCACCCGCTATTCTATGATGATTTTATAACAAATTCTTGGTAGTACGTAACCCTAGTGTAAAATAAGTTAATAGGACGATTTAGCACCAATCCACAACACATATATACAAATAGACATAATTAATATTTTGTAATATAAAATGCAATATTATTTGTGTCTTACAACTCTCAATTAAACAAAAAAGAATGTTTTATGGAGACAGACACATTCTTAATGTCTACTTCGGACGGAACATTCTTTTTTGGCTAATGATTTCTTGAATGATGAAGCTGGCAATCTGTTCTCTAATCTATAGTTGGTCGATTGGCTAGAAATTTCATCTCTTCGTCTGTGCACAGAGACTATAGTTAGTTTGTGACTATAGATACCATCAACAAGTACAAACGAGATACGCTTTTGAACACAAACCTCAGGATCTATATCGATCACCAGTTTCATCAAGGTAGCCATGTTGTGGCACACGTAGAAACCGCATTGATCCCCAACCTATTGCGTGCATTTGAAATCCATGTTATGATAGAAAGATTCATTATTGTCTTTTTGTTTGCCTCCATTCTTGATGTACAATGCCCACACAGTGTCTATTGTACACGCAAGAGTGAGAAATCATATGGACCACGAATGTTGGAGTTAAGGTTATAGATCCTATTCCATTTTGGTACTATGACCATAAGAATCCAATGCCTCCTATGCGATAAACATGTGGCCATGGTAAGTTCGAGTTTTGTAAATTATAGCATGGAAAACTAAAAGTGGTAAACCTAAAATCTAAAGTCCCTTACTGTGAGCTAGCATCATGTAATCTTTGTCTTGATGGGTCCACATGTAATGATTGATGTAGTCGACGACCTCATCTAATTGGATATTCGGGTTGGTCTCATTGACCATTGATGGATCAAGAAAACCAACCCTTTTAGTGGATCTCTAGGACTCCTTCCAACATAACCTGTAACCGTGTAGATATTACTAATAAATATCATAACAGAAGTACTTACAATATAAAATAGAGTCATGCACACTTACAAGGAGAAGAACTTCAACAGGCTGGTGTCCACTACTCTCACCTTATATAGATCGAAGAGATCTTCGAAGCTGACAACAATAAATGCTAGGGCTGAAAGAAATGGTTCTTGACCATCATGTCCAATGATTGAGGACTCCCTTTGCTTTCCTTTTGAGTTGCTGACTTCCATGTAATATATGTGGAGTTCTTGGCAACAAGTACCCATTTTTTCTAAAGCAGTGTCCTCTATTAAGGGCATGCCTAACATGTACTAACTTAACTATAAACATTGCGGGGTTCATGACGACTTCTCCTTACCTTTCTCCTTTCCCTTGGCCCTAACATTTTGGGTTGTCTTGTGCGAAGGGGAAATATCAAACTTGGGAGATATTTTTATTAGAGTCACAACATCGGGTATGAAGTCCCATTCCATAATATCGGCCGGTTCTGTCATAGCAGGGCCATGAGGAGTCTCATCAAGTATGAGTGAGTTGACATGGAGGAGACTGATTAGTTGATAGAGATGAATGGGAAGTTATCTTGACTACTATATATCTGTGTTCGGCCATTGTATGAATTTTTTTTAGCCCCAAGATTCAAAATTTCATCGTTTGGTGGTATTGGTAATAGATATACTATCCAATTATCCTTGACTTGGTCCACATTTACTTTAACATAGCCGATGACCAAGTCTACACCATGCACCTTTTGTGTTGGCGATGATGTATGAACCATGCCCTCGGTAGCATCGACATAGAATGTCGGAATGACCCTAACTTGTAGGATGCATCTAATTGTATTCTGCATGGTGGTTATAGTATATTAACATACATGAGTTTGAAATATGACTGAATATATGTAATATTAATTATTTATATTTAAGACATATCTCTATATGGTTAATTGCGCACGAAGGAGAAATCATGCCATGTGGCAACCCTATCAACACACAGCTACTTTGTCATTGTGGTGGGCTAGCATCGACATAGCCTTGAGCGGGTACATAGGTTCCTGTAGCTATGACCGCTTGAGCCATCTGCATCTCCAGCCTTAGTTGTGCCACTTCTTATTAAATTCTAGCATCAAATTCATTGCCTAATTCATTCTTCACCTCCTCCTTAAGTTGCTCCTTAAAGAGCACCTCCTTATTAGCTTTCGAGAGGTGACGCTTCTTGTACTATGCACTATACAATGATAGCCCATACTTCCAAGATACTTCCACACCTATACCTCTGGTTTGCCCAGAATGTTCCAAAGCTTGCGTGACGATGTCATGTTCACTCCGATGCAGGGCCAACTCAACCTCGCTTTGCAAAGATTGCTTGAATAATTCCATCTAGAAAGAAAATTTTAACAAATGGGTAAAATATATAAGGTAAATAAGATGCAAACGTCATGCAAGATTGAAGGTGTTACTCACGAGCCTTTGGTAAATCAATCCATCCAGTGGGTTGGGCCAGGAGATGGTGCCGTTTTGGTTGATCTTTGCCTATGCTCGAGCCCAATTTCTAGCCCATACCTCTGGGATGTCACCAAACGAAACCAAGATATTAGCTGCAACTGTGGCTGTATCCTCTTTAGCCTAGATCTGTTTTTTTTTCCAATATGCCATGACGTCCCTAATTAGTGTAGGTGCTCATTCCGAGCTTGCAACTAACGGTGCACCTCGCTTGTTGTTATAAGCTTTGCAGAAGACTTACGAGCATAGAACTCCTCTCATACTGTCTCAATTATTTGAGTGTACTCGGTGCATGGGGAATGGTTACCCAGTTGAACGACAAACTCTGACGAGCTTGAACTTGAAGTTCTTCTAGACATTACCTATTTTTAGGAGTGCGTGCCTCTTCAGTCTTTGCTCTGCCTCATTCGGATAATCAAACTTTTCCTTCAATTTTTCACAAGTTGTTTCCTTCTCGCTTTTGGGGACATGTCTAATGTCTTTGTGAAGGATGCCAATGTATCACCACCACGCCACATCTGTTCTCGAATAAGCTGATGACACTTCGCGGCTCCGTTGGTCTACCGAAATCATTAACCTCCGTGATCATCTGTCTATGCTTAGGTAGCTCATTATGAGACCTAAGGTTACTACCGAAGGTTGGATCACTAGTTCCAACCGACGTTTCTACTTCTTGGTTACTAGGCATTGTGGCTTCCAACTTAATTACTGTAAACTAACTAGCACATGTCAATACTAAAGTAATAAAGCATGGCAATTGCAAAAATTAATTAGTCCTAATTTCATTTTGTAGATTCTATAGCTATAGATTCACAAAATCTATATAAAAATGTTTGAGAAAGGTGGAGAACCAATAGAGGCCAACGGCTGATCTCATGGATGCACGGGGAGCTTAGGGAGGTCAGCAATGGGATCGTGGAGGTGTGAGGAGTTCGGTTAGACGCGACGATATGGGATCTACCCAATTGCTATGACTTAGGGTTAAAACCTAAAGTTATAGTAGTTAACTTACTTATGACGAGGCTAGAAGGGAAACCCATCACATGCAACTTATCTGTGATGGGCAAATTTAAAAAACCGGTCACATGTAACTTAACTGTGATAGGCCTAGAAATAAAATCTGTCACAAGTAATTTACCTCGTAAGTCAATTTTTCTTATGACTGTTGCCTTTCTAGTTATTGTTTGGTTAAAAAAATTTTTGCATATCTTTACAATATAATTTTTTATGAGGGTACATTAAAAAACTTTAAATTCTTTATTTCAATGAAAATAAGTGTGTTATTCTCAATCAAACTGAAGTTAACTTTGTTGTGCTCAATTGAACTTCATATGCAAATGTTGACATACATACATATTATGAACAAACATTAGTACTTCTTATATGCTTATATTATATAACAATGCCTTCTTCATGGTCAGAGCGTGCATACACAATACCATCTTCTCGTTGCACTTTTTGAAGAGAAGCTTCTTGGCTAACACCATAAATGTACTTATTGTAATCTTTCTCGTCTACGACATTATCGATCCCAACAATTCTTCTTTTACCCTCACAAACTACATGAAGACTCTTGTTTACCAGATTGGTTATATAAAAAACTTGGACAACTTGTTTAGCTAGAAAAAATGGCTCATCCTTATATTCATTGGATTGCAAATTTACAAGTGTAAATCTCTCTTTATCAACTGTAACATCCTTTAGTTCGACCCACCTATACCGAAACAGCACCACTTTGAACTTCACATAGCTCAGCTCCATTTCCAATATGCAACCGTAATACTAATCACACATGCCAAGTTGGTCATTAACTGCCTTTATTCATATCCCACTATTCTGCACTGTGCTTTTATCATCTTGCATGGATGTGTAGAGCATATATCTATTGATATCGTATCCTTGCCAACTTAGGACAGAGTGTCTTCGCGACGTTTGCCTATACATCATCTAGTCCCTCTGGGCCGATGACCTTCTGTCCAATTGCATTGAAGAATGAGAATAATCGTATTACCGTGTGGCTCACTTTTAGAAGAAGAATGTTTCTAATGGCAACTAATAGTAGCTGTGTAATTAGAATATGACAATCATATAACTTCATCCCAACCATTTTGAGATCGTCCATCAAAATCTACTTACTCGATCGTGATAAGTATCTAGATGAAACCTTAATACTCTTGGTACATAATAACACATCTATTTTCTCATCTTTAGATAGAGTATAGCAAGCTAGAGGGATGTATAATCTTTTATACTAAGGGGTTGTTAGGTGCAATTACTTACAAATTTTCATCGCTTCCATATCTCGTCGTTATTTTAGCCCGTCCTTCGTCTTTCTTGAAATATTGAGTAGTAAACCATTAGAAGTGTATCAAGTTATCTCTGACAAGTTGTGAAATCATATATACATCAGAGATACTCGCTCACCCCAGATGGGTACCATCCTAAACCCATCATAAGTTCAAACCCTTATCTATGACGAGCTAACTTCTAGACCTGTTAGAAATATCATATGCTTATCTTTGATGGATAGAAAAGTGGACTCGTTACAAGTAAAGCCGCTTGGTCTTATTTTATGATACTCTTCTACGGCTAATCAGAGATAATGCTATTAATTACAAATGGTTCGTCACAGATAGCCCATCTTAGATAGATTTGGCATAGTGAAATTAGTTACTGCCAAATTCTCGTGAAATCTCCTGCGTTTCAGACATAATCTTACTGTAAAATTAATTGATGCAAAAAAAAATTATGGGTTCCAAACAAACTCCTCACAGTGGAGCTGACCTCATTCGACTACATTACACTGTCAGGACGCTGCGTTTGTGACTTGACAGAATACTAGTGTCCGAATTCAAAACACCAAACGGATAGGCTTGTCGACAATGCTTTCCACTGAAATGATCTTAGTGACTAGACACAGGATAGAAAAGCAAAAACCACTGGAAGCATAAATGTGACAGAACTGTTGCTAATCTCGCACCATACTACTATATTGCAAGGATGATGGATCTACAATTCAAACATTAAACTTTGCAGAAATTGAAAAACTTCTGAAATCTGAACTTGATCAGCGAACGATTTACACCAGTGAGTTTAAGTTTAAAAAACACTGTTTGTTTTTAATGCTGCATTTTTCAGTGGTGAGTGTACTGACATACACTGAACATGGTACAGGAAAGCGTGTGTGTGTGACACTCGATATCTCGACATGAACCTCGAGACCTAACGATAGCAACAGCTGTGATTGTTTGGATCTCTTCATCACTCGCTGCGCCGAGGACGTTCGACACAGCTGCATATGTTGGTCATCAACCAATTGCTCCATGTTGCCTACTTGCCCTTACGTTGGTGTTCCATCGTTTCAGTCGCTTGTCGACCATCTTCAGAGTTTTCCTAGCTTTTCATTAACTTTCAGAGAGAAGTTTGCTGGAGAAGTACTCTCTCCCGTTTGCTGTTTCTGAATGCTGTTTATCTGCCCCTTTTAGTGACTATTAGGATAAGATTACACAACTTGCCTTTTATGCAGGCCTTTTTCCTGATAGTTGATAGACCAAACTATTTAACATACAGTTTTCTTCACAAAAAAGTCTGAAGATAATATAATATCCTTCGGAGATGTTTTATAGTGGTCTTATAATTAATCTAGGCGTTTATTTTTTCTAATTCAATATATCATATCTATGTATACTGATGTTTCGAAGTGTTGTTTTTTTAGTGACTATTGGAATATGATTACAAAACTTGCTTTTTATGCAGGCCTTTTTTCTGATAGTTGATCGGCTAACTGTTTAACATATGGTTTTCTTCATAAAGGTCTAAAGATAATACCCTTTGAAGATGTTTTACAATGGTTTAAGAATTAATCTAGACCGTTTATCTTTTCTAATCCAACATATCATATCTATGTATACCACCTTAATACTGGTAGTATAATATTTTTTTTCTACTAATAGCAGAACACGATTGAGATTATTTTACTAGTGATAATACTGGTAGTAAAATACTACTAGTAAAGACCATAGTTGCAAAGATAATCTATCCTTTGCTGTGAATACATATATGGTTCTGCATGTGTGAGGTATCTTTTCGGCAAATCGAAACAGCTGCATACTGATGATATATATATATATCTGTGTGTGTGTGGGGGGGGGGGGGGGGGGGGGGAAGGGGCCTGCATATATCGTTCTGAGTCGTTATAGGCTACACAGTCAATCAGTCCAGCTGCTTACTGTCTAATCTGACCACAAACTTGAACTGAGATACGGCAAGGCGACATACATCGTCTGACAATAGCAAAATTGCTGCACTACGATGGTTTGGTGAGTATAATCTCTGTGCTAAAAGCTTGAGCCATCCTTTTCCAGAATTATGTGTCTGACTCAGTCAGAACCTCTGTGTATACAGCATACAACTTGCTGAAACCCTCTAATCAGAGTTGTCAAAAGAATCCTGAGCATGCACTAGGTGCTTTTCATCAATAATATGCTGTACTTGTCATGTGATTTTCCCACCAATAGTGCTTCTTGTCTTGGTGATGTAGTAGCATGCATAATGCATGAGTGAAAGGTAAACCGACTTGAGTAATTGGTTGCAAAAATTTTAGCTATTGCATAGCAAAAACTCCATATCATATGCTTGACATGATCCTTATCTGTTCCTGTGTAACATTTTGCTATTTCAAGTTGTCAAAATGACTGCTAAATTAAGGATTAAGGATAGACTGTGATTGTGCGGCAATTCGATCAGCTGGTTTATCCTAAAAAGAAACCAAAAATGAGGCAAAGACAGTGATACATTCTGCCGATTTAAACTGAACCTCCTACTAGAAACCATCATGTATCGGATTCACCGATCAGTCTCTACCCAAGAAGCCAGTTTCAGAGTTGTAGCGTAGCGTTCAACTTGTGCTGCGAGAGAAAAGTGACCGCTTGTGAACTCGGCAACTTTCGGCAGTGAAATGGGGGATATGAGAGGCACACGCTTGGGTAGGAATTGCTGCCAAGTTGTTGTCCTCAGATTCATGGCAGGTAGATCGGTTAAAAGAAGCTATCTGCAAACGGTTGCCATCTTCAGAGAAAGAGGCTGGGAATAATTTAGCGTTCATACTACTTTTAAGTGGCTGGTTAGCTAGTTATCAGTCTGAACTCTGAAGGAATAAAATCTAGTTTTCTGGTCTTCAGGATATGCTTGGATCTAGTCGTGCATCAGCTTGTGGGATGCATTTGTTAACTCCTGAATTTTGTTGTTGAGATGTTTCGTCAAGGATTGTTCTTAGTTCTTTGTGAGCTAAAAACCATGTGTTGGTTTTTATAGTTGCGATAAAAAATTGACAATCTAATTATAATTAGTGGTTTGAAGTCTTGACTATTGTCTGTGAGTCAGGTTACGTTATCTGTTCTTTATGGGTTATTTGGTCTGTATATGTACAGGTCCTTAAAGGTTAATTGTAGTCAATGACGTATCAGGACTAGACTCAAGGAGTGAGGAGTTGAGGTTCAGAGTTATCAAATATGTTGGGTGATAAAATTGAATACAAGGTGGCATAAAGTGGACGAACATCGTGTGAAGAGGCCTTCGCAACGGGCTTCACAAGGTCAAGTGTGCAATTGCTAAAAATTCATGAAGAAAATCGGAGAGAAATACAAAAAGAGAGAAAATTTGAAGGTGGCCTAGTACCAAATCGGCCCAACAGCAGATTGGACCAAGCAATAATGGTCCAGCGTAGCGGCGAGCAAGCGAGGAGCACACGCGACCTAGCCTGGCATGGTGGAGGGTGCGCACGCGAACGTGTGACAGTTGCCTAGCGCGTGGAGCAGCCCAATGAAGCAGCGCACATGAGCATGGACGGGAGCACAAAGACGGCCTAAGTGCGAGCGTAGAGAACTCGGCGATGATAGCTAACAGACGGGCCCAGCATGGTAGCGAGCAGGCACAAGGGTGTGAGTGCGTGTGCGCGGGAGCGTAGCTGCACACAATTCGCTTGCCCAGGACATGTCAGCAGTTGATTGGCATGAGCGACATGGAGGCGTTGGCGATGTGATTTTTTGCGGCAATGTGCTGGATCTATGGTCTTTCATGTGGCAGATGACGCAAATGACATGGCGCAATTAGAGTTATTCATTCTAAATCCCAAGTGTGAGAAGGGAGTGTGACTTGAGTGAGAAATCCCAAGCTACCCTAACCCAAAAGAGCACATATTTTCAGCAGTCTTTAGAGAAGTTTACCCAACAAAATAAAAAAGCTTAACACGATTCTTGACCAATCCAAAGTGTACAAAAACTTCCAAGGCATAGGCATGGATCTTTTCTGCATTATAATATATCCTATAATAAATTAAGAGTTTACTTGTTATTTCTTGTTCATCTTAATGTCAGGCATGTGTTACTTCTATCTTAAGTTTGAACTACTAACTTATATGCTTTTGAGTAGATTATTAAGCACATTAAAACTTGCTTAAATCAAAATCAATTTGAACTTAATCTATGTGCAAGTGCTTGATCAATTAACTAACTCGTTTTGGAATATCTTTCTCATGTGCATGCCTAGTTTACTTTTTCTTAGCAACAACTATGGTACATGCATTCAAATACTCATGCTTTTGTGTTCAAACTTTGTATCAGTCATGCTATATTTGATTACGTGTTTCATGGATACATTCATTCACTTTCGTATGAGCTACTAAGTACGTTTACGCATGAGTGGTTCTAAAGGTAGCACAGAGACTGCCTGTAATGAGAACTCCAAATGCATGCTTGATTGAGACTCTAACGGCTACATATGATGAGGACAGCGTTATCGGCTGAAGATAAAATTAAGAGTAGCATCACTATTGTGCTACATGTGTTAAAAAATGAAAAAGACATGAAAAGTGAAAATAAGCTTACAATTGCTATGCATTGATGCTTCCTTGAACTTGACATTAGCACTAATTGTTTGGATTGATTGTTTTAAGCATATTTATGGGATTACTTGCTTCGTTTTGAGCTACTTCTAGTGATAGTAATTGCACCTTAAATTGTTAATGAAGTTGAAAGCCTTTTGCTTACTTTTAATATGAACTTGCTCTACATGTAATGAACCATACTTGTCTTGAGCATGTTTGAGTTAGCTTTTAGCACCTACTTTTACATAAGTGATCTATATTTATATATCGATGCCTTTAGATAACTCTGAAAACTCTTATGAACTAAAAATATACAAGTTACATCTCATTTCGTGCATTTTTGCTTCTTGTTCCTTTTGATGTCTCCATTTTCAAAAGCGGAGAGAACTAAAATTAAAGCAAAGTTGCATTTATTGAAAATCAAAACTTACTTTAGATCATGGTAATGCAAAGTTGCATTCATTGAAAATTAAAACTTGCTTCAAATCCTGGTGAAAGGGGGAGTTAATTATATTGGAGAAGCATCGTGCATTTGGTTGTATTTATATCCCTTGTATTTTCTCTTGCCACTTGGTTTTGATTTTCTCTCCTTCAAGTTTGACCAAATTCACTCTTGCAAAGTTCTTTGCATTTAAATTTTCAACAATCAAATTTCAAGACTTCGATTCAGGTTGACAATGTTTCCATCAATGGGGAGATTATAAAACCATGTGTTGGTTTTATATTTGTGATGAAAAATTGACAATCAAACTGTGATTCTAGTTGAAATTTTGGTTTGGAGTCTTAGCAGTTATCAGTGTAAGTGTGTACGACTAATGTGAGTCAAGTTACAATATCTATACCAATAGATTGTTTGGTCTATATGTGTGTAGGTCCTTACATGTTAACCTTGGTCAACGGGGATCATGACTAAACTTAGGGAGAAGTTAAGGTCAAGAGTGATCAATGATTTCGGGTGATAAAGTTGAATACAATGTGGCACGTTGATCTGTGTGGATGATTTACAGGCCTCTAGGGGATTTATATATATACCTGGAGTTACACGAGTCCAATGTAGTTACAAACAACCTCCGAACGTTATTTTCTAAACAGGAAAGGAAACGCTCTATAAAAAGATAACAAAACTAGCTACTCTTGCCTAATTATAAGAAATAACTTATAGATACAAAACCACCTTGCCGTGGCTTCCACGATTCATCATATTCAGTCTCATCTAAATAATCTTTTATCTTCATCTAAACCGAATCTATCTTTATATGTCAGATCGGCTATTTCCCTTATCAATAGGTCTCTTTCCATAAGCCGGTCGGCTCTCTGATCCTGTTACGGGGCTTACCAAATTTTGATATTAACACACTCTCCCCAATTTCGAAGTATGAGGACTCATGCTTCAAAATTATCTTCTTCAGGCTCCCACAACTCCGAAATATCCTCCATTGTTTCTTGCAATTGGCTTTCATGAGCTGATACTATCTGCATCAAATATGCTAAGTTATCAAACTCTTGGAAGAAAAATTTCCTTCTTATGCGACTTGATAATCCTTGAAGGCCAGCTCTGCTAGCTATTCATCGCTTAAGTCCAAGTTATAGCATCGACTTTGTATATTGTAGAATCTTTGAATATATTCCAGAACCAATTCCTCTGCCCTCTGCTTCACCGATACCAAATATGTGAGCTGCATCTCGTGGATCCCCGCCAAGAAGTGCTTGTGAAATTGTTCTTTTAGATCATCCCATCCTTTGATTGAACTTGATAGCAATGATGAAAACCAAGTAAAAGCCAATCCAAATAGTGACACTGAAAACAACCTAACTCTCAGAGCCTCTTCTGTCAATACTTGTCTGCACTGAGCTAAGAATCAACAGACGTGTTCAACTATAGACATATTATCTTGCCCCGCCGATGGGAGGAATAAAATCTATTAGATCTCGATGCTAGCTCTATTAGACACAACCTTGATAGATTAAACCTAATCGAGATAGTATAAGGCTGGATCTAATAGAACCAGATCAATCGCTACCAGATTAATTGTTGATGATATATGTATATCGGCTGAAAAACCGGTACACTAGGCGTGAAAATCCATGTAGAGATAACTCATTAGTTGGCTACTCCGATAAAACACCGAGTAAAGACCTATCGGGTTATGGCTCAATCTACTATCAGCAGTCTAGTATGTCGGACCTAACCGATGCAGCACTAGACTGTTGATGGTAAAAGGAGCTCGACAAGCCGATAGATCCCACGCGAACGTGGTATGATATATTTAATTGGACTAAAAGGTCAGATCTAACCGATGCAGCCTTAGACAGAGCGGATACACTAAGATAATGGCGAGACATACCCCTTCGCCAGAGTTTGGACTTAACCGATGCAGCTCACGTCGAGAGCCAGAACCCGTCAATAAAAACCTAGATAAACTAAGGTGGTGATACGCCGAGATTATATTAATCCGTGTGGATGATTTACTAGCCTACTGGGGATCTATATTTATACTCTAGTATTACACAAGTCCGATGTGGTTACAATCTCCGGACGTTACTTCCTAAACAAAAAAGTAAACTCTCTCTAAGAAGTTAACAAAACTAGCCACTCCTACCTAATTATAAGAAATAACTTATAGATACAAAATCACCTTGCTATGGCTTCTATGACTCCTTAGATCCGATCTCATCTGGATAATCTTCCATCTTCGTCTAAACTAAATCCATCTCCATTTTTCTGATCAGCTTTTTTCGTGTATCAATTGGCCTCTTTCTATAAGCCGATCAGCTCTCCGATCCTGCCTATGGGGCTTACCAATTTTTGGTGTTAATAATACAACAAATTAGATTCAAAATTCATAATTGAACGAGATTAGAGCAAATTCATGACAAAATAAGATTCATATAGAGCATCTCCACTGATCTGATACAATAAATTGGGTTCAAAATTGATGGGTGAGAGTGGGGAGAAGTTCTAGGGTTTGGATTACCTCCTTTCAACAAAATAGAGACTACCACCACTTAGTTAGGGGTGGCGAAGGAGATGTCAGGGGAGAGACAAGTTGCTCCGCTACCTTTTCCTCCTCCAGTCGCCACCTGCTCCTCCCTCTACCACCGATGCCACTGTTGGAAGCTCTTGCGTACATGTCACTTTGCGTAGAGGAGTCAAGAGGGAGAGGGAGAGGCCTCGGATGGTTGTGCAAAGGGGTGGCACCATGCACTGTCGTCTTGTGTTGTGCGCCACCATCCTATGCCACCGTGCACCCAGAGGAGTCAAGAGGGAGAGGGAAAGGCCTCGGATGGTTGTGCAAAGGGGTGGCGCCATGCACTGTCGCCTTGTGTTGTGTGCTGCCATCCTATGCCACCATGCACCCAGAGGAGTCAAGAGGGAGAGGGAGAGGCCTTGAATGGTTGTGCAAATGGGTGGCACCATGCGTTGTCGCCTTGTGCTGCTATGCGCCGCTACCTTGTGCCACTGTGAGCCACCGCCAAGGTCTATACCAAGAAGACGGATCAAATGATGGGACAAGAGAGGGAAGAGACATGAGAGGGAAGAGAAAAGAGGGAACAAGAGATGGGGAGGAACTGGTGCACCGCCGCCGCTGGTGCACTGCCTCCGTCGACTGCAAATGTGCCGTCGCCTTGTGTTGTCCTCCCACACGGCACTGGCTATTTTGCGAAGGAGGAGCCGATGGCGATGCATACTAGTGAGGGGAGGGGAAGGATAGAAGGGTAGTTTGATGGCATTTACAAGAAATATTGTTGCAAAATAGTAGATACTTGTTAAATGCAATCGGAGTTGGACTATGGAGCGACCGAATGCTATTCCACGCTGCTAGTTCATTTTTCAGAGCGATCTGACCTATTTCGCTCTTTTTTTAGCTGGATTGTTTGGTTGAGCTCTAGCTTGATCAGAGGTGGATCTAGGAGCTAGAGCTATATTAAACATGCCCATAGTAGCAGGCACATCTTTGAAATAAAAAGCATACGCTACAAGGTTACCAAATAGTCTTTCCAAAGAGCATCTCGTGTGACGTGGGTTGGACATGTCATTACACCAACATCATCACACCACACGTCGAGGCCATGCTGTCACCACCAGCGGGGTGGCCATCTCGCATGATAGCCTTAGCACCTCTGATAGGTCGACGCCATGTGTCAAGTCAGGCGAGGGGAGTAGGGTGAACTCATGCAACAGTGTGGCGAGCCAAAATGCCACGGTGGCTATGGCGAGGTTCTTCCCGGGGCAGCTCCGCCGGCCCGACCCGAACGGCGCGAGCCTGAGGTCCAAACCCATTACATTGAGTTTTGCTGCTTTCCCAACGAACCGCTCTGGCTGGAACTCCATCGGCTTAGCCCACACGTCAGGATCGTGCGCTATGGCCCACATGTTCACCATGGCGGTGGTGCCAGCGGGTATCAGGAAACCATCCACTTGTACATCCGATGTGGCTAGGCGAGCCCACGAGAGGAGTGGACCTGGCGGGTGCAGCCTCAGAACCTCCTTAATAACGGCGTGGAGGTAGACGAGTGAGGCCGTGTCAGACTCGGTCACGTCCCGGTCCGGCCCAACCACCCGGTCCAGCTCGTCGTGCACCCGAGCCTGCACGTCCTGGTGCAGCACGAGCCGGGCTAACACCCACTCGATCAGCACGGCCACCGTGTCCGTGCCGCGAAACACCATCTCCTGCGGAAAAAAATGAGCTCGCCACGTATCAGAAACCGATGAGAAAACATGCAGTGGTCGCCGGCGATGATGAGAGCGAAAGGTTGGGTTCGGTGACGTGACGAACCCAGAGAACGGCGACCATGTCGGAGTCGGCGAGCTTGTCGCTGCCCTGCAGGGATAGCAAGACGTCGGTGAAGTCGACGGCGGCGGCAGAGGGAGGAGACGAGCGATGCTCGTCGATGATGCTGGTGACGAAGCGGTTCACGCGGGGGACGAGGCGGGAGCAGCGGGCGCGGGTGCTCTGCAGATCGAAGCGGGCGAGCCATGGGAGGTGATCCGACCAGTTGAGCTGGCCGAGCAGATCGTAGCCTTCGTCGACGAGGGCTCTCAGCTCCCGGGTCTCGTCGCTCTCCTTGCCGGGGTCCAGCTGCAGCTCGTACCGCCGGCCGAACACTGACCACATCACGTTGTGCAGCGACGCGCGGCGCAGGACGCGGCGGACCTCGACGCCGGTGGCGGAGCCGCCGCTCTGCTGCGGCTTCATGGCGCCGACCATTTGGTGCGCGATCACCGCCCGCTGGGGCGCGGACGCCGCAACCTGCCACGGGGAGAAGAGGTGCGTGGACGCCACCCGGCGCAGCGCGCGCCAGTAGCCGCCGTGGGGCGCGAACCCGATGGCGCGGTGGAACAGCAGCCCGTACGCAGACTCCTTCACGGGGCGGTCGGCGAAAGCCGGGCTGTGCAGGACCTCCCTCGCCACGTCCGGGTGCGCCGTCACGACCACCCTGGTCTCCCCCAGGGAGAACGCCATGAACCGCCGCGCGCGCGCCGCCTCCGCCGCCGCAGCGAGCTTCCGGTGCGCGAGCCCGGTCATGAGCCACATGCTACCGATCACCGGCAGCCCCCTCGGCCCAGGAACGACCACGCCGCGCGGCAACCCCTGTCGCCCCCGCGTCCACCACCACCTCCCCCACGCCGGCCCTCCCGGGAAGCACCAGTGCAGCAGGCAGGTAACCAAACCAGCGACGGCGCAAACCACAACGCACCCGACGAGCCGGCGAGTCCGACCGTCGCCGTCGCCGCCGGCGAGGGCGCATTTAGCCGCCGGCGAGAGGTAGAGCAGCCAGCTGCCTGTGTCCTCCGGAGTCTCCATGACTATTGACTCCACTGTCAAGAGACTGTCGTTCGTTTGCTCAACGCTTCGGCTTGACAGACGAAGGCTGGACGAGGCACCGCCTTTTATAGGCGCGGGAAAGTCGGCAACGGCGCGCGAGCGACGGTACAATTGAACGCCCTATGGACTTACAGGCAGTAGGAGTAGCTATTTCGGCGGCGGTTTGGATGAAAAGCGGAGATATTTTCAGTGCCACGCACGATTGCACGCCACCAGGTGAAAGTTTCACGGTGAAAGCGCGCGCGGGGGGCAGCGAGGAGTCTGGGAGGTGAGGGGGCACACATAGCGAAGGAACGGGAGGGGAAGGAGAAGCGGGGTGCGGCGGCGACACGTACGTGCGGGCGCGTGCGTAGCGGCGGCGGGAGGGGCGGGGCCCGGCGCCGGCGTGGGTGCACGTGATTGCCATGCACGGATGTGCCGGTTGGCAGCGAGGCGTGCGCCCATGCAGGCAGGCTAAGCGGGAAAAAAATCGGCTAGCTTTGCGTCGCCTGTCTATTATCCTAGTTAGGCGCGGATCATGGTATGCAACATCGGTTGCGTGATCACGAGATGGTGGCGCGCCTGCTCGGCTCGAACTCCTCCTTTCGCTCTCTCGCTCACAGTCACAGCCACGCCGGCCTCGTGCGCGTGCGGGCTGGGAGCGCGCATGATGCTGCTCACCAACCAATGCAACGGATTCGCCGGACCGAGCCGTTCTCTTCCGTAGGGCGTGCCTTGTTTGTCGCTCGTTCGTGTGGTTAATCTGGAGCTGTGAGATCCGATCTGAATTCGTCACAGTCAATCCGCTTCCATGGATTGGTTCATGGAGTCTCCTGGCAAATGCCGCTACAACCATGTTTGGAGAGGTTGAGAAGCAGCTAGTTACTAGCCAGTTGATGGTAATTTAGTTTATTTTATGGATTTACTGTCAAATGGATATGTACAGCTGGCCTGAATCTCTAAACGCATAGTTTCCTCCTCTTCTCGCAATTATAAAGATAGCGAGGCCATTAATTCAGACGGCAAAATCAGGAATTTGAGCAACATTTATAGTGGAACACCTGCGTCACAATCTACTCTAAGTGCTGCCAATCCCAATGCTCTTCAATCAGCCAAAGTAAAAAAGGGTTAGACGACTCCTCTGCTACTCCAGCCTCAAAACAAGTTCGAATTGAGCCCCCTAGTGACCATCATGAAGATAAATTTGATTGTAGAATTCCTACGATGACATCTCCAATTCCTGATTTCTCCACTTTTGATGCGCAAGTTGATCGTCTCTAATCCACACTCTCCAATGGTGGAGGAGATGTAGATATTATGGCAAACACTCCCAAAGGGCATATTGAGAACATTAGAATATATGCCGTTGCTCTTCTTGGCAATCAAGGAGCAAGAACCAAAAACGAGACCACAATTTGAGTTGCGATGATGCTCAAGATTAAGCCAAGGCCTTAGGAAGAAATCACCACCATTCCCAACATCCCGAGATCAAATGAAGAGTTTGTTGGCACAATTCTAGCTCAATTTGCCAACGGATGTCGGGGGAGGGTTCAACTAGAATGGTTATTCTAACCTTCCATGAACCTGCTAACTCCGAGAGTCGAGACATGCACCTTATCCTTGATGACTTGGAGTTTAAATCTCCTCTATGCGATCTCTCTAGCACTGTTGCCCCTCTGCTGACCACCCCCAAATTGCAATGGGATTTCGTCGAGCAGAATGATATGTTTTCTACCTAGAATGTACTTGAAGTTGCTACTACTAAGGTATTTCATCCCCTCCACCCTTATGTCATCAAATTGATAAGCTTAATGCCCAGAAGACGAAGGCCCATAACTCTAGAATAAAAATGAGGAAAGAAAGGGATGAAGCTATTCAAAAATTTGCTAACAAGAACAATGAACTCGAGCATGCCCTAGCTAAAAATGGCAAACTATGGCGGCAAAATATCTCACTTGAAGTTGAAATGAGTTCTTTGCGGTAGAATTGCACTGATCAATAATCTCCCATTGAAGAACAAGGTACAGTGATTGAAAACTATTGTGAGCGCATACTATCTAGCTACCGTGAAGTACAAAGGATGCTCGAAAAGCATGGGGCAGAGTAAACTTTGGCAGCAAGCAATTTCTAGCTTATCTGAGCTAGCAACTAGCTTGGTGATGCAATTGCTGGACTAGATGTAGGTGTCCCCCAACTTGCCTTCAGATGCTCAAAGATTTCTGCTAAAGCCCTTATGGCGTCTTTGTACTCCAGTGGTTGTGGTCATCTTGGAACATTGAAGGATGCTATTCCATTTCTACTAGTGGATCCGAATCGATTTTGATCCAACAAGGAGATTGTGAGCCCTGTTGTCCGTGTGTTCCAAGGCTTGTAATGGTCTCACCAAGGCTATAATGGCATGTTAACGTCCCTAAGGTTGTCTTTGAACCAAACTTCTAAGGTTGAGAGAGTAGAAAACGCAAGACAACAGGCTATGCAAACTGAAAACAATTATGATCTAAGTCGACAGGTGTGAGCCACATTCAGTGGTCATCTTGTTCAAGTTATTAAAACTTCTTTTGTTGTCAAAAACTATATGCTTCATGCTTAACTTGTAATGTTTTAAACTCTAATCTGTGATTGACTTGAATTGCTTATATTTATGCACTCTTTCATGTACCTGCTATTTTTGCATATGCAGGTTGATTTTTGCGAAAAAAATGACCACTGGCCAGTCGAGAAACATGCACAATTACACATTGAAACATGTTTCTTATTGACATTTCCAGAAGCTATCTGCCTCCGAAGCATACTCCTTAGATGATGAAATTGACGATGTGCATTACGACGATGCACATATGTTCACTTACCGGTTTCTGCACTAGCGCCAAGAACATACTAATGGTAGTTTTTGAGATTTTGTGCTCATATTTCGTCATCGCGGGAGTGCTCGTTTCTTAGATATCATGAATTTTTAGAATTATTTGATCTTCTTCTAGGCAACAAGCTATTTGTGCTAGACGATATTCCCTGCCACTGAAGAAGTTTTTCCCCTGAACATTTTTTTTATTCCTTAGAATAAACATCACTTCTTTGTACTGTAACATGTACTTGAATAAACTAAATATGTGTATATTACTATATCTACCTATTCGAATAAACTATGGTTCATGTTGGCCGTTGTTCCTCTAATTGTTTTCTCTTGACCAAATTCAAAATGGCTTATTCGCTTAAGGTAGGACACTTGTTCCCTTTATGTGTAGGCATCAACATGTTGCAGCTCATCGTAGAAGAACAGGCGAGTATTTTGAGCTTCTTATGCTAAAATTTTTTTTGATTTGGCACATCTTGACCTAGCGCCCAAACTTGGGATATTTTGAGCATAGGCATCAACACGTGCCAGAGCTTGCCATCCCACTTACCTCAAAAAATGGCAATAGGAGAACATATGAATGAATTTGAGCTTCTTAGGCACAAAATTGTTTTGATTTGGCACATTTCAACCTAGTACCCAAACTTGGGATATTTTGAGAGTAGGCGACAACACACGCCAGAGATAGCTATCCCTCTTACTTGAAAAAACTATGGTAGGAGAACATGTGAGTATTTTGAGTTTCTTAGGCTTGAAATCTTTTCGATTTGGCACATCACCTATCCCCATGTTTCATATATGTCTCATTTTCTATATTAACTATTGGCATTCTATTTTATACTTTGATTGAGCAGAGTGCATTGTACCTTTTAGCATTTTGGCTTACACTCTGGTTGGTTGGAGTGTTTGTTGTCTTTTAGCATTCAAGTTTATACTCCAGATGGATAGAGTAGATGTTACCTTTTGGCATTTGAGTTTATACTTGGGATATTCTGAGCATAGGCGTCAACACGCACTGGAGCTCCCTGTCCCCCTTACCTCGAAAAATGACAATACAAGAACATATGAGTATTTCAAACTTCTTAGTCTCAAAATCTTTTCAATTTGGTGCATTTTGACATAGCACCCAAACTTGAAATATTTTGCGTGTAGGCGTCAACACGTGTTAGAGCTCATCGTCTCCCTACCTCAAAAAATTGTGGTAGGACAACAAGCGAATGAATTTGAGCTTCTTAGGCTCAAAATCATTTCGATTTTGTGAATTTTGACCTAGCACCCCAACTTAGGATATTTTGAGCGTAGGCGACAATACACTAGAGCCCACTGTCCCCCGTACCTCGAAAAACTACGGTAGGAGAACATGCAAATTGATTCAAGCTTCTTAGACTCGAAATCATTTGATTTGGCACATTTTGACCTGGCACTCAATCTTGGGATATTTTGAGCATAGGCGTCAACACACACCGAAGCTCACCATCCCTACCTTGAAAAACTACGGTAGGAGAACATGCAAATGAATTCAAGCTTCTTAGTCTCAAAATTGTTTCAATTTTGAGCATTTTGACCTAGCGCCAAAACTTGGGATATTTTGAGCATAAGCTTCAACACACGCTGAAGCTTGTCATCCCCTTACATCAGAAAAAAACTACAGTAGGAGAAAATGCAAATGAATTTGAGCTTCTTAGGCTTGAAATCATTTTGATTTGGCGCATTTCGACCTAGTGCCTAAACTTGGGATATTTTTAGTGTAAGTGTCAACACGCGCCGAAGTTCACCATCTCTCTTAGATCAAAAAACTATAGGAGGAGGACATGCGAATGAATTCGAGCTTCTTAGGCTCAAAATTTTTTTGATTTTGTGCATTTTGACCTGGCGCCCATACTTGGGATATTTTGAGCGTAGGCGTCAACACGCACCGAAGCTCACCATCCCACTAACCTCAAAAAAGGATGGTAAGAGAACATGCGAATGAATTTAAGCTTCTTAGTATCCAAATCATTTTTATTTTGCGCATTTCAACCTAGAACAAAAACTTGGGATATTTTGAGCGTAGACATCAACACGCACCAAAGCTCTCCATCCCCCTTACCTCAAAAAACTGTGGTAGGAGAACATGCAAATGAATTCGAGCTTACTAGGCTAGAAATCTTTTTAACTTAGCACATTTCAACCTGGCGCCCAAACTTGGGATATTTTAAGCGTAGGCATCAAAACGCATCAGAACTCACCATCCTCTTACCTCAAAAAATAGTTGTAGGAGAACATGTGAATGAATTTGAGCTTCTTAGACTCGAAATCATTTTGATTTGGCACATTTCTACCTGACGCCCAAACTTGGGATATTTTGAGAGTAAGCGTCAACATGCACCAGAGCTCGCCATTCCCCTTTCCTTGAAAAAAAGTGGTAGGAGAAATGCGAATGAATTTGAGCTTCTTAGGCTCGAAATCCTTTTGATTAGGCGTATTTCAACCTGGCGCCCAAACTTGGGATATTTTGAGAGTAGGTAACAACACACACCAGAGCTAGCAGTCCCCCTTACCTCAAAAAACTACAGTAGGAGAACATGCGAGTATTTCAAGTTTCTTAGGCTTGAAATCTTTTTGATTTGGTACATTACCTATCCTCATGTTTCGTATATATCTCATTTTCTATATTAACTATTGGTGTTCTATTTTATACTTTGATTGAGTAAAGTGCATGGTACCTTTTGGCATTTTAACTTACACTCTGGCCGGTTGGAGTGTTTGTTACCTTTTAGCATTTGAGTTTATACTCCTGCTAGACAGAGTGCATATTGTCTTTTGGCATTTTAGTTTATACTCCGACTAGACAGAGTGCTTGCTTTTTGATATTCGAGTTTATACTCCGACTAGACAAAGTACATATTGACTTTTGGCATCTTGGCTTATGGAAATGAAAAAAAGAGACATTTGAACACACAATTTTTTTATATAAGTTCAGGCCTCCAATATGGATAATAACCCTATGTCCTGTTTTTAATGTATATAGAGTGCTGGCAAATATAGCAAGCTCGACTTCATTTGTACACTATACATTTGGCATCTTTTTTTCTTTTTTTTCTTTTTCTTTACGTATAGAACTTTTTGAGAGAAAGAGCATTCTATGTATGCTCCAACTCTGTTCCATCCATTTCAACCAACTTGAAAGAGCCTGTTTGTGTTTGCTCCTTGGTCACAAATGGCACTTCTTATTTTGACTCAAGCTTTCCTACAGAAAGCTCATTTAGCACCTTCTTGAGTACCAGGTATCCTTACTTTATACATATTGATCTCACTTTGCTATTGTAGTATTTCTTTGTAATGTCTACATATTTCACCATTTTGTACAATACCTCAACCCACACTTCATCCAAGTCATCCAAGAAAACTTCTCTTTCTTCTTTATTCTGTTGCTCGAAAACCACCCAAACCAATAATACCGAAAGCATATTATCCGCCAATTTCCCTTTTGGTTAACTTTACAATCTTTTCTTTATTGCCTTAACTATCTTGCCATTTACCTTATCCACTACACCATTTGCTTGTGGACAACCAACAGGAAAAAAAATTATCTTGAGATTGAGCCCTTAGCATATTTCCTTGAACTTGTTTGACTCGAATTGTTTCTAATTATCACAAACAATCTCTCTTGGTATGTCAGAACGGCATATGATATTCTTCCACATGAACTTTTGCACTACTGTGGATGTGATTTTGGATACTGCTTTTGCTTTTATCCATCTTGAAAAATACTCAATTGCCATAATGACAGAACAGAGATCGTCCCTTGCTCTTGGCATTGGTTATACTATGTCAGTTCCCAACCTATAGAATGGCCGGGAAGTTAGTTGCATTTCATTTGGATAGGCCTTTTCAATTAAACCATGTATTTGATATGCTTTACATGTTCTTATATACCTTTCTGTACCCTTTATAATAGTGGACCAATATATCTATTGTCTTATCACCTTAGCTTCTACTGACCACGACGCTTGATGCGCACCGCATAGTCCTTTATGGATTTCTACTACCATTGTCATTCATTTCTCTTTTGTCACGCATTTTAACAATGGTGCGGTAACTTCACTCTTGTACAATTATCCATTTATCACTTTGTTCTTATTAGACATTAGATAAATCTTTTTTGTTTCTATCTCATTGTCCGAGATATTTCCACTTACCAAATACTTAATATTGGGTCTCTTTAATTAGCTTCCCCTTCCTGTATGCACATCACATTTTCCCTTTACCATTTGGCTTTGCAAACCTCTTTAACTTCTGCAATTCCCTTTGTATTTTCCTCATATTGTTCTTGATTGACCATAAGAGCACCTTGTGCTTGTATCATTTCTGCCAAGTCTATTTCATTCATTGGTATGGCACCTCCCGTCATTCCTCTAGCTATCTTCATTTTTTCATCTTTATTGTTCATACTCATAGTATTTCTGGCTTCACTATCGGTTTCATTTCTTTATTTCTCCATGTGTGTCCTTCACTAGAGTTACTATCTGGTCTTCATTATTGGAATGTGTCATCAGGATTGTTCTTGTTCTTTATAGCGTAAGGTGTATTTACCTCCCAAATTCACCTCCTAGGAACTTATGTCCTCATGGACAATACCACTGTTATGACCTCGGGTCACGAATAAGAGAGCGGAGATAGGTGGTGGAAAGGGTTTCCCCCACCTATCTTTGTTGAGTGAATTTGAACAAGTACGAAAGGTTCACCACTGTAGTATTCACTTTAATATAATATAAGTCTTACAGTAGGTCTAGCCCAGCTTTTATAGTTTTGAAAATACATAGAAAAGTTAAATGATTGTTCCCTAAAATGTATGAGATATTAAGGACAACATGGTAAATAGCCTAGCCTCCTAAACCACAATCATGAGCTGACACCTACATTTGATGGTTGGTCCCCCGATATCTTACAAGGCATATTCCTTTAGCGTGGTGTAACGGACATGGCTCCATTTTGAGTCATGTACCAAATACCCTCTCTATGCGACCGTCGGATAAGCCACCATTTCGCTCCATCTTATGATCGATAAGCCATTTCTCTCTACACTTAACAAAAGCAATCATAAATATAAGTAATACATCACATTCCCTATACGTATGGTGCAACATACCATCATCTCGTTCACATAGCCTAACATGGCATATTCCTATGTGTATATTGCCATATGTCATTTTCTCATATATTTTGGCTGGATAGGAGGTAAGATAGGATCCTGCACCAACAAATGCCACAGTGTGATCCGGGTGCAAGATCGAAGCGGCTTGGCATTATTGGCGTCGGCATGCCGTGCGAGCGAGCGGCCGGTTTGTTCCAGATATTGTGCCGCAGCTGCACGTGTAACCACGAATGCGATGTAAAGGCGGGACTTCTCGCGCTGATTCGCCGGCGGTGGCACGGTGGATCTTATCAGATCCAGCCCCGGGGCCCCGCTATGAACGCCATGGTCAAGCTACTTGTCCTCCCCTGATGCTTACCTACATACATTCATCTCGCCATATAGATATGCAAAACCTACTACATCTCTAGCTGCTTCGATTATTCCCGGTGATCGCCACCACGGTGGCCAAGTGGCCGCAGCGGACGGCGACGGCGATCCACTACTAACTATCTTCAATTCGTCTGTGTATGCATCGCCGGGCCCGTACACGGTACGAACTTATTCCGGAGTTTGTACTGAATGGTGCGTGATGCAATGGCGGCCCGGGTAGGTGGAGAAAGGAGGGGAGAAAGTTTGTAACCGTAAGCGGAGGTGCACGGCGAATATCGCGGCCGATTGGGCGGCGGGTCAGTGCCGGAATCGCTGGGTGCGCCGGCGAGGAGAGATCGAAGCGTCGATCTCATCTCATCGCATCGAATCGCAGCATAAAGTGGCGCCGCGCGGGTGGGTGGTTTGGCCTGACGGCGATCTGCGCTATAGCTACGTACTATATCGTCTCGATCGGCCAGCCAGATCGATCGAGCAGCGAATATTTTTGCATGTTTTGTTTGTTTTGTTACCTTGCTGGTGTTCTTTTCCTGCTAAAATCGTCGGAATATAATCGTAAAGCCGGGTGCTTTCGCTCGCCACTCGGACAAAACGGCGACAGGGAGTCGGCCGGCCCGGCCGACCTTGTCGTCGTCGTTCTTGTGCTAATTAAGCTACTAGTAGCTGTGTGTCTTAAGTGTAAATGCATATCAAGCTAGTTAGCTAGCCAACAGCTGAGTGCTAGTAGCTGCATGCCCATGTAATGGCGTACGTGTCGTCGGTACATGGTAATTTTCATGGGTTCTTTTTGTACGTTTTTGCTTAGCTGCAGGGACCATGCACGCACACGGCCGGCGATCTCGATCGATTAGCTAGGTCGGTTTGCGAGTCGGCGTCCTGAACTTTGGCCAGCTTGCTGATGACATGACCTGTATGGTACACGATGCTTCGGCGCCTGTCACGAGCGTGGCAGTGTAGGTACGTACGTTGCAGCGGTCGCATGCACCTGACCGTGCATGCACATCGAGTCAGCTACTCACTCGCCCAGCTGTGCTGAGAGATGAGAGATGGATGGATATGATGGAGACTGGCCTCCAAATAAAGCTAGTTCAGCAGCAGTTAGCTAGCTAGCTAAGCTAGCGACCGAGTGGCGACGCTTATCTCGTTGTCTCGTTTGTTTGTCATATGTAACACGTATGAATACCGACGAGGAAGTGTATGTGTACTGTACATGGACTGGTTATCAACCTAAGATTGATGATGGAACTCACGCCAACCAATCGATCTCCAACCATTTAACTGCAGCTTTGCATGGCTTCTTCAAGGATAATATTTCCAACTTTTGTTTCTAGTCGATGGCCAAAAAAAAGGAAAAAAAATTCTGCCGATGCTTCTCAGCTCAAGACAGAGTAGTGGTGCAGCCCATAGGCCCATTTTGGAGCGGCCCAGAAACTTCCGGAAGAGCCCATGATGACCTGACGGACACGTCAACCAGCCCAGCTGATTGGAAGCTGATATTTTTGGGCCGATTCGTCGCGAGACGCCGACTTGTTGAGTCTCCGGTGTCTCTCTCGTCTTCTCCGATCGCGGCGGCATGGACGGCGGCGCGGCGCCGAACGCATCTGGAGTCGCCACGACGGCGGCGGTGGCGGCCGCGGGGAACGGCGTGCAGGCGGCATCTGGGGGCGAGAGGGCGGAGGACGCGTCGAAGCAGAACCTGGCGCAGGTGACGGCCTCGATCCAGAAGACGCTGGGGCTCCTCCACCAGCTCAACCTCAACGTCTCCTCCTTCAGCTCCGCTTCCCAGCTACCCCTCCTCCAGCGCCTGTGAGATTTTCCCCAGCAAGTCCCCCCTGTCACTTCCGTCCTGCGGCCTCTGGTTTCGCCTTGCGGGTTTCGCGTGCTTGTGTTCGTGGGTGAATTCTTAGGGTTTGAGAAGTGAATGTCTCGTGCCGCAGGAACGCGCTCGTGGCGGAGCTCGACACGATGCAGAAGCTCGCCGAGGGATGTAACATCCAGGTTCCCATGGAGGTCGTCAAGTGAGTGGGTTCGATTTCATATCGTACTCCTTTCGCCCCCTTGGTTCTGGGTGTGGCCTCAACTGTATGATTTGGATTGGATTGGTGCCTGTTTTGCTAGTTTGATCGATGACGGGAAGAATCCTGACGAGTTCACCAGGGACGTGCTCAATAGCTGCATCGCAAAGAACCAGGTCACTAAGGGCAAGACCGATGCTTTCAAGGTATGTTACATTTGGTTAATGCTGCTTGTGAGCTTTTGATTCTAGGTGCTAAGTAGAGTTTTAGATATGCCCTGGCATGTGCTATACTGTATCTGTTTTACGGGAAACCCTTTGATCCAAACTGCAGTTGCCCTACTATATATGTTCTGGGAAACTCCCTGATCAAAATGCAATTGCCCCCTAAGGGGTATTATTGTTGGCATTATTAGTCTGATGTTTCTTTTTAGATAAGAAAGTTTAGTGTGGCATTATTAGTCTGATGTTGCTTTTTAGATAAGAAAGTTTAGTGTAGTTTCAAGGGAATCAATGCCATTTCAGTCAAAAAGAACCAGCAAAGAGACTTGCTTATCTCATTTCAAACGTTCACATCCAAACCATATATCCAGGAGCATAAAACTAATCCCTTTCAACCCAGTGAAATTGGTAATGGTCTAGTATCTTCAGGCTATGGCTAGTCAGTTATTAAGTATACATTTTGCTTATTGTGTTGCGCTCATTGACTTCCAACAATATGCTCTAATTAAATTTAGGCGATTTGTGGGTACAAAGTTTGTTGTACTGCCCTGACAGATTCCTATCACTGGTACATCTAGCTGTATAAGTTGATGGTCCTCTTTGAAACAAATAGATGGAAATTCTCATCCAATACTTGTATAACATTTATTGAATGGATGTATAACTGTTAGTCCCATGTTTTTTAGCCTTTTAATGTTTTTTAGATGTGTAAATAGTTGTGAACTGCATTAGTTGCCAAAAAAAAACTGTCGGTGTCATTACATGGATACTTTTTCCAATACTACTTCCATTGAGTTTTATATGGTGTATTTTAATTTGAAAAAGTTCACATTAAACTTTATCTATTGATTTCTCATAAATTATACTCATAATAGTTATAAATCCAATATTATGTGAGAGCACTTTAAAGTACAAAGCTATTGATATACTTTTTATACACTAAATGGTTCTTGTAATTTGTCTAATCATTTATCAAAATCTACAAATTTGACCTTTTTGAAATTAAAATATGACATAAAAATCAATGGAGGGAGCACCAAGTATCAATATTGTTAGTTTGCATTTTAAACTCTAATTTGAGCCGTGCATTGATTTCTCCCAGTTAGACATGCACTATTTTCTTATATGGTGTTTGTTTACTGGATTCATTTTTTATAACTTTTTGCATTACTATTTAATTATTTCTTGTATTCAGGTGAAAATTTTGACATCGTCTTTCATTTGAACTTTAGGAGCCAGTCTTATGCTTAGTAATACAAATTGAATTATTTTCCTTGAAACTTGTTTGTTTCAGAATCTTCGGAAGCATCTTCTTGAGGAACTTGAACAAGCTTTTCCTAAGGATGTAGAAGCATACAGGGTGATACGTGCTACTTCTGCTGCTGTAAGTTCTGGAATGTAGTTTCTGTTTTACGATTGGCTTTCCTTGATATGAATGTCCATAGCTGGTCCAACAGGCCATCAGTATTGTAGTGATAATGTTTTGTTATTATATCAAACTTCATCATTCAGTTATTGGAATGCATATTTTGTTCTTCTGGGAGTAGTACTAAATCTTTCGTTTTTATATCCAACTCATCTCTTAATATATATTTTTAATCCAGGAATCAAAACGGCTGGCTCAGTCCCAAAGTGCCTTGCCTAATGGTGATGTCAACGTGAAACCAGAGCATTGAGAGGACCCAACTGCAAAGGGTATGTTTTTTTATTTATGCTATCCTTAGTTTAGGTACGAGATTTTGTGAATTAACAGCTGAAATTTCCTTGTAACAACTGCCCACTTCATAGGACTGATCAATAGATCTGTCATATTCTCATATTGTATGCCACATCATTTGTTCAGCTTACCTAATGATTGAAGTATATTACCCGGTAATTTATCATCCTACATGAGCATAAACTATCTGCAGCTCAGCTAGCTCAAGGAAAAAAAATGAAATTAGGTGCTGCATGCTGAGTAGTTATGTTTGCCTTTTTTGGTTTATCCAAAGAGTAGCACCATCTAGACTAGGAATGACATGCTTTGTGTATCAGTCAATAGATTATTATGCAACTGACAATAAATAGTAAATCTGTTAGTCTTATATCTTATCATCCGTTTGATTTGATAACCATTTCCTCATTCTGGGCCTACTGGATACTGTTGTGTACTCCTTCAAATGCTAATCCAGTTGGCAATTGCCCCTAGATTCGTTCTGCGATGTAGTCTATGCCCTTTAGAAGAATATAGTACCTAGATTGCCTTTTGGTTTGTTAAACAGAGAAACGGTTGTCGTTGTGCAGTGTTAGGTGGTCAATTTCCCTTTTGAGGTCAGCTAGTCGAATTCAGGAAATTCATTTGTATGCTTGGGCCGCTTCAATGTCTAATCTTTCCTATTTATGAGTTGACTATTCTCATCAGTTTATCACATGGATGCAATTAATTCAGGTACTTAAAGAAAGTTGGTGATTTCTTCTAAAGTGAGGGGGATACTATAATGGTGAGCTACTGAGCTACCATGGAATTTGCTATGGTCTCGTGGAACTTAAGGGGACTGAAGATTAAATTATGAATACAAGACTGCATTAAATTAGAAGTAAACCTTGGTCTTGACATCAGCCTGGAATATGTATATAAGCAAATATGAGTTGCAGAGTATCTTTAGGACGTATCAATGATTTGTAGTGAGCAATGACGTAGTCCATATGTGATATGTGAGAATATTTTTGAGTATGGATATTTGAGATCATTTTGTCATATTTCTTCTTTGATGACTGTTCTAACCCCAGTCTTTGGATTGTTCCAAGCATGGGAGCTTTTTATATTAACGAGTCATGCCTGCCGAGATAAATCTCAAAGGCTATATATCCAAATCATTTAGTCGTTGTGTGTGCATCAGTAGTCAAGTCAAATATGCTATTGGTCTCGAACTCCCAGTACAACACGTCCATGGCTAAAGATGAGAATGCAAGACCCTGTTTGTTCCACTGAGGTATCATAGGAATTTCATATAAATCTTCGTTTCAATTATTATTACTACTACTGTCCCCAAAATATAAGGGAATATAAAGGATTGAATAGTATTATATAAATTCTGTGTTCCGGATATGTCGTAAATTGATGTATCATGCACGATGCTCATCTCTTGAGTGATCTGCAACTTATCTGGAGTTGACAACTAATCACATCTTAAGTTGAATATCCAAATTAAAACTGCGTGCCTGGAGTCTTTCAATCTCCTATTGGAGTGCATCAAGCATCCACAGAGAAAAGCCTCTGTAGATTCTAATTCATCCAAGGTAATATCACGAGTGAGTAAGTGATAAGCAATCCACTTGGACAACGGCTTAATGACAGAAACCTTGCATTCACATCACAGGATGTACAAGTGGCTCCAATTCTGTGACTGGGTGAGGAGTTTTTTATTATTATTGCTAGTCCATTCTATTGCTTTGCCCTTTCCCTTCACTGATGGGATCTTTGTTCTTGACAGGATTGCAATTTGCTTATAATATGTGGGTTCATGAGTTGTCACATTTGAGTGGAACCCATATCGGTTAGATGGAAGCAATGCTAACCACCCTCAAGATAACACGACAAGCGCCTGTGATATTCTGGAGCTAGCAAGCTCGCTCCAATTTTTTCTCTCCATTTTTTTCTTCTGAGTTTCAGAGACTGGCTGCTTGGCTAGTACCCATCAAACATAGAATTTGTGTTCAACGATTCTGATCGTCACTGTGTCTGAACAGTGACATGTATTATGCCATGGAGCCCACACAACAGTTGAAGACGAAAGAAAGAGACCTGATCGTTCGCCAGAGAAAGCAACCTAATTCGACCGGGTTACGTACGTGCCCAAGAAACAGTGGGCGATTTCCATCGGCATTAATTACTGGAGGTAAGTAGGAGTAAGTTGCTTAACTGATAAGTGACATTTTGGTTTTGGATCAGCATTTTAATTTGTGGGTGGACCAGCACTGGATTGTTAACACGTTGGAGCTGGCCGCTGTCAGGATAGAACAGAGGTATGCCGGGTAAATTCTTATCACTTCTACCTAGGATAAACGAAGGATTAACGTGGCTGTCACTGTCCTAGGTGGGTCTTGTCTTTGATTAAAACTGCTACTGCTTGTGTCCAGATTGATTACTCAGTCTTGCACTCTTCGGCTTCTCAAAAAATTCTAGCTTCAGTCATAAAAAATGGCCTTCTGATCTTGCCAAAAATGCGACTACTCATCAGTCGTTTATCCTGTAAGCACGTAAGCTTAAGGGCTTATTTGTAACAGGAGAATTTTGAAAGATTTTCGTAGGAATCAAACTAATTTATATGAAAATTCTGTAGAATTCTTAGGTTCCAAAGGAGCCATGAACTCGGTTTTGTCCCAATTCTGCAAAGGTTTATGCCCAAATGGGGTGTGATAAACTGATCATGACTACACTACACTACAAATCAAGCTCCGACCAAATGGCATGATATATATATATTTGGGCTGACTAATCCACGCGCCTCTTACATTTACTTGAAATTAACAATGCCGGCTTGCATGTTCTGTGATCTGTGCCACTCTGTATTGTCCCGTACTGTAGTAGTACGTGTGAGTGTGTGTTGTTCGATTCTCATCCCCTCACCTGCTCGGGAATCTTGATCTACATGCACACATCCTTTTCCTCTCTCACTTTCTTTCTTTCTTGCAACCTAGCATTCATCGATCCATCCATTGGAAGAAAGCATAAAGGCGAAAATCGAAGCGGCCATTGGATCGATCATTTGAACGAACTCTATAAGCTTTTAACCTTTTTCAGCTCCGCGTGTTGCTGGATTACATGATGTGGTGTTGTGATAACAACATCGATCGAGTCGAGTAAGACTAGGAGGGAAAAAGAGATTTTTTTTTGCATGCTGATGGATGGATGGATGGATGGAAGGATGGAGGAGACGGAAGAGATTGCCTGGGGTATTGATCTACAGAAAGCTATGTACACAACACTGTTGGTTTGATCGTCTTCTCTGCTGTGCTTGCTCTGATCCGAGTTGTAGTGTTCGTCTCGCGGCGAAATTATGATCATATCATGAATTCATGATCTTTGGTGATCGATCATCCATGGTAGCTAGTAGTAGTGTGGCTCACTCGCTCTCGAATTCCCACCATGGCGTGCTGCTGCACGTCTGCTCTGTGGACGACGGCCAGCTCGAGGGGAAGTTGAAGGACTGGTGGTCGGCCGCCGGCTCGGAGAACGTGAAGCCAGCGCCGGCGCTGGCGTGCGGGGGCGGATGCTGCGACGACGGCCGGAGGCAGAGTCCCGCGTCGACGTCGTCGCTGCCGAAGTGGGACATCAACTTTGCCGTCGTCCCGCCACCCTCGGCCGACGAGTAGAGCGTGGAGCCGCCTGCGTCGACGAACCCCTCCTTCTTCATGACGGCGACGCCGCCCGACCGCACGTCGTCCCCGGCGCCGGCGGCATTATCGCCGTACTTCCCCCGAGGCTCCTGCAGCATCTCCGCTAGCTTCTCCAGCTGCAAGAACGCACCGATCACGCAACAGCATCGATTCAGAGACAAGAAGAAAGCAATCAAGAACACATCGATCGATGACGATGACGTGCCTGCTTGACGAGGGCGTGCTTCTCCTTCTTGAGGGACTCGTAGCTGCAGAGGAGGGCGTCGTAGTCGTCGCGGAGGGCGGAGTACTCGCGCTCGAGCTGCTTGGACTTCCACCGGGCGCGCTTGTTCTGGAACCAGATGGCCACCTGCCGGGGCTGCAGGCCGAGCTCCCTGGCGAGCTGCAGCTTCTGGCGAGGCTCCAGCTTGGTCTGCGTCGCGAACATGGACTCCAGCGACTTGATCTGCTCCTCGCTGAACCGCTTCTTCCTGTCCGCCGCGCCGCCCTTCCTGCCCTTCCCGCCGACGTCCATCATCCACTCGTTGTCCTCTTCCCCCTCCATGGCCGGCGCCGCCTCCAAGTTCTGATGATCAGCCGTGTGATGGAGCTCAGGAGCTGGATCACCGGGGAAGAAGAAGAGGAGGAGGATGGCGAGGGAGCGGCAGGGAGGCTAGGGAGGGAGTAGTTTAATCTTGGCAATGGCAACGGGGTGGCCAATGGAGCGCGGTGGCGTGCGTGCGCGCGTGGCCCTCTCGCTCTCGGCCTCACTGTATCCCTCTCTCTCTCTCTCTCTCTCTCTCTCTCTCTGTAGATATAGCTCTGCCTCTGGAGCTGTGGCTAGCTGCGCGCGCGGTGTTCCGCTCGGCGTCGCTGTCGCGGGGTCAGGGGGTCAGATGGCTCGGCTTGCTACTACGTACGCACACGGACCATGCGGGATTCGCGTGGGCCGCGCGCGCCGCGGTTGGTGTACGGTGGCGTAGCGTATTGCGCATTTGCGCTCGACCGGGAGCGTGTGGTGTGATGGGAAAAACGGTGGTGGCACATGTACGCGCCGCGTCGCGGGGTTGCGTGGGCGGAGGGAGCCGGGAGATTGGCTGGATGGATGGATGGATGGGTTGGTGCTTGGTCGGCTGGGGGAAAATGCGGGGGCGCGCGGGGGGAGGGGACGTGTCGGGCGGGCAGTGGGCGTCGCGTCTCTCCTTGGCCTAGCTGGTGCACCGCGTGGCCGTGGTGGCGCGCGCGCGCGGTGGCCGGAGGCGGCTGACTACGTGCGTGCGTGCGAGATCACGCGCAACGTACGGGCCGTGCGCGGCTGCCGTCGTGGAGCGGCCATGCATCGCATCGCATCGAGTGTTGGGCTGTCGGATGACGGCGCCGCGGCCGTTCGCCCACCCGCCCGCGCGAGCTCGGTTGGCGCCGCGGTAAGCTGGACATGGCCGTGGCGCGTCGCGTTCCGAGCACCAAATTGGCCCGCGCGCGGCGGGGTCGGCGGGCGGCGTCGCGGATTCGGCCGTGTCTACTCACTCCCTGCTTCTCCGCTGCCCAAGACGTTAGATGAGTACCCTTAGTAGTAGTTGCAAATTTGGTTGTCAGTTACAATTTATTATAGTTTATCCTATTTAGTTATAAGCGCAGTTGTGACAAAAATTTCCTTTCAACAAACTGCTAGTCACTAATAACTTAGAGAAATATAGCAAGATTTTTTTAAGATATGTTAAGATGTGACGGATTTTGAACAGTTTGTTAACTTTTGTCAGCAAATGGAGACAACCTGCATGGCAACAAAATATATCCTCAGTACTACCTGGCACAGTACCAAATTTAATTAGCCTTTGATCCTCGTACGTTCCGTGCAGTAATCATCCCTGCACTCTGAAAAAACCATCTTGTGTGTAATCAAACATCAAATACTCTGTAGACTGACACTAAGTTATGTGGACACGGTGCCCACGTGGAGCATTAATTTTCATTTTAGTGAACATGGTGATGTGTAGTATTTGGTATTAGATATGCAAAATGCGATAAGACACTAACATATAATTAATTAAGTATTAATTATTTTAAATTAGAAAATAGAATAATATGATTTTATAACACAACTTTTCTATAGGAATTTTTTTTAAAAAAAAGCAACAGCTGCAAAAGCGTCCCTCGAACGAACGCCCTGCTCTCTGACTCCTCCAGTGTTAGAATGGTAAATTCAGTGGAAGCTAGCCAGTGTTGTTAGTCTCGCACATGTCACCAGGTGTCCTTTCTCGGCGATGCTGCTGGCGAGTTTTGTTCGGGCAGCGTGTGATCACTAAGGAGAAAAGTTTGACAACGCACTTGGTCCTTTTAGATCCACTGCCAAACCCTTGCTGGACTGTTGCTGATTAGCGATTGCTGGTTCGATGCTTTTCTAGTTTCTATCTTATCGGTTATCGGCGCCACACCCCAAATTTCGCGTCTAGCCAAGTTACCTATCGTTGACCGTACATGTTTTTCCCTTCTGTTTTTGATGGACCAGCCGCATAGAAGGTTTCTTTTTGGTGTCATGTTCTTCTCATAGTTGAGTTCTCTGCCCGTGTTTTTAATCTCATTTTTCTCTCATTTTGGACAGCTAAGAAAAGGAAGTGTCTCCTTTATTCTAGCCTTTTAGACAATGCCATGTCAATGAGTTGAAGATTTTGAAAAAACAGCTCATGAGTAATCAGCTAGTGAGAATTAAAAAAAAGCTATATTTCTCAGCTTCTGGTTACTTAGCTCATTCTTGAATTTTGGAGCTATGGATTTAGAATCTGAGCAAGAATCTAAACTATTTAAGAGCTTAAGATTCTAAATAACATGTAACACCCATGTCATTTTCGAGCATTTGAGCGAGAAAAGATTTACTTAGCATGTTCCCCATCGGCAAAAGAGAAGACACGGTAGTGGTAATTTTTGTGATGGTATGGCTACATTGACCAAGGTCAAATCCTAATGATCAAAATTATACGTGCGAATATATATGTTTTCAATTGAAATATAGTGAGATATTGAGGTTATAGATTTTCCACTAATCTTCGTCTATTGGACACGCTCAAATGTGACTTACGGATGTTTAATGTAATTTTTAAATAAACGACATGAAATAGTGTGTTATTTTATATAAATATAGTAAAATTTACAAAACTATAGCTTTAGAGGCTGTAAAACAAAAAGAAAAGCAAAACCACCACCACCACTAGCTAACAACTCTTACACACACCAAAGAGCTAGAAAATCGGATATTGCCAGACAGTGGTTATTAAACTGCCCACTAATTCCTCCAAATAACTAAAGCATGGGTCTTTTCGACACCGCCAATGAGAAGGATTGTGGTCTCTTTGATACTACCAATGAGAAGTATTGCAGAGGAAGAGAGTGAGAGAGAATAAGATTCAATCATCCATCATACATATCTGCTTACATCCAAAAGCATAGACCCAATTATATGAAGACGGATGAGGCAGAAATGAGATCTCCTAGACGACACTAAAAAAGATGCGATGTTATATCGTCCCTGTCACACGTCCAGTTAATTTAAACGAGGTTATAGAACACGTGTTTAAAAATACGATGATAACTGCTTGGTTATTGGTATTACAAGTTAGAAACCGTTTACTAAAATGGCAAAAATAAATAAATAAAAGGAACTAGAATTCAAAATTTTAATAACATTAATTCAAATTTCATTGTTTTTTTCTGTCAGTAAACACTTGATTATCATGGTTATGGATGAAGCTGTTAGGTAGCGGTTTTCGACTCCCGATCGCATCTTGAAACCTAGTTGTAAGGTATCCACTGTAAGATGTTCCAATAACACTATACCAAGCTGCAAATCTCCTTTTGCGTTGCGATCGGCAAGAACGAACGAGAGGCGAGGAATCGGCCAGCAACGCGAGAGCGCGACTGCGGCGATAGAGCTGGAGGCATGGTCGGAGCTCGCCGTGCGTGCATGGTCCACGTAGGCTCGAGTACGTACGGGAATCTGACAAAGGCTGCAGCGGCACTGTGGCGCCATCTCGTCAGCCGTCCCCATCCACTGTGTGGATTTGGCCATAAGCTCCGCCCAATCCATCGCCATTCCATGCCATGGTATGCCATTGCCGTTGCCGTCCACCTTTCTCTTCCTCATTGCTGCTGCCAACCATCCCTAACTAGCTTCTGCAGCTTGGGATCCTGTATGCTGCTAATCTGCTACTCCATGCAGAGTTGCTGGCAACCGCTGCGGCAGCATACAAGCTAGAGTAACCAGCATCGCACTCATCTGCTAGCTACAGTAACAGTGCTGCCTACCAAGGCTGGCAGTACAATACTTGCACTTATCAGGCCGAAATGATACCGATATTACCATATGTCCTAACCAATCTAGAGCATCTGCTAGCTACAGTGCCGCGTACTACAGTGTTGCAGCCGGCCGGCAAGCCAAGTCGGAGCTATGATTTCTCGGTAAAAAACCTTTGCCCAATTTTGAATTGTAGCCTTGTTATTGGGTCAGCTGACCATAATGAGATTTTAAAATGCTCCAGTAACACAAAATTTTGGTTTAAGGTTTATCATATCATATAATAGAGCTTTAATGATATTCTTGGCTGGCATCGTCCCTCTTGACAGGGTGGAGTTGCGTGCATGGATGGTTACACTGCCCTACGCCACAGCCACCAGCTACGGCATCGTGGTGTACGTATGTAGGTGGTGGCTCCCACCACCGGTGAGCCCTAGGTATTAAAAAAGCTTGAGGCTTATGAGCTGTTGGAGCTTGACTCGTCTTAAACTTGATTTAAGATCGGCTCGGACTCTCAATGAACTGAGCCCAGATCTAATCTTAAGCTCATGAGTTTTGTCGAGACGAGCTTCTCACGAGCCTAGTTTTTATTTGATGAGCTAATAGATTAGATATAAATTAATATTTATATTCATGTGATAAACTAGCATATGCGTTGTAATTATTATTAAGTCATCCTTTTTTAACATAATTAACTTAAAATTATTGTTTATTATTAAAAAATTATTATCAAAATTTATATTATCATATACTCAAGCCGAGCCTACCTTAAACCTGAAAGTTGGTACTGGCATCCCATGTTCATCTCTGTGATCGCCTTCTCTCCGGGTGCATCCACCGCTACAGTGATCTCAATCTCTTTCTCTCTGTCTATATTCTTGCATCTGATACAGTGATCTCAATATTTTTCTCTCTATCTCCATATTCTTGCGGCTGATACAGTGATCTCTCTGTGACAGTACATTGCGTCCATGTCGTAAATTCAGATATGCTTGGCATTGGCAGTACATCTTGGTGTTGGCCAGCAGAAGTGCAATGGACATGGTTTCTCCGACCAGGACGGGTCCAGGAATGAACAGGGGGCGTCAACGCCAGCCTCCTATCCTGCAGGTCGGACGACGGACGGATCGATGACGACAATTGATCCCATGTTTGACACATCCAGTCTCATCCATTCGTAGGACAACAATTCAAGATGTATACGGAGAGCCTAGATGAAAGTGACATCTATTTATCTTGGTTTTCCTCTGATATTTAAGTAAAAAAAAAAGAAAAAGCCCTTGCACAGTAGTAAAATCCCAAACTCTAAAATAGATGGAGAAATTGTTATATTCTAAATCACATTTTAAGAGTTCTTTGATTTGTAGAAAAAATATAGAAACTTTAGAAGATTTTATTCCTTTAAGAAAAATTCATAAAAATCCTTTGAAATAAAGGATTTAATTATGTCCATTCCTTTGTAATTCAACGAACAATCTAAAAAAAAGTTAGCAAGAGCTTCAACTCTTAAAAAATTTCCATTAAGTCTATCATTCATTCGATTTCTGTATTTTTCCTTTGATCTAATTAATACAATTATTCCTATATTTTTTTTACTATTTTGCAATCTATTTTACACTTACAGTTCTATTAAAATATTATGTTTTTCTATTCCTCTAATTTTTTTCTATCACGCATTTTAAAGGAGTCTTAAATGTTAGAAATTACTTTAAAATATTTTTAGAAGTTACTATATTTTTTAAAAAATAGCACGGAGTATGCTCAGGTGACTTGTGTGCTGTTGTTAGTCAATTCGCATGGAGCTCTTCTTTGCTTTGCTACGAGAAATGGTGTTATACAAGGAGTACGAACAATGAAATTAGGGAGGAATGAAGTTGATCGTAAGTACGGCGAAATCTTTCCATCGTGGTCGCTGGCCTGTCATCGTCAGGAGCTGTTCATCGATCTATGATCCAATACCTGACGGCAACCATCTTGGTTCGCCGTCACTCGTCAGTATTACTCCTCCATTGTCTATTGACAAAACCAGACAGATTATTATTAGTTTTATGTAATGTCTAAGCATCACTCGAGTAATTCCTTGAACAGGATGGTCGGCTTCTTGGTCAGAACCAGGCTAATCCACATGCATGTTAAATTTCCATGTGGATAACCCGGGAGCACACAAAAACTGCAAATCTAACTAGATGATATTAAGCAACAAAACAGTGTGTGGACATGTGGTGATGACTGCCAAGAGAAGTGCACAGCCAAATATGTAAGAAGCTTAGACAAAGTATGATCTATAAACTGCAAATTAAGACTTGACCAAAGCATGGGGCACGAAACGACTGCCCGCATGTAAAACGTCCTGAAGATCAATAATGTAACTGTTCCAAACAATGAGCTGTCAACTTCACAAATAAAATTTCAGAAGTACCTGTACCATCAACATCTTGCCAATATGTCAAAGTAGCCTAAACTCTGTATTCAACATGTTTAATCTTCACCATACCGAATTTGTTACCCGCCAGTTCAGTGTGAAATGTGAATGTCAAACGACATGGACTGATAGCAACAGTAAATAAAAGTAACACATACACTAATGTCAATTGCCATTCGGGCTCTGCCGCTCTAGCACCCTGTCCATGTTAGCATCAAACCTATACTAGGTACCAACTACAGTTTTGGAAGTAGACACGGGTTCAAGTACGATTTAGTATTTCTTACATAGTAAAAAAGCATAACCAACGGATTCAGACAGCAGGGAATGGATCTATATAGGGGTAACGGAGTAACCAGAGATGAAAGCAATATCATAAAGTGCGACCCAATCTGTGTGTTATCCATTAGAGATTAAAAAAAGAGAGGATATTTCATTAGTATTCTTAATTGCTATTGAACTGAAAATCTGAACTTATAAACATAATTTAATTTCTTCAAAATCTCCATACCTTGAATATGTTGTAGATATATAGACAGTAATACATGTGTTAATTCTGCATTATGCTTTAGAGATATTAGCTGTTATTCTACAAACACAATTGCGATGTGGATTTGTTGAAAAGGAACACTGTTACAGTAGTTAGTCTTATGATCTCCCAAAATTTGAAATGACAATGTAAAACACAAAGGAACTTCATTTATTTCTGCTCCTCAGGTATTGCCACTTGCTAAGATGAGCATATCTGCATATGTCACCTGCCGCATGCACAAAAGTTGGTCTACCAAGAGACCAGGACAACAAATTACCCTTCTGGAACAATAGCAACAAATTCAGTGTTGTCTGCATTGAAAAAAGACTAAAACAACACAATTTTTTTTATCACACAGCATAGCTTGAGCCAACATTAGAGTGTCAGCTTCTCGCTATAAGGTTTCACCATGAGAATAAACAAGCCAGTGGCACAAATCACATAGCACTATATTTTTATTGTTTATTTTAGCAATGGCAACAGATATCTCTAAGCAAACAGGAATTTAAGCTATGCAATTCTAGATCTTTGCCATACAAGTGTCACTAAAGTTGTTCCAGAGCTTCGGATTGGCAATTGATGAATGACATGAATATGCACAATATTGTATCTTCAAGCATGATGTGAGAGCTGAGTGTGAAGTGTCAAGCCCTATCTCCAGCCAGATATGTGCAACAAAATAATATACATTTTCCTAGCTTTGTACAGACAAGTCAAGTAAGTAGTGTTAATAACGATAAAGTTGTCTCTTTAGCATGGCATGAAAGTCAAGTCAAGTTATCACCAATATTCAATATAGCAGAGTAGGCTCATGCATTATAAGATAATGATATCTTGAACACCAGTCAACAATTTTTTTCATTATAACATCCACCAATCTCAACACACGTCAAATTTCACGTCTCATATATAAGGAATGCATTAGGAATATCAAGATGTGATGTGTAAGATGTCCCTAAGATTACGAGTTTGATGCAATCCAGTTATGACCAAAGATCAATGCACAGAAATGCTGGCTTCGGCCAAAACATGTTATGACAATAACAAAGAAGCAAAAATTTACTAGTGATTTGAGTGCCCAGGTGCCCATTACTTACGACCTATTTTCGTTTACAACATAAATTGATCAAAGGACGGCCGTCATCATTTTCTTAAAAAGATATGTAATTCACTGAATATAAGCTAATCAACTGTAAAAAGAAAGAAAATAAACCAAAGTCGTTTTGTTACCCATCCATTTTGTATTACTATTAACAACCGTGGATAGCATTATCAGCAACTGCACAAAACAATCAATCCGAAACCGTAAATTCCATTTCCAATTATCACAAACTGCGTATTATCACCATCCAGATGACACCCAACAGGAGGACACTGGACAAACAAAAATGATGATATTTCGTCCATATGGACTGCATTCTACAATGTTGCGATATGGCAGCTCGATTCGACAATACAAATCAGACACAGCCCAATATGAGGAACTAAAAAAACGCATGCCCGCCCACGCAAGCGTGGGCGCAGGCGCAAGAGTTGGAGCTAAGGGAAGCAAGAGCACCAGCAATCGAAAAGGGAAAGGAAAACCCTAGGTAGCCTCACGAACGGACGGGGAGCTCGCGCGGCTTGGCTCAGATGAGCTTGAAGGGGAGCGGCCACGGGGTGGAGCGGGGCACCTCGACCCGGTCCTTGATGCGCTCGATCTTCTTCTCCCGCTTCGGCCGCGCGTTGCCGTAGGAGCCCTTGAACCGCTTCCCGCGCTTGGTCTTCTTGTCCCCGCGCCCGCAGGTCACCGCCTCCGCCGCAGAGGCGAAGAGCACCGGAGTGCGCGCCGGCACGAGGCGTCGCACGAACGCAGCCGCCGCCGCCAGCCGCATCGCCATGCCACCGAACTCGCCGCCGCCGCCGCCTTCGGATCGCAGAGATAGGAGAGGACAAGAGAAGCGAAGTGAGAGGGGCTAAGGGTTTTGGGGCCCACGGGGAATTAAAGCAAGGCCCATCTGACCGTTTTCTGTCGGGCCAATAGAATCTTCTAGCCACTGGCCCAATATAAATTATTTTTTCTGTGAGACGTTCGATCCAGGATGTGCGGCTCAGATCGAGTGAAAGAACGTAATGTTGGAACATTTGCGCAGAAGCCCCTTTAGATATCGTGGCTGCATTTTTTCACTAAGACCCTCTACTACTTCGGATTAACTGTTAGGCCCATACAACGGCCTGCACGTAGCTGGGAATCCAGTTTCAGCCCAACTCATTTCGGCCGGCCCAAGTAATTGTTGCCGCATCGCCGCCGAGCAGGCCGCGCCGCCGCCAGAGACGCCGCTCCGGCGTGCCCCCACTTCGTCGGAGACGAGCTCGATGCCGATTCTTTTCCACAACTCACGTCAGAAGCAAAATCCGAACCACAATTCACATTCATAGATGATAGATAGAACAGCGCAATCCATCAGTTCAATTTCGCCGGCAAATCACTTTCCTCTCTTGACATGCAGAATCCTACACTACGCATCCATCTACCATTGAGACATCGCCATCGGATCATCAGTTCATCACCATGGCGGCATGGCCGGAAAGATTCAGTTTTGTTTCAGGAGTAGACGCCAACCCAGCTGAAAGATCTCCGTGGCTTGACACTGAAGCTCAGCCCGAACATCTCCCTGATGGCCTTACCCTTCTCCAGGTGCTCAACCAGCTTCGCGACGAGGGCGGCGCTCTCCCTGACGTGATCTATCCCGTTCTGCGTCCAGATCAGCCGCGACGGCTGCAGCCTCCTCTGCTTGGAGTCCATGTCGATCCCCAACTTTCCGTACAGGCTCTCCTTCTCGGCCAGATGCAGCTTCCTCACCATCTGCCTGTACAGCATGTCCTCTCATGCTGAAGATCCCTCAAACTGCAAAGCCAGCAAGAATTCTGTCATGAATTTCTGAACAATTTTCGATGGACGCATATGAAAGTAGATGTGTGCGGCACCTTGATGCAGTAGTAGCATTGAGCTCGCCGTCTGCGATGAGGGAGTTCTTGATGAAGGAGAGTCGCCTGTGCTCTACTTCCATGTAGATGCTGTCTGTCTGATCGTCCCCGAAGAGGAGGAAGAAGTGGTTCTGTCTTATAATCCAAGCTCTATTTGGCTCCTCGTCGCTCAGAGGTGGCAGTGAGGCCTTATCGTCCATCTTTGCACGTTCGCGGGATGGCGCAGATGTAGTTCACGGGATGGCGCGGATGTAGTTCGCGGGATGGCGTGGATGTAATTGGCAGAATGGCGCGGATGTACCAGTGTTCGTGGCTCACGCATTAGCCGTAGGAGTTGAGGTCTCGTCGTGCGCTCCTCGCACGTCCGCGGGATGGCGCGGCGTGGGAGGAGCGTGAAGAACGTCGTGTCGTGGCTCTGCGCGGTCACCAAAATTTTGAACCTGTAAATCTCTCTATTTATTCAGCAATCTAAAGCAAAAACAGCGTGGGCTTGGTTGCAGCTAAACACCTGAGTGTGAATTCCAGGATCAATTGTGTTCGCGCTCAGTGTAGTTGATCTCCTCTGTTTCTTTCCCATCTCCGGTGGCGGGCATCCGCGAGCAGAGGATTCACAACAATTGGTATCAGAGCGAGGTTGAGTGATTGAGTCCTTGCTGCTGTGTTCATGGAGCGCCGAGGACATTCATCATCGCCGCCTCGCCGTGACCACGGGGTCCGAGTTCGAGCGGCGGCGCTGGAGGGGACGTGATCTGATGATTCACCAGGTCGTGAGGGAAAGAAGCAACAGCGGTTCATACCCAATGTTGACCAAGACCAACTATTTTAGTTGGACGGCGTTGATGAAGCTCAAGCTGCAGGCGAGGAACCTGTGGACGGCGGCGAGCGTGGGCACCACCGTGTTCACCGATGACCGAAATGCTCTTGAGGCAATCACCCAGGACATACTAGAGATGCAAGGGAGTATCGCTAGCAAGGCCAGTGCGCGCGTGGCGTGGGACGCACTAAAGAAGATGCACCTGGGCATCGACCGCGTGCGCCAGGCAAGGGCGAACACGCTGCGCCACGAGTTCGACACCCTGAAGTTCAAGGAAGGTGAGTCCATGGATGATTTCGGGATGCGCATCGCCGATCTTGCCAACAACCTAGAGGTCCTCGACGCCGGCTACTCTGAACCTGAAATCGTGCGAAAGTTCCTGCAGGCCACACCTCCGAGGTATGTGTAAATCGTCATGGCCATAGAGACCCTCCTCGACCTAGATGCAATTTCGCTTGAGGAGCTGATCGAGAGGCTCAAGGCGGTGGAGGAGCGCTACAACCTCGGCGGTGGTGGCGGAGGCTCATCGACGTGCCTGAATCTCACTGAGGACGAGCTGGTCGCGCGCGTCGTGTCATGGTTGCAGCTCTCAGGTGGCAGCACGGGCGGCGGCAACAGCAAGTCATCTTCGTCATCAAGCCAGCGCCACAGACGTAGTAGCCATGGCTGTGATGAGGGGAGAAGTGGCGGCTCCAGGCCGCCTGCCAGTGCCCATGATGGCGTGGGCAGCAACAAGAAGAAGGGGAAGCAGCTCGCCAGCGATGAGTGCGTCTACTGCGGAAAAACTGGCCATTGGGCCCGTGAATGCCGCAAGAAGAAGAGGGACGAGGCTGTGCACGCCGCACAGGCCGAAGAGGAGGAGGTCGCGCTCAACCTGAGTGTGACGTCACTCGACATTGAGGGGGAGTTGTACGTGAGCCTAGAAGAAGAGGAAGGCGTGACGCATGCGCACTGGGTGTTCGAGGAGGAGAACTCTCACTCCACGCCATTCACCCCTGAAGCAAAATGGGTCCTCAAGGAGGAGGACAGTGACCCGATGCCGTTTATGGGTGTGATCGCGACAAGCATCACCGAGCCGGCGTCGTTAATTTCGCCGAACACCAGGGAGCTAACCTAGTTCCACAAGGACAAGTTGTTCGTCCAGCTTGGCGAGAAGACCGATAGGGGAAGCAATCGTTGGATCCTCGACATGGGAGCCACGAACCATATGACGGCTGAGCGCTCGATCTTCTCCGAACTAGACACCGGAGTGCGCGGGACCATGCGTTTTGGGGATGGCTCCATCGTGGCGATTGAAGGGCGCGGAACTATCCTCTTCAAGCTCAGGAGCGGGGAGCATCGGGAGCTTACTGGTGTCTACTACATTCCGAGACTCACGGCTAACATTGTCAGCCTCGGCCAGCTTGACAAGGACGAGTACAAGGTCCTCATCGAACATGGCGTTCTAAGGATATGGGATCGACGACGACGCCTCCTAATCAAGGTATCTCGTTCGGCAAACCGTTTGTACATGCTAAACCTCAAGATCGACCAACCGGTGTGCCTCGCCGCGAGGTGTTCCTAGGTGGCGTGGCAGTGGCACGCCAGGTTCGGGCTTTTGAGTTTTTAGGGGTTGAAGGAGCTGTCCAAAGGCCAGATGGTGCGAGGGCTCCCTCGGATCGATTATGTCGAGCAAATCTGCGATAGCTGCTTGGCGGGCAAATAGCGACGATGCCCTTTTCCGGCCGCAAGCAGCTACCGCGCAAAGAACCTGCTCGACTTGGTTCACGCAGATCTTTGCGGGCCAATCACACCGGAGACGCCGAGTGGCAAGAAGCTGTTCCTTCTCGTCGTTGATGACAAAAGCCGCCACATGTGGCTTATCCTGCTGAGCTCGAAGGACCAGGCGACGGACGCGATCGTTCGTCTCCAAGCGTGCGCTGAAACTGAGGCGGGGTGAAAACTTGGCACGCTGCGTACCGATCGCGGCAGCGAGTTCACATCACGCGTGTTCGGGGAGTACTGCGCCATGGATGGTGTACAATGCCATCTCACTGTGCCGTATACGCCACAGCAAAACGGCGTGGTAGAGAGGCGGAACCAAACTGTGCTGGGGATGGCGCGTAGTATGCTCAAGGCCATGCGCATGCCCGACTAGTTTTGGGGGGAGGCTGTGCTCACAGCCATCTTCATTCTCAACCATTCCCCAACAAGGAGCTTGGAAGGGATCACTCCGTATCAGGCATGGCATGGATCCAAACCACCTGTGCATTTCTTCCGCATGTTTGGTTGTGTGGCACACGTGAAGGTTGCTGGCGCACACCTGAAGAAGCTAGAGGACCGAAGCACGCCAATGGTATTCATCAGCTCTGAGGCCAGGACAAAGGCATACAGGTTTTATAACCTCGTGTCCAAGCGAGTCCATATCTCACGAGACGCAATATTTGATGAAAGCAGGGCATGGAGCTGTACTGAGCATGACGGTGGCGCTCATGCGGCAAACCAGGACCCATTCCTTGTCAAGTTCACGACAGTGACGGTCCACCGTAGCACGGGCGAGCCGCAGCCGGGTGGTGACCTGGGCAGCCCACATGAGGGACGCCAGCCACGCCGGGTGGTAACGTGTTCGGTGGGACGCCAGCCACGCCGGGTTCATCTTCATCAAGTGCAAGCATGCCAAGTTGTGCGCATGGGGGCAGCGCGCTAGGGCTTCCTGTCTCTCCTGCGTCGAGCCCAGCAGTGGAGTTTGCGACACCTCCCTTCAGTGATCTAGACCTCGACAATGATCATGACGACGACGCTCCTCTCTGTTTCCACATGCTCGACAACGTGCTAGGGCCGGCTGGGTTCCTGGCATGGCGGAGCGGGAATTCGCGGTCGACGAGGACATGTTCCTAGCCATGGGTGAAGAGCCGGGGTCATTTGAAGAGGCACACCGGGAGGAATGTTGGTGTCAGGCCATGAAGGAGGAGATGGCCTCGATCGAGCAGAACGACACATGGAAGCTCATGAACCTTCCCCATGGCCATCGCCCGATCGGCCTGAAATGGGTGTTCAAGGTGAAACGGGAAGAGGCGGGCGCCATCGTCAAGCACAAAGACCGCCTTGTCGCAAAGGGCTATGTCTAGCAAGAAGGGGTTGATTTCGATGAGGAGTTCGCTCCCATCGCTCGGATGGAGTCCATTCGCATGCTGCTCACCGTGGCCGCGCAGGAAGGCTAGCTTGTCCACCATATGGACGTAAAGTCGGCTTTTCTCAATGGAGATCTACAAGAGGAGGTATATGTCTGACAGCCGCCGGGTTTTGTCGCTACAGGGCATGAAGGCAAGGTACTGAAGCTACAAAAGGTGTTGTACGGGTTGAAGCAAGCACCATGGGCATGAAACGTGAAGCTCGATGGCAGTCTGCGCAAGCTCGGTTTCAAGCGCTGTGCTAGCGAGCATGGCATGTACACGCGCGGAGCCGGTAAGACAAGAGTGGTGGTGGGCGTCTATGTAGACGACCTGATCATCACAGGGGCAAGCTCGGAGGATGTCTGCGTGTTCAAAGACGAGATGCGCCGGCTCTTCCGAATGAGCGATCTTGGCCTGCTCTCATATTACCTCGGGATCGAGGTGAAGCAGGGCCGGAACGCGATCACATTGAGGCAAGTAGCATACGCGAACAAGCTGCTGGAGAAGGCGGGACTAGCTTCTTGCAAGCCATGCTCCACGCCCATGGAGGTCCGCCTCAAGTTGTCCACCAAGAGCACGACGCCGGAGGTGGACGCGACGATGTACCGTAGCCTGGTGGGGAGTCTGCGGTATCTAGTGCACACACGGCCCGACATCTCTTTCGCCATGGGCTACGTCAGTCGTTTCATGGAGAAGCCTCGGCAAGAGCACCTTGTCGCTGTGAAGCATCTACTTCGGTATGTTGCAGGCATAGTCGAGTATGGGCTAATTTACCTTAAGTTGTTCCACAGGCGTGTTGTTCTTTCTAGGTGAGATGCTGGTAACATGGCAATCCTAGAAGCAGAAGGCGGTAGTGCTTTTGACCTGCAAAGCAGAGTATATGGCCGGAGCAGCCGAGGCATGCTAGGCTACGTGACTTGTCCAGCTACTGAGCGACATCACGGGCGACGTCGTTCAGCCGCCCACGTTGAAGATGGATAATCAATCCGCGATCGCCCTATGCAAGAATCCTGCAGTAAGCATATAGACACTAAATTCCATTTCATACGCGAGTGTGTGGACAGCGGGAAGATTTACGTGGACTACGCAAGAACACAGGAGCAACTTGCGGATGTTCTGACGAAGGCCCTGGGGCGTGCGAGGTTCTGTGAATTTCGTGACAGGATCGGCATCGTCAACTTGGGGAGATTGTCTTATAATCCAAGCTCTATTTGGCTCCTCGTCTCTCAGAGGTCGCAGTGAGGCCTTGTCGTCCGTCTTTGCACGTTCGCGGGATGGCGCAGATGTAGTTCGCGGGATGGCGTGGATGTACCAGTGTTCGTGCCTCACGCACTAGCCGTAGGAGTTGAGGTCTCGTCGTGCGCTCCTCGCACGTCCGCGGGATGGCACAACGTGGGAGGAGCGTGAAGAACGTCGTGTCATGACTCTGTGCAGTCACCAAAATTTTGAACCAGTAAATCTCTTATTTATTCAGCAATCTAAAACAAAAACAGCGTGGGCTTGGTTGCAGCTAAACACCCGAGTGTGAATTCCAGGATCAATTGTGTTCGCGCTCAGTGTAGCTGATCTCCTCTGTTTCTTTCCCATCTCCGATGGCGGGCATCCGTGAGCAGAGGATTCACAACAGGTTCGGTGTACGATCGAGACGTTGCAGTCATGCCACAGCTTGATGATCTCCTGCTGCTTTCTCTCGAAATCAACGTACCATTTAGAAAAAGAATCAACTGTTCTTAGTGACGAGTCTGTGCCAACTTCTTTAGCAATTTTTGGCTGCATGAATCAATGGACACAGACACCAGAATGAAATCAGCTTGACAAGAGAAATGTAAATGTTGCAGTCAATCAGCTTGACAAGAGAGATTTTCCTGTACCTGGTTTTGCTCTGAAGATTGGGGTGCATGGTTCATTTCTATCTTCTGTTTCACTTCTGTAACGCAGACGATGTCATTCACAACAGTCTCATCTTCTTCATTGCCGGTGTTCTTGTCTGCAACCTCATCATAACTCAGGCTTTTCCTGGCCTTCTCTGGCCTTCTGGTAGAATATCTGAAGGTTTCGCACGGTGGCGTCGTGCTCGCAGAGTCATCAAACCAATCTTTCGGAATGACCATGAAGCTAGCTCTGCAGCTTCTACTCCTAGTTAGTGCACTATCCCTGAAGCTGACCACACACCTCTACAGGGCAACAGATTCTTCGGTTTCAAGTTTCTCGAGGTCAAATGACGGGTCCAAATCACACGCATATAGCTTGATGGCACTCTGCTGAATTTGACATGTTTTCACCGTGCTTCTGCTCCTCTGTATGTCCTCTTTTCAGGTGTTTGAAAGAATTCTTGACTTCTGCTCCTAGGCTCATTTGTCTCAATGCACTGAACTTCCTTGCAGTGCTCCTCAGGAGCGTCAGATGCATCTTGAAAAGCCAGTCTGTCTGCTTCATATTCCTCTGATGTCAGAAATATGGCTGCTTGGTGGACACCAATGAGTCACTGACAGTTCATCCATTGCTTGATCTTGATAATCAACACGAGTATCTGAATATGAAAATGCACCTTCTGACACATTGCGTGGAATTGATTCTGAAGACTGACTCTGTGAAGAATATCAGAGGAAGGCTAATTAGTTGGATATTAAAACACTGTTGCATTGTTATTTTTTTTGGATAACGCATTAGTGCATAAGAGAAAAGTACCCATAGCCTTGCTAAGTGATTATTGATATCCTCATCGCTAGCAACTTTACGGAAATTATCAAGCTGAGATTGAACGGTGTCTTTTTGCTCCATCAGTTCCTTCAATTGTTCTTCCAGCTGAAAATCCACAAAAAAAAAACTTTTGTAATTTTTTGTACATTAGGAATGCATAAAAGGCAGGATAACGCGATTATCATTGTTCATTGATGTGAAGATCAAAACAGAAGGATCCAACACCTTTTTAATTAGCTCATCGTTTTCTCTCATAATCTCTGCATGAGAAGTGCAAGAGGCTGATCCAGGAAACTTCAGCTCGTTCTCCAACCTCGCAATCTCTCTCTGAAGATGCTTCACCAGCACCTTGTGGGAGATCAACACGTTGACCTGCGCGTCGGTGACGACATCTTTCGTGCAGTTAGCAAAAAGAAGCTTGTTTTAGACCAATGTCCTATATATATATTATCTTTTATATATAGTTGTTATAGTCTTATTCTACTACATAGTATAGTATCAGAATAAGTCTAGATATTATCAACGTGCTATCATTCTTCTGTCGTCGAGTCAACCTTTTCTCCCCGTCGTCGATGTTTTTTCCCTGTCGCCGACCTTCTTCCCGGTACTCCCTCCTCGCTCTCTCGTCTCGGCTCCTTCTTCCCGTCTTCTCCTCAGACGTTTTTTCTTTCTCCTTTTTCACCATCCTCTCGCATCCCTTGCTCCTCCACGTGACAAGGCGACGGTCTTCATTCGCCTTCTCGTCTCGACTCACACCCGTCTTTGCCCTTTTCTTGCTCCGTGCATCTTTTCTCCTCCGACGCCGGCACACTTCTGCGCTCATCGTCTCCATCGGCTGAACTCGTTCGCCCCCCCATCGGCTGGATCTATCCACCCTCTATCGGCTGGAACCCTCTCTCAGTTCCCACTTTTCTGACACGCTCAACGGCTCCCGGACGCAAACCTTCTCCACTCGCGTCTAAGCCACTATGACGTGTCAACGTGTCCACGGACACGAATCTCTGCCTCCTGAACGCGAACCTCTTTTATTCGCGTCCGGCCCCTCTCCGAGTTTTTCACGTCCGCTCCACTCCATTGCCTCCATGAGTCTACGAACGTGAAACTTCTCTTCACGGACATGAATCTTCGTACGTCCGTGACCCAACCACTTTCTGACCTACCTACTCTACCAACCACCTTTCCCTCACCTACTCCGTTGTCTACTCTTCATCGGCCAACCACTCTCCATCGGCTGGTTGGCCCACCATCGGCTTACTCCCCATTAGCCTATCACTTCTCTGATCGGCCGATCTTCCTTCTCATTGGCTTCTTCCCATCAACCTCTTACTCTCATCGGCTTCTTGCCCCTATTCTCCTCTTGTCATAGCCACCGAGTCAGCCCTCAGCTTCGGCACTCTCCCAGTTATCGAATCTGCTCCTGCTCTCGACGCCCTAGACTACACCTTGGGCACCACCTCGCCGATCTTCTCACTCCCATACGCTACTATCAATGTGAAATCTCATATTCCCATCTCTCTTGAACTCAACGCCAACTACTCTAAGTGGGTTTTTTTTCTTTAAATCTCTCTGTGGAAAGTTCGGCCTACGATCACACATCGATGGCTCCGCTCTACCTCGACCCGATGACCCCCAGTGGGACATCGCCGAGTATTGCGTGCGCTGTTGGCTGCTCGGCTCGGTCGATGACTCTGTCCTCGACCTCGCCATGGAAGATACCGACTCCACCGCCTGGGATCTCTAGGTGGCTATCAAGCGTATCTTCCTCACAAACAAGCAGCCATGCACCATCTTTCTCCTCAATGAGTTTCATTCCATGGTACAAGGAGACTCTTCTGTCTCCTCGTACTGCCAGCGTCTTAAAGTAAAGGCTGCTGCTCTTCAGGATGTCAGACACCCTGTGGCCAACTCCTAACTCGTCCTCGCTCTCCTGCGAGGCCTCAACCCACACTTCTCCAACACCACCGACGACATCGCCAACGCCACATCCCTTCCGTTGTTTGCCCGGGTCCATGACATGCTAGTTCTCAAAGAACTCTGTCTGGCCAACGACGAGAAGACCGTGGCCCACATCGCTCTTCTCGCCGTAGCTGATCATAGCTGCCGAGCATCCTGCGCTGCCGTCTCCTCCCGCGGCTCTGGCGGCCATGGCCCTAACCATGGCACCGCAGCCCATACCGGTGACACCGGAAAAGGCAAGGGCAAGAACTGGCACAGTCTGATGCAATCGTGACATGCTTCAGTCCATGTCCAGCCTACCGGTCCCACGGGTCTGTGGCTTTGCTATAACCCCTAGGCCACGCAGCCCCATCGGATGGCAACCAGGGGTCCTCGGCGCCCATCCTCAGGCCTACCTGGTATCGGTTCCCATCCTGCCGCCTCAGCCGATGCTACCGCCACTACCCACCCAGTCGATTTCCTCCTAGAACCAGGCTAGCCTCGTCGCCGCCCTCAACCAGATGACGCTTCAACCTCAGCACCCTTGGGTGCTGGACTCTGGTGAGTCCTCCCACATGGCATCATCGGCTGGTATACTCCGTTCTTGTCATCTCTCCTTCTCCCCCTTTGTCACTATCGGCAATGGCCACTCTCTTCCTGTCTAATGTCGTGGTGATTTATTTCTGTCTACACCCACCACTAACCTTCCTCTTCGCAATGTCCTCATTGTACTCTCCTTTATTCACAATCTCGTATCTGTTCGCCAATTCATACGTGATAACAATTGCTCAATCGAATTTGACGCTTCTGGTTTCTCTGTGAAAGATATCCCAACCCGACGATAGATCCCTCACTGCAATAGTGGCGGCGACCTCTACACCATCCCCACTTCGCCGTCCACTCCACACGCCAGCGTCGCCCTCTCCACCAACCTCTGGTATCTTCGCCTCGGCCACCCGAGCCCCAACGCTGTCACCAACCTCCATCGCAGCGCCTCCATCCAGTGTACCCACAGCGGCTTCACAGTTTGCCACTCCTGTCAACTTGGTAAACATGTGCGACTGCCATTTTCTAATTCTTTATCTTGTACCTCGCGACCGTTTGAGCTTATACATGTGATGTATGGATTTCTCCGGTTAAAAGTATCTCCGGTAATCAGTATTATCTTACCATACTTGACGATTACACACACTATTGTTGGACTTTTCCACCCATCAACAAATCCGAGGTTGCCTCCCACCTAACTAACTTCACAAACTACGTTTCTAACCAGTTCATCCTCCCCATCAAGGCTCTACAAGCAGATAATGGTACGGAGTTTATCAACCGTACTGTTCAAACCTTTCTCACCTCGAAGTGCATCCATTTACGCCTCTCCTACCCCTACACCTCTCCCTAGAACGGCAAGGCCGAACGCCTTCTTCGCATCCTCAACAACGTAAGTCGCACAATGCTGCTTCATGCCCACCTACCTGCAACTTATTGGGCAGAAGCACTAACCACTACGACCTACCTCCACAATCGACGCTTGTGCTCCTCTATTCGCCACAATGTTCCATACACTCTTCTCTACCACACGGTGCCCGACTACTCCCACCTCCGTGTTTTTGGGTGCCTCTGCTACCCAACCTCATCACCACTGCTCCTCACAAACTCGCTCCCCGCTCCACTGCCTACATTCTCCTCAGCTATCCCTCATCTCACAAGGGATATCGATGTCTCGATTTTTCCACCTGGCGGGTCATCGTCTCTCGTCATGTCATTTTCGACGAGACATGCTTTCCCTTTGGTCTGCTTAATCCATGATTTTCATCTAGCGATCTCGACTTTCTTCTCACCAACACCGTACCGTCTCGGTCTCCTCCACCGTTCTTCCCACTGGCACCCTCATCGACCACTGCTGAGGACTTACTATTCAGCTATCCGACTATTCTTCGGTCCGATGTCACTCCCATCGGACCCCCATTGGCCTCACCACTCTCATCGGCTTCGACCGATCTTGTCCTCTTTCCATCGGACGCCTCACCCCCATCAGCTCCTCAGCCTTCATTGGCTCATCACCACCCATTAGCCCATCTGCCTCCATCGGCTCCCCTCTCCTTATCGGCTGCTCCATCTCCATCGGACCGCCCAAACCAATCAGTCCATCCAACTCCATCGGCTCAGGCCGATCTAGTTCCGCAATTTCCTCTCACATACAGTCGCCGATCCCGAGCCGATGACGCCCCTCCCCAACCAGTTCTCCCCATACCTACCACACTCCCATCGGCTCCCGTCCCTTCCACCTCTCACATGGTTACCCGCTCACAAACCGGGTCTCTTCGCCCCACCAAGCGCTACGGGCTCTCCACCGTCCACTGCTCGATCGCCCATCCCGGTGACTTCTCGTTCCGCCCTGGCCGATCCTCAGTGCGCGCAGCCATGGTCGATGAGTACAAGGTCCTCATGAACAACGAGACCTGGTGCCTCATCCCTTGTCCTTCCGACGCCAACATTGTGACCGGTAAGTAGATCTTTAAGCACAAGTTCCACGCCGAAGGCTCCCTTGCCCGTCACAAGGCATGCTAGGTAGTTCAGGGTTTCTCCTAATGCCCCGGTGTCGATTACGACGAGGCTTTCAATCCCGTCATCAAGCCCGCCACCATTCGGGTCGTTCTCACCTTGGTTGTCTTGTACTCCTCGGCGATCTATCAGCTTGATGTGAAGAACGCCTTTCTTCACGATCATCTGACGGAAACGGTCTACTACCAGCAGCCTCCAAGCTTCGTTGACCCCTCTCGTCCCGACGATGTTTGTCTCTTTCAACGCTCTCTCTATGACCTCAAACAAGCCCCTCCGGCCTAGTACCAGCGTTTTGCTGTCTACCTTCGACACATCGGCTTTGTGGCCTCTACGTCCGATAGCTCCCTCTTTACTCTTCACATTGGCAACGCCACCGCCTATCTTCTCCTATATGTCGACGACATTGTTCTTATAGCGTCTTCGACGTCCCTCTTACACTAGATCATGGCTCGACTCCACTTCGAGTTCGTCATGACTAATCTCGATCCCCTCCACTACTTCCTTGGCATCTCCATCACCCGTTCTTCTAACGGGCTCTTCCTTTCCTAGCGCAAGTACGCCATTGATCTTCTCCAGCGTACGGGCATGGCCGAATATCATCCCACGGCCACCCTGGTCGACACTCGAGCCAAACTCTCCACTGCCATTGGCTCACTCGTCGCCAATCCCTCTCAGTATCAAAGTCTTGCCGGTGCTCTCCAATACCTTACCCTCACACGAACTGACCTAACCTACGTGGTCTAGCAAGTGTGCCTTTTCATGCACACTCTGCACGAACCTCGTCTCGCCCTGCTCAAGCGCATTCTACGCTACGTGAAGGGCACACACTCCAATGAGCTGCACCTTAGCTCTAGCCCCATCAACTCCCTCATCGCATACTTCAACGCGGACTAAGCAAACTGCCCCGACTCTCGACACTCTACGTCCGGCTACTGCGTCTTACTCGGCGACACTCTAATCTCTTGGTCCTCAAAACGCCAGACTACAGTGTCATGGTCTAGCGCTGAAGCCGAGTACCGCGCCGTCGCCCACACCGTCGTCGAGTGCTGCTGGCTTCGCCAGCTTCTCTAGGAGCTTCGTGCACCCCTCTCCTCTGCGACCGTCGTCTACTGTGACAACGTCAGTGCTGTCTACATGATCGTCAACCCGGTCCATCATCGACGCACGAAGCACATAAAAATCGACATCCATTTTATCCGTGATAAGATCGTACTGGGACAGGTTCGGGTGCTCTATGTACCATCAACGCATCAGTTCGCCGACATTATGACCAAGGCCTCCACATGTCTTTGTTCACCAGTTTTCGATCCAGTCTCTGCGTTCGTTCCCCTCCCGTTGTGACTGTGGGGGGTATTAGACTATTAGACCAATATAGATTCGATCCGTATAGTATTGTGGTTTTAGTCTCATTGTATAACTATTTAATGTGGCAGTGTCCCAGGTTCATCGTGCAAATAATGGCTGTTCTTGCATTGCCTCCCAGAGATGACTGCAGTATCCGGGTGAGCTTTGAATCTCTGTAGGGAATATGGCCATTTCTCCCCTTGCTGCACCAACAACAAGTTGTTCAGAACCCGAAAGTCCGGCGCACAATAAAGGCATTGTTAGAAATCGTTTTAAACGAAATGAAGATGGTATTCTATAAAAAAAACAGAAAGAAATGACGATTTAGAATTAATTTAGAGATGTAGAACACAGAAGAGAATTCTGCGAACCTGAGTTGGCGAATGACCTTTCCCAATGTAAGCAAGCTTCTGTTAATATGGCTGCCCTCCTTTAGCCTCATACCAGCCGATGCCGTCTGCGATGCACGCTCACTTCCTGCTGAATCAACAAAATTCTGTCCAGAAGAAACTCAGTTGTTATGCAACAACATATGTAAAACAATACAAAGCTTAATGACTAGATGCATGTTTTCATACCACACAAGCCAGAATGGTGCTCGAGTTTCCTCTCCCCAAGAACTGCTTAGCTGAACTCTCAACGGTCTGCAGTTAACAAAGCAGGTTAAGGACAGAAATTAAAAAAAAACTCTTGCAAATAATTTAGCTTGATAGAAACACAAACCAGCCTGAGTATTTGATGAGATCTGGAGTTTGCTCCATTCAGAGCAGTTTTCCCAATCTGTCTTTGAGCTGTCACACATGCAAAAGCATTGATCACCAGACTGAAGAAACAAATGAGCTGATACTCTTCTTGCTGTGTCCAGGTTCACTGAAAAGAAACAAAGAAAATTCAGTTGCACACCTTCACACACAGCAAGGAGCTCCAGAAGATGTCCTTTGTCTCTCAGAGTCTCCTCGGTGAGTTTTTCCACTACTGTTCCTTTCTGCTTGCATTCAGAAGAGCAGCAAAATGTGAGAAAATTTGCAGGATTTTGCTGAAGGTGACCATAAAGGCTATTTATCTGACCTCTGGATCATCAAGAACCCTCAGAGGCGTTGCGTCAGGGCTCAGGAGGTCTCTGACAGCCTCATTGTATATCTCCATTACCGAGAACTTCAAGATGAACTCTCTCTCAGGATGCTGCAGAGCAGAGACCGGAACAGATATTCAAAAGTCAAAATTGAATGCAATTATGCAAGCAAACATAAGCATCCAACTGAAGCGAACTAAATTTAACTGTTAACCCGATCGATCACCTTCTCGATGTAGCCGTAGATGTCCGACATGCTGTACTCTGTGATGCCAACCATGGTGTAGGTCTTGCCGCTGCTCGTCTGCCCGTACGCGAATATGCTCGCTGCAGCAATGTCGGAACAAATTCTCGCATCAGTTCTTGGAAGAAGACGAAGATCTCGTCGTTGCAAACAAGTTATGTTTTTTTTTGTTACCGTTGATTCCACTGAGCGCTGACAGGGCGACCTGCCTGGCGCCTTCGTCGTACACCTGCCTCGTGCCGCACTCATGGCTGAACACCGTGTCTGAAAACCACGGCGAGAAGTGAGCGAGCGAGCGAGCGTTTGCATGCGGCGGCGGCGGCCATGGAGAAAGAAGAAGGCGGCGGCGGCGGCGTACGCACCGTAGCTGTAGGCGGCGGGGAACATGGCGCGCTCGGGGACGGTGCCACGGAACATGAGGGTGGTCGGGCCGGCGCACTCCCAATCGGAGCCGTCGTCGCGCGTTCACCGGCCGCAGCCTCACCGACACCGCGATCCGCTCCTCCCCCGCCATCTCCGCCTCCTCCCCTTCCTGCACCATGCACGGCGTCGCGTTCATGTCGTCATGTGCAGGTGCAGCTCATGTGGGCGCGCCGCGCGCGCATGGCATGCATGAAAAAAGAGCAAGCGGACAGCTGGCGCGAGGTCGGTGTTGGCCACACGCGCGCCGCCTCGGCGCCTCCGATCCATCCGTCCGTCGCCGGAGGTTGTCACGTACACGCTCCCGACAGCGCCGCGCCAACGGCCACGCGCCGCCGATGCGTCCAGCTTTGTATTCACGTATCTGTACGTGCATTCGCCGTCGCTTTCCACCCACTAACGACGGCGAAAGCTACATGCACCAACGACAACAACAAAAAAAAAGTTTCCCTCCATGCGCGCGTGGCCGCGTGCATGGCGACCAAGCGAATTCGCGGCGCGGGCGCGCGCGCGCGAGAGAGAGAGATGAGCATTTCGTTTACCTCTCGCTGACGACGACGAAACGGGAGAGAGGAGAGGTTGCCGGCTGCCTCCGTTGCTTCCTCCTTCCTCTCCTCGGAGGAAGAAGAAGAGAGGAGGAAGGAAGAGGACGATGCTGGGAAGGGGACAACGGGACAATCACCAGGGACAGGTGATTTTCCTTTTTCTTTTTACTCGGCTTTTTTTCCCGCGAACAGAGCAGCAGACTGGACGGCGGTTTGGGCTAAACCCGCGCCCACCTGTCTGCCATGTGAGGCGCACGGAACGGTAAAAAAAGACGGGGTAAGAAAAGAAAAGGAAAGGGAAAGGAAAAGACCGGACCAAAAAAAACCGTTTTGACCAGTGACCGCGCGCGGTGATGGCGACGCCTTAACATGGCTATGGAGGCGCGCTCTGCCACCGCCGCGGCGCCGCCGTGCCGCTGGCCACTGTCCTCTCGCGCAGCGGCCATCGGAAAAGTAGCAGTAGAAACCCTGCTGCTATCCTAAAGCTCTGTCGAGGAGTTTGAGATTCTATAAGCAATAGGTGAGGATCTAGAAAAACTAGTTTTTTTATTTTTTTTCTTCTAGTTTATCTTTTAAGATTATTTAGCTTCTAATTTTCATAATCTAAATAATAATCTGAATTGTTTGTGAGCTAAAGAGAAATTCCAACTACTAGAATTTCCCGAAAACAAGAGTAAGTCACATGATTGATGGCTTAAGCACGGATTGCTAGGGATTACATGGTCTACTGACTAGAGTACTAGTGCTGATTGCTGAACAGCTGATACAGACATACAGTGGTTAATTCTGTGATCTCGTTTATTTTCCTTGTGTTTCTCCGATTATGTACTTTAGAATTTTGTTTACACGCTTTTTAAGGCTCATATACGACGTGTTTCGTGTAAAAATAATGTATATATATTTTTAAGCAACCTTTTTTATTTTACAATAGTTAATTTGTTAATTTATACCCAGCTATCATAAAAAAATCAAATTATTCATCAATTTCAGTTATTTCTGTCAACATTGCCAGTTACAGTACGTCTTGGTTAGACATATCGTCGCATGCTCGAGTTGAGAATGAAATTGCAGTCGACCAGTTAGCTGTCAGTTAGTCTTAGCGACGGACGAGACATAAACTACAGACACGTACGCGCCGGCAACAACAAGGTACGGCAAAATGGCACTTAAGCGCCGCTGCGAACAGTAACTAATTCATGCATGTACTATGCTCGGCTGATACATGGTTTACTCCATATCCATATGCTAAGTAAATAATATTGTTCATTCAGGTAGCAGATAGAACGCACGTTCTTTCTGTACAGTGACGCTGCACAAGCATTGGCGTAGACAAGCTGGCGTAGACAGGCAAGCGTGTGCGTGAAAATGCTACCCGAATGCAAAGCCATGTGCAAAGTGCAATTGGTAGCTATTGGCGATGTGATGACAGAATATGTGTTGAAAATACGTGGAGTGAGAAGTCCACGGATGAAGATACGGCACCATCAAAAATCGCTGAGTAGGTTTTCGTAGGCGGTTAAAATAGGTTTTATAGGCGATCAGCTACTCCGCTTACGTATGAAAGTAACACACTTTCACAGGTGGGGAGCCGACTGTCTACACAAATATTTTTCAGAGTGGTGGAAGGAGAGATCGAGAGTGGTGGAAGGAACATATGAGAAGATAAGACTAGAAGGAGAGAAGAATAAGGCTGGTAGAGCTAGCTAGGTTTCTTTTTTATGCTTTTTTTAGTCGGTCGATTTAGGAGGTTTATCTGAAAAATAAACTGAATTTTTGCGGGTATAGTTTTTTACAGTCATAAATTTTTTAAAATTGATTTTTATAAGTAGTTGGTGACTACAATTATAGTTTTAGTTTTTTATAGGCGTGAATTTTTTTAAGTCCGGTTGTAAAAATAAGGGGTGTCATGAATTTTTTTAAGTAGTGAAAATGCAATATAATCAGTGCTTGGTTTGGCGCAGGAAAGGTGTGCAAAGAACCGATGCGCGGCAAAGAGGAATGGTTAATTTGGACTCGATCATCATTTAGTGGTTCCTCAAATTGGGTCTTGTAAAGTTCTCCATCAACTTATAATATTCCTTTTGTTTTAAATTTCAATATTCCTTCTGTTTCAAATAACACAAACTTCTATGCCGCGATCTCGGCAAAGTTTAATGATGTTCTTCTCTCCATGGCTCTCTTTGAACTCCCACTTCTGGACAGACTTTTCACTTGGACCAACAAAAGAAATACCCGGTGTTGGCCTGCCTTGACCGTGTCTTTTTCAACGATTTTTGGAACTCCTGCTACCCAATTTCGTCACTAACCTCCTTGACTAGAACTACCTCGGATCATGTTCCCCTAAAGATTTCGGTGTCTATGAACATGCCTAAAGCGACTGTTTTCAGATTAACAACTCCTTTCTTACAAACCCTTCTTTTCTTCCCTCCATCCTATCCTCCTAGCAAAACTCGCCGGAAGGACACGATGCCGCGGCTGCCCTAACGGCCTCGATAAAACGTACACAAACACATATCAAGATTTGGATGAAAGCAAACAAGAATAGCTCCCACCTCGAAGCCGACTGCTCCTTTGTGATCGACTTGCTAGAAGAGGAAATGGACATAACTCAGGCAGAACGACTTCCAAGGGAAAAGGTGTCGGCTAAACTTCTCAAATTATACCATCAACGAAAGCTGTTCTGGATGCAACGCGGGAAAAGTGAAGAGAATCAGGCTATGGGGGGCAAATGCTAGTAGCTTCTTCCATGCCCACGCATCACGGAACCGCAGGAGAAACACAACCAGCTCAGTTCTGGTGCAAGGGATGCAGGTATCTCAACATGAAGCAATGGCGACGATCTTCCTAGATTACTACAAGGAAATCCTTGGAGCAACCGGAAGCCCAGCGTGGCGCTTTGATCTGCAAGAGGTATATGCAATGTTACCCACAGCAAACCAACAATCCTTGATGCAATAATTCACACAGCAAAAGGTGTACCGAGCACTCAGCCCCATGGACGGAAACAGAGCTCCCGGTCCGGACGGTTTCTGTCCCAGCTTCTATCAAGCAGCATGGCACAAAGGTGGTGCCAACAATCATGAAACTGATACAACAATTCTCCTCTAGTGGCGTCCAAATTGAGAGACTAAACCGGGCATTCATAGTGTTGATCAAGAAACCTGGCATGGAGAATACCGTAGATGGTTTCAGGCCTATCTCTTTACAAAACTGCACTCTCAAGATCCTGTCAAAATCCATGGCCAACAGACTAAAGAAGGAACTACCAAATCTCATTGACCCGCATCAAACTGTTTTTTTGCAAGGAAGAAGCATCTCTGAAAACTTTATACATGCTACAGAACTCAGTCAATGCTGCCACAAAAGGAAAACACCCAATGTGATACTCAAACTGGATTTTGCAAGGCGTTCGATTTGGTCCACTGGGAAGCCCTAATTACGATATTAAAAACTAGGGGCTTTCCTGAAATCTGGTGCACATGGATCAAGAATCTTCCAGAAACTTCAAAGTCGGCGATCCTCTTAAACGGAGCCCCAGGAAGATGGATGGACTGTAAGCGGGGCCTCCTCCAGGGGGACCACCTATCTCCATAGGAAGTGACCCGGAAATTATTTAAATACTAAATAGAAATTTTTTTATCTTAATTAGTGACACGTGGTTGGTGTAATAAAAAATGGCAACATGATTAAATTTCTGGAAGGTAAAAAAACTTTATCTCAAATTTTTATTAGAAAAAGAAATCGATACCTACTACCCATGTCCAAATTGTACAAAATCTAGTATTACAATAATTATTCAGTGTATACAAGTTAATACACATGCAATTATACACAACACTCTAAAGCATAGTATAGTAACATAAATTACAGGAGAATAGCCACACTTGACTGACTTTGACTGACTCCAAACTGGTTAAAGTCACATTAAATGCAGCATAGGCAGCCACTCCCTGAGTCTCGACCAATGATATTTAAGCACTGAGAGGGATAGAGAGTGAGCTGAAAGAATAAGAAGAGAGGGGAACCAGTTGAAAAGAGCCTATGAGAGATAGCTAGAACAATGATATTCTATCCATTATCCTTCTATTCTCAAACAATCAAATCAAAGAGAAATCATGCCGAGGCAAGGTAGCAGGAGGATGAGGCCAAGAGAAGCTAACCAGGAGGAGTTAGTTGATAGCTGGCTAGGAGTTCAAGAGCCTGAACAAGCATGAGTACTCAACCAGATCGTCATCAACAATGAGCAAGTAGCTGCGTCGTCATGGTAAATCATCTTTAACAACAAGGTGCTCTCCCATTTCTAACTCAACCAGTTGCCCATACACCATAAATTTCACACAAATCATATGCCCTCACTAGATCATACACCCAAAACATAAAGTAGCTCACATGAGCAAGCACAAGGTTGGAACCTGCATGCAAAGTGCACCAAACATCAGTAGCATATTCAGAATTAAAGGGTTGCAAAGCTGTATAAACATTGTTGGGGCATAACTCTGAAAATGTACTATCATCTGTAGATAAATGGGTCACAGCTAGAGAATTGATTAGTTGAGATTTTTGCAGTAGCAAGAGCAAGAAATTAATGTTAATTTCTCACTATTGTACATAACACCAACATACTGTAGGCCTAATAAATTTGTATGCCAAGAGCTAAGAATTTACTCACCTAGATGAATTGCGCATTTAGCAAACTCAGAAGCCTGAATCAATCGACAAAAGCAAATAAGTCAAAGCTTTCAGTTTGGGCCTTTGGAGGACGCAGCACAGAACCAGAGTATTAGAGAGAGAGAGAGAGAGAGAGAGGGAGGGAGGGGTAGAAATGGGGTGGGAAGAAGGAGGGGGAGCGCCTGGGCTGGTTGGTGATCCACTGGTTGCTGGTGACGAATGGGGCGCCGAATTTGGGCGGCATGCAGCTAGAGTGGGAGCAGAGAGTAGTAACAAAGCAGATGCTGTGGGTTTGGGGCTGCAACGCGAGCAGCAGGGAAGCAACCGGCCGTGGCATCCATGGCGCCGGCGGCACCTGTGCAGTGGCAGGCATGCAGCAAAAGTTTCTAGTGGTCTAGTGAAGGATTTGGGGAAAGATGTCTTTGGGCATTTGATGCCTGTACGATAGAGATATGGGAGGAGGGAAGAAGTGAGCTGAGGTAAATTGCTTGATGCACATTAGCAATTTACACAGGTGATTAGTGCTCTGTCCTATGTAACATTGTAAGACCACCCTATGGAACACATCTTGCCTTTTGGCTTCAAATTAAATTCTGGGGAAGCGCTCCCCGCGTGATTAAGTCTTTTTTTACCAAGATATTTACTCGCTTCATTTCAATTTATTTATCATTATAACAAATCTTATACTACACTAGAAAATGATAAATTACATTGTACCCTCATCAATTACTTCCTAATCATCTTTCTTAAATCAAGCATTATTTTTTTAATACTACTAGTATTAGTATTAGTATAGTTGTATTGATAAAGGCCAGTAAGGGAAATACATCTCTAAAAGTGCTCTAGAGTATAAGAATGGTAAGAATTGTAATATAAATTTTAAATACTAGAACGATAATTAATTTGAAATTGATAGAGTATCATTCTCATATTTCAAATCACTTTTAGAAATGAACTTTCTTTTCTTTCCTACACTTTATCAATGCAGCTACAGATCTATGTAATCACAGCCACTACTGTTTTGAAAAAAACAATTGGGATGGATTTAACGAGGGTAAAGATATAATTGTATTAGTGCGAGCAGTTTAGAATAGAGGGATAATAAGCCAGCAAAAGCTAGATCTTCGAGAGAAAAAAATTGTGTGAGCGTAACTCCATCTAGATAAGCTCAAATTCTAATACCTATAAATATATATATTATATATGTAGGTGCACTTTAATTAAGAATTAAGTGAGGTCAGGATTTTGACGGTTTATATCATTTTCTTTGAGCGCGTGTTAAAATGGTACTTGCTGGTGTGTACTTGTTATGTACATGCATAGTAACTTTTGTGCTGTGTGCTTTTCGTACGATCGCAAAATGAAAAAAGAAAAACAAGATAATTTACTGGGCTCCACAAGGCAAGCCTGAGATTCCACAGGGCAAGCAGCTCAGGCTGGCTCTCACCTGGTAAAGAAGGCCAGAAGATGGGCTTAATATGTAGGAGGACCGAGGGCCTTTGTGGAAGGAGTTCTGTAAAGGATAGCTGGGCTGGCTTAATACTCCATGTCGTCTTGGGCCGACCTATAGCCAGCCCGCATTGTCCGTCTGCAGAGAACTGGGCCCACCAGGTCGAGGCACGAATCACGAGGCCGCTCGGACGGCTGCGGCCTAGTGTAGCCCATGGACAGGGTGCACGGAGCCATCAGCGGGAGACCGGAGGCCAGCAGGGAGAGAGAAGAAAGACAGGGAGGCGTGACGGCGCCCATTGGCGGCAGAGCAGCCAAGCAATTGATTCAGAGCCACAACCCCGAAACACCCCGTCTCCCCCTCCCCTTTTATATTCTGTGGCCGTCGCCTCACGCGGGCCCACTGCGCCTAAATCCGCCATATCCACAACCCCACAACCCCTGCACCCACCAGACTCATCCCAACCGGCTCTCCCCAACTGATCCACGGGCCCCGCAGTACATGACCCCACCTGTCATTAGAGGTATTGTTACGGATCTGATGGAAGTAGCCGCGACAAGGTGTTTCGCTTTCCTCGGGTCTACGGCGGCATGAGCCCAGCTCATGGACCCGAGGGAGAACGAGCGGGCAAGTGTGGGGCCCACTGGTGGGTTGGACGTGTGGACTACTGGACTCTAGGGATGCCACGAGAAAGTGGGGCCCACCACCAAGCTAGCTCTCCTGCTCGCCCCACCACCACATCGAAATCAAAAACTACTATTTTGAGTCCTCCTCGCTCTCGCTCAGTCGCTGCCACAATCTCTCCCCGGCTTCCTCCTCCTCTCGCCCCCCAACTCCCGCTTGCTCCTCCTGGTCGCCTCTGCCGCCGCCGCTGCCGCAGCAGCAGCAGCCGACGGTGTGTGTACGAGTCCGAGGAGCCACTCGGGGAGGACCGATTCGACGGAGGAGGAGGGGAGGGAGGGGGACGAGATGGGGGAGGGGGGACGATGACAGCGAACGCGGCGTGGCTCGGCGGGATGCGGACGATCTGCGACGTTTGCGAGAGCGCGCCGGCGGTGCTCTTCTGTGTGGCCGACGAGGCCGCGCTTTGCCGGTCCTGCGACGAGAAGGTGCACCCCCTCTCTACTTCTACGACTCCTACTGCTATCCCTTCCTCCGTCCTCTGCTCTACGCGCACGCGTTAGGGGTGGGCATTCGGTCCTTACCGAAAATTCGGTCTCTGCAAAATGATGACCGAAGTTTGCACCAGAAAAAAGCGGACCGACATTTCGGTTGACCAAAATGTCGGTTCGGTCTTCGGTCTCACCCGATGTGACCGAACAGTCCTGCATCTCACCAAAAATTGTGGAGGGCACAGGCCACAGGCAGCAGCCAGCAGCGAAGCAATCCAGTGCCCAGTTCACTTATTTGGTCATTTCTCACTTGCAGCACATATATGTACCAAAATTTCAGCAACATTTAACAAAATTTCAGCTCACAAATCACAAATCGCAAGAGACGAGATAATAAGACATGCATGAGTAGTGAGTAGTGGAGTACATGACTCAATAAGATCATTACATAGAGACTGGAAACTGACTACAGGACTGTTGACTCCATAATTGACAACGACAGTCCACTTGACTCAGTAACTAACTATTAAAGTCTGAAACTAACATAATTTAAGTTTCAGTAGGCTTGATAGACTTGCTTGCTTGTGACTATGACTTGGAAACGGAGCAATCAACCTTGCATTTACCTTTTACGTTGTCACCAAATTGTACAATCAACTCTGAAATGGGACAATTGGAAGCATATAAACAATAGGACAGAACAAAATTGAATATTTAGGAACAAATATAGCTAATTGGTTTATTATCTTTTTCTAGTTCGGCCAGTTGGTCCATGTCCTCCTGGAGTTGTCCTTCACAGCCAATCTTGTGAACAAACAATTGCTTCCAACATGAATGGGGTAAGTGTGGTCCTAAAGTCATCAAGTATTCGACCACTCGTGCTAAATACTGCTTTTGAAGCAACCGTCGAAACTGGAATTGCTAGCACATCATAAGCCAAGCGTGATACTATTGGGAATCTTAATGCATTATTCTTCCACCATGCTAGAATATCAATTTTCCTCTTGTTTGGTTTAGTAGCTTCATCAAGGTACTTGTTAAGTTCAGATTTATTGTTGCCACTTCCAGTACCATTCAGTTTCAGTTGTCTTGCAATTAGGGACTTCATCATGCATACTTCGTCTTGTTCTGGTTCCTCATCATCATTGTCTTGTGTTGTTGCATCATGTGGAGTATATAGCCTCCTGTATTCTTCAAACAACTCAACATGACATGCTTTAACAGCAGCCCAAACTTTCTTGCCAGTCTCCACACTAAACATTAGTTCAACAGCTAGCTTAGTGCAGTCAGATAGCTTATATCTTGGATCAAGAGTTGCAGCAACAAAAATCAGCAAGTTCATATTTTCCTTCTCCTTCTCCTTACCCTTCCCTTTCCCCTTCTCCTTCTCATTGACATTTTTGCTTGTTTCAGCAGCAGGCTCATGCCAATTCCCCCAATACCTATCAAACTTGTCTTTCATTCTCTTGCCCATATCTACTCGCAAAGGATCTTCACTGTTCAGCCAATTTTTAATCAAGAGATGAACTTCGCCAATCTCAAAAAAGAAGTTGTGTGAAGTGAGATGAAGAGTAGAAGAAACACATTTAGTGAGTTTATAAAAATGACAAAGGAATTCAGCCATCCTTCTTTGCATTATCCCAATCTACGTCATCAGGATACCCTAGGCTTCCTTTCTCTTCTGACAAATCAATAGCATAGCATGGATCTTCCTCAAGGTACCTTGCAAATACCTTGTTATAAGTGATGGCTGCTCTCAACATAAGAAATGTTGAGTTCCACCTAGTGCATATGTCTAGGTTCAGGAATGCCTTGCTGTCAACCTTCTCTTCCTCAGCTAACTCCTTGAATTTGACTAACTGAGATGTTCCATTCTTGATGTATTTGACAGCAGCACGGTCATGCTTCACTGAAGAATCTACTTCTTTAAGGCCATCTTGGACAATAAGATTGACAATGTGCACAGCATATCTCATATGAAGAAACTTGCCACCAACTATGCTTGCCTTTGCACTATTTAGTTGCTTTCTCAAATAAGTTACACCGCTGTCATTAGTGCTAGCATTATCAACTGCAACTGTTATAACCTTCTCTAACCCCCCATTCAATCAAACATCTATGCAAGTTCTTCCTGATGTCATCCCCCTTATGGCCCTTTACCTTAAAGAAGCTAATGACCTTCCTGTGAAGCCTCCATTCATTATCAATGAAGTGTGCAGTCACTGCCATGAAGCTCTCTTGCTGTTGCGAAGTCCAACAATCAGTGGTTAGGCATACTCTTTCACAACCCTCCTTAATAAACAACATCAGCTTTGCTCTTTGATTGAAATAAACCCGAACCGCGTCCCTGGTTACAGTCCTTCGAGATGGTGGGCTCCAACGTGGGCAAGCTACCTTCATAAATTTCCTGAATCCTGGCCTCTCACCAAATACAAATGGGAGTTCATCTTCTATGACCATTTCAACAAAAGCATGTCTAATTTCCTCGGGGTCAAACTTCCAAGTGGTGATGCCTTCTCCTTGAGTTGCTTGCAAAGTACCTTGCTTATGATCCTTGTTGAATTTATGGGGATTACGCTTGCAGATATTAAAGTGCCTACTCATTGCACTCGTACCATTTTTGTGTGTATCAGCTGCAATGCTACGGCTGCAGTACTTACACTTTCCCTTCTTCAGCAAACCTTGAGAATCCTTTATCTTGATGAAGTGATACCATATTTCTGATCTTGCAGCCATCGGTTTCCTTTCATGTTTTTCCTGGTCATTTTCATCCTCAACTTCTTTCTCATCTTCTCCACTAATTTGGACCACCTCTTCCTCACTATTCTTTTGTACTGCATCCTCTGTATTCTCAGTTTCAGTTCCCACTCCAATTCCAACTTCAGGTTCAGAGGACATCTACAAAATAGAATGGCAATAACATGTATATATCATTATACTAAGCATGATTTATTGATTGCACAACAGATTGAGGGGTGAGGCACATACATTGCAAGATTGCAGGGACTCCATTGTGCTGCTGCTGTGCTGCACTCATGCTCCCCGACATCTCCTGCAGGGGTGGCAGGTGATGGCGACCTTGGTGGTTCGGTACGGTGCAGCAACTTGCAGGCGACGGCGGGGCTGCTGCACATGAGGGCCTATGGCTGGGAGGTGGCAGGTGGTGGCGATGTTGGTGGCTCGGCGCGGCATGGCAGTCGGCAGACGACGGTACGGCCGCTGCGTGTGGGGCCCTACGGCTGGAAGTAGTGACATCTGGTCCGGACTTCGGAAGCTGGTGATAGCAAGTCGGAGAGGAGGGAGACTGCCAGGGATCTAGGAGTGGGAGTAATTGAGTGGGAATGGCAGCTAGGGTTAGTACTGGGTGTCAGGAGAGCCGGAGAGGAGTATTGATGGGCTACAGCCTACTGGGCTGGAGTGGTTTACTGGACACTGATGTTGAATTCTTGATGGGCCAACGAACTTTTAATTACATCGGGTAATTCGGGTACCTGAGCAACAGGACCGAAACATCAAAATAAAAATTGGTTTTCTCAGAGAGCCGACTGAACATATGACCATGTCCGACAATTCGGTCTATTAGGGTTTGGGTTCGGTCTTCAGTCTAATGTTATTTTGCCCACCCCAACCACGCGTTGAAGTCTGCTTGCCAATCGTAGATTGGGGTATGCGATGCTTCAATTGCAGTGACTTACTCCACACTGGTCAATCGGATTGTTTGATTGGCAATTAAGATCTCACAAAATGATTACTACGCTCAAATTAGCTTGTGGATCTTCATGTTTTTTCTTTGGGGGTACAGAAAGCTTTTGGTTCTATTTGCCATTTCATGCGATTCAACTGCATACTGCTCACTGGCCTCGAACAATTCATTCATTATGTCCTGTTTTCATTTTTTTCCTAGGGATGGAGTGTGATTGTGTGAAGTTACGGAATTGTGGTACTTATAATAGGATGCCAGCATGCATTGATAGCGACTAACTGTAGTGCTTGTTCTGGTAGCAACTGAGTAATTGCCTTACGGGGTATCCACTTATTTCTTATCTGACTTGAAAATAAGGCCTATTGTCTAAAAAAAATCCACTTGAAACTAAAGCTGGCCAACTTTAGAAGTGGAAAGTAAAGCATAATTGTATGTTGTTGTTATTGAAGGAGACACTTTTATAGCATAAAACATACGTAATAAGTTCAATTACATTATAAGTACCTGACTCCAGCGTATTAAGATCTTGATTGGGTTACCTCGGAATGGAATTTCTTAGAAGATCATCCTACCCTGAGTATATCTAGCTTGGTGGTTGGTAGACACCTCCAGGCATCATACATATGTGGGACAATGGGAGATGAGCTTGTCGTGATTTTGGTTGGAATTACCGTTAAGCTTATTGGCTAGTTGGCTACGTGTAATAGTTAAGTTGTTCATAATTCTGTAGAAGTTATGATTGAATTGACCTTGTCAAAATTGTCTAATTATCGAGAAAAAACTTAGGTGATTATAAATTTCCCTTGTGTTTACATGATTTTTCGGCACATATGTTTATTGTTGTACAATCTTGGAAGGTTATGCTTCTGCCTCACTTTAATTGCAAATCTTCTACAGTTAATGAACATGTATTATACTATATCATTGTATGTGATTCCAATTGCCACCTTCAATCTGCTAATAAAAACGTACATGAAGAGCATCCTTTACTCATTCTTTAGCTGCTCAGCTAGTTCCGTGCTCCGTAACCAAGGCTGTGACACTGTTTTCTTTGGTTTTTGATAAGATTTGGAATTGATGGCATGATGATTAAAAATCATCGTTACTTGCAAAGTTGCAACCTGGTTGTAGATGAAAGTTTCAACTGGTGAATTGTTGTATGTGTGTGGCCCTGGCCAGTTGACCTAATGAGGTCAAACATTATGAAACAGCCTTCGTGGACATATCTTTTGGTCAAATATTCCGTTGTGCTCTCACATTCTTACAGTATCTTGATTTACTCATTAAAAACATTGTATATCTATTCTGTTTTATGACTGCGTTTTCAGCAGTCAAGCTCTCTTCCAGTGATGAAATGTCATCTTTTCTGGTGCTTAATACCAACTGCCTTTATGTTGGTTGAGTACCTTTTTAATGAGTGTACTAAGGTTTGTCAGTATTGGGTCTGCTGAAGAACACGATGTATGCTGATTGGATGCAGGCAACATAAGAAATCAGATACTGTTCATAAAGCTGACATTTGTGCATGGATTTGTTTTCTGAAAGTTTGCCAGATTGGCTGCTGTGCGTTGTATGCCAGAGATAAATGTCCATATTCAGATCTATGAGAACTTAGATCAACAAAATTGCCCACTCCATTGGTTGTTATAAGGTGTATTTTGATTTGAAAATGCCAAACTTTGTAGATTTTGACCAACAATTAGTCTAATTACAAGTTATTTTATTAGCTGTGCAATATCCTTCATGTGGTTCCATTAGCATGAAGAAAAACAACTATGACAGTTTTGGTGGCTTCAATAATCTATCAAATGTTCATGTTGTCTCCTCTGATATTTCTTCCAATGTTGCAATGCAGGTGCATATGTGTAACAAGCTTGCTAGGCGGCATGTGAGAGTTGGACTTGCAGACCCTAATAAAGTTCAGCGCTGTGATATATGTGAAAATGCTCCCGGTATTCGTTTTCATATAGGAATAGTTTCTTTTGACATTTTACCTATTAAAGCTTCTTGTGATTCTGTTCGGCTGTCCATGCAGCTTTCTTCTATTGTGAGATAGATGGTACATCACTTTGCCTTAGCTGTGATATGACTGTTCATGTTGGTGGGAAACGAACCCATGGAAGATACCTGCTCCTAAGGCAACGGGTTGAAGTAGGTTCTTGTTTAGAAATCAACTTCATATTGTAATCTCATGCCTTATTTTCTAGTGCTTAAAGTTTGAAATTTTGATTAGTTTCCAGGAGATAAATCAGGCCATATGGATGATGTTGCTATGCAACAGAAAGATTCTGAAAACCAGACAGATCAAAATAAGGTCCCTCACTCGGTAACAAAGGAGCAAATGGCGAACCATCATAATGCGTCTGATGATCCAGCCTCAGATGGCAACTGCGATGACCAGGGTAACATTGATTCTAAAATGATTGATCTTAATATGAGACCCGTCCGTACTCATGGGCAAGGTTCAAATTCACAGGTATGTCACATTCTCCATGTTAATATGCAGAGTACGCATCTCTATTATTACCTTTACTGAACACTCTCATTTTCCTCTCATCTATGCTCTTCCCTTACTGATGACAATCCGGACACAGTGCGTGGATGTTAATGTCAACAACCATGATTCTCCGGGAGTGGTGCCAACATGTAATTTCGAAGGAGACGCCAACAAATAAATACTATAACACCAGGATGTACATTTCTTCAGTTGCTGCTGTACAGCGGCTCTCCAGGAGGTTGGATTAGCTTTGGTCTTCAGCCGGGGCAGAATATGTGTTATTACAGGGTCCTCTTGTGTCGCAAGTATGATTCTAGTAGAGCTGAAGTTAAACGAGTTCATGCCAACTCGGCATGCCATGCCGTGGACGCTATTTATCGTCGTGTACTCGTTGTGGTTGTCAAGACTCGTGTCACATGGCCATGCGGAGAACACGGTGGCTGCCACTTGTTCTTTTGTGGATCGCTGATGTGTGCTATTAGAAACTGTTCAAAAGATTAATAGACCCATCATTTCTTTTTCTGTGTATCCAATTGTTGTTTGCCTGGACTGTGTTAAGCTTTTTCTCCGCATGTTCTGCGTTAACCAGAAAGCGAACTTTCTACTCTACAACACAGTTTTTTCGTTCTTAATTATAGCATTAGCTCACCAAATGAGACTCTTGCCCGCTGGAAGGAAAAGCTGAGTTCGTTCGATGAGCTTCATCTAAATCAAAATGGTCGAGTCAAACATGGTTGCATGAAAAAGCTGTTCGATGTCTTCTAGATATCTAGAGCTCGAGTACTCCCATGTCACCCTCATCAAAATCCGAAGATGGATACATCCTCTGGCAACAGCAGCACAGCTGTCCTCTGAAACCCAACCAAACCGAAAGCCGACCTGAACGCATACAGAAACCACCCCAAGAAAAACAATTCGCCACAGCCGCCACACGCACGCCGCTGCTCGCCCAGCCGGCGGCACGGGCTGGCGAAACGCAGGGCGGCTGCCTCCCTCGCGCGCGCCACGGCAGGAGGCAAAAAATCCGACGAAATCCCCGTCTCGGCACGGCCACGCGCGTACGCGCGCGCCCCCGCTGCGCTCGTGCGTAATTCTACTGGGTTTTGTAACCGAGGCGGGGCGTGGCGCGCGCGGGGCACGATGCGCGTGCTTGCCTCCCCGGTGCGCGCTTTTTGCCGGCGGTGGCGAGGCCGAGGGCGACCGGGCGAGGCCTCCTCCGCAAGGCCGCGCGCGGGTGACGGGGCAGCGTGCAATGTGCGACGAGACAGGCAGGGCATGCAGATGCAGGGGGCCAGGGTGAGGGGACGCCACGGCACGTATACGCTACTGGCTTGGCTGGCACATGGATGCTGGCCCTGGCCGTGGTCTCATGTTTGCTGCTGCTGCGTGCGTTGCACCTGGTGGATCATACGGGCGGGGCGCAGCGGTGCATCACGGCGAAGTCGGCGACCGGAACAAGCACGTGGCCACTTGCGGGAACCCTTGTCCCCTACCCCCTCGCCAGAATCCGGATCTACTGTGCACGCTCGCTGCTTGGGTGGGCTGGCATGGCTGCTATTTCCCTTTTTTTTTTAAAAAAAAATAATCAAAATCCAGTTTTATGTAAGCTTTCGTGCGAACTTGGAATATTCTTGTAACGCTGTCACCAATTCCAGAATAATGAGCTGTACGAATGGTGTACTTCTGGGATGATCTTATCTGCTCCTAATCAGTACGTCCTATACCTTACAAGAGTATGTACCATAGTAGTACTACTACACACGTGGAGTTGCAACTTGCAAGTGTTACCTACTGTTATCTTTTTTCAGCTTACATTATTAAAATAAATTATTTGCTTCATGCTTTAGAAATATTTTTTTTCTACTGTATTACTTACATTTATATTTTAAGCTATTTCTTAAAATATTTAAGTTTTTTCTATAATTAATAATTAAGTAGATGATTTGTAACCATAATTCACTCAATAATTAAAATTAAATAGGGTCTTAGTTTTGCCATTCAAGTTTGTTATGTCCGCCAGAACAAGATTCACCTGTCTTACAGACTGCACATTGAACAGTAGTGGCGGCCACAGAGGAGAAGTCCACACCTGATTCCCCGGCCAGGGCAGCCACGACGCAGGAGACCAGGGCGTCCACCTGGCGCCCCGCCGGTCGGGTCCCAGGGCGACACCGTGCCATCCCCCTCGCCGGCAGCCTCCGGTGACAACCCAACCGGCCCAACCGCCGATGCGCGCCCGCCCGCCCGCCTGTCCCCGCCGCAGCCCCCCCTCCGGATACTCTGCTCCGCCTCGTCTCGCTGGCGCTGCGTCACTTGCCAGTCTGCACGCCGTAGAGGATCCGACACCAGCTGCCGCCTCCGCGCTTGCACGAACGGTATATATGTAGCCGTGCGAGCCAGAGCTCGCCGCCACGACTTAGCTTGATCTTCTGGTCTTCCTCGATCGTCGTCGTCATCGACGAGCTATTCATATATCGGTGGCGGCGTCATGGCGAGCTACGGCGACGACGGAGTGGAGCTCACCGAGCTGACTCTGGGGCCACCCGGCGCCAACGCGCGCAGGGCCAGGCGCGCCAGGGGCCACCCGCCGTCGTCTTCGATGTATGTGCAAAGAAAATGAAGACAATTTCTTGTGCCTTCTTACATGGCTGTTGGTTTCGTGATGATCAATGTCTCTGATGAATCGGTCTCATTGTTTGGTTTAGGATGCAAGCAGCGTACTTCGTGAAGGTGAGTATGGACGGGACGCCGTACCTGAGGAAGGTGGACGTGGCGGCGTACGGCAACTACCTCGAGCTCGTCGAGGCGCTCAACGACATGTTCTACTGCTCCACCATTGGTGAGTTTGCTTCACCTCACTGTATACGCAAGAGTAATCTACTAGTACCAAACATTAATCTGTAATGGCGGTTAATAATAATATTTGTGTATGCTGAGCAGGACCGATGGACGGGTACGACGAGTGGGAGCACGCTGTCGTGTACGAGGACGGCGACGGCGACTGGATGCTCGTCGGCGACGTGCCCTGGGAGTAAGCATCGCTGAAACTGCATCGTTGCGCCGTTCACCATCGTTTTCAAATGCAAAGTTAAAGGAAAACGTGGAAATCTCAACCCGGTGCATCTTGAATCGCAGGATGTTCGTGTCTTCGTGTAAGAGGATGAGAGTGATGCGAGCGTGCGAGGCGAGAGGCTTGAGCTCAAACGCGTGACACTATAGGTGAGGATTCAGGATTAACTTACTCCAAGTCGATCAGATTGGTAATTACTGAAATGTAATAATTTGGTACATTCAGTAGCTTAGCTTACTCGAGAAAATTGAATCGACGATATAGTCAAATTAAGTCATGTATATCGTGCAGGGATCTATGCCTCTAAATTGATCAGACTGAAACTGAGACTTTTTTCTCTCTCTGCTAAGCATTTCAGAGTTTCAGCTTAGTTCTTTTTTACGGCAACAAATTGATCGATTCAGAGTTTTCATTGTTCAGTTCTTTTATACTGCAATAAACTGATTCAGAGTTTGCGTGTTTTCAGGTTGACCAGTGCGTTGTAGATACCTGGAGCTGGACACTGATCGTTCATGCAAGTGGTGAAAACGCTGACGAAAAGGATGAAGCAATTTCTGACCGACCAAGGCCATGCTATGCACATATGATTGATGCAACATCTACACAAAGACCAGCATGATCAGCATCTCACTAACCTGGAATAAATGTTAATTAAGTACTAGTTGACACTACAGATGTGGTCAATCTCCAGCTTGCTGCTTGCTTCTCACATGAGCCTGAATCCCTTGATACGGTTGACTTCCTTATGAGATCACAATATTTTAGCTCCCTTTTGCCTCTAGCTAGTTGTAAGTTGTTTCGGCTGTATGTATGTTCCGGAGCATGGCCGGAGTGGCTGCCGAGGCTGCTGGCGTCGGGGCTGGACGAGGACGGCGTCGACAAGATCGCGGCGGACATCGCCGAGACCCATCCGACCTTGCAGTTCGTCTGGTCCAAGCAGGCCATCGTGTTCGCTGATCTTGTGCCGGGGCGTGGCTGGCCTCTTCTTCCGCGAAAACGACAGCAGGAGTGCGGTGGCTGGGGGCCTGCTCGTCGTAGTGATGACTGCTACAGTAGCCGTGGCTTGTGAGTACTAGCGAAGGCGGGCCAAGATGCGCAGGGCGCAAGCGCGAATTGTCCTCGAGCGCCCTCTGCATCCTCCCGTTTAAACTTGCAGGAATGATATATTATATATTAATATATTTTATTAAATTTTTTAATTTGAGATAATATCTTTTTTTGAAAGTTTAAAATCCATTCTCATAAGCTCAGGCCCGTACGTATAATGTCAGTTTGCTATAATGGACGGCTCAGGTCAGATCGCTAGAGATCCTATTTCCGACGGCTCTCGTAGGCCTACAGCAGGTAACAGGGAATTGGGCTACAACAAATGATTAGTCCGCTAAGAAAGCCCATGTTTATGCCGCTGATTATAAGTTTTGGCCCGTATCCAGGCCCAGATCAGATCGCAACCAATGGTAGAGAAACAATTTCAGTTCTCTGGCCCCACTTGTGGTGATGGGCCGACTTTTCCAGACCACACGGTGAAGGAACATCCCATATGATATATTGGCCCTTGAGCGGTTTCGCGAGAAGCGTGGCACGCCCCGGCGAGGCGGCGACCGACCGACGGCGATACGTCGTCGTCGTCGGAACTCGGCATTTGTCACCGCAAATAATACCCGAAGCTCCTCGGCCTCCTTCACCGTTCTCAGCTTCGCGCCGCCCTCGCGCTATGGAATTCGGCGACTTCGTGGCCGAGCTCAAGAAGCAATGGCTCGTCAGTCGTCTCCATGTCACCGGCCTGCGGCGGCCAACCACCGTGGTCCGTGGACTGCATCTGAGTGTTTTTGCCGTCGAGAATACCTTGGATTGCTTCGATGGCGTCATACATATGCTCATGGAAAACTGAGGTTGCTCTGTCAAAGATGGATCACAGCATCACGATTCACGCATAGAAAATCACAGACGAAGAATCCAACCATTTCTTGCCAATAGTCAAATTTACAGTGTTTTACATGCCTAATCCTTCTCTATAATCGACAAGAACGAAAGGTGCAATGATGGCGTAATCGATTTGTTGAAACAAAACCATTACACGAACGAACATCCAGTCTCCGCGTCACTCACGAGCAGGAGCACTGCGAGCTCTTCTTCATGGCGCTGGTCTCCATGATGGAGCCGACGTCCAGCGTGGTCCCCTTGAGCGACAGCACCTCGCCGCAGGCGCCACCGCCGCCGCCGCCGTTGCGCATCCACCTTGCCTCGTCGAGCTCCAGCGCCCTGCGCGACACGACGGCGAAGATCTCCTCGAGGAGCGTGAGGAAGGCGCGTTCCACGTTGTCGCCCGACAGCGCGGACGCCTCGGTGAAGAAGAGCCCCTGCTCCTCCGCGAACAGCGCGGCCTCGTCGGCGGTCACCTCGCGCCGGCTCGCTGGCATGTCGGCCTTGTTCCCGATGAGCGCCACCACGGTGGAGCCGTCGGCGTGCGCCCGGAGCTCCTCCACCCACCGCGCCACGTTTTCGAACGTCCGCCGCCGCGTGATGTCGTACACCACCATGGCGCCCAGCGCGCCGCGGTAGTACGCGCTCGTCACGGCCCTGTACCTGCAACATAAACCAAACTTTGCTCAAATTTCATCCAAAAAAATCAAATCTTTCCGACGCGAAAATATCAGCCTTCCTCAGGAACACACGAATTCCACACAAAATTCCCAGGTTGTTGCATTGAAAAACAAATGAAAATCGCCATTAGGCGACAACTGCCTCATCCAAAGGCAGGTTAGATTAGGCACGTAATGACTGATTTGCTACGTGACAGTTTCAGTCAAATGTTCTCCTGCAAAAAGGAGATAGCAGTGGTTCTTGCAGGGATCACTTTCAGTGGTCGGCGTGCTCTGGTGGTCATCTAACGCGCTGTCTTTAGCTCACGCTAGCATCGGCATGTACATCGCATTGCATATCTTTAATTTCAGCTGGCTTCATGAAAACTGACAGCCACTATATCTGCATCCTTATCTTCCCAACCAATACAATCCAATCTTCCACGAGTCTTTGTACTGATCCAATTATCTCCCAGCTTAATTAATTGCAAGGAAAGCAAAATGAAGCTGGTTCTTGGCTGACATGTGATACCATCCCCCTCCCAGCAAGCAACAGAACACTATAGTAAACCTACTATTATAAGTGTATAAGGTATACCAAATTACCAATCAAATGCAAGAACAGCCAAATCAGTTGGGATAGCTTGAACACGTAACGTTAACAAAAGGCAACAACGATCATGATTTCGTCAGTAGAAGTGATCTTAACAAACGACATCAAGGATCACAATATCGCAGCGATATCTTTAAAAGATGAGTACTTTTACGGTGCTCTCTACCGATGCTTGCGATGAAGAAGATGAAATGTGCACGGCTGGTTACCTTTCTTGGCCGGCGGTGTCCCAGATCTGGGCCTTGACGCGCTTGCGTTGGAAGGTAAGGGTGCGGGTCTGGAACTCGACGCCGATGGTGGACTTGGAGTCGAGGAAGAACTCGTCCTTGGTGAACCTCCCAAGCAGCTGCGTCTTCCCCACAGCTGAGTCCCCAACCACCACCACCTTGAACACGTAGTCGATCTCCGCCTCCTTCTCCCCCTCCCACCCGACCTCCTCCTCCATTTCCCCTATCCTCGCCACCATCCTTTCTTCCTCCTAGATCACCTACCTTCCTCTCTTCTTGGTTCTTGCTTTGCTTCAGCTATGAACTCTCCTACCTTTCTTCCTCCTCGATCACCTAGCTTCCTCTCATCTTGTTTCTTGCTTAGCTTCAGCTATGAACTCTCCTACCTTTCTTCCTCTTCGGTCACCTAGCTACCTTCCTTTCTTCTTGATTCTTGCTTGCTTCAGCTATGAACTGTGCAAGTTAATAGAGCTAGATGGGATAGAGGTTAGGCTAAGTTGCAAAGCATGCAGTGCTTTTGAGGTTCGATTATACTAGTGTGCATGCCTGCCTAGTGATGGTGTGTCCTGCTTTTGGAGAGAAGGGTTGCTTGCTTGCTGCCTGTGCTGCAACGCAGTGTGTGCTGCACAAAGGGGGCTGAAGCTATCATCCTGCCTTTTGCTGTCCATTCCAAGGCCACCTAGCCTGGCTTGCCAGGCCTTCTTTTTGTTTAACTCCTCTTTTTTGTTTAAAAAGAAAATAATTGATGCAAGACGCATTCTTTGTTTGTGGCCTTTTACTTTAACTTTTGTGTACAACTGCACATATTACAAAAATGTTTGTGTTGCTTCCGGTTTAAGAAGGGTCCAAGAGGTAGATACATGTGTTAAAAATAAAAGAGAAAAATCTAATAAATATTATTGACAAACGTAAGATAATATCATTGTCCAACACAACTTTAAGTAAATACCATAGTACCAGACATTTTGTCTCAGAAATGACATAGGTCTGTCCATTTCCCTCTTTTAACCTCATCATATTTTTTTCTATATTCTCAAATTACCCTTACTAATATCATATACTTAATATCAAGGCACTGTAGTAAAAAGTTAAGAACAACAGCTTTGGCGAGTGAGGCCACAGCGGCACAGGTGGGCTGTAGTGGCGAGAGGGAGATGACAAGGAGCGAAAGTCTTTCTTTTTTCTTTTTCTTTATTTTTCTTGGCTGATGTATAAAGAAAAACCTTATACAAAATTATTTATTTCTTTACTGGTTCATGTTGTATATGAAAATATAATCATCTGTGAAATTTTAGAACTATTGAACTAATTTATCTCAAGTGATCTTAGCAAAAGATAAAATTAATTCTCATGTTGAAAAATGCATTGTACAACCTTCAAAGGTCAATATGGTCTTTTTAACATGGACTAACGAAGTATTTATTGATGGTATTTTTTGGAATATGATGTTTGTTGAATGTATTTGTTGTATTTTCTCCAAATAAAAAGCCATATACTCTGTAGCTTGTACTGTGGTTAATTCTCCATTAATTTACCATTAACATATATTCAACAAAAGGATACTACTAGACTATCTTTTCTGTTTAGACTACCCGGAGTACATATATTATTAAACTGAAACAGTACTAGGAGACTGTTTGCTTTTTAGAACAAGAAAGAAAAAGTGAAGGAACAGGCCACCATAAAACACCTTTTTGTTATAATTAAACAAGTGTTCGAGACCAGAGCTGAATTATATCGTAGTGGTTGATCAACTCGGCTTCTTGTCAGTCGTCACTTCGCAGCGCATGCCACTCGGCTCGATCGAAATTCAGAAATGTGGTTGCATGTTGCAGGTGCTCTCAACTTGAGGAGTGCATCGGCTGGTTAGCGGCATGGAAAATATTAATTATTATACATTTATCTTAAAAATATATTTATTTAATTTTTAAAAAAGAAATTTCTAAATAAAAAGTTTTTTTATAAAAAGCGTGAGAAAATGCCAAGCTCACATGAGGAATAAGAAACCAACTGATTATTAGCAGTAGCATCGTTTCGTCTGATTGTGAGCGTTTATTAACGATAAAACATATTTTATGGATAAAAAATTTACATAATTCTTATCTAACCATGCTTTGGTACGGATTAAAGAACATATATTATAATGTTATCTATAATAAATAAAAATATAATTGTTATCTTTTTTATAGAAAATATTTACATTTTATTTGTATCAATTCATTTAGATTTGATGGCTTAATATTAATATAGGACAATTTGTAAAATTTACAATAGGAGTAGGTGGAATGGTACTGATGGGTGGTAGATTCACTATCATCACTATTATTATCTTTTTTTAAGAAGTATATATAATATAATTCACGATGCTATTGCATCATAGCTAAAATTTCTCTGTGGTTATAAAAGTATCATTTTTACATGTAATTCAGATAGAAAGTATCATGCATCTGCCTCAGAAAATACTCAGCTGTGCTGACCAAAATGAAACGGTGAAGAATACCACAACTTCTTGATTGTTTAGCAGTGAACAATTTAGATCTTTGTTTTGTCAATCAGCAGTGGTCCATGCTGACCTTCACACTGTACGTATGCTGTCCAGATTCCAGAAAAATAGAAAATACCAAGAAAAATCCAGGTCCAAACAAACCAGCAGTTTCATGGATAAACTGATCAACACATCACGGCTGGAATTGCATCAGGGCCAAGGTTTCTCTGAATTTCTGATCCGGTCTCATGCATGCACAGAAAAACCGAATCCTCTTAGCAGTTGTCTGGAAGCCTTTCAAGCGTGTCGTCACTGTCGCCGCTTTAGCTTGGAGTAACAGTATGATACGCAATTGCAGCAGTAATCATGCGTGCCATACGGTATTTTCTTCCTGAATTTGTAAGCAAAAGAAAGAGACGGGACCAACCGGGCGGTTGGGTACGTGATCCCAGCGGAAATTCTGGTGATTTCTTGGCAGGATTCTGAAATTCTGATCGTGTAGAAGGTGTCAGATTGCTCGCCGCTAAAAAAATCCCGTGATCAGGAAAAGACGGTGGCTCGATTACACGAAGGCCTAGGATATTTGCTTATCTCCAGTGCAGGTCCTTAAGCATCGAGGTTTACGGGCGTGCCAGTTAATTTGACCCTGCAATTGACAAGGAGGTGAGACGAACGGGTCCAATACAAACGCTCGTTATCGGCTGACTGCTGATAGGTCCGGGATGCTGTTCGATCGGCTAGGGAGCCGGGTGTCGACGAGGGGTCGACCGTAGAGCCGATGGAGAAACCAGGGTGAGCTCAGAGGATGGCGAGACGCACGGGATCCCTTCGGATAACCGAACAGTGATTCATCGGCTGAAAAAACCGATGAAGACGCATGCGGCCTAGGCAATGATTAGCGCAAGAAGGCACGAGTTGCAAAGCCGATGCCGCTCGGGATATGACAGCACGAGACCTGTCGCCCGCCGTGGCAGCGCCATCAACACCAAAACTCGAAGATCGGACCTAACCGAGACAGTACGAGGCCGGGGCCAACGGCGATGATATGGAGGACACCAGATCGGCTATGCTGTAGCAAGGATAGGAACGAACCCATCGGCTAGCTGAGCCGATGAGGGGATGCCTCTTTGAAGACGGGTGCGTATCGGCTGGGGGACCGATACGTTTGGCGTTACGCGTCGTGGGACGCCTCTAAAGGCTGATGCGTATCGGGCGAGGGGCCGATGCGTTGGGCGTGAAGCTCAGAGCATGGATAACTCATCGGCTAGCACTCCGATGATACGCCCTACAGAAGACTATAGACCTAAAGCTCGATCTACCGTCGGCAGCCCCGTAGGTCGGACCTAACCGATGCAGCACGAAACTGACGACGGCAGAGAGAGCTTAACTGGCCGATAGGTCTAGCACGGATGTGATGCGATACATCCGATCGGCCTAAGAGGTCGGACCTAACCGATGCAGCCTCAGACAGAGAAGGACATATCGGGATGGTGGCGGAACTTACCCCTTCGCTAGAGATCGGACTTAACCGATGCAGCTCCGCGTCGAGAGCCAGAACCCACCGGTAAACACCTAGATGAACTAGGGTGGCGATGCACCGAATTTGTATATGATCGAAAGATATCTTATATGTTTCTAGGGGGTCTATATTTATACCCTGGATTTACAGACAGAGTCCGACGCGTCTACAACCATCGGACATTATTTCCTAGTAAGAACAAAGGAAAATATTCCTAAAGAAGTTAACTAACCAGCTAAACCTCCCTAATTGAGTAAGGTTATAATTTACAAAAATAAGCACCCTGCCGTGGAGTCCACGGCTCTTTCCCAAACTCGGTTTCATCTGAATAGTCTTCTAATTTGTAACCGAGTCTTCCTTTGCTGCAACCTAATCGGCTTCTCCACTGTATCTATCGGACCTTCTTTTAGTCAAGCCAATCCTTCTCCTTCCTTCCCTCGGGCTTCTCGGACCTGATCCCGATTGGATAATGCTCTGTCTTCAAGCCGATCTAATCTTCTACTAATCTGATCGGCTTTTCTACTGTTCTCCATCGGTGTCTCAGTATCTCCATCGGCTGATAACTGCATTAAACCCTTCATCAGACCTCTCACCGATCGGTTTTAGCCCCATCAGATCTCTCAGCCGATCGGCTTAAGCGTCATCGGATCGTCCAGATTTTGGCGTTAACACATATGCCTGCAACTGGCTGAAAACTCTGATGATTTTCTTTGTGGAATATTTGCAGCCAGGTCGATTTTTCGCTATTCTTTCAGGAAATTTCCTGGAGGAAAATGTGAAGTGATGAGAAATTGTTGGAAATTTCAGTGTAACACTTAATTAAGGTGAAAACTCAGCAAATGATCATAGCCCTTGATGTGTAAACAGGTGTCAGGACTAGTTAGATTATGTCGCTATACAAGAAATAGTGCTAGGACCAGTAAGGTTGCATTATTCAGAGAAGACAGGGTGAGCTCATCCATTACCAATTTATCATACAAAGTACGTGTATGTTAAATGTCCAAGAAAATTAATGCCAATTAAACTCCACAGCGTAGCTAAGATATCATGCTGACATTATTTGAACATCAACTTCATTTTTGATAGAAATACATGTTCTGGATTCTGAACTTCTGATCACCAAATAAGGCCATGAATTTACCAAGTTAAGCTAGAACAAACAAGATAGATCCTGTAATCTGTACAATACAATACAAACAAGATAGAAGTTGCATTACTGTCCTTGCAGAGCATTTCTTCACTCAATAACAACCTGCAGGACAGTTATGCACTTCAGCTTTCATCACATGAAGAGAAAACTATCCTTACTGTTGACGGTTCACACCAATTCTCTTGTACCAGATGAATGCATAAAAAATGTAACCATCAGACACCAGTTTTTCTTCAAAGTAATGACTTATTCCAAGGACAATCATCCATGACTCCATGCTACAGTACATGCAAGTCAAGTTACATGTTACAACTTCAATATCAGGGAGCCCATGCAATTGGTTTACATGTCCTGCAGATACAACAAAATGCATCTCAATCTGTGCCTACAGAAAAAAACTGAGGCCTAGAAACCAGTATTGAATAATTGCTGAGTACATGCTGAAATTCCCATACATATAATAGCTTATCCATCTCCAGAAAACACATGGATATTATTGTTTCTAGCAATGCTACAAGTCTACAGGTGTGCCATGTTTGTTGTTGCTGGGGATTCAGTGACATAGCATCTTCCGGGCACAACACATTCTTCAGCCAACCTTGCCATCTGCAAAAGAACAGAAAGAAAGAGCCTCCGAATCAGATGTCAGCTTAGTGGAGGACCAATTCCAATTTGCTTTTGTCAAATACCAAGGAAATAGATGGTGAGATACTCCTGTCCTTACGATTTTACGAATCACTGTAAGATTATTCGAGGCAAGAAAAACTACTATGAATAACCAATGAAACTCACCATAATCTTTTTACAAGAAATGTTACTGGAAAAGTCTTGCACCATCAAATCAACCTGCAGACAATCGAAGCCAGATAACAGATGCATAACTTAGTATGATACATGTGCTGATGCACCATGTATGTACTCATTGCAATCATCCACAGCAGAATAGATGCATGTCTAGACCATAGTCACGAAGTTCCTGGATTGATAGGATCGAAGAACGGGATCAGAAAACGTGGTACGCTACTTGTGGGAGGTTTTTATAAGGCAGGAACGAAAATGTCCCCACGTTCCTAGGACGGAGATGACGTTCCTGGGTCAAGGAGCGCTGCCATCGATCCTGTTTCCTGTGACTATGGTCTAGACTCCTTGTTGACCAATCTCACCTCATGGAAACCAAAAAAGAGGTGAAAAATACCTGCAGAAGAAAGAGTTAAGGGCAAAAGCACCTAGGAGGTGTAATATGAGTTACATCGCAAAAGATACCTAGACTAATTATAGGCAAATATGATCTTAGTTTACAAGAATAGAAAAGGATACGTGCAACCTCTCTCTTTGTGCAGTTCGAAGGTATTCCTTCCACATATAGAGTTCTTGATTCAGTCCTTGTAGCTCCAATATTGCTACTGTCTGTGCCCGCTGAATATCTGGCCATCCCACCAAGTGGAATAGCACTTTGGTTAGCACCAGCAGCATAAGAAAGTTGCTAGCCTCAAATGAACAAACTTATAATTGATATAATACCTGATTGTTCAAGTGATGGCCATAGTGGGGGCTCATTGCTTCATGGAAGAGGCCATTTTCCTGTCCAGAAGGCTTGTCTGCAAACAAACGTGTCAAGTGCAAAATATTTAAATGCACATCCCATTTGGAGAAAATACATTAGGCTGTAACAAGTAAACAGTCTCGTCAATATTTTTTTTCCCTTTCCATTTAAGAAGCAAGGATAAAAATGGGGGTGCAATAGAAACAAACACGTGAACAATGAATGAGGTGTGGCATTACAACATTATCTACCAACTAAAAGCCACCAAATCAATGTGCAGGTGGGCAATCCTCATACAAAGTTTCCGGTAGCTGTGCATAGCAAGCAATCATTTGCCCAACAAAACGATACTAAAAAAGGACTCAACTTTATTGTTGTGATGATAGATGCATGCAGAATTGGTGGCAAACCATGTAACGGCATGCAAGTGGCCCTAAGCCAAACCAACTAGATCCATGTAGAGATTATTAGAACCTTTTTACACAACAAATTACTTTTTTTCTTCTGGTTTTAGATTTCAGAATTTGCAAATCATTTGGCCATCAAAATAGTCAGTCCAACTACTCTATAATAGAAGTCAAAACATTTTGCCTAGCGCCTAGCCATAATAGTGAAATATCAGCCTAACCGGAGATTAATTCAATCTAACATATCATATAAATCATGCAACACCATCTAACTTTAAAGAAAACTACAAGCTAAAGAATCAATATGATCTTGTAGACTTACAGATGTAAATTACTAGTATGTCACGATGTTGAGGCTTTATCAGGAAAACATGATTTCATTTTGATGTATTCAAACAAACATCTATGTACAATATAGACCATTGGAAGAATCTCAATTCAAAACTACAAGTCTGCAACTTCTCCTACCATTTCCTTGGACAGGTTAATAGTACAGCGTGGCAGGGAAAACACAGGGACGGCCCTGAGGCAGGGCAGTCAGGGGCCTAAGGCCCCCCAGCCCACACACATGTGTTGTTTGGAAGCCCAAGCCTCATTAGCAGATGTCCAACAAGCAAGTCAGTCTGCACAGGTCACGAAGCATCAAAGCTATCTCGTTCCCCTCAACCCTTCTTACTCCCGAAACAACGCCGGCTTAGCTAGCATGATTGAAGCCTAAGTAAGTGCGCCATTTGCTGCATGTAATCCTGTCATTCAACTGCATGTAATCCTTTGCTTCATGGTTGAATAACACTCCGAAGCAAGATCGACCAAAAAAGATCAGATGGAAAAGATTGCCATTGGAGTTGATTGGTTACCTCATTCCTGCGAGCTGTTCACAGTAATTAATTTCTCTAGTTAGTCAGCAAGATCTCCTTGAGTTGAGTAGTTGGTTGGTTTATCTCATAGCTTTGCACTGATTTTCTATAGGTGGTGTGTTTTTTTTTCGTTTATAGGAGTCCTCTAACAAATTATTACCCTTAAGGAGATTGGCTTTCGCTTCCACGAGTTCTTTATGGTATTTTGGTCTCTACAAGATCATCAAAATCCAGGTGATTCTGCTTCCTATTATTCAGACTTATTAGCGATAATATCGATCTGTAATTCATTAGTCAGCAAGTAGTAGTTTGTGTTTCATGATCTGTAATTCAAACATGAGGTATATTTGCAATTTAAAGAAGATTATTGATAGTGATACATTCAAGTAAAGGCCTCTGATTTTGTCTCGCTCTGGGCCCCAAAAGTTCAAAACAAGATCTGCTTATAAAAAAAAGACTAGCTTCCACTATCATAATCTATGTATAGCATAAAGCCCTAAACCCCATAGATATCCACAACAAGCTACCGACTTTCTTACGACTAGCGGGCAGCACAGAATTAATAATCAAGAAAAAGAGGAATGTGTGGGCGAGCACGAACCGAAGTACACCGGGTGCAGGTGCTTGAACGACGGCGGGGGCCCGGTGGGCAGCGGCGGGGTAGCCATCGAGAGCGCGACCGGTGAGGCGGCGGGCTGATACCCCGCCTGCTGCCACATGGGCGCGGGAGCGGGCACCGGCACTGGTGCCGCCGCCTGCTGGCGCGGGTCGACGGGGGTACCGCCAGTAGCTCTCGGCTGCCATGGCGATCGGGAGGGCCGCGGCGGCGGGGTGGGGGAGAGGGAGAGGAAGGGGGCTAGGGCTCGGGAGGAGTGGGATGGGGAATGCGTGCGCAGCCGTGGGGAGGGGAGCGCTTGTTTTGTAGCCAGAGAGCGCGGCTTCGGTTACTGGTGCTGACGCCAGTGGCGCTCCTCCATTTGTCGTCGCGCTCCGGGCCAGTGGTGGCGGCCAGCGCGGGCGTGGGCGCGCGTGGAGCGCGAGAGGGGGAAGCAAGCGGCGCGCGGGCATCGCGCTGCGCTGGGTGTGGACGCGCGCGGTACGGCGCGGCGCGCGTGACGGCTCGAGGCAGAGAGGAAAAGAGGTGGGCGGTGGCGGGGTGTGCAGTGTGGGCTGCCTGCGCCTGCCGGGACTGCATGGGTCAGATTGATGAGATGGGTAGTTTTGCGTGGAAAAAGTTCACCATTAGATCCTCTGAACCATAAAACCGGCATAACGACTTATTCAACTATTTAAATAAATGTAAAATAACTCTTCCGAAAGTTTTAAGGATGGTTTTCACTAGGTCACCACACGTATGATTGACCTAGTCTTTATCTAACATGACGTTTACGTGACACTAAAAGTAAAAATAAAAAAAATAAAACCCATATTAGTGAGGCTTACATTAATTAATTAAATAAATAAATAATATAATGAACCCAATATGAGACCACATGTCGGTGTCCCCATTTGTCTTCCTCATTTCCCCTCTCTACTGATAGCATGATGCCCTCTTTCCCATGCTTACCATGCCGCTAGATCTGGTGGAGGCGGCCTTGGGCTAGTAGAGGGCTGCAGTGGCGAAGGCTGAGCTCAGCAGAGGCAGGCCACTCCGTGGTGGCAAGAGAGCAGCAGGAGAAGTCACGGAGGATCTTGATGGAGGGGCTCTAGCGTGACATGCCCAACCTAGCCCTGGAGCTCAACAAGGTGGGCAGTAAGAAGTAGCAGTAGCAGGGCTATGGGAGGTCTTGAGAGGGTGGCAGCAAAGGAGGAGCTCGAGGGAGCTGGCAGTGAAGGCTTATCCCTAGCTATAGGGTCGACGGAGCCGATCACCATCAACCACAATGTCTTCCTCAAGGAGAGCTCCTGGCTAGATGTGGATGTCCTCTATTGTCGCCGCTCAGCTTCCTTGAGCTCCTTTGCTGCTGTTGCCCTGCTACTATTAGCCATTGCCTTGTTGTCGCTGAGAAGACGACAAGGGGATAGAGAGTAGGGGTAGAGAGGAAAGAAGAGAGAGGGGATGACATGTGGGCGTACTTTATTATTTTAATTTTTTTGATGACTATGCTGCCACATGGATGCCACATTAGTGAAAGCTGCCTTCAAAACAGTTGAGAGAGTCATTTTGCACGGTTTTAATTGTTGGAGGGAGTTGTTGTACCCAAATTTATAGTTGAGAGATATGAATTAGATCCAACCACTAGTTAAGGGAGTCTAATTGGACTTTTTCCTTTTGTGTGGGATTATCTTGGTGTTTGGGTCGGGCCTTCGTTGAGGCCGATGTGTGTAGGGCTAGGCCTCAGCCATAGTGGTCACCTGAGCGTGGTTATTGAGCCGTCGTGCTCCCGGCAGTGACACTTGTGCTTGGTTGTCGATGTTTTGTATTAGCAATAATTAAAGGGGTAGCACATGAGTCTTAAATTGAATGGATGTAGAACACAAGATATTTATACTAGCTCAAGCCCTTGATATGGGGTAATATCTTACTTTTGTTTTGGTAGATTTTATTCCATCGGGTATATTGATTAGCTATGTGTTGCTATGATTAGCTATGCCCTCAAGAGGCTCACTGCCCACCTTATAAAGCGTGGGAGGCAAGGTTACAAGGTAGGAGTCCAAGCTAAACTCGGTCTAAACTTTTCTTATCTATAACTAGTATTATTCAGTTGTGATACTATACTCTATCTCTTATTACATGGATCCGGTCCACTTCCTATCTTCATTTGGATAAATAGGTCGTGTATGTATCCAGTACACTTACTCTTCATAGTAGCACCTGAGTCTTTCATAGCCGAGTTGTAGTCTCCCTCACGATTCTTAACCAATGCTGAGTGCTTCCTTCTTGAGTCCCCTTTGATATCTTTCAAAGAATTTTGGAGGGCTTCGTTGAAAAAATAAATACGCGTATCAAATAGATGCACATATTAGGTGAAACCCCTGACTTTATACTTAATTAAAAAACAACTAAACATATAGTCAAGTATGACTATATTCAAATAATAAAATTGCTAGGTGCACTAATAGGTGTAGCCCTAAATCCGTGCTTAGTTGGAAAACAACTAAACATAGAGTCAAAAACATTAACACATTCGCTTGAGTTCAATTAGCCCAGTACCAATCACCTGAGTGCCTCTTCCTGAGTATTTCATTCTCGAGTGGCGTCTTCCTAGGTGATATACTAGTATTCAAAAATGAGCATAGCTTGAAGCCCAATACATTATAAATTGAGTGTTTTCAAACAACATCTGCATCCTAAGTTTATTGGCGACTAGCTATTTGGCTCTTTTCAAGAGTATGGTGTTGATACCCAAAAAGTTATAATACTTAGCTATAGTTATTTTATAGCATTTAAGCCATGCCCAAAAATGATTAAAGCTTTGGCCATAAAAGCACCTAGGCTATAACAACTTATGACCCATTGGACGTGCCAACTTTATTACTACTTTTTTAAATGGATCTCAAACGCCTAGGCCCAAGCTTAGTATGCCTAAGGCAACCTTTTATTTAATGAGTAGCATGAAGAATCTCATTCCCTACATCGCGCCTCTTCATCTTCCTCGCTGAAAATCCCTTTGCGCTCATTGCCGTTGACCAAATCACATCCAAAGTAAAAAGCTAGGGTTAGGATTTTTTGTGCCCCTTCTCCGATTCCATAGCTAGAGCTACATGCCATCGTCTTTTTCGCCTCTAGATCTAGGATACACCTTTGCCACTTTCATCCATGCTTTGTGCCGTTGTCTACCATGGCCACCACCTAGAAGGAAAGCCAAATGACCTTTGAGGAATGGGTGAAGTCAACAATAAGTAAGGCCAAGCTAAAGACCATGGTAAAGGACATTGTCCTTCCGATGAAGGAAATCATTAGCTAGTGGCCTGCTATTGGTGAGGCATTTTTGACTCCTAATTCTGACAAGATCGTTGTTTTTGGAATTTTTCTATCGAGGGATTAGGCTCCCGACTTGTAGCTTTTTATGCGGCCTTCTTGATTTTTACTAGATTGAGCTTGTACATCTGAACCCTAATTTAGTCTTCCATATAACTATTTTCATCCACCTCTATGAACCTTTTCTTATTATCCTCCCCCACTTCATCTCTTCCATTATTGGTTTTACGTTAAAATTCAACCCAACAAGCAGAATCCTTCTGTAGTCGGGGATGCTAGTATTCAATTTTGCAATGAGTTGAAACAAGACTATCTTAATCTTCCTTTGAAAACCTCAGATAAAGGGTGGTGTTCCGAGTAGTTTTACTGCTTCAACCCCAATTCATCTCTTCATACCTATGTTAGCCTTTTTCCCAAAATCTTGCTCTCCTAGACCTCTCACCCCAATCAATTGACCAGAATTAAAGCTTTGAAGCACAAGGGATTAACTCGGCCCGAGGATCTTGGAACCTCATGGGAGCCAAGCCGTCGGTTTTTTCCTTCTCCTTATCTTCTTTGGAGCCGTCTTTGCCTCATCTCGGCTTAATGTTCTTGATATGCTCCTCAATGAACTTCTTGATCATGTATCAATCCTTAGCGACATGCTACCTATTGGGATGGTAAGAACACAAGTTGTTCATGACTTGCTCATGGACTTCAGCCCATGAGCATCTTAGACAAGGGGGTTCGGTGGTTGAACCTAACTCCTCTGGCTTACGCTTGCACTCACGGGACATGGAGTAATCTTTATTGCCTTTCTTCTCCTTGGGCCGAGAAGTACTCGGCTTGTCTTCCCAAGTGGCAATAATTGCATCAGTAGACGAAGCAAATGAATTTGCTTGAAAAGTTGCTTTACCGTAGTCAAGGCTTGCAAGTAAACTTGCTGACGAATTGTTTGTCTTTAACCCCTTTTTGGAAGGCAACTATGATGATCTTGTCGTTGATTTCTAGAATCCTATTTCGTGCTTCTAAAAAGCACTTGATCTACTCTTGAAGAGTCTCATTCTTCCTTTGTTGAATGTGACATAAGTCATTGTGATCCTGGGTATCCAAACATCCCATAGAAATTTGCAATAAATCGCAAGCTTGCCTCAAGAACTAATAGATCCCCGTGGAAGCCTCGAAATCCAACTCCTTCCTCATTTTGCCAAAGCAACAGGAAGATAGTTTGCCATAGCCTTGCTGTCGGTCCTGGTTGCTTTGATTGCTAGTATGTACACTATAAGCAAAGATCGTGGATCTATTTTTCCATCATACTTTTCAATCCTAATCGGCTTGAAATTGGCTGGACAGTCCACTCAGCTTAGGTCAGATGTGAATGTTGGAACTCCATCAAAGTCATCAACCAAAGAATGACATCGTTGAGGAGATAAACTTCTTCTATTGAAGTGTTCATGGTGCAAGCCAAAGCAATCATGTTCGTCTTGCAGTTGGCGTTGGTCGTACTCTTCCTGTTTAGGGCATCTGGCTTCAAGTTGGCGCTACAAATCATAGTTGATTCTCCCATGTGTATCCTCCTAGTAATGGTGTCGATCATTGTGTTCTTCATGTTCATGATGCTAGTGATTGCATTGCTCTTCATACTGGTGCTAACTAGCTCAGTGTCCTCTTCTCCGACTAATGTGGGATGGCTATTACTAATTTTGTGGCCCTTCTCTAGTAGGGCACCTCCTAGGAGGAAACTTAGATGACATGGCATCCGATTGAATTAGGTTGTTGCCACTTTTCTCATTCTGCTGCACCATTCTTGATTCCACCATAGTTTTGATCTTAGCAATAGTCGGTGATACAATGTAGTCTTGTAAAGTGTTGAGTATAGTATCAAGGAGAGTATTCATAGCAACAACGTTCTGTTGAGGAGTAACAAAAATGTTGTGATCTTCAAATTGAGTTTGGAGAATTTCTTGTTGCATCCTACGTGATCCTAGGCACAATTCTCTATTACGGCTCTCCCATTCAGCTTTGCGTTGCTCTTCTTCCTCTTTTTGCTTGTGGAGTTGTTATTCTTCCTGAGCTTGTTGTTCCCTTTAGTGAGTTTCTTCATCTTGAGCACCCAATGCCATAAATGAAATGACCTTGATGTCGCCTAGAGGGGGAGTGAATAGCCGTTCTTGAAAAATATTCATAGCCGAATAAAATTCTTTTCTAGAGTATTCAGACCAAAGGGGCCGAAGTATTTGAACGAAATCCTCTAAAGTGTCCAGTCAAAATGGCCAGAGTATAGGACGAAGTTCCTCCATAGTATCTAGACGAGACTCTCTGCTAGATAGAGAGCCTCAGTTGAAGTCTCTAGATAGTGAGTCTAGATATTCCGGTCTTCTTTCACAACGTCCAAAAAGATACTTGAAAGAGACACCCTTGAAGGTATTGAAGGAAAGAGATGATCCAAATCGATAGTAAATGATATAAGAAAGAAATGATATAAGAAAGTAAAGTACACAAGTAAGGATGGAGACAAAAGATTTGTTTATCGAAGTTTGAATTCCAAAGATCCTATGTCTATATTGAGGAACTCTAAGGAGCCAAATCTCTCTCAATTCCAAGTCTCACCAAACAAACATCATGGATGAAGATTTGGCCTTCAAGCAACCACTGAGATAAAATTTGTTTTCAAGTGACCACCAAGGTCCACACACTTGAAAAATGAGCTACTATCTCTAGTGAAGCTTACTCTATCAAGTAGCCTTTAAGTACAAGCTTGGTTCTCACTCAATTACCTTTTTTCTTAAGGAGGTGAGGATAGACTTTTATAAACTTCTCACGACTCATCACAACCTTGGGAGCTTATTGGCAACTTTTAGTCATCTAGGAGATCTTGATCTCTAAGAGTAACAAACATAATTGAAAATTTGCTTGTTATGAACTCAAGTGCTTAAAAAATGGAATGAAGCTCATGTGATCTTAACCTCTCAATCTCTCAATTCAACCCTTTCTCTTCTCAAATCACAATCACAAAGAGCTACCACCAAGGTAGGGGATTTGAGATGGGCTATTTAGTTTTGGATAGGTCCACTTTTGCCAAAACTTAGCCTCAAAACAATAGCAAATGATGGAGGGGGTGGACGGGTTTAAATATCCAAGCCCTAAAACACTAGTCGTTACTTATAGATTCAGAGTTCAAAGTATCTAACCAAAACTATAAGAGATTCTGGACAAACTTCTCTATCTTACCAGCAAGGTTGGTTTAGAGTATCTAGCCAAAAAGTTTAGAGTATCCGCTACTCCTTGACACCACCCTACAAAATGATCATATCTTCTTGCTCTGGAGTCTGTTTTTAATGATCTTGGACTATATGGAAAATTTATTGAGAGGGCTACCCAACCCAACTAAGAACAAACTATAAAATCTCTTAGAAAATATGTTAAGACTTAGATTTCTCTCAAGAAAGCACTTAGAAGATTCACTTTGATCACCAAGACATAAACAAACACATCAGTATTGCATATCTTTTAATAGTATAGTATTCCTATACTCAAAAGCAAATAAAAAAGCTATATTTTTAGGAACCCTTTTATGCCATCTTTTTATTTACCTTGAGGGTTGCTAACGTCAACTCTATTTTACTGTTGAGACTATTCACCTATATCTCATTAAACATATTAGTTCTAAATTAATTATAGCTTTGTCTTGATCCTCATATCGTCCTGATCTTCGGCACTCCGTCTTGCACTCTTTAAATAATTAATGCAGATCTTCCATAACTTTGCATGGTATTACACGGTCCATTGATGCGAAGCCTTGACTCACCATTCATCACCGTATTGGTTTGTCGACACCAAACCCTTCGCTTGCCCTTCACCACCGTATGGTTTATCGTGGCCGAGCATTACTTGCCCTTCACCGTCTAGCCATATAAAACCATTTTACTCTCCACATCATCAATATTTTCTCTTCAACATATCTATCAATATCCTCATCTTGATGACAGAACTCAATCTAGTCATTCCAACTCATAGAAATAATTAGTCTCAATATATGTTATCATTAATCACCAAAATTTCATATAACACAAGGTTAGAAGACTTAATCTTTCGATAAAGACTTCGCATGGGGGAGAATAGCTATTATCCAAGTCATGAAATTGAATTGATTCTATGATAATACCAACCTCTCGAAGCCCGTACTCGAGCAGCTTAGAGTTGTATCTAAGTCAAACTCTAAAAGAATTGTCGTGTTCAACTCGAAGTTCTAGATTGCATCTGAATCTTACCACATGAGGAGCTTGCGGAAGACTGTTGCAACGTTTGTAGAACCGAATGACATGTGGTTGATGGTTCTCCCCAGCTAGAATGAATATGAGTCAGAGAGCTTGGAGTAGATCTTGGCCACATTCGAAAGGCAGAACGAGATCTGGCTAGTTGTTCTCCCTAGATGGATCAAATCTGAGTCAAAGAGAAAAAGTTTGCCAAAGTCATTAGTGAAGAAGTCAAGGCTCTCGAAGTGGAGTGCTTTCCCTATAGCGAAGATGAAACTGATGACTCGTGAAGATGATTCCATCGCACTTGTCAATAGAAAACTCGATACCACCCCTACCTCGTATGCCAATTGCCGATGTTTTGTATTGGTAATAATTAAAGGTGGTAGCACATGAGTTCTAAAGTGGATGGGCGTAGAACACAAGAGATTTATACAGGTTTAGACCCTCGATGTGAGGTAATATTCTACTCCTATTTTGGTGGATTGTATTCTACCAGGTGTATTAATTAGCTATGTGTTACTATGATTCGCTATGCCCTCGAGAGGCTCTATGCTTGCCTTATAAAGTGTGGGAGGTAGAGTTACAAGGTAGATTCGGCCTAAACTTTTTTTATCTATACATAATAGTATTCGGCTGGATTACTATATCTTGCCTTGGGATATAAGGCAACGTGGCAAGTGAGTTCTACTCTATTTCTTATTACGTGCATTCGGCCCACCTCCTATCTCTGATTGGATAAGCAGGCCATGTGGGTATCTAGTACCCATACTCTCCATAGAGGTGGTGGTCTCATTGTCAAATCACTACAATTCTAAGTGCCACCGCCGTCATCGAATTAGCTATCCTCGAGCCCCATCGGCGCTAGATCGAGCATCTTCGTGTGGATCCAGCCACCGATGCACTCGTTGATGAAAAAGAGGATAAGGCTACCGATGCATTTGTCGGGGAGGAGGGAAGGACCAAAGGAGAGATGAGGAGAAACAGGGGAGAGAGAATGACATGTTGATCTATTGCTTTTTTTAATTATGATTTTTTTCACAATTACGTCTGCTTCACGTGTGAAACAAGTCAACGTTCCATGTTTAAAACACTGATGGAATTTATTTGCACTAGTTTTTGATAGTTAAGGAACCTTTATGTCTTTTGCGGTTGAGAGAGAGAAATCAACTCACCTTAGTTGAGGAATGCAGTATAGACTTTTTATTTCAAGTAAAATTGTTCCTCGTTTAGGCTAGTTTGAATTTGTTTGCAAGTAAAATGTGTACATAAAATTAATAGAATAGCTACAAACAATTACCGAGTCAAATTGAATTCGATACTAACCAAGACATAAATGGTATTTCCTCCATTTTATAATATAACACGCTTTGATTTTTTTTCTAAGTTACTAAAGAAAAACATATCAATATTTTTAACACCAAATAAACATACTATTAAAATATATTCAATGTTAAGTTTAATAGAACTAATCTGATGTTATAATATAATGTTATAAACTTATAAAAATTTAAGTTAAAAAGTTAAAGCATCTTATAAAATGGAGTAGTAGTATGTGTGCATTCTATATACAATTTATTTCATTCGTGCTGCTTATCCAACAGAAGGAAGTAGCTAGAAGTTTATACAGTTCACTTCTGTAGCTGCAAGCCTACAATGTTTGTGTACCATAAGCCATGCCCATACCTAGCTCAAACGGGGAGCAAAAGTTTTGGCCTAATGTAAATGCCTCTAGCAAATTTTTCAGTGATCAAGATGGAGAAGTCCCTTCATAGTTCAAAGCAAAGCAGCTTTCTGCCCAACTGAAAAAGGACATGTAGATAGACAAGCTTAAATATCTTTAGGATGAATGGAGTACATCAAAACGATCATAACATAAGAACCATTCAAAAATCTGTATGATGCGTGAGCTGTTGCACCATGGAATCAGCCACTCTAAGAAGGGTACCACTTACCAGATGCACATGGCTCCAAAGAGTTATTCCCCTCTTTCCCAAATGAGGACCTCGGCAAAACACATGTTCCTCTGGCTTTGCATCCTCCCTGAAACCGTGTTCTTAGTGGCATCACCGAACTGGTTTCCTTACTAGTAACTGGTTATCACTGCAAAATACATAGAGCTTTGAGCATATCATGCAGAAGTTGAGATCACATCCTATGAATAGATTTGTATCAACATGTCTGATAGTTACAACCACATTAGCGTATATTATTCAAAATTGCTGCAGGTAATGACAAAACAGTGCTATAAACGGTAGTACCTCCGTCCCAAATCCTTTTTATATTTTACGATAGAGGTACTACTATTAAACTATTTCCATTTAAAACATTTCATGTTTGTCTAGTCAAATGGATTTATATTATGGCATGCTGGAACTTGAATCAAATAGTGCAGCAGCGGTAAAAAAATAAATTCGCCTAGTCTAATATCAATTTTGTATTTCTATTGGTTCAGAAATTAATGTTGCAGGATAGATTTTAGAATTTTGCTATCAATGGCAGTTCTTTTACCGCAATATCCACGTCAGTTTTTTCATGGTTGAAAGTTGGATGGCAATGTCCATTTCGACAAGCAGAAAGAAGAAATGATCAATTTACCCAAGAAGTTCATTGCTAGAAAAGAAATATGTTATGTTTATCTCATCTAATAGGAAGGACAAAATTCTTCTCTTGACAAACAAGGAAACGGGCGTTTCATTTATTAGTCAGTGAGTATAAATAAATAAATGTTCTATTACCCTGTTGCTACAAACAGCCAGAGGTTGAATAACCTAGCATCAGCCTACGAAATACAGCCAAAGTAAAGAATAATCAGAACAGGTGGTACAGGTGGTTAAGGTTGCAGGATAACCAGGACCCCCTTTCTAATACCATTTTGTTTAAACCTCTAACAACAATGCTCAGAATCCCCTTTCTTCCATCTTGAACTTTCAATTTACTGTAATATTGAATTTCTCACACTGAATTGAAAGATCATTAAACTCACACTGATGTTCTACTCCTGCTTGCTAACACATCATATAAAGGTCATTAGGCCCTTAGTCTAGCATGCACGGTTCAATAAACTGGTCGCACTTTTGCATGTTTTGGCACCCACATGTGGTTCTCACATTCATGAAACGTGGAGACTAGGTGAATATCCACGCAACATTAAAAGTCTGCAGCACAACCAACTACTGTTCCTGTTAATGAAGCTCAAAGGATAAATTTGGATCGGCTCATTCATGTCAAAGAGCATGATTTGTCTAATTACCCCAGTAATTGATATGAAACTATGTAACAACACCATGCTTCTACTCACCAAGGATTGCAAGTTTGCAATACTACTAAGGGCGTGCTACCACATAAAAAGCTCCAGTATTTTCATTAGCAGTTCCTCAAAAGACAAATGCACTGGTAGAAGCTGTATGCAGTCAATGCCAATGGGAACAAATGACAGAAGTAAGATTATTTTGTTAAAATAATACTACTTTTTAATCTTTTTTTTACATAAATATACCATGGGGGCCAAAAAAAATGCAAATCTAGACCCAGCTGATTTACAAACGATCGGCAGGGGCTAATCTTGCAGGTTGTTGGAGAATTTAAAGGGTAATGAATGTACAATTTAGTAATAAATAAAAAAAATATAGTAATTTTGACGTTTCAATGGGCGATTGACAAATATTACTGATGCGTAGAAATGGCTGAAATTAGACGAATATTTGGGGAAATGTGAGATGCAAATTAGACTATTGTTTTGAAATAATTATATTTTAACTGAATTACTGAAATTGACAAAATAGTGCCTGGTTTCACAAAAATCGTGCAAGTAGAAGCCTGTTGGCACGTGGTTTACAATTGAAGAGTTTACTATGAAGTTGTTCAGAATAGCAAGCATATCCTTTAATAGTCACATACATGCAACAACGGTCTATATAGGGTGAAACAAAATGACAGAAAAGACGTACTAAACAAAAGTGAAGATGGCATACATTAATCATCGTATATAGTACTTTGGTTGGCAGCCACATTTTTTTGCCACAAAAAGTGTGGCCGGCACAACTGTGGCAATTTTGGGCTGAAAGTGTATGACGGGTGCAATGGATGCCTATGACAACGAGGTATGCAGCTTTTGTGCCTACAAACCAAACATTAGCCACAATGAGTCAATCTTGACTTAGTAGACCAGTCACAAAAAATAAATCTGGGGAAAGAGGAGCTTCACTATCTTCAAAATTACGGCCTAAAACAGCGCACAGCTTCACATACATGCAAATGTCTTGGGTAATAAAAACTAAACTGCCATATTTCAATGCATGTTAAAGCATGGCAAAGAAAAACATCTCATGCAGGTGCAAGCACATAAACTAAAGAAATTGGCAACATAAGTAAATGCATATGGATGCAGACAATCATAAATTTCATACGTAAAAATGATGTTGTAATTACCTTACAGTCTCCAGAGCAGCACGAGCTTCAGATCGAGTTGCAAAATCAACAAAACACAAGAGATTATACCTTCCAGCCTGCAAGAGAGAGAGGGCATTTGACATATATAAGCATGCTTGGCTTTACAAAAAATGAACAGGAAAATTTTGGTCCATAGGTAGCGTTTAATTTACATATCTAGACTCCTTGTTGACCAATCTCACCTCACGGAAAAAAGGGGCGAAAAATATCTGCAGAAGCAAGAGTTAAGGGCAAAAGCAAGTATGAGGTGTAATATAAATTACATCGCAAAAGCTGTATCGATACGTAGACTAATTATAGGCAAATATGATCTTAGTTTACAAGCATAGAAAAGGACCCGCACTTAACATAGCAACCTGTTTTCTTACAGTAGCAGAAGATGGGACATCGATTTATGTGTTCAAAGCTATCCATGGGAATTGAAAAGCATATTCCTAGGTATCAAGATGCATGAAATATGCAGAAAAACAATAATTGAAATGTTTTGCATGAAAGGATACGTGAAACCTCTCTCTTCGTGCAGTTCAAAGGTAGTCTTTCCACATATAGAGTTCTTGATTCGTCACGAGGGATACTGAGATTGGTCCTTGCAGCAATAATGTTTCTACTGTTCATCTTATTAAATAATAATGGTGAAAAATTGATTTAAGCAAAATTGATAAAATATTTTACATTGAAATTGGTAAAAATAATTTATATTAAAATTGATATTATTTAATTAGTGTATATTTAAAATTATTTATGAAAAATATATAATAAGTGTGTGTGCGCGTGTTGGCATAGGTCAGATTGAAAAATCTGTGTTAAAAAATATTTTTTTATTTATGTACAGGAATTAAATTTTATAAATAGGTGAAAAATTTTAAAAAAATTTGGAGGAATTTTGAACAAAAATTGAGAAAACAATTTTCTAAATTTGCAACAGTAATTGGTTGAATTTTTAATACCTCAGATGCATAGTAGTGGAGACGACCCAATACGATAGTACACGAAGATAGCTAACAGGTCATGGTGCTATGACGGACCAACGATAGCAGTGAGGTTGACAGGTGGGACCGGATTGTCAATAGGAGCAAGTGCGCGGCAGCAGCGTAGAGATTGATACGCGGGACTGGCTTGTCAGTGGGCGTAGGCACTCGCACGAGGACAGCGGTGTGGTTGACAGGCGGATCAGACGTATCAGCGAATGTGAGTGCGGATATGGAGAGACACTGCAACTGATAGGCGAGTTAGGCCTATCAGCGAGCATGAGCACGGGCACGGGGAAACGTTGTGACTAATAGGTAGGGCCGAAATGGGCAATGTGTTGCATGCTGAAGTGTGCGTGTGCGGCCGCATGAGATCTGGAGGCAATATGGTGTGTTCTTATCGGTGCGGAGGCACTAGAATAGTGACCGAACCAGATTCTTTATGGATATGACTCTGACTTTGTAGTCTTCTGTATAACTGATGACATGGCGCAATATGGAGCGCATTTCAGATCGGACAGCTTAAAATACACAACTTAGTGGTTGAAAAATAGTTATTTATGCTTTTTTATTTGGGATTTTTTGGTAAGATGTTAGAAATTAATACATAGAAAATTCAGAGAGTTTTTTTTAAAATTTTTTGTAAGCACAATTTTAGGAATAAAGGTAAAGTTTGACGAAAATTTGTGCGGAATTTAATCTATCTTTTTTGCATACATAGTGTTTGATTTTAGATTAATTTATTTTCTCTATGTGTTTTAATTTGATTTCTTTGATCTAAAATTTAGCTAAGTTGTTTTCTAGTTTTCAGTAATTTTATTTTATTAATATCTCGAGATCTTTGGGTTTATTTGAAAGTTTTATCTAGTTTATTATGTAAAATTTCTATGGTTAATCGGAGTTATAGATCTATAGTTATAATCTGTTTAGTAATAAAAGTGTAGATTCGAAAAATTTCAGATTTTATGATTAAAAAATTATTAAATTTTAATTTTATCTTCCGTAATTATTACTTTATTAGAATAAATCTATCCTACACATCCCCGCTGAATATCCGGCCATTCTACCAAGTGGAATAGAAGAAAGTTGCTAGTCTCCAATTAAACAACTTCTTAATCCATATGCTACCTGATTGTTTAAGCGATGGCCATAAAGGGGCTCATTGCTTCATGGAAGAAACCATTTTCCTGTCCAGAAGGCACGTCTGCAAACAAGTGTGTAAAGCGCTAAAGTATTTAAATGCACATTCCACTTGGAGAAAATACATTAGGCAGAAATTAGTGAACAGTCTCGTCAATATTTTTCTAAGGGCAAAAGCACCTACGGGGTGCAATATGAATTGCATTGCAAAAGTTGCATTGATACCTAGACTAATTATAGGCAAATATGATCTTAGTTTACAAGCATAGAAAAGGACAAGAACAATCCATGTGAATTGAAAAGGATATTCCTAGGTATCAGATGCTCTAAATATGCAGAAAAACAGTAATAGAAATGTTTTTGGTGAAAGGACATGTGAAACCTCTCTCCTCGTGCAGTGATAAACTAGTGTACATCCCACTTGGAGAAAATACATTAGGCAGAAACTAGTGTACAATGCCGTCAACATTTTTTTGCCGCTTTCCATTTAAGAAGCAAGTTACAATAAAATGGGAGTGCAATAGAAACAAACACGTGAGCAATAAATGAGGTGAAACAACTACAGCATTATCCATCTACTAAAAACCTCCAGATTGACGTGCAGGTGGGTAATCCTAATGCTCACACGAAGTTTCAGGTAGATGTGCATAGCAAGAAATCATGTGCTCAATAACATGAGAGTAAAATAAAAGGTTGTCAAGTATATTGGTGTAACAATAGATGCATGCAGAAATGGCAGCAAACTACGTAACGGCGTGCAACTATGCAACCCTAAGCCAAACTAGATCCGTGGAAAGATTAATAGAATCTCGTTACACAACAACAATTTCCTTTGTTTTTTTTTGCTGGTTCTAGATTTCAGAATTTGCAAACTATTTGGTATCAAAATAGTCATCCCAGACTACTCTATAATAGAAATCGAAACCTTTTGCCTAGTGCCTAACAAAATAATCAAAATCAGCCTAAACAAAGATAAATTCAATCTAACATATCATATGTACCACGCTACACCATCTAGCTTTAAAGAAAGCTACAAACTATAGAATCAACAGAATCTTGTAGAATTGTTTTCTCAAATATGCAAGAGAACTGCGTATCATTGTATTTAGAAGAAGAAAAAGTCAAATAATTACAAAAAATCTTGTATAATTACACATTTAGATTACTAGCTTCCATGTCACAACCTTTAGACTTTGTCAAGATAGCATGGTTTCATTTTGATGTGTTCAAACAAACATCTAGTAACAATATAGACCATTGGAAGAATCTCAATCCAAAACTAACACTTCTGCTAGCATTTCTCTAGATAGATTTAATAGTACTGCATGGCAAGGGAAAACATGACATGCTTATCTTACCTACTTAAAAAAATACGTAACTTTCCAATCGTCTCACTCCAATTTTGTCCGTCATCTGTTCGTCATCCATGCAATCTAATCTAATTTTTCATTTGTTCTACCTCTTACGCATGGCAAATCTCGGCCTCCTTCTTGATCCGACAAGGACTTTGGCCTATCATGGCCTTCCTAGCTTGCATCTGAGACAAGAAACAGAAAGAGAAACCTTAACGGAGAAACAAAAAACCCATGGATCCCCACTTCAACTCACGCCACTGATGAACCCTACAAGGCTGCAACACCACCAACCAGCAGATCAAACCTCTACAAAAAAATTCCACCCAAAACTAATAAGAACCAAATCGAATTGAGCAAATCAAACCAATAGACCAGATTGAATCAAGCGAACAAATCAAACCTACCAGGAGACCCAAATCTGACAATGACAACTCGAAACCCCATGATTCTTGAGCCGGTAGGATGTCGGTGGAGGTGCATGATGCTCTAGATTTGGCGATAGTGGTGAAAAAGGGTAAAGTGAGGGTGCAAGAGAGGAATGAACCCTAATTTAGCAAAAAAAAATCCATGGCTTTGCAAGAAAATTTATTCAAGGTCCTTTTCGAAGCAAATCAGCCAAGGAGTAAGAGGGACAAGAGCGGCAAATTGAACTAGAACTAGAACTCAAACAATAAGTCAAGAACTAGAAGAAGAATGCACTCACAAGTCACAATTAATTGATTTACCTTCGAATCTGAAGTACAAATATCCAATCCAATCAAGAGTGCAACTAGATGTAGTGGCCCTCAAGCTGTCCTCATGCTCCGGGCCATTGGTGATGGCAAGTGTGCCATGTGGAGCGTGAGGAGGGGAGGCAAGTGGCATGTGATCACCGCACTGTTTTGGATGTGTGTCTCACGCTAAGGTGCGGTGTGTGAAGTCACAAGGGAGAGAAGGGTGGTGGCAGGGTGTGCTGCCTTCACCAAGTGTGCCACAGCTGGTGATACCCCTCCTGCTGCTGCATAGGCACTGGTATGGCCATCCTTCCACACCGAACAAGTGTCTCCAACATAACTAGATAAGTGTTTCAACATAACTTAGGGACACAATGACATAATTTAAAGATGTGTTATATTCTTGTTGACCACTTCACGAAACCGCTAAAACAATGAAAGATATATAAGGAAGGTAAAGTCAAAGGGCAAAGCATCCAAACATTTTTTATGAGCTTATTGTTCTGGATGGAGGAACTAAATCATGAGATTAATTATTAACATCCCAATAGCTGAGCTGAATCCCATGACCAATGCAGATATGATAGCTTTTAGTTCAGCTCTAACTTTAAACTATATCACTGAAAATAACTCTGAACTGTTACTTTGCTTTGGCAATTTTAAGTGAAAGATGTGAAAACAAAAAAGTAAACACCGAACAAGAGTGTGCAACATAACTTGATAAGCAATTTGATAAAATGGACATGACTTAAGGATATAATGCGTAATTGTAATATGCCACAAAATGTGAAAAAAAAGAGTCAATTGGTTCAAGTCCAACCAAACCAGCTAACCCAAGTTAGCCTACTTAGGTGGCATATAAAGGGGATGTTGATGCTTGCTTTAGGGAGGAAATAAAGGAGAAGAAGTAGAAAAAGAAGAGAGCATCACCAAGGGCAAGGAAGGGCATAGATGAGTAGTGGAGAAAGAGGAAGGGAGGAGCATGGAAAATGGAGGTTTGCTTCCATTTGTTCAATCAGCTCATGGGTAACGACTCTTTTCCTTTGGGCTAGTTTGTGTACCCAAATTTGGTTTTGATCTTGTTCATGAATTAGGGGAGCATGGTTTATTCTGAATCCACCATAATTTCTACGACTTAACATTCTTCGTCTAGAATTGCGCAGTTTGGATCTAGAAAATTTTTATTCAGGCTAAAGGCCAAATATGGGAATGTGATCAGCTAGTTAGGTGTAGATAACTTATTTTAAGCTTTCCATTGAGCAAAACAAAATATAATCCCTTGGGTATACTAAAGTTATAAGATGTTTCAAGTTGGTTATTTTGCAGTAAATTCATGATCTGTTCCATACATTTTCTTGCGTAGTGTTCAACCCACCTAGATGGTTGATATAGGTCATACAAATTAGTAAACCTTGTATGAGGTTTTTGTAAGGACCCCAGAAGGTTGCTAATAACTAAAATAGGTCAGAATTTGTACTTATGTTCGGTCAAGGTAGCACTCAGACTTCAAGGAAGTGATAACACCATGTTCAGATTAGAGATGTGTATAGGACAGTTCAGTCAACATATTATGCCCAGCAAAGAATTGTAAGATGAGTACTTGGGTAGTGGTCTAGTGGATCAGCACTAGTTGTTTTGATTCGTTTAGTTGGTTAGCTATAAATAAAGACAGATAGGATGGGGAGGATGGAAAATGTCTTTTTAAAGCACAAGAATGTATGTCTTTCTATTTCAAGAGTGTAGATTAATTTGTTAAGGCATTTTTTACCCCTTTTGTATTGCTTCATACCCGGTAATTTGGCATCTCAATTCGGTTGACCATAGTTGTCAAGTCTTCTCTTTGGTTAGCTATAAATAAAGACAGATAGGATGGGGAGGATGGAAAATGTCTTTTTAAAGCACAAGAATGTATGTCTTGCTATTTCAAGAGTGTAGATTAATTTGTTAAGGCATGTTTTACCCCTTTTGTATTACTTCATACCCGGTAATTTGGCATCTCAATTTGGTTGACCATAGTTGTCAAGTCTTCTCTTTGTTTAAGGCAAGTAACATTGTGATGTTGTGTATTTTTATGGAATTGTCATGCCTTATGGTCTCTTTATGATTAAAAGAGAGGTAAATTGCAGACATTACAGGTTTGCTGAAATTTTAGTCCTTGTTGGATTATGGTGAGATATTACTGGCTTACTACTTATTATGTTGACTAGAGATGAATGGTTGACATAAGGATTATTATCTTGCCTTGTCAATATATGTTGCCGATGGATACTGTTAGATGCAAAAGCTTATATTCTCAAAGAAAAGTTAATAATGGAGTGAGTTGATTAGGAGAATTTGTTAGCTGAAATTAATAAGGTGTGAATGCTTTGGCATACTGAATTTACTTTGTAAGACCACATTGCCACCCAAACATAAAGGGGCACAGAGTGAACTTTCAAAAGCAACAAAAGCTATCCCTCTTATGCACTGATGTATGCGAATTTTTCCAGATTTCATAATTTGGCAAACCTTTCAAATAAGAAAATTCTACTACAAGACATCGTGACTTTACTGTTTTAGCTATAGGATATCGCTAAAGTAAAACTTTAGCGAATACACTTTGTAAATGTGATAACTAGCCTGCATGCACACTACTTTAGTGTTTTTGGGCTCACAAAGGGAGAGAAGTCACATTTGCACATGAAGAGACTAAATGCCCCTAGCATTTTCACTTACCTACGGTCGTCATCGCCATTGTGGATAAAGAAGACGGTGTGCTGATATAGTACACTCATGTGATGGGTGTCATGTCCACTTGCATGCGAAGAGACACCGTGTCCATTATTATAGGTTGATGTCTCATCCGGATTGGACTAAGCCATTATCTAGATTTACGTAGATCTAGCAAGGGTTCTTGCAGCGATGGACCCAAGCCACCCATAGGTGACCCATGGACGGGTCACTCGTGACATGAGCGTGCTATAGCAGCATGCCTCCTTCGTCCGCAATGGTGACGGCAACCATAGATAAGGGAAAATATTAAGGGCATTTTGGTCTCTTTGTGTGCAAATGTGGCTTCTCTCTTCCCTTGTTAGTCCAAAAACACTAAAATAATAGGCATGGTGTCCATAGGCTATTTACTACATTACAAATTGTCTTCCCCCAAAGTTTCATTTCAGCGATATGCTACAACTAACACTATAAAGTTACGATGTCCTATAACAAAATTTATCTTTTAAATTTGTGACCCCACAAGCAAAAGAATAAAAGATTGACTAAGAAAGTTTTTCATTAGATAATATCTGACTTCTATACCTAATGAATGTTAGTAGATCTACCAAAGTGATTAATGTTTCATGTTTTATTCTTCCTAAAGGTGAAACAATAGTAATGGTAAAGGTTACAACTACAGCTATACAGCTAGAATAGGAATCATCCCATCAAGACATAAACCATGAACCTAGCAAATAACATGTACAATAATTTAGGGCCCATTACAAAAACAACTAATCACACATTCTTAGCGCATAAAACCTACGTGCCATAGATTCATTCCCTAGCTAAAACTGGCCACAAGTGTGGCAAGTAAATTTGGAGAATCTAAAGGTTCCACACTTTCAACACAAAATTTAGCAACATATGGCAGATAGGCAGTCAACCAAACATGTCAAAAGTCTTTTGTTCAAGCACAAGAGCGCACAATAGGATAGCTTGATAGACATCACCCACAGTATGAAAAGAAGAAAGCTCCAATAGATGGAGGATTATCAATGTAATAGATATAGGATATCTCATAGACATATATTTACTTTAGCAAGAGTACTATATACTAAATTCTATAAAAAAAGAAATACTATATATTTGGATAAAATTTTTAGCAGATAAAAAAAGAGTTTCAGATAAGAAAACAAATACAAAGTTATACTTGACTCCTTCTAAGATAGTATCCATATTTGTCTCTCTAGTTCTATTTAGATAAAGAGGCATCTAAGATATAAATAAAAAGCCTCTTAAGAGAAAAATAACAAGTCCATATAAGACAATACAAAACACATTAAATCAACATTAGAGAGACCCAACAATACCTACCAGCTGATAACTATACGCGAGCTCTATACCGATACAGTTGCAAACTAAACTAGGGTTTTTCTCCCTACATATTGTACTCATAAGAGATTGATATAATGACAATACCAATCTCTAGCCAAACAGGAGTAAGGCTATTATCCTTCTCGAGGAGGCTAAACCTGTATAAAAATCCATATGTCTTTTTCTCGCTAGTGATTCGTTTATATCCTCATATCAGCTGATCTCTACGCCTTTCAAATACATCGTATATATATGGATACTATGATCGAATTATTATTCATCTATAAGGATGGTAGCAATTTTTATAGAATTAGAAGGGATATTTACCTTATTTATCTAAAAACACTAGTTATTCAATAAGGATAATATGAATGCCACAAAGGAAGCAATATATTTGAGAGGTACATAGATAAAGTTACCTCTGGCCTATGTTCCTATAGGGCAGACTCCTGTTGTTGCCACCACTATGAGAGGAATCACATCGGCGACACGATAAATAAGAGCACAAAGGATAGTGTGCATCATGTTGCACATCCTGCCAAAGGTAATTCTCTACTCATCCTTCGTCAGCACAACCCCAACCTCTAACCGTTGTCACAAATCCTCAAGCTCGCCGTCAACTTGCCGCGTAGTGTTGACCTATTTGATATGACATGTCATACGATGTTTAGGGTACACGTCCTGCATACCAGCTACGTGTGGTTGTGGAGTATCAGGAGTGAATATCACGTAAGTGCAGGTGCGAACCTAGTACCAACTAAGGTACCGTCTTGGCTTTTGGTAATAACATGAGAACATGGCTTATGATATTGTCTTGGCTTTTGGCATGAGCATGAGCAGATCTTGTCATCCTTTAGGACACACTCCTACATAACTCTCTTACGATATATTCTATGCTTGGTTTTATTAGCACACAAGATTTTGAATATGCGCTATTATGTATCTTAAGGTATAACTCAATGTTGTTGGGCATTTTTATGTTTTTTATTTAAGTACTTTGTCATTATTATGCCAAAGAAAATACCATTGTCTGACATAGAGGGCCCAACTGCTTTATACCAATCTCTATAATACTTGTATGTGCCATGCATGATAAATTCAATAATGGCAACAAATGATAGCTCTCTTACACCACGTATCATCCAGTTATAAATTTTAGCTAAATTGGTGAACATTATACCAAACCTAGTGCCACCATTATCATATAATAAGACACATTTGTCCCTTGACTTATTCTTAATCCGGTATAAAAAAATTTTAACCTAAGATGCCGATCTTCTTCTTACAGTATGATCATCATTGAGAAGTGGTCCTAGAGTTTTGAAAGCATCATCACTTAAAGTTGTTGGCCATCATTAATGTTTATCTATTTGTTTCGTTATTAGCTCGTCCAACCTCTTTTAAAGCTCATTGAATTTTTTTTATGATTCTAGGCACAAAGACTCTTGAAAAAATCCATAAGTTATTTGTCCTTGAACTGCTTGTAGAAATTAGCACCCATGTGATGCATGTACCATCTGCTATAAACATCTAGCCACTCTTGTACATACCTATTTTTCATGTTATCATCACTCAAATACTCAATAGCCCGTCGAAGTTTGGCATAACGGTTATGTATAAGGCATACACCTGACCTCATATGCACAACTATATCATTCATTCCCTTCAAAAACTAATACTAGCTTTTAGTGTTCTCAATCTCAACAAAAACAAAAGTCACGGATAACATCGAATCATTCCCATCAACTCCAATTGCTATTAATATCAGCCCTCTATACTTTTCAGTCAGAAATATTTTGTCGATGTAGAGTATGGGATAACAATGTACAAATATTTTAATGCTCGCACTTAATACGAAGAAAGCCTATTGAAGCACGCTCTACTGAGGATGGTTAAGTGATGGGAGTGATTTGAGGTTCTAGTATCTCCTCAGATTCCTCTAAGGAATGTAAACTAAAAGATGAGACAAATTATCGTATGAAGTTTTGAATGTGCCAAACCTCATCTTTACAATCTTCTATTTTGTCCTCCATGCTTTCGCATAGCTGATTGTGTACTTGAATTTGCACTCAATGTGCCTTATAATTGACCTTGGTTTGTTCCCTATATTGTGCAACATCAGAGTATATCTCTATTACAACAAATACAAATGTCTTATTTTTATGGTATTTCTCGACCCCATTTAAGTGATAATTATGCTCAGTGATGATTAACATCTTCTAGTAATCCTTCCATTTATCATTAAATGCATGCACCCTCTATAGATACCTATAATTTGATTTCACGCACTTTAATTCATACACCGACTTACTTAATTTTACGACCCAGAACTCCCGCCAAAGTGATACCACTTAGTGCTTAACTATCTCTATTAATTTCTCTTTGTATGCATATTTAGCTCCTTGAATGACCTTGTTCTCATAATATTCCCATAGCATGTGATGCCCCTCAGAGGTAATAAGTCTAGAGAAGTCCTTGTTGGACCATTGTGATGGATTTACATTACCACGCTACTTGTCCGACGATTCATTATCCTCTGCATTCTCGATATTAGAATCTTTCATATCCATTATCTCAATAATGATGTTGTTTCTCTCTCTCGTCTGTCAATTCTCTTGACACCTGCTTCTTTTTTTCTTGGTGCTCTGACTCATTTCTCTTCGCTGTTTTAGTATCACATCCCATCATACTTAGACCCTCTTTATCTCACATAGCCATTGAAATATTACTATCTTTCTCGTACATTAACACAAGAATGTTAGGTGCCCAACCTCATTCCAATGTATTTTTCACATACCATCTTCAAGGGTTAGTGGAATCCACCGGTATAAATTCCTAGAAAAAAAACATTCGATTGCCGGCTCACAACGACATACACAGTTATTATGTTAACCTAGGGATTGATTCAGAAGTCTCATATTAACCAGTTGTATATTGCTAAAAAACTTCTCTTAGCTATTCTTTTAGTACCCTTAAGGGTTAATCAGAGCTCTGATAGATCTACACCATAGATTATGTCTAACATTATCTCGACCATAATATAACTGAAATACCACTTAACTATCGTCACATCTAGTATCGTACATTAAATATTTCAACACTAATATATCTTTAAACATTATGAAAAACACTATCTACAGATTTAGAAATGAAACTATCAAACCACGAATTTAGAAACAAAACTAGATTTCAAACATTACGAATAAAACTTTCTACGAATTTAGGAATGAAACTATCAACAATAACGAATTTAGAAACAAAATTGTTTACTGATCTAAAACAATACTACACATATTATTTCTTTTTATCACTAAAAATAAATTTTATAAATCTGTAAGCTTCGTACAAATCCACAAGCCAACAGTCCTTTACCGCGTCTCTTTGTCTCTCCTCAACCCTCTCTTTTCTTTTTTTTTAAATAAAATAGGCTTTTAGACTGCTAAAAGAGGCTTTATAGGTAACTGACAAAAAAACATTGTAATAGATGGCATCAAGAGCGTCACCTGTAAAATTATTAAGTCTGCCTATGGGAGAGGAGAGACCTGATAATTTTATAGGTAGCGAAGAGAAAAAACGCCTAACCAAATAGCTGTAAGGGGGCCACCTATAGGCTCATCTCTTCTCTCGCAAGCTCTATATTATATTTTACGGGTGGCCTTATCGGAAAGAAACGACAAGAGATCCGTCCGTAAATTTTTTATCCTCTACTTCTACAGCTATACTGTAATAAAGATGTTTTTCAGAGTTGTTAGAAAAGAGCGTTGGGAGTATAGATTTATAATTTTTTTAAAACATATATTTTATAAATATTATAATAAAGAATATATAAATAAAAAATGTGATTTTGCAAGATTTCATCGCTGTTTCCCGCATCATCCCGCATAATCACCCCCGTTTTTTCCCCCGCGCCTCGAGCAGCCGAGCTGGTGGAACCGTGGAAGTGGATAGCCCCGCCGCCGGCGACCAAAGGCGAGGCGACTCACTCGTCTCGACGCAAAGCAAAGGCGCCTTGCCGGTGCCTGCCTTGTGCGGCGTGACGGCGACATTCTTTACCTGCTCCGCCCTAACCTCAACCCCAAACCCAAACCCAACCCCGTCCTCGTCGCGGCGAAAATATTCCTTGCCTGGCCTCGCCTCCGCCCACGGCTCGCACTCGCTCGCCTTATAAAGAGCCCGCGCCATTCGCCGTCCCCTTCACTCTGCCATGGACGGGTAGAAGCCAACAGTGGCGGCGCCGACACGCGGTGGTAGGTAGGAGGAAGAGGAGGTGGCGGCGGAGGCGGAGGCGATGGGGCTGCTGTCGAACAGGGTGGAGAGGTCGGAGATAAGGCCGGGCGACCACATCTACACCTGGAGGGCCGTGTACGCCTACTCCCACCACGGTACGCACCCACCCCCGTCCTCTTCCTCCTCCTCGGATGCGATTCCGGTTGCTTGAATTGTCGCCAATGGTGGCGGCGGCTGCTTCGCCGCAGGGTTTGGGGACAAATCCGGCGGCTCTGTGGCTCTCCTCCGGCGCTTCGAATTGTCTCGTGCGATTGACGTGTGATCAATGGTTGTTGACTTGACCGGGAAATTCTGGCTCGGTCGAGTCAATGGGGGAAATTTCTCTGCTGCTGATGGGTTGGGAACAAGTCTGATTGCTTCTCCGGCGCTGTCAATTGCTGGGTGCGAGTGGCACGCGATCAAAATCGCCTACTTGAACCGGAAATATTGCTCGGCCGGCTCAATGGTGGTGCATTTGCGATCTGAATTTTGGAGTTGCGGTTGTCTGTTGCTTAGTTCATCGGTAACTGAAGGGCTTATCTTCGTCTCAGTTGGCCATTCTGTCGGATTTGGGATTTCTTTCGCCTCATGCTTCCTGCGTGATGTTCTCTCTCGGGCAAACCTCTCTGCTTGAAGCACCGATCACATGGTCGGTGGGAGAAGTGCGTCAATCATCCAACTCTCTGATTGAGCGATTGTTCAGGCTTGCAAGGCAAAGTTACTGCTTACAAATTCGTAGAACTCTCAACAGTAACACGCCAATCATTGTGCAGTTGTACTATCTTCTGTTCAGAGTTAACTCGGTAGTGTTGACAACATTAGTAGTATGGTAGAAGGATGGCTGTAACATAGTAGAAAAAATGGGGACATCCCCGATAAAGATTGATGCCATGTTTCTACATCTTCTCTGTGTTGGTTATGCGTAGAATTGAGGGTTCAACTGAATTGCCCAAACTCTATCCATAAATCCTTCCAGATGGATCTGACGCCACATGCTGTGTTTGCTGCTTCCCATGTAGAACAAATGACACTTGTTGCTTCTCACCTACTGCTGACCAACTTGTCTGTCTGTATCTGTGCTTTTTTTTCCTTGTGTGGAAATTAGCTTTCTTGTTTTCAGAGGAAGCCTTCTTGTTGTGAATTCGAGGTTGCTCGCAATAAAAAAGTATTGTAAGGTTGGTCCTATACTGTACCGAACCTGACAAGTGACTTGTTTAGTATACTACTATGCTAGTAATTCAGTAGCTGAAAACTCAAGTCACCATAGTATCCTATGATAACTACTTTGATTAATAGTTGATGTCAAAGTTACCTATGATAACTACTTTGATTAATAGTTGATGTCATAGTTACCTACGTGGCTACGTTCATCTTTGATCCTTACCTTCAGGTGTATTTACCACAGCTATTTTGCTATGCATCTCTTTTCTTTTACAGCAGAGGTCTTTCATCTACATTCAGGAAGCGTAAAGGACACTTCTCACTGTGTGGCTGTGCGCTCTATAGTTCCCCTAAATGGACAGTATGCCCCCTCAAGTGCATTTCATTGGCGGATTTAGAGCTCCTTTTATTGTAGTGGTCCTTTGTGGACATTTGATCAGGGCCACATCTAGGGAGGACATGCTGTTGGTTGTGCTGCTTTTGCCCATGACAACCTGGATGAAAAGGCTGCAATATACATGAAAAACTGTCCTGTCTGCATTATACTCCTTAAAAGAACTATTTCACCATCAAGAGTGTATTTTTCATGCATCGATAAAGGGATTGACAGATTAACAACATGCCGATTCCTTCAGTTATCATCTAGTGATTTTTCCCCCTTTTGGAATGATAACTATCATCGAGCGGACCTAATTGTTCACCTTAAACTTTATTGCCTCTGTGTTCCCTTAGTTTCATATTCTTTTAAATGTTTTCAAGAACTTACTCTTGTGTTGGTCATGTTCTTATTCTACTGGCAAAACAGGCATTTATGTTGGAGGAAGCAAAGTGGTTCATTTCACTCAAAAGAAAGAAGCAGAAGGCTCAGATTCATCCAATTCCACCTCCAGCCTATTATTAGAGGCTTCATCAGAGTGCTCAACATTCCCAGATTGCGGATTTCAGCTGCCTGATAGTGGTGTCGTCCTCACTTGCTTGGATTGCTTCCTTCGGAATGGCTCTCTATACTGCTTCGAGTATGGAGTGCCATCAACCGTTTTCCTTGCAAAGCTGCGTGGAGGAACCTGCACCGTTGCCCAATCAGACCCACCGGATGTTGTGGTGCACAGAGCCATGTACTTGCTTCGAAATGGTTTTGGAAATTATGACATATTTGAGAACAATTGCGAGGACTTTGCACTCTACTGCAAAACTGGGCTTCTTCCTGTTGAGGAACCTGGCATTGGAACAAGTGGGCAAGCATCTTCCGCCATTGGTGTGCCATTGGCAGCTCTTCTGTCCACTCCACTTAAGCTTTTCGCTGCGGGTCCACTTGGAATGGCCACTGTCACAGCTGGGATGTACTGTGCTGGTAGATACATCACTGACATAGGAGTAAGAAAAGATGTGGCGAAAATTGAAGTGGAGAATCTATCATCGCACCTTGGTAAATGCCTGATTGAAGATGAAGGATCAGGGAATGTACAGTCAGAGAAACCAAAAACCTTGCTGCCTATGAAGAGAAAACGCGAGAGGTGATGGCGACTATATTCCGCCTTTCACCGATAATTGGTTCAGAACTGTGCATAATTTAAAGTTTACTCTTCGCTATAATAAGTTTGATATAGATATGTATCTGTGAAGCGTGCTCTGATTCGGTTAAGACCTCACTTCACATGATCAATTGAACTACATTCCAAACTGAATATGTGATGGAAATTGGATAATTGAATCATTGAAGTCAAAGTAAATATTTACTGTTCTATGAATATGATAACTAACATTGTAGTGCTTTTATTCTCTGCTCATTTTCTTTTCTACTAATTAACAATATTTTATCTTACCAGTCACAATATAATGTAATAAAGTTTCAGTAATGATGAAAACTTCATTTGTATGGGCTGTTTACTCTATGATGAAATCCAAGGAGGACTGAAGAGTGCAGAGAGATAAGGCAGACTGTCGGCATGGCATTGTTTGCTTTTACTTTCATAACGTATAATGTTCCAGTAGATCTTCCCTCCAGACATGATCATTGTAAAATGACAGCTTGTCAGAACTCCACCATATGTATCCATCCAAGGAAACTTCAGTACCTTTCTGCATGTGGGAGGAGATCTGCAAAGATGCATGCTTTTTTCCTTTGGGAACTATTGCCACACTTGCATAGCCTCCATTCTCTTTGTGCTCAGCCTTTAATCATTGGATTGATCTGGTAGACCCCCTGATCAGTCACCTTTCCCCCTTGTTTTCCATTTGACATTGTCCCGGATGGCTGGATCAAAAGGCTGGTGTATTCGGATCTGGGTATGGACTGAGACAAAAGAAGTAACCAATGGCTATTGCTGGGACCGTTGTTGCATTCTTGCAGAGTAGCTAATTTCTGGTACATCATCTGCAAACAGCTGAAGGGAGCTGCCATTTTGATGCAGCAGCAGCACAACACAAGAAATGAAACCATTTCTACGACTTCAGTAATCAGTAGCGGACAAAACTTTAATTCTACTGGGATGTACTGTGTGTATACGTACGTATTAACGAATTTACGTATGCTTCCTGAAAGCATCACAGTGTGCAGGTCACACAAAGCAGGCGCAGCGACGGCGAGGAATGCCCAGCTTGATCGGCAACGCCGGCGGCGGCGTTCGGTGGCGCCGCCGGCAGGTGTAAGTTAGATGATAAAAGGGCATTACGGCCCATCAACATCTCACTGGATACACATTCCGGGCCATTAAGAAACACATAGAAAGGAGACGATCAGATCATCAGAGGCTGTCAGTAAGTTGTTGTTACGGCCCAGTCATCTCACTGGAGGTATTTTACGGCCCATTAAGCATCACAGCGAATCATCCCATTTAAAGGCATCAGGGAAGTTCTTAAATTGTTCTGATTTGCATATCTTCTGCATTACAAGAGAATCAGTTTTCGTGTCTATCCAATTATTGTTGGACATCAAAACCGTCACCAATTGGTAGTTTTGTACCTTTGCTTTTCTGTGATTAAGGGCGAGTTCGTTTGGGTTGTTCGGCTATAGCAGTTAACGGTTTAAAAACGGAACAAATTATTAGCAATATAATTAATTAAATATTAACTATTATAAAATTAAAAATAAATTTATTTGATTTTTAAAAAAAAATTTATATAGAAAATTTTTATATAAATCATACTGTTTGCTTCGAAAACTGAGAAAGTTGCTAAATCAAAATCACTTTCGAACGGGAGAATGGTCAGGTGCCAACCGTGTAGAGGAAGAGAGAAAAAGGAGCAAAAATGTGATGCCAGGCATTAAACTATCGGCTATCGGCTGTGGTTGTTTTCTTATACTCCACTGCCTTCTGAAATCTGCACAGTGGGGAGTAAAGCCCACATTCATTTTGTTCTCTGCCTTGCTCTAGCGCTCTACGTACGCATATGCTTATTTATAAACCGAATACTACACGAGACGGAAACGGGGAAAAATATTTTTATGACAAAGTCTTTCAGTACCCATGGTTTTAAGGCCAAAGCTAAGTATCGAAAGACAAAAGAATGTCTAAATTATATTGTAAAAATTTAAAATATAGCTGTGTTTTAAGCCACAGCTGAAGGCCTATTTTGAATCCGATGTTTAGATGGAGATTCTCAACGCACGTAAAATAAGATTTAATTATTATAAATTTAAAATTTTAATTTATTTAATTTTTCACAGGAAACATAATTTAACCGTTTGAAAAGTTTGTTAATAGAAACTGAGGAAAAATCTGTCTCCTTCATCACAACGAACGGAGCCCATGTTTGTGCAGAGTTGTGACTTACAAAAAGTTTAGATTCTTACCCAATTTCTTATAAAAAAATTAGATTGTTAGCCCGATAAAAAATCAGATTTTTTAATTCTCACAGACTTATCGGAATCTCGGTATCCCGAACCGGGCCTAAATAAGCGCCTTTATCGGAACACGTATCCTAATGACGTCATCATGCTACGTGCACTCTATACACCATATGGATAACTTATCCAAATACATGACATGGACACGCAGTTATCCTTCCATTATACCGGCTACTCGCAGAATACCGTGAGCACGCACGGGATAGATAGAGTCTGCCCACCATCAGTTTAGCGCGGGCCGGACTCTCACTTATCCCGTTCCGCATTTCCGTTGGGATGCGACGGCGATGCGCGCGCGCGTTGTATCACGTTGCCGATCGGGCGGACGCGACGAGGCGGCCGGCCGTTGCCGCGAGCGCTCCGTTCCCCTGCTCGACCGGCCCGCGCACCGCACCCGCGGATATTCCGGCGTTGGCACGGGTCAAAACGGCACGGCAGCTGACACGGGGACTCGCCGCGATCCCCGCCGTTTTCTTTTCCAACCAGCACGCGATCCATCCGGCACCCTCAGGTGACAGATACACACGAGAAAACGCCCACCGCCACCGTACTGCGCCTCGGCTCGGTTCCCTTTCCCATATAAACCCCAGCCGCGGCCGCCTCCCCCCGCGTCTGCTGCGAAGGCGAGAGAGACACCCACCAGGGCGGCGATGGCGGGCGGCGGAGCGGAGAACGGCGAGATGGGGAACGGGGAGGCGAGGAAGGGTGCGGGGGCGAGCGTGCTGGTGACGGGGGGTGCGGGGTACATCGGGACGCACACGGTGCTGCGGCTGCTGGAGAAGGGCCACGCCGTCACCGTCGTCGACAACTTCCACAACTCCGCCCCGGAGGCGCTCGACCGCGTCCGCCTCATAGCCGGCCCCGCCCTCTCCGCCCGCCTGGACTTCATCCCCGTACGTATCCGCACACGCGCAGCGGCACGACGTGTTCTTCTGACTTGCACCCATCTGAAACCGGCGAGGTTGAGATTGCTTCTGTTTGTGTTCTTTTCAGGGCGATCTGAAGAGCAAGGACGACGTGGAGAAGGTGTTCGCTGCCAAGAGGTTACGGTTTGATCGCTTGACCGATCAAACCATCTAACTCGAATCCTTTAGATTTTGATCTGAAATTGCGGTCATCCATTGATCGCTATGATTTATGAATGAATCGTTCAGGTATGACGCCGTGATCCACTTCGCCGGGCTAAAGGCGGTGGGGGAGAGCGTCTCGCACCCGCAGATGTACTACGAGAACAACGTCGCCGGCACCATGAACCTCTACGCCGCCATGACCAAGTACGGCTGCAAGAAGGTACTGTACACGCTCAAATGATTGATTCCATTAATCCATTCCAACGCATATCTATATTTCGATCACTGAAACTAACCCCATGGTACTGTACTACGCGCAGATGGTGTTCTCGTCGTCGGCGACGGTGTACGGCCAGCCGGAGAAGACCCCCTGCGTCGAGGACTCCAAGCTGAGCGCTCTCAACCCATACGGCACCACCAAGGTAAAAATACCAGAAAGTGACATCCATTCCTTGTGATAAGCATGCACCCGTCACGCAAGACTCGGATTCGCTCCACCGATTCGGTGATTCCGATGCCGATGGCGACGGCGATTGCCACCATTACTTGTGCTGTGCAAGCATTGTTCTAACGGGCATCGATTCTTCTCTCGCGCGCGACAGCTCGTCCTGGAGAACTACTTCCGGCAGGTGCAGGCGGCCGACCTGGAGCTGAGGGTGATCCTGCTCAGGTACTTCAACCCCATCGGCGCTCACCGGAGCGGCGACATCGGGGAGGACCCCAGGGGCATTCCTAACAACCTGCTGCCGTACATCCAGCAGGTCGCTGTCGGCCGGCTCCCCGAACTCAACGTCTACGGCGTCGACTACCCCACCAGGGACGGCACCGCGGTGAGCACCACCATGATCCTACTGCTCAAGAATTTTTATGCTGATATGCTCTTGAATTTGTATGGATGAAATCATGAAACTCCTCGTGCCATCAACGGAGTGAAGCAAAACTTTGACAATTCGATATCATCCTCAGATCAGGGATTACATACATGTAGTGGACCTTGCCGATGGCCACATTGCTGCACTGGAGAAGGTCTTCGCTGCTCCTGACATTGGTAGATCAATCGATGCCCCCAAACACACATGTTCTTCACTCCATAAACTGGATGAAGGTTTAACAAGTTTAATTCATCTCTGTTTTTTACATGATTTTTTTTCTGTCAGGTTGTGTGGCTTACAATCTAGGGACAGGGTGTGGAACGACGGTGCTCGAGGTGGTCAAGGCGTTCGAGGAGGCGTCAGGAAAGGTGATATATTTCATCTATGTGTGCATGGTTGATATTTGCCTCATCTGAAATCCCAACCTGAAATGTGCTCGAAACTGACGTTTCTGGCTGTGGAACCACAGAAAATTCCTATCAAGATTTGCCCCAGAAGACCTGGAGATTGCACGGAGGTTTATGCTTCCACTGACAAGGCCAAGAAGGAGTTCGGATGGAGGTAATTAATCTCTGATTCGCTACAGAACGATCACTCAACCTCTTTGTCCATTTTTACAGCTCACTATTTAACTGACAGTTCAAGTTTGTGTCTGTGATAGAGAGAGATGCTGATTGTTTTATGCTTAAATTGTGCCGGTTGCAGTGCTCGGTTTGGAATAGAGGACATGTGCAGGGACCAGTGGAATTGGGCCAGGAAGAATCCGTACGGATACAGCGGCAATGCTGAGAAAAATTAGGGCGATCATATTACAAACTTATATCGTATCAGAATTATCCATGGTCGTATGAACTGTGTGACTAGAAAATGTTAATAGGACATGTGTGCGTCGTAAGTGGAGTATACCAATTCTTGTTTAGTCATCGCCGGTTGTGATTTGAGATACTAGCAAATGCTAATCTCGTTTAGTGAAATATACTAACAAATTTAATTGAACAATATTGGTCACTGGGCTAGATTGATTCTATACTGCTAGGAACGTACTAATGAGTTTGGCCCATGGGCCACAGTATGTTGGCTGCTTCATAGTAGTACTATTATTGTGTTGACTGCTCGGTTTCCTAATCCATTCCACAACCCCATGAAAGATGAAACTCCTGTAGGCAAATTTCTGTGTACTATTAGATGATTTTGATACTCAGATTTATGCACTGTAAGTACAGTAATCACTTAGATAAGAAATAAGCATTCACATCATTATGTGTCCAAATCATTAAAACCGTCGCAAAGGATCATGGTTCTTATACAAAATTTGGCTAGTGTACTACCAAAATAATCTGAGTCAATGGTTACAAAAATAATCCGAGTCAATGGTTACTAATATAGGCTTAAGGCATCATATTGGCAAACAGTCAGAAACGTACTAACAAACGGGAAACATTGTTCATTGTCAATTTTGTAGGCATACTACACTTGCATCTTCTTTTAAAAAAAGAAGTGTAAAGAAAGAACTGAAGGGATATAAATAACCAAACAACTTTTCTCATCTCTCAGCGGCATTTTCGTGTTCTAGGTGAAACACTTGTCTTCACCCCACTCCTATTGTCCAACAACCTTTTGTATTTAAACATTAGCTAGCACAATCCATGCCACTATGTTACCTTGTCTCTGCCCAAATTGGGCATACCTAACATACAAATAAGTTACTTTCTCTACACAGTCCATTGACACATTTCTTGAATCTATATTTCTAATGCCAGCAGTTCTGGTGGCTTGGTTGAAAGGTTTCTAATGTCAAAAGGGTGCTATAGTGACATGTTGACACGTGTCCACTCCTTCTGCTGGTGTAGCGCTAATCGCTCTCGTAGCTAGGGGTAGACATTCGGTCTGCCTGAGCAATTCAGTTTGGTTCTTTGGTATTTTGAGAAGTTCGGTTAGTTAAAAATGAAGGACGAAATACATTGAGAAAAAGTGAAGACCAAGTGATTCGGTTTCAGTTAGTTCGGTTAAGCCTTCGGTCATGACCGAGCTATTTCAACAGTCAGTTTAAAAAAAATCATAGAATCCCAAATCATATATCCAGAAATCATAGAATCCCCAAATCATACATCCAAAAAATAGTAGAATCCCTAGACCAAAATCCGATCAACACAAATACATATCTATGCACAATTCCTACATGGATGAAGTTTGAATCATCTTCAAATCAGAGTATCAAGCAAAGGATATGTAGGCATGTAGCCACCGATTTCCACTTCTCTCCTTCATCAGCCATTGACATCCTTTGTCGTTGGCTTATCTCTAGTAGTTATGTCCTCTCTCCACATGATGTCCACGTTGATGAGGCACCATGATGCATTAGAGCTGCTAGCCTGCCACCGCAGCCACATCTCGAGCCTCTATAGAGTGGGCGAACGGGTGCGGCAAAAGAAGTAGTTGTAGTGGTGGACATTGGTGACGAAGTGGAAGTGGAAGGCAAAAAGCGCGAGGGAGATGGTGGCATCATAGCGTGTTGGAAGGAGGAGCATCATAGTTAGGTGGAAGGAGGAGCGTCGCTGGTGGCTAGGGTTGGGGTCCGATGGGGAATGAGCAACGCATCTAATGGGTAGGTTTATATATGTAGGGTTTTCCTTATTGGCCTAGATGCTATTTGTTACTGAGCCTCTTTAGCATATCTCGGTTTTTGTCGTGCCTTGCCCTGGCATCACCAATAGTGATGTCTAAGAGAACACCGTAAGAAGAAAGCGAACCACCTTTCATGAACTACGAGCTCGGTACTAGTCCTAGGATATAATGTTGGTACCCATAGTTACATAAAAGTATCGTAGCAAACATAATAATAATAACTAATAATAAACATATATCTTAACTAGATTGTGTTTTCAAGGGGAATCCGAGAAGGCAATCAGCACATCAGAGGCTGTAGTAAAAACACACAGCGTAGCTAGTATCCAAGCCACAAGCAACAGTTTGGGTCTAGGATGAAAACCTATCAATCGTCTTCACTTCCCTAAAACTTCTAAAGGAAAACGAGGTTTGAGTACATACATACTCAGCAAGCCACAGAATAGTGAACATGCATGGGCTTTAAAGAACAGCCAGGTTTATTTGACAACTCCGATTTTTATTTTACATATTCAAAACTCTCATGTGTGCATTTATCTAGATTAAGGTCTCAGTCTTAATCTCATACGAGAGTAGCTTAGCAGCAACTCCATTTAATGCACCATATTATTTGAAAAGATGATTATACTTTAACATAAACTGTGAGTCGCTTTGTAATAACATCAACGCCATCAGGTTCCTAAAGCCTATAGCTTCTCAGCAGTTTTCCCCTTATTAAATATTTATTAGTTTCTTTTCTCTTTCGAAAACTGTGGGCCTCAGTTCAAACCATTTTTCAATAACATTCACAGGGCCATAGTCCACCTCATTAATCACGGCTCCTAGAGCCTTCTATCCTCATGTCGCCCATCAATCATACAATCAAATTTTAATTTATTTTCTTTACATTACCATTATTAGTTTTCTCTCAAACCTAAAGTTATTATCTCACCCTCTCACCATGGCTTAGCCATTGACTAAGGCAATTACTAGCCACACAGATTAGTCGCTAGCCACATAGGCTAACTTTGGAAACGGTTTTTGCCCTATAGTTTTACTTCACAACTATTTACGAATCTATGTGAGAGAAACCACTTTACATCTGCTCATGATTATGGGCATGGTTGTTTAATCAATTTGGCCAAAACTTCTACAAAAGGTGAACGTTTTACCCACATGCCGTAAGGCTCTTCAGCTACTCGTTAATAGTGAAGACTTGCTAAAAGTTTTTCAAAACAAAATTAGGATAACCATTTGCTGGCTAGAAGGGTTTTAGACTAAATACTATGCAAGTTCCAGACTTCATGTACTTAGGATACCGTGAACTCCACTTCTCATGACTATAGAAAGACTAGCTCGCTTGCTTTTCATTTTCACAATGCACTCTCTTCTACTCTCCCATTTTAAAATCCATTTTAAAATATAAGGATATGTAGGATTTAAACTTTATACCACAATATAAATATTTTTATGTTGATTTTATGAATCTTATCATTTCAATAATTCCACAGCCAATTAGATTGAAAAGAGAATATAAGTAATTTAAATTTTAAAAATTAATAACTGAAGTAATTAAAAATGATTTTTTGATTTAACCTTACTAGTTAAATAACCTAGCAATAGTTAAATTTTGAAACGAATGAAGTAACTTATAGGTCATTTTGTCTTTTTGTGGTGCACTCCACGATTCTAGCTTTGTGGACGGAGGGAGTACTTCTACCTTTCAAGTAGATTAAATTTGGCATCACTTGATTAATTACTACACCATACCTTGTTCCCCTTCCCAATCTGTCAATTGTATTCTCGTACCATCTAGTTCTAAGCCTAACTTCGGAAAGCAACGTTTGGCCTAAAGCTTCAAAATCATCTTCAAAATCAAGTTTTAAAATTTAACTGTTAGAAGCAACTTACAAACGATGGCCACATTCCTTCTTTTCTCATCTTTGATAGGTTACCAACCCATTTGTTCATGCACAGGTAAGCTGGTGCTCCAATGCCCTGCTATGGCTCAAACCATATTTTCCCAGGGCTTGTCTGCACCCTTGCTAACACCAGTTGTGCTTGCTTGCTCCAAGTTGATTTGCATCAAACATGGTTTGAAGGGGAAACAAATGCTCTGATTCTTCAAATGAAATTTCAAACAGAAATGCTTTATTGAATTTTTAGTCGTTGAAAGAATTGAAGATAGAATTTATGTAGCAGCTAGGTATGTCCATGCTTAAGAATCTTTCTGGCTCTGTCACCATGCAAAATTATATTTGGCCAATGACCTAGCTTTGCAAATACGGAGTAATTTATCTGATAAACAAAGGGTGATAAAAAGAAATAAATTTAATTACTCCCTCCATTTTAAAATATAGGTCGTAACTAATGTTTTTTGATGTTTTATAACATAAGGCGCGCATGCATATATGTAATTGACTAGCAACTCTCCATCCCCTAAATTTATTTTTTTAATTCTCTACCTCAAGATCTCTAATATTGTATGTATTGTATTTATTAGGATGATTCAAGGAGGTGATAATAATTCTTAAACATTTTGTTAGTGGTACTTGTGCCTTATATTTTAAAACGAATAGAGTATTGGCCCCATTGTCATCTTGAAGGCTATTAGAAACATGCTCGTAGAAAGTTAGCAAGTAATAGTCCATATTTTGTAGTACTACCTCCATATTTATTTTTTTAGCTTTGATTTGGCCCACGAAGATTGTCTGTTTAGAGTGAGGTTTACTAGATCTCTTAGATATTTTCAGTGGAGAGTTTTATTTCACAGTTTATTATGTCATCTAAAAAGGTTTAAGATGATAGATGAAATCAGATCAATTTTATTTTGTGATTTTATTGGTTAGTCATAACATTTAATAGCGATATATAAGATTAGACATAGTTGGATAAAATAAAATACTCTAGCCCCTAATGCTAGTTTCAAACAGTTAGAAACAGTGTACAGCTAGTCTCATCAAGATACAACTCCTTCCCTCTCTCTTTCATAATTTTGTTGCCATATCACCTGATTTGCTTACATATTATCTTATTTATTAATAATGAAACCGCTATAAAACTACCATCGGTCTTAATACTACTTTATTCTTTTATTCTCATTTTATCCATAAAATACTACTCCCCCCCATTTTCTCTTCACATTAATAAAGGACATATTAGTTTCTTAAGATTTTGCTTAATTTGACTTTACTAAGTTAAAACAACAGTTTTGTTGGTACTGAGGGAGATACTCCAATTTTACCATTGTTTAAAATTCAGTTAGCTATAAGGGCTCAATCAAATGTGTTGTAAAGTGGATAGCCACGTTTTTCGAATGACTAAATAGCATATTTTTTAAAAAAAATTCTATATAAAGGTTTTTTAAAAAATAAAAAAATATATTTTTTAAGCTTGTAATAATTAATATTCCACATCAAATCTCATCCAACCACCGACTCAAATGTGGCGTAAGCCCATCTAAAAATAGTATTAGAGTAATATATTAGCTATAAAATTATCTCTATTTTTTAAAATTTACTTATATGTTTAATGAAAGTATGGAAATTGTTGATTGTATTTCCTGTTAATGTATTAATATATATAGGCAGCTAAGACGGCTTACACACGCAACCACATAGTTACACACGTGGGTTAACCTACTATAATTACAGTAGACTAACACTCCCCACAATCTAATTGGGACCATTGCTAACATTCAGGCTGGATCGAAACTCCTAAAATAATGAGGTAGGAAGGCCCTTGATAAAGACGTCGGCGTACTGCGATATCGTAGGAATATGTAGGACCCGAACGTGACCAAGGGTGACCTTCTCTCAAACGAAATGGAGATCAATCTCAGCATGATTCGTCCGCTGATGCTGCACTGAGTTGCTAGAGAGATATACAGCACTGATATTGTCACAATAGACCAAGGTGGTACGTCGAGTGGATGGTGAAGCTCAAGGAGCAGCTGTCGCAACCAGGTAGCTTCAGCAACACCATTTGCCACAGCATGATATTCAGTTTCAGCACTCGATCTAGATATCATATGCTGACGGTTGGAAGACCAGGACACCAAGTTATTCCCAAGAAATACTGCATAGCCAGAGGTCGACCGGCGAGTGTCAGGACAACCAGCCTAGTCGGCATCTGTGTAAACAATAAGATCTGTAGGCGAAAATCGACGCATGGTCAGCCCAAGAGACAGGGTGCCCTATAGGTAGCGCAAGATCTGCTTGAGAGTAGCGAGGTGCGGCTCTCAAGGATCATGCATATAGAGGCAGATTTGCTGAACTACAAAGATAATGTCTGGTTGGGTGAAAGTCAGATACTACAGAGCGTCGGTGAGACTACGATACTATGTAGCGTCAGCGACAGACGGTCTATCAGCAGATAATTTAGATTGGAGATCAATAGGCGTGTTACACGGCTTGCACGCACTCATCCTGGCACGCTCTAAAATATCCTGACTGTATTGCCGCTGAGAAAGGAACAGACCATCTGCGGAGCGGGTCATAGAGATGCCTAGAAAATGATGCAGTTGACCCATATCCGTCATAGAAAACTCACGCCAAAGAGCCTCAATTATATTCTTGAGTAATCTAGCAGAGGAGGCAGCAAGGACAATGTCATCAACATAGAGCAGTAAGTAGGTTGTGTCTAGACTGCGGCGATATATGAAGAGAGAAGTATCTGACTTTTTTTGACAAATCCAAGTGACACAAGGTGAGAGGCGAACCTGTGATGCCAAGCACGAGGAGCCTGCTTCAAACCATATAAGGACTTGTTGAGCCGACAGACAAAATCTGAGTGAGAAGAATCTATAGATCCAGAGGGCTGAACGCAGTACACTGTCTCAGTGAGAATACCATGGAGAAATGCATTCTTCACATCCAGCTGATGAATGGGCCAGTTATGAGATAATGCTAGGGAGAGATCCACACGAACTGTCGCAGGTTTGACAACTGGACTAAAAGTCTTATCATAGTCAACACCGGACCGTTGTGTGAAACCCCGCAGAACCTAGCGAGCCTTGTAACGATCAAGAGACCCATTGGCGAGCAACTTGTGATGATAAATCCACTTCCCAGTCACAACATTGACGCCAGGAGGGCGAGGCACAAGACTCCATGTGTCGTTGGCAATCAAAGCGTTATACTCAGCCTGTATAGTAGATCGCCAATTAGGGTCTAACAGGGCATCACGAACGGAGCGAGGAAGAGACGACACGGGTACAGCATGGAGGTTGAGGCGATCTACGCGCTGCGCAATTCCATCTTTGCCACGTGTGTGCATAGAGTGCGCATTGGTCACCGGAGGGATGACAATCGGTCGAGTGGCAGCTATGTGGCCGGTACCGCTGGCAACAACCTACGCACGAGCAGCAGGGGTAGCAGGACCAGCAACAGTCGTCGTTGGTGTGGCACCGCTGGCAGCGACCTGTGCGGGGTGCACAGGGGCAGCGGCACCAGATGACACGGACTCGGGCGACCACGGCCCTGCACCAAGGCTCGACGGCGCAAGTGGGGCCTCGGGCACGGGTTGTGCCGCTGAGGAAGCTGCTATACCTGCACACAAAAAAGGGGCTCTAGGAACTGAAGCAGTGAGATCATGATCATCGACAAGAAAGTCTAGGGCGGAGGGTGCCATGGGTGTGGTAGACATGTCGGAGAAAAGGAAGAAGGATTCATCAAAAACAATATATCTAGAAATGAGAATGTGGTTCGACTGAAGCTCGAGGCATCGATAGCCTTTGTGCTCTGAGGAGTAGTCGAGGAACACGCATAGAGAAGAACGAGGAGCAAGTTTATGGGGCGCTGTAGAGGACATATTGGGGTAACAGGCGCAACCAAAAACTTTGAGATAATCATAGGAGGACGGGACAGAGAAGAGAACGGAGTATGGTATGGAGGAGACGAGTGTTGTGGTGGAAAGGCGGTTCACAAGATATGTGGCGATGTAAAGGGCCTCAACCCAATAAGCTAGAGTGAGACTCGCCTAAAACAAAAGGGAACGCAGAGTGTTATTGATGGTACGAATAGAACACTCTGCTTTACCATTTTGTTAAGAAGTGTATGGGCACGACATGCGGAAGGCAACACCGTGGGAGAGAAAAAACGTGCGGGCCTAGAAATTATCGAATTCACGGCTATTGTCGCACTGCATGCTCTTAATGGTGGTGCCAAACTATGTGCGAACATACGCAAAAAAGATAGAAATAGTGAAAAATGTCTCGGATTTGAGACGAAGGGGAAAAGTCCAAATGTAGTGAGAGCAGTCATCAAGAATAACAAGATAATATTTGTATCCTGACACACTAACAATTGGAGAGGTCCATAGATCATAATAGATTAAATCAAAATTGTGAGTAGCACGAGAGGTTGATGAACCGAAAGGTAGACGTACATGACGACCGAGTTGGCACGCATGACATAAATGATCGATTTCATCTTTATTGCAGGAAATGACATTAGACCTAAGAATTTTGGACAGAACGCCACGCCCAAGATGACCGAGATGGCGATACCAAAGGAAGGTGGGTGCGGCGACGAACGTAGAGGTGCTGGTAGATGGTGCAAAAAATAGGTAGAAGTCATCGGAACTATTGCACCTGGCGATCACGTTCCTGATTTACAGATCCTTCACAGAAAGACCAAATGGATCAAACTCAATGGAACAATTATTATCGGTGAGAAACCGACGAATGGAAATTAAATTATTAATAATGTTAGCTGATACCAAAACCTTATTAAGAGTAAGATCACGATGTGGTAAGAAAAAATGATGGGATCCAGTGGCGGTGACAGGAAGTAAAGCACCATTGCCCATAACGATAGATGAAGGAGTAGATAAAGAGGGTGGAGAAATGGTGAAGAGTATATCAGCGTCCGAGGTCATGTGGGAACCGGCACCCGTATCAGCATACCACTCAGAGGCCGATCGGTTAAGCGTCATGGTGTTGAAGGAGTGCGCTAGAGAGTCCTGGTACCAACCTCCATGATTAGGTGGGCAAGGTGCTGCCTGGTACGCCAGTGAGGGCGCTTGGAAGCCTGCCGCTTGGTACATCAGTGAGGGTGCCTGAAAGCCCAGCGGTATAGCTCTCCCGTAGTACGTGCCGTACGGGAACGATGGGGCATCGTATGTGCCACCATAGGTGCTAGGAAGAGCACCAAAACCACCATAGTACGGAGCTACGTGGAACGCAGGCTGTGGCGGCGAAGGACGGCCGGACTGGTCGTACCAAGGGTGGGCGAATGACGGGTACACAGTCGTATCGGGAGGGACGCTGCCCTGGCCACCTAGGGCCGCTCCAGCAGAGGGTGCTGGAGAGCTACCGCTAGTAGAACTGCCGCGTCCACCGTGGCCGCGAAGGCGGCCGTTGCGCTGGCCTCCGGTTGGTGCAGTTGGGCGCGGAGGAGGAGACGCCCCCGGACAAGTAGCAGTGGTGGCACCTAGGGCCGCTGGACGCGGCGTCGCAGCGCGGTCGGTGGGGACGGAGGACGAGCGTCGATCTCTAGCTCCTCTAATAAAAGGTGAGTACGTGCTTCCATAAATGTTGGGAACGGTCGGTGCATCTTGAGGATGGACACCATATAGCGAAACTTGCCACTGAGACCGCGGAGAAGCGTGAGGACCATCTGCCGGTCGCCAATAAGGTCGTCGAATTCGGCGAGGGAGGCAGCCATGGATTTAAGACGGCGGCAGTAGTCAGTGACGCTTAGGGAGTCCTGACAAAATGTGCGGAACTGCGTCTCGAGGAAAAGAGCACGGAACTCCTTCTGGCCGAGGAATTCATCCTCGAGATAGCACCACGCATTACGGGCGTGTCCGGGCCGCATCATCAGCGACTGCTGCAGGTCGCTGGAGACGGTGCCGTACACCCATGTGAGGACGCAGCAGTCCGCCTGGAGCCACGCCGGGCGTGTGGAGTACACGTCATCCTCGAGGACGTGGCGGGTGAGGGCATATTTCCCAAGAACGGTGAGAAACATGCATCGCCACTTGGTGTAGGAGTTAGTGGCCTTGTCGAGGACGATGGGGATGAGCACCTCGATGTTGACGACGGCAGTGGCTTGCGCCCAGAGAGCCGCGTGAGCGCTCTCATACGCGTCCAGAGCTTCGTCAGTGCGAGAAGGATCGGCTGCGAGACAGCGATCTTTGGAAGTAGCGGCACCAGTGTTGTTGCCAGCCATGGGGGCCATGACAGCCGATCGGTAGCCAATCAGACCGGATCGAAGATCTCGAAGGGACAGCCGATCGGCCGATCAGATTGGAGATCTCGGAGAGACAGCTGATCGGCCGATTGGATCGGAGATTGGATCAGAGGGGTTAGCCGATCAGAGTCAGATGGGCAGCCGATCGAATTGGAGATCGGCCGATGAGCAGCTGATCAGATCGGATGGCCGATAAGCAGCCTGATCAGATCGGAGGGATCAGATCGGCAGTAGAACCGATCGGATCGGAGGGTGATCAGATCGGCAATAGGAAGATCGGCTGGACGATGAACAGCTGATCAGATCGGATGGCCGATGAGCAGCTGATCAGATCAGAGAGATCAGATTGGCAGTAAAGCCGATTGGATCGGACTGATCGACGGATCCGATCAGATCGGATCGGTGAGCGATCTGGTCAGCAACGAAGAGCCGATCGGATCGGCAATAGGCAGGATCCGGCGATCTGGTCGGCAACGGGGAGTCGATCGGATCGGCAATAAGCAGGATCCGATCGGATCGATCGACGGATCCGATCAGATCGGATCAACGAGCGATCTGGTCAACAACAGATCGGCAGCGCAGGCGATAAGACCGGCGACTCCCGGTGGTGGCGATCGAATCGGCGACGGGCGCTTGTGCGGAAGCGAAGGTAGGATCGGATCGACGGCCACACCCGGTGACGAGGGTAGCTACGGGGTGGGCGATCAGATCGGTAGCGCAGGCGATGAGACCAGCGACACTTCCGGTAACGTGCAGTCGGCATTGGTGGTGTCGGTCGGATCGGCGACGGGCGCTGGTTCAGAAATGGCGGCATTGAGGGCGTCGGACCTCGGCAGTCTCTCGCAGCACAGTAGTGGCGGAGGAGGAGATTGGCGATAGCAGCAACAGCGGCAGTGTTTTTGGTTGCGTTAAGATAACGAATTGGAACCGCTCTTATACCAAGAAAGTATGAGAATTATTAATTGTATTCTCTGTTAATATCAGTATATATAGACAGCCGGAACGGTTTACACACGCAACCACACAGCTACACACGCGGGTTAACGAGACTAACGTTTAATACATTTATCCAAGGCATCTATAGAGTTAACTCTTGTATAAGAGTCAATATTTTTTTCACTCTTTCACATATACTTACCAGCTAATATATAGCCTATGCTCTTAACGTCATAGCTTCGTTTAATCCAGTGAGAACCTTCCCCTCAATAATTTAGATTAAGTTCCAATAACCTCATTTAAATGAACTAGTAATAATCCTTTGATAAGTATACTGCTTGGTCCCCTCCTCGTGAAGTCGATTCCCATTAAACCATCTCAGGAACCTTCTCTCTATAGAAAGAAAAAAGAAAACCGGACAATTTTCTGACAGACAAGCATTTACTCTCTAGAAGCCGATTGAAAGAACTTTCCAATATGATGACAAAGAAAACGCGCAAATACCAAAGTCTCCAGTACCCGTGTATATACTCACTCTATACTATAATACTTATATTTTATACAACGATCTAAAAACAATTTAAACTATTATTTTCTATTATAATATATATATTAACAAATATTTTATTAAAGTATCTTTAAAGATTAATCTATATATAAGTAAATATTTTAAAATTTATTAAAATTTTAACATTGATTTTATTTAAAATAATAGGTATTATGAAATTGGAATTAGTGCAGGAAATAAAAGCCCACGTCGTATCGTAGATTCAATAAAATCTTATCCACTCGCCATCCGTAGCTGAGCGGTCGACACGTGTCCCATCCGCCCTGGGCCTTATCCCCCGCGCCTACCCGAACATTCCAGAAGGCCGAAGCTCGAAAAAACGATCGAACCTTCTGACCCCTTCCGACCTCCCCCCACCCGCCCATCCCCATCCCATCATCCCTGCAGAGAACCCAATCCCGCGGCCACGGCTCATCCTAGCCGTCCGTGCCACCGCGGGGTTCCAATCCAACGGCGAGAACGCGCCGCCGCGGGGAGTGGTGGGTCACCTGCGGTTGGGCCCACCTGCACCCCCGGCGCCAGCTTGGCTTCCTCGGTACGAGTGGTGGGTCGCATTCGAATTCATACAGTACGTTTCCTTTTTTCATTTTTTTGATTATTTTTTGGTGCGTTTTTATTGGAATCTCTCCTGCTTCTCCTCCTCCCGTTGGAGTATAAATTTCCTAATCCGCAAACGAAGTTTCCAGAAGACTTCCGTCCGTACCTTCGTTCACACGCGAAACTGCCTTTCTAGCATCTGGAAGCTACTACGGTCGGTCCACTGTTTCCCTCTCGTCACCGGATCAGATCCGGCCGGCGGGCGCCGGGGGCGGGGCCCCGCGGATGGCGGAGCATGGGGCGGCCGAGGCGGATGCCTCCGCGGACGCCGGAGAGCCGCCGCCTGTAACGGCGGCGGCGGTTGTGCGGGCGCCGGTGCAGGCGTTGGCGGGGCAGAGGTCGCTGCCGACGCCGTTCCTGACGAAGACGTACCAGCTGGTGGACGACCAGGCGGTTGACGACGTTATCTCGTGGAACGGGGACGGGTCGACGTTCGTGGTTTGGCGGCCGGCGGAGTTCGCGCGGGACCTCCTCCCCAAGTACTTCAAGCACAGCAACTTCTCGAGCTTCGTGCGGCAGCTCAACACCTATGTACGCGCTGGGATTCCTCGTTTGGTTGGGATTTGGGTTGGGTCTTGGCTTGGTTTGCCCATGTCGGTGATGTGTTTGCTTGCTGTGTGACGTAGGGATTTAGGAAGATCGTGCCGGACCGCTGGGAGTTCGCCAACGACTGCTTCCGGCGAGGGGAGAAGCGTTTGCTGTGTGATATACATCGCCGGAAGGTGGTGGCGGCGGCGACGGCAGCTGCCGCGGTGGTGTCAGGAGCTGTGACGGTGGCCGCGGCGCCGATACCTATGGCGCTGACGGCGACGAGGCCGGGCTCGCCGGCGCACTCCCCGGAGGAGCAGGTGGTGTCGTCAAACTCCGGCTCAGGGGAGGAGCACCGGCAGGCGTCCGGGTCCGGCTCTGCGCCCGGCGTCGGGGTCGGCTGCGGCGGCTCCGCGTCCGGCGACATGGGCGAGGAGAACGAGCGGCTCCGGCAAGAGAACATGCGGCTGAAGCGGGAGCTCTTCCACATGAAGAAGCTCTGCAACAACATCCTCCTCCTGATGTCCAAGTATGCCGCCACCCAGCACCTGGAGGGCTCCGTGGGGATATCCTCCATAGCGAACTGCTCCCGCGAGTCGTCGGAGGCCGTGCCCCCTCCACCGCCTCTCCCCCCCACGATACTCGACCTAATGCCCTCCTGCCCGGCTCTAGCCACCGCCACCGCGGCCGCTGGACTCGCCATAGACGTCGAGCCCGACCCGAGCGCGCGGCTGTTCGGCGTCTCCATCGGTCTGAAGCGGACGCGGGACGACGCAGCCGACGAAGACAGCGGCCCCGGAGGCGGCGGCGGCGAGGATCAGGCCGAGCACGGCGCGGACGTGAAGCCGGAGGCGGCGGATCCGCATCCCGGCAGCGGCAGCAGCAGCACGGAGGCGTCGCCAGACCCGCACCCGTGGCCCATATACCGGCCAACCCCCATGTACTACTCGGTCAGGCCCGCTTGCAACGGGCCGTACAGGGCCGGGTCCGACTAAGACTGGTCCAGCTCCAGGTGAGTGGGCCCCCAAACTGTAGAAGCTTTTGGACCCTATATTACTTAAGCACGTAATTAGCGGTGAAATAATACTACTACTATTACTATATGCTTTTTGGGTTTGCTTCTTGGGGGAACAGATCAAATCTCACCTTTCTCGATCGCCTTGTAATCCGTCTGCTTCTTTCTTTTTCTTTTTCTTTTTCTTGTGTTGTTGTAAATCATCAGCGTAAGATCATCAGGATGCTGGTAGTACACCTGGTTTTATCAGCGTATTGGCTGCTGCTGCGGAAATGAGAAGTGTATTTCCTTGATGGTGTCAAGTTGCTTATCCCTTGCCCATCTCGAACTGTTGTATTGTAGTTGCATAATTTGGTCAGTTTACAAGTGTTGGGTGTTGGTGCCAAAAATGGTGACATAGGGCGGAAGCACTAGCATGTTCTTCTATCTGTATTTGTATGTATTTGTATGTATAGGCTTGCTGCTAGGAATAATTATGAAATACTGTTTATTTTAAGAACCCATTAATATTGAGGTATCTTTAATGTCAACACTAAGCCCAGGTGAGGAGTATTATGTTAGACTTCAATGTAAAAATTTAGCTAAGTCTTTGGAATGCGCTATATTGAAACCTGAATATGTGTTAAATAGATAAGGGCCAAGTTGTCACCCTCATGACACGTTATATCATGATCTAGGCATGATGTTAAGTGAGTAAGAATCGGGTCGTCATATCATCAATGGCTTTCACATCGACGTCTAGGTGTGGTGAAAAATGAGCAAGAGTTTTTACATCTGACTCGTTAGATGTGAAAGATAAGGAAAGGAAGCAAATTGGAATGTATGGTCCCTTATGGGTAAGTTAAAAGAGCTAGTCGAGATAACGATTAGAAGACATGTAAATAAAGTGTCAGAAGGTGAAGGAGGTGAACAGTAACAACTTCAAGCTCTGGTACATAAGAATATTTCAAATAAAAATAGAGTAGGAATTCTAATTGATAAGAGTCTCAAGAATGGTATGGTAGAGGTAAGATGGTAAGGGAATATGATAATCTTAGTTAAACTTGCTATTAGTGATATAGTCTTAAACGTAACTAATATGTATTCCTCTTAATTAGGCTAGGATGAGAGTGCTAAGATATATTTATGGAAAGATTTAGATGATTTGGTTAGAGTTGTATCTAGCAGCGATAATCTTTTTCTAGAAAGGGATATTAATGGTTATATAGGTGCAACATGTACAGATTTTGAGACGACATATGGAGGTTTTAGGTATAGTGATAGAAATCATGAGGGAAAGGAAGTTTTAGACTTTACAATAGCTTTTGATCTGATAATAGCCAACATTTTTTTACGAAGAGACAATCTCATTTAGTGACTTTTAGTAGTCACCAATACTCTTAGATTAACTTTTGTCCTTATAAGAATAGGAGATAAACAAGCATGTGTGGATTGTAAGGTGATATCTGAAGAATGTGTGGTTTCTCAACATAAGTTGGTGATGGTCGATTTTCACTTTCTGATGCATGCTCGTAGAGATAAAAAAAGTCAAAATTGCAAGAACCAAGTGATGGAAATTAAAAAGAGAGATATTAAATATATTTAAGAAAAGGGTTATCGAAGAGTGCTCTTGAAAGAAAGAAGACGATGCAAATAACATGTTGGAGGAGATGACAATATGCATTCGGAAGGTGTTTGGAGTGATCAAAGGGAGTGGATGCAAAACTAAAGACATTTGATGGAACGAAGACATGGAAAGAGCTATTAATGAGAAGAAAGATGCTATAAACGTTTGTATCATAATAGGAGTGAGAACAACATAGAGAAGTTCAGGGTGGCAAAGAAAATCGTAATATGAGCTGTGAGTGAAACAAATGGGTGGGCTTTTGAGGATCTGTATCAACATCTAAGTACGAAAGAAAGAGAGAAGTACATCATCGAATGGCTAGGGCTTGTGATAGGAAGACAGAGGACTTCAACTAAGTTAAGTGTATTAAGGATAAGAGGGAGTAACTCTCGGTGAAAGAGGATGAGATTAGATATAGATGGCAAAAGTATTTTGATAATTTATTCAATGGTGGGAACGAGAACACCATTGTCCAGTTGAACGACTCGTCAGATAACACCAATAGGAGCTTTGTACGGGGATCTAAGAATTTGAGGTTAGAGAAGCTTTGAAAAGGATGAAAGGAGTAAGCCGATGGGCCCTGATGGTATTCTAATCAAGGTGTGTAGATGTCTTAGGGATATAGCTATAATATGGTTTACCAAGTTGTTTAACAATATTTTTCAATCAAACACAATGCCTGAAGAGTAAAGGAGAAGTATATTGATACCAGTCTATAAGAATAAGTGAGATATTTAAAGTTGTACTAATTACCAAGTAATTAAGTTAATGAGCTACACTATGAAGCTATACAAAGAGAGTTATCGAGCACCGTTTGAGAGGAACAATGCGGATCTCTATGAACCAATTTGGTTTTATGCCTAGAAGGTCAACCATATAAGTAATTTTTTTAATAAGATAAGTTATACAGCGGTTTAGAGAGTAGAAGTCTTATGATAAGATACCAAGAAATATTATGTGGTGGGCTTTAAATAAACATAAAGTCCTAACAAAGTATGTCTCTCTCATCAAGGATATGTACAACAATGCTATAACTAGTGTTCGAATAAATAATGTTAACATAGGTTACTTCTAGATTAAAATAGGAATACATCATGGATCAGCCTTGAGCCCGTACCTCTTTGCCTTGGTAATGGATGATGTTACAAGAAGGATATCTCTGTTAACACCAAAATTTGGTAAACCTAGGGAAAGATTGGAAAAATAATCAGTTTAGTAAAGAAGAGTATGATTGCTATAGGGAAGAAGCCGATCGAAGTAAGCAAGGAAGGATTCGGTCCAATTATAGAAGACTATCCAAATGAGGACGAGTCTGAGAAGAAGTCGTGAAAATCACGGTAGGGTAATTTATCTATGTAAATCATATCTTATAATAATAAGGTTTAGTTAGTTCAGTTAACTTTCTTAGAGATATTTTTCTTCTATATTTTTTAGGAAATAATGTCCGATACTTGTTGTAACCGTGTCGGACTCTATAATGCCAGGGTATAAATATAGACCACCTAGAAGCTTGTAAGAGATCAATCCTTTGATCAATACAAGTTCGGCACGTCACTACCCTAGTTTATCTAGATTTTACCGATGGAGTCTAGCTCTTGACGCGGGGTTGCATAGGTTAAGTTCGATCTCCGACGAATAGGTAAGTCCCGTCACTCTCCCGATATATCTTGCTCTATCTAAGGTTGCATCGGTTAGGTTCGACCTCTTAATCAGATCGAGTGTACCGCATCACGTCCGTGCGAGATCTATCGGTTTACCAAACTTTCTCTGCTATTGTCAGTCCCGTGCTGCATCTGTTAGATTCGACCTACAAGGTTGCTGACAATATATTTGAGCCGTAGACCTGTAGGTCTCTGTCTGGTGTTTCATCGGAGTGGTTAACCGATGAGTTATCTATACCTTGAGCAACACGCCCAGTGTATTGGCTCCTCAACTGATACACACCCGTCTTCAGATACTTCCATCGAATGTCACGCCTGGTGCATCAGCCTTTCGGTCGATGCACACATATCTTCAGAGAGGTTCTCTCATCGACTCAGCTAACCGATGGGTTCCATCCACCCTTCCTTTAGCACGATCGATCTAGTGTCCGCCTTCTTATTGTCATTAGCATCGGTCTCTTACTGTCTTGATTAGGTCTGATCTTCAAGATCGGTGCTAGCAGCGTCACCACGGTGGGCGACGAGTCTTGTGTTGTGGGAGGATCGGGCACTGCTCCTTGTTCATCGCCCACCATACCCAGAGCGGCATCGGTTTTATAACCGGTGTGTATTTTATACGTTTCCTTATACTCTGATTAGATGTACCACATCACATCCGTGCAAGGCTCACTGGTGCGTTGGGCTCCCTCCTCCTTCAACGGTCTTGTGCTGCATCGATTAGGTTTGACCTACGAGATCGGTGATGGTGGTTCGAGCCGGCGCCCCGGCAGATCTTCGTGTGGTTAGTTATCCTCACCGCGAGCCTCACATCTATCTCGCGTATCATGTAACGATCGATCCACTAGAGATCGATACGGACATGTCGGACGCTTCCTGGTACTGTCTCGGTTCGGTCCGATCTTCTAGGGCTCAAGTCTGAGGTGGCCGATGTTAAGATCTAGCGGGTCTCATTCCCCATTGGCTCGAGCGGACAATGGGCTTAGGTGTAGGCCTACGTCGGACGTTTGGCCCTTAGGTAGCTGATGACCTCGTCTTTTCCTCCCTCATCGTCACGTTCGGCCTAGGCCTCCGTTGTCTTCGTGTCATTAGTCCCTGGTCTTATACTATCTCAGTTCAGTCCAATCTATTGAGGCTGGTCCTAATGGCGCCATTACCACGGTTGCTGGCCCATGTGGTTTCGCGGGGAATCAAGTCCTACTCCATGCTTCGAATGCCACGGAGCATCATCGGCTCTTTGGCCGATAGGTCTTCTACTATATTACAAGCATCTATCTCTCACGTCTCCATCAGCTGTTGAGCCGATGCTCGAGCGCTGCCTTCCCTACTAGCACCCAGCCGATAGGGAGAGCCGGACAGGCCCACCAGTCGACCGGCTCGCGGGTCTCATTCTCTCTTCTTATCAATTATAGGGTCAAATTGACTAGCACACCATTGAATCTCAAAACTTAAGGATCTGCACTAGAGTTATGTAGTTCTCCCAGGTCTTTGCGTGATCGAGCTACCATCTCTCCCCGGTCAGACCTCCGTTCGGTCCGGTTGGACACTCCCCCGTGAGGTTTGGTAGCAAGCAATCTCTTAGGGTATGCTCTTTGCAGATGATATAGTGTTAGTTGGTAAGAGCCAGGTGAGAGTAAATAGGAAGCTAGAGTTGTGGTAGCAGGCTCTTGAGTCCAAAGGTTTCAGAGTAAGCAGAACTAAGACTGAATACTTGAGGTGCGACTTTAGCACCATCGCACACGAGAAGGGAGATGTGAGTTAGGAGGCTAAGTAGTATCTAAGAAGAACACCTTTCGATATCTAGGATCAATACTATAGATGGATAAAGATATTGATGTGGACGTTAGTCATAGAATCAAAGCAGGCTGGATGAAGTGACACCAAGCATCTGGCATCCTCTGTGATAAGAGGGTACTGTGAAAACTAAAAAGATAAGTTTTATAGAACGACGATTAAACTTGTTATGTTATATTGTACAGAATGTTGGCCTATAAAAAGACGACATGTTCAACATCTAAGTATTACAGAAATACATATGTTATGCTGGATTTATGGTCATATAAGAATAGATCGAGTCCAGAACGAGGATATACGTGATTGGCTAGGGGTAGCAACAATTGAAGAAAAACTTGTCCAACATCTATTGAGATGATTTGGCTATGTACAAAAAAAATCTTCAGAAGCATCAATACATTATGGAATAATAATATAAGCAGAGATAGAGGAAGACCAAAATTAACATAAAGTGATAATAAGAAGGGACTTGAAAGAGTGTGATATACGTAAATATCTGTATTTGAATAGGGGTGTTTGAAAAACAGTTATTGGCGTGCCTAAACCGTGATTTAATGTTCTTGTTATGTTTTAACTCTAACCTATCACAACTTACAGTATGTATTGTTGTTCTACTCTTTATTCTCAAATAATTGATAGTGATATTATTCAACTTTAAACTTTAACTGCTTATATTTTTTCAAAAGATATGTAAATACTATATGCGTTATAAGTTTGTGGTGTCAAATATATAACCATACGACTTCTACATCATTTAGAATTAAAGTGTATGTATCATAGTATATCATTTAGAAGTAATTTGTTGTTAAAGTGACAGGGCATAGTCAACACATATAATTATTCGAGGTAGTATAGAGTACAAAACGACGAGCATGGTTCTTGCAACTGGAATCGTGTGTTCACAAAATCCTCTTCCATATCCAAACACCACGTGTAGAAGTTAGACAATTCTTAGTTTTGATTGATAGGGTCGTTGATACTTAGGGTCATCGTCAAACACACGTAGTAGTGAACGACAGTGCTAGATTTGGTCCTCGTCAAACACACGTAGTAGTGAACGACAGTGCTAGATTTGGCTGTGATGTCAATCCTAGGGTTCGAGAAGGGATAGGTCTAAGATTATGAGATTGGGCATTTAAAAAGAAAATGAACAAAAAAATTATAATCAAAAACCTAATATTTAATATGTATAATTTTATATAGTTTTGTATAATATATAGCGGATATAAGTATAACACACATCTGAATATAATTTTATAAATCTATATAATTGACCATAAATTGAAAGTATTTAACATAAACAAACATTTTTTAACCTATCAAATATATAGATAATAGAAAATAGTAAAATGATAAGAAATAAATAATATAGTATTTAAGTACTAGTTATTATCATCATACTTTGTCTATTAGCCTAACAGCATGGTTCAAAGTTAAAACATATGAACTACATCTGCTTATCTAATGTTTAATCTACTTGACTGCTTGATTATTGTGCAGGCAGCAACAAATTGGATTTAAAATTCAAATTCAACATATTTGGGAATGAGGCATGGGGACTAGGGCAAGCCAGGCCACCGGCATGTCTTACCTGCGCTCTACTCTGACAATTTGAGGACTGAGGACACAAAGGAATGAGTTGATGAGACATCATGGTGAGCTCGAGCCCGCAAGTCAAGACCGAGGCTAGGACGGGCAAGTGGTGATAGCCAATGGCCAGACGACTAGACAGGGATAGTTGGAGAGGGATTGTTGGGGGAGGAGGCATCAAGCATCATGAGAGTCCAGGCCTAAGCGTGACCACCAATAGCGTGACACCGTGAGCTCGCAAGGTGCGACCGCATGTTGCACAACTACGTGTGCGTGAAGGGCAAGGGCACAGTGTGATCGCATCTAAGCGTCTGTGCGTGGGTTCATGAGGTTGGGCATGAGGTGGCAATAGATAGGGCCGTGGGTGCATGGCGAGCGATGGCACTGGCGCATGAGTGAGGACCACGGACGCAAAGTGACCATCTTGGACAGGTGGTCTATAGGGTTACACAAATTCAACGATTATATTGTTTTTAGTCTATTGGGCCTGCTCAATGAGGAATAGAGGAGGTAGAGGTGGGAGGAGAGCCAGCCAAGCCTTCTATTGAGCTTCTTTTAATGAATATGCCATCTTTCCTATGTTTTTCTATATACATATGAATTATATACTTTATATATTTACTTGTTATCAAAAAATTTGGGTATTTATCGGAATAACCATGAATTATGGTGGGCTCGCACCTGGCAGAGAGGGATTGATTACTTAGAATTTCGTATATTTTGACGTCATCACCACTAGAAGGCACTGGTTGCCCTTTTGTTCCCAATTTTTCTTCTTCCAAGCTACTGGTATTTTGTACATTGCAACATGGCATCAGACAGGGACGCGTCGTCGAATGGTTGTAGATCAGGTAAGCATGGCATGGCCCATTATTTTCTTCTTTTCTCGATTGATCCTTCTTGCTGCGTTTCTTCAACGAGTAAGTACTCCGTATAATTTTGTCCACGACGATGCCACGTCGAGGCGTCAGAGATGTTGCGTAAACTAGTGGATTCTTTTGTGTGGCCCATATTTCAGAATTCAGTTATTAGGAATTTGTGTCTTTATTGTTCGTAGTATTCAGTTTAGCTAACAATATTTAATGCTTGAGTGCGTCCCTAATTGGCGTGCCCTCGTCTAAAAATACTAATGGTTGAATCTCCTAGTTTTACAAGTGATTCTGGCAATATCAAATGTGAAAGAGTGTATGAGGCAAGCCACACAATTGTGGTGGTGTGAGATCAGTACAGCCTCAGAGCAACCAAAACTGGTACAGAACGTTAGACTATGTGGTAGTTGGGTTGAGCGGGCTGCTAGCTATCCATACAAACAAATTGTGCCAGCTGTACATAATACGCTGACACACCCTCACAGACTCATATTGGAGTTCACGGTCATTGAGGCTGGTTAAGTCGAGGAAGAGTGACGACGGCAGCCCTTTTGTGAAAACATCGATGAATTGAGAATATGATGGGATGTGAAGTACTTATACTTGGGCCAAGGCGACACGCTCATGAATAAAATGCAGGTCGAGCTTGATGTGCTTTGTTGGTTGGTGCTACATAGGGTTAGCTGACATGTAAACAGCAAAGATGTTGTCACAGAAGATGACCGTAGCTCGGTGAAGTGGTTCATGAAACTCACGAAGAAGTTGTTGAATCCAGCTTGATTCAGCAATCATGTTAGCGATGCCGTGATACTTAGCTTTAGCACTTGACCATAAGATGGTGGGCTTGCACTTTGCTGACCAAGATACCAAGTTGGATCCAAGGAACTCATAGAAGCCTGATGTTGATTGACGAGTATTAGGGCACCTGCCCAGTTGACATCTAAGTAAGCTATGAGTTCATGAGGCAACGAAGCAGAGAACAGTATGCCATGGTGAAGTGTGATCTTAATGTAGTGGAGAACTCATTTCACCAAGTTCAGGTGATCATGCATGTGTAAACATATTTGTTGCACCGCATAAGTGATGTCCGGCCTTGTGAATGTCAGGTATTGAAGTGCACCTGTCATGCTGCGGTATGTTGTCGGGTCTACAACGGTGGCATTGGCGGAGGCAGATAGCTAGGACAAAGTGTCAACTGGAGTGGAGCAAGGCTTGTAGGATGACATGCCAGTGTGATCAAGTAGATCATTGACATATTGAGCTTGGTGTAGGAGCATGTTGCCACCGCTGTGTTGAACCTAGATACTTAGAAAATCATGGAGAGGGATGAAATCATTCATGATGAATTCTAAGCTGAGAGCAATGATGATGTGTTGTAGCAACGAGGTGCTTGAAGCTATCAATATGATATCATCCACATATAGAAGAAGGTATGTTGTGCCAAGAGAACTCCGAAGAATGAACAATGAGCTATTCGATTTTGATGTTGTAAATCCAAGATGGAGAACTTGGGTTGCAAAGCATTGGAAACAAGCTCTAGGAGCATGTTTAAGACCATATAGGGAACGGTTTAGATAGCAAACAACATCTAGGCGCTTGGCATCAATGAACCCAATAGGTTGGCAACAGTAGACTGTTTTGAAGAGATTGCCATGAAAGAAGGCATTTTTGATGTTGAGTTGGTGTATCAACCATTGGGATGCAAGGGCTATAGAAACAACAACTCGAATGGTGGCAAGTTTGATGACATGGCTAAATATTTCGTCAAAATTGGCACCTGCTTATTGGGAGAAACCACAGAGAGCATGTCGTGCTTTATAGCATTCAAGAGAATCGTCAGGGTGAAGTTTGTGTTTGAAAACCCATTACCTACTAATGATATTTGCTCGTGGTGGTAGAGAGATGAGTTCCCAAGTGTTGTTAGATGTGAGAACCTGGAATTCCTCGACCATGGCTGTGTGCCAATTGGGGGTATTCAGGGCTGATTGAACAGACTTGGGGATGGGGGACAAAGTAGCGGTGGCTAAGGCATAGAGGTTGAGGCGCTGGTGAGGGCTGTGATGAATCTCAGAATGAGAGCCAGTGTGCATGCGGTGATCAGGCACAACAACAAGTGGCTCGATTGGTCCAGTAGGATGCTCAACACAGACGGTGCTAAAGTGGTTGTTGACACGATTGGTGGCAACGTGGCGATGGCCGACTGTGGTGCAGCGACTATTGGGATATCGAGGAATTCATATGTTTCAGTGACTAGATATAATAATGCAGCGAGAGGAGAGATCCATGTAGCGATATCCTCGGTGATTGGATGGGTAATCGAGGAAGACATAGGCTGTTGAATATCGAGAAAGTTTATGTAGAGCTATGGATGTGGGGTTTGGGTAACATAAACATCCAAAAACTTTTAGGTGGGTGTAGGAGGGTAGGGATTTGTGTGGGCTTCATGTGGACTGCCTTGCGAGAGTGCTTTGGTTGGCAGTATGTTGAGAACATGTGTAACCATGGAGAGAGCTTCTACCTAGAAGGATGTAGGTAGATGTGCTTAGAAGAGAAGAGAGCAAACGATAATGTTGTTAGTTCGTATCATCCATTCGGCTGTGTTGTTTTGCTAGGAGGTATAGGGGCAAAACTGGTATGCCATGGGTAGCAGCAAATTGGCGCATAGGGGAGTTATACCATTATCACACTGGATGGCACGCAGAGTACTTGAGAATTTGTTGTGTATAAACGAGTGAAAGTACTTGAATCACGGAGGAAACGTCCATAATTGATGAGTGAAATCATCCAAAAGGAAGAGAAAATACTCGAAGCCAGAAACACTTGTAATTGGGGAGTTCAAGGCATCATAATAAATCATTTCAAAAGGAATAGTAGCTTTTGTGAAAGACAATGTAAAAGGAAGGCAAATGTGGCGCCCTAATTGATAAGTATGACAACGAGTGCTATATTTATTCAAATTGCAGAAAATAATGGAGCAGCCAGCTAGGCGGTGCAGCATGTAATGTTCGGGATGTCCGAGGCGGCAATGCCAAACGATGGAGTCGACGGTGGTGGTGGCAGCGACGGCCAGGAGGCGAGCACAGATAGGTGTAGGTAGAGGTCGTTGCGACTATAGTACCGAAGGATTAGAAGCTTGGTAGAGAGTCTTTCATAGAAAAATCATATTTGTCAAATTCAAGAGAGCAACTATTTTAGGTTACAAATCATTGAACTGAGATAAGGTTTTTGATGATCTAGGATGTGATCAAGATGTTTTGAAGATGCAAAGGATGGAAAAGAGTGAGAATTTTATAGGAGCTAATGGAGGTGACAGGAAGAGAGGCATCATTACCAATAATAACTTGAGAATGAGAAGGAGATTTGGAAGAGATGTATATCTTACTAGAGCCAAATGACATATGTGCGGTGGCACCAATGTCCATATACCACTAGTCGGACAGCTGTTGTAGCGTCATGGTGTTGAGCGAGTTGGCGAGGCTGGTGGCGTTTTAGGTTGGAGTAGGTAGAGCACCAGCGCTTAATGAGGCAACATAGTCAATCGACAACAATGGTGGGAGTTGGCCAAAGAGAGGTGGTGGGACAGCTCGAACTTGCTAACGGCGACCTCAAAGAGAGTGCGCCAGTAGATATAGTTGCACTTGGAGAGATTAAGGATGATGGGAACGAGGTGTTTACTGTGGCTGCTTCAATGGTGGCGGTGACAACATTGTCCTAGGCCATCTTGGTGAGCTAAAGTGGCAACAAATGTGGAAGCAAGTGGATCGAGAAATCAATATCATACGATGAAAGAGTGCAGGAGAGAAGCCACACAATTGTGGCGGCCTATCTCGTTGATATATATAGCATGAGATCAGTACAGCCTCAGAGCAACCGAAACAAAAACTCGATACGCAGTGTTAGGCTAGGTACAGATAGTTAGGTTGAGCAGGCCGCTAGCTATCCATGAAAATAAACTATGCCAGCTATATACAAAACGCTAAAAAAAATAATTTCTAAGATGCTTCCTCTGTTGCCCGGCCAAAAAAAGATACTTCCTCTGTTTGATTAGGTTGACATGTTAACTTTGCCATTTAAATTTGATCATTGATCATTTCTAAATATTTGATTTTATGTGTTTATATATTTGTTAATAGCAGTCAACGCTTTGACAATAAAGTCAATGGTGTTGAGTACATTAAAAACGGAGGGTTATATTGCAGGTTAATTACTCCCTTTGCTGACATGGGGCCTATTTTTTATCTCTGCACAGAGAAAAGAGCGTGATGAAATAGAGAACGCCTTGATTTGAAATGATGATAGATTGAACTAATAATTTATTTGTTGGAGTAAATGCATACAAAATAAACAGGAGAAGTGGAAAACTATAGGAGAACAAACATATTCAAACTCTGATGTGTAAATTTCAACAAATATGTGTGCTTAGATGCCCTAGATTATGAGGGGTCTTTTGGTGTGTGGTGGAGCTGGTGTAAGCTCCACACTATGCACAGATTAGTAGGAACTTTCTATGGCTATTGATTTATGCTTGGCTCGTTGGTCAAGTGCTAAGGGGCCGCTTACTCTGTTGGGTGTGTGCATATTCAGTGTGCATATGGAGTTGACCAGAGTGTATGACGGCGTGCACGCGTTTGCGTTTCTTTTGTAATGAAAAAAATAAGTTTTAATCATGTATGATGTTGTATTTGGTTTTTGTGTGCCATTGCTAATTTTTCTGAACAACTGAATACTCAACTGTTGAGACTCGACTACTCGAGACACCGAATTCAGCTCTGAAATCAGTAGTTTAGAGCAATCAAGCGTCCCAGCAAAAAAAAAAAAAGACAAGCAGAGTTTCATATCTGTGCCATTACTCAGTACAAACATACAGACATCGTTCAAATTCTAAAGTTCGAACAGGAACCATGGAAAACAACATCAGATGTAATCCAACTCGCACTGAATCACAATATCATCTCGAGCAAAGGAAATAGGGCCTCGCCCTACAACAAATCAACCGCTGATAATATTTAAATTTTAAAACCTTAATTTTAGAATATTTTTAACATAGTTTCTATTTTAATATTGGTTTTTAAGTTATTAAAGACATATATATATATTACCTATAAATTATTTTTTTCTAATAAGCCATTTGTTATATAATTAGCTCTTAGCCAACTGTTTCTAATAATCACATCAAAAATAAGTTGGCCTTCGATTCAGTTGTTTCTCCCAAAAGAAATAAGAACGGCTGCAGTTTGGCTTTTCAGACAAGTTTAGATTGATTAAAAAAAAACTTACCCTACCAAAATATTGGCAATTTAAATAATACTTTAGTCATGTTTTAGTCATGTTTGATTTGCTATCAAAATTTGCTGACTACACTTGTATGGTGTTAAAATATTGGTAGCCAAAACTTACCTAGATCATCGCTGATACTTTGGCATGGTAGCATACCAAACCGGCCGTTCAAGTCGTGGACAACGGGCGATCACCAAATGGGGAACAATGAAACCATCGTCCCGTGTTCTGCGAAAAAAACATTTGGTCCAAATGGTGAAAGAGACACACGTGCCGGTCAACACGGGGTAGAAGGGTTAATTAACCACGCGTCCGACCTCCACGACGATAAACTAGTACTAAAAACTACCGAAACAGCGACTCGAAGGAAATCACCCACGCATCTTCCCTTCAAATTCTGCCCAAATTTCAGTCGAACTCCGTATATGTTTATACTATTTTTACATGACCCGAACCCGAATACTCATCAACACGTCTTGTCCATTTACTCGTACATTCCAAAACTGCCATGGCGAACCTTCCATGAATATATGAGATGAAACGGCTCGAAAATTCGCAACAAATACGGATTTTAATTTTAGACCTCTCAACTCGATATAAGCAGCGTCGCCGTGATCCGCACCGATCGTGCCATAGGTTTTCCTTCCGATCGATCCGCAAGTTTGCAAACGAAGAGATGATTTGCGCAATGGCGACCGGGAGGCCGGCGGCGGAGTCGGGGATGACACTGGAGGTGACGGTGGTGTCCGGCGAGGAGGTCGTGCTCCCGTTGACGGGGTGCCCGCTCGGCCGTGGGGCGTACGCCGTGGTGCGCACGGCGGAGTCGGCGGTGTCCACCCGCGTCGACGAGGACTCGTGCGGCAACTGCAACGGGTACCCCTACTGGGAGGAGGCGTTACGGGTGGCCTTGCCGCCGGGGGCGCGCGGGCTGGACGTCGAGATCTGCCGGAGGAGGTCCGACGGCCGGGTGGAGACGGTGGCGGCGGCGAGCGTTCCCGTCGGCGACTTCACCGTCGGCCCGCCGGGGCACCTGCATTGCCTCAGCTACAGGCTGTTCGACGCGGCCGGGTGCAGGAAGCGCCGCAACGGCATCGTCAACATCACCGTCAGGAGGACGGACGTCAAGTACACTGCGCCGCCGCCGCCGCCGCCAACGGAGAAAGCTCCGGTAATTGCCATGAACGCCGACGCGAGCGGGAGCGGTGGCTCTTGCTACGGCGTGCCGCCGGCGGGCTTGGCCATGGGTTTCCCCGTCGGATTCACGGCCGATGGCAAGGCCTGTGCATAGAATGGTATCATTCAGGAGGAAGGGATTAACTGAAATTGGGATTGGGTATCGACATGGCTTTTTTTTACTCTTGATAAAGATCGTAAATATATTAAGTATCGACATGGCTTTTTTTTACTCTTGATAAAGATCGTAAATATATTAATTCATTTTGATGAGTTCATCAGGAACATCAAACAAATTAGCAGATCAGGTTTTGTCCCCTTTTTTTTTCTCCTGCGAGGATAGCAGATCATATTTTGATCATGCTTCATGTGCGAAAGGAAAAAAAAGACTGTACTGGTCAAGTTGTAAAAAGGATTACAGGTCAACTTTTTGTACGTGGTATTTCGTTTGTTTGATCGTTTAAGGTTTAAACCACACGTGCTTGGGCATAGAAATTGACATGTGATTTCATTGTTTAAGCCCGTTTGAATTGACTGAATGTTTATTCAGTATAGAAAGTTGTTCAGTGATTTCGTTGTTCGACCTGTTCTCTGTTACGACTCTGACTAATTTTCCGTTGGAGTCTACGTCAACATGTAAATCCAAGTCAATGCTAAATGCACACGTTAGTCTTAGTGGTACTGTGTTACTTGGCTTATATAATCAGATCAGGAAAACTGACCTGAAGTTTCTCTTGTATGTAGTACTACTACATAACACTGATTTGTTCTTGGTAGAGTCCAAGACATCTCCAGTATTAGCAGAGTCCAAACAAACGCGTTTACGAGTCACAACGCAGTCAGATGCGTTGCAGCAAGAACTTCTACATGCGTTTCAGTTGGATATCATTAGAAGATAGATGGGGATATGTCCCATGATCTCGAATCTTTGTATTTATCGTTTTTCGAATCTTTGTATTTATCGTTTTTAACTTATTTACTGTGTACCTATTGGCGGAGGCCGGGGATGTAAACTATTTTCGTTAAGCTCTTACTTCTGTTTGCCTGATCACACGCATTCACGATTGCTATCTGTAGATTCAAGGTTTGATGAAAATGGTGTCTGCTGGGGAAAGACGCATTAGATATTCAGTCTCAACTGAAGCATGGATACTGAAGTCTGAATTCTGAAGGTACCGGGTGTTCACTGTTCAGAGGGCCATGCATTTCGGATGAACTGGTCGGTTTCACTCTCTGTAATTAATCCAACAAATGTGCAGGTACCGATGCGGCAGAGATCACCTTGATTGCAGATGCTCCTGAAATTGCTGTACCTTGGGAGAAGGAGAATGTCCTCGTCAGATGCCACATCCTGATGGAGAACAGATCAGAGGTATATTAGAGCGTAGTTGCCACAATTTTAGCAGAGTAGCAGGATAGTAAAAATAGAGAGAATTGAGAAATTACTTGATACAAAGCACATACTGAAAGTGTGTGTGAATAATATCATTCCCTATATCAGTATGTCATAACACGATTAACCTACTATAATTATACTTTCTATAATTATAATAGACTAACACTCTCTCATAGTCTAATCGAAAACATCGCTAACATTTAGGCTGAATCGAAACTCCTAAAATAGTGAGGTAGGAAGACCCTTCATAAAAATGTCGGCATACTGCGATGTCGAAAGAACATGTAGAACCCGAACGTGACCGAGTACGACCTTCTCTCGAATAAAATAGAGATCAATCTCAACATGCTTTGTCCGCTGATGCTACACTGGATTGCTAGAGAGATATACAGCACTGATATTATCGTAATAGACCAAGGTAACACGGCAAGGGGGTGGCGAAGCTCAAGGAGCAACTGTCGCAGCCAAGTAGTTTCAGCAACACCATTCACCACAACACGATATTTAGCTTCGACACTTGATCTGGAGACTGTATGCTGACGCTTGGAAGACCAGGACATCAAGTTATCCTCGAGAAATACTGCGTAGCCAGAGGTCGATCGGTGAGTGTCAGGACAGCTAGCTCAGTCGACATCCGTGTAAACAATAAGATCTGCAGGTAAAGATCGGCGCATGGTCAGCCCAAGAGATAGGGTGCCTTGCAAGTAACATAGGATCCGCTTGAGAGCAGCGAGGTGCAGCTCTTGAGGATCATGCATATAGAGACATATCTGCTGAACTGCAAAGGTAATGTCCGGTACGCTCCAAAATATCCTGACTATACTGTCGCTGAGAAAGGAACAGACCATCTGCAGAGTGTGTCACAGAAATATCTAGAAAATGATGCAGCTGACCCATATCCGTCATAGCAAACTTACGCCAAAGAGTCTCAATGATGTGCTTGAGTAATCCAATAGAGGAGGCGGTGAGGACAATATCATCAACATATAGCAGTAAGTAGGTCGTGTCTAGACCGCAGCGATATATGAAGAGCGAAGTATCTAACTTTGTTTCAATAAATCCAAGCGACACAAGGTGAGAGATGAACCTGTGATGCCAAGCATGAGGAGCCTGCTTCAAACCATCTAAGGACTTGTTGAGCTGCTAGACAAAATCTGAGCGAGAAGAATCCACAAATCCAGAGGGCTGCACGCAGTACACTGTCTCAGTGAGGGTGCCATAAAGAAATGCATTCTTCACATCTAGTTGATGAATGAGCCAGTTCTGAGATAATGCTAGGGAGAGAACAACTCGAACTGTCGCAGGCTTGACAACGGGACTTAAAGTTTCATCATAATCAACACCGGACCGTTATGTGAAACCCCATAGTATCCAGCGAGCCTTGTAGCGATCAAGAGATCCATCAGCGAGCAATTTGTGTCGATAAATTCACTTGCCAGTCACAACATTGACGCTAAGAGGACGAGGCACAAGACTCCAGGTGTCGTTGGCAATCAAAACGTCATACTCAGCCTGCATAGCAGAGCGTCAATTGGGGTCTAACAGTGCATCACAAATGGAGCGAGGAAGGGGTGACATAGGCACAACGTGGAGGTTGAGGCGATCCACGGGCTGTGCAATGCTAGCTTTGCCACGCATGAGCATAGAGTGTGCATTGATGACCGGAGGGATGACGATCGGTCGAGTGGCAGCTGTGCGGCTTGTACCGCTGGCAACAACCTGCGTGCAAGTAGCAGGGGCAGCAGGACCGGCAACACGTGTGGTCGGTGTGGCACCGCTGGTAGCGACCTGTGCGGGGTGCACAGGGGCAACGACACCGGACGACGCGGACTCAGGCGACCACGGCCCTGCACTAGTGCTCGACGGCGTAAATGGGGCCTCAGGCATGGGGTGTGCCGCTGAGTAAGCTGTTGTACCTGCACGTACAAAACGAGCTCCAAGAACTGAAGCGGTGAGACCATGATCATCGACAAGAAAGTCCAAGACAGAAGGTGCCATGGGTGTGCTAGACAGTCGGAGAAAGAGAAAAAAGATTCATCAAAAATGACATGTCTAGAAATGAGAATACGGTTAACTAAAGCTCGAGGCATTGATAGCATTTGTGCTCCAAGGAGTAGCCGAGAGGAATACGCATAGAGAAGAATGAGGGGCAAGTTTGTGGGACACTGTATAGGACATATTGGGGTAACAGGCAAAACCAAACACTTTAATATGACCATAGGAGGGCTAGACAAAGAAGAGAGTGTAGTATGGTGCGAAGGAGGCGAGAGTTGTGGTGGGGAGGTAGTTCACAAGATATGTGGCGGTGTGAAGGGCCTCAACCCAGTAAGATAGAGGGAGACTCGCCTAAAATAAAAGGGAATGCAGAGCGTTATTAATAGTACGAATGGAACGCTCTGCTTTACCATTTTGTTGGGAAATATATGGGCACGACATGCGGAGGGCAACACCGTGGGAGAGAAAAAACGTGCGGGCCTAGGAATTATCGAATTCACAGCCATTGTCGCACTGGATGCTCTTGATAGTGGTGCCAAATTGTGTGCGAACATAAGTAAAAAGCGTAGAAATAGTGAAAAATGTCTCGGATTTGAGACAAAGGGGAAAAATCCAAATGTAGTAAGAGCGGTCATCAAGAATAACAAGATAATATTTGTATCCTGACACACTAACAAGTGGAGAGGTTCATAGATCACAATAGATTAAATCATAATTGTGAGTAGCACGAGAGGTAGATGAATCAAAAGGTAGACGTACATGACGACTGAGTTGGCACATATGACATATATGATCGATATCATATTTATTGCAGGAAATGACATTGGACCTAATAAGTTTGGATAGAACTTTGCGCCCAAGATGACCGAGACGACGATGCCAAAAGGAGGTGGGTGCGGTGATGAACGCGAAGGTGCTGGTAGATGGTGCAAAAAACGGGTAGAGGTCACCGGAACTATTGCACCTGGCGATCACATTCCTGGTTTGCAGATTCTTCACAGAATGACCAAATTGATCAAACTCAATGGAACAATTATTGTTGGTGGTAACCGACGAATGGAAATTAAATTCTTAATAATGTGGGGTGATACCAGAACATTCTTAAGAGTAAGATCACGGTGTAGTAAGAAAAAACGATGGGATCCAGTGGCTGTGACAGGAAGTAAAGCACCATTTCTCACAACTATAGATGAAGGAGTAGATGAAAAGGGTGGGGAAATGGTGGAGAGTATACCAGCATCCGAGGTCATGTCTGAACCGGTACCCATATCAGTATATCACTCAGAGGCCGGTTGGTTGAGCGTCATGGTGTTGAAGGAGTGCGCCAGGGAGTCCTGGTGCTAAGACCCTCCGTGAGTGGGCGTCTAAGACGCCACCTAGTACGATGGTGAGGGTGCCTGGAAGCCCGACGGTACAACTCCCCCATAGTACGTGCCGAACAGGGACGGTAGGGCACCGTATGCGCCTCCATAGGTGCCGGGAAGAGCACCAAAACCGCCACAGTGCGGGGCTGTGTGTAACGCAAGCTGTGGCGGCGGAGGTCTGCCAGATTGGTCGTATGGCCACATGCGCACGGTTCCAGCCCAAGGGTAGGCGAAGGATGGGTACACGGCCATATCGGGAGGGGCACCGCCCTATCCACCTGAGGCCGCTCCAGTAAAGGGTGCTGGAGAGCTGCCACCAGCAGAACCGCCTCGTCCACCGCGGCCACAGCGGTGGCCTTTGTGCTGTCCTCCGGTTGGTGCAGCGGAGCGCGAAGAAGGAGGCGCTCCCGAACGGGGAGTAGCAGTGGCACCTAGAGCCGCTAGACACGGCGTCGCAGCGAAGAGGACGGCCGGTGGGGACGGAGGACGAGCGTCGATCTCCATCTCCTCCAACAGAAGGTGTGTGCGTGCTTCAGTAAATATTGGAAACAGACTGTGCATCTTGAGGATAGACACCGTATGGCGAAACTTGCCATTGAGGCCGCGGAGAAGCGGGAGTACTATCTGTCGGTCACCAATGGGGTCGCCGAATTTGGCGAGGAGGCAGCCATAGATTCAAGGCGGCGCAATAGTCGGTAACGCTTAGAGACTCCTGACAAAATGTGTGAAGCTGCGTCTCCAGGAGAAGGGCACGTGACTCCTTCTAGCCGAGGAATTCATCCTCGAGGTAGCACCACGCGTTGCGGGCGTGACCTTGCCGCATCATCAGCAACTACTGCAGATCGTTGGAGACGGTGTCGTAGACCCATTTGAGGATGCAGCAGTCCGCCTGGAGCCACGTCGGGCACGCGGGGAACGCTTCATCCTCGAGGACGTGGCGGGTGAGGGTATATTTGCTAAGAACAATGAGAAACATGCCGCGCCACTTAGTGTAGGAGTCTGTGGCCTTGTCGAGGACGATGGGGATGAGTGCCTTGACATTGACGATGGTGGTGGCTTGCGCCTAGAGAGCCACGTGAGCGCTCTCATACGCATCCAGGGCGTCGTTGCGAAGGCGGGCTTCCTCAGCCCGACGCGCTTCGTCAGCATCGACAGTGAGACGGCGGTCTTCGGAAGCAGTGGCGCCATTGTCTTCGTCAGCCATGAGGGGTAGGACTAGCGATCGGCAGCCGAATAGAATCGGATCGACAGTTGATCGTCCGATCGGAGCGAAGGGGTCGACAGCCGATCGGAATCGGATCGGGAGCTAATCAGATCGGAGGGGTCGGTAGTCGATCGATTAGAGTCGGATGGGCAGCTGATCGATCGGAATGATCGGCAGCCGATCAGATCGGAGGGATCGATAGCCGATCAATCGGAATGGGGCCGGCAGCCGATCGATCAGAATCAGATCGACAGCTGATCGAAGGAATCAGCAGCCAATCAGATCAGAGGGATCAGATCGGCAGCCGATTGGATCGGAGAGATCAGATCGATAGAAGCCGATCGGATCAGCGGACGATTGGATCGTCAGTAGAGCCGATCGGATCAGAGGGCGATCGGATCGCCAGTAGGCAGGATCCGATCGGCGGCCACATCCGGTGATGAGGGCAGCTACGGGGTAGACAATCAGATCGATAGCGCGGGTGATAAGACCGGCGACACAACTGGTGACGTGTAGTCAGCAACGGTGGTGGCGATCGGATCGGCAACGGGCGCTGGTTTAGGAACGGCGCCGTTACGAAGGCAGGGTGTCGAACCTCGATAGTCTCTCGCAGCACAGTAGTGATGGAGGAGGAGGTCGGACGATAGCAGCAACAGCGGCGGCGTTTTGGTTGCAGAAAGGTAGTGGATTGGAACCGCTCTGATACCATAAAAGTATAAGAATGATTAATTTTATTCCTTATCGATGTATCAGTATATATAGGCGACCAGAGCGGCTTACAAGATAACCACATAGCTATATCACGATTAATCTACTATAATTACACTTTTTATGATTACAATAGACTAACCCATAGAATTAACATGATACTACTACATAGGAGAAGGCAACAAGGAGCACACCAAATACAGGCTAGAACGACGCCAAACACCACAGCGGTGAGCTCTAAAGCCAGCAAGATAATGCAAAGCCTTCAACTGCAACGAGTCGAGTGATGAGAGCATGTGCAATTTGTATTCATCAGTCTGAATTTATTGTTGCTGAAGTTAAAGTAATGTGAAATGCACTAGAGATATTACCAGGAAATATGTGTGTCATCTTCTGTTAAAGATCGGCCTTCAATAATGACCCTGTAGAGTCCATTGATCCATCATAGAAATGTTTCAGACTCCAGATGATTCGTTAAACTGGTGAATGTAAGGCAAGACATGAAAGAGTTTAGAACAGCAATGAACTTATCAGGAGGGGTCTTGCAGCAATGTTAGGCAACTGTCACATTCAGAGTGCAGAGAATGGGTCTTGCAGCAATGTTAGCAAATACCACCTGATCTCAGAGCTAGCGTCGTCGTCTTCCTCCGATCCGACCCACTGCTCGACGATTACGCTCGCCGCGTGGAGCAGGCACTAGAGCGCGCACCCGGCCACCCAGAGCCGCGTCGGCGCGCACGCGACGACGACGACGACGACGGTCGCCGCGGCGAGCACGGACGCCGCGTTCCAGAGCACGCCGAGCGCCGTGGCGACGCGGCGGCGGCACCGCGGCCGCGTGGCAGGCAGCAAGGCGTCCGTCCAACGCCGTCGCGCCACCGACACTGGCAGCATCGTACCTAAAGGAGCCGATCAGCTGCAGTGTGTAGTACGAGGCAGAAAACAGCCGCGTTTCTTGGGATCACTCGCGTTGTGAACCCCAACTTTTAACACCAGCATCAGATACCGTCTTGTATGATCTGATATCACGCTAAACTAACCATGATTTGTAGTAAATGTTAATGGTAGTTGTCACATGTCAGTGTCATAAGCAGAGGCAAATACTGAAGATACACTTGTCACTGAGTGCTCTCTGACCAATGAGCGAACTTGTGTTGAAAATGTGCACTAGTACACGCCGGGGGATAGAAGCATATTCTTCCACCTATTCTGCCATTCTGTTCTTAATCTTCACCTTGTCTGATAGTACTCTGATCTTGTTCCTGCTCTTCTGGGGGACAAAGCCATGTGCCTCTTGCTTCACGAAGGACGGGAGCAATGTAATCATGGTCAGCTGACGGGTTCCAAAGTTCCAATAGTCTAATTTCGCTTTCAGAAGAGCATGCTGAAGCTTCCTGTTTTTTTCAGTCTTGACCGCGTGCCACCACGAGCTACCAATAATCTCCAGTCTACACACACTGACTATATGACATGGGAGATGATGCATTATTTGCGAGGACTTGTTGTTCTGTTCAATGTCCACATTTTTCTCTCCGAATTTCGACGAGTTTGACTAGCAATATGCGCCACGTACACTGGCCTAGCTAGGCAAATACTGCAACGGCTGCAACGAAAGGAAATGTGAAATGTGCCACGCCTACAACGAACGAACCGGCATGCTTTGCTTTGCTTGGCCTTGGCAGCGCCGGCGTAAATGAATGTCCGCACTCCAACTCGCATGAATCGGGTCATGCAGTAGCTGTCTTGCCAGCCCCTACGGCAATCGGAAACGCACATTCATGATGGCCAACCAAATCCGTTACACTTTAAATACTTCCATTTCCAGAATGGCCTTGTCGCATGTTTTCAGTTTCAGAGAAAGTGGCAGCTCTGAAAGTAACACGCACCAGTTTACAACTTCCTACAAAAGGCCTAGTCCGAGTTCGAGCTAGCGATAGTTATCAGCTTGGGCGTGTCGCGTCGAGTCCGTCGACGCAAGCCGGCCGGCATGGGGCACGCACAGAGGCATGCAACGCGACGCGACGCACGAGAGTTCAGGCTGTTCACAAGCAAAAACAGCCGAGATATAGAGAGATATGTAGGCGGCGCGGCGCGGCGCGTCCGCTCGCCATCGCCCATGCATCCAATTATGGCGCAACCGCCCGCGCCCGGGCCACCGCCGCCGACGTCGCGTCGCGTCGCGTCGTTCGATCGTTCGTTCGGTACGTAGTGCGTCCTCGGCCACGCGCCGCGCGCATCACACGTGTGGTGGACCGATCCATCCATCCAAATCCAACGATCGACCGGTCGCGCGCGCGCTGAAACAGCTGATGGGCAGGCGGATGCGCCGCGCGCGGCGCCGGCCTCCTCTCCTGACCAATTCAACACGGCCACATCCCGCGCGCGGTTGATAGCTAGCCTCATCGCAGTTAACGCGCTCGTGTCCCGCCGCCGTTGCGGCCGGTCTCGCCGACAAAGTGGAGTGATCGGGCTCGCGGGGCTGCCGGATTCTGGTAGGATCAGACGTACGTCGCCGATTGGCGATAATCTCTATATCAAGACCTGCAGGTCGCAGCCTCGCAGGACATCAATGAATGGTAAAAACGTGAGATCACACACATTGATTCTCTGAACAAAAGAAGCGTCTTTTAATTTTACATGCTTGGAGTTAATAGAATTCATGAAGAACACAGGAGCGACTGCCAAACTCATCAATTGATCTATATGAGAAAAATGAAATTTCGTTTCTGCAGGAAAGAGTACGTGGTGCATAAAGATTGATTCGCGTAGGGTCAATTTCATCAGTGCCGCACACTTTAATATAGGTGGTAGATGCTTGCAGTAATTTTTTTATCAAACTTATACTAGTTATTACTAGCATCAGGGGGACTCATCTGTGCACACTGTTTGTTCAGTTGCTCGAAGCAAATGCTGACCTCAGTACTACTGTACGGCGTATGTCTTGCTACTTCAGTCATTACACCATGGTATAAAACATCTAAAAACCATGGAATAAACGCGATAAGTTTATGAAGGATAGAATCACGCCAAATAAAAAAGGCATTATCTTGCAGGCTGCACGCCTTACACATGATGCCAAGTTCATCTATTCAAATAAAAACGATGGGCATATTGTACAAATTAGGGGGAGGCCAGACCCCACTCGCTCCCACGCAGGCGACTCGAAGGGCGAAAGAAGACCTAGCCACTGCCATCACCTTTTCCTTCGCTGCCCTGCCACCACCAAAGCTAGCTGTCGATAACCGTGTGGATATCTGGGATGGTGGCAGTGCTTGGTTTTGCCATCCATCCATCACGGAGGAAGGACGACGCAGTGGTGTGGTGGCGACACCATGATGAGGCAAGGTGACAACACAACATAGCATAGCGGTGTTGGCGTATGGGGCCACGCGATAGCAACGGCGTGATGGCAACAACGCGATACAGCAACAGTGCGATATGGTGATGGTGGAAGAGCTCCCACCTCGAGTTCGGTGGCCCAGATCTAGGGCTTCCCGACTTAGCTTAGCCGGGATCTGCGGTAGGTTACAAGGAAAAGCAGGTCAGCGATGCTAGAATGAAGACAGCTGACGCCTTCCTAGCTTGCGAAACGGCATCGATAGGACTCCACCCCAACCCACCAAGGGGCTAGATTTGGCGTTCTAGCGCACAGTGGTGGTGAGAGCGCAAGGACATGAGGAGGTAGTGGTAGCAGCAGACCCTACCCTATTCGTCTTCTCGGTTTGCCGACTAAGCATCCTCCCCTCTATAGAGCTTGTCCCCTTCTATGGTCAAAACGCCCTAGTCCTGGTCACAGAGAGCTCCAAGGAGAGAATGGAGGCGATGGCGCAATAGGGTATGGCGACATATTAGCGGTGACCAACAAGTTTATATGAGCTCACCTAAATTGTAGGGTTATGGCCTAGGCTTGGTCGTGGAGGGATTATGTGGGTGTTTCGCAATAATTCTTTGTACTGGTCAATTACGTGGAGTTAGGTGGTTGTCACTGGCAAAAGCCTTGGTAGGCCTTTGGCTGACTGAACGACGGTGACGCCCTTAGACATTGTTTTCCTCTTTAGAGGCATCATTACGACATTTTTCATCCCTTCCCACCAATCGCTAGGTGGAAACTTTGCTCTGACTTTGGATGAGTGGCAGTGGTGTTTCATGTCGCGTCCTCAATAGGGACGCTGCTTTGGAGAAACTTACCCATGCAACAATGGCCATTGGCAGACTCCTATGTCGTCTCTAAAGCCTAGGATGTGCGGTAAGGCCCTCGCTTTCTTGGTTCCATTCCTATTTGTGGTGGGTGATCAGCTTTCTTCATTTGTTTCTACTAGGTAAAGTTGAAGCTGCTTCGTTGCTGGGGGGCGGCAAAGCTTGGCAATGATAACATGTTTCTAGGGGTGTTGGTGCTATCTGGGTATAGGTTTTGGTGCTTAGTAGCTAGGGTTGATGTCCACCATGGGGAGTTGGTGTTGTTTTTGTTTGTTTTGGCAATGCCTTTGGCAATGATGACACGATCATTATGGAGTTGGAGCTATTGTGTCGCTAGGTAGCTGAGGCTGATGTCCATCATGTAGAGTTGGTGTTTTTTTTTGTTTCGACGATACCTTTGGCAACGATGAAGTGATCATTGTAGAGTCAGAGCTACTATGTCACTAGACGGCGAGCTCGGTAATGATGACATGGGTTTTTGCAAAATCAGAGCCACAGTGACACATTTATGGCAAACTCAGCATTGATGCCTTACGTTGGGCTCTATCGTTGTCTTTAGTTGTCAGTTGGAGAATTTTGTTTTGTTCGTGTGCTGTGTGGTGTTACGGGCCATGGATTTTTTTTCTTTTCCATGTAACTTGTTTAGGTTTTTACTATGCTTAATTGAAATATTATTGGCAATTCTTCTATCGGTTTAGTTTAAAAAAATGTTGTACAAATTAATCAACACACAGATTTTCCACATGATTTCATTAGCTTACATTTATGCATTTAATCCATCATGTTAACTCTACTAAAATAAGATATAAAAATGCAAGTAGATCTCACTGAAGGTGATATGAACGAAATTCAATCAGAAAGTCGTTGATTTCAAAGATCTTGCTTCCTTGTTTAAGGAAAATAATGACGTACAACTTATAAGCCCGTAAAGAAACAATGGTTATGTAATTCTTTGCCAATTATATATGCTTAATATGGTTTATGTTTATCTTCTAATTTAATGCTCTCTCCTACTTAGAAGCTCACTATATTTATATCGACAGATATCTATTTTTTTAAATAGAATTTAAAGAATTTTTAGACAATATAGTAGGTTGCTTTGTGTCCTGTTCTAACCAGATATGTAAATGATATTTTAAAAGATATATTACGAGATATATCATATATGAGACAATGACAGCTACCATATTCATTCATTCAACAAAACTACAAAAATGTGCCACTGAACCTTACATCTTCGTCAAAAACATCACATACGACATAGACATGAACGAAGAGACAAAAAAAACAATACACCAAACAAATCTAACTCCATAAACAAACAACATCAATGACAAATTACGCAGCGGAGTGAATCTAAGTCGGGTGCATTAATACACACATGCCAATCACTTTGTAGGATCCAACATTCTAGTATAATTTACGATACCGATCTGCATTTTATAATTGAAAGCATATTGATATATGCATCGACAAATCGAAGCAACGAGTACGTGCTAGCTGTGTCTTTACACCGTTGGAAAAGAAAACCCCATTAAAATGGACGATACAATCGATTGATACCTAAATAAAGGCGATCGAAGCACGTAGTACGTGTTATTGGTACATAAGCATGCATATGTAAATTTGAAAATTCAGTCATACGAACGGACGAATGACTGTTTAAATGTAACGAGACAATCAGCACCTGATATAATAGCCAGTCCGATCCTCTATATAGCGTGGGGACAGAGTCGTCAGCTGCTTCACTACACACGCATCCTCGTATTGCTCTGACTATACATATGATCACACACCGTGTGTGCCACCGGCACCCATCACATTATATTGTCCAGCCCTTGTAGAGTACTGGTATTATTACGTCGACGCCGTACATGGCAAGATCAGTCCATATATAGGTGCTGTACATGCGTACCAGCTAGCTCGTTCGGAAAAAAAAAGGCGCCATCATCGCATTAATCCGTCGTCCATACTACCGTACGCAGCGGGCTGCAGCCAGCGTGTCGATCAGCATACTCCTGTACGTTAACGAGCGACGCATACCGATCGATCGAACGAGGCGCGCGTACTACGGGCAACGGTTGCCACCACCACCTCGACCGATCGCCCGCAGAGTGGCATCCGCGTCGCCACGGCGGGTGGGCGTGTGACCGTGCGGCTGCCGGCTCCCCTCCCTCTCACTCTCCTGTGCGGCCCGGCATTAAAAAGCCACCCCGTTTGCCAGCGCGGCCCTCCCTCCCGCGGACGTTACACCATTGAAAAAAAGCAAGTCCCACCCGCACCGCGGCGCACGCACACCGCCGCGTGGTCCATTTCCTCCGCTTGATCGCATGTCCGAACTGTTTTTTTTAAAAAAAAATTATATGTAGAAATTTCTCATCTTACATTTAGCTTTATAATAATTAATTTTATCGTTTATATTATTAAAAAAAGATAATTTTTATGGTGCTCAGATCTCTCTCTCTCCCCCGAGGGAGCGGGGCGTTTCGGCCAATTCGCGGAGGTGGGGGGACCGTGCGCGGCGGTACGGCGGTCCGGGGGCATCAGATTGAAAGCCGCGCCCGTGAGAAGTCTCCGTCGCGCACCTCCAATCCCCCGCTTTTTTTCCACGGCATCGCCCGCTACTGTTTCCCCTCCTCCTCTTCTCACCACAGCACGGCTGACAGCGAGTGTCGAGGTGTCACCACCAATCCAAGGTAACACAGCTTTTCACCTAGTATCTCCCTTTTTACACTACAAAAAGTCTACTACAACTACAAAACCGGCTGCTGCTACCCTGCACACGATACCCGAAGCTTAATTAATCGCCGTTGTTCGCCGGGATCTGAGGCATATAAAATAGGAGTAAATGCATGGACCTGCGTCTGCTTGCGTTCATCATCGGGCCATCCGGGGTGGGGGCCGGCCATTTGACTCTCGCCGCCGACGCCGCGTGCGAGTCAGCCCCTCTTGCGATTGATTTTTACCCCGTTTCGTCGTCTCCCTCTGGTTTTACCACATGCATGGCTGCAGTTTTCTTGGGCGGTAACGGCAGCGAGCGGCAGTAGCGGCCTCTGTTTTATCTGCGCGCTCGTAGACTCTCCACATGTCCCGTTTTATCTAACACGCTTATTATTATAGCCATTCTCCAGCCACCCTCTCGCCTCCTCCTCTCCTCACCTCCCCCTCTCCCATCCTTCCTCCTCAACTCATCTCCTCGCTTCGCTCCTTCGCTCATGCTAGCTACTACTAGCTGCTGCCCCTCCTGTCGCATGGTGCGGCGGAAGTGGTAGTAGCTTCTTGGTTTAAGTAAGGATCGGCGGTCGCCATCGCTGGCGGCGACGTAACTCGGAGTGTGTATTGTAGGGTTGGGAGTTGTCGGAGTTGTCTTCTCCGGTGGATGAGTTGTTTCTTGGTTTGTGCCCCGGCGGCCGGCTTGCTTTCCATGTTCGCCAACGCGAGGAGCTGTAATAATTCGATTCCATATTTGCTGCCGCCATGCCATGTATAGCAGCCTTGCTGATGCGGCCCTGCTGCTATTTTAATGCGTGCCCAATCCTCTCCCCGCGGCTCATAAAAAATATTAAATTGCTGAGATCTGAGGGGATCCGCCGGAGCTGGTAGGATCACGGTGGAGTGAATTTGGCCGGAGGAAAAAACTGGTGTTTGTTTTGTCATTTGTAGTGGGTGATGAGCTTCGGTGGTATGTTCGATGGCGCCGGCTCCGGCGTCTTCTCCTACGACCCCGCCGCCGCCGCCGCCGCCGCCAGCGCTGGAGTGCACAACTCCGGCCTCCTCCCTACGCCGGCCGTCCCCAAACCCGGCGGCGGCTACGCCGCTCCCGGCCTCTCCCTCGGCCTGGTAGATTCTCATGCGCTCGTCGTCACAAGTATTCGACTTGTTTATGACGATTCTTTGCCGTGCTTAGATTTTTATTTTTTTTATCTTGTCGGTTTAGCAAACCATGGACGGCGGTCAGCTCGGCGACGTGAACCGGTCCCTTGCCATGATGGGTAACGGCGGGAGCGGGAAAGGCGGCGACGGCCGCCGGGAGGACGAGAACGACAGCCGCTCCGGCAGCGACAACTTGGACGGCGCCTCCGGCGACGACCTCGACCCGGACAACAGCAACCCGCGCAAGAAGAAGAAGCGTTATCACCGCCACACCCCGCAGCAAATCCAAGAACTCGAAGCGTAAGCGTCAAACTCTCGATGACATCACTAGAAAAATAACCCAAGGAAATTCTGAATTTTTGATGGGTTTTTCTACGTGCGAGCAGCGTGTTCAAGGAGTGTCCTCATCCTGACGAGAAGCAACGGATGGAGCTCAGCCGGCGGCTCAACCTCGAGAGCCGACAGGTCAAGTTCTGGTTCCAGAATCGCCGAACCCAGATGAAGGTTCGCTTGTTGCACAGATCAATCCATGATATCTGCATGTTTTCGATTCGTTTGATTATGATTTGAATTTTTGGTTCGATGTGTGGTGACGAGCAGACACAGATCGAGCGGCACGAGAACGCGCTGCTGCGGCAGGAGAACGACAAGCTGAGGGCGGAGAACATGACGATCCGGGAGGCGATGAGGAACCCCATGTGCGCCAGCTGCGGCGGCGCGGCGGTGCTCGGCGAGGTGTCGCTGGAGGAGCAGCACCTGCGCATCGAGAACGCGCGGCTCAAGGACGAGCTCGACCGCGTCAGCGCACTCGCCGGCAAGTTCCTTGGCCGGCCCATTTCGAGCATCTCCTCCCCGAGCCCGCCGTCGCTGCAGGCGTGCTCCGGCCTCGGGCTCGGCGTCGGCAGCAACGGCGGCTTCGGTTTCGGCGCCCTCGGGGCCTCGGCGCTGCAGTCCATCCCCGACCTGATGGGTGGCTCCTCCGGCCTGACCGGGGGGCCCTTGGGCTCCGCCGCCATGCACCTCCCCGCGGGCATTGGCGGCCTCGACCGCGCCGTGCTCCTCGAGCTCGCCCTCGCCGCGATGGACGAGCTCGTGAAGGTGGCTCAGATGGACGAGCCGCTCTGGCTCCCCAGCCTCGACGGCGGGTTCGAGACGCTCAACTACGATGAGTACCACCGTGCGTTCGCCAGGGTGCTCGGCCAGAGGCCCGCCGGCTACGTCTCCGAGGCAACACGCGAGTCCGGCATCGCCATTATCAGCAGCGTCGACCTCGTCGACAGCCTCATGGACGCGGTACGCTCACACGCACGCACGGTTTCAACAACCTTAACGCCGAAAAGAACGCATTTTTTAACCAGTGTACTGACGCAATGCAATCCGCGGCAGCCTCGCTGGTCGGAGATGTTCCCGTGCGTCGTGGCGAGGGCGAGCACGACGGACATCATCTCCAGTGGCATGGGCGGCACGCGCAGCGGGTCAATTCAACTGGTGAGCCATCTCCTCCTCGCCTCGCCGCGCACACGTACACTTGCACGGCGCGAGCTGTTCGTCCATGGCGTCGCGCCGGGCGAGACGTGCCATGACTAACTCTCTGGCGCCCGTGCACGCTGCTGCAGATGCACGCGGAGCTGCAGGTGCTGTCGCCGCTGGTGCCGATACGGGAGGTGGTGCTCCTTCGTTTCTGCAAGCAGCACGCCGAGGGCCTCTGGGCCGTCGTCGACGTCTCGGTCGACGCCGTCCTCCGCCCCGACCAGAACGGCGCCGGCGCAGGAGGCTCCTCCTACATGGGCTGCTGCCTCCTCCCCACCGGTTGCATCGTGCAGGACATGAACAATGGCTACTCCAAGGTAGAGTAAACAGCAACTGCTTCTTTCTTCCATCGATTGGTTGCACGGCGCAGCAAGCATGTGCGCGGCTACAGTGGTGGCCTGGCCAGAGAGAGACACCGCCATTAAGAGCTTGTACAGCTCAGTATTTTATGTTGCTAAGCTAGCTAGGTGCGCGCGTACGTACGCCGACGACGTCGCAGTAGCAGGCGGATGAATCCAAAGCCGCGCTCCACGACGACCCGCGACGATGGACGGACCCGCGGGGCGCCAACCGATGCGGCGTCGCCTAGTCAATGCGTGCACGCGCCGAGACGCGCGTAACAACAATGGCCGGTTTCCGCGCCAAGCGCGGCTGCGCCGGCGACGACTCAGCCACTCATCACTCGCAGCGCTACTGTTGCGAGAGGCATCTCGTTACATGAGCTCGATTTTGAAATGTTTCGATGCTTCCGCTACCTCTACCCCCATATTCTCGCTGCCAGCGGCGTAGTCCGTGCGCTCCAAGATCCAGTTTTTTAGTGTTTCTTTATGGAGTTCATCGCTGTATTATATGACTCCCCCCCCCCCCCCCCCCTCCGGTGCACTGTAGGAGTACTATAGCACTGTTTCTTTGGCTTGCGATGATACTGTGGTTAATTGACCTAGCTAGGGTTTTTGCAGTGGTCAATCCTAAATTTCTGGTGATGCATGCCAACCTCTGGATTCCACTATGCTAACACTTGGTGTTTGTTATTCATATCAACTGATATCAACACCGTAGTAGCTAGTCCTTTTGTGTGATGGCTGTTTCCGATGCTAGTTTTACCATGGTCATTTTGTTTTTGGTTTTTTTGCATGCCTTATTCCTACGTGATGAGCAAAATGCACCAGGCTTTTCACCTGCCTCGGCCATTACTGCCTTGTCGAGGCAAGTGGCCGGCCGGGGACGAAGCTTAGCTGATCTTGCTTGCCTTGATGGCAGTAACTGATTCACCTGCTGCTAGCTAAGCTAAGCTGATCTGAGTGCGTGTCCGTGTGGGCAGGTCACGTGGGTGGTTCACGCGGAGTACGAGGAGACGGCGGTGCACCAGCTCTACCGCCCGCTGCTCCGCTCCGGCCAGGCCCTCGGCGCCCGCCGCTGGCTCGCCTCGCTCCAGCGCCAGTGCCAGTACCTCGCCATCCTCTGCTCCAACTCACTCCCCGCCCGCGACCACGCCGGTGAGTCCTACCTCGTGCTAACTCCGGTGGCCGGAGCTGTTGATGACGTGTGGTTCTTGGTTTGATTGGCAGCGATAACGCCGGTGGGGAGGAGGAGCATGCTGAAGCTGGCGCAGCGGATGACGGACAACTTCTGCGCGGGGGTGTGCGCATCGGCAGCGCAGAAGTGGCGCCGCCTGGACGAGTGGCGTGGCGGCGGCGATGGGGGTGGCGGCGGCGGCGGCGGGGACGGGGAGGACAAGGTGCGCATGATGGCGCGGCACAGCGTGGGCTCTCCGGGGGAGCCACCCGGCGTCGTGCTGAGCGCCACCACGTCGGTGCGGCTCCCCGGCACGCTCCCGCAGCGCGTGTTCGACTACCTCCGCGACGAGCAGCGGCGCGGCGACTGGGACATCCTGGCCAACGGCGAGGCCATGCAGGAGATGGACCACATCGCCAAGGGCCAGCACCACGGCAATGCCGTCTCCCTCCTCCGTCCAAATGTAAGTTTTTTTTTGTTGCGTCTTCCTACACATAAAAATACTAGTAACAACAATAGAACTACTAGTGTAAATAAGCTAGAAGCTTTTAGTTGATTTATCATTAGGCTCTTTGGGTTGCAATTCTTTAGTTCTTCAAGCCTATCAAGAAAAAAAACTTACTGAACAGTGCCCTGCAAAAGTGATGAACCCTAAAATGCTACTACTAGTAAAAGAGATATGAGGCACTCTCATTAACCTGAAAATTTTTCACCCAATTAACATGGCAGTGAATGAGGCCAGCATATGGATTAGTACTGCACTTGGCAGTTGTTGCAATAGCTTTTCAACATTTCAATTAGTACTAGTACTGTAGTACCATGAGGCTGGCTGGTTGTATGGGTAATGCATGGGCTGAGCTTGAGCTCGGTGAGTGACAGAAGCAAGAGGACAATTTGGAAAAAGGATAAAAATACCGGGCTAGAAATTGGTCAGGGTAGGGTTGACATTTGCGAGAGAAAGCTAGCTGTTAACTTTCTCCATGTTTTGGAAGCTTGCTTGCAGCCTAGCCTTGCTGAGTTGCTGCCCTTGTCCTGGCCCAGAAAGCCTGTCAGGCTTTTCCCTCTTTTTTAAAAAAAAAACTTTGGAGGATGGCATCTTTTTCTTCTGTTACTCCTACTTGCAACTCATGACTCCTGACTGGATTGATCTTGGCAGTTGTTGCAAGCACGTACTCCATGGTTCCACCAAGATTGTTGTTACAGAATTGTCTCCAAAATTTTGGCATATATATATATATTTCACATATGCAGCTGTAGAAAGTAGAATGTATATATGATTCATATACCATGAGGTTTTTGAGAGTTTGCATTAAAATCATTCAGCTTTGTATTTTCAATGAATTTTCATGGTATGGCAAGTTATTTTTTTTCATTATAACGTTTATGCTTTGTATTTTGGAGACCATCATAATGCTATTGATCAGTTTACAACTTTTATCTGCACTAGCTGATTCTATCTCATTATCTAAAAAAAGTAGCTCATTCTATCTGGTTTATTCGTGAATAATGTTTGAATTCACCAATACATGTTCAAATCCAACAAGAAATTATTGTCTTTAATTAAGTCTTGATTGTTTTTCCAACCTTGAAAAAAATACAACGTCCTTTCTGCAGGCCACAAGCGGGAACCAGAACAACATGCTGATCCTCCAGGAGACGTGCACCGATTCATCAGGCTCCCTCGTCGTCTACGCTCCGGTGGACGTGCAGTCCATGCACGTCGTCATGAATGGCGGCGACTCCGCCTACGTCTCCCTCCTCCCCTCCGGCTTCGCCATCCTCCCTGACGGCCACAACGGCGCCTCCTCGTCCCCGGCCGAGGTCGGTGGCAACTCCTGCGGCGCCGCCTCCGGCGTTGGCGGCAGCAACAACACCGGCTCGCTGGTGACGGTGGCGTTCCAGATCCTCGTCAACAACCTGCCCACCGCGAAGCTCACCGTGGAGTCGGTCGACACCGTCAGCAACCTCCTCTCCTGCACCATCCAGAAGATCAAGTCCGCCTTGCAGGCCAGCATCATCTCGCCATAGATAGTGGACATTTGACGTGGATTCCGCCTCGACCACTTTTAGGTCGATCGGATGCCGCCTCAAATGTCTAACTTGAGGCTTAGAAGACTGAGAACTTCCGTGGTGCAGCGGCGATGGCTGACCGAAACTGGCTTGCGCATCCAACTCAATCATCGATCAAGTAGAGTTTGTGAGGTGGTGTGAGCGAGGATAAAAATAAAATTAAGTTATATGTAGTGTGTGGAGTATATTTGCATAGATGAGCAACATGGGGTGAGTTGCAGAGGGATCAAGTCAAGAACGAACCTTGCGCTAGGCTTGGCTCAAGCTGATGTGGTGGTTCGGGTATTGACTTAGTCTCTGGTGAAAGGAAACCCCTAGGGCTTTGATCTCCTATATATATCTAGCAGTTTGCTTAATTTAACCATTTTGTGAAGGTTTTTTAATTCTCCAAAATGGGGAAATATAGAGAAACAATACTGATCAGATCCCCAAGATCGTTTGTGTTTGTCTAGCTTGCATAATGTTGGAATGGGTTGATATATAAACATGTGTCCTGAGGTGATAATCCCATAAACGCTTATTGTAGCATATGTTTAATCACAATGCTGTGGATAGATTAATTGAGAATATCATCAAACGCCTGCAGGCATATTTAAATTTTTCATTTTCTCTATTTTTGTTTATGCAGTTTGTTTGAAAGCGTTTTTTTCTCTATATAATTCTAAATAGAATTATATTATACTTGTATCCACTTTGTCTTGTTTTAAACAGTGAATGAAAAGTCTATATTTTATTTTGAAGTTTTCTCCTATACTTGGGGAGTATACAGCCTCGCAACTATTTGAGAAGTAAGGAATTATAAATCGATTGAACTAATTAGAATTGTGCTGTTGACAAAAAGACATCTATGATCTTAAGAGGTATAAAGCGATATATGTACCTCGTATTATTAGTTAGAACGCATATTTGTCCTGATAGAAGTACGTACCTCTTGACTAACAGTCCAACACTAAATACCTATACATCTTAAGGACTAAAGAAAAACTCGAAAACAAATACAGCAGAGATTTTCTAATTTTAGTCCCACTTGGTAGTATTAGATTAGTTTTGATATTCACTTAGTTTTTTAGATAATGGAATAAAAATCACAGCCTCTATAATATGATGCACACAACATTGTAGTCCACATTTATCACACCATAAAACAGTAAATTCTCCAATGAAAATAAACTTAATCATAGCGAATGTCAAGGACATATCCTATTGGTAAACTTTCATCCATACTTGGTAAATATTTTTAGCAAACGACATGTATTTGCAAACTGGATAGAGTAATAATTAGAGAAATAGTGCGAATCTCGGCTGTTTAGGTTGGAGTGAATTTGTTAGATCCAAATTTTAGAATTAAATTATAATATATTCTCATCAGTTACAACTTACTAATTGTTAACTTGAAAATTTAGAATGAAATTAATAAAATGTTATATTGAAAGTAGAACATGGGTACAGCTTTATATTTCTGGTTAGCTAGTTCTTTGTTAGAGCAGGTATTTAATTAATTGTAGCATCACTTTTTCTCTCTAAGTACACAAATATGTACGTGAAACATAAGTTAAGAGACATGCCGTAATGCCTTGTTATTTCTCTGTAACACATCTGTCAGTAAGTCCTTTGTTGTTTGTCTAACTTTGTAGTATCAAGCTGGTTAATGTGCATCGGTTGTCCGATATGGCTCTTTAATTATGTACACCGACATTAATAATGTCGAGCTACATGTGTATCCGCAGTAAGTGTCAACGGTGTGGCCGTTGTTCATGACAGCAACTTACTGAGATACCCACATTTGTTGGTGAATCGTTCATCGCTATCTTTCTTTATTTAGATAACGGTAAGCACCCTCTTCTGGCCTCTAGTGTGCACGTCACATTATATTGTCAATAACACAGTAACCTCCTGATACATAAGGTAATTAGCGATAAAAATATTTATGCTAAAAAACATGTACCTCTAGGCTATTTTGCTCCTGGTATATGGCCATATTCTTTTGGATTTAATTACCAGATTATATGCTTCACACTTAAAAATATAATTTTTTCTTTTAAAAAAATCTTCTAATCAATAGATTAGATCACTTATTTTAATTTTATTTTTTAAAACATCATATTTATCACTATAATCGAAAAGATAACCAGGCAACAATTCGCTTGATAATTTAAATCAAACTGGACCGTGTACCAAAGTAATACTCCCTGCGTATCATCGCGCTCTCCAAATTCAAATACTCCTACTCCGTATAAAAGTTTTCGAGAGGCAGCAGTGCACTGTGCGCATTTGGGATTGGTCTTGAGTTTGGCTGGTAGCCTGATGTAACAGATGACTCTCCTCAGTGATGAAACGGGTGTATACCAGCTACCAAAGCATCCGCATCGATTAACTGCATGGGTGTGCGGGTCCCTGTGTGCCCAGCCGGGCAATAAACTGTGTTTGCTGCCCATCCTGCGCGAGGTCAGAGACCGCTAGCTGATCAGGGTCACAAGCTTCATATCATTGCCTTGTAACGTACCTCCACCGTAACATGAGAACCACGTCCTCTAACTTCCTGTTTTTTAAAATTTTAAGTGGGGCAATACAATTAACGAGCCCATATATTATATTAGCAATTCATATCAGAGGATAGTATGGCATGAGAATCTCCTTCTCCAACATCATCCTAAGATATGCTGCCTCTATAATAACGCACACGGTACACTCTACTCAACTCTTTTTACTGGGTCTTAGTTATTACATATGATTTATTAAAAGAAATTTAAAAAAGTAGGAACGTACTTACAGACGACAGAATTTTATAGAATTTAATTAAAAAAACACACGAATATTAGCTTCCCTTTCCACACCGGTGGCAAGAAAGCACTGTACTGGCCATAGGCGGTGGAAAAGGCCCGTGGAGACGGAGCGCGCGGCGGCGCTGGCTTTTACACGGAATTCGCGGCAGACAGGATGCATGGCACGACGGCGACGTCGTCGGTGCAGCTAAGCTCTTGCCGCGCCACCGGTCCAGTTTTCTGTAGGATCCAGTCGACTAGTTCTTTGCAACGACTGATCGATCGATAGCTAGCTAGCATCCAAAGGTTTCCTCAAGGTAGCTGTCCGTGCAGTCCGGCCTTTTGTTATCTGTCACAACTTATTATAATTTATCATTTGTCCTCTGTATAAGGATAAGCCAGTGTGACAAATTTAAAGACAGTTAGTATTTGGTTGTGGTTATAATTGTAATAAGATTTATTTCTACAAATAAGATCTCACACTCAACGAACTATTAAAATGTTTTTAGTCTTTGTAAAATATGATAAAGATTTTGAAGACGACTCTAAGCAAGTTTAATCACTTGTCGGAACATCTCATTCCTAACAGTAGCCAACGGCCAATGCTTTTCAGGCTTGACAGTTTGACGCCCCAGATGGAAAGTGTACGTCTGTCCATCGATCTGCAGCCCCCGAAGAACAAGAAAGGTTGGCCGGTAAAAAGGCTACTGACAGTCATAGCGGCAAGTCTGAGTCACGAGGCTCGGCGGTGGTTATACTGCAGTGTTTCAGTTGTGTGGTGCAGAGATCATGCATGACTGTCATGCAGATAAAAGGAGCTTAATGCTGCTGCATTTTAGTAGTCGTACAGTGAATGCTGGTTGAAAGAATTATCTAAATAAGATCGAATCTGAGGACTAGCTATATAACTCACGGTAGGATGACTTATCTATGCAAATCATATCTTATATTCATAAGTAAGATTTAATTAGTTTAGTTTACTTTCTTAGAGATATTTTCCTATTATATTTTTTAGAAAGTAACGTCCGATGGTTGTTGTATTCACATCGGACTCTATAACGATAGGATATAAATATAGACCCCTGAAAGCGTCTAAATCATCTCTTGATCAATATAATTTCGGCGTATCGCTACTCTAGTTTATCTAGGTTTTTATCGACGGGTTCTGACTCTCGACGCGAGACTGCATCGATTAATTTCGATCTCCTGTAAAGGGGTAAGTCTTGCCACTATCCCGATATATCTTGCTCTGTCTAAGATTGCATTGGTTAGGTTCGACCTCTTAGTCAAATCGAGTGTACGGCATCACGTCCGTGTGAGATCTATCGGTTTACCAAGCTCTCTCTACCGTTGTCGGTCCCATGTTGTATCGATTATGTTCAACCTACGAGGCTACCGACAGTAGATTGAGCTGTAGGCCTGTAGGTCTCTGCCCGGCGTTTCATCGGAATGGTTAGCTAATGAGTTATGTATACCTTGAGCAACACGTCCACCGTATCGGCTCCTCAACCGATACGCACCCGTCTTCAGAGACTTCCATCAAACGTCACGTCTAGTGCATCGGCCTTTCCGGTCGATACATGCATATCTTCAAAAATATCCTCTTATCGGCTCAGCTAGCCGATGGATTCGCTCTGGCATTCCTTTAGCATGACCGATCTAGCGCCCGTCATCCCGTTGCCATTGGCCTCGGTCTCTTACTATCTCGGTTAGATCCGATTTTTGAGATCGGTGCTAGCGGCATCATCACGATGGGCGACGGTCTCGTGCTGTGGGAGGAGCGGGCCCTGCTCCTTGTTCATCGTCCACCATATCCAGAGCGGCATTAGCCGGTGTCTTTTATACGATTTCTTGCCAGCTCGTATATGCCTTCATCGGCTTTCTAGCCGATGAACGAGCAGTACAGCTTTTGTCGGTAACCAGAAGAGATCCCGCATGCTTTGATTTTCTCTGAATACCTTTGGTGCTTCATCGGCTTTATGGCCGATGGATCAGGATCTCGTTTTTGCTACATCCGGAGTCATCACGTTCTTCATCGACATCTGCTCATGCCTTTATTGGTTCTCCAGTCGATGAAAAAGCATCATAATGCCTATCGATGACCAGCCGATAGTAGAAGCCATCTGCACGTAGCCGATGGTCAACTTGATCCTATCGGCGGCCAACCGATAGCGAGAGTTCGTATCGGCCGATTGTCCGACTGACTCGTTCGCCTCACCTCTTTATCAATTACAGGGTCAGATTGATTGGCACGTCCACACCTACACCATTACGACAGAGAGCGAGCTGAGGTACCTGTGCCGGAGCTAAGCGGAACTAACAGGCCTTAGTGTGCGTATCTCGAGTTATAGAGAGGAGCCAACAGAACTGCACTGAAGCTAAGCAGACCTTTCAGACTTCAACGTGTTCATGTCATATGCGCGAGATACGACGCGAAAACAAGCTTTTAAAAGTTTAGACGATTACATAAACATGTGTATATTTATGACCTATATTCAAATTTATGAGCATCTCTAATTAAACCGATCTACGTTACTATCATAAATAATTATTCATAAATATAAATAGACTTAAAAAATAACTTTATTATAAGAAATCTAACTATGCTCATTTTGTTTTATTGTAGATATATTGATTTGATGTATTTAAAGTCCTATGTCAGAGGCCAACATGATAAATGTAAAGTCCTATGTTAGAGGCCAACGTCATGATAGATAAAGACCACCTAAGAATAATTAGACGGCGGCTACTACTTGACAAGTAGACTTAGGTTGAGAGGAGAGCAACATTGAGAGAAGGATTAAACTAATCTCTCAAAAACAGGACTACAATATGATTCGTTGTTTAACTGAGTAGCGATATAATCGATCCCTCTACGTAGATGGTATGACTTAGTATGACTTAACCACTAAATAATAACTCAATTTAATCTGATATCTAACTTTAACCATAACTCAATGCCACAGTACAACGCGAACACTCTTCATGGATCCTGTTCACTCCCTGATATATTAGGTTTGGGCCTCGGTCTTCTAGACTATGCCGACGACATCCCGTTTAACCCCGAGAGAAGCAGCAGCTGTAGCATGCATGTCAGCATGTGTTAGCGGTGCCTACAAAGCTAGACAATAGTGCTCTTCACGTGGACATGTTCCCAAAATTTTTAGTGTTGCACACATGATTATTCCTTATTAATTTGATAAAAAGCTGTTTGGAACAACACCCTTTTTTCTGTAGGCTGAAAGCTGAAACACTGATATGATCTGACGATGAGTGGATGGGTCGTGCGTGCGGCGGCGGCAATGTCAATTATTAATGATCCAAATACGACCTTGGATCGACCGGACAAACCTAGCTGGAAAGGCTCCACAGCAATGGCAATTAAACTCACCGTACCAAACGAACTTAGATGTGTCTGGTTTCAGTGATGGATGGATTGAGACAGACCCAATTTATATTATATTTTCTAGTGTGCTATATTATATTTTAGTGTGTTTGGTTTGAGAATTGGTGAGCTGGGTTAATCTCTAAAGAGAAATATTTCTCTTAAATTCAGGTTCAACTTATCCACTAAAATTAGTTGGACCAATCAACCCACCTAAACGTACACAACATCAATAAGCTCAGAGTTGTGGCCCAACCTTAGCTTGGAGCTACTGTCACCACTCCTAGAGCCACTGCCACGGAAGGCTTAGGACGTTGTTGCCATCACCTCCGGTGTCTAGATCCATAAGCTGCCCACTGCCTCGCCACTCGTTCGTGAGCTTTCAGCTCAGGGCACCACTGTCGCCATAGCTTCCAACTCGGGACGTCGCCGTCATCGCCTCCGATGTCCAAATCCGCCTATCGTCACTCACTTAGGGGCGTTGTCATCGCTATCTCCACAAACCGTCGCCGCTTCTTTGTTACCCGCCCTTGTCACCGTTGCTCCTCTACTGCTGCTCGTCGCGTCGTCGTTGTCAGACGTTGAGCTCAAGCATGCCACTAGGAGCAGACAGGGCTAACACCGAGCTCAAGCTCCGTTCATTCCATCCCACCCCAATCCCTTCTACCAAACAAAACAATCTAGGGTTAACCCATCCCCTAAACCAAACAAAACAAATAGAATTATTCCATCCAAAAGTTAGGGATGGTCCCATCCCATTCCACTCCGTCCCCAAACCAAATACGTCCTTACCTAATATGTCTATTTGCTCTTAATTCCAATCATCACAATTAATTAGGAATAAGAAGTTTATGTGATGTCAACGTACCTGTGGACCAAAAGAATCCAGCCAATATGGGCAACATATAGAGGATGATATCTCCAGATATAAGAAGTGCAGTGCAGGACCATATATCACCTCTCTTTGCTTTGGATCATTCAAGAAAAACAGTTAGCTCAGTTCAAAATTCCCATGCAAGAGTACAAATAAAAAAAACTGCATAATGGTTTCAGAAAATAAATAGATATTGGGGAATATGGATTTGGCGCACAGGAGTAATCTTGTATGTTTTCCTAGAAGTAGGAACAAGGCAGATAGAAAGTAGAGGACAAAAGAGACCCGAAAATGATAGCAGAGTTACAAAAGCTGGTAGAAAAGCTTACTATCAATTGATTTAAATAGAGCGAGAGAGACCTGCTTGATATGTCAGATGGATTGTGGACAATATAGCTTGTTTTTGTACATTTCAATCTTCATTAGAACTTAACATCATAAATGAGGTCTTGCTCGATTGCTGAACTAGACAATATCCTTTAACCCATGCTGTATCAATACATGTTACAAGAATAGACCATTTACTATAACCATCTAATGACACTATCAAACAAATAAATTTTCAAAAAAGGACATGTAGCTAGATAGCAGACACAAACCAGAACTAAGTTCCATCACACAAGAAGGCCAAAAGAAAAATGACAAACACGGTTATGTGGTATGAGCAGAGAATGCTACTACAACTTGATATTACATGATGATCATAGTATTATTATTTGAAGGGAGAGCTGACAATTTCAGGTGGCAAGAAGACAAGAAGTCAGTTGAGAATTCAGATCAATTAAAGTCTAACTGGGTCTTGTTAACACCTAAACTCAAACTTAAAAGTAGGCTGTTAATGACATAAAAAATACAAAACAGAACACCATCATTTAGAAAGTCAACATCTGCACACAGTAAAATGGAGTTACCAATGCACGACATCAGTATCAATTAGAGGCTTCACAATATCATGGAAGTTCATAGGTTTCAAATGATATCTAGAACAAATCCTACAGACTGCCAATTCATTACGTTCATCACTCCAGAGCATATTGAAGAATTAAGTCTTTTCAAAAGTGCAGATGGCAGAGACAGTCACAACCCACAACACAAGACATACCGGAATAACATCAGGGTAGCCTACCTACAGCGATCAAGCTGCAGACCTCAATAAGGCCAACTGCAGTGCTACATGAACCTTCATCATGCTGTTCCAAGCTGACTGGACTTTCCTGTAATATTTGTTCTGATTTTTCATCAGTGCGACTGTGCATTGATTGGCAATCTGTACCACTGTGCATTGACTGCGCATTGATTGCACTGTGCTATCCCTTTCAATCTGTACCGCGTTCCTTCATTGCAGATATGAAAGCCAGTGTGGTTACATTCACATGTGAACATTTGTTGTTTTGATAGCAGAATAATTATTAGTCAAGGGATTGCAGAAGTTCCGTACTTGAACAATGTTTTGAAGAACAGTCAAGCTAATTCAGTAAGTGAAATGAAATTGAAACTATTTTTGCTTAATCAGCCAGTCAGTGCTGTTTACAACCATGAAGCTCTGAATAAAAATTCAAATATCTTTGGATAGTAAAGAACACTACCTGTATGGTTGTCGACCATACCTAAACAAAAGAACACATATCTAATAGGTTAGACGTTGCAGTCAGGTTAGACATTCTGATAATTACAAAGCTGACAGGTAAAATATGATACTAAACATAATCTTAGAGTTCAGCTATCACAATGGACAGAACACACAGCAGGTTTTCAATGTATAGTTCATAAAGATTGAGTACACATCAAATCATAGTCAGATGCAATGATCCTTTGTTAACTAAAGTAGAAGGGTAAAGATTAGTGCCTAGAATAAATTCCCAGCACAAACCCTCAAAGCCAAACAGCCTATGAGTAGATAAGACAAAAGGATCCAAAAGGTCAGTCTTACTTTTCCTTGAAATCAACTCTGCAAATTAATTCTGGCAGGTAAAATATGATACTACTAAACATAGTCGTAGAGTTCAGCTATCACAATGGACAGAACACACAGCAGGTTTTCAATGTATAGTTCATAAAGATTGAGTACACATCAAATCATAGTCAGATGCAATGATCCTTTGTTAACTAAAGTAGAAGGGTAAAGATTAGTGCCTAGAATAAATTCCCAGCACAAACCCTCAAAGCCAAACAGCCTGTGAGTAGATAAGACAAAATGATCCAGAATGCCAGTCTTACTTTTCCTTAAAATCAACTCTGCAATTTTTTTCTGTTGGACCATTTTATTTCCAGATTTCTTAGCCAAGACTCAAGACATAGCAAGGCAGACATCAAACAATTAATAAGATTAAATATGATGTAAATACCAGTTCAATGTAAAGTAACATTAGCACTGATGTTCAATTCAATTTTGGCTGGAGTTTCCCTACAACAGTTATTACACACAAAAGCTCAATTGTTTCTATACAGCATATAAGAAACAATAGGTGATATCGTTACAGAATTTTGAGATGGTAATGTCAATCCCTAATAAATAAACAACTTTTAAGTGGATAGAGAGATCCACTCCTAGTGCGAGAGTACTTACCACACTCAGCAAAACTTGGTCAGTAAAATCGGTGCTCAAAAAAATGAAAGGGGTTTTCAGTTCCCCTGCCTCTCTCTCTCTCTCTCTCTCTCTCTCTCTCTCTCTCTCTCTCTCTTCCTTCTTCATACAACTGAATGCAAACAAAGATGCCATCTGACCATTGCAGCGTAGTTGCACGATAGCACCCAGAGTCTTCATTTGGCAATATCAACAGTTTAGCACAGGACATCTCTCTAATTTTAGCCTCAGGATGTAATTACTTCTCATCAATTGTCATTGCTACTTCCAAGTATTAATTCACCACACTACTACAAAACAGTGAAGCGAATAGAGGGCAGTTCCATAGGTGTCGGTTCCTCTACACTTGGCTCCTACAGAGTTTTTCCTATCTGAGCATGCACCCGCGAGAGTCTAATCTAACAGCCGGTACATATATAGACTCATACGTGCCGGTTGTAAATAATAATTTGCACCTATAATAAATCTAGATTATAGGCACGGTTACTAATACTGACTTGACCGGTATCTTTTAGTGGTGACTTGATAGCGGCTATGACCAAGTAGCTATCGGAGGATCCCATTTAAAGTTGCCGGTCGGTGCTTGTAACCAGCATTTTTAATTATGCTAGAATATAGATGCTAGTTAGTGGCCCACCAACGATCGTGGTATAAATAACCAACATCTTTAATCTAAAGGTGCCAATTATAGTTATAAACTGGTACCTATAACTGTTAAATATAGCTCCTGGCCTTCTCATGAGTTGGTCGAGCATAGAACAGAGTGACGCCTATTGTTCTTGCTCAACTAGGTAGAGGAAGGAGAGGTTTTGTTGTATTTACTTTTGATTTTTATTGAAAATCTTTTATTTTAGGTGCTATAAGGTTAGTTGATCTAGTTTCTCACTCAATTTCTCGCTTATTCATGGTAATTAATCGTTTGCTATATAGTGATCGATCTAAAATTTTAGTTTTCCTTATTGATTTAAGTGTATGTTTCGTTTATCTTTTTGTGTTCATTTAATTGCTTCATAATTCCTCCCTACACAATGGTATTTTTGCACTTAAGTATGGATATATGGTGATTCACTTTCTATAAAATTCTGTAGGTGATTTACATAGTTTATTTTAGAGTAATGTAGAGAGTTGGCACAATGTTTTATTAAATTAGTGAAAATCTACATTTTTTATTATTCCAAATTGCTTATGAAATCCTCAACATATTTATTGTGCATGGTGTAAATGAATATGAATTAGGTTAATAAAAAATTATAGTTTAATGGTTCATTCCATATTAATTCAACTGAATTAATTAGATTATGGCACATATTTGAACTAAATAATTTTAAAGGTAACCGTCAATTCTAATAGATCAACGATGGGTGTACGATGTGCCATGCACCTCTATGGAGTATATCAAGGGAGTGACGTACCTCAACACCGTGGCAACCATATCAAAATCAGTCAATGTGTCAGATTACTTATGATGTCCATGCGTGGATTGCAAGAAGGACTGACAACTTTCGTCACAACAAGTCCATTCACATATACTTATAAGGGGTTTCATGTCAAACTACAATTGTCCTGACAACCATGGTGAAGATAGGGAAGTCGAGAGAAGTGCAAGCAATAGCGACGTGCCGAATGACGATGCTAACCATGAGCATGACGACCAAACGGGCATTGATCACGATGAACTAGAGTTGGATCAGATGTTGTGTGATGAGGAGTGGGCTTACATTGATGAAAGGGATTTTTTCAAGTTCAAGATCATAGTGAAGGACTCAAAAACTCCACTCTACAATGGTTGTAAGGAGGAGCACAACAAATTACATGTGGTCATATCTCTACTGCAACTGAAGGCAAGCAATGAATGGTTAGATAAGAATTTTAGTGAGTTGTTACATCTAGCAATGTACTGCTAGAAACAATATACCAAGCTAAAAAAAATATTTGCCCCCTTAGCTTTGAAGCACAAAAAATTCACTCTTGTTGAAATAATTGTATACTGTATGGGGTGAGTATACCAATTTGGATGAATATTCAGTATGTAGATCATCTTGGTATAAGTGCGGAGATGGTGATGATGGTACTAATGATACTACAGTGAAGAAGAAAAAAAGAGCGCTTAAAAGGTGGTGTGCTATTTTCCTATCATCCCTCGTCTAGAATGTATGTTTGTAAACAAGAAACATACAAAGCTGATACGTTGGTACTATGAAGAGTGTAAGAAAGATAGAAAGCTAAAGTACCCAGGTGATGGATCATAATGGAGAGAGAGAGATAGGAAATACAGAAAGCACTTCACGTGTGACATGAGGAACATAAGGTTTGTGTTCAGCATAGATAGCATGAATTTCTTTGGTGACATGAGCAATCATCATAACATGTGGCTAGTTGCTCTCATTATATACAGTGGAAGAGGAAAGCCATTCAAAGTTCATATCTCGCGATGAGATCTGGCAAGATAAAGGATATCAAGGTTGTATTTGGTAAGGGAAGTGAAAGTAAACGTGTGTCCACCTCCAGCAGGGAGACCCCCTTTGGAAAAAAAAAGATCCATCTTCTAGGAGTTACCATACAAGAAAGACTTAAAAGTCCACCATGCAATTGACGTCATGCATGTGGAGAAGAATGTATGCAACAACTCGATCGAACTATTGTTAAACATACCCAACAAAACAAAACAAAATACATTACAAGCATGAAGAAACCTTCAAGACATGAATATTAGAAAAGAGCTTCACCCATAAGACAAAAGAAATGGCTGCCACTACCTCCCCCAGCATGCTTCACTCCTAGTATTGCGGAAAAAATGAGTTTGTTAAAATGTTTGCAGGGTGTCAAAGTACCATCCAGTGCCAACATGAAGAAATTAGTTAATATCAAAAATAAGAGATTAGTTGGCCCAAAGTTATACAACTATCATGTGTTGATGACAGAACTACTATATGTAACAATTAGATGTATCCTACTAGAGAAAATTAAAGGCCCAGTTATAAAGTCGTGTCAGTTCTTCAAGGACATATATCAAAAGATAATTGATCCAAATTTACTAGACAAGCTTCAGGACGATGTGATTGTTACCCTTTGCCAGCTCGAGATGTTATTCTCACTCTCATTTTTCGATGTCATGGTACATCTTGTAGTTCATCTTGTGCAAGAGATAAAGATCCTAGGCCCAATGTATCTACATATTATGTGAGCTTTTAAGAGGTTCATACACATTATAAAAAATATATCCGTAACAGATCACAACATGAAGGTTCCATCATTAAGGGTTATGGAATAGAGAAGATAGTAGAGTTCTATATAGATTATATGGATCTAAAACCCATCAATGTGCCCCTGTCCTGTCATGAGAGCAGGATGTTTGAAAAAGGGACATTAGGTCATAAGACAAGCATATTTTGTAGTACTACAGCAATCAACTTTGGTGGCTCCTTATGTGGGCATGCACAACAATATAATATGTAATCAAAACCTAGGCAAATCAGAGGCATGAATCGCGAAGAAGCACATATTTCATTTTGGGGAGTGGTTGATGAAGCAAATGATGATTGTAGAGACCAATAGTGATTAGTTATATTCCTTGTCTCGGGGGCCATCGAACATAATCCATACATATCAAGGATATGATATAAATGAATATATATTTTACAAGAGAGATCAAGACAACAAGAGTACTAATCAAAATAGTGGTGTCCGTGTAGACACCTTCGATGACAGTGGTAGCAAGTAGACATACTATGGTTTCATAGAGTCAACCTAGGAGCTAGACTATAGAGGTCATAAAGTTCCTTTGTTCCAGTGCAAATGGGTTAGAATTCCAAGGAGTTTGAAAGTTGACAAGTGCGGAATGACTATTGTAAACCTCAAGGATATTGGGTATGAAGATGAACCTTTCATGCTCACTAAATCGGTTAAACAAGTTTTCTATATCATAGACCCATCTATTGAGACACGCCATGTTGTGTTGGATGGAAAGCAAAGTATTGTGGGCATCAAGAATATTGTCAATGAAGTATGATCAACTCGACAATCAACCACCATCTGCAATGGACATGATGAATCAGACATTGAGCTAGAAGATGAAGAAGTCTTATACATACAGAGATATCATCAAGAGGCATTGGTAGTTAGGGAGTAAAAACATTTCTAATTTAACAATTATGTACAATTGCTGATGAATTTAAATCCTCTAAATTTATAAAATATTGTGTGCAATTTTTTTTGTTACCATGTAATTTTCAATGAAGTTTATTAATATAAAAATGAGCATATAATTTATTATATATTTATGATAGCTAAGTCATAACCCTGTTTAAATTTAAAAAAATTGAGATGAAAAAACATGTATAACTATCTAAACATTTGAAAAGTAAAAAAAAACATATAGATACCGATTTGAAAGAATAACCGGCGCTTATGGGTTCTTAGAGGTGCCACTTTTTAAGTCACAATTAGCACCTATGTGCCATACTATATAACTATGTAATCATTCTCTCACTTCCCTAACTCTCCCCTTCCATAAACCTCTCCTTCTCTAAACCCTTTCTTCGGCGGCACGGTGGTGAGTAGGCAGCCTATAACGAGATGGACAAGGCACACATGGTGAAGTGAGGAAGAATGGTGGTGCAATGAGGCGGCGCTTAGCTTAGGGGTAAAGCAAGGAGGCTATGATGCATGACAAGAAGGTGGCGCATGGCGAGATAGAAGAGGCATAGACGGCGAGGAGGAGGAAGAGGAGCATGCGGCGGCGACGATCGGGACAACACTCGGCTTAGGGGCGGCCCAAGAAGGCGACATCGCTTTACTTGGGGGTGGCACAAGAAAGCGATGACGCACAACAAGAAAGAGGCACGAGGCACGATGGTAAGTAGATGGTACACGGTGAGATGGAAGAGACACACACGATGAGGAGAAGGAGGACAAGCACACGGTGGGGATGACTGAGGTAGCACTGACTCAAGCCTTAAAGTTATGTTTAAAAATACTATGTATTTATTTAGTGTTTAGACCTTAAAGGGGTTGAATTATTTAGTAAATTTGTTGATGTTTGAATTATATAAGGTTGGATTCTATGTAATGTTTTTATTTTATTTAGTTAATTTCTTCATCTGTTCTACGGTATGATGACAAGACGGCAGAAAAGTCAAACACACTTTGAAAATCAAACTCTGACCATATATACTCACTAAGTTATATCTTGTGAATATAAATCTTGATGATAACTTTAGGTGTGGATGTCAATGTGAATGTATACCGTGATGGTAATGATGAATGTATATATATGGTCGTGGATGTGTATGTGGTTGGATATATTATAATTCTATGAATTTCTGCATTTCATTTTTTTATTTGTTTTCATGCTGATCTAACTTCATAAAGGTGCCAGTTATTAGGAAGAACCGACACCAGTGATTGCTACCACGTGACTCTTGGGTGTCATAACCAGCACATATAACCATATATAGGTGCCGATTTTTAGTTAGAAGTAGCATTTGTATGTAGTTATAGGTGCCGGTTATGCAACCGGCACCTATAATTACATCTCATCAGTGCCGTCTAATGGGTGCTAGCTACGAATTCAACACTGAAGACGGTTTCCCAATCGGCACCTATTAGGTGTTTTGTAGTAGGGCCAGCAAAAGAAAGTGAGTTTATAGATGGTGTCTCTTGTTTAGTGCCACGGTATGATTCTTCTCCTCACTCAATATAGAGTGACTCGTCATCACTATGTCCACCATAATCATCATCAGCCTTAATACTCGCTTTCCTGTCACTCGCATCACCAAGAAACTCCTCCATTAATTCTGCTCCCCCACGATGATCACCACCAAGCTCAACCTATCCACGACCTATGCTAGTGAACATCCGGTTCAAATTCGCCTTATGTGGGTTTAATATGAGCAACTCTTCTAAGTTTTTGTCTTGCCCAGTGGTGGAGGAAGATGGGTATATGGGGATACACTTGGAACCCCTAATTTTTTTTCACAATACCAAATATACTATATAAAAATATAATATATACTTAAATAAAAAATCTGAATATTCAAGGAAAAAAGTTCTATTAGATTTAAATATCCATAAATCTATACAATATAAATCAATTTGATAATTTGTTAGTAAATATCACCATATTTTAATAGTGCCACTAAGTCAAAACTTAAACCCTACTATGATAAGTATGGCTCCGCCACTGGCCTTGCCACATAAATCTCATTGGAGCTCGCCTCTGTAGTACGCCTCCCTGAGGAACACGGTGTGCAGCTTCCCCTGGTTCCCTCTAGTGGATATGTAAAATATGCCCTGGTACTTGAGCAAAAACACTTTGATCTTCTTGGGCACACCGAGAGCATCACGGAACAATGCAAGGCGCTCCAGTGTGGTTCGCTTCTCAACAGTGAGACAGCAGCCCATGGACGGCGGCGGCCGCGACGGCGCGCTTCTCCACGCGGCACCGTACTTCAAGCGAGCGCAGGTCGTGGCCGGAGACGTCGGCATACGGTGACGCGTAGGGAAGCCGCTGCCATTTTCAGGCCGCAATGCGGAAGTACTTGCCGATCTTGAAACCTGGCGGGAAGCGGATGGGGAACGCAAAGCGCGCGTCCTCCTCCCCGGCGGCAGGGTTGCGGTGCTCGCGGTAGTGCTGCTCTCGCGCGCGCTCGATGGCGGCGACGGAGAGACTGGACGGGCCGGAGGGGGAGGACACGAACTCGACGAAATGGTCGGGGATGAGGCGGAAGAGGGCAGGGTGGGATTGGATGATCGATTCAGCGAAGTCGTCGGGGAGGCCGAGATCCCGGCGGAGAAGGCGGATGTGCTCGAGGCGGAGGCGGTGGTGCGGGGTCGCGAGGAGGAGCAGCTTGCGGAGGCGGATGATGGACGCGGGCAGCGAGGCGGCGCGCGGGGTGAGGCGGAGTGGAGGATGCGGTGGACGGGGTGGAGAAAGAGGTGGAACGCGTGCGGGTGGCGCACGAGGTAGCGGCCGGTGTCGAGCGCGCCGAGGCGGGAGAGCGGCACGGACACAGCCCCGCCTCCACCTCCGGCGAGCGCGGTGGGGGTGCCGCGTAGAGGAGGGAGTGGAGGGCGAGGAAGCGGTGCACCCGCTTCTGCACCTCCATGATGCCGTCGAAGGCGTGGTCCCTCACGCGCTGCTGCTTCTGTGGGAGGGAGATGGACTTGGATGCATATCCCGCCGCCGCCGCCCGCCAAGGTGGCAGCGGCGGCCGGAGTGCGGCGATGCGGCGGAGCATCGGGTTTGGGGGAGGTTTTGCGGGCGGTGGTGCTGACTGGTGGGAGAAGGCGTGATGTATTGGGTTGCTGTGGGCCTAGTTGGCATGAGAAATCTTTTGCTTTCGATGGGCTTGAGTGGTTATCTGGTGGAAAAAGTTAACTTACCGTAAATCGGATACAGCATATCCATTATCTCAAAAAATCAGTGTAAAAAAAGCGATTTAGACGGCCGTTTTGATTGACACAATCGTTTTGATTGATGTAACACCCACGTGAACTTTGCATTCCTGACGTCTTTGTTGCGTTTAAGTGACATAACAATTCAAAATAAATAAATAAAAATAGTCCACATGGTAGTCAAGGAAAAAACTAATAAAACCAACCAATATGAGGCCCACATGTTAGGCCGGTGAGAAAGGAGCAAATAGAACTAGCCTCTTTCATCATTCTTCTCCAGCAACGGTAGAGCGCAATAAGGTGGTGATAGTGGTAGCGGTGGATGAGAAGCAAAGAGAGACTAGGCCCACGACGTGTTGCCGATAAGGCTGACTCAGGAGAGGGCAAGTGGAGGCCAAGGCACCCTTCCCCCATGAGCTCGAGCTTGAGATCTGCCACCGCCGCCCCATTGTTAAGCTTGAGCTCAACATCCATCGCCTCATCAATGGTTAGTGGCGGTGGCGGCGATGGCGATGGCCGCCCATCGAGGGAACTTGATGCTAACGGAGAGGTAGCTCGACACAGAGGTGAAGCATATCAAGGATGCAAGGGAAACAATGGCACTTAGTGGCAGAGGATGAGGCTCAAATCTGTTGCTACTAATACCGGCCTTTATGCATCCTCCATCTCTATTTGGTCATAGGGTCACTGATGGAACAATGCATAGTAGCAGTGGCGAAGGAGCTCAAGCGATTGGGTAGCCTCGCTGCTCCCTCTCCCAGCTCCTCCTCCATACTCCCAAAGCGGGCGAATACTGGTGGCGAGCTTATCCACACCCTCGGTGGCAAGGTCAGACTCAAGACCAGCATCTGTTGCCACCGCCGCTCACTTGCTCACACTAGAGCTCGACCAATAAGAAGGGTGCTCAAGGAGGCATTCATCACGCCATCCCCAAGAAAGCCCCCAACCCCCATCTCTTCCGCCTATTTCATCCTCAACCTCAGAGTGGAAGGCGACGACAACACAGATGAAGACCTTGCCCGCCCCATCCTTAACCTTCCTTGCCGTCTCCGAACTCAGCCCAACTCCACCTTCATGAGGGTGAGAAACTCGACCCAACTCCGCCTCTGTGAGGGTGAGAGTAAGCGCTATCCCCTTCCAAAGAAGAAAGGGGGAGAAGGACAAGGAGATCAACTCCCTAAGCAGCAAGAATAAGAAGAAGAAGGTTGTTGCATCCACCCATGTCATCGAAGATCTGAGGCCCAACCTCCCTCATTGTGGTCGCTGCATTCGCTTGCTATGGTGCCTCCCAACCTTAGCATGGTGATGTTCCTCCTCCTTTTGCTGCTACCACTGCCCCCTTCTTGCTCAACTTCTTTCCCGCACCCTCCTCTCCGCCATGCCTCGTCCTTTCTAGCACCACCTCCATCCACCCCACCGCCATCTCCATGGCCTTTCCCTGCGCCTAACTCTAGCTTATGGACCCTGTCACCCTCGGTTTGGCCTTCTCCACCAATGTTGATGGAGAGGAAGGCGGAGAGGAAGCCGCTTGGACAGATCTTGCTCCTTTTTTGCCGACCACCGACCACATCTAGGGAGGGAGAAGGTAGAAAGGGAAGGAGGCTGACCGCCGGCCATATTTGGGGAGGAGGAGATAGAGAGGAAAGAATGAGGTGGTGGAAGTATGACCCATACATAATATTTTTTTACCTTTTTGTTTGACTGATATATAGGCTCTTCTAGTGTTATGTCAATGTCATATGGGATGAGGACCATGTCAAACCTGCCACATAGGTAACATGTTAGCTAAAATCGATCTTAATACTGCCTTAAGACCTCATTTATATTGGTTTTGGAAGATAAGAGATGTGCTGTATATGATTTTATAGTCAAGGGATGCGATTCAAACTTGAACATTAAACGAGGGAATTAAAGTGAACTTTTTTTCTTCAAGCTCTAGGTCTCATCACACAATTATAATTGGGCTCTCTAACGAATAAGGCCCACTTTAACAAGGCCTTTAAGATATTTTGTCTCATTTATATGTTTACACTTAAAATGTTTAGAACCAGGCCTAAATAGTAGCAAATGATAACAATAATGCATAGAAAAGGGTTAAAATACATGGTCAGTTGGACCAAAGTACCATGTATATCTATTAACTTATAAAATACACATTTAGATTTCTAATCTTAGTTTAGTGTATCGCTCTTAGCAATGCAAAGGGTGTTATTGATGTGGTCATCCACGATGGCGGGAATTTTTCATTTGAGCTTTCTGCTACAGAATGCCCCCTAACTTAACTCTCACTGCTCTCCACGCCCCATGGGAGAGAAGTTCCCTGAATAGAGATAAATGATGCAGTAGGAAAGGGTGATCCTATGTCTGGTGTGACATGATTTTCACCGTGAAGGTAGACAATGGAACTCATATTGCAAAACGATCATAAGGACAAATAAGTGATGTACTGGACGCCAGAGATAACCCTCCCTATATCACACTGTCTATCTTGGCTCTCAGGACCTTTGATCGTCACCGATCACCACTGTCTTAATTGTTGTCTATTCACCTTCCACCTATGGGTTTGGTGGGAATTGATTCGAGAGTAGGAGTCGAATTGAGGGTGTTGTACTGTAGTGGACAGATCTAAAGTCAAAATTTCCACCCCTGCAGATGAACACATTAGTGTCCGAGCTATATCATCTGTATTTTGGATCTTAGGTATACATTACATTAAATCAACGTTAGATATCTAGATATATATTTTATAAGTTATGCATCAATGATGACGCTCAATCAAGGACTGGTGTTATATTTTACTTAAAAAATGATGCGATGAACCATGCAACACTGTTATATTAGCATAATTCAGACCTGTCAAAAACAAAGATTAGCACACTTTAGCTTTGCGTAATCCAAGCTCAACCATAATCTAAGGTTTCTTCGGTGTGTAGGAGTAAGCTCAATGATAATACGGAGATAACCAAGTAGCATAATCCCTCTTGCTAGGACCAAAATATTCTACTACTGCTGCTAATTAACTCGGAAAGCCAATGATTCTTTCTCAGCCGCAAATGCTGTGCCATCGTCGGTAGTCGGTACCACCGGTAGCTAGGGCGCGAGAGGCGACATATGGGGTCAGTAGAGCTGCCCAGCGGAAAAATAATTGTGCCATGCAGACAACGTCGCACCACAGCTTCTAGACTTTAACTCGTGCGGAATCATTTACAATTGCGTCATGTGTTTTTTCTAAAATAAAGCAAAAGTTCACTTTAGGGAGCTCATATTCTGTAAATAAAGCAAAAGTTCACTGTACGGAGCTCAGATTCTGATAAGTAGCATGAGTAGTCAGCTCGCAAGAATCCGAATAATCTGATTCTTCATTTTTTGGCTTTTAATTTATTTTCTAAACTCTATAACTAGTAATTTTAGGTGAAAATCTGGATTTTTTTTTAAGAACTGGAGATTCACAAAGGGTGTAGCTGCAGTTGTAAGATTCTCGCCCTAAACAGAACCAAAAGCTTGCGATCCGACATGTGGAGCCTCACCGTCCACCATGAGTTCAACAATGGATTGGGTTTGACTGATGAGTTGCTCGGTCAATTGATGCCCTTGGATGCGGGCCAGGACGACGAAGGCTGAGGTGAAAGCCGTACACTGCTGGCATGGCAGCTCTCCATTCTCCATCTATATGCCTACCGTGAGCGACACTTCAATGCATGCAGAAATTGCAGAGCCACGAGAGATCGATCGATCGCCGGCGAGACGCCGAGATGGACGGGATTGAAGGCACGTACAGCTTGGCGGTCATTTCTCACCTTTACATCACTCCAGCCGGAGAACGCCGCGAGCGGCTGATGCCTCGTCGGTGGGGGACCAGGTAAGCTGGAGCACGGACATGACCGGACCACGGCCGCGCGCTCGATGTGAGCCCTACGCCTACGCGAACGCGGCGCATGCAATGCAACTGGGGGCACGCAGTACGCCTCGCACGGCGTCGGTGCGTGCAAGGCAGACTCGGGGTTGGCCATGGCTGGGGACTTGGGGTCTCCGTTGCGTGCGCCACCAGGTACGTACAGTACGCGGCGGCGCACGGCGCGGTTAAATGCAACACCGGCCGAACACACAAAAAAGAGGTCCCATTTACGACAAGGCCAGCTGCATACCAGATCTATCGCGGAACGCGCGACATGAGGACAGTCTCCACTGCTGCTGCTTGTGGGTGCGTCGACGAGAGGTGGCGCCCACCTCACGGTTGTACTCCCACTGTATAGGACTGTACGTCTGTACCATGGTGGCACTGGCACGTCTTCCCACGGCCGTGGAGCGCCGTTTACCCAGTCGGCGCTGCGCCGTGTTTCGCTTAACGTTTTAGCGTGGATTACCGCTATCCAACGGTATCACCTGGTAATTATGAGGTTACTGTATAGGCCCACGAGGTTTGAAAACCAGACAAGGTTACTGCGAACTCCCAGTCAAACGCAGAGCGGATACGCAAGAGGAGGAGACGCCACCTGGCCCCATCGACAGCTCACCCCACAACCCGCCCGCGCGTACGTCGCGGTGCCGTGCCGTGGAACAATCCGCGCTGATCCACACGCTTCGCGCCTCGTGTCGTACTCTCGGCTCGCCACGCCGGGTCCTCGCCTCTCCCGCGTCGCGTGCTCGCCTTCTCCTCCTCTGTGTCTTGGAGCAGTTACTGCGAGCGAGCCGGACCAACCACTCTGCTCTCTCTCTCTCTCTCTCTCTCTCTCTCTCTCTCTCTCTCTGTCGTCGGGGCCCGGAGGCGGAGACAGCAACGTCTCACCGCCCGGTGCCGCCGGGACCCGCGCGCCAGCGAGACGGGCCCTCCACCCACCGCAGGGTCCGCCGGTCGCTGTCCCCTCCGTCCCCCTCCGCCGCATCATTTCTTCCTTCCCTTCTTCCCCTCGCTTGGAAGCCAAACCCCAGCTCCGGGGAAGCAGTAACAGCCACTTCAGCTTCTTCGACTTGCCTTCCACACCGCCACTGAAGGGAAGGGGGAGAGGGGAGGAGGGCGTCGATGGCGAGCAACGGCGAGGAGAAGAGCCGCGTGGCGGCGCCGGCGGGGTACGGCGGCGGCGGAGGGTACGGGTACGGCGGGTACGAGGGGCGGAACGAGAGGAAGTGGTGGCCGTGGCTCGTGCCCACCGCGATCGTCGCCTGCATCGCGGTCTTCATCGTCGAGATGTACGTCAACAACTGCCCCAAGCACGGGAGCGCTCTCGGCGGCTGCGTCGCTGGCTTCCTCCGCCGCTTCTCCTTCCAGCCGCTCCGCGAGAACCCGCTCCTCGGCCCGTCTTCCGCCACGTACGTCACTCCACTCTCCAGAAGCTTTGTTTCTGTTGCAGTTGTCCATGGTGTCAACACAGCGCTCAAATTGGGGGGCGTTTTGGGTGCGCTCGAGGTGGAATTGTGCGGGTAGATTGGGGCGTTTCGGATCTTGCAATTTGATCGAGCCGCTGCTAGGAATAGGAAGACGAGATTTTCAGCTGCCTAACTGGTTAACTAGTCGAGTAAAATTGGTTTTTTTGGGTGTGGTTTGGGGGTCTAAATAAAACTTTCATTTTTAAGCACTGAGGAACTGAAAGCTCGCAATTTTGTGAGCTTAAAGTATGACCAGTGGGAGGAAATCTCCGAACTTTTTCTTTAGTGTCCGAAGCTTTGCCCAAGGAGAATCCAAACCAGGATCTTTTGCAACAAACCTCCTTTTCCTTGAATTAAATCTTTCACACCTTTTAATGTTTTTAAAGTTCGGGAGACAGGGAACTCTGTGGCTCTGTGATCTGACGGTGACAATTCAGATCTCAATCCGGACTAGCTTGAACTGATCTAGAGCTCCGTTGCTTTTGGTTTCTTAATCCACTCATAACTTCAGTCTCCCTGCAGTGCAATTCATTTTTAGTAGGACACCTTGGGATATAACCTCGGAACAGAGCGTGTGCCTTAAATCATGTAGTTTTAGTGCCACAATAACTTACTTTGACAGTCTCGCACGGTATTCGTGATGGCTATTGTCAGTATTTTGAAAGTAAGCTACAGACCTACAGTTGATATTGATGCAGGCGTAGGATCCTGTGTTATTATCTACTCATACCCTACTAGATGGAATCAGTCAGAACAAGCTAAGCCTACGATAATGGTAAATGTTGGAGTTTTCTCTTTGGCTTTACTTGCATGGCTGCTTATGTTAACTGTAACGCATTTGTTAGGAACGTGCTCAGTGGCCACAGAAGTCTGCTGCTTGCTTTCACTTGAGAATTTAATATAGGTCTGACTAATATAGTGTTGGATGAACAAGATGTTTTTTAGATAACGAAATAAAAATCCCAGCCTCTGCATCATATGATGCACCCAACTGTGTTGGATGAAAAAGATTATTGGTAATCCTATTAACATCTCTTTGATTGGCAGTTTGCAGAAAATGGGAGCTCTTGACTGGAACAAAGTTGTTCATCAGGACCAAGGATGGCGTCTCATTAGCTGTATCTGGCTCCATGCTGGCCTAATCCATTTGGTTGTGAACATGCTGAGTTTACTGTTTATTGGAATCCGTCTTGAACAGCAATTTGGGTTCAGTAAGTTACTTACTTTGCTGATTCAATGTCATTTTTAACTATGAGAATATGTTCTATTCTTAGTGTTGACATGTATCTTTGAATACGTGCCATTTCATAGAATTTCTGTTCTGTGGATGTTTTAACGTCAAGATATACACTAAACGATCCTGGATCTGGTTTGTATTCTGTCATTTGAAATGCTTGGCTATGGTTTCTGTTCTGATGACATTATGTTTCTCAAACGAATAGGATCCCAATACTGTTAGCAGCTCTAGCAGTCGAAGCTAGGTTGTCATTCTTATGAAAAAGAAATCATAAATGACTTCATTTTTCTAGTTGTCACCATAGTTCTGTCACCTTGGTTCTTCTTAAGATTTTCTTTAGTGCTCTATTTAATAGTTTATTTTGATATTAGCACTCCATGCATGTTTATAATAATCTGTAGACTGACTAGTTTCCTTACCTGCTAGTTCGCATTGGTGCCATATACCTACTATCTGGTTTTGGTGGGAGTGTGTTGTCCGCGCTTTTCCTTCGTAATAACTACATCTCCGTTGGAGCCTCTGGAGCTTTATTTGGACTGCTTGGATCCATGCTTTCTGAGCTTATTATGAACTGGACTATTTATTCCAACAAGGTTAGCAAATGAGATAAATGCACATAAATTTTCTCTATTCAGTTGCTTGATACTTGTTTTGATCAAGCTAATCCACTCTTGCAGGCAGCAGCCATAATAACTCTTCTGTTTATAATCGCAATCAATTCGGCTGTTGGGATACTACCTCATGCTGATAACTTTGCTCATATCGGTGGGTTTGTGACAGGCTTCCTTTTGGGATTTGTTTTGTTGGCAAGACCACAGTTTGGTTGGATGGAACGCCATGAGTTGCCCCAAACTAATCAGCCTCCCAAATACAAAGCATACCAATATGTTTTGTGGGTTGTGGCATTCGTCTTGCTGCTTGTTGGGTAAGTTAATTGACTACAATATGGTTGGAAATATTGGGGAACACCACTGTTACGTGCAAATTCAGTCCAAAACACGATATATAGAAATATGTGTGCATGCTGGTGGTTTATTTCCTTTTTAGCGGGCATCATCCAGATGTAGGCATCTTGATGCCAAACTTGAAATGATCCTGATACCAAGAAGTTGCAATGCAGGTTTGTGGTTTCACTAGTGATGCTCTTCAAGGGTAAAAATGGAAATGACGGCTGCCACTGGTGCCACTACCTGAACTGCGTACCCACATCAAAGTGGAAGTGCAATACCTAAGGAGTTTAGTTTTCTATTGAATTTTCGGCTAAAATATGTAGTATTCAGAGGACCATTTTATGCTTGTGTGTTTGTAGATATATGAACAAATTTATTGATCATGTTTGTTCTTTACTGTATTGCGATTTGTTTTCTTTTTTCTGTAAATTTGTTTCGTTGGTCAATGAAGTTTACATAGTTTGAGCATTCTAGCTTTTATGCTTTCCCGTTTCCTTTTGCTTCAAATGCCGCACTGTTCTGTCGGTCGGTTGGATGTGCTGTGACCTGTGACTGAGAGCAATAGCTCTTGATCTGAAGACACAAAGTGATTGCTCTCTGATGCTATTATAAACGATCATTGTAGTTGTAATTAATATATTTTCCTACGTATGAGACGCCGTCCTAGCTCAGTGGTAAAGCGCGTGGCTTTTAACCACGTGGTCGTGGGTTCGATCCCCACGAACGGCGTTGTTTTTTCTTTGCTTTTACGCGTTAGAATTTTTTATTTGTTTATTTGATTAAACCAAATGTTAAATCTACCGTGGGTATTCATCTATTCTATCAGATATCGAAGAGACGTCATTTTTGCTATGTAGGTATTGGAAATTACCATATTAAAAAAATATTTACACCGTTAGTTGTTAGATTGATGTTGATTCATGTCGGTGTAGATTAATTATATATCTATAATTAATATATAGTTGTATAAAAAGTGCATTTTTAATCTATATATACAGTTAGACATCAAAATATTAAAAAAATGGAAATTATGAGCTAACTCAGGTAAGCATACATGCTAGTACAGACTATAAAGCATACTTGTGTTACCAGAAGATTAAAATCAGCAAGAAAAACAACAAAAACAGACAATACACACATGTCTAGGAGCATGTAAGGATGTGAATAAAAACATTAAAAAAGGGATAATTTTTTATTCCGTTTATTTTATATTATAAGACGATTTAATTATTTTTAGTTAATTTTTTAGTTTTGATTAAGTTTATAGAAAAAATTAGTAATATTTTTATCTAAAACAAATATAATATTAAAATATATTTAATGTTAAATTTAATAAAACTAAGGTTACGGATGTTATGTTTTTCTTTGAGCATGATGACGGTAACATCAGAGCGCACATATAGCGCGCCTCAGGCCTCCGAGCGCTTCCCTTTTTCTGTTCCCATCCGGTTTTCTCGTTTTTACCGTTCCCCCATACACCCGTCACACCCGGGTTTCTCGTTTTTCCTCTCCACTCACCGGTCTCATTGACCCAAGTAAAAAAGCTACTCCTGGTTAGGTCTAAATATCCTGAGTGAAAATTTTACCCACCGTGTTAATTTAGTCTATTAGCAAATTTATATACTGTTCTTTTCTCGCCTCTTCCTTTCAGCAGTAATTCTTTTACTAAATCCAAAAAATCCAGTAGTAGCACTTTTACTATTGGGTCATCGTGGTATTAAAAATTTTCCAACCATCAAAATGCGAGGATCATAATTTTTTCACGTGGCTAGCTCCATAAAAACATGTTACAGTATTAAAATATAATACAATATGAAATACATTATAATACTATAAATCTAAATAAAAATATTCAGATTCATAGTATAATATTATAATATTATTATATTTTAGAGTAAAGGGAGTACAATATTACACCTAAATTAGCAAGAAAAAAAGAAAAACATCTCTACACAGGAGTAGACAGAAACAACAGGAATCGAAGCACACAAGATGGCGAGGATGGTTAGACGATTATTTTATTTGAGAGAGATAATTTATGTTAGGACACATAATAAGTATACTAAGAACAATTACCAGATTGCACAAAAGTACCCTATGAAGCTGACAAATCTAGCATTTTGTACGTATCGAGTTGTCGGACGATCGAATTTGCTGGTTTTTTTCTAATTTTGTTAGTACAAGTAATTTTGGTAAAGAGGTGATTAAAATACCACATTAGGTCATATAAAAAATGCTTATGTTTAGTTTGATCTTTTTATTCTTACCAATTTGACCGAGGGAATTAAACCGGTCCTGACCGTAGCGTGTACTTCGGTCTGATTAAGGCCTCCTGAATGGTCAAACCATGGAGATCCTCTTAAGTAGGTTAGAAAAATCTAAGTAACTAAAGGCCGATCTGACCACATCCCTCATGACGGTTTGATTGAGTTAATGACGGTTTGACTGAGCTAGGCTTAGTCATACAAAGAATACCTGAAGCCTTAAGGGTGGTCTTGGCTCTATGATACAGAGTCAGCAGAGCCAACCTCGGTCTGACTAGAGCCGGAATTGGTCTAACTGACCACCTTAGGCGGTCAGACCAAGGATGCATATACTGCAACGGCTAGTTTTCTAGCGGTTGCACTGGTGTCTGGTCTTGTCTTAATTTGCATTCTCATGTTTCTAGCCTGTTTGCTGCCCTTGTGACCTCACCGCCATGCACTTGTAAGTAAAGAAAAGGTTTTTATGTATTCTCGATTTATCAACATAACATCACTTCACATCGTTCATATCCATTTATTTTACAGTTGGTAAAGTGGCGAAAGGAAAAGCTAATACAGCTCACTATCTACGTTTTCCAGATGATTGGTATGGCATTAGTTGTTATTTACTATTGTTATATGTAAATTACAATACTGTAAATATTAACTGATTAACTCACCTGCTGATTCTACAAATAAGCTACTGTCTAAGCTATGACTTTTGGACTTCCGCTGTTTCAGTTGGCAAATTATCTTATATTTTTGTACTTCTCGAACCCAAACTACTTTATAATACTCCCTTCAGCTATGAAAACATACCGTATATGATACATGTGGAGAAAATTACATTCTGGAGACCATCTGTATAAAACAGCATTATTTTAGTTTTTATGAGTGGAAGTACACAATAGCCTAATATATTTTTGTTCTGAGATGATCGTATCTATTTTTACTTCTGTAAATAACACCATGGAAATATACCTTTCACATATTGAAGAAGCATATAATGATCTACTTTATTTCTTTATTTATTCTGAAGTATGGGTTATACGTGCATCCCAGCCTCCCTGTTATTATGGCTATTTCCTCAGTTAATTATTTACGTAAATTTGTGTATAATTGCGTAACAGATTTGATGTTTTTGATATTTGGGAGAAGATCACTTTGGTTCAGCATCAGAGTGCAAGTAAAGAAAGGACTTCTGAATCTGTAAGAATTGAAATTCTGCACTGTGACTTCTGACCGTTATAAATTCCGTTCTCTTGTAGAAATAAATATGTAAGCAAGAATTGTCTTGGTTACATATATTCTGGCAATACATAAACAAGAATTGTCATAGTAAAAGTTATCCCTCATGATGATCATATGAATTTTGTTTATGCTTTACTTGCCTTTTTTGAGTGGAGTACTGGCAAGGGAAACATGGTGTATCTATAACTTATAATCCACTTACAATTATTATACACTAAAGCTCAATATGTAAGTATATCACATCATTATCTATGAGCAATTATTAGTTCATTTTAAAGCTCAATATATAAGCATGACATATTATCAGTAATTTGTTATATTCTAAAGCTCAAGTACATAAGTTATTGTTTCTCATATCATTTCTATAATATTTTTATCTATATCTATCTATTATTTCTATAGTATTTAATATACATTCAGAACTGTTGTTTCTAAAGACAACTCCCTAAGTGTAAATTTAGTTGGCGAGTTTGTCGGTTATACAAGTTTTCCATCTTTGGAGAACTTCTACCTTGTGACTCCACGAAAGGTAATTGAAAATTTTAGATAAGAATATTTCCCTCATGCGAAGTTTCACTGTGATTCTAAATCTGAAAAATTGAAGGGTGTTGGTGGTGGTCAACCGCAAGTACATGGTGATGACTTTTCCAGGTGGATGCTGTTGGAGAGAGTCCTATTTACATTAGATGGTCTTGAATGTAATAAGATTGGAGTTGGCAGTGAAGCTTTTAGGAGCCAGGCCAACTTTTGTTCATCGCCACTTGACAGCTGCTTGGGCGATCAGCTTTCCAAATTTTGGGAGGTAACACTGAAAAGTATATCTGTAACTGTTTTTTACTTTCTTATTTCTACAACACTTATGCTTTAAGGTTCCACGTCAATTTTTTCATCATAGCATGACTGAGTACCAAGTGCCTTGTTATTAAATTGTAAAACTGCTTTGGTCTTGAAAGATCTTTCACCATTTGTTTCCGATTGACAAAAACAGGTTAAACAATAGCCAACCACCCCAATATGTTGTTCCGGGAAAGTTTGAAAGGATCAACCAACATCCGGTTAACTTCTTTCTCTTCTCATCTTATATGCCAACATTGGATACAGTTTTTTGATAGATATATTTACAGAATTAAGGAGTTCATACCTTTTCTCTGGGAATCCCAGAAGTTCTCAATACCAATTTGCTGATAGAGCTGAGTGCTGGTGACATAGAATAGTCTATCAGAGGTACTAATAATTTTTTTGCATTATAATTTAAGAATACTGGTACGATTGAATATTGATTATCAGTAGGCACAACCTTAATTTTAAATGTAATACAATTTAAGACATTATTGCACTTAAACATAAGACATGGTGGACAATTTTACACACAATTTTCTACTCTGGTGTTATATTTCAATTCATGTTGTACATCACTTAATTTATGTTCTATGCTTAGCAGGATGTGTAATATGTTAAATTTCCTTGTTAATTTCAGAAGCTCAGGGAAGATAATTAGCATTAGTGTCTCTTCGTTTGAAGCCTTAAGTCAAGTTGTCATTGCTAGAGTCAAAACCAAGAATATTGGAAAATTTGAAGCTTCATATATCTTGACGGTATGCATCTAGTGAAGAAATTGCCGTTTGACAGGTTGCTTAGTTATTTTTTGTACTATTTTTAATGAGTTCAAAAGGAGAATTTGATTTTCTAACTGTCATGCAATTCTTTTCATTCTGGAATACTTACATGTGCTGATGCATCATATGAATACTAGAGATACATTTTATCATAAAACTTTTATTTTACCCTTTTATTTTTATCTAGCCATATACTAGATGTGTAACTTGCCCTTAATTTTCCTGAAATGTTACCAGTGGTTTCTTTTTTTTCCTTTGCAGTTTGACTGCTTAAGCGGCATCAATCCTGTTGAGGTAATGTTACTATAGTAATCACATTCTGAACCTTCCAAAGTATAGAATTCATACAAAATTGAGTGTAACTGATTGAGTTCTCTAGATCTTTTCTTTCTGAATTCTCTGTTGTACATGATGTGTACATTTGACCGTTAATTCATCGTTGTACTTAGTGATCTAGTTATGTGCTCTTTAAGTTTCTTATCCTGAAGTAGTGAAGTTAGTTTTTTTTTTTTTAATTTACAGGAGCAATCCTTTATCATGAAGCCCTGATGAAGAGCTTATTCGGTCATTTGATTTGCGTTCGTCAACAGTCCAAGCATTGAACTATACATGTAAAGGTCAGTTATACATGAACTAGAGCGTAGTTCTGCTGTTCACAATTCTGTGTTATAGACTTGAGACTTGACATGGGATTTCTTTCTGCGCTATTGCAGCTATTTTGAAGGCGTCAGATTTCAGTGAACTTGACAGAAAAGAAGGCCAATTCTCAGCCACAGCTACAGTCTTAACAATGGAACACGGGTCGAGAAATATTTATGCCTTATATTGGTCCAACTAGAATTTATTGCCCTTTTGCTTTTGTTAAAGTAAGTGCAACGAGGTAGTTTAGATTTGCATACAACCTTACGCTTACCATTGTCTGGTTGCCTATCAATAAGCATTTGCGACTAAAAAAAAAAGCATTTGCCAACTTATGTTGGAGCATGTTTGTCAAATCTAATACCTTGAACAATCTAAGACGCTCATGGTTCTTGAACACAACTTTCTAGATTGGTTCGTCTGAAAACCACGCAAAGGGTGGCGTCTGGGGTTTCTTTGAGGCCATCATATCCTGGTGCGCCAAAATGTGGCATAGCCTGATTAATTTCTTCACTGGTATAACATGCAGGTGTGTCAATAAACTCCTTCCAGCCCGCCCTTTCTCGTTTCCCCCTCCGATTGATGTCCATCGACAAAAGCTATATGCCATATGCCATTATTATGTTTTCACTAGCATCTATTTGTGTCATATTTCTGACCTGTAAGATTATTCTCATGTAGCAGCACGAGATGCTGGAGCTTTCTCGACTTCGCCATGTACGGCCTACTACTTGTCGCAGGTACTGTACCTTCTCATCAGATTAAGGGTATTGTTAAAAACTTATCAAGTTTTTATTACATCATAATTATATTATAATTATACTATAACTACATTGTAATCTTTATAGGTATAAAATTATATTTATATAAAAGTTAAATATAATTATAGTATGGTTAGATATAATTATATAACAATTTATACTATACTTATATTTGAAATTTTTTTACTCACTTGCAGCAGTTTTTTAAATAGTCTTCAGATTAATTGCATTTCCACGTGTGCTTACCAACGTAATAACGAGAAAGTGTTTTCATCCCGTATTCTCTTGTTTCTTGTATATCATCTTATTAATATTTTTAAATTTTTAATGACTACTTAAATAACTTGTAATAAATGAGAGGATATCTTCTAGAGGATGAAAAATCCATCTCTAGTAATAACGTCTCATCTTCATTTGGCTTTCAGTCCTGTGGCTTCTACACCGGTAAGGGTTCTTCGATCCACTGTACGATTGGTGGGAGGGCGTGTTCGGGTCGGAGCGCCGGAGGCACAAGAGAGCCCACAGCCACAACCGGCACTCCCACCACCACCACCACCACCAGGGGGCACCACTTGCACAAGAGGCACAAGAGCGATCCCGGCGGCCACCGCCGCCGCCACCACGTCCTCTACATGAATGATGACGACCCGGCGGCGGAGCACGTCCTCCGCCAGCGTGGCAGGCACGAGGCGGCGCTCGGCGTTCAGCACAGGGACGGGCTCCACAAGCACCTGCACGGCGGCAAGACGGCGGTAGTTGCCGCGCTACTGCCGACGGGGCACGTAGACGTATGATGTTGTAAATATTGCTAACCCTTATAAAAAAAAAAGGTTGCTAACCCATAGAACCACTGTATCTTTCTTATCTTTTCCTAACTACTTCAAAATACAGTCATTCTCCTTCCTCTCCTCCAAAAAATCACTCCCTCATTCTCAAAAGAAACCGCTCTAAAAAAAACCCAAACTTTCATAAAAAATCGGTATAGAAAGAAACTGTATCATATTTTAAACTCCTGATCTGTTACCACATATGAGCATTGTGAATATTGCTGTTTCATCGGTGGTCGTATGGAGCTTGCCGTGTAGTCATCGAAGTTGAACCAAGTGTGGGTTCTGGAATCTGGAGACTGACGAGAAGACTTGTAGAATAGAATTGGAGTGCGAGAGTCAAGCTAGCTTGTTGATTGTTGCAAAACTGACGTTTCCTCCTTTCGAGGGAGAAGACCAGATTGCAGTCGGTTTGCGTGTGGTTTACTGGACTTTGGGGTAGGTTTGCTTGCAAGATGGGCGAGAGTACCGTCAAGAGCTCCTTTCTGACGAAGTACTTGGAGAAAGAGTATGGTACAGTAATAGAAAAGTACAACATGAGCTGGTGAGTTTAGGCCTTTGCTTTTCGTAAGATTTATCTTATAGTAAATGGTTATGCTTAATGGTACTCCATCCATTTTTAAATGAGAAAATCCAATAAATAACATTGACGATCACAATACTTCTTCACATAGTACGAATCAACTTGTTCGAGAAATACCATTGTCACTGTTATATAGATTTTTTAAAAAAATGCTCAAATTATCCTTGTTACAAACTACTCGCCCTTCAACCCTCCCAATTCTCACGTGAAACACATGTTAGTTCATCTTCTTCATGTATCCTCTTCTTTCTTCTCTATTCTCTCTTCTTCACCTCTCATTCTCTCTCCCCCTCTCTCTAGGGCCTGTGTCGTGGCGATGCTCTAGTCGGACACCAAGGATGCGTTGTGGCGATGGTGGCAGGGGCAGGGGCGGCGGCAAGGGCACCTAGTTAGCTATCCCCTAGTAGGCGTGCGATGTGTTGCGGCGGCGGGTGTGTAGTGTGTGGTAGAATGTTACGGTGGTGAGGGCACCTAGTCCACTAAACCCCGATCTCCCCTATGGCCACTGCCTTGAGCTCCCTTACAACCGCCTTTGTCAAGCTCTTCCATGGCTGCCCTCTATGGATGTAGCGTTGACTTTCCTCCATAGCCATCGCCTTTGAGCTCCCTCGTGACCGTCGCCGTTCCCCACGAGGTCACCACCCAGATTCATGCTCCCACCGGTTTGCTAGACCTGCCCACCATGAACCCTCCTAGTATGCGTCAGCCATGCTCATCACCATCGTTGGGTACGCATAAAGCTCCCTCGTGGACGTCTCCATCGAGCTCTTCTAGGCCTTGGTGCGGGTCTCCCAATTAGAGAGAGCGACCTAGAGCCAGGTGGCAGGGCGGCTCTCCTAGGCGAAGACACAACAATCCTAGGTGGCGGCATGCTATGTATTGGATGTAATGCCCATAAGGGAGAGAGAGAAAAAGAGGAAGGGAGAGGATGAGGTGCTGACATGTGGAGGTTAGGTTGTGTCCTAGGTCTTTTGATGCCACTGTTCAGAGAGAAAAGGACAGGGATGAGGGGAAGAGATTTTTCAGAATTTTGGAGAAAAGGCTAAGGAGTTGGGAAATTTTTCAGGAATGCTATAGTGCTTTAAAACTTATGCTAAAACTACTGAAAATAGATGTTGTTATGAGCTTCATTTGGTGAATTTTTGAGATTTTTCTCCTGTGAAAATTTAGAGAAAGTCTTAGTTTACATATACATCATATATCTAAGGGTAAAATGGTCTTTATATAATGTCTAAGGAGTAAAATTGATAGGTGACTGTGATGACGTTTATTTGTATGATGGTATTTTCTAAAAGTTGTGTTTGTGGATGATATTTCTTAAAATATAATGGTGCTTGTCAATAGCATGAATTCTCTCTTTCTAAATATACAATATTGTTAATTTTAGTCATACATTTAATTATTTATCTTGTTAAAAAATTGTGTAAGTATTTGTGACTTACTTTATCATTTATTACTTTTAAGCACTGGCTATATTTTTTTTATATTCGCACAAAATTGTTGAATAAGATAAAATATCAAACGTTTTTAAAAACCAATAATATCTTATGTTTAAAAGCGGAGATAGTAACTCAGAAATTTTTCTTGCTCTAAATCTCGAGAATTAATGGGTACTGAGGCCTATTGAACTGTAGTTAGACCAACATGGTAACAAATGAAATGATAGATAGCAATAGAAATGCACTTTTGCATGGGTGTATGGTTTACTATAGTCTTGATGTGGTGTGTTTGATTCTCAACGCACTTACACTTTTTTTAATTTTAATTATTCAACACCAAGTATCTCCTTTGTTGTCTAACATTTTTTTTAAGAAATATCTATGACGATGTTTGATAGTAATGAAAATTAATTGTAGCAAGCACTTTAACTACTTAGTTACTTCGAAGAGATATAGAATGAAGAAAAAATTATAATGTCTTTTATTGTGTAGTGTGAAGGTGGTTGGGGCTAGAGTAGTACTTTAAATTCTTTATATTTAAGGATAAATTTTAAATATTTATATCTAGGTATAAAAGTAGTTTAAAATATAATTCTTTCTTTATTTAAATTACAATTCTTTCTTTATAACTAGCAATCTGACTTTCATCTGTTCTACTCCTGCATGTTTTCCTTGGAAAATTCTAGAGTACATTTCTATTCTTTGTAGACGTTCCACGGTTGGCCCATATGTGGATTGCCAAGCCCAAAGGTCGGTTTTGTTATCGTGAAATCGACTGCTGAGACGGTGAGAACGACGCAGAAACACCCGCACAAACCAAGTCATCGCTGCTCGCCGCTTTGACAGAAACACAAACAGATCGATCGCTGCCTCTCTCTCTCTCTCTCTCTCTCTCTCTCTCTCTTCCCCTCCTATCCTCTTTCCCCTCTCCCTCGTCGTCGCCTCCAAGCCCCAAACAACCATGGCGAGGCCGCCGCAGGAGGCGATCGACACCTTCGTCAGCATCACCGGGGCGGACGAGGCCGTCGCCGTCCGCGAGCTCGAGGTACGTACATCTAGAAGCCACCCCCTCCTTTCCCCCGCCCCCCCCTCTCTCCCTTTTATCAGATGGCGCCCCTAAAATCCCGTGTAGTAAATCGCGTGCGCTCGTGGGGGATGGGGCGCGGAGCTAGGTTTCTGATTCTTCCACCGGCGGGTGTAGTAAATCGCGCGCGCTCGTGGGTGGGACGGGCGGGGCTTGGGTTCATGCGGCGCGGCGCGATGGGGGGATTTGTTTGCTTGTTGTGAACTCGTGATGAATCTGTGGAGGCGCTTTACGGAATTGAATCATTTGGAACGAATCTCGTGGCGTTGCTCTGTCTGATTGCTGCTAGCTTAACACGCTCTGATTTTCGTGGGAGCGCGGTTTTGGTGACGGAATCTCCAATTAATTTGGCATAGATACCATATCGCTGTTAGATTTGCAGTTCCAGTTCCAGATAAATTTCGCACGCGCATTCAAGTTGGGCTTGTAGAGTTTGTGTAGAATCCTCATGATTGCCCATCTAGAGTGAGCCACAACTGAACTTAGGTTGTTAGGTTTTCGCAAGCTGACAATTGATTGTTTGTCCATAGTCCCCACCGTCCAGTGTGTTAGATTACTAGATCTGATATTTGGTTGTTTGATTTTAACTTGGAACACCAAAAAGAGTTGGGTGTAGTGCTAACTACCTTCGAGTGGCCATATCCCCCCCCCCCCTCCCCCCTTCAATTTAGCCATCCCTGTCCCTGTCTATTCTGGTTTGTTAATCTTCTCTCTAGCACGATCTATGTGGGCTTAGGCACGTGCGGGAGGAAGAAAAGAAGTCTGCGAGCTTAGTGTAAATTCCTCTGTTTGTTACATGCTCTAGTGTATTACCTTTGAAGTGATTGTTAACCGCAATATTTTTCCTTTGGGTTTATCTATGTTCATCTAGTTATAATGGTTTACCTCACCAATGTAACTCAGGAACATGGTGGTGACCTTAACATGGCAATCAATGCACATTTCAATGGAGACAGCACAATGTACATGTTTACTATTTTCCAGCACACTTTCTTTAGATATAAGATTGCTCCCCAGATGCCCATACTGTACTGCTAGAACTGATGAATGAGATGATGGTGTTCTACAGGAACAGAATCAGTCAAAACAATATACCTGTGAGTCATGATGATATGATGGACCTGGATGGACCACTTGATAACGCATTTCGAAGATCTTTGTTCCCTGAAACTTTGCGTGACCCTTTTGCACTGATGGACCCAAACTTTCAGCAAAATTATTTTGACAGAGTTGGTTCCACTGATTCTTTTGGTCATGGCCCACAGGTTTCACACCCTAGAGAGGTGAGAAAGATACCTATCAAAGTTAAGGATAGCAACCCTCAAACAGGACCTTCTGGTCAGGCTCCTATTATCGAGGATGTCACTGGGCATGAATCTTCATATGGTCCTGAAGTTCGTGGGGCTGTTGTAATTGATGATGATGATGAGCAGCCATCTTCCCCTTCTCTTCATGCTAATATTGACAGCTCATTGCAGTCAAACCCTTCTATTCCAACTGCTCCTCCATTGGTTCATGTTACTGACTATGACAATGATATAGAAGAGGAAATGATCCGGGCAGCAATTGAAGCTTCAAAAAAGGATGCTGAGGCAATGACAATTGTAAGCTTGCGCACCCCCATCTCCTATCCTTTAGTCTGCCATGTGTTCTTTTCTCCCATATGAAAATGTGAGTGATTAGAATGAGCTTGTCACAGCTGATCCTTTATTCACAAGTGTATTAATTTTCCTCCAACATGCTTTTGTTAAACTTTCTTTTTCATGTGCCTTATCTACTTGTTTCACAAATGTTAGACAACAGAGCAAGGAATAACTCAGCAGCCAGAGGGAGTAAACATTAGAGAACATTCTTTTGATGAAGAGGACAAGGGAACTGCAAGCGGAATAGCTGGAAGGTGAATTTTAATTTGTACTAACTGGCTCTTTAATCCTCTTGCTACCCAACACTTGATCCCTTATACGTGTCCTTTCTTTTCGGAGGCAAGGATTAGCTACAGAAAAGGTTGGATCATCTAGGCGACCAATAGATGAAGATAGCCTCCAAGAGGAGACTGAAGATGTAGAAGAGCATCCATTAGTTAGACGTCGTTCTAGACGCATCCCTTCTGGAAACACAGAGTTGGCACAACCTGTGTACACGGTCGATAGCCCTCCCTCAAGTTCTCAGCCTCAAGGAAATTTGAATGATCGCCAGAATAATGGAGATGAATTTCCATCAGAGGTATTCTTATTCGTAATACTAATCTTCACCCTAAGGTTAATCTATATGTTATTCACTACTTGCATTCTTCCTTTGGAAAAGTGGGGTGGCATTTCTTCTGAGGAGCATGATGAAGCTGTTATGCTTGAGGCTGCAATGTTTGGTGGAATTCCAATAGGACCCACATATCCGTTCTCAATGCCATCTCATAGAAGCTCAAGTCTTTATCCCCGTGTAGAGCATGCTCCATCACCAGCTTTAACGGAACAGCGGTTGTTACGGGAGCAGCAGGTTTGATCTTTAGTTTGACCTATTTGTTGGTATATGCAATGAATACTATATCATGACTGTTAATTTGATTTACAGGATGATGAATACCTTGCATCACTCCAAGCTGATCAAGAAAAAGAGTTGAAGGCCCTACAGGAGGCCGAGCTTCGTCGCCTGGAAGAAACTGCTGCAAGAGAAGCTGCCCTTGAAAAACAGAAGCAAGAGGAAGAGGAAAGGCGTAAGAAACAACTGGAGGAAGAGGTACCCTTTTGTTAAAAATAATTCTGGAGTTAATTGATCATCAACTATAGTGTTTTCAATACTTGAATGCTAGGTGTTTAGATCATAAGTTCACATTTTGAGCATATGAAACTGGGTGCTCTGGTGATCTGGTCTATCTTGTGTTACAAAGGGTTCTATTTTGAGGCTTAGCTGCTGAGTGATATACTTGCTGAAACTCTGCATAAAGTCTAGATGGATACTCCCTAGCATAAAGGAAATCTTCTGTCCTTATATTTTTTCACTATTATATTGATATTTTCTACATTTTGTTGACAAGAAATTTGCTAAAGCAGTATTAAGTTCTTAGAAAGCTATATGATAACCTGGTGCTTTATTTCTGCAGTTTCATTGAGGCATTGTCCATGGTTTCCTTAGCTCATATTGTACTTGTATTCTGCACAATTTGTAATGTGTGTGATGTGGTTCCTGATGTTTTGTGCAAACAGGAGCTAGAGTCCAGTCTTGCATCCAAACAAGCATCCCTGCCGTTGGAGCCAGCTGCAGACGAGGAAGGTGCTGTCACACTTGTAGTCCGCATGCCTGATGGTAGTCGACAGGGGCGTCGCTTTCTGAAATCTGATAAACTTCAGGTAAGCTTACTTTCTGCCCTTCCTTTTTATGTGGATAACCACTAATACATGCTTTTGTCTTGCTGTTTCTCTTGCAGTTCCTTTTTGATTTCTTAGACATTGGCAGGACTTATAAGCCAGGAACCTACAGACTGGTAATTCACTACTGTTATTTCTTTTTTTGAAGGTCACCCCCTTTATTTGATATATATTTGATATCTGTACTAGTGTAATCCCAGAAGAGTGAATTATATTGATACAAATGAGTGCAATCTAGTTGTGGATGTGAGAATGATGAGTTTATAGTTTAGCTTCTAAAGGATAAGAAGATTCATTTCAGGGTACATTAAAGTGTTCTTTGCTGCTCCTTCCCTGACTTTTCTGGTGGTCTACTCTAGTAGTATGTGCGATTTCTGATCTTGTTAGTGGAAGGGCTTCCGCTAAATCAAAGTTTTAAAAAACTAATAGGCTACTATGCCATGGTTAGAAAACCGTTTCCCCACACTGTAGCTGCTATCATTTGATTTGAGTGGGCATTTTCTTTTTCACCCTCCTTAAAATTGTGAAACTTTTAGAAATTTTCCAGTCTAACTCAAGTGATATATTTACCATTCTGTGACATGCAGGTAAGGTCTTACCCAAGGCGTGCTTTTACCACTGGTGAGGGTGATATATCACTTAGTGACCTTGGCCTAACAAGCAAGCAGGAAGCCGTATTTCTAGAACAGATTACAGAATAGTGAAGAAAGATTTAGTCATGGTTAGGGACACCCTCAGAAAGTTGTGGTTTTACATTTTTTATACTTGCACCTTGCTTTTGTTAGTAAAAATAGCAGAACTGGTTTATGGTTCAGTTGAGAGTCCTCTTCTGCGGTGTGAAATGGCGGTGATGCCGTGATGGTGATACTTTGCTCCTTTTGAGTTGGATGTAATGTCAGGGTAACCATAAACAGCGTGGAGCCAGGATATTTATAGGATGATACCTTTAGTTAAAACCATATGACATTGTTCATTTCAAAGAGTGACGATGGGACGACAGTTCTCCTGTGCCAGTTTCATTGTGGCAATGTACACTGCTGATTATTCTTCTGTTTTGCTTTTAGTTTGATCAAAGTATCAAACGCGCAAAGAAAAGAAACTCAAGCTTCTACTTTGTGCGAATTCCTTATCTTGCACGAGTTATTTTAGTGGCAAAGAAATTGCCCTTATAACCTGAAGCTCAAGAAGGTTGAAAGACACTGCATAGTATATCTCGTCACTGCAGAATTAGATTAATTTGTCATTCACCAAACTATCAGGACGGCATCTGATCAACAAGTTGCCTGCTACCAGAAGATCCAGACGAAACGAAAACGAGGACTCGACACGACACGGCACACGCGGCGTGCATGCGACACACAGATGCCAACGAGACTACTGCTACGTATACTCCCAATCCATAGCTGCAGGGATCGGATCGCTTGATGGCTAGTTGCCATCAAACTTCTTATTCAATCTTCTCATCCTCGCACGAACTCTAAACTTGGCACACCATCTCTATCACTCTGCAACGAGCAACGTTTTATTAGTTGATCAATTAATAATGGGTTAGTTTAGCCCACAAAAAAAACATGGCAAAACAAGCTAGCAAATCAATCAACCAGCAGCATCTATCTACTAGTAACAGAAAACCGATTTATTTTTCTTACGGCAGGTGACGCGCGGGAGGCCGCACTTGGCGGGGAGGCTGTTGATGATGTCGAGAGTGCCGCAGGCGCAGTCGCGCGACACGGCGCCCAGCGCGGAGCAGCACTCCGCCCCGGGCACCGGCAGCGGCTGCCCCGGCGCCGGCGGCACGCTGAAGCGCGCGCACGGCGCCAGCTGCCCGAGCTGCGCCGCGCAGCTCTGCGGCTGCCCCTGCGCCCCGCGCATCATCATCGTCCCCGCCACCAACACCAGCAGCAGCGTCGTCCTCGTCACCGCCATCGCCGTGCGTGCGTGTATTCGCCGTAGAGGTGCTCTCGCTCGTCCGTCTTTGATGCCTGCACGGTGTGTGTCGTGGTGGTGGTGATACGCGAACGCCAGCGCGATTTATAGGAGGCCGGGGAGCGAGCGCGGCGAGCCCCGCGTCGCTCACCTACGCCGCGCATGCGGCGGACGCGCGGGTGCGGAGCTGAGCTGACCGGTCGGCGCCGGCAGGGAGGATGAGGGTGCAAGCGTGTGAGCCACCGAACGCGCGCGCGCGGAGCGGACTCCACCCATCGCGGCGAGCCGGCGCGAACGTTTCGCGCGCGCGTTGGCCCGGCGACAAGATGGGCCGTATCCTGGGCCTCGTGCCATCTTCGAATATAGGAGTATGTTTTTTTACTTTTTCGCCTGGCAACCTCTCTCTCTCTTTTTAAGTTTGTGCAGAACTTATTCCACGGCGATGTCAGCTTCAACTGTGACTATAAAATTACGGCCATCTTTTGGACTTGTCTGATGAACAAAAAAGGCCGATCCTGATGTACACATGGCAACATAGGTTGCAGCAATGGATGCCAACTGTTACCATGAGATACGGAGTATTATACAAACGTGATTCGTTCAGTCTATCTGTCCAGTAGTCTAATACAGGCAGAGCAGCAGCTACAAGCGCGAAAGGATGTAAATCTGAATAACACTTTTGTAGCAACCGTGCAAGAACAACAGCCGCAAAAAGCCAGAGGGGTAACCAAAAGGAATTTGAATACTCCTGAATTACGAAGTATTCTCTCCGTTTTGTTTAGTAAAGAGTAGAAAAAAATTCTTTTTAAGTCAAATCAATAATCGAATTCTAAAAATTACTTAAATTCTCTTCTCAAGCACCTGATGGATTAAAAATGCTTTAATTTTCGTGCATTAAAATCATTGTCCTAGAATAATTATATCGTGATTCATATTTTAAATCCTAAAATGTTTATGGAGTATTGAGGAACGGTGAGAGTTTTTTTTTCTTTTGACACGGTCTGTGCTCTGGTTGCTATCCTGTGGAATGAAACCAACCGCTTTGGAAGGACCCTATTGTAGTGGTGTTTGAAACTTTGTATTGCTCTTATTCTCTTTGACAAATACCTGTCACTGGTCTGAACCATCTGATGTCATGGCCAATTAACACAGAAAAAAAATGCAACTCACAGATTAGGATTCTGATACCACCTTAATCAGACGAAAAGGACGTAGCTTTGCAATTCTGAATCGTTAATTTTGTACTCAACCAAAGTGTTCTCATGTAAAAAAAGAAAAGCACAAGAAAACAAGAGGGAGATAGTAGGTGGTCTCCATCAGTTTGACTTGGGAGCATGGAGAAATTTCATTCCGTTATTTGCCGTCGAATACGTATTACTTTCATAATTTATCATTTAATTCACACGACTTTTAGATTTTTGTTACCAAGGATGCGAATTTATTCGTTGCGTGTCACTTCATCCGTCCGGCCTCGCATCCGCACCGGCGCCGTCGTCGTCTGTTAGCCGTGCTGTGGTCGCTGGTGCCGTCATCGTCCGTCCACCGCTGCACTCGTCGCTAACGACGTCTCAGCTGCTGAAGGAGGAGCCACGCCATCCTTCACCGACACCGTCTATCAACGTATTCGTCGCTGATGGCCGACTACCGAAGGAGTAAGAGGTCCGAGAACGCCTATCGAGAGGAGCCGATGCCGTCTTCGTCCGTATATCACTCGATGAAGGAGAAGTCGGAGGTTTGAGTCGTCGTCGTCGTCTTCTCCCTTTAGCAGCGGCAAGACCAGCGGTGGCATGGACAGGACAGCGGTGGCGTGGATAGGGGCAGTCATGCCTGCCGGACCTCCTACTCCCATGAACGGACGACAATAACACCGGTGGAGGACGGCGCAGCTCCCCTTTGCCAACTAGTCGCTGCTCATGGCGGCATGGATGAGAGTAGTCACGGCAGCTGGACCTACTGCTCCTATGGACGAACGATGACGTCGTGGCTCTCCTTCGTCAGCCAAAACGCCAGACCTTCTATTTCTTCTCTTCTACAGCCGGTACGTCGTCGACGACAAGAGCAGTGGTGGACGACGATGACAGAGCCGGTGAAAGACGCACGACTAACTGACAGGCGCAAGTCTGGACGGATGCAGTGGTACAGAACCAAAAAATTCACATCTTTGGATAAGTGTGAATTAGATGATAAATTATAAAAGTCGTGCGTATTTAATGGCAAATAATAAAATTTCTCGGGAGGCAACCGCTACCACAGCACGTCGGTTGCATAAGGCTTCTCGAGCACCACACGGTTGAGGAGTTAGAGAGAGAGAGAGAGAGAGAGAGAGAGAGAGAGAGGGGTGAGAGAGGAGGGCGTGGACTCGCCGGAGCCAGAGGTGGCAGCAGCGGCGCTATCACTCTCTTCTCCTCCGCTACTACTCCGGGGGGAAGCGGCCGGCCCGGCAAGGTACTGGTTCGCATCCATCTGAGTTCTCTCCTTCCGTTTTTTCCGGGAAGACAATTATGAAGCCTTGCTCTCGACTGATCACTGATCTCTCCTTCCTTGGCTATTCTTGCTTTGTGTGCTTCGTTTCTTGATTGGATAGAGAGAGAGAGAGAGAGAGAGAGAGCAAAGATCCACCTTGTGACAAAAAATTCTCAATTTTTGGTTGTGCAAAGAAAATTTCTCTTTTTGTCTGGTCATAAGCATGTGAGCTTGTGGCAATTGGAAAGGCAGAAGAATCTCGTGTGCTTGCGAGCTTGTGTCAATCAAACGAATGTTCTGAAGGAGGATTGTTCGGTTTTTTGGGGGAATGACGTTTCTTTTTCACACATTTATGTCAGTCCTTTTTGTTCAGGTGAAATTGGGTAGTACTGTAGTGGACGTGTACATTGGGGAATGGTAGCACCTAAATTTGGGGAAACTATTTGTAAATTTGAACATTATTCGATAATTTTGAAATTGTAGTTGCCAATTTTAAGAGTCAAATTTAGATGCATTTACATGGAGGGTGTGGTATTCTAATAGAGCATCAGGCAGAGGGGAAATGTCTTCCCTGGATCAGTATGGAAATTACAGGATGTGCAGGTTGCACATACCTGCTCCTGGTGGAAGCATGAACATCTAATCTGAGTTTTTCTGGATTAAGATGGTTTCTTAGACAGGTTCTGTGATGTTTGATTTACTTGATTTATTGTCAGTGTTTATTAGGTAATCCTTGTAGGTTCATCAATGGCAACTCCAAATACCTATTCAGTTCATATCTCCTCAGAAACCCACAGGATTGAGGCCTGGTTGGCATCTGATGAAAGCTTTAGCTAGGCAGTTGCAAGAGGAGGAGAATTTGCATGATGCTATTGCTACAAGAGAATTTGCTGGTATAGTGCTACTCCCACATACCATATGTTCACCATTTTTTTGCTTTGTTTGAGATGCATTCGTTAGCTGTACTCAAATAGCACTTGCACTTACCACATGTTCATGATGCATTGTTTTTAGGTAACATATCCTTGGAACCATCGTCACCAGCTGTTGAGTACAGACCTTCCAATAATGCAGCTCAGGTTTGTTGCTTTTGTACTCTAATGTTTCCTCCATTGTTTCATTGGAATCATCTACACCTTCTATGGAAAGGGACTCCACATATCTGAACTTTGTATGGATGGAGTCCCAGAATGTCTGAATTCCACATGTTTGTATATGCAGGTAACAACGGAAGACAATGTTGACCCTGATAATATGTCTTACGAGGTATGTTGCTATTCTTTTGCTAAAGGGGCAATATGAATTATAAAATTCTCCTTTGCTATAGAATGTCAAAAATTGTACTCTTTCTCAAATAATATTTAATCCATGATGAAGCCAATCTTACATACAGAGGAGGGAAGCGAAAATTTGGTTTGGACAAAATGGGAATGCACTTATTAGATATTTTATATTGTCAATTATTCGCGAGCAAATAAAGTTATCAAGAGTTACAAGTATTTGTAAACAGGAGTGACATGTATTGGTGGTTTTCTAATTTTTTGCAGACATATTAAAAATGTGCTGCATATATAATTCTCCCACACAGAATTCATGCTTGCTGCTAAGATGAACCATCTAAAGGGATTGTTTTCTCATGCTTCCTTTTGTGAATTAAAAATCAATCGGATATATTCCAATTTTCTCTGTAGAACAAAAGGAAATGAATTCCATGCAGAAGACTGCTGAATGTGCTACTCATATTTAAATAACACATAAGCAAATAGGTTGTACAGTTTTTATTTAGCACTAAGAGTAAGAGGTTGTAGAGTCACCTACATATGTTGGTATGAAGAGCCAACACAAATGTTGATATTTTCCAAAATCAACTGAAGCACTGGCTTTGAAATCAAGTAGTAGAAACGAGTAAGAAGGATGTGGTCGCTTCAAATAATAGGAGAACTGTAAACTATAGAAACTAGAAGTAACCCATCACTCTCCATCATAAGCAAAGTGGAAACATTGTCTGTCTGGACTCATCATTCTGGGGCTCTTTGGCTGGGCAGCTGCTGCATATTTCAGCTTCAGAGTTGGCCTTAGAATCTATCTCATTGATAAAGCACACTTCAATTGAAATCTATCACCTCCTCGCATTCTAGGAAGTTCGTTTTTTTATTGTTTGCACTTTTTGTAGCAACTACAAGCATTAGGGGAAGCAGTAGGAAATCAATCCAGAGGATTATCTGATGACCTGATATGCTATTTGGTGCCTTTTAAGAACAAGTGCAGCTTCTTCTCCAGGAAGAAGAATGATGAGGAGTATGTGCCAGTTAATTTACTTCCAATCATCCTTTTTTTTAATTTTTAAACGTGGCATAACCATTAGGGCTAAGGCGCATTTTAAGTTGGCTGACAAGCATACAACTATATGATATCGATATGCAGATGTGTGATCTGTAAATCGACTTATAAAAGCCGACAGAAGTTGATAAGATTGCCCTGCAGCCACTGTTACCATGCAGATTGCATAACTCGCTGGCTTAAGATCAACAAGGTAAACTATACTTTTTATATTTGATATCGTACCTCCAAAATGCAAAAGAAGTTTCTGTCTTCTGTGTATAGATGTTAAATGCTAATATATGCAAATAAGAATACCTGTAACATCTGAATATTACTCAAGAAATCTGATACATAGAATGCGGTACAGTGTCTGAACTCTGTCTGACGGGCTGAAGAACGCTTTATATACAAACTTTCCTTGGCTGGTATAGGAAGATTGTCCCATATATTCTGGATCTGATTTTATGTTTGTTTTCATTCAGGCGTGCCCAGTTTGCAATGGGGAGGTATTTGGGTGAATTACAGCGCTTGTGGCAACACTGGCGATCTTTGCATTGTATTCAGACACATTATGCACCTACAGCCTATGCTTTGCATGCCTTGTTGGCTACCGTGTTCAAGGAGGAAAATGCCTTTTGGTATACTCGTACTACTAACTGAACCATGCCATGTCTGTGATGTGTCCATCCAACTGAGTTTTATCACAAATTGATAAATCTGTGTGGGTATTAGTACTATGGTTGCCATTTTTCTGGTAATGCAACCTAGCAGAAGCAGTTAAATAGATATGGTTTTCTATGTATTGCACCATCGTTTACATGATCTCTGCTGTGGAAAGAAGCACAATTGTGAATGTTCTGCACACCTACTCTGCCATCTTTTTTTTTGCCGGGTTAGCCAAAAGGATTAGGCCGACCAAATTCCATTAAGATTAATGACCTTTTGGCCATCCCGGCAAAAAAAATAGAGAAGGCATCTTCAGTTAATTCAACAATACTGGATTTGCTTTACAGCTTGTGTGTCCGGTGAACAGGGTTTTTTCAGCCAAATCTTTGTTAGCACATAGCAATGTTTTTCCCCATTTTTGTTCTTTTGTAAGGTATATGAAGCAGACGTATTATAAACCAGAGTTAGAAACTTTCCAGCAAAAAGAAAAGGTTTATTTTAGTAGACTTGCTTGATTTTTCCTAATGTGTGTTATTTGCAAAGGCCATAGAAGGATACACTCCAATAATAATATCCTTGGAGCTTGGATTAGTATTCAGACTTCAGAGTATGATTGGCTGTTTAAACAATGAAAAATGCTAATGATGATACTGTCAACTGATTAATGGAGCATGATCCAATGCTGACTCAGATCCACTCCATCGTGTATAGATTCTTTTGTTGATAAATATTCTTGTCCTCACCTCTTTTCCGTTGTTAAATTGGTCGTTCCCTACTCTATTATTCTCCAAATCAGCTCTCCAAGGTTGTAAAGTTTAAACTGACGTAGACATGCAACAAACAAGCACAAATGAAAGTTGTGCTGTGCTGCACCCGAAGGTTTCGTCATTTTGTGACCAATGTTTATGTTTGCTCTTATATAACAGAGTATCCATTTCCAATTGTTTTGCGAGATTTTCTTTTTGTTTAAATTTTCACCTCACGACTTGTTTTTGCCCCTGAGCTGTTCATTTCATTGTTTTTTTAAAAAAATAATACAATACTCTCTTGTCCATCTTAAACTAGTTATCTTTTTCGTCCATTTGCATGTCAGGTATCAACCAGTACCAAACAACTGTTGATGGCTCAGAAAATTGCCATCTAGATGTCCATTGCAGGCAACACCTGGAAACAGATTACTTTAACTATCGTTGCAACAAAGCTGGTTTAGATCAAGAACTACTACTAAAGTGCTATGTAACACCCATTATCGGCATGTTATTCTACATCTTTTGGGTGAAAGGGCTATAATAACGTGTACAGTAAGCTAAGATCCTAACTCTATATAAAAAGAGTTAGGTCTATATATATACAGTCTAGTAGTTCAGTAGTCTAACACCCCCGTAGTCACAGCAGGAGGAAAATGGACGTAGAGACTGGATCGAAAACTGGTGAACAAAGGGAGGCCTTTGATCATAATATCGACGAACTGGTGCGCCGATGTTACATGAAGCACCCGAACTTATCCTAATGCAATCTTGTCACGGATAAAATGAATGTATATCTCTATGTGCTTCGTGCAACGATAATGAACTAGGTTGGTTGTCATATAGACGGCACTGACGTTTTCACCGTAGATGACGGTCATAGAGGAGATAGGTGCACGAAGCTCCTGGAGAAGCTGGCGAAGCCAGCAACACTCGGCGACAGCGTAGGCAACGACACGGTACTCGGCTTCGGTGTTGGACTGAGACACTGTAGTCTAGCGTTTTGAAGACCAGAGACTAGAGTGTCATCGAGGAAGACGCAGTAGCCGGATGTGGAGCGTCGAGAGTCGGGGCAGCCTACCCAGTACGCGGTGAGAGAGTCGACGAGGCTAGAGCTGAGGTGCAGCTCGCTGGAGAGTATGCCCTTCACGTAGCGAAGGATACGTTTGAGCAGCGCGATGTGAGGTTCACGCGGAGCATGCATGAAGAGGCACACTTGTTGGATGGCGTAGGTGAGGTCATGCCGTGTTAGGGTGAGGCATTAGAAAGTACCAGCAAGACTCCGATACTAAGAGAAATCGGTGACGAGTTAGCTATCGACAGTAGAGAGTTTGGCACGAGTGTCGACCAGAGTGGCCGTGAGGTGACATTCGGTCATGCCCCGCACGCTGGAGGAGATCGATGGCGTATTGGCACTGGAAAAGGAAGAGCCCGTGAGAAGAGCGGGTGACAGAGGTGCCAAGGAAGTGATGGAGATGACTGATATCGGTCATGGCGAATTTGGAGTGGAGTCGAGCCATGATCTGGTGTAGGAGGGACGGTGAGGACGTTGTAAGAACAATGTCGTCGACGTAGAGGAGGAGATAGACGGTGGCGTTGCCAATGTGAAGAGTGAAGAGAAAGCTATCGGACACGGAGGCCACAAAGCCGATGTGCCGAAGGTAGGCAGCAAAGCGCTGGTACTAGACTCGAGCAGCTTGTTTGAGGCCGTAGAGGAAGTGCTGAAGGAGGCAGACATCGTCGGGATGAGAGGGATTGATGAAGCCTGGAGGCTACTGGCAGTAGACCGTTTCCGTCAGATGACCATGAAGAAAGGCGTTTTTTATGTCAAGCTGGTGGATCGGCCAAGAGTGCGAGGCAGCTAGGGTGAGAACGAACCGGATGGTGGCGGGTTTGACAACGGGACTGAAGGTCTCGTCGTAATCGACATCAGGGCGTTGGGAGAAACCCCGAACTATCCAGCGTGCCTTGTGACGGGCAAGTGAGCCATCGGCGTGGAACTTATGTTTAAAGATCCACTTACCGGTCACAACATTAGCACCAGGAGGACGAGGGACGAGGCGCCAGGTCTTATTGTCCATGAGAGCCTTGTACTCGTCGGTCATGGTCTCACGCCACTAAGGATAAGCCAGGGCGGAACGAGAAGTCGCCGGGATGGGCGAGATAGTGCAATGGACTACTAAGAGCCCGTAGCGCTTTGTGGGACGGAGGAACCCGATTTGTGATCGAGTAACCATGTGAGATGTGGAGGGGACAGGAGCCGATGGGAGTGTGGTAGGTGGGGTGGGGACTAGGTAGGGAGGGGCGTCATCGGCTCGGGATCGGCGACTGTATGTGAGAGGAAAGGGCTGAACTAGATCGACCTGAGCCGATGGGGGTGTATGGGCCGATCGGTTTGGTCGGTCTGATGGAGGTAGAGTAACCGATAGGGAGTGGGGAGCTGATGCAGGCTAAGGAGCCAATGGAGGTGGATAGGCCGATGGGTGGTTATGAGCCGATGAGAGCTGAGGAGCCGATAGGGTAGAGGTGTCTGATGGAAAGGAGACAGGATCAGCCGGAGCTGATGAGAGTGATGGGGCCGATGGGGGTCTGATGTGAGTAGCATCAGACCGAAGAATAGTGGGATAGCTGAGCAGTAAGTCCTCAGGAGCGGCCGATGAGGGGGCTAGAGGTGAGGTTGGTGGAGGAGACCAGGAGAGCATGGTGTTGGTAAGGAGGAAGTCGAGATCGCTAGATGAGGATCTGGGATTAAGTAGACCAAAGGAGAAGCAAGTCTCGTCAAAAACGACATGGCGAGACACGATGATCCGACGGGTGGAGAGATCGAGACATCGGTATCTCTTGTGAGATGAGGGATATCCGAGGAGAATGCAGGCGGTGGAGCGGAGAGCAAGTTTGTGAGGAGCGGTGGCGATAAGATTAGGATAGCAGAGGCACCCAAAAACACGTAGGTGGGAGTAGTCGGGCACCGTGTGGTACAGAAGGGTGTATGGAACATTGTGGCGAACGGAGGAGCAAGGGCACTGATTGAAAAGGTAAGTCATAGTGGTTAATGCTTTAGCCCAATAAGTTACAGGTAGGTGGACATGAAGTAGCATTGTATGACTTATGTTGTTAAATGTGCGAAGTAGGTGTTCGGCCTTGCCGTTCTGGGGAGAGGTGTAGAGGCAGGAGAGGTGTAGATTGATGCCCTAGGAGGTGAGGAAGGTTTGAACGATACGGTTGATAAACTTCATACCATTATCGGCCTGTAGAGCTTTAATGGAGAGGTTGAACTGGTTAGAAATATATTTTATGAAGTTAATTAGGTGGGAGACGACCTCGGACTTGCTGGTGAGTGGAAAAGCCAGCAATAGTGTGTGTAATCATCAAGTATTGCAAGATAATACTCCATACATCACAGTGTATTAGCTCAAAAGGTCGCGAGGTACAAGACATAGAATTTGAAAAGGACAGTTGCACGTGTTTGCCAAATTGACACGAGTGGCAAACGGTGGAGCTATTGTGGGTACACTGGATGGAGACACTGCGATAGAGATTGGCGACAGCGTCAAGGCTGAGATGGCCAAGGCGAAGATATCAGAGGTTGGTGGAGAGGGCGATGCTAGGGTGTGGAGTAGACGGCGCAGTGGGAATGATATAGAGGTCGTCGTTACTATTGCAACGAAGGATCTAACGCCGGGTTGGGATATCCTTCACAGAGAAACCAGAAGCATCAAATTTAATTAAGCAATTGTTATCTCGTGTGAATTGGCGAACAAATATTAGATTGTGAATGAGGGAGGGAACAATGAGGACATTGCGAAGTGAAAGATTAGTTGTGGGTGTAGACAGAAAGGAGTCACCTCGACATTAGATAGGAAGAGAGTGGCCATTGCCGATTGTGACAAATGGGGAGGAGGAGGGATGGCAAGAACGTAGTATACAAGCCGATGACGCCATGTAAGAGAACGCTCCAGAGTCTAGTACCCAAGGGTGCTGAGGTTGGAGCGTCATATGTTTGAGGGCGGCGACGAGGCCAACTTGGTTCCAGGAGGAAATCGACTGGGTGGTTGGTGACAGGAGTATCGGCTGAGGCGGTAGGATGGGAGCCGATGCTAGGTGGGCCTGAGGATGGGCGCCGAGAACCCTTGGTTGCCCGCCGATGGGATTGCATGGCTGGGGCTAGGGTGCTCAGGGGTTGTAGCATATCCACGGACCCGTGGGACCGGCAGACAGGATAGGGACTGGAGCAGGTCACGATTGCATCGGACCGTACTAGTTCTTGTCCTTGTCCTTGCCCTTGCCTTTGCCGGTGCCACCGGTACAGGCTGTGTTGCCATGGTTAGAGCCATAGCTACCAGAGCCGCGAGAAGTGGTAGCAGCAATGAGGATCGGTAGCCATGATCGGCTGCGGCGAGGAGAGCGGTGTGGGCCACAGTCTTCTCGTCGTTGGCTAGGCGAAGTTCTTTGAGAACTAGCATGTCATGGGTCTGGGCGAACAACGGAAGGGGTGTGAAGTTGGCGATGTCGTTGGTGGTGTTGGAGAAGCGTGGGTTAAGTTCTCGCAAGAGGGCGAGGACGAGTTGTGAATCGGCCATAGGGTTGCCGACATCGCGGAGGGCGGCATCTTTTACCTTGAGACGCTGGCAGTACGAGGAGACAGAAGAGTCTTCTTGTATCATGGAGTGGAATGAATTGAGTAAGAAGATGGCGCGCGACTGTTTGTTGGCAAGGAAGAGCCGCTCGATAGCCACCCAGAGATCCCGGACGGTGGGGTCGGTGTCCTCCATGGCAAGGTCGAAGACAGAGTCATTGACCGAGCCAAGCAACCAGCTGCGCATGCAGCACTCAGCGATGTCCCACTAGGGATCATCGGGTCGAGGTAGAGCGGAGCCATCGATGTGAGACCGGAGGCCAAACTTTCCACAAAGGGATTTGAAGAAAAATACCCACTTGGAGTAGTTGGCGTTGAGGTCGAGAGAGATAGGAACGTGATATTTCATGTTGACAGCGGTGTAGGGTGGTGAGAAGATCGGTGAGGTAGTGCCCGAGGTATGGTCAGAGGCACCGAGGGCCAGAATAGAATCGGCGACTAGAAGGGTGCCGGAGCTAAGGGTTGACTTGGTGGCCATGACAAGAGGGTAACGAGCGCAAGAAGTCGATGAGGGTAAGGTCCGATGAGAGGTAGGGGGCCGATGGGAAGAAGCCGATGAGAAAAGTGATCGGCCGATCAGGGGAGTGATTGGTCGATGTGGAGTGAGCTGATAAGAAGGAAAAGTGGGCCAATCAGCCGATAGGGAGTGGTTAGCCGATAAAAAGTAGGCAGCGGAGTAGTTGAGGGAAAGGTGGGTAGCAGAGTAGATAGGTCAGAGAGTGGATGGGTCACAGACGTGAGAAGATTCATGTCCGTGAATAGAAGTTTCACGTCCCTAGACTTGTGGAGGCAAAGGAGTGGAGCGGACGTGAAAACTCGAAGAGGGGGCGGACGCGAAGAGAAGAGGTTCGTGTCCGAGAGGCAGAGATTCATGTCCGTGGACACGTAGACACGTCGGAGTGGCTCGGACGTGAGTGGAGAAGGTTCGCGTCTGGGAGCAGGTAAGCATGTCGAAAAAGCGGGAACTGAGAGAGGGTTCCAGCCGATGGAGGGCGGACGGGTCCAACCGATGGAGGGCGGACAGGTCCAGTCGATGGAGACGACGAGCGTAGAGGTGCGCCGGCGTCGGAGGAGAAAAGGTGCACTGAGGCAAGAAAAAGGGTGAAGACGGGTGTGAGATGAGACGAGGAGGCAGATGGAGACCGTCACCTCGTCACGTGGTGGAACAAGGGATGGAAAAGGGTGGTGGAGAAGGAGAAAACTGTTTGTGGAGGAGATGGGAAGAAGAAAGAGCCGGGACGAGGAAACAAATAGGGAATACCGGGAAGGAAGTCGATGATGGGAAGGAAGCGTCGGCTTGCTGGTGAAAGGATGCTAGCGCGCCAGGGATATCTAGACCTATTCTGATACTATATAAGAATAGGTACAATAAGAGTAAGACCCTAACTCTATATAAGAGGGGTTGGATCAGTCCAGTGGTCTAAATGGCCAAACTCTCTCTTGACCCAGTGACCTGTTCTAAGTCAAAAATGGGGCTAACTGACACAAACAGTTCAGAAGAAATTCTTTTATCTGATGCTACTATAACTCTGAAGGAGATTTTGCATAGATGTTAGATCAGACGCATGCTTGAAGCATAGATGATAGATGTCCATGGTTGGTTGGTGTTAGTTGATAGTGTGGTAGTACTATTCTACATGACAGTATGATACTAGATCTTATCCGCAGATGACTGAATCCATGCCAAAACCAACAGCTTGTATTGTTTAGAAGCAATGCTACCTTCACTAGACAAATTTGTTAATTGCTAGCTTTACACAGGAAAGAATTTGCTGACAACATCAACAGGACATATTAAAGTGAGGCCTTGCAAAATTTTCAGTTAGACAGCATCATGAAAAGATCAAGAGCCTTTTTCAATTATTTTTCATGCACAGGAAAAGAAACGTCTAGTGCAGCTCCCTTGATTTCATGAGACAAATCTCTGCTCTTCAGGAAGAACTCATCGACTGAACTGAAAATGATGTCAGGTAGGCCTTTTCTCTTCACTGAATTAAACCACGTCACTTCCAGATTATGTCTGATCTAATCAGCAAAACCCAAAAAAAAGTAAAATTCCATGTAGCACGAACTCGTTCAAATGCAATATCCTTGACTTTACACGGCTGCATCATGTGGAGCTTATTTTATTTTTTGTCTCTAGGATTGGACTATGAATGTTGCATCTTACTTGAAGCTTAAAGGCAATCACGATTGATTTGAGGCGTATAGGTGGTTGCTCACTATGACCTGAGAAAAAAGGTCCCTTTTCTTCTAGAACTTTCTGAATGTTATTAGTATTTGCAGGCTTGCAGCGATTGGCACAGATCATCAAAACTATCAGCTATATAAAACTAGTTATATTCATGGTTGCTGATTATGATTGAACCAGCTAGGCATCTCAAGATCGTTTTTGACGAACAAGACATCTAGGTTGTCTCTCATCCACTTTCGGCACCGTCTCTTTCTGTTCTTTTTTATTTCCATTCGGACACTCTATCAAGTAGCAGTACTAGAAGTAGAGTACATCAATTACAAATGAAATGATGGATTAACGCGCACAATCTTGAACTCCTAAAACAGTACGATTATTAGAAAAAAACTTTCTATATTGGATTTTTAGAATATTATTTTAAATTCAATTTTCATCTTTATAATATTTAATTTGTTCGTCGTCCATAAATAATTATCCTAAATCATTCAACTCACATAAAAAAACAATTATAGAGTGATTCATTAAACCAATCTGATCGACAGTTCATCTCCCGGTTTACATTTTTTTACGAAAATCGGTAAAAATGAAATTTCAATAAATTTAACTAAAATTTAATCAAAAATTCTAAAAAATTGACAAAAAATTGTCATTCTACTATGGGTCAGGATCCAAAGGTAAACCCTGCTCACTCCTGTCATAAAATCCAAACATTATAGCAGGAGACAATCAAAGCTCATAGTTCGCTACAGTTAGCACTTTAAATAAGCACAATTGATTATAATTCAAAACAGATTATTAACGATAAAAAAATAATTTATAGGATAAACTTTATATATGTGTTTTAGCACCTTAAAACTAATGCTGAAAAACCTATGTTAAAAATATCTTTAAATTATTTTTAAACTTAAATTTTAAAATTTAAATTTTAGCTATAACCGATTTTATATACAACAAGATAAGGTTGAGAGGCTATTTCTCGTGTGATGGAACTGACCGCTCGCCCGTCTCGGTTCACGTCAATTTTAAACAAGCATGACCATGGCTGCAAAGCCGCATGAGCTCAGAGCTCAAGAGAAAAAAGCCTCGCGATAAATACGGTACGACCAAGCAAGTGAGAGCGATGACTCGTGCCACCTCGCCATGAAAAAAAGTTGTCGTCTTTGGCCTTTCCACATGCGCAAAAATACTGCCTTTTTTGAGTTTTTCCCATCGGCGATCACACGGCACCACCCCTTCTTCGCGGCTTTTCTGCTGCCCATCGTCTTCTCCCTCCCACAGTTTACCCGAAACCAACCTAACCCCGCAAGCAAACGCCATGTCCGAATAACCCACGCACCGAGCAACTCGAAACCCAAAGCCACGCAACCTATATATCTTTGTTTTTTTCTCTGACGTTTTCTTCTCAATCGCATCAGAGGTCAATTGAAGCAGAGGAACAGCCGGAGGTAGACGAAGGGCTGCAAGATTCTTGCCTGTTCAATCGACTGTGCTAGTTGTCTGAGCTCGGTGGTGGCTGCCTTCGGGGGAGAGTATACCACGGCGGCGGCGTCGAGGGCGCGTCTCCCCTTCCCCGACGGCACGACCATCGAGGCGGGACCGGCGCGATGGGCTCCCTGGCGCTGAGGAGTAGCAACCTGCCTCCTCCGCCCTTCTCCAAGCCGCCGGCTTCGCTGCTGCTGCTCTCCAAGTCGCTCACCCTCTGCTGCTGAGCTCCGTCGCGCCCTTGGGGCACTCATGGGCGCCGTCGCCTCGTCGTCGGCGAGAGGTGGAGCGGGAGGCGGGGAGACCGCGCTGGGGGACTTGCCGGAGAACTGCGTGGCGGAGGTGCTGCTCAGGCTGGACCCGCCAGAGATCTGCCGGATGGCGCGGCTCAGCCGCACGTTCCGCGGCGCCGCGTCCGGGGACAGCGTCTGGGAGGCCAAGCTGCCGCACAACTACGCGCACCTCCTCGCCGCCGCCTCCGGCAGCGGCGGCGGCGGCAACGAGGAAGCAACCGCGCTGGAGGCGGAGACGATCCCCAAGAAGGAGGTCTACGCGCGCCTCTGCCGCCGGAACCGCTTGGACGGCGGCACCAAGGTGCGTGCTTTGTCCGAAACTTGGGATGATTGCGTCGTCTCATTTTGATCTCCGTGTTCAATTTAAAGCTCACAAATCTTATTGTTTGCAAATTTTGCATATACATTCGTGTGAATTGATAGTTGGTAACACAACATTGCGTTGTAATCTTGTGCGAATTATGCCTGTGATATGTTCATGACGATCTTATTGGTTGGGCTACAGCTTATAAACCGAGAAAAATAAACGAAGCAACTAAAAATGGTTTTAGGGCAACATGTTTTTGTACTTGTACCCTTAGCGGTTTAAAAATCAAGGATGAGAAATAGAAGGCGATGAAAAAACTAGATTAATTTAAAATTCCTGGGTTGTTGATTGTGCCTTTGTGTTTGGAATTTTTAGTCCGACTAGCACCAGCTGATTTATTTCTTTATTTATAGTCTCTCAGGTTTGGATTGTTGTTTTCGTTGGCTAGACACATGAAATTTGTTTTGCTGAATGTGTAGGAGTTCTGGCTGGACAAGGGTGGTGGAGGTGTCTGCATGTCAATCTCTTCAAGGGCACTTTCAATAACTGGCATTGATGATAGGAGATATTGGAATTTCATTCCAAATGATGAATCAAGGTGCTTTCATCAAAACCAACTCAGTTATGCTGCAATTGCTACCATTTACATAGATTCATTTTACAATGATTTCATATGATATATGGGTATGAAATAAAAAAGGTATACTGTGCTGCTTAATCTGTAAAACTTTGTAGTAGAGGGAACCACTAATCCATCCTTCATGTGGGGATTATGGGGTATGAAAAGGGGGTATATGTGTAATTTTGTAGAATTTTGTGAATTCATTAGCATTTAGGATATGTAATTATTGATTACCATACGTGGGTTTAGTCATCTGTTTTCATGTGCTCGTGTTGAATCCTGAAATATTGAGCAGCACAAACAATATTACCTATTCTTGAACAGTTCTTACGATGTCTGCATTGATCAATCACGCTTTTTCATGTGAGCACGGACCATATTGCCTTTAATGGCATGATATAGTGCTTAGAGTTTCGAAGTATAGTCCAAACGGATGCTTTGTGTCATTGTACTTTCTCAATCATATGAATTTATTGCAACAATGTTTGGCACCTTTGTAGTAGTGCAACATCAGGACAAGTTTGCTGCTTCTGCCGCAGGTTTCATGCGGTTGCTTATCTCTCACAAATTTGGTGGTTTGAGGTCAGAGGGGAGGTTGAATTCTGCTTCCCAGAAGGCACATATAGCCTATTTTTCTGTCTTCATCTAGGCAGGCCATTCAAGCGACTTGGACGGCGGGTTTATAGCTCCGAGCACATTCATGGCTGGGATATAAAACCAGTGCGCTTCCAGCTATCAACTTCTGATGGACAGCAAGCTCAATCTAAGTGCTATTTAACTGATCCTGGTGTCTGGATCAATCACCATGTCGGCGATTTTTTCGTGAAGAACTCAAATGAACCGATAAAGATTCAGTTTGCAATGGTTCAAATAGATTGCACGCACACAAAAGGTGGACTCTGTGTCGATTCAGTGGCTGTAAAACCACAGTACCTCGCGAAGAAAAAATCATCTCGGATATATGTGTAGGTTCATCGATCAAGTTAAGCTGATTTCCATGGATACCGCATAGCTTTGTTTCTATGCACCTTTGTGTGTGTTTGCTTTTGAGTTTTTACAAATCCTGTAATATGTAGTTCATGGGGTAAGTGATTTTTATTTCCTCGTCCCTCTAGAAGCATGTTACACTTTTGTAAAATGTGAATCTAGCGATATACATAGCTTTTGTGGCGCATGGTCCTTGACTCCTTGTGCACCAATGTTGTTCTGGTATCTTGTGTAGCAAAAGCTTTCATGGAGCAATTTCACCCTCAATTTTTGAGTCCAAGGAAGCAGGGAACAATTAATATGCAATTTGCATGTAACATAGAGAAGCAAGAATGCATGTGCAAAGCAACATGCTTCTTCAGCTCTGCTCAAATAAGAAATACTGAATTTGTAATCTGGTTTTCACTTGATTCCAGAAAACTATTGAAATTAAAGCAGCAATCAAAACAAAATATTATATCCATGATTTCAGTTTACAATAGCTTGTGGTTATCAGTAATCAGATCTCCGCTACAAATCCTCAATGGATAGCTTTAGCTCACGGTTGTACAGGACGCAGGACCAGTGGACCATGCAAGAATCAAGCTGAAGGCAGCTTGAGGGGCATCATTATGCATCATCCCCATTCCTTCGATATGGCATGTAGCGATGATCTTTGGAGGCGTTCTTCCTCCGTCGCTTATCCATGAAGGCATCAAGCTTTCCTGCCTCCTGTAAAATGATATACTCAATTCGAATCCAAAGGGGGAGATCCATAGGAGCAGAAAGTTAAAACTATCATATGTATTGAGTATGTTACCTTGAGCTCATTGTACTTGTTCATCAACTTCCTTTCACGAATTTCAGCTGATCAAGAAAAATGGAAGCATTAGCATTGTAGATAGACACATAGTCAAAGGGGGAAGAAAATGGGGTTAAGGAACCAACATTTCTTCAGATAATATGGTCGCTTTCCAGTCTTTGCAGCTTCCCTCTCTTTCTTAATATGTTCACGCAGAATCTCTGACTCAACATTCTTCTTAGGATGAGACCTCAATTGTTTATCCTACAGATGTATGCGTCATCAAGGCATCAACTAAATAAAAAATGATTGAGCAACCTGATAACATTGCTCGTGCAAGCCTATGTTACATGCATATTTAGTATAGTCACCCTCACTGTAACAGTAAGATTATCAAATTGTACCGGTCAATTGCTTGTTGGATGGGCGCAACTAGTTTCTTACTTTAGTTTCATGCTAAGGTGATTATGCTATCGTGGCAACTGGCAACTTCAAAAAATGAAGCTTGCTTAGCTGTCTCATCCTTGAATTCTTGAAGCAACAATAGATGATGTTGACGATAACACATTATAATTTTTATGATCTTCTACAAGACAGTTATAAAATATAAATAGGCAGATCTAATCATGCAGCACAGAAGGCAATATCTCCTTAATGGGCTTTACAAGGCTGAGGAGCACCGTGTTATATTCTATCAGAAATCCAGTAAAAAATCAACTCAAGATGGTCTGATGACTTCTGTTCATATATGAAAGTTTCACTGAGGAGGTGCCACAAATATTACATCAATCGGAAAATACCAAAACTCTTTACTCTTCATGGATATAACTTCAAAATGTCAACAAGTAGAAGCAAACTTACAATCCAAGTGATACGACTCTTCATTTCTTCAATGGCATTAAGGTCCTTCAATTTCTTAATTGATTTTTGTAGTTTCTGGTCAGAAACATCAAGACAGTGCAGGAAGCACATTCAGTTTTGTCAACAGAAGACAAATGAATATGCATAAGGCATAGAACACACCTCTTTTTCTGCAGGGAGTTCATCATCAAATAAGAAATTGTATCTTTTCCTGAACCTGCATGCCAACAGATTTGATCAATGTGTCAGTACATTTTAATGGAAAATGACACCTCAACTATGTAGTACCAGGTTAAGCAAACAATATAGGCATATAGCACCATTAGAGGATCAAACCTTAGGAGACATGGGAAGGGAAACAAATGCAAGTATCACCAAGAGAATAACAGGATTCAAATAGGACATGCTTAGACAAAAATTTACATGACCCACGACTTCTAGATGGTATAAAGCTAAATAGAATCATTCTATGAAAGCAAAGCAGAATAGCATACAGCATATGATACAATGGTACAAGTTTATTAAAATCTTACCCTTCTTTGTCAACAGGTCCATATATAGGTTCGAATCTTGGGTCCCTCACAACCTAAAGAAAAGAGAAATTTAGTGGATGGACAAAATGGTATATGTTGCAGCCATTGGTGACCAAACTAGAGCACATTGGAGTGAATAGTTAAGAATTTATATATTAACTGCAGCAATCGTTTGAAAACTGATCCTTAGTTGACACCTATATTGAAACATCAATAAAAAATAGAAAACGGTTTCAGTAGTTTAGGGAAATTTAAGAGAAATATGAAGCAATCCTTCTACACAGGTTCTGTCATTGGGCTAAATCCCAAATGGAGGAACCTATTATGAATGCCGTCTGCAACTATGCACGAGAGCTTCACAAATGAAACTGACAGCCACGTGTGCGCACACAAAAACAAACCTCGATATGCAGCAGAATTATCTTGTGTCACACAATAACAATTGCTACTTTCACATGAATATCCAACGTACAGCAGCATTTAGATACAGCCATGTTGAAGCGGCAAAAAAGTGCCCAGTTTTGGCAGGTGTTATAGGTCAAACTCGAGCAGGCATAGAAACTGCTTGTTATATGCCTACAAGTTTGCACAGGATACCAGCATGGTGAGGCTTCAAGGTTCAACTCATATAGATTTATAACTCTAATTTCCCACTACCAAGTACTAAACCTATCGAACTGAACTCTGCTGTTCCCTGCAACACACACTGTACAATTCAACAGAGTCCCAACTCACCTTCTTCGGGACCTGAATAATCTCCCTGAACCTCGGCGGCCGCACTTTGGTACTGATCTCCATCGGACTGTTCAAACCACGCACGAACCCATCAGTACCAACAGCCAGAACAAGCACCAGAAGCCCTAAAAAGGAAACCAGCTTCGCGCCGAGGCGGACCTTTTCTTGCTCGCCCTGCGAGCCTTCTTCTGCGCGGCGGCGGCGGCAATAAACCCCCGCCCGCCGAGAGACCCGTCGGCGCGGGCGCGCTGTAGCTCCCCAAACGGCACGTCAGCGAGCGCGCGCTCCAGCTCCCGCTCCCGCTCGGCTTCACCGTCGCTCTCCGACTCCGACTCCGACCCAGACGACGAGGAAACCACCTGCGGAGGAAGCGGATGGGTTCCCATGAGCAGTCCACGGTTCGCGACACGGAAGGGGGTAGAGGGGCGTGTGGTGATGGTGCTACCTCATCGTCGCCCGACTCGTCGGAGGCGGTCGCCAGATCCTCGTTCTCAGGCTCACGCCGGCTCGACGTCGATGCGACCGCAGGGCCGCGGCTGCTCCGACCTCTCATGGCGGCGGCGGCGGCAAGGGCAGTAGTAGCGGCGGCGGCGGCAAGGGTTAACCAGACGGGCCCCGTTTATCTATCTCGGCCTGGCCGGACCGGCGAGCTCATCTTGGGCTCTGTTCATCTCGGCCTAAATAGTTGTACTGGGATGGGCCTCAATTCCCAAATTGAATTCAGCTCTTTCTACAGCCCATTCTGCAAATACTTCCTCCTGTTATAAATAAATATTTAGTGTTTAGAGCAAGACTATTTTTTAAAATATTTTGACTACCATTTTGTATTAGAATAAATTTATAAAATATAATAAGTCTATAATATTATGGTAGTACTGTTCAAGGCAAATCTACGCATGCCTTTTTTAAAAATCTAAGCATTTAAAAAACTAGTCAAATTCTAAAAGTTTGTTTAAATTTTGTCCCAAATTTCAAATATCTATGAGCAGATGGAGTACCATTCTACTTTGTGAAAATACTCTAAAAAGTTTAATCTTTTCCACTGAGACACACAAAAGATTTGCTCATATTTGCTAAAAAGATTCCGAAGGCACACAATACAACAAACCCGGTCGTTGTCAAGCACACATATCCATCTGTACTTTATCTATTTTATATTATAAGTCGTTTTAATTTTTTTAAGTCAATTTTTTTAAGAAAATGTAACAATATTAATAACATCAAATTAGTTTTATTAAATCTAGTATTGAATATATTTTGATAATATATTTATTTTGTGTTAAAAATATTGTTTTTTATAAACTTAGTCCAACCTAAATAAATTTAACTTAAAAAATCAAAATGGATGAAACAAAGGGAGTAGCACGCATACAAAAGATCTGCACGGCACAGGCAGTTCCTTTTCAAACGCCAGAGAAACTTCAGAGGTTTTGTTAGCTTCTGACAGAAAAGATTGACGACGACGACGACGATAGCCATTCATCCGAATTCAGAACGAGATTTCGACCGGCTAGCGGCCAATTCAACACCGTGGACATCTCCTCCAAGAAGTTACGCCGTTGCTCTCCTTTGGGGATCATGTATGTACGTTGGCCAGGTTGCCAAGCAGCTGTTACTGACAGACTAACTAAACACGAACTGCTGCTAGGAAAAAAATATCAGCTCGTTTAGTTGTTCTCTTGTGACTTGTTCTTCTCCCCGGCCGGCAAACTCTCCACCTTCTCGCCTGCCGTTTCGTGTTTTCCACCACTCGTTGATCAGGTTCTCAATTTTGTCATAGTCGATTGATGCTAATTATGCTGGTGTGCTATTCATTAGCTTCTGAAAATCATGTTCATGTATGTGTCATTTTCAGATAAACTGCAGGAACTAAAGGCCTTCAGTGTAAACTTGACAGAGGAAAATTAATTACTTTAGATAATGGAAGCGTTTTATTAATCCTGGTCAATTGCATCAAGATGATATAATTGCTCTGAGAATATTCTTTGCCTCTGTATAACTATGAACACGGCAAAAAAAAAAAGGCTGCTGTTGAGAGGTTAGGGTTTCTTTAACGATCAGAAACCTGAATAGAACTAACAATGTACGTTTATCGGTTTATGTACGTTGCCTGGACAAAGGGTGGATTCAGAGCATGGTTTTCTGTTTGATCAAGCCAGTGGTTTTCACACAAGGCATCTATTTCTTCAGTTAGAGTGTCAAGATCAGAATCGTTCCGAGATGGAAAAGGAGAGGTTGATTGATTCATTCATTCTTCCGTTCGTCCATTCACTCGCTAACTGATCAACCTGTCCTCCTCCTCCAAGGTATTGCCAGGTCCATGATAGCTTCCTTTCTCTGCGTCTGCATGAAAAGAAAATGATGGTTGGGACTTTGGATACCATGGTGCTTGGTCTGCAGGATAATGCTTTCAGCATGGCTTATTACCAGCATTAGCTACAATACAAATGTTTTACTCTTTCTCCATACCTTAATTTGCTATACTCGCGTCGGTGCGAAGTATGAGCGTAACAGATGTGAGACTGTAGCGTTTGATACAAATTATTCACTGGATTATTGCGGATTATCTGAAAATTTGAATAATTTGAGAAATAAAATTAACATATAGCTTAAAACAAGTTATCTAAATAGGAACTTTTTTTTGAGAAATCATATTTTTAGAAGCGTGAAGCAAATAATCCGTGAAAATAAGCGGGAATAATCTGGTGGATAAGCTGAAAAGACGGGGCTGAGCCTTGCTTCTCTGCTTGTCTGATGAACTGCAACTCTGAAAGTTCATCAGTTTCAGAAACTCATCTTCTGATGCTGCTTTGCTAAGCTGCAAATTAGTTTTAGAAACTCAATCTTACAGCTATGCTGCTTAATGTGCGTGTTGTAAATTAGGGAGATGAACGAATGGGTGATGTGAGTTGTGGTGCTACACACACAACAGTGCCAGGTCTTGGTCACAGAAACTAGTAGCAGCTAGTTCCAGCTTACGCTACTTACCTGGTCTGCTCCTGGCTAATTGAGGCTGGCTTAATTGTCACTTGCCTTGCATTAATCAATGTTTACAGCTACTGTATGATTTGTTGGTTGTTTGGCTCAGCTTAACTAGTTCTTTTATGGATGTTTTATTGTTTCTTTTAAGTCTTTGCTTACCAACAGATCAACAGTGACAGGAGTACGGCAAAATATTTTGTTGTAGTGAAGGGAGACAGGCTCTTAACGCATCATTTTCATGTAGTTCTAATTTCAGTGACAAGTAGTACTATTTTAAACTTGCAGGCATTTGCAAAGTTATTTACAGCATATAGGGGGATGTTTAATTCAGTTGCAATGTCCTGTTTTTTCCATTAAGTTTTCTAGGTACAACACTAAACATAATATCTCGCTTTCTTGGCTGATACAAAATTATAATGGGGGCTACATATAGGTAACTTTAACTCACTTTATTGGCTGGTTGTCATAAATTAACCGATAAAATTATATTTGTTCAACTCTCACATCACTATATAAAGTGAACGCATTTCAGTGTTTGGAATTTATGGATGACTTTACACAGAGAAGATACCCTTTTCTACTCTTTTATGATGTTTTGATGATTGAGATGGGAAAAGGGAAGAAAATGGTTATCCTGGCAATTTCACTTTTGCTACCGACAGATAAAAATACCTCATTTTGTTCATCTGAGTCGTCTGCATGATATACTAGCACTTGTGTAAGAGTCTGACAGATAAAAAACATGCTATTGAAACTGAATATTTTGGCACTTGAACAATGCAGGAGTACTACTCTACTTTCATAATTAGCTTTAAGCACTGTAGTTCAATCTGATTCTCCCATGTTTGCTGACTAATTCTTTCAGCCTAGTGCAACGCGAGGACAGCCAAAATTGCAATATTTTAAGCACTGCAACACACTGCTCACATTTTCCCAATTGATACATCAGCTTCAGAAGAATCTCTGAATTTTTTTTAGGCAAAGCTTCAGAAGAATCTGATGTGATTTTGGCACATACTCCTAGATGCACATATCTTAAAATCGATCAACCGTGCTTGCAAGAGAGTGCGGTTGCCAATACGTTGGAGTATATGCTCATGATGGTATTACATGTCACAAGAACAAAAGCAAAGGCAGGCACACATTATGGCATTAAAGAAGCTAGTACTATCATTTTATTTGCTGAAGCATAAAGGTTCAAGCTCAACAACATGATTGCTTATTGATAAAGCCTAAGTTAATCCTTTCTCCATGCATTGCTCTCGTACTTTCCTCTTCTTGTTGTGACAACTTTTGTCAAGCTTTTGTGGTTGATGTTTTGCTCCTCACGTTACTGAAAGTCTGAACTATCTCTGAATATGATCACTGAACTGAACCGTCGAAACTCAGTGAAACGATTTCGATCTATCGGTCAAGGAGTTGACCCGGTGAAAGTGCAGACCAAATGCAACTTGATCGACTTTAATGATAAAGAAAGCCCATGAATTATCAAGTGAAGTATTATAGTTATATAGTCCCATCTACTACTTCTTGTGATCCTACAGCTAGTTAAGTGTACCAGAGCTATAATCAAACCGAACTGAAGTACCAGTAAGTGCTAATTTATTCTTGCACGACAGCTACAGGTAGAAAGCAATTAATCATCAAGCTGAGATGAACTGATGAACACCGCTTGTACGTGCAGTATTTGATTTGCCTTTTGACTAATCCAATCATATCACTGACGAGATAGATCACGACAAGCGTCTGGTTCAGTGCTACCATCCAATGCTGATTTGTCTGCACACGTTATTACATCGAGTGTAGCTGTACACTTTTGCGAGATTACACCAAATTCAGAGATGATTATGCGTTGTCGCCTCTGCAGATCGGTCATTGCTGATGACTCTCCATGGAAGTGGTCACAGGTCTGCAGATACCAGAAAGAAATCAGTCCGATGGAATAACGGATGAATTGGGTGAACAAATCCGTGTGCTCTCTGCTCGTTTTGTACGTTGGCAATCACGTAGGTTTTGCAACATTTTCACTAGAGGCCAAGAAAAGAAAACTTGCTGAAAATTTGTACCAACTTACTAATCATGCAAGCTTTACAAGTTCAGAACTTGAACTGAACAGTGTTTAGTTGTACAGAACTCTGCTGGTGATGAAGAAGGCGATATAACTCTGGCTCTGCCTGAATCTTCCAGATCTTGTTTTTCTCTTGAAAGGGGGACAAGGCTACAAGGTTGGTTCTGTTTTTTTTTTCTATGCTCTATTGGGTATCCAAAGTTAGAATTGCCTGTGCAGTCCAAGTAGGAGGATCAGTGGCAAAGGAGGCCAAGTAGGACGGTTTGGCTGGACAAGCCGTGGTGATGATTCGCCTCGCAACAATCATATGTTGTCTTATCGGCTGCAATTAAAATTTGAATTTTGGCACATTATTTTAGAACTGAATGATTTTAGGAGGTTTTTTTTATTGTAGTGTATTTTGGCATTGGCTTTTAAATCATAAATAATGTAGATATAAAAGTTTGCTTAGTTTATATTTATACGTCTTACCTGTCGTAGCTAACCAATCAGATTCGATCCTCTTTTTGGCCAGCTGACACCTGCAGCTTCCCTGCATCCTTTTTGTCTGTCTTCTTCGTGTAAGAATATGCACGTGCGTAGCACCTCGTCGTTTACCATAACCATTTTCAGTTTTTTTTTTACCGTCGAAGTGGAGTGGTGCTCCGTATGGAGCAGATGTTACCGTTGCAACCGCATCAGGAAGAGGAGCACACGCTTTCTACCGGTGGTGGTGGCCGCGACGCGGTACGGGTCAGGTGGGTGCCGCGTCACCGCCGGCTGGCTAGTGGGGCCCACGTCCCAGAGAGAGTAGGTTATACTATCCCTTTCCGGCCACGCGGAGGTCCGCGCGGAAGCCACGTCGTCGACCGCAAGTCGGGTGCGGCTCCTCCGCCGAGCGGCGTTGGACGACGAACCATGACATGTGGGGCCCTGGGTCCTGGATGCGCTGTCTTCCTGGCTGGCCCATGTGACAGACGGGCACCACTCGGTGGGACGGCGCGGTGGGCCCACCGCCTCCTTTTGGTGGCTTCGGGGAGGAGAGGGCTGGGTGACACGTGCAGGTGAGAAAAGTTTTTTTTTCCTACAGCCACGTCAGCTTCACCGCACGCCCAACGTGGAATAGGAGGTGGTGAAAAAAACCAGTGAAATGATGGGATATCTCTCTTTAACTGCTCTAGTGGCTTCTCCGTTTGACCAGCAAAGGTATCTCACAAACCGCATCCGTACAATCCGAGTAGAGCACTCGCATCTGGCTAATTGCCGCGGCTACCACTACACATTTTTTGCCGCTCTTTCCTGATTTTTATTTACATGCTACTTAAATTACTAAATGTAACATTTTATCTAAAAAATTATATATAAAATTTTTGATACTATTCTAAAAATAACTTTTTAACTTTATAAAAATTAATTCATTCGTTTATATCTTTAAACAAGGAAAAAATCTATCAAGTTTATCTATCTTAGAAAAAAAAGCAATGCAGATAGCGTGATACTGCATCCGTTCTCTTTGTCTCTCCGCTTCACCTCGTTTGGGAAACTGGGACTGTTACCAAATACGGCCGTAACGCCACGCCTCCTCACCCCTGGACTCGAGTGCATCAATCATCCACCCTAAAAATACACCTACCATTTCATTTTCAAACCTTTCCTTTTTTTTCCGCGAGCAACTGTTATTATTCTTCCAGGGCGGCAACGCTTGTGAAAGAAAAAAAAATCAAAAAAAGACGTGCGTCTTTGGCTCTGTGTGTTTGCCGGCTTGCAGCGCGCGTGAGGAAAGAGAAGCGCCGGTGAGGTGGCACGTTTGGTCGAGACGAGACGACGGTTGCTTCCAGCGTTCCTTTGAACGACACGCTGAAAACTCACTCGTGTACGTTTTCGGCCTACTAAATAATATATGTTCCTTTAAAAAAACATTTTAAAAATTACTTTAAAATCATATTGATTTATTTTAAAAAATTATAATAATTAGTACTTAATTAATCCTATGTTAATAAATTATATATCCCACTCTAATATTCTCTTTTCCCCCTTGTCAAACACACTTAAGTCCCCAACACCCAACCCGTCCCAACCAAGCCTCTCGCGCCACCACCGCCTCCTTCGTCGGAGCTCTCGACACCGTCGACGCCGCCGCCGCTGCTCACCTCTCACCTGCTGTTTGTATTGCGTTGCGTGGTCTCGCGCGCGCGCGCACGCGGCTTGGTTTTTGCCGAATAAATATTCTGCGGCTGCTGCTCCTGCCTGTCCCTGAGTTGTACCCTCACTGCTTTTTTTTCCTCTCTCTTTCTTCCCAGGGCACCTCTCCTTCCTAATCCCTTCCCACCTACCTCTCTGCCTGCCGCTGCCGCCTGATCCTGATTTCCCCAATTGAGGCCAGGGAGAAGAGCACCTGCACACTGCGCCTCGATTCGTGTCCCAGATCCGCCGCCACTCCGGTCCCCAATTCGCCTCTTCTTCTTCCTCGCGGCCGTCACCTCCAGCAGCGGCGGCGGAGGATTCTTTCTGGGAGCAGGAGGAGCTGAGCAGAGTGTGCTTACCATTGAGCTGGTGTGGTAGGTAGCTGCGGGAGCGGTTGGTTTGGTTTGGTTTGGTTTGGTTGCGTGTGCGTGCCATGAGAAGATGATGCGCGCCATGGCGAAAGGTACATTCCCACCGGCGGCGGCGGCGATGAAGGAGAGCTCTGCTCCTCCACCGCCTGCTGCTGCGGCGGCGGGGGCGGCGGCGAAGGAGGAAGAGTGGGAGGTGCGGCCAGGGGGGATGCTGGTGCAGAAGCGGAGCCCGGACTCCGACGCCCCGGCCGCGCCCGTCCCCACCATCCGCGTCAAGGTCAAGTTCAACGGCGTCTACCACGAGATCTACATCAACTCGCAGGCATCTTTCGGTAATGCGCCTCGCCGCCGGCGTACAAAGTCGTCTGGTTAGGGATGATTCGGTCGAGCTGCTGCTGATGGTGGTGGTGGTGCAGGTGAGCTGAAGAAGCAGCTGTCGTCGCCGACGGGGCTGCACCCGGAGGACCAGAAGATCGTCTACAAGGACAAGGAGAGGGACTCCAAGGCGTTCCTCGACATGGCCGGCGTCAAGGACCGCTCCAAGATGGTGCTCCTCGAGGACCCCGCCGCCCAAGCCAAGCGCCTCCTCGAGCAGCGCCGCACCGACAAGGCCGAGCGCGCCGCCAAGTCCATCTCCCGCATCAGCCTCGACGTCGACAAGCTCGCCACCAAGGTAACCACCACAGTTTGCGGGGGCGCTGCTTGAATTGGGTTCAGAATTAATCGAATTGGGTGGCGCTGAATTGGGCGGTGTGTGCAGGTGACGGCTCTGGAGGCCATCGTCGGCAAGAGCGGGAGGGTGGTCGACGCTGACGTGGTCACGCTCACCGAGGCGCTGATGAACGAGCTGGTCAAGCTGGACGCCATCGCCGCCGAGGGCGAGGTCAAGGTGCAGAGGCGAATGCAGGTTAGCACATAAATTCCAAATCAATTCTCATCGCCGTTTCTTGCCCGATTGATTTCCATGAAGCTCAATTTCGACGCGCGATTCCGACGAACGTCGCAGGAGAAGCGGGTGCAGAAGTACGTGGAGTCGCTGGACGCCATCCGCGCCAAGAACGCGGCGGCGCACAAGGCCAACGCCAACGGCCACGCCAAGGCCAGGGCGCCGCACCTCCCGCCGCGGCCGCCGCCGGTGTCGCAGCGGCGACAGTTCCAGGCCCCGCCGCCCGCCGCTTCAACAACGAAGACCGCCGCCGCGCCGGCGCCGGCGCCGCCCACGGCGAGCTGGGAGTCGTTCGACCTTCTGTCCTCAATGCCGTCCACGTCGTCGTCCACCGTGACGACCACGATGGCCGCCGCGACCACCACCTCGCCGATCCCGCGGTTCGACTGGGAGCTCTTCTAGCGAGCTCTCCTCTCCTCCGACGGGTACACTACACTACACTACACTACAGACTTCACCTTTCTTTGTCCATTCATCTCGGGAGCTCATTGATCGGTCGCCCTGATCATCAGCGCTCGCCATTGTTTCTTTGATTTCTTCTGTTCATTCTTCCTCTTCCTCTTCTTCATGTTTTTTTTTCATTTCGAGTGTATATCTACAAAAAGAAGAAACACCCTGGGTGATCGAGTGTGTTCATTCAGTCCGTCAGTCAGTCAGTTCATCCATCCATCAATCCATGCATGGTCACACAGCAAAAATAAGTGGTGGTATCATGACGAAGAATTTTCGGTGACTCTATATGATGAATATATAAAAACAGCATGTATATGTGATTCACACATCGAATTTCCTGTCTGGTATGGCGCACGGATGGATCATGATTGCTGCTTGGGTTTAATTCGAGAGAAATTGAGTGAGATTTTGCCGAGTCGCATTGCATCATGGTATATCGGGTTGTGGTTGTGCGTGCTCGGCTCCGTGTCTCTGTGGGCGCGGAGCTAGTAGCACAATTATTCAGGGGATCTGAGCTGAACAGTGTGAAGCTGCGCTTAGTTGAATCCAGGCAATTCTGGGGCCGGTAGGGGTGCGCGCGCGTTGGGATGCCATCCGGTTGGATCGTAGTCAAGCGACACCGCTTGATCGAGCAGATTGGTCGGCCGGATCTGAGGTCGCGGTTAAACTAGCTGGTGGTTTGGCACGCATCCTGGACTCCCGGTGGATGTTCCAGTTGCTTCAGTCTTCGACCAGGACATTCACGATTCACCACATAAAGCTACTCGTAGGAGTAGCCTCACAGTTTCATGTAGATTGAGGCCATATATGTAAAAAGTTGTTTTCCCACTATGCAAAGATACTTCAAGCCTTAGTTTTAGCCTTTTTATATTAGCCCCTTATTTTTTTTGTTTTATTCCTTATATGTTTTTAAATTACACGTAAGTCCAACATTTTACACTAAACACTTAAAATTAAAAACTAATATAAAATCTTCTCTTCTCCCCTCTCCATTTCATCTCCTTTCTCCGCTGTCTCCTCCAAAGCCTCCCTCCCGCTTGCATGACATGGAAAGAGCTAGCTAGATGGCGTCACCACTCGTTGTCTCTCCCTACCTTACACCACCATAAATCATGGGATGTGGAGCTTGGTGGCGTGAACAAGCTCGTCGGCGGTAACTCTACTCAGATTTCTATCTGGTAGACTCTTTCCTTCACTCTGTTGTTTCTCTTCCTTTCTCTCTGTCCTATATGACATGTAGGGTGACAGCTTTTACAATGAGCTTACAAACCATGGCTTAACCCCCTCTCTTTCTCCACCAAGCGGGCTCGCCTTGAAAAGGCAACGGTGGCTTTTGCAGAAAACTTGAACAGCCGAGCTGGTGCAATGGCTCTATGTCACGTAGAGCAGTGAGGGCACTCCCTCTCTGCAGGGCACTAGTGAGCTCTTACAGGATCTAAATCATGGCATTTTTTTCTCCCTTCATCCTTTTCTCTTTTCACCTCCTTTTGCAGAAATGCAGGTTTTCCTTAGCTAGCATCATCATGCATTCAGGCATAGGAGCAGGATGAATCCTTCTATAGTATTAGCATATTGTCCGTACAATGGGATTTTAATAAGAACATTGTCATCAATCCATTTTTTTCACAACTTCATACCTTGATATATATATACACACACTTTTTAACTGACAGGTGAATCCTTTGGCCACACATTATTTTTTCCCTACACAAAAAGAAGGGCGGAGGCAATGTAGGGACATGGGTGTACATATGTACACCCAAATTTTTTTGACAAAATTCAATGTGTAGTATGTATATTAGGTGTTTATAATATTGTTGGATCTAAATAGTTGTCTTTCCAATTAAAACACCAATTTGTAGACTATTTAAACAACAGTTTTAGTTTTTCTATATAAACATTCACGCTTGTATTAATATTGATTTATTAACTTTGTACACTCATCATAAAATTCCGGCATTTGCCACCGACAAAAAGTAAGGGGTTGGTAGTGAAGTTGGTTGGTACATTTACCACTCGCCCTCACCACTAACTCCTTTTAAAAATAGTATAGATACTTGTGTATATATAGCCAGCCATTTGTTTGAGAACCACAATCCAAGCTCATCAATCATAAACTGGCACCCATTTTGCTCCCAATTCATCTATAACTATGCAATGCAGCTTTCCTTTTTACCTCCACTAGAAGAAGAAAAAAGCTACCAGTATCGGCGGATTTTCCATGGGGGCAGAGATAGGGGGGAATCCCTACTACCGATGCTGGGGCCATGGGAGCCCCCACTAAAAATTCCTGACATATCTCCATAGATAGGAGGGCTAGAGCTCTGTCCTACTATTTGGAGGTTGAAGGAGATTTTTGTGATTCGGGCTAGCTACCAAGAGTAACCCACAACCATAAAATTTGGCCCACGTCTAGCCCTAGCAGACATGATGAAGACACCAAATTTGGCCCACGCCCAGGCCTAGCAAACATGACCAAGTCCACCACTGGGCCAACCATTAGCCATCCAACCAAGCCAATACTCTCCTCGACTCCTCTCAAGTCTTGACCTTGTCCTTAGCACTCGCATGTGCGGTAGGCAACGGTTGCCGATCGGGGCAACGGCGATGAGGAGGCGTGGTGGCACAGGCGCATAGCAAGTAGTCAAGTAGGTGGAGCCATGAAGGATGGGAGGAGATCTTAGGTGGAGCGGCGTAGTGGCATGCAAGCGGTGGAGGTGTGGAGCTATGGAGATCCTTGGCGGCGACCGTCGACTAGTGAGGCACAACCGTGCAAACGTGGTGAGCCAGCGAGGTGGGCATGCGGAGCAATTGGGCAAGTAAAATGGGCTAATCAATTTCAAGCCTTCAAGGTATATAAATTTCGAAATCAATTGTAATTCTAGTTGTGTGTGAATAGTTCAAGTTCATGGAGATTTGGTTTTGGTTGCTACTTGCTAGATTGTCAATATGTCAAAAAGAACACTGCTCACGTATTTTCTATTTCAAGTAACACAAATAATGAGAGTGTAAGTCAGCCAAAGAGGCATAGAGCAGAGTTTAGTCATTTGGATATAATTGGTAATCTAGGGATTCACAAACCAATTGAAGGTTATTCACCTGAAATTAGATATCAGGTAAAGAGGGCATATGCATTGAGTGGTCCAACTCAACCTGATAGTCGTGCATTTCCTCATAATGGCAAAGTGGTGAATGAATATCCTTCTAAAAAGTTTGGTTATGTGATTTTGATTAGTTTGAGTATAGTGTTTCAAAGGATACAGCTTATTGCTTGTTTTGTTACCTTTTCTTTAAGCCAGGAAAACATGAAAAATTTAGGAGTTCTGTCTTTGCTAACGAAGGGTATGTCAATTGGAAAAAAGTTAAAGATAGGCTTGCTATACATAGTAATTGCAAGACTCACAATGATGCTAAGAAAAAGTGTGAATACTTCATGAACCAAAGAAAAAGTGTATCTAAAAAAATTGAGATTGTTAGCAAGGAGAAAGAAATTCGATACAAGATTCGCTTGAAATCTTCGTTAAATGTTGTAAGGTTTCTTATTGAGAAAGATGATGCCTTTTGTGGACATGATAAATCTTATTCATCCCTCAACAAGGGTAAATTTAGAGAGATGGTTGATTGGTACAAAGACAAGGTCCCTGAGGTGAAGGATAAATATGAAAAAGGCTCTAAAAATTGCCAAATGTTATCACATCATGTTCAAAAGGACATTAATAAAGCTTGTACAATGACAGAGGTGATTATGGATGAGATTGGAGATAGAAATTTCTCTGTACTTATTGATGAGTCTCGAGATGTATCAATAAAGGAGCAAATAGGTGTCATATTAAGGTCAGCAGTTCGCACTATGTATTTTTATGTGCTTTGGTTGTAATTTTTTATATTCTATTAAAGTTCTAACACACCATTAATATTTGTTGTGTAGGTTTGTGAATGATAAAAGAAAAGTGATGGAGAAGTTTCTTGATATTAAACATATCGAGAGATGTACATCTGTTGCATTAAAGGAAGCTTTGGTTGGTATGCGTTTTAGTCATAAGTTAACCATCTCTAGGATTCATGGACAAAGTTATAACGGAGTTTCAACTTCTACTCCACCCATTGTAGATTTTTTTTCAACTATGTGCATTTAATAGTCAACACTATGGGTGCATCTTGTATGCAAAGGGATGCTTTGCTTGCAAAGCACCATGATGTATTATTAAAACAGGTGGAGAATGGTGAGATTACCACTTGCAGAGGATTGAACTAGGAAAGTAGCCTAGCTAGGCCTGAAGATATTAGATAGGCATCACATCTTGAAACTTTGTTTTGTATTATGGTAATATGAGAGACTATCATAGATGTGCTTGAAATTGTTAAGAAAGATTCTACAAAACCAACATTTAATGGTAGAGCATTCGATTTGATGGGTAAAATGTAAAACTTTGATTTTGTATTCATCATGCATTTGATAATAGACATGTTGAGCATTACAGATGACATGTCACATGCCTTGCAAAGGAAGAACCAAAACATTATTGAGGCAATGAATTTGATCATGGATATGAAACAACTCTTACAAGATATGAGAGAAATGGATGAGAGCCATTATTGAACAGAGTAATATCATTATGTGTTAAACATGAGATTAAAGTGTCAAAAATAGACAAGGAAGTAAATGAAAGAGGAACATCTACATGTCGAAGGCACAAGGTAACAAATAATCATTACTAACATATAGATCTTTCTTGCAGCCATAGATGCAATTTTGGCATAAATAAATTATCGGTTTACTGAAATTAGTTCAAAGTTATTAATATGCATGTCATCTCTTAATCCATGGAATTCTTTCTCTAATTTTGATGTGAATAAGCTTGTGAGGATTGTTGAAGATTTTTTACTTGGTGATCTTATGCTACTATGCACTCAACTTAGAAATTTTATTAGCAATATTAATGAACTAAAGAATTTCTTGGATGTAAAGATCTTCCTAAGATTTCTGAATTAATGGTTCAGAGTGGAAAAGATAGAACTTATCCATTGGCTCATTGAGTTAGCATTGATACTTTCGGTGGCAATGGCTTTACGCAAGAGGATTTTTTTTCAGCTATCTCTTATAAAGACAGAAGTATTAGTGATGAAAAAATCATACAAAGGTTTGAAGAGATGAAAAAGCGTTGGATGTTAGTGACTTAAAAGAATTTAGTGGTATGCTACATGTCTCCACTCTCTTCCTAAGTCACTAAATTATTTGACGCCATTAGTCCATTAACATTATTTATTAATTTGTTGGCTCTTGTAGATGATATTGGTTCGGTATAGATAAAATTGCTTACCTATTATTAATTCTTATGTTATTTGAACTAGACATATAGTCAATTTATATATGAGATATAGTTTAATTTATATTGGTCATTCATCCACCGATATGGTCCGAGTCCAGGCCCAATCAGTGCCCGTGCCACACTACCTGCACAAGAAACAACCCTTACCTGATGCTACAAGAAGTACTACCAGTACTCCATTTAAAAATAAAAAAAACTGTTATCGTGTGGGAGTGAACTCGCTGTTATTGGCCCGGACAAGTGTTCCCTATGGTCTAGAATAGTATATCTGTTTATCTGCACGAGAGAGGAGGAGAAGAGAAATGAATGTGTGGGTGGGCACGGAAAGAGGGGAGAGGAGGGCCGGGAGTGAGCTGGCAAAATGCGGGCAATGATGAGGTCGTCGAAGTGGACTTTTGGAAGCTTCAGCTTCAGGCCGGCCCCGTGCGGTGCTCCTCCCTCCTACGCATGCCGTTTGTGACGTCCCGCAAATAATTGAAAAACAAGAGAGCAAGCTAGGTAGTCGCAAAGCAGCAGCAGGCCTTTGGTCCAGACCGAGCAGCAAGCAACAGAAGCAGCAGCCCAGCACAGTTACTCGCGCAACGGAGTTATGAGCAGTTGCATTCTTGCTTGCTTGCAGAATCTAGTTGCAGCAGCAGCTGCTGTTTTTATTGTCGTTGTTGGAGCGGGCCGGCCGGCTAGTTGATAGCATGTTCAAGAAGAGGACGGAGCTATCTGAGCTTGGATGCATGGATGGAGGAGATTATCTGCAGCACGGCGAGCACAACGTTTCATCTGTTGGATGCAACTATAACTAACTACATCCATTTGGGCGGCGCGTACGGCCAGATCGTTCGTAGCTGGAGCCGGCCGCTGTGTCGATCGCGAGGAACAGGCGACATGATGCCTCGCTAATAATTGGAGGGTCAAGCATGCAGAAGCAATGGTAACACTACTTGTACTATTTATAAGGTTGTTAGGATCGAGATATTAAGTAAGATTTATTTTATCTGATAGTACCGCTAGATCATGATTCTATTATTGTAGGATCGAGATCTTATATAAGATCCTACCGATATCAAGTGTTCAGATGAAACTTTTATGAGATTGGTATTGTTTCGACTTAATCAGATGATATTACAATACTATTGGGATACTGAAAATCTTACTACATGTATTAGCAGTGGGCTTGTTTAGTTCAGATTGCTGCAGCGGCGGCGGCGGCGGCTGCAGCTACAGCACCACGTACCACGCAAAAGAAAACGTGACCGCTGCAATGGCTGCGCTCTACAGCCGCAGCCAAGCTATACTGAACACGCTTAGTGCTATGAGCTAGCTAGCTTTAATATGGTGGGGCTACCCTCGTACTCTCAGGCCTCGAAAAACTTCCGTTGGTTGGATTAATCAGGCATAGGATTGATCATTCGGGGTTTGGGACATATACTGAGCCCGGAGAAAGGTCGATCTGTATAATTCCTGTGTCCTGCACAATGTGCTGTGGACAGTGTGACTTGCTCAGTTGCTCAGCATCTTTGTCAGATCGATCGATGCTCTGGCAGTTTCGAGATGTGGGGATCGGACGGACACAGAGGCCAAGTTCCTTTCGTTCTGTCTCGGCAGGTTTGCATGTGTCTGGTACTCTGATGTTCCTCGCTTCAGTTGCTCAGCATCTTTGGCGAGTGACGAACGATGATGAACTGGCCTGGCCAGTGGATGGACACCGTTCTTTCGTCCTGACGACAGTTGAGACAGCCAATGCCGGCAGTGCCCTCTGTCTTTATGCCTGCTCTGTCCTCCAAAAGTTGGTTCCACAAAACACCTTTATGCCTGCAGTGCCCTGGTGTATATGCGTCCACTACAAATCTAACGGTGGGTTGCTTTCCTCCTCTTTTTAACCTCTACTTTTTCTTTTTTACGTATACGTTCAAACGGTCAAACGATTTATTTTTTATAAAAACATTTTTATTAAAAATACTTTAAAATAATACTAATTAATTTATTAAAAAATTTAAGCTAATGCTAGTATTAATTAATTATATGTTAATCTGTTGCTTGTTTTATGCAAGGGAATCTTTTTCTATCCCTAGCTAACAACCACATTTGACCGAGTGCTTCAGTTCAGAAAACAAAGGAGAAAAAGTGTTAGAATATGGAGTAATCTAGTCCGGTTTGTCATCTTCTTTGACAAAACTTAAAGCAACAAATTAAATATATCATTATCAATATAACCATATCAAATTTTGATAATTTTGAAACTTTCTACTCTCAAAATTTATACTAAATTTTGGCAACGTCTTAAACCAAACATCACACACCCTCGCCTCACCTTATCAAAATTTGATATTACTAAAGTTTGGTACGGTTTTCTTTGGTAATGAATTGAACAAGCCCTTAATCTCTTAAGAAAAGCAACCGCTTGTGAGCCACAGCCCACCGCTACACCACTGTCCAAGACTCTTGTTCCCAAAAGGACAAAGTCCAATTTAAACCCCTCAAATATATATCCAATCTGATTAGTTTTCTCCAACCGTAAAACTGGGTTTGAAGGCTCACTCAATTGTTAAAACAGATCAATTTAACTCTTTAATGTTGTTTTCATCTTTTATGTGACGTGATGCCTACACGCCATTCCAATCTAAAAAAATAAAAAAAAATTAAGTAGGCGAGACCCATATATAAGTTTCTTAAAGAACAAAGTCAATGGGTGCCCACATGTCATTCTCTTTCCTCCCCTTCTCTCTCCTAGCGAAGAGGGAGCAGCCGCCGCTTCATTGTGACTAGCCACGGCGTGCTAGAGACGGCACAGCGCAGCAAGGGAAGCCACTGGCGATGGAATGGAGGGAAGAGGGAGACGAGATCACCAGTGTGCTCGGGGTGGCAGAGCTCCATAGGACGATAACAACATAGCGAGCTGAGCTAGAGATCAAGCTTGGGGCGATGGAGAGAAGGAGATGGCGAGGGGAGCTCGATGGAGGCTAGGCGGTCGTATTTAATGGGCTCGACCATAGCTCCCCGAACCGGCGAGGTAGAAGGTGAGCAAGCATTTCTCCACTGATTCGCAGTTTGTTTTATCACTAACCCTTCCTTTCTTCAAGAATTTTATTTCTTAGGGGCGGCACATAAAAGGGAGGCATCCCCATGATTTGATTTTAATCGCATGAGTTTGAATGGGATTTAAGAGGGGAAAAAGAAGTTATTCTCAATTGAAAGCCACCGCTGTCCGATAACTTCCGATTTAATCCAAGGAGCATAAGGGATAAGAATAAGACAAGATGCATTCAACGAATTTGCTGCCGGAGGAGCCCATTGGGATGGCATGGCATCTATCCTGGAGCCATCCAAGCCATAAGACCATGCTTTGATTTCATCTTAGATTTGTTGGTTTTGTTTGGCTACGTGAGGAAGGAGTCAGCAAGCCTCAATGGGGACAAGGACCTTCTCGTGCACCAGCAGAAGTAGAAGGCCGCGGCATAGTCTGGTGCCAAGGCCAACTTCTCCCTAAAGTCGCCGCTGACCATTGCTAACCACTCCACGCCGGCCATAACGTCTTCGTGCGATCCTATGCCATCAATGAGAGAGAGGAGAGTAATGGAGAAAGAAGATGGGAGATAATCACTTATATGCAGGCCCTATATCTATTTTTAATTTCTTTGGCATATATTTGATTTGGGGCCATGGTAGAATGGGTTAGACTTATCCATATTTTTTAGAATAGGATAATTTCATCTATCCGTTTAACATAAGAGATATGATGATCCTATTTTTTAAGGATGTCCCATATATCAGCGAAAGAGAAAAGTGGTTTGGATTCATATCTTTGGAAAATATTTCCTTTTGGGAATCATCTCATCCCATCTATTCTCAAACCAAACACCTTAAAAAAATGGGTTTGATCTAACTTGACTCATCCCATCCCTTAAACCAAACGAATATCTGATGGCTGGACTACCACATGAATACCAGATCAGTGTTTTGAATAGTTTTAATAGTTAGAGTGGTTAATATACTTGGTTTTATGGTGGAATGAGATCTGACCTACATTGGAGGAATCGAATTGGACTTTTTCCTTCCCAAAATGTCTTTATTGTGGTCCAACATTACCACAGCCCACATGGTGCATTGCATTGTTGCTGACCCCACGAGACCACGACTAATTCTACGGCCTTTCCACCACAGCCCGTCCGGTGCGGCCCAGCAATCTGTCCACGCCCGCGCGGCCCTCGGCCGCAGATTCAACGACACATTGGAGAGGCTCAGAGACACGATGAATGACCCATTCTGGCCATCAAGAAGGCTAATTGGGAAGCTGACAGATGGGCTCAGATCAAACATCACATGCTTCGCATTTGAGGATTTCAAGCATTTGATGAATTCGACCCATCTGTCCAGGTGAACACCGTGCTGCTGCCACACTGAAATTCTTTCTTTCCTTCACTTTTTTGAGGATTTCAAGCGTGCCCCTAAACCTAATGGTTTGAATTGCTTTCAGAAGCCAAAGACACCAGCTCTCTATCTCCCTCCTCTTAACTCTATTGTAGTACTCCAGTAAATTTCTTGTGGAGTATCCATCGATTAATTCAACAAATTCCTGTGGTTTCAGGGTTCCTTTGGAGCACAATATTTGAAAAAGACAGGAACAGGAAAAAAACACATAAATAAAAATCTCGCATGAAGTCAAACACACAGGAATTTGAAACATGGTGTGCTTACATGGTTCATGGGAATATACTAATAGGAAATTTGAGTGGAATTAAGAGAGAACGTAGATAGAGAGAACATGCATTTGACTTCTTAAAAGAAAAAATAAAATAAGGTTTAAGCTCATAGAAAAATTTTATGACTGGTGCCTATAGCTGGTCTTACTAGCCGTCTAAGTCCACTTAGACCGCTTGTGCACTAAAACTTCGGTAACATATACACCACTTCGTAGCAAACACATTAATCATTACAACGACTAATTATTCATTACAAAATATTAGATCAAGATAATGATTTTATTTTTTTTCCATCTTCTAGGTCTTATCTAAAGTTGGACAATTGAGAAGATCATGTTATTTTTCGCTTCGTGTAGTTAATATTGAAAAAAAACAACTACCAAAACTTGTTTGAAAATGCTTCATCGGTAATACTGCAAAAGTCAATCACTTGATTTGGTACATAATCACCCTCTGCTTGATCAAACATAGTTACAGGAGTATATTTACTTTACTAGCAAAACTAACCATGGCAAAAAAAAATTGGAATGGCAATTAAGTTGGATGGAATTGGGTCCTACCACAAAAATTGCAATGCCAATTCCATATTTGTTAAAAATTTTAAGTGATTTTATTTTTTTTAACTAAAAGATCAAGTTTCCGAACCTTATATTATTAGAAGTTTTGGTGATTAATAATAATATGTATTAGAACTAACCATTTTCATGAGTTAAAAGTGACTAGATTGAGTTTCAGCATCAAGATGATAATATTGATAGATATATTGATAAAGAGAAAATATTAAAGATTATAAAATTTAGTATGGTAAGACAGTAAAGAACAAATAATGCTTACCACGATAGACCACGCGGTGTTGAAAGGCAAGTGAAGTGTTTGGCGTCAATGGACTAATATGGTGATGAAGAGCGAGTGAAGACTTCGTGTCGATGGACCGTACAATAACATGCAAAGTTACAAAAGATTCGTAGCAATCATTTAAATAGTATAAGATAGAGTGTCAAAGATCAAGACGATGTGAGACATTGATCAAGGTAAAGATATGATTAATTTAGGACTAATATGTTTAATAAGATGTAGATAAATATCCTCGATGATGAAATGGAGTTGACATTAGGAACCCTTAAGATAAAGCAATAAAATGGTATTAAGGTGTTCTTAGAAGTATAGTTTTTCTAGTTGTTTTTGAATATAGAAATATCGTGCTATTAAGATGAATACATTGATATGTTTATTTATATCTCAGTGCTCAAAATAAAACTTTTAAGTGCTTCTTTGAGAGAAATCTAAGTCTTAATATATTCTCTAAGAGGTTTTAGAGTTTATTCTTAAATGGGGCAGGTAGCCCTCTTAATAAGCTTTCCATAGAGTCTAATATCATCGAAAACGGACTCTCAATTAAGGAGTTATGACCATTTTTATGTGGTGTTGCTGAGGAGTAACGGATAATCTGGACCAGATAGAGAAACTTGTCTAGAGACTCTGATAGTTTTAGTTGTTGACTCCGGACTTTAAATCTGTGGGTAACGGCTAGTTTTGAAGGGCTCGGTTATTTAAATACCTCTACCCGCATCCTCTACTGTTATTTTGAGGCTAATTTTTAGTAAGAGTAGATATATCCAAAGCCAAATAGCCCATCTCAAATTCTATCCCTTGGTGATAGTTATTTATGAGAGTGATTTAAGGAGAGAAAGAGTTGAGTTGAGAACATGTGATTTGAGAGGTTAAGAACAAGTAAGGTTTACTCTATTCTTTAAGCACTTGAGTTTATAGCAAAAAAATCTTCGATTGTGTTTATTACTCTTAAAGATTAAGATCTCCTAAACGGTTAGAAGTTGTCGATGAGCTCTCAAAATTGTGGTGAGTCATTGAAAGTTTGTGATGTTTCATTCTCACATCCGTAAGAGAAAAGATAATTGAGTAAGAACTAAGCTTATGCTTAAAGATTATTTGGTAGAGCAAATTTTATCAAAGATAGTAATTCATTGCCTAAATATGTGGACCTCGATGATTACTTGAGAATAGAGTTTTATCTTGATGGTTGCTTGAAGGTCAAGGCTTCATTATTGGTGCTTATTTGATGAGACTTGGGATCGAGAAAGATATAGCTCTTGGGAGTCACTTAACAGAGACGTAGGATCATTCGAATCCAAACTTCGACAAATAAATCTTTTGTCTGTCTCTCACTTATATACTTTATTTTCTTGTATCATTTAACATTGATTTAGATAACATCTTTTATTCGTTAACTTTAAGGTGTCTTTTTTAAGTATTCTTTTAGACGCAGTGAAAGATGACTAAAATATCTTAGACTTACTATTTGGAGACTTCGGTCGAGACTCTCTATCTAACAGACAGAAAGGCTCATCCGGATATTTTGATTATTTTGGCCGGACACTTCGAAGGACTTCATCTAGATACTTTGGTCTTTTGGTTAGATACTCCGAATAATTTGGAGGAAGTTCATTTAGATACTCCGGCTCTTTGGTCAGTTACTCTGAAGAAAAATTTTATTTCGCTACGATTGTTTTTCACAAATGCATATTCATCCCTTCTAGACGACATCAATATCTCTCTAGCGATATCATCTAGCGATATCAAGATTCTTTCATTAACATCTACCAGGGCACAATGTTCTTTTATGACAAAGTTAATGATCAACTGATGTTGACTTGATCTTGAAGACAAAACCAAAATTCACACTAACAGAATGATAGTAAACAATTGATATTGGTAAAAACAGGAAAATTTTCTCAACAAACAAAACATATCATATTATGTGTGTAAAAGGGCATGCTATAATACTCTTTATTTTTTAATATATGACACAGTTGGTTTTTTAAGATATATTTAATCATTCGGGTTATTAAAAAAATTATGTAATTATTTGTGAGTTGATTTATTATTAAAGACTCTTTAACCATGACTTTTTATGTTACATAAAAATTTTAAATAAAATTAATGGTTAAACTTATGTTTAAAAAGCACTATATGGCTTTTATATATATAGACATATATATACACACATACACATAGACACACATTTGCAAGATGTGCCACGCCTATGTATTTCAAAGAGCAACATACGATACACACACATTGTGGCACTACATGGCGCACTGCACACTACATGGTACGGTACGATGTACGTTGGTGCGGTAAAAACATTTCTGTAGGGGAGGTGGGAGGGCGCGGTATATGGCACGGTAAAAAAACTACTACCGTGCCTGTGGGAGGTTCTGTGGGAGTTGTTGGAGGGCACGGATCACGGGAGTTTCCTGAGAGTAAAAAAATTACTAAGTGGTGATACCTAGTTACGTAGCACGCTAGGTGTCCTATAGTTTTTCTCTCTATATATAAATAGCATAAATTTTCCAAAATAATCAACAAGCTGGCCGCGATTGTTACAAACAAATAACCATATTGTTTACTGCAGTGCAACCACATCCTAACAATTAAGTAGTAAAGGGCCTTAAGATTTTCAAGACACCATTGTGTACTCCTTTGAGGATCCAGGTAGTTGCTGGCAAACTTCTCCAGCTCTATGAAAAAAACGAGGATCTCGCGGCCAGTATTCGTTCGAATATCTATCCTTCGCTATATCAAAGGTCATAAACTCAAGGGCTCTGGCACTTCGAAGAATGTATTTTGCCAGCTCCAGTTGACCTGCGAATCCAAACACCCCTGACATGTGGACCCTCCTAAGGTGGTCATGATGCCCACGCAGACTGAAACAGTTGGTCGTTTGTCCTCAGGAAAAAAAGGGCTTCCAATCAAATATCTTCCCATAGATTTCATAAACATTGATAAAGTGAAAAAAATAATGATCTGTATTATTGTACCACCAATCCCAACCCTGCTAAACCGGCAATAAAAACAATTTCGCTATCGGTTCACAAGAAAAACCGGTAGTGATTAACAGCTTAGTAGTAGTGGATGTTTCAATCATGCTAGCTGCCCAAATAAAATTTGCAAAAAAAGTACTTTATAAATGTCCAGTCATTTGTCGAAAAACTCCGGCCTCTTGCCTAATACTATATATAGAATTATAACATGAAAATTGTTATCAATAGCAGTAAGGAATTTAAATAGACTCCGAATGACAACAAGAAATCAGCATATATAACTTGTAGTATTGGTAAGTAGTTTACCAATGCAAAAAGGAAAAATGAAAACACATATAAGCAGACTGGAAATTAATGGGTGTAGCACTTACGTCCAATACAAGGTGGTCTAATTTAGGGCATGCCTCCAGAAGGTAAGTCAAATGAAGTATGATCCGTGAATTTTTGATATTGAGCTATATGCATCGTTCAATTTAACTAAAATTTTAAGTTGATGAAAAAAGACAGGCAATTCACTTTATATTTTAATACTCCACTCCCCCTCACACCAGCCCCTCAAGCCTTCGGTATGAAATAGAAGTGGGCTATAATTATTATTTAATTATGCGCTAGCTAGAAATCGAACTCGAGACCTATGGCTATGATACAATATTAAGTTACATGCATTGAACAGTTCAATCAAAAAACTTAAACTGAGGAAAGATGAACAATTCATTTTATATTCTAATATCTCCCGTCTAAGACTTTGCAATTATTATTTAATTACGTGCCAGCCAGAAATTGAACTCAATACCTATGGCTCTGATACTATATTGATACTATATTAAGTTACATGCATGAAACAGTTCAATCAAAAACTTAAACTAATAAGTAAAGATGAACAATTCGCTTTATATTCTAATATCTCATGCGGTCTAAAAGTGAGCGCTTAGACTGGAAAAAAACAGCAGGAGTGCTTAATGATGATAGCCCTTATGACATAGGCGATATAGTCAAAGCTTAGGACACGAGTGGTAGTACAGAGCAGTTGCTGTCAAGCTACAGGACATGTAAGGGGACGCATCACAGCCACGCAGGATGACGTCATGAGCAAGGTGCAGGATGACACACTGACGGCGACACCATCGAGGCGATCGTTCAAGAAGATGACGCTGTTGAACCGTAGAAGACAATTCGTCATGTGAGAGCGTATCGTAGACGGTCGCTGGAGCAGTTGATCAGACGGACCGTGCACAAGACGGCACAACAATGAAGACGCCATGCAGACCAGAGTCAAGGACGGCGGTGTTGGACGACCGAAGCAGTGTAGAGGATGACTTATGGCGATGGGCGACACAAATCCGCACTCCAAACGTGAGGAAAAAAAAAAGAAGCTAAACACAAGAGGGAACGCACGTACTCTTGTCCTCCTGGAAGTCCACGTCAGAAAAAGCATAGTCCACACCACGTCACCACCAAAGCTGACCCACCAATCCTCTCTTCCTCTCTCCCGTCTCCCATCAAGAAGAAAGAGACCAGAGCAAAGCAGCAGGCCATGGTGGCGCCGGAGGGGGAGGAGCTTGGAGGTGGTAGCCACGCCGGCGACGGATCCAGGTGGAGGTGGCGCCGACGTCGGCCGGGTGGAGAGGCGGAGTAGGCGGCGCGACGGGTCCTGCGAGCGGTGCGGTAGAGGGGACGCGGTAGCCGGCGACGGGCCCAGGTCGACGGACGGCGGGGAGTACCCGTCCCCCCGACGGCAGCGGAGGCAGAGTGCCCCACGGTGGCAATGCAGAGGGGAGGAGGTGCGGCGGCCGGAGGAAGGGGTCCAGCGAGGTCTTGGAGAAGACCGGAGCGGAGGAGTCGGGGCCGGCGGATAGCCAGAGGTCGGGAGGCGGAGCAGGGCGCGGAGCCTGGGGGGCGGTGCGCTCGGTCGGTGGTGAGAGGCGGCGCGGTGGAGGTGGATCCGCGCGGAGCCGATGGGACGCCGCCGAGTTGAAGCAGAGGAGGTCGAGGCGGGCTCCAGACGTCGACGGCGTCGTGGATCTGGTGGGGGCGCGGGCGGGCGTCGAGGGCTGACGGCGAAGGCGGAGGATGTCCGCGACGCAGATCGGCGGTGGAGACGGGCCCAAGGTGGCGGCGTCACAGGGGCTCGGACCGGCGGAGATGAAGTGACGGTTGGGGCGGCGGTCTCCGGCGGCCGTGTTCAGGAGGACGGATCACCGTCGACAGCGTGGGGAGCAACCACTGGCCGGAGGTTGAGGATGCCGGCGACGCAAGTGACCGATGGCGTGGGCAGGTGCCGCAGGCTGTCATGCGGAGGAGAGGACCCAGATGAGACCCGGGCGGCGGCTGTTGTTGCTGCTTGACTCGACGCGAACGAAAACGACGACGAACGAGGCCACGAGGAGATCGAGATCAATCCTCTCGCTGGCAAGACACGAAGACGAAAAAAAAAAAAACCAAGCTTGGCCGCCCCGGAAGCGAGATCGCTCCTCCCGGGGAGCGACGCGGCGGAAGCGCGAGGGGCGGCCTCTAGGCCATCATCTCTGACATCATATTGAGTTGTATGCACCGATCAATTTTTAATCTAAAAGGTTAAGCTGATGAGACACAATTCGTTTTATATTACAACACGTGGGTTCTTCATCTATGTGAAATTCTATAACCAGATGCCTCAAGTGCACAAGTTTACAAGGGTTTTTGGGCAATATTCCAGTTACCTGAAATAGATTAAGAAGTGAAAAGGAAATCAAACAAACCTACTGTCACACACCAGGGCAAGAAGTCTATGAAGTGCTTGAGATTAAATATTGTTTGTGAGCCAAACCTTAGTATACATGACAAATCTGATGAACAACCGATCTGCATGAAACAGGGCATGGGATTTCGTTCAAATTGTAGTTCATAACATCAATCCCCGAGTAAAGTCTAATTTGTGCCTGTGATAGCTTCAGGGAATCATCAAGTCTAATTGTTATCTGATGACCCTGGTAGCTAAGTGCTGTGGGGTTCATTGCATGTAACTCTATACTTTGCAGGTCGCAACAACCATCAATTAAGTATTGCAGGTTGCATAAAGGACGGGGTACATTTAGGTTAGACAGGGTAAAACAATGAAACGTGCATAACCACTCAGGGGCAGGGCAGTTTACCAGGAAGATACTGAGATTATTGGCTAAGTCATACACACAATCCAGCTTGAGCTTCCTTAAGTTTTTCAAGTCAGGAAAACCAGATGGCAGCTTCGACGACACCTCGGAGAGGATTACAGACACGATGAATGACCCGTTCTGACCATCAAGAAGGCTAGTTGGGAAGCTGACACATGGGCTCAGATCAAGATCAACATGCTTCGCCTTGATGCAACGATGAAATAGACCCATCTGTCCACGTGAACACCGTGATGCTGCGACAGTGAAGCAGACTAAGTGCAGCTGTGCCGTTGCAACACAGTGTTGACATGGTTGATGAAACTCTCTGTGCTGTTGCAGCCAGAAAATTTGGAACGATCAGAGGAGAGATTGAAGTGATGCGTCCAACGTTTCCTCCATCGAGAAGAGAGAATGCTTGTCCTTCCTGCCTCTTTCACTGTCAGTTGCGATATTATATTGCATAGCGGGTCCTACAAATTAACAGCACAATGTTGATGAGTTAACATTTTTGCATGGCGCCATATCTACTTGATCGATTCATGGATATCTATCTGATCAAGAAGAGCATGTGCCTGTGCCTGAATATCTGAATATCTGGGACCGGTGCTACTCTGTCAGAGAAAGAGTAGCACATATAATGTGGTCGTACCTTGGGGAGGTTTTCCAGTAAGAGCTTGGGTCTGTGCTTGATCAACATCCAGGAAGCAGTAGCCGGTGCAGCAGCATCCTGCTTGAGGAGACGAGGAGACGAAGACGCGCCGGAGATGGAGAAGACGAGCCTGCCGTTGCCGTGCTCTTGTTTCCGGCGGCGATTGCCTTCCTCCATGTCCCTCCATCTGCTAGCTTCCCTCCGCTGCCCCCTTGATTAATTTGTCAAAACCCGATCTATATATATAGACACACGCACACACGCACACGTTTCCAATGACGTACCAGGAATCCTGCTCGGCGAGCGTAAGCTCGATGTGAAAACGGATACTCTCGTTTTGTACCAGTTTTTTCGTTGCACGTATAGCATTCGTTTTTCTGGGGGAACGGGTATACGCATTTTCCCGTCGCATGTGGCATACGCATTTTTTCTTATGGAGAGGAGAAAGATTCGCGCCCGTACGTCCAGGACTTCTGTTCCTAAACCTCCTTCTCTGGCCCAGCTTTACTACAGCCCACAGTGCATCGGATCGCTGAACAGGTTCTACGGCCTTTCCACTACAGGGCGCGCGACGCGGCCCAGCAATCTGTACACGCCTCGCTCTCCCAAGGCCCTCGTGTGAGAAGCCCTCTTTGCACACTCGGCCCATCATCCGGCAGGAAATAAGCCTATTTCGCCTCTATTTGAACTGCAGTTTCGTATGTGACACGTTGACACGATTTTCATCTGACGTGATGCCTAACATCGGGACCCATTTTGTATGTCCCAATGTTCATCTTCTAGCTCCACCTCTCTCCTCTTTACTTGCATCCCTTTCTCTACGCCCGTGTATTGTTTTCCGCTCGGAGGTGCACTGTCATTCGTCCTCCGTGCGCCCGCAGTGATCAACGAGTACGGAGGTGGTGTCAGAGAGTCCGAGCGGTATGGGATGTCCCTAGAGAGGTGGTAGAGCTTGAGCTTTCCTACACAACAGCGATGATGGTGGCGGGTGGAAAAGATGGTGGCGGTAGAGACGATGGTCCCCTAGCCTTTGCCACGACGCTACATAACCCTACCAGGCAAACGGGGTAGAGGACTGGCGAGAAGGATTCCCCCTATTGAATGCGCCACTCTCGCACATCCTTGATAACTCCGTGGCTTACATCTGTGTGACGGGATGTCGGTGGCACTTGCGATAGTGGTGATGGCTTCCTAAGGAGTCCGTGGCAACCGATGAGCTCCTCTTACACAAGTTATTATCTCCGTGAAGGAGGCAGGGGTGGCAGCAACATCCTTTAATTACAGCAAGCACCCTCCTTCTCTTCAATCTCTCCACCCCTCTCCACCTCTTGCATCAATGTCATAGGAAGGCAAGTGGCCTCTCGATGCCCCTATCCCGCCGCTGGGAGGTGGCTGCTAGGAGCTTTGAGCTGCTTAAGTGTGCGGCAGAGGAGATAAGGGAGAGAGGGCTGGCTTGAGGAATTCATGACGACGCCTCCTCAAGCTCATGTGCCATCACGGCCTCCATTCCCTGTCTGTCGACTTCCTATGGCATTGCTACCTCTCAAAGCTACGAGGACGACAATGGATGGGTGGGTGAACTTAGAGGGGCTTATTGGCACTCCCACACTGCCCAGCTTGGTTGGGAAGAAAAGTGAAAAGAAAGACAGGACAAGAAGAGTGGACACTCACATCGTGCTTCTTACATGTGGTCTCATGTTTACATGTCACATAGTGCATGTTGGCTTAGCGAGTCTTATCACAGTCAACCTATCACGTCAGCATAAACTGCTTCCTAAACCACCAAAAAAGTCGATTTACACTGATTTTAAAAAATTGAATAATACAATATATCTAATTTTATGATCTAATAATGCGATTCAACCAAGAGCAATGGTTGAGAAGGCAAAATAGACTTATTCTAAAAGTAAATCCTATCACGTCGGTGTTATGTATGGTTTATGGTCTAACTATAGAAAAAATTTAACTTGATTTCTATCTAATTTATATCTCTTAATCGGAGACCGAGTATAAAACTATTAAAATCGGTATAAAAATATTTTCTCTGGCCACGTCATAGAAGATAATAAAAATAGAGGTGGGGTGACACCATCTCTCTCCCTTTTTACTCTTACTGGGCGTCCGGGACGACACGATGGTGGATCGAGCGAGGAAGGTGGCATCGGTCCGAGGCTTAGCGGAGTGCGACGTGGCCGAAGGCGGATCAAGCGAGGAAGGCGGCGGAGTGTGTTGGGGACGAGCTGACGGCGTGCTTCTCAAAGTCCAGTCGACTACGATGCTCTCGTGGACCCGCGGGACGAGCTGCCGCCGAAGAGAAAGATGCAACTGCCGACGCTGGTGACCGGAGAGACCGCGCTCCCCCTCCCCCAACCTCCCATGACGCTCTCTCTCTCCCTACGGCACCTCCTTCCTATTCCGGACGACCACACAGCGAGGGCTTCTCCCCATCCCCCGCGGCGGCGAGCAACAGGTAGGAGGGGCCACAGGAAGGAAAGCCAGGGGCTAGGGCGGCATCCTCCTTGCCGCCACTCCGCCCCACTTCGTCTACCTCCTCGCCGACCTACCTCCGCGCCGGTGTTGGACCGCGCTGCGGTCTCCTGCCACAGCCATCGTTGTCGTCGGCTTGACCACGCCTCCGACCTAGAGGCGACGAGTGGCGTGGAGACCAGAGCCTTCTCCAACCTCACCTCGCTCGCTCCGCCGGAGTCCTGTGACGATGTCTCGAGCTTGACTGCTGACGAGGTTGTCACAGCCTGCGCCGTCGGAGTCCTCAACGGCTCATCCTCTCCCTGTCCACTACTGACGAGTCCTCGGCGAGAGGTAAAGAGAGATCGAGAAGAGAGGAGGAGAGGGTGAAGAGAGAAGATGATGGCCACTGACATATAGGTTGGGTTCTATCGTATTTTTTAAAATTTTTCTATTGATGGTAACCTAACATAAACATTAGGTAAGTTAAAGACTAGGCTTAAAACTGTTGAGTGAGTCATTTACACCGGCTTTGATAGATAGAAGAGTCGTTATACTCGGTTGTATATTTCGTTGGAGTAATACTCAGCAACTGGACTGAACTGAACAGTGTCGTCTCTCTGTTGTGCACGGCTCTCTGAATTCTGATCAGGATGTGAGGATTTTCAATGGAAATCCGCAGCCAAAACAGTGCATTTTGGGCAGGAATCCAGACCGAACCTGGAGACTCCACTCCAATCAGCAGGTACGCCTGCCTACTTGCCTACCAACCAGTAATATCACCAGCTATTTGTGGCCGACGGCTCAGGTCCAGGATTATTCATTCATTCCTGCTTCACCAAATGCGACATGCAACAAACCAAGGCGTCAGGTCAGATCTGAACGACACATATCCTGACTGGCAAAGGTGATACTTTTACTGTTTCTCACTGTTCGCCCAACTTGCGACACATATTTTCTGAACTTTCTTTCTGGTACTACCAGTACTTCTTTGGGTGTAAATCAGAATCTGCCGTTTGCTCATACTCATAGCTTGGCCGGATGAAACTTTTTCTTGTGGCTTTTTTTTTTGGGGGGAGGGGGGGGGGGTCTGGGAGACACGAGTTATTGATGATGGGATCTAATGATCATGGCCGCATCTTGGAAGGTTTCTCTCTTCAATGCCCTTGTATTCCAACCTCAGCATGTGCCTCAAGAAAAAGTAGCCCTTCTAGACTCGTTCAGAAACACAAGTTATATATATGCGGCACAAGCATTTTCTTTCTCGACATCTTATCAGATAATTTGGTCGCTGGTCATATATACGCTGTTCTCTTGTATCCATTAACTATGCTGCAGTGCAGCATAGAACATGCCAGATCAAATTACTGGCCAAAGACAGGTCCCTTCAAAAAATGCAGTGACCAAGAAGTGTAGGACACGAACAGCAAATCAAAAGTTCCCATTTCGTACCTCCATTCATTCTTGCTCCAATTATCCAATTCAATATTAGTGCTACTACTATAGAGTCCTGTGAGACCGAAAGAAACTAAAAGTCTGACCACTTATTGTCGTTCATCTGGCAATCCATACTAGTGTAGTACCGTAGTGTGCTGTTCTGCCCATATGGGGCACAGTAACCATAGAGATTCAGTGGTTATACCGAACTAGTAGGATTTTGATCTCACATTGAGCAGCTAAGCAGGTTAGGTGCAAACCCTACTATACATTGCATGGTCAAAACATCAAGCTTTATTGGTTCTTTTGGAAAGATCTTGGCCAACCCTGAAAACTTTGGTGCCTAGCTTGCATGTGCATCAGTGCATGCCGAGTGATGGATGCAAATTGCCACTCATGAAATGATTTCTGATACAAACCAGCCTCACACACATTCGAACAATCAAACACTGTAACTGTTCGTCTTCCTCTACTTCATGAACGTACAGTAAATAGACTTGGAGTTAGAGGTGTTAGACCGTTAGACTTGTATATATAGGTCTGACTCCCTTATAGTAAGCGGGGTCTCGCTCTCATTGTCTGTATATTTTACTTCTACATAGGTTCAGACATCCCCTACTCGCTAGGAACCTTATTGCCGGTGAGCTAACGTCTTCTCTCCGTCGTAGACATCTCCTTCTCCTCCGAGACCCCCCACTCCACACACGCTTCTCTCTCACCTCTTCCTCTGGTGGTTTTTCTTTTGCTTCTTTTTCGCCTCGGTTTTTTATCCTCATCGTCTTCTCCGCATGCGGTTTACTTCTCACCACGGGCTTACCCTTGCTCGTCACCTCCATTGCGTGACGAGGAGACGGTCTTCATCCGCCTCCTGGTCTTGTCCACCTTTACCTACCCTTGCATTCTCACCTCATTCTCTTTCCGAAGTTACGTCGGCGCTCCTCCGTGCTCGTGCTCTCTATCGACTGGAAGACTCTTCTAGCTTCTCCCATTCCGACACGCTCACCTATCCGTGGATATGAAACCTGTCTCTCGGACACGAACTTTCTCCCCTCGCGTCCGTGGCCTGTCTTGTTTCTAGGTCCGCGCCACTTTGCCGTGTCCGCGTGTCCACGGATGTGAACCCCTGTCTCCCGGACGCGAACCTTTCCTTTTCGCGTTCGCGGCTTTTCTCGTTTTCGAGTCCGTGCGAACCCAACGCGCCCACATATCTGCGGACGCAAAACTCTGCTTCCCGGATGCAAACTTTTTCTTCCCGCGCCTGTTCCTCCCATCATCACCTTCATCGGCTCTACGCACGCATCCATCGGCTTTGCCCTCCCCTTATCGGCCTCGCGCCTGCCTACCCTCATCGGCCTTGCGCCCGCCTCCATCGGCTTGCAAATTCATCTAACACGCACACGTGTCCACCGATGCAATATCCTATCTCCTGGGCATGCATCATTCCTCTTGCGCCCGCGTCCCTCTCATTAGCTTATCCCATTTCTCATCGACTTCTCTCTCTCCCATTCCCATCGGCTTCTCCCTCTCTCCCATTCCCATCGGCTTATACCCATTCCATCGAATGTTCTCCCATCAGCCTCTCACGTACTCCAGCCCACCCGCACGTGATTCCCTCACGTTGCGTCCACCCTCACCATGACCACCGAGATTGCTCTTGGTTTCGACACTCTCTCTGTTGTCGGGTCCGATTCTCTTTCGACCATCGGCGCTCTCGACACTGTCTCGATTATGCCGATGTTCTCCCCACCCTACTTCGTAGTCAACGTGAAATCCCACGTCCTGATTTCACTTGACCTAAACGCCAACTACTCCAATTAGGTCTTCTTCTTCAAATCTTTATGTGGTAAGTTTAGCCTTCGCTCCCACATCGATGGCTCCGCTCCCCCTCGCCCCGATGAACCCCAGTAGGACATCGTCGAGTGCTGCGTCCGTAGCTGGCTGCTCAGCTCGATCAACGACTCCATTCTCGACCTTACCATGAAAGACACCGATCCTATCGCCCGCGACTTATGGGTGGCTATTGAGCAGCTCTTCCAAGCCAACAAGCAGTCTCACGTCATCTTCCACCTAAATGAGTTTCATTCTATGGTACAAGAGGACTTCTCTATCTCCTCATACTACCAACGTCTTAAGGTTAAGGCCGCCGCTCTCTATAATGTCGGCCATCCTGTGGCCGACTCTTAACTCGTTCTCACTCTCTTGCGTGGACTCAACCTTCGCTTCTCAAACACCGCCGATGACATCGCCAACTCCACCCCTCTTCCCACGTTCGTTCGGGTTCACGACATGCTGGTTCTCAAGGAACTTCGCTTGGCGAACAATGAGAAGACTATCGCCCACATCGCTCTCATCGTCGCAGCCGGTTCTGGCCGCAACAACCCTAGCGGCTGTCGTCCCACGTGTGTTGCTGCCTCCTCCCGTGGCCTCAGCAGTTCCTCCAGTAGACATGGTTTCGGCCACAGCAACAGGGCCCGAGCTGGCGGCAGCAGCAAAGGCAAAGGAAAGGGCAAGGACAAAAGCTAAAACGGCCCTATGCAGCAGTGCCCCGCTGCTGCCACTACCCCACCAGCTAGCCCCATGGGTCCATGGCTCTGCTACAACCCCTGGGCGTCTCTGCCCTAGCCGTGCAGCCACATCAGCTGGCAGCCCAGGGTCCTCGGCGCTCATCCCCAGGCCCACCTGGCGTCCGTCCTAGTGCAACCGCTTCTGCCACCTGCACCCTCGCAAGCCTCCCAGTCGACTCCTCTGTGGAACCAGGCTGGCCTCATCGTCGCCCTCAACCAGATGACGCTCCAGTCTTAGCACCCCTGGGTGCTGGACTCTAGTGCGTCATCACACATGGTTTCATCGGACGATATACTTCTTTCCCACCACCCTTCCTCCTCTCCTTTCGTCACTGTCGGCAATGGACAATATCTCCCAATCACATGCCGCGGTGACTCCATCCTGCCCACACCTACATCAAACTTCCCACTATACAATGTCTTAATTGTTCCCTCTTTCGTCCACAATCTCCTCTCTGTTCGTCAATTCACCAGAGATAACAATTGCTCTATTGAATTTGACGCATCTGGTTTCTCTGTAAAGAATATCCCAACCCGGCGCGAGATACTTTGATGCAACAGTAGTGGCAACCTATATACCATTCCTGCTGTGCCATCCACTCCTCACGCCAATATCGCCATCTGCACCAACCTTTGGCATCTCCGTCTTGGCCACCTCAATCCTGACGCCGTCTCCACTCTTTATCGTAGCACCTCCATCCACTGCACCAGCACCAACACCAACCCCACTATATGTCATTCCTATCAACTTGGCAAACATGTGCTGCTGCCATTCTTCCCCTCTACCTCTTGTACCTCTCGAACTTTTGAAATTATTCATTATGATGTATGGACTTCTGTAGTTAAAAGTGTTTCGGGTTACCAATATTACTTTGTTTTACTTGACGATTACACACATTGCTACTGGACCTTCCCTCTCTCTCACAGGTCTGAGGTCACTACTCATTTAATCAACTTCTCCAACTACATTTTGACTCAATTTAACCTCACTATCCAAGCCATACAGGCTGATAATGGCACAAAATTTATCAACCGTATCATCTAAGCCTTCCTTATCTCTTGTGGCATCCACCTTCACCTCTCCCATCCATACACTTCCCCCAAAACGGCAAGGCCAAATATCTTCTCCGTATCCTCAATAATATTAATCGAACCATGCTTCTCCATGCCCACCTCCCCGCAACGTACTGGGTTGAAACACTCACCACCACAACCTATCTGCTTAATCGGTGCCCTTGCTCCCCCATCCGCCACAACATTCCCTACACTTTTCTGTATCACAAAACTCCCGATTACTCCCACTTACATGTTTTTGGGTGTCTTTGCTACCCAAATTTGACAGCAACTACCCCTCACAAACTCACCCCACGCTCCACCGCCTATATCTTTCTTGGCTATCCCTCCTCTCACACGGGATATCACTGTCTTGATCTCTCCACTCGCCGCATCATTAATTTCTGATATGTTGTCTTTGACGAGTCCTGCTTTCCTTTCAGGTTAATCAACCCTGGACCTTCGTCTGGTGATCTCGACTTCTTCCTCACCAACACTATACCCTCTCGTCCCTTACCATCTACCACACCTTCGCAGCCCACTCCGGTGGTTCCCGAGGATTCACTGAACGACTCCACCATTCTTCTATGTACCCCTGCCGTGCCGATCGTACCTCCATCGGCTTCCTCACCTTCCACCACCCTGGCGTCAGTCGTCGCCTCGGCTGATCCAGTCCAGCCCCTCCTCTAGACCTACAACCGTTAGCCTCACCCCACTATCACCTCTGCCCCTGTCTACTCCACCACGCGGCCGATGTTGCCATCGGATCGCACGGCCACCCCTGTCCAACCACCTCTCACATGGTCACCCGTTTTTAGACCGGATCCCTTTGTCCCACCCAGTGCTACGGGTTCTCCGCAATCCACTGTGCCATCTCGCCCATTTCGGTGAATCCCCATTCTACTTTGGCTGACCCTCAGTGGCGCGTGGCCATGGCTGACGAGTACAAGGTACTCATGGACAACGAGACCTAGCACCTCATCCCTCGTCCCCCCGGCACCAATATTGTCACTAGCAAGTGGATCATCAAACATAAATTTCACTTCGATGGATCCCTTGCTCATCACAAGGTGCGATGGATAGTTCGAGACTTCTCCCAATGCCCCAGCATAGACTATGACAAGACTTTCAGTCTCATCATCAAGCTCGCCACTATCTGGATCATTCTTACCCTCACTGCATCATGCTCCTACCGATCCACCAGTTTGACATGAAGAACGTCTTTCTCAACGACTATCTAGCGGAGACCGTCTATTGCCAACAGCCTCCAGGCTTCGTCGACCCAGCTCGCCCCGACGACGTCTGTCTCCTCCAACGCTCTCTCTATGGCCTCAAACAGGCTCCTTGGGCTTGGTACCAGCATTTTGCCACCTATCTTCGGCAACTCGGCTTTGTGGCCTCCACTTCCGATACACCTCTTTTCGTTCTTCACACCAAGGATGCCACCGCCTACCTACTTCTATATGTCGATGACATCATTCTTACGGCATCCTTGCCCGTCACCCTACAGCACATTATGGCATGACTCCACTCGAAGTTTGCTATGACCGATCTCGGTCCCCTACACCATTTCCTTGGCATCTTCGTCACGCACTCTCCTCACGGATTATTCCTATCCCAGTGCTAGTATGCCATCTATCTTCTTCAGCGTGCGGGCATGGCCGAGTGTCACTCTACTACAAATCTTGTCGACACTCGTGCTAAGCTCTCTACCACCAACGGCCCTCTCGTCGTTGACCCCTCCTAGTATCGGAGTCTTACTAGCGCTCTACAGTACTTAACTCTCATATGGCCTAACCTCACTTATATGATTCAGCAATTGTGTCTCTTCATGCATCCTCCCCGCGAACCTCATCTTGTGCTACTTAAGCGTATCCTTTACTACGTGAAGGACACATTGGCCACTGGCCTCTACCTCAGTTCCAGCCCCATTGACTCTCTCACCACGTACTCTAACGTGGACTAGGCGGGTTATCCGGTTACAACGTTTTTCTCGATGACACCTTGGTCTCTTGGTCCTCCAAGCGCCAAACCACGGTGTCCTAGTCGAGCGCAGAAGCCGAGTACCACGCCGTTGCTCATACCGTCGCCGAGTGTTGTTGGATTCACCAGCTTCTTCAGAAACTCCATACACCCATCATCTCCACGACAGTTGTTTACTACGATAATGTAAGTGCCGTCTATATGACCGCCAATCCGATCCACCATCGTTGCACGAAGCACATCGAGATCGACATTCACTTCGTTCGTGACAAGGTCGCTCTTAGACTCGTTCGGATGCTCCACACACCATCGACGGATCAGTTCACCGACATCATGACCAAAGGCCTACCCGTGTCTTTGTTCCATAGTTTTCGATCCAGTTTTTACGTCCATGACCCTCCCGCTATGATTGCGAGGGGTGTTAGACCGTTAGACATGGCCTAACTCCTCCGTTCAATAAATGAGGTCTCACTCTTACTGTCTGTACGCTTTACTCAGGAGCTCTTGTGTGCATATATGATGAGATATTTGTTAAGAACAAGGCAGTGCAGGCGGAAGAAGAATCAAGATAGGATCATGCAGAGGTTAGCCTGCCAAATTATATGGTTCTGGAAATGGGACAGTAAAATTGACCAATCTGTTCTTGCTTCCTGGAATGGTTTGCCAATTTGCTATAGTTCTCAACTTTCTCAATCCAGAAAGTCTACTGGGTTTTGGTCACAAAATGCACCAATGATCTGACAACTCCGGGAAGTAAAATGACTAATCATCAGAGACAAAAATGGGCAGACGTCCCCTACGTAACAAAGTCATATCAAAATTGAGAACAAGTGTTCCCGATACCAGATTTTCAAGAGCACTGTGCCGCAAGAACTGCAGCATGATGGTTGCAGTTATTCACGGGCAATGCCACGTGTACAGAGCATGTCGAATTCAGCAGACATTTTTTTCAAAAAAAATAAGAATGGACAAGCAAGGCCATACCTAAGAATATGAGACTCTGATGCTAAACACAAATTTAGACATTTAGAAAAATGCTGATAAACAACAGTGTGAACTTTTTTCCTTTAGGATACGTATATTGACCATAGTTACGTAAAATCAAGGCTAGTCCCACCTTTTCACTTAATACTAGGTATTTTGTAACTTGTTTGTATGAGACTCTAGCGTTGATCCTTTTTGCTCAATTCGTATCATGCTGAGTGACCCTCTATCCATAGCAGGAGAGCTCGGGATCGATCTAACCTGCTCGTCTCTTGCTATGTACTACTATTGGACGAGTAGAAATTCTGCAGGACAAACAATGGCTAGAGTTATACTGAAGAGGTTCACCAACTACCAACGGTGGTTGTGCTATATACAAACAAGTCCGGGAAGAACAATCCTTACCTGATACAATGATTTAGTTTTCTTTACTAAGTAGAAAGTCTGCAACTCATGTTCACGTTGTCGGAGCCAAGGAAAACAAACCAGTTCCAATCGAATCGGCAAAACATGAGAACTTCTTAAAAAATAGAATGGATGAGTGCTAAAACATATTAGAATGCATCGGTATTGATTAAAATAGAAAAATCGGGCCCCTAATTTTTGAGGGCCATATGCGATCGCCAATCTCGCACTTGCTAAGATACGGGCATGTGGACAACAAACAGAGCTAATCACTTGTTAAGCTTATCTACATATGCAGCAGAGTTTGAAAATGCGACCATAACTGCTCGATTATCAATCTAATCGAGTACAGACCGAGAAACCGTCCAGGTTGAAAAAGTTCCAATTAAAACTTAATATTTTAAAATTTTGTCCTAATCTCACCTTTTTTGTCAGTAACTTCCCAACTTAGAGACGAAACCGCTCGAAAACGGTATTTGACGTCCGAAATGGTTTCTGAAGCCCGCTAGCTGTGTGTAGTGCACAACTGCACATGAAGGCAACAAGACTAAGGGCTGTGTTTGGGAAGATGAAACGATATATTAGCGTATGATTGAGTAATTATTAGTTTAAAAGCTTAAAAAATATATTAACATATTTTTAAAACAATTTTTTATATAAAATTTTAAAAAATTATAGAATTTAGCACTTTAAAAAAATATACGTGTGAAAAATAAGGGTAAGAAAAAAAAAAGGTGATAGCACCGTCCGGCCAACACAGCCTAAGGCAGTATGACTTGGTGATTCGCGAAAGCGGCGGCGGCATGGGCGCGCCGACTCGTTGATCCGAATGTCCATCGTGCTGCCGGCGACGGCCGATGGAAATACCCCGCGCGGGCAGAAAAACGTGCGGTTTCTCGCCGCGGCGGCGGGCGTGCCGCAGCTGACGACCAGACAGAGATTGTGGCGCAGCGGTGTCCAAGTCTCCTCCTCTGCCCGGGCCGCGACACGGGGGAGCCTTCTGCTCGGCTGTCACCACTGTCGCCAGTGAGATCGTGCGTTGCGTGCGTACAAGCATGCCAGGCCAAGGATCGCGACGGCGCTACGCTGCACGGTCCATGCATCAACTCCTGCACCTTGTTTGCCGTGTACGCATAGTAGCAGCAGCGGCTCAGACAGTGGAGTGTACCCGTACGTGTCGAGCAGGCTCTGGACGGGTGGCTAACGACCCTACGGGCTCCCTTCTTTTCTGAAGTTCGGGCTGCTACTCCCGCGAATTATCGACAGCATGCTTCTCACGTTTTTTTAAAAAATCAAATAAATCTATTATTTTTAGCTTTCTCTAATATCGAATGCTTAATTAATCATACTCTACCAATGTTTCAAGTGTGCAAGATGAACTCAGCTCATAATTCCTGACGAACATCCTTTAGTTGAGTTTGAGCAATAAACCGTAGAAAAATAAATGAGCCAATAAAAATGTTTTTAAGACAAGGCTCTTATATTTCTACTTATAACGGATTAAGAGCTAGGACTAGAAAAAGAAAATTAAAGCGATAAAAAAGAATATCTATAATAATTAAGTTTGAAAATTTTAGATCAACGGCAACTAAGAAGCGACCGGTTCGCGACGCGCCGGCGGCGAGGTCGCGCATGTGCGTCTCAGCTCAGGAATTTTCGTTCCCTTTTAATCGGCCGTATGGTTGGCTCTTTTAATCAACGGCGGAATTGCCCTAGAACGCTGGGTACAACAACGTGATGAGATTCCAAGAAAGGCATGGAGTTTAGTTTACCGCGACCTCCTGCTCGCGCGCGAGCGTACGGTGGCCTCAGACGTTGGCGTCACGGTGGTTGCGACGCGGGGGCATGCACGAGGACCACCACGACGCTGTCGCTGCGTGAGACGGGCCCAGATCGCTAAGCTATTAGCTTTAGCCACCTAGCCAGCCGTCCAGCCGGCACGCCTGCATTTCCGTTTCGCCCACCGCACCCACGCCGGCCGGTTGGGTCGGCCTCCACGCACGCTAGGGAACCAGCTCCGTATCTATCCATCCTCTTCTTGTACTGTCTCACTTCAAGTGGGCTGCCGCACCTAGACACGACAGCACGATCCTTGGTCACTCCTTTCTAGGAGAGTATCTGTGCGTGCACATCCCTATGGCAGATAACTACACAGAAGGACTGTTGTATTGAGTTTTCCATATATTGTCTAGATATCTTGTGAAAAGATTTTACAGACAACAGTCGTCTGAACTACTGTTTGCAGAAAATTATCTGAACAGATTTGCATCACCGGGAAGCACATTTCCTTGCAAGGCCACACACTGCAAAAACACCATTGATTCATCGTGATGCCTTGCACCTTTTCTGCTTCCTGAATGGTGCTGCCACTTTTGCAAGCTTGTTCTGAACTGCCTGCTGAATAGTGAATGCTGATGCAGTAGTAGTCTAAAAAAAAACCCTGCATTTCTCATGGAATCAACGGAGTCCCTGTTCTTGGTTGCATCACTGCATCAGGGAAAGGAGGCACGAAGAATCTGCACTGATTTGGATGGGCATATGGTATGACAGCGAGAGCACCATGGTAAAATAGAATATAAAAATGAAATTTTCTTAAACTCGTTGAAATAAAATTGCAACTGGCACTAAAAACGAGGCTGGTTAGTTTGTCAGCTACTCATCTCTGTGGTGTAAAACGAGTTTAGTGTATTTGTCTGCTCACTTGATGAACATGAGAACTGAGTCAATTGTAAATGTACCTAATCTCAACTTGATATGTACTCCTGCATGTTGTTGCAGGGTCCAGTGGAATCTATTCATGTATTATGACATGAAAAATATCATATACTAGTAGTATCAAGGATTGCTCTTTACCGATGAAGTTAGCATATAGAAATACGCCAACTTGCAAAGTTGATTTGATTGATAAGAAATCCACGTCGCATCGTCAATGCGTTCAACCAAGTCCTTGTTACTGCCTTGGTAGAAAGATTTCGTTTGATTATCATATCAATGCCCTGTTCATCGACATGATTCGATTCGATTGATCATCACGGTAGAATAGAACTTTTTGTCTAGCCAGCTACAAGACAAGCATCGATTAAGAGGTTCACTCGAGTTGCTTGCACCAAGACCACTTTCTTTCAACAGTAGTTTGTCATTTCAAGTTACCACATCAATTAGTTCTCCCTAGCAAAGTTTTTTTTAATAATGAAAATAGTTTACATCTCCAGCCTTTACCACAAAGGTTAGCAGGGCAAGATCATTCCATATCTAGTTATGTCAAACTGAATAATCAAGAATCAGAAACTCGTTCTTTTTTTTTCGCGAAATGAAGCAGTCTCTGCCAGTAGTACGAGGACGAGTAGAGAATTGAATAATACCTGGCCGTATCAGTTTGCTATCTTTCTTCAGGTAGGCTCACATGGCGATCTTGATGGTTATGCTCTTAATGGCAGGTTATGTTAGCTCATATAGACCTGGCGTCCTGGTGAAACTATTTGACCAAAAACTAGTATAATCACGTCTGAATTTTCTATTCCTCGTTGACCATCCGTTGTTTCTGAAACGTGCTTTGAAATTGTCTAGAGTCAAAATCAAACTCTAAATTCAGAGCTGTACCGATGTAATCAGTTAAGGCTGACTAGGAAAGGGGCAGTGTTTGATGGAGATCTTGCATGATCTCGCCAGTTTAGCGTATCTGAAGATTGGCCATATTAAAGGTTTATCAAACTAACAATTCAGGTTAACCTTAATACTTCCATTTGGGAGTAAACACTCAGGTGCTTGGGCTCTTCGCTGGAGATATAGATCAGATGCTAATGATAACGCTGAGACAACGCAGATGCTGCAGCTATATATGCAGATGTTGCAAGCTCCTTCTCTGAATATTCTACATTGGTCTCTGACCTAACATTTCAACAATGAGAAAGCTATATGCTGAAAAAACATATAGTAAACAAAGTTCCTGCAAAAGCTACGCATTTTGATTCCTTGTAATTTCTTTAGTAGCAAACAACCAGCCATCTCTGAAAGGTGACCGAAGGATGAAAAAAAAAAGGGGGTTGTTTCGCCATCGGTACTACAATGACGCAGCAACAGAACGGTGGAAATGTCTCATACGGCATGAATGTGACTGCGAGGTCGTCACGGTTTTATCTTCTTTTTCCTTGAATGCATTAGCGCATCGTTAAGCTGCCCAACACCCTCGAAGGCGGAGGTGCCGAACTTCCTAATTTCAGCTAGAGTCGGGTTGAACTGTTCATCAGATGCTAGACTGTAAAAAGGAAAAAAACAAAAGATCAACTGCATAACATTGAGTAGTTAGGAAAAAATTCATGCTGGATGAATCTTTTTCTTTCCATGTTCATGGGGAAATATTAAGAGTCAAGAGTTATAAGTAACTTACAATGTTAAAATTAGGAGGTATATATATTCCTCCTAATATACAGTTTGGTTTCCACAGAAATGCCAATACATCTTAAAGTGATTTTTACACATTGGATTCAAATAATCGTCCCCGTTCACTTTCAAGCCTAGAGAGAAATATTTCAAGGATGGCCTTACCAGCTAACTTAGACGGTCAAAGAACAACAGGTCTTCAACAATCGGAGAGGGATTAACAATAAGGAAAACATTGGAAGGCCTCTCAAGGTGAAGTCCCAAATCTGGTTGTGTCAATTATGGTAAAGACCAAAGATATAAAATATTTTTATTATCTAAAAAATTATAAACCCGTGGATAGAGGGGTGTGCCAAGACCTTCGACAAGTTAAATACTCGCACATCGATGTATAGAATATGGGTGGCAAGACCTATCTCAAGCCTTCGATTGTCAAAAGAACCTCCGATTATTGGAGGGTTTGGTTGAAGACACAATCCTACGGTCCCCTCTCCATGTAGACTCAAGTAGTGGTGACCATCCAGCTATAGCCTTGGTCCATAGGTCCATGATATGCCCAACTCATATACCATATGTCAAGAGAGTGTTCACTGTAAACTTAGACCATGCAATTTTTTAAAGGAAGCTACCATGTAGTTTTCCTATAGTATACCACTCAATGGGCAGATATATCGAGACTCATGTTTTTTGAAGAAAAAAAATCAATACATACCTATGGCACAACATACTTATACCCTACACTTGGAATCATCCGGGCCTCTTCTCCCAGAGAATCTTGGACTCCAAGTACCATAATTCATTGTCTAGTTATGTAGTACTGCAACAAATACATTTCAGAAATTCTTTATCATCCAAGTGTATGATACAATATATTATATATTGTTACCTCAATAAATAAATTTGAGTTTCTTTTTACCAAGTTTTCTCGGCCTCTCATTGAGCCACGTTGGTAGGAATTCATGGACCATTGAATATTGGGAACAAATGAATCATGACCGTTGGATAGGCAAAATTTTAAAACGACCATTCAAGATACTTCTATCAATTTTTATTCCTTTCACCTTCTTAGAAAAAACCTTTTCTATTTTCACTTTCACCCCTCCCCTACCGTGACTCCGTGAGACCTCTACTCCTTGTCTCCCCCATACCCCGCTTCCTCCTCTCCGGCACCCCCTCTCCCACTGCACTCCCATGCATGGTAAATTCTCTTAAGTTATCTCTTACTCTCCTTCCCTCTGCCATAAAAAAACATGTGTGTTTCTACCTATTCACATTTTTACAAATAGATATTTAAGAGTGTATCGTTGCTTAGATTCGATAATGGACAATTGATATTTTAAACTTGTAACATAGTTATGAGCCATCCAAATGGTGACATCTAATGTAGCATATACAGCGTGGTTGGAAGACCTCACATCTTCGAACGCCAAAATATTTTGTTTCATTCGATCAAAACCATCCATTTTGATACGTTATACCAAAACGAGAATCACTCAACTTGTGGTTACAGCCTTTTCATTTTATCGAGAACCATACCTTTTTTTCGCATCTAGCTGGATCACTGCCCTGTGGACCACACATGCAATTTCCCAAATTTCCATCTGGCCCACTGAAAAATTCTAGTAATGCTGGCAGCAGCCAACGGTTATATAAACAGCCAAGTCCAGCCAACATCCCCATGAACACAAAGCCGGCCTCTATCTGCAGCAACAAACCAAAGGGCCGGCACACACAAAGCTAGACCTCAAAACGTGCAGCGCAGCAGCAATGGCGAGTCGCCACAACGATGAGGCAACGCAATGCCACCAGCAATTGCTTATCATGCCGGCGACGGCGAGCTATCCCATGCTGCATGATCGCCCGAGGCTGGCCGGCGCCGGCGTTCTTGGCGAGGTGGCGTCCATACTCTGCCTCACCGGGCCAATGGTCTGCGCGGGGATCCTCCTGTACCTGCGCTCCTTGGTGTCCATGGTCTTCCTCGGCCGCCTCGGCCAGCTCCCGCTCGCCGGCGGCTCGCTCGCGCTCGGTTTCGCCAACATAACCGGATACTCTGTCCTGTCCGGCCTCGCCGGCGGGATGGACCCTGTCTGCGGCCAGTCATTCGGCGCGGGGCGGACTGACCTGCTCCGCGCCGCGCTCCGGCGCACCGTCGTGCTGCTCCTGGCGGCGTCCGTCCCCATCAGCGCGCTCTGGGTGGCCATGCACCGCGTCCTCGTCGCCACCGGCCAAGACCCGGACATCGCCGCCACGGCGTACGCGTACATCCTCTGCTCCCTCCCTGACCTCGCCGTGCAGTGCTTCCTCCACCCGATCCGCATCTACCTCCGCGCGCAGTCCGTCACGCTCTCGCTCACCTACGCCGCCGCCGCCGCGCTGTTGCTCCACGTGCCCATCAACTTCGTCCTCGTGGACAAGCTCGGCCTCGGCATCCGCGGCGTCGCGCTCGGCGCGGTCTGCACCAACCTCAACTGCCTGCTGTTCCTCGTGGCGTACGTGTGCCTCTCGGGAATGTACGGCCGTGACGGCGACGGCGGCAAGGCGAAGACGTGCTCCGCCCCGGACGGTGAGGAGGAGGACGGCGGCGTCAAGGAGTGGTGGATCCTGGTCAGGCTGTCCGTGCACAGCTGCATGTCGGTCTGCTTGGAATGGTGGTGGTACGAGATCATGGTGCTCCTCTGCGGCGTGCTCGCCGACCCCAAGGCGGCGGTGGCGGCCATGGGGGTGCTGATACAGACCACCTCGCTGATATACATCTTCCCGCACTCGCTCGGCTGCGCCGTGTCCACGCGCGTCGGTCACGAGCTCGGCGCCGGGAAGCCGGAGCGCGCGCGCCTCGTGGCGCGCGTCGGCGTCGGCCTCGGCGCCGCGCTGGGGGTCGTGGCGTTCGCGTTCGCGGTGTCAGTCAGGGCCGCGTGGGCGCGGATGTTCACGACGGAGGACGCCATCCTGAAGCTGGCGGCCGCCGCGCTGCCGCTGCTCGGCGCGGCGGAGCTGGGCAACTGCCCGCAGACGGCCGGGTGCGGCGTGCTCCGCGGCAGCGCGAGGCCGGAGAAGGCAGCGAGGATCAACGTCTCAGCGTTCTACGGCGTTGGCATGCCGGTGGCGCTGGCGCTGGCGTTCTGGCCCGTCGGGCTAGACTTCCGGGGCATGTGGGGTGGCATGCTCGCCGCGCAGCTCGTCTGCGCGTGGCTGATGCTGCGCGCTGTGATCGGCACCGACTGGGCGGAGCAGACGGAGCGCGCGCGTGAGCTCACCGGCAGCTGCGACGGCTACGCCGTGGTCGTCATTGCCGACGACGACAAAGCCAAGCAGCATGCAGAAATGGCCAAACCGCAAAAGGTTGACAACACATTGCTCATGGCGATTGATTGTGTCTAGCAAAACCAAGCAGCAGCAGCAGCAACACCAATTCTTGGATGATTGCATCCATAATTCTTTAGTTATAGGTTTTTTTCTTAGTTTTTCTTTTTTTGGTAATTACTGGACTTTTTCAGGGAATTCAAGCAATCAAAAGCTCAACATTCCCTACGTTTTAGCTTTTTTTTCCTCTTTGAAATGAGGGAACCGAAGAGAGAAGAAATTTACAGTGAAACAGAGAGTGGCCAGTGTACAAAAGTAGCCACTATTGCCATCAGATGTCATAATAATGCCAAACTTTTTTTTCCTGATCTCAGATCTATCTGGCCAGAATGTGCTGATCTCTAATAGTGGAAATTGCATTTATTTAATCTTAGGATTTCATTATTAATGCAGCATGATTTAACTATTATTATCTCTGCCATGTGCAAAAACCTTTTTTTGTCATAAGTGGTGTACTGCCTTGTCTCAGCATATTTGTTTTACTGAAGCCCTATAAGTCCCAACCTCCAGATAAAAATTCACACTGTATTTTTTTTTGCATTTTCTTTTCTAAGAACTCATTTCTTTATTTCGATTATATTATTCCTTTTATGAACGGGACTCTACATTCTTTCTTTATATATTTCCGGGATGCATCATATAAGCTGTATCAGAAACCTCCATTCTCAATTTTTGAAGCAAACTCCATAGATATTTTATTTTCAATGGATTTTGTCCGGCTCATGTAATCAACGGCATTAATTTATATTTTTCCTCAACTAGCCGCTATGTCATCTACCATGTATCCCCTACTCCTATAGTCCTGATTCATTTTATTTGTGGCCCACGGAATGCTTGGTGGAGATTTGACTTATCTTCCAAAAAACAATGAATTCTACATTTATATGAGGATGAAGTTGTATCTTATTCCCCCGAAAAAAATAATGATGTATCTTGTGCAACATACATCTTCTTAATTTATCTGACACAAAATTTAAAACCTACATATTTCTCAGCTCCTATGTAAACAGCTACGAAAAAATTTGGCACCATTATCAAAAAATATATATAATTATTATTTATTTTGTTGTAATTTATTTGATTATTAAAGTTGCGTTAAACATAACATATATTTTTCATATTTACACATAAAATTTGGATAAGATGAATAGTTAAAACATGTTAAAAAGTTAATGACATAATACATTAAAACCAGAAGTACTACATAAAAAATGTATCCTATGTGTTTATATCTGAAATTATTTTTTCTCTGTTTCTTGATGCGTAGATAATATTTAGGCTTGAAATAGTCCCAAGTGTTACTTCCTATTAAGTGTCATAGGTTATCATTCATTTAATCAAATATCTCCAATATTTGATTGACAGTTGAAGAGCTTTTCCTTTTCTGTTTGGATTGATTATTGTAGTTGGTAACTTGATAAGACACTCCAATGACTTCTCTGTTCCGTGCATAATTTGCACGGATTACAATGAAAAATACACAGTAATTAGCACCGCTAGTTTTCAAAGTGTCGATTTCAGGAGTTCTAGACTTCTGGGAACTAGCAGTAGTGCAGGACTACTATACTAGTTCTGCACTCATATGAATAACATTACAAATAATCTTTCAAACAAGACGGTCTCTAATTAGATCCCGGTAAAATCATTCGTACTACCACTCAAATAGTTTTCAAACACATGGTAAGCAATCCTGTCACCATTAATATAGACATATTTGCATGAGACATTGTCCACTAATCGACAAGGTCCCATGCTGGCTCTGCCCAATCATCTGCAACAACTTTTGTCTTTTTACCCCTGTTCGTTGGATCCAAGCCCTAAACCATACAGTATGTACGTGCTTTTATACCCATAAGAATGCAGAGTATGTAGTACTCTTCGTTATTTCAGGTATGTTACACAAGACGTATTTATGGGTGTATGGTCTGATATAAGTGTAAGATGGTACGTGTAGGTGCTTCTTTCGTGTAATTAAAAAGAAAATAATATACTATAAAAAATGTGGTTTTGACATCCACACAATTTCTAATGCGCATGTTTTTTATTACTTTTTGAAACTATATATTTATTAAAAATATAAAAATAAAATTTTTAATGACAAATATACTATTTTTTCATATTTAAAATCAATCTTAATATTTTCTACGATTTAAGATTTCGAACTGTAGCAAGAAGCCAAGCAACTGAGTGGCCGGCCAGGCTCGTCCGTAAAACAACCAATAGAATTTTATTGTTATAGTAGAGATTGGAAATATAATTTTCATACTAAATATATATATAGTTATTTGTTCGGGTTCTCAAAATTGTTTAGCTTTTATCACTGACTGCACGTAGAGACATCATCCATGGTAGTACTGTGTGTTTAAGTTACGTTAATCTCTAAGCCGACACAAGTGTTTAACCGCGGCCGGGGACCGTAGATACATCCATACGGTGTTGGATCGACGGAAGCAGTGACAGAGTGACAGTACATCGGCTTTCTGCCATAACAGCGTAGGCCAACGCAAGCTGACACATGTGTAATCACTCTCCTTTGTACTGCAACTCTGCGACTCTGCCGGTGTGGCCCAGCCGCCCGCCCGCCCGGGCCCGGCCCACATGCACCACCGCATTCTACCCTTCTCCCCCACAACGGCCAGGCTGCATCTGCCTTTGCTCCGGCAACGCCAGCAAGTACGCTCCATCGGCGCCAAACCACTCCATCCGTTTTAGACTCGTTTGTTTGAGCCTCTGGGGACGGTAATATTTTTTAAACCGCTAAACTATGTTTTATATATATAAATATAATTTCTTAAAAAATCAAAAAAAATCTATTTTTTAATTACTAATGATTCATCTCTTTTTTTTAAGTCACCGATAGCTATAGGTGTACATCTGACTCAAACTTAGCCTTAGAACTATAGTAGCTACTACGTTCAAAAATATTCTAATAATATAGCAACTTCTTCACATATTTAATCATCTCACAACATCTCTCATTTAATTTATCCAATATGTACTTAATTAATCATAACTGTCTATCATTTTATATCACCTCTCGTCATAATTTTCATAAAAATCTCTATAATTATATGTATTTTGGGATGTAGGGAGTAGTAGTAATTGACTTGTTGCTAGGGGTGTGCATTCGGTTTGAAAAGAAAATTTTGGTTTGCTCTTTGAGGAAATTCGGTCATCTAAATTTTAGACGGAATTACATTGTAAAAAAAACTCAATACCGAGCAATTTGGTTTTTCCATTCTGTATTTGAGCATGACTGAAATATGTGACAATTTCAAGAGATAATAATCAGATAAACCACAACAAAATTTTGACATACCTTCTCTCTTAGGACATGTTTCGATGATTAAATATCAGACGATAATAGAAGGCGCGCAAGTCCAACAACATAGCATTAATGATAGCAGTCCTACTTCCCATTAATGATAGCAGTTCTACTTCCAACTTAACACCAAATCAACCAGGATTAAGATAAAGATAGCTACTTGGGCTTTTTTCTTCTTCTAATTTTGGTTGATTTGGTCATTATGGTTAAACAGGGTGATAACTGAATTAATTTTGATCATTGAAAAAGCCTGACAGAATTTCCGACCAAAAAATTTCAGGCTTGGTCAGTTCGGTTCGATTTTTGGGTATTTTTGCCCAGCCGTATTTGTCGCCGTCCTTCTCGGCTTCCTCCTCCCCTGTCACACACAGGGAATGGATGCTGTAGCTGTAGCGGGGGGCACAGTGTGTGGTTGGCCATGGAGATGGGAAGAGGGGATTCACGTGCCGGATAATTTTTTTTTCTCTTTTGGCCACCATACGCAGCAGATCCCGCACGCGCGCGCGCGCCTTCCGGGCACGTGCGCGCCAGTTCGATTCAACCCCCACCGGCGACAGCTCGCTCGCCCGGAGCACTACCTGCCAACTGCCAATCTCTCATGCAAAATTGCAAATGCAAATGCAATGCATGTAGGAGATGGATTTTTCATCTTGGAGTGGAAGTCCGTATAAGTTGTCTAAAAAGCCATTAAAATTTTTTAAAAATGTATTAAGTTAATATTAATATATAATAAGACACTTCGGAAATATATATATTTAAATTCAAACAATACAATTAGAAACAATATATATATAATAAGACGGTAAATTACACGTTCTATTTATAATCAAATTTATTATTTTTATTAAATTTAAGCTTACATATTTATCATATTAATCTATTTTACTAATTTTTTTAAAAAAAATTAACGACTTTTAAACAACATACAAAACAAGAAGATGTCCCTTGCATGTAACGCTAGACGATCAATCGTGAGCCATATGCCTGCCTGCCTACCAGACTGCCAGTAACCAAACCGTACCTGTGTCGTCGTCCTGGCTTTCTGCTGGCTGGCCATTGCTCGGTGATGCTCACAGTTGCTGAGCTTTCATGCTGCAGGCGAACAACTAGTACGGAGTACCATGAGTCTGGAGTCCGGCCAGTTCTACTACTCCGTAGTACTACGAGTACTCCTCCCAGCAGATGGTTTCCCCAAACAAGGACCCTGTTCTGCTTGGCTCACAGTCTGTGGGTGCTGGTACTCCTCTGCTCTCACCGCTTCGTCCTTATCTGACAGGAAATGAGATATTGTTTCATGTGGAAAATCTTAATTGCTGGTTTAACCAAACTCATCGATAGTTTTTGGAAAATTGGGAACTGTGGCATTGAACTCGTGGAGTAGAAATTTGTCATTATTAATTAGCATGCAACTAGCTAGATTGGTGAGCTACCTGTCAAAAATACTTACTCTCTCCTAATAAGTATTTTTAGATTGTTTTAAAAAGATTGAGGACGAGGAGAAAAGAGTTTGGTACTCCCTATTTAATGAGAGATAATTAGAGGTGGGAGGGAGAGAATACTTTCGATAATTTGCTCCTTACTTTTTTAATCTCTCGTTCTTTATTGTCGCTTAGTCACAGAGCCTACATGTCACTGACTCAACAGGGTATCAAATTTTATAGGGTACCATTCAGTATCGAAAACTACAAAATCACTCATGCAATATTGTTGATTTTTCTCACAATTTTAATTTCCTTTCGAATTTGCTAAAAAAATGTTGACATATTTTCTATCTGGTCTTAGTCAATACGTGCAAAGTGAACAGAAATATCTGAGTAAACCTAGAGACAAGTAGAAGGCTAGTCAATAAAAGGTCACAAATACTAAAAATTTGTAGTGTAATCATGATGTAAGTTTTTAAAATTTACATTGTAATTACGGTGTAAATATATGTAATTTACATCGTAAAAAATTAACTATTTTTTTCTAAAAAATATGACGATATAAATATAGCTAGCCCCTCTTTTTTTTTTGTTTAAACAGCTTTGGTGGCGTAGTTAGTATGTACACCCTAATTCCCAATTAAGTGTTTGGCGTGGGTTGGAACAAGCAGATCATGCATGGCCGGTTGGTTTGGTCTCTTAGGCTATGTCATTCTCTTCGGTACTTAAAACGAAGCAATTAAAAAGATTTAAAAAATTAATTGATATGATTTTAAAAATAAAAATTATATATATATATATTTAAAAATATATTATTTAATGGTTTGATAAGCGTATTTATTAAAAAAAGAGGTACCGCAGAACTCATCTTAGCTCGATAGCGCTAGCAGCTGAAATAGGCATGCATCCACCTAACACAGGCGTACTACGTTGATAGTAGTAGTGTCATGCATGCGGCAGCAATGTGGCTCACCAAACTAAATCATGTAATCGTTCGGCGATTTGTTGATCTGTTCCGTTCCTCCCTGGGAGTTGGATTGTGTTGGTGGCAGTTCCTATTCATCCTTAGGCACGCATGTCGCGCACCAGCAAAGCACACCGAAAGAAACAACCCAATACGTTAGCCCCATGCATGTACCATCCATCCAAGCGTAATGCTTTGATTGATTCATTAAATTTGCCTTTTTGATTTGACACGGATGGGCGTACAATTGCAGCAACTAACTAACAACCGGTCGATCTCTCCTAGGAGTTCTGCGCCTAGCTGCCTCATGTGAAACCTGTCTTGCCATATTTTGACATGCATGCCTACTAATGTAACGTGCTCTCTTAGTTGTTAAATATAATTTTTTTAAAATTAGTTTAAGTAAAGAATTGTTTGGCACAATTCCTACTTCGAGGATGGAGCGGAGCTAAGGAGCAGCGGAAATGCCACTTCACCCCCGTAGTGTAATTTCTATGAAATAACTTAGATAAAAATCTTAAAATAGAAACCACACTAAATGCATCCTAAAGATTAAGAATAAGATAAAAGATTCACTTTCAATCATCTTATTAGTTAAATTTGTATTGCTTGTATTAATTTCCCTCCTAAACATCTGATTCTCTGAAAATATTTGTGTTCTTATGTATTAAAATCAGTGTTCTAGATTCTACAAATACTTATATTTACAACGGATGAACAGTCATCGCCCCGTGGTTTGATCGATCAGATTGTGAGATCGATTTGACATTCAGTTAGCTACAGGATCAGGAACGTGAAGCAGGGAAGAAGAAAGATCTTGTGGATGACTGACGACGACGTCAGTGACGTTTCACCTATAGCTATGCTTTTGGTCCTAGGATCAGAGAGTGAGCTCTGATCTTTTCGATCGACAGGGCACTATGTAATGCTGGGGAGACTGAAGCAGCGCAGTTATGAGCTTAGAATCAATGCTGATGGAAACGTCGGAGCAGATTACTGCGACTAACTTTGCCTGAATTAATTCACTGTATGTGACACTGTACTTGATCTCGATTGTACTAGCTAGGTACTACGTACCATACTGCTGTATTTGCTGCATATTTTGATAAGAACTGCATGCATGCACTGGCTAAAAGATGCATGCATGCCAGCATGAGGCAGCTAATTGGGCTTTTGTTTTTAAGTAAATTCCTAAATGTTCTTGTTGTAGAAAAACCCTTGCAAGTACGTATCTCATCAACCAGCATGATTAAAGGAAACATAGGATCATCTGATTAGCCATAGCCTTTTCAGTCAGCAGCACATGATCCTTTTTTTAGATGAACTCATGAGCGCCCCATGATCCTACACAGCATTGCATGCAGCAGCAACTGTTCTGTTGTTTTTCTGTGCGAGGTAGTTGCTGAAGTTTTCGTGGTCTCAAGGGCCGTTTTAAGGACCGAAAGAATAAAAGCAATCCCGGAGGCATTAAGCACTTGTTTTAATAGAAACTTATCTGCACACATGAGCTAGCTACTGATCAGAGCGTAGCAGACTATTCTAATGCCGTGCCATGTCGGCATTGCACTGGCAGTCAAATTATATAGCCATAAACTCGTCTATATATATTGTCCATGCTAATATATAGATCAACACATGCTAATCCCAGCAACAGATCGAGCAACTTGCAGAGATTAAACTTCTAATGTGCCTGCATGCAAACCAAAAAAGATATAAGATGCGGTGAAACTTAGCATGGCTCTTTAAAACTTTAAAACTAATAGTTATCTTTAAATTTCTGTTATACTATAATATTGTAATAAAATCGTAACCATATAAAAGTGAATTCAAATGTTAATTCAACGATATTATTTTTATGAAATAAAATTTAATTTATATTACCATAGTTGTTGATCAAATATTTTAAGAATTGAATGCGCCTTGTTCGGTGGGACTGAGGGAGTATATAGCTAGCTTAATTGCCGATCTTCCACGGGTCGCTGCATAAGTAACCGTAAGCGCGTGCATGTGTGCGCGAGTTTGGGTCCAACCAAGAAAACTCCTCAACGATCGAAGTTAAGCGACCTAAGTGCATGATGGCTTTGTGGTGGATCCCATGTGTGGTACAACGCACGCACTGAACGCAGTCGATCCGCGCTTAGTTAGCTGCCATGCATGCGTGAAGCCGCCCGGCCGGTCGGGATCGATATGCTGTCGGCAGCAAAGGAGGAGAAAGAAAGAAAAAAAAAACAACGACTCCAAGCCACGCGTGCGTGCGTGGGACAGCCAGCCGGCCAAATGCTAGCTGCGACGCACGGCAGCACGCGGTGCGCGGGCAGCGAGAGCCGACGAGCTAGCGGCGGGCGGATCGGAGGGCCATGCGCGCGTGCGGCGTGGGGATGGGCCGATCAGCTCGCAGTGCATGCACGTAAAAGATCGACGACGGATCATCTGCGTTGTAGCCTTAGCTGAGGAGGGGTGGGGCTCCCATGCAAAAGCTTAAGTAACTGATGTGTACGTAGGCGTTAGGTAAACATCTGAGTTTTCTAGCTTCTGGATTGTGACTTATATATATAGAGTAGCTCATTTTCTATACTCCATTGCTACAATTTCTTAGAATTTGAATGCAAATATGTACTATATGAAAGAGGTGTAGATTCTTGAAAGCTAGGGCTGCTAGAAGCTATCCAAATTAAACAGGGTCCTGTGATCTCCTTTGCTGCTACCATGCTGGTGGCCTAGCTCGCTCGCCCATCGACATGCACCCTTCATTCTGCAATACACCGTATACTACAAGGTCCCAGCTATACTTAACAAGCTACGACTTTACTACTATCACGTAATTATACATGCCCGCCTAGCTTGGACTCTTACTTTGTATGCATGTAGTATATATGTGAGGACCTCTTCTTGATAGGTAATAGTCTCCAGTGATCGGTCGGATCGGTGGCAAGATTGACGGTACGTACTGGTCCAAAGTCCTAAGGCAGCTAATACGTACGTACGACGTCTCGCGTCCGTGCACGCGTGTAACCCAGCTTGCTGCATGATTAACCAGCAGGGACAGGACGATCCAGCCACACAGGCCACCGGTACGTGTGTGACGGCATTAATGCGACAGGTGCGCACGAACGGGTGGATCCAAGTCATCAAACCCACCCTGCACCGCATGTCTGCATGCAGATAGCCAAACGGACGGTCCGGTTCATGCCTAGGCCTGACCAGACACGACTTATTTAGGTCTAATTATTAAACGGGCTATGCTGACTGGCCTGTGTGTCATGTGGCGACTGATCAAGGCTTAGACAGGCTGGCCTGGGCCCGCCGGATAGCCTATTTAGCCAATGAAAAATTTTAAAAAATATATGAAAAAAACTAAAATAGTAAAAAATATAGAAAGTTAAGGAAAATTTGTGGAAAAATATGAAATAAGTGAGAAAAATTATTAAAAAGTGTAATAGTCACCATTTTTCTAAAATTCTAATTTTAAAATTTTATTTAGCAGTGCCATTAAATCCCTTTTCTACCTTCAAAACCTTAAAACTCTAAAATCCCCGATGTTAATATTTTGATTCCAGAAAATTTCAACCATATTGGTAGACAATTTTCTTCCTGTCCAAAAATTTTAAATTTAGTTTTCGAACCCGGACCGTCCGTTGAATATTTCTTTCCCTATTTAACATCCTCCGATACCATAGTTCAATTCTTCCCCTTACATATATACATGAAGGTCGTATTCTCATCAAAATAAGTCACGCGTGGATGAAACCAACAAAGTTAGGATTCCCTCCTAGCCTGCCCTCTTCCACCCCTTCGAGCAGTGAAAGCCAAGCAACAACACATGTTGTCCCCTCCGTCTTCCTTTTCTAGGCAGCGTGCAAAGCATCCATGTGGTTGTCATTTCACCCATGAGAATCCTATAAACGTGAAGCTACTCTCTACTGCCTCATGCACGCACCTGTACAGACAAAATTTGCATGCCTCATTCATCCTTTCAATTGTGAGCTCACACGTGAACCTCCTCTCTACTGCCAAACACATGAACAAGACAAGCAACAAGTCAGTGCTCCGTCCCATCTCAATGAACACGAAGAGGCATTGATAACGCTCTGCATGATTCACGGCGCCGCATGGAAGCTCGTCGTCACACTGTTTGTCGTGCAGCGATGGAAGCGGCTACAAAATAATAGACAGCCACCATCGTTACCTTGAGCTCCCTCTATTCCCTTCCATTCTCCTTCACTCTCTACTCTAGAGCCCCAACGAAGACCATCAAAGACATCCCCACGCACTCCTAGTTCCATTTTCTTTCTCCTGTCGTTGAGCCCGGCTGGTTGCTAAGGCCATCGTCCGCCATTGCCACCGCTTAGAGCTTTTGCTGCTGAGGAGGTAGCAACCACTTCTTCATCCTTTTTTCCTTCTCAAACCCTGTAGCCACCACCGCCGCCCTCGGCTCTAGCCACTGCCCCACTTGCGTCCCACTCCCCAAGCCACCGTTGCACCTAGTCAAGTATGGCGCCGTGTATGTCCACCTTCGACAACTCACCACCACCTGCCGCTCTGGTCACCACCAATGCATCGCCATCACCCTAGCCATGTCGCGCCTTGCATTCTCGGCATGAGGAAGAAACCAAGGAGGGAGCGAATGAGGAGAAAATGAAAAGAGAAAACAAGTAAGACCCATGCGGGGCCTACACTTTCTAGCCGACCCTATGGACCCGGTTCGCTATAGGCCATGCTTTTCCTCTCACTAACGTTCGGACCTGACCTATCAGCCCAAGAAATATTATTTTTGGATCCTTTTATTTTCTAGAAAATCTTTTAAATTTTAAAAGTTCATATATTTTTATCCTTAACTCCGTTTGACCTCATTATAGTCCCAATTTTTTTCTAAAATCCTCCTATATGGAATGGCACTATTATTCTATATGTTTTTTTTTACTTTTAATGTTACTTCATGTACTTTTTGTATTTGTCACATGTAGAGGTTGCGGCCGAAGGAGTGTTCACGCTGAATTTTGTCACACTAGGACCTGTAGTGCACCAGGGCAAGCCATTCTTTGACCACTGTTGATTCTATATTTGTGAATTACTTTGTTTATGAAAATATATTGCTTAGATTACACTTTAATCATGCTTAGCCTCAATTTGCATAAAACCAACAGACTTACCCAGTAATCACACTTTTATTATGTAGGACATTGATATTCCCATCATTGTTAACTCCACCAAGTATTTGCTGGTATCATCATCTCTTTGATGTAATTACCGATGTAGTTGCTTAGCCTGCTTACGATTGTGATATCGTATGGAAACTTATGACTTTTAAATATTTACGTGAAAATCCAATGTGATGGTTTCTTATTTGTAAAATAAAAATGTTTTATATAATTTGGATGGTGTGGAATAAGTGTCTTAGTGGCTTGGCTATATATTATCATTAAGGACCGATTCTTTTAAAAAATTCATCCAAACATATTATAGTACGACTACATGGGTGTTATAGGGTTTAGGGTTATTTACGTGAAAATCCAATGTGATGGTTTCTTATTTGTAAAATAAAAATGTTTTATATAATTTGGATGGTGTGGAATAAGTGTCTTAGTGGCTTGGCTATATATTATCATTAAGGACCAATTCTTTTGAAAAATTCATCCAAACATATTATAGTGCGACTACATGGATGTTATACGATGCCCTTGACTAAATAATTAGCTATTACATAAAAATCTTATATATCAATAGTTGTGAAATGTTAAAAATAAGGAGATGAGATTATGGATCTTTACTACCTAAGATGAATGTTATTTTAGCATATTTTTAGGTGATTGGTTAGATGTACAAGATATCCCCTATGTGTCATTAGTAGATGAGGGCATGAGGCTTACCTGATGCTTGTTTTTAAGATATTTGGTCCAACAATGTGACGTGGGGTATTCATGAGCTAGTTTTAAAAAAGCCTTATAGTGAGCTATCCTTTATCAATCGTGTTTGATCGATACATATTGTGTAAAGAGAGAAGTTCATGATATATGGATAAATCATGTAACCTCTACAGAGTTTAGTTGAACTATTTAAATAGTCGTGCTCTTGGTTATAGGTAGATGTAAAGTGTTTCTCATAGCGTAGTTTTGTTTTTGCTAAAAGTTTGTAAACATGGTTGTTGGGATGGAAACCATTTTTGGAGCCCACCTATGCAACAAATGGTCATCCTTCATGGTTCAAAGCAGGTTTGTATAACTTAGAGGTCTATTAGCACTATAGTGTTGTAGTATCAAGAAGGTGAAACTTATGCTGTGAAAACTTATTAACTATGAGAAATCATTAAGAGATATATTTGATTATGTGTTAATTACTGAGAAAGTAAAAATAAGCTAATAAAGAAAAAAATAAGAAAATATTGAATATTGTTGTCACTTGTAATCATGATGATAAATTGTTGCAATGCAACTTATGGAATAGATTGAGCTATGAGCCTCCTTCCGACAAAAAATTTGACTCACTAGTGTTTATCAAAATAACTACTTCAAAGAAAAGGTTCCTTTCGAAAATAAAAACCCTATGTTGAGCCAAAATATGGCATCATCCCTTCTGGCTTATAGAGTAAGTAAAGTAATCACCTTTGTTTATATATATGTATAGAATTTGGAAAAGATGACGTAGACCCGTCCACCGAGGAGCTCCTCTAGTAGCAAACTAAGTATGAAGACTTCTAGGATTTTAGGCCTAGTTTTCAAGCCATGCCTATAGAATAAATTAGTTGCTTAGGTATTATGCCTAGTGTTTAGTCGCTTAAGTTGTTTTTCGCTTAGTCACCATTGTTGCTTTTGCCTCCTATGCCATGTTGCCTATCTAGGGTCATGGTAACTTATATAATGACTAATTCTAATAATGTAATAAAAGCTAGCTATTTTTGAGTCTACTATTATTCCGTATGTAACAACTTATATATTCTAAAACTGATGCAATGTTCATAGATGATTAAGTTGACACCTGTTGTATATTAGCCCATGGTTTACGGCTAGTAAAGTTTGGGGTATCACAAAAGGTTTCTTAAATTACTAAACGGGCTCGACCGACCATGCTAGGCTAACACGACCCATCTAGGCATGGGCCAACAGCAGTGGGCCTCGAGCCAGCCCAGTTACCCCAGCCCGTTTGGCCATCTATAGTGTTGGCACACATGCGCCACATGACCAAATTGACCGCAACGTACAGCCTTGCACCCATGGTACTACATGCACGAGTATTAGCATGTGTGAATTAATAGATTTCAGTCACCTAATTTTCACAGAATTTAGTCAAATTCCTCTCTCTGATGAGTACATCTTTTCCCATGGTACTACATGCACAAATATTAGCATGTGTGAATTAATAGATTTCAGTCACCTAATTTTCACATAATTTAGTCAAATTCCTCTCTCTGATGAGTACATCTTTTCCTCTAGTGAGGACCTCTTATCTAACGATGGTCTACACATGACGGCAACATGAACCAATACGAGCGATGAGGCAAGAAGAGGAGAGAGAGGAGGAGGTGTCAGCCATGACTTATCGATAAAAATGACTGCCTCCTCCATGATCCCTTAATCTTGCCATCATCGACAATACCCAATCTCTGATAGAGAACCTACAAATTAGGGTTTTAGGGTGGAGAGGTGGTAGAGGAGGGTAGAAGGATGATAAGGTCAATTTTAGAGAGATGGCCAAGAAGGTAGTAGACCGATATTGTGTGGTAGACATGGGCGGACAGCGATACGATAATGGCGAGGCAACGATGTTACGGCTGGAGCCATGGGACTAGAGGAGAGCGGTGGGCGGGTTGGTGGCAGGGGAGTCTGTTAACACCAAAATCTGGACAGCCCGATGGTGCTAAAGCCGATCGGCTGAGAGGTGTGCAATGACTACAGTGAAGAAGCCGATCGGATTGTAGCGAAGAAAGACTCGGTTCCAGATTGAAAGACTATCCAGATAAGACCGAGTTTGTGAAGGAGCCGTGGAATCCACGGCAGGGTATTTTATCTTCGTAAATTGTAATCTTATCTAATTAGAAAGGTTTAGTTAGTTAGTTAACTTCTTTAGAGATATTTTCCTTTATTTTTGTTAAGAAATAACGTCCGATGGTTGTAAACGTGTCGGATTCTGTAAAACCAAGATATAAATATAGACCCTCCTGGAGACATGTAAGCTATCTCTCGATCAATATATAACTTCGGCGCATCGCCACCCTAGTTCTCAAAATTTTTAGGGCAAGACAACATATCTACAATGGAGCACATCAGTCGATTCTTAGCACAGTGTGGAGAAGCATCGGCCGAGGAAGCTCTCAAAGTCCGTTTCTTTCCCTTATCCCTCTCTGGATCGGCCTTTGTATGGTTTTCTTTGTTACCACCGAGCTCGATTAAAGGATAGGCCGATCTAGAGCAGCAATTTCATAGATATTTCTTTACTGGGATTCAAGAAATGAGACTGTCAGATTTGACATCGGTTAGACAGAGGCCTAATGAGTCAATTCTAAAATACATCCAACGTTTCCAGGACATCAGAAGCCGATGTTATAGTCTTGTTCTGAGCAATGAATAATTAGCTGATTTGGCCTTTCAGGGATTGTCAAGTTACATCGGGTGGAAATTTTGTTCACAAGAGTTCAATAGTTTAGCACATCTGATGCGTGTGGTATCGGCATACAAAAGCCGATTATCAGGAAAAGAGGAGACATCGAAGCATTGGAGGCCTGAGGAAGAGAATTTCGAAGTATGAGTCTTCATACTTCGAAATTGAGGGACATGTGTTAACGCCAAAATCTGGACAGTCCGATGGTGCTAAAACCGATTGGCTGAGAGGTGTCCAATGACTACAGTGAAGAAGCCGATCGGATTGTAGCGAAGGATGACTCAATTCTAGATTGGAAGACTATCCAGATAAGACCGAGTTTACGGAGAACCATGGAATCCACGGCAGGATATTTTATCTTCATAAATTATAATCTTATCTAATTAGGAAGGTTTAGTTAGTTAGTTAGTTAACTTCTTTAGAGATATTTTACTTTATTTTTGTTAAGAAATAACATTCGATGGTTGTAAACGTGTCGGACTCTGTAAAACCAGGGTATAAATATAGACCCCCTGGAGACATGTAAGCTATATCGATTAGGTTCGACCTACGGGACTGCCGATGGTAGATTGAGCTTCAGGCTTATAGTTTTATGCACGGCGTATCATCGGAGTGCTAGCCGATGAGTTATCCATACTCTGAGCTTTACGCCCAGCGTATCGGCTCCTCGGCAGATACGCGCCAGCCTTTAGAGGTTTCCCTTGACACGCCACGCCGATACGCACCCGCCTTTAGAGAGGCGTCCCCTCATCGGCTCATTTAGCCGATGGGTTCGTTCCTGTCTTTGCTTCAGCACAACCGATCCAGCGTCCTCCGTATCATCGCTGTTGGCCTCAGCCTCGTACTATCTCGGTTAGATCTGATCTTCAAAGTTCGGTGTTAATGGTGCTATCACGACGAACGATGGGTCTCGTGCTGTTATATCCAGAGCGACATCGGCTTTGCCGTCCGTGCCTTTTAATACTATTCCTTGCCAATCCGCATGTGCCTTCATCGGTTTTCAGCCAATGAATGACCGCTACGGCTTCTGTCGACTATACGGAGGGATCCTGTGCGCTTTGCTATCCTCTGAGTACACCCTGGTTTCTCTATCGGCTCTGCGGCTGATCTCTCGTCGACACCTGTCCATGCCTTCATCGGCTCCCCAGCTGATTGAAGAGCTTACCGATTTCTATTGGTAAATAGCCGATGGCGAATGGCCTTTCGGGCACGGCCGATGACCATCCCGATCCTATCGACAGCCAGCCGATAGTGAGCGACTGTATTGGCCCACCATTCGACGGACCTGTTCGTCTCACCTCATTGTCAATTGCAGGGTCAAATTGACTGGCACGCCCGTATCCGTACCGTCACGTCGGAGCCGATCGAACTCCATGGCTCCCGACGTGCGTACCTCGAGCCATGAAGAGAAACCGACCGGTCTGTACTGGAGGTAAGCAAACATCCCAGACATCGGCGTGTTCGCGTCGGGGCGCGCGTGAGATCTCGGCACAAACAGAGTCAGATCTGTAGTGGTTAAGACATAGAGAAAATAGACGGGAGGGGCTCACCACCCAACTTGTGGTGAAGGAGATGGGAAGGATGCGGTATTTGGGAGGAGGGTGGTGATAGATTTGTAGGAGAAGGAGAATTGCATTAGCTGTGACGACGGGTGAAGGAAAGGACAAAAGGTAGGGTTAGGGAGGGGGTTTGCACAAATCTTAAAGTCATCCAGTCCGTCTAAAATTTGATTGGTATTGTTTTTCGTGCCTGAACAGTAGACAATCCCTTATAGTATATATGTGTGGGCGCGCGCGCGTATCACTGACATGCATGATGATTAGTACTTATTCATTCCATCCTGCCGTGTTTTACCCAACCGAGCAACGCCGTCAATTGGAAAGCAGATAGATCTACCACTCTGTCGAGATCGGCCACCAACTAACCAAAGCAGGAGCATGCAAATAGCAGCATGCATGAGCAAATGAAGCTAGGCCCAGGACGGACGACTGATGAGCCAGTGAGTAGTAGTGGTGCTAGATCTTATTAATTTCCTTTCGGTGTGGCGCCTAGCTAACTCTAGCTTCCTTCCCTTCCTTCCCGGGCCATGCATGCATGATCGATCGATAGAACGTCGTCAGTGCCGGTGATTACAAGCTAGCTAGGGTTAATTGAGGCCGGGTCAAGAGGGACCAGCTGCTTGCATTGCATGCATGTTGCTAATGTGCTATGCCATGCTAGCCCAATGTGATGTGATCGATATTAATTTCCGAGTTAATGGCGGTTGTTAAGCCAGCAAGAGAGAGAGAGAGAGAGAGAGAGAGAGAGAGAGAGATGCATGAGCTCGATCGCTTCACTGTTGGCTAAAGGAGGCCATGTCTCTGGGGAGAGGAGCAGCAGCACCGGCAGCGGCGGCAGCGGCACGGGGGTTGATTTGACCGGGCGCCGTGTCGCCCGCCTCCCCGTCTAGCTGCATCAATACCAGGGACAGGCCGGCTCGTGGTTGGCATGTGTGTGCTGAAACATCGGACCATCGCCAAGCAACACCTAGCGAGTAGTTGAGTTCGATCTATCTGCATGTTACGTTGCTCCATCGATCGGTCGATCGATATCTAATCTATACAGGTCAGTTGCAGCTATAGCTAGCTTTTTGGTGAGACGGCGACACTTCAATTCTCTCCTTACGTGATCATCAATTAAATTAGCAAATATTCTCTCTATTTTAAAATATAGCTGCTTTTAAAATTTAATTTTTTTTCTAAAATATAGTTACCTCTCTCTCTTATTTAAAAAAATCAAAATATTTTGGGACTGAAAAAGTGGCTTTTTCTTAATAAAAGAAGAGCTTTATTGATCTCAAACAATTTCATTAAGTTAATATAATTAATCTGATTATATTATAAGAGCTACATATAATACACAGTTAATCTTTATCTTCATTCAATCTTCATTCATCACGTCATAGAAATACTTAGACTACGAGAAAGACCCTCCAAATGAAACGACTTCAAAAGAAAACCATATACGTGTGCATCGGTTTTATCATGATCCAATCAGAAAAAAGGCAAACCATATGTTTTCATCCTAAGAGAGCAAATTACTCAAACTTCAACATGCCTTTAGCAAAGAAGCGAATGCCTCTATTTCTAGGGGAATTCTCACGGTTCGGGGTGAAATCGTTAGCAACGAGCTAAGCCCCGAATTTAACTTGGTATAGTAGTACAAAATATAACTGATAAGCATTGCGCGTATGAATGATGAGCATATATACGACCAGGTAATTGCCGTGGTTAACCTGTAATTAGGCCATATGATTAGGAGGCAAGAAGATTAATTTGGTGTTTCCATCGAGTGATTTGATCTCATACAACACTCGTAGTTAGGTATTTTAATTCTTCACACCTTAACGACCTGTGATAGATTAGTATACTGAGAGCTAGCTATAGCCTCGATCGATCGATGGTCTCTCTGAATGCAGGAATCTAATTAATCTCACTAACTTGCTCTTTGTGGTTCCTGATAAGCATTCTTCCAGTAGATTACTCGATCGATCATTTGCGGACTTGCTAAACATATCCCGTGGACTTAGTAGCTACGTTCCAATTATCTTGAGCGAATCGATGCACGTAAGCGATCGCTTCCCCAGTTCATCAGCATCTGATCACCTTGACCACTACCACTCTCTGAATCTGAATTTCGAAGATGATCTTCTGAATGACTGAAATCTTGTAAACAACTGTTGTTACACAGAGATTGGCATTAATTTCACTACAGGGCACTTCTCCAGGGAGAAGCTCTAACTTTGATGTAGGTTGCTATTTGTTTACCACTACCGCAAGCTGAGTAATTAAATTAGATAGTCTAATGCACACAATTAATATATATACCAATCGCTATTAATTATTTGGACTCGATCTGCCGAAACGAACTCTGAATGTAGTTTTACAAGACAAGCTAGGTCTTCTGTCATTCTTAAATCTTAACACAGGGTAGCACCGCTTCCAAACGGTTTTTGTTTTATTAATTTATGATCTAGTGGATTATCCGGCGCATTTGCCTACGGATTATAATTAATTACTTTTGAAATTATATTTGCAATACAATTGCGGTGTTTGTTTCTTGAAAATTGAATAAAAAGGACACAGTTCTTATGTAAAAAATTATAGTAGTACCTTAAAAAAATAGTAATACAATAGCCGCTAATAGTTTCTAGGGTGGCCGTGTGCCCAACGGCCCAGGCTGAAACCTAAACCATTACCATTATTAAAAAATGTAAGAGACAAAAGAATTATGTGTGCTAAAAAAAGACAGTTTCCAATAAGGATTTTATGCAGCCAAAGATCAGTAGATCCTAACAGATTTTTTTTAAAAAAATGATCCAAACAAATTAAGTTTGGTTTTTGCATCCTGTGTAGGTTATCGGTTTTTCTCTAATTAACTGTAGGGTTATTTGGTTTTCGGGCATGGTAAACTGTGTCAGCTCACTTCTTATTAATTATGAAAAGTAGGAATTATCTGCTCTTTTTGGAGTTATTTTCAAAAGAAAAACAAATACCACAGGCATAGACTAGCCAAACTGATATTTTTGCAACCATAAATATATAGGATCGATCGCACATGCCTGACATCTCGTAAAAACGAAACGGCCTTCACATGGCAGCCACAGACTGGGATCTCGTCGATCGCCAACATGGCGGAATAGCAGATTGGGCGTGATCTTGCAGGCCGTTTCAGGGACATATTCAGTGACAGGTTTGAGGCCGACTGTACCGTGGCTAGTACACTGTGTTGTTTTCCTTAGCTTGCTGTCGTCCTCTCGCGACCTTGAAGCGAGTAAGTGCTATTGTACCTCAGTCTCTTCTTGCGTCCCCTTTTGACGTGCAGAGATATTTCGGTTGCAGATGTGTGCTGCTCTGCTTGATCAGAGATATTCAGATGTAGCAGCAAGATACTTCTGTTTTGTCACCTGATCTATTCAGAAGTCATTCAAAGGTTGATCTTGTAGGTTTGGATTACATGACTGAGTTGTGTTTAGTACTAGTCTTTATTACTGCTGATGCTGTAATCAGTTGTTCATCCGGTTCAGGACTCTGTAGCTAGCGGCAGAATTTATAGGTTCGTTTGTAGACGTGTTGTAGCCTAGGACCGGCCTAGACAGAAGCTATTTGTGGGTGGGCTGTTTGTCAGCCCAGCCCAATAATTATTACCATCTGAAAACAAGTCAAATAGGCCCAGGTAAGGCCCAATTGAATCCTTTTATGCCAAGCGTGAATTTTTCAAAAATATGAGAAATTCTAGCATTTACCAATGACAAAGACTTTATTATAAGAAATACTATCGATAAAGACAAGTTCTGCAAAATGTCATCTTGCAAACACTTTTCTCCCTTTTTTTTTTGCCATTACCGTCAGTTATCATGTTACACATTCACTATTTTTCATATTTCCTAAAATAACCCTTCTTCCTCATAGCCCGACGACAATGTGAGCGAGCGGGAGGAGTCGGCGGCGGAGCCCGCCTCCTCCCGTGCTCGTCGCCGTCAGTAGGGGAGAGGAGAGAACACCAGGGCGAAGGAGTACAAGAGTAGGCGCCTCAAACGGCTGCGACCACACCCTGTTTGTCATCATGCTCCGACATCACTGTCCTCATTGCGTTTGTTGCTGGGCAACCTGCAAGCCGCCATCGTCCCGCCGCCGATTGAGGAGGAGGTGCCAGATATTGCCATCTTCGTCATGTCGTTGGTCAAGAAGGTGGTGTATTGAGGTCGGGGGAGCGGCAGCGGCGATCGAGGATGGGGGACAGCGCTCAGGCGGCGGCATCGCGACGGTTGGTGCAGACCGGTGGATGCGGCAACGGAGCTCTGGTGCGGGAGGGGCGGCGTGGCTCGGCCACATCTGGTAGAGTACGGAGGCGAGTCGAGCAGAGGCGTTCTGCGGCAGATCCGAGGCCCGTGGCGGCTGCCACGACGGGTACTCGCTTAGGCGCCGGCTCCGAGGATGTGAAGGCCGAGCACGCCGTCGAGCACGAGGATGCCACTGTCGGCGAGGAGCCTCTGCCGTGTGCGATTTAGCTCCGGGTCGTAGTAGGAGCTGAAGTTTTCGAGGCCGAGCACTCCGTCGCGGCGCGCCCTGAGCGTGAGCGAGCAGTGCGTGCGTGCCGAGCAGGGCAAGCGAGCGAGCAGTACGCTACGCCCCCGTACGCCGCCGCCGAGGACGACGACGATCACACGAGCAGGCTCCGGTGCGTCATCCCCGGCCGCGCCGACCCGACTCCACTGCTGCCGAAGAGGAACGACCGCGCGACAGCTGTGATGGGTAATGGAACGTGAAGAGGAACACGAGCGCAAGCGTGGCCAGCAATCCAGCACGGTGGCGCGGAACAGCAGTCAGAAGGTGCGACGACGCCGACACGTCCGCCGGCATTGTCACCGTCGTCCTCGTCCTCTCCTCCTCCTCGGCTCTCGCTGTCGCGTCCCGTCGTGCGGGTAGGCTTATCTAGAGATGGTTGCTGGCTAGCTAGCTGAGGAGCGAGTGGCTAGCTAGCTAACACAGGGCTCAGCGTGATGCACCGTGCAGCCGTGGTGAGTCGTCTCATCGCCGTTGGCTTGCCGCCGCTGTGAGTCCATGCACACACGCTGGTTTAGTGGTTTTGTTGAGTGACTAAGGCCCCGTCCCTTTCTTCGGTTGGCTGGGTTTTTTCTTGTTCATGTGAGTATGTTTTTTAAACTATTAAATAAATTATGTGTTTTTAAAAAACTATATAAAGAAGTTCTTTAACAAAATCAAATAAATCTATTTTTTAAGTTTTTGAAAATTAATATATAATTAATTATACACTAACGATATTCTAGACAAAAATATTCGTCACTAGAGGAAAGGAACAGGCCTTAGTGGTGAGGTGTATTTGATTTTGACTGTGTTGACCAAGGGGTAAAATGTTTTTTTCACAACACTTAACGATAGATGAAACCGACGACGACGATATTTCTTAGACAAAATAAAATTGTTTGTACGATGGTATTCATCAATAACAAAATGTGAAATCTAGCTCTTGTCGGTGGTATTTGTTAGAATTTCTCAAAGTTAAGCGTCTAAATTACAAGCTAACGCGAACGTTTGAATCTCATCTCGTATATAGAGATCAATCGGGTTTTCAGTTGCTAGGTCTATATAAGGGGGAACTCAAACCATGGAAGGTGATCACCGCCGCTTCCTCCGTTGGAAACACATAGGGGTAAAAATGAATGGATAATAGCTATACCATATCCTAAATTACTTTTTTCAAGAGGATTTCTAGTGGGTGTAGATAGTATACTAATGCTGAGTGGATTGTTTCTGATGTTGAAAAAGGTGTGAAGTCAGTGCAATCTAGGTTCGGAAAGGATTAAAATTGTGAGATGTTACGTTTATATGCAATCAATACATGATATCCATAATATAAAAACTTAAAGTGTGAGATTAGGCGTTAAGAGCGTTAGACTAAGAAGTCTAAATTAATTGATGAATTAGGCCATCTACCCCGCTCATGTTGTATGTAACAAATAGAGTGGTTACGTGGTTTAATAATTTTAGATTATCCGGCAAATTGCCTATCAGATAATCCGATAGAAATGTTGGATAATTAGTATCCGTTAGATTTTAGAGATACCACATCCACGTCGGTACGTGCATCCACATCCATATCCACTATATTTCTATACCAATACTATATCCTCATTTCGAACAGGTTTAAAGCGAATCATTATTTTCACCCTTAGAGCACAATATCAACGGCAACGAGCTGGAGGACAGTGCACCACCACGGACTACGGCTTTCTGGCTTCTGGTCAGGCACAGTCCCAAGATTTAACTGGAAATCCTCTCCAACATACATTCACATTATACTCGCTCTGATGATGTCGTAAACTTTTTAGCACGAAGTTTAACCCTTCCTCTTATTAAAAAATTATATTAAAATATAGTTTATTTTATTAGAAATTCCTTTATGATTAAAGGAATTTTGAGTAAGATTTATATGTTTTTCATATTTACACTAATCTTTTAAATAAGATACATGTTTAAACGTTATGATAAAAGTTAACGAATATTTGAGGTTAAGTCTGCTTCAATGTGGGAGCAGTACGGTGTTAACTTGGATAGATGTGTCGAATTCAACGTTGCATCAAATGCGAAGCATGTGATGCTTGATCTGAGTCCATCTGTCAGCTTCCCAATTAGTCCTCTTGATGGTCAGAATGGGTCATTAATCATGTCTCTAAGCCTCTCCGATGTGTCGTTGAAGCTTCCATCTGGTTTTACTGGCTTGAAAAACTTAAGGAAGCTCAAGCTGGATTGTGTATATGACTTAGCCAATATTCTTAGTATCTTCCTGACAAACTGCCCTGCCCTTGAGTGGTCATGCATGTTTTATTGTTTTACCCAGTCTAAGCCAGTCCTTTATGCAACCTGCATACTTAATTGTTGATTGGTGTGACCGGCAAAGTTTTTTTTTAAAAAAAAGGCCACAGGTCCTATACGTCGGTGGAAAGACACCAAGACCTACTTAGGTCCTCCTTATGAGTTTGGACTAAGAGATAGGATTTAATCATATAGTAGATCGTGGAGTTAATATATAGCTCTAATCGCTATGAGGAAGATGAATACGGATCCATTTAAACAGATTTGAGTCATTCAGTGATATAATACTTTACTCCTATATTTTTATTTTTTTATATAGATTATAGTGGCTAAATTTGAAATAGCTTTCTCTCTAAAAAAAATCCCCTTTAAAAAAGCCAAAGAAGCCTCCCCTTCCTCTCCTTTTATATATATATATATATATATATATATATATATATATTGGTATCATATTAAATGAAGCAGGAGAAAAAAATAAAGACCCTATAGGCCTTAGTATGTAAAAATTAGATATAGCTAATCTAATCATTATCATCTTCTTGGCACGCCTTACCCCTATAATGCTTGGCTCTCACCGTTGTCTAAGAGGTTCACCGATCAATGCTACAATTGAGTGAATAGAAATTATGGGTTACATAGCAGGTTGATTATAGTCCAGTAATCTACCACTATTGGAAAGCTATATACGTCTCGTCTCACATTGTCTGTCCATCAGGATAGACATTCGTCTTGTCACTTTGACTGAAGCAGGCATGTGAGCGTCGAACCAAACGGTGTATTCTGCCTTACTGTAATAAATACAATGGTTGAAATAGTTGGGTCTACCATGATCCCAAGCACCTCTAAATCTAGTCATCAAGTGACAAAAGAGCTCAAGGTTGCCTGCCCAATATCACTTACTTAGAGCAGGTAGCTCGGGGTAGCTGTTCTAAAATATCTAGTTCAGAGCCAACCAACTTAGGCTAGCTAGCTCGGAGCTAAGGGTACAAAGGCACCAACTCGAAACAGCTGAAGCCAAACCATATCCATCCATACCTAAGACGTCTTCAAAAATTAGGGCACTTGGTTGTCACTTGAATGCTTTCTGACCATTAGGATGAAAACCCTAATTTCTACTTCGCAAATATCACCATTTATAGAAAGCTAAAATAGGGTTCAGCTACGTATGCCATCATACATGAGTTCTAGGGATAAAAAAGTACATCTATGTTGGCCACATCCCGGTAAAATAGATGGTAGATACCATTCAAGCTTACAAACTCAAGGCAAAAAGGAAGCATCTAGTTCGAAGCATACAAATTCAGTCTAAGAACTCAGAAACTAACTCTACTTCACAACTTCATGAAACAAACTAACTGTAAAGAATATTTTAACCCAGTCCCACTCTAGGAGGTCTCAAAATGGCCATAGTGGTTCGCAGCTTAGCCACCATTGCCTCCATCTCCATTACTTCCTCAAGGTGAAGGAGAGCCTTCCACTACAAAAGAGAAGACACAATTTTGAAAGGAATCATCAGTGTGGAGTAAACCATTTTATTTCTGAAAATCAAGACATTTCTGACAAGCCATAAATTCCAGCACACAGCTACAAGCAAAGCGATCTTAACTCTATTATTTTTTTATTCCATCCCTAATTCATGCTAAAAGGAAAAACTCATCAAAACCTCTAGGAATCCTACCCCAATCTAAAGCATCCCTGCAAACACGCTAGGTAAGAGTTGCCATAGGACATTGGAACAGGATATGATTAGCTGATTCAAGAACCCCACACGACTGACAGTACTCAGAACCCTCCTAGTTTTTCCTTTTTAGTTGTTTAGCTGACTAAATTCAATCTCTCAAAACAAGCAAGCCAGATGAAGTGTTTTATATTCATAGGGTATGGAGAGACCCACACCATCTGCATGTTACTATCAATGACACCTCTAAAGCAGAGAGCTCTATACATGGACTTAGTTGTGTATCTCTTGTTCTTTTCCAAACCCCACGTCAACATGTCAGGTTCTTCTTTGGGACTTAGGTTGTTGATTAGGGAGCTAATCACTTGCCATTCCTCTACCTCTTTTTGTCCAAAGGACATCCTAAAAGTAAGGCATTGTGTCCCTCCTTGCATCACCTCTGCCACCAGTATATTTTGTTGATTGCACACTTCGTAAAGACAGAGGAACATGACTTTTAGTGGGCAAGAGCAATGCCAGACATCATGCCAGAACCAACATGTCCATTTCCAACCAACCATTCAGACCCTATTTTCATTTCTTATGTTCAATAGCCCTTTCCAGAATTGGGACACTGCATCATCACCACATTGGAACAAACCAACTTCTTGTAGGTATTTTTTCCTTAGAAGCTTGATACTCAAACTCTCATTAGGGGATTCCAATTTAATAATCCATTTAGCTAGTAAAACAATATTCATCTTCCTTCTCAGTGAAACCTAACCCACCAAACTCTTTTAGTTAGACCATGTTTATCCATCTCATCATGTGATACTTACCTCTCTGTTTATTTCCAACCCAATAATATCTCCCACTTATTAAATCAAACTTCTTATGCACCCCTTCTAGCAGTTGGTAAAAACCCATGGCATAGGAGGGTATGGAGGATAAGCGAGTATTAATCTAAACAGCTCTGCTAGCATGCGAAAGGTTAGCATTCTAAGCTCCTAATTTATTTTCTAACTTCTGACCCAGGAACATCAGGTCTTGGTTTATCAGCTTGTCAGGATCAATTGGCAAACCAAGGTATTTCATAGAAAAAACCCCCAAAGGGCAATTAAGCATCTGAGCAACTCTTGATCTCTCATCATCATCTAGCCCCATTGTGAATACCTCATTTGTGATAGTTTATTTTCATACCTGCCATCTCTTGAAAGCAGAAATTTGGTTGTAGTAATCTCTTGTTCATCAAAAGGCATGAATAAGACAGTATCATCTGCATACTGTAAATATGTAAAACCTCTAGAAAAAAATATTAGGGATTAGATCAGAAAGTATCTCAGCACTTTTGGCATTGTCAAAAATTTTAGCTAAAGCATCACTAAGTTAAAACGCAACGGAGAGAGAATATCTCCTTGCCTAAGCCTCTGTGAGTACTAAAGTACTCACTCCTAGTCCCATTTATGTTAATGCGGACACTATTCCTAGTCAATACACAGGCTCTGATCCATTCAACCCATTTACTGGGAAAGTCTTTTCTCTCTAAAACCTCAAAAAGGAAATTCTAACTCAGTCTGTCATAGACTTTTTCAAAGTCAATTTTAAAGATGACACCCTTTAAGTTCTTCGTTTTCAACTCATGAAGAATCTCATGTAGGATAACACAACCTTCTAGGATGAATCTCCCTAGGATAAAAGGCTGTTTGGGTAGAAGAAATTACTGAATCAGCTATCTCAGCAAATCTATTTGTCACCACTTTAGATAAAAAATTTAAAAAATTCATTTAAAACACATATGGGCCTAAACTGTCTGATGTTAGTTGGGTCACAGCTATTAGGTATTAGAGCTATCACCCCATAATTTAACCTTCTCATATCTAACACTTCATTGTGCAGCATAATGAGCATCTCAAACAAGTTATTCTTGATATTGGGCCAAAAAGTCCTGTAAAAGTGCACACTAAAACCATCTGGGCCAGGGGTAGTGTTTGGTTTAGCATCCTTAATCACTTTATCCAGCTCATCTATGGAAAAAGGTCTGATGATTTGCTCTTTTTCACTTTCAGACAAAAAGTGGGAGTCAAAGTTAGGAGAGAGGTGAATGCTTGACGAGGGTCAACTCTAAACAAGTTCTTATAAAACTCTACTATGTATTCAGACAACTCTTCTTGTGAAGTTAAAATCATGTCCTCATCTTCTAAGAAAGAAATGGTACATCTATTTCTACCATTGGCCACACCATGAAAGAAATCAGTGTTTCTATCATCTTTAATGATCCATTGCTCTCCACACCTCTTGTGCCAATATAGCTCTTCCATCTCATAGATGTGTTCAAGTTCTGCCTTTAGGTCATATCTCTCACTCCATTCCTCTATGGACAACTCTCTCAAATCAGCCTGCATATCTAGCTCTTCTAACTGGGATATCAAGTTTCTCTTCACCTGTGGCTTCTCATTTTAGATTTTTGCACTCCAACTTCTTAGGAAACTTCTTAAGCTAGCTTGTTTTTTATTCCAGTAGGCTAGAATTTAAGAGCCATCTCTTTCAATCAATTTCTCATTCACCATATCCTTGAAACCTTCCATCAACAGCCAAGCTGCTTCAAATCTGAAATATCTAGGTTTAGCAATCATCTCCTCACCGTGTCAAGGAGAAGGGGAGTGTGATTAGAGCCCACCCTAAGGAGAGAGGTAATAGAGGAAAGAGGGTACCAGATTTCCCATTCATGACTCACCATCACTCGATCTTGCACCACTTGGACTAACTATTCCTGTTTGTTAGTCCATGTAAATTTTCTACCTCCCCTAAACATCTCATTCAGATCTGAGTCAGCAAAAAAGGAGTTAAACATATTCATCATCCTAATATCTATATTACTACTAGACTTCTCATAAGCAAATCTATAAAGGTTAAAATCACCTCCAATCACTACTTGTCTAATGTTAGTACTCTGAAGGTGCCAAGACAACTCTTCTAGGTAATTCCTTTTCAGGTTATCATCCACTGGGCCATAAACAGAGATAATCTCCCAAACATTACCGTTATTCTTTCATCTAAAACCTCTACTAAGAAAAAAAATTCTAGCATGATTATCAATATCTTCCATTACCTATAAATTAGCCCCAATCAGTATCCCACAAGAAGCACCTCTTGAGGCTTTCCAACTCCAAACAAAGTTTTTAGCTCCCTAATAAGAGTTCAACTCTCTCCCAGAAAAGCTCTCTTTTTTTGTTTCTTGCAAGCATACAATGGCAATGTCTCTATCTCTAATCACCTCTTGCAGTTGTTTCTTCCTTGCCTTATTCTCCAGTCCTCTCACATTCCAGAAGAGAATTTTCATTTCTTCCTTTGTTTCTTAGGACCACCTCTTCTTTTCTGCACAGGGCTCTTGATTGAGCCATTCTACTCTAAACAATTCTCATCCACAGCTTGTTGGCTTTGTGATTGTGAAACATCAACCACCTCTTTTTCATTCTCTTTTTTCCACTTTAACTCAGCTAACCTTGCTTGTACCATTTCTTTGGCTTTAATGGTCTTAATGTTAGTTTCTATCTCTTGAGGGGTGCTTCCTAAAGTAATGTTAGCCGTAATAGCAATAGAGTTTAAAGTATCAGAATCAACAAGCTCAAAAATAGCAAAAAGGTTATTAGATGTACCTGAAATCTCTAGATTTTTCTGCTGAGTTAATATCTCTGCCCTTCTTGGAACTGGTACTGTAGCATGATCTTGTTGCCTCAAACTCTTCCTTCTGACCTGCAAAGTACAGAGTTACATACAATGAACTTCACGGCATTTAGCTACCAGGGCCATGAGATAACAGTTAGGCTTGATTCCCTGAAGCTATCACAGGCACAAATCAGCCTTTACTCGTGGACTGATGTTATGAAGTACATTTTGAACGAAATCCCATGCCCTCTGTTCCATGCAGATCGGCTGTTCATCAGCTTTGGCATGGATACTAAGGTTTGGCTCACAAACAATATTTAGTGGCAAGCACTTCATAGATTTCTTGCCCTGGTGTGTGACAGTAGGTTTGTTTGATTTCCTTTTCACTTTTTAATATATTTCAGATAACTGCATTATTGACCAAGAACCCTTGTAAATTTATGCACTTGAGGCAGTTGGTTCTGGAATTTCACATGGATGGAAAACCCAAGAATGTACTGATCATATTTCGTTTGACTTACCTTCTGGAGGCATGCCCTAAATTAGAGCACCTTGTATTGGACGTAAGTGCAGGGGTGATTGGATTTGCAGGTCAACTGGAGTTTGGATTTGCAGGGGTGTTCGAATAGTGGCAGCTAGATCCTCGTTTTGTCTTAGAGCTGGGGAAATTTGCCAGCAACTATCTGGATCCTCAAGAACTAAAAAATGGTGTCTTGAAAATTTTAGGGCCATTTATTACTTAGTTGTCAGAATTTTAAAATTTTAACTAAATCTATTTCTAAACGTTAAATATTTATTACTGGATGGAATGAGTAATGTAAGGTTCAGTTGTAGTAGCCTAGTAGAACGGCCTTAGACATAAGCTGCTTATGGGCTTCTATCGTCAGCCCAGTAATTCGCATCTGAAAATAAGTCAAAACAACCCAGAAATGGCCCATGAAGAGTTCTGGCTAACGGGCCTGCTTATCCCCCTTCTGGACTCTGAGTCTGACAAAGAAATGCAGGCTGATCATGGTTTTAAACTTTTAATTTACATGCCAGTGATCTTCTCAGCAGAAATAGTCATTAAATTCATGCTTCCCTTTGTACTTCCATTATGAACTTGGAGATGAACTGCGAATGCCACAGCAAATCAGCAAATATTTCCAGTCTTGGATGGATTGTGCAGGCATCATGGTCTCCAGCCGCCACAACATTATTACGTCCAGTGGAACAAGCTGAACAACCTAGGCATCACATTGCTCGCGCCATATCTACACTGTTCGCGCGCGACCCTTGCTGCTGCTGCGCTAGAAATCGTCGTCGAGGCCAAAGGTGGAGGGCACGATCAGAGAAGACGACACCCTGAACGGCGTCTCGACGCCTGCGGAGTCGAGACCGTCGTCGAAGTCGACCAAGACATCCTCGGCTCGCAGCATTGGCCTTGGCGGCGGAGGCGGCGGCGCTTCCGTCGGCCTCGGCACCACGAAGCTCGGCTGGACGGCGTTCTTGACGTGCACGATGGTCTCAGCGGCGCCGCACTGCTGCTGCCGTTCGTGGAGGTAGCGGATGGCCCCGATCGGAACGGGAACACGCCTTTATCGAAGTAGACATGACGCGAGGTGATGATCTTTCTTGTTGTCAGGTTGTAGCACCGGTATCCTCGATGATTCTGCGAGTAACCAATAAACATACACGCCACAGATCGTGGAGAGAGTTTGTTTGGGCAGGTGGCCGTCATGCTGGGGTAACAAAGACAACCAAACACCTTTAGGAAGTTGTAGTCAGGATCGATTTTGTATAGGAGAGAGTATAGGTGGACAGAGAACGTGACTTGCACAATTTGCGATTGTGAAGATAAGTGGATGTGTGCAGGGTCACAACCTAGAACACTGGAGGGAACGCGGCGTGCAAGAGCAGTGTGCGAACGCCATCGTTTAGAGGGCGCAGAACGCGTTCCGCCTTCTCGTTCTATTGGGATGTGTAGGGACATGAAAACCGAAGTAAAATACCATGCTCATTGTAGAACGGACAAAGCGTAGAGTTATCAAACTCGCGTCCGTTATCAGTTTGGAAGGCACGAATTGTGCCCCCAAATTGTGTGCGGGCAAACGCATGGAACGCCATGATGTGCTTGACGACCTCGGACTTGTGCCACAAGGGATGGTCCAGACAAAGTGAGTGAGATTATCGAGAAGAACAAGATAGTACTGAAGACCAGTGAAATTTACAACCAGGGATGTCCAAACATCACAATAAATCAATTCAAAGGGAGCAACTGTTCGATGTTGGGAAGCAGAGAATGGAAGCCAAACGTGTTTGCCAACGCGGTAAGCATGGCAAGTATGAGTAAGATCTTTATTACAGGAAAAATTATAAGACCGAAGAAGACGACGGAAGGACTCGGTTCCAGACTGGGCTATGAGGCAGTGAGTGGAGCTGGAAGGCATCGACTGCAGGGGATAGAGGTCGCCCGTGCTATCACTACGGAGTATCACCTTCCTGGTATGTCGGTCCTTGATAGAAAAACCACAAGCGTCAAATTCAACAGTAACAGGATTATCGCGTGTAAGTGCACGAACGAAAATGAGATTCTTGATTAGAGAGGGAAACAAGAACATTGTTGAGGGAGAGAGGATGTGAAGTGGTTGGTATGGAGGAGAAACCAGTGTGGGTAATGGGAAGTGGAGTTCCATTGCCAACAATGATTTGTGTGGAAGAAGAATTGGGAGATAGAGAGGAGATGTTACCGAAGCCTTGGGACATGTGAGAGGAGGCGCCGGTGTCGAAGAACCACTCGCCGGACTGAGGCTGATTCAGCGACATGCTGTGCAGTGTGGCGAGGAGTTGGGGATTCATTGCGGATGAGGTACCGGCGACGTGGGCTTGCGGTGCTGGAGTAGAAGGACGAGCACCGAGCACACCAGCTGCGGGCGCAGGCGCGCGTGGTGCCTGGAACGGCCACACGTGAACCATCCCCGTCCACAGATTGGTGGAGGGCCAGAAGCCCGGCGGTAGAGCTGGTGCAGAACGGGCGCCTTTTTTCTTCTTCGCGCCGTGAGCATTGGTGGAGGGTCACCCGCCAATATGGGTTGTCGGCGGTGCGGGCGATGGAGCCAATGGGCGTCCGGTTGCACCCGGAGGAGTGGGCGCGCCCGGAGCGACGTGAGCGAGAAACATGGCCGCGGCCTAGAGAGTAGCGGGCGCGGTCACCGCGGTAGAGGCAGCAGATGTGCCGGCTTGTGCCGACTAGGCAACCAACGCTGCGGTGGCTTGCATCTTCTCGGATTCGACGATGCGTTGTTCTTCAAGTTGCAGCATGGATCGGGTCTTGAGGAACGACGGCAGGCACCGATGGAGGGTGATGTGCGGGATGGCGTGGTGAAGACGAGGGTTGAGGCCGCGAACGATGTTATAGATGAGATCCTTGTCACTAATCGGAGCCCCGAGACTAGCAAGGCGATCCGCCATAACCTTCATGCGAGAGCAATAGTCGAGGACGGACAAGTCACCTTGGTAGAAGTTGTGGAATTCCACATCGAGGTAGACGGCGTGCGTGTCCTTGTTGTCATGGAAGAGATTGCGGATGGCGCGCCAGAGGGTGTACGCGGTGTCGTTGTCCTTGGACACCATGGAGAGGAGCTCGGGCGAGATCCGATTGTAGAACCAAGAAGCGATGGCGCAATCGTTCTGGACCCAATCATTGTCGCCTTTCGTTGGGGAACCATCGATGTGATCGCGGAGGCCATACTGGCCGAAGATCACGGAGAAGGATCGAGCCCAGGCGACGTAGTTGGACTCGTTGAAGTCGAGAACAATCGACACGCGGTTAAGGATATTGATCCCATGGACAACCGATGGAGCGGCCGAATCAGTCTGGACACGGAGCGTGTGGGGGAGCTAAGACTAGGCGTCGGAGTTGTCGTCGGAGGCCACAGAGGAGGAGGATGAGGAACTCATGGTGGCGCTGGGGGTGGGAGGAGGAACGGCGCCGGAGAAGGAAGGAGGATGGGCGCCGAGAAAGGAAGCTGAGCAGCAGAATTTTAGAATCGGAGATCGCCTGACACCATGTAAGCGATAGACAAGAGAATTTAAATAACTCCCGTCATATTTCTCCAAGCTTACATACGCTTATATATATATAGTTGAGTAACCAGCTAGCTAGCTACAAACAATCGTGATCACTAGAGGTCATGATCACTAACATGTTCGACGCCCACTCCCGCCTCGCACGCCGAGGCCCTGCTGCCCGCGGCTGCCCGCGCCATGACGTGCCGAAGGTTCTTGCTCATCCTGGCCCTCGCCGGGGAGGAGGCGGCTGCCGCACCGCCGCCGTGCCGGCCGCCGTCCGCGGCGAAGTTGGTGCGCGCGTGCTTCCCGCGCAGCACGCGGGCCGCCTCGTCGTAGGCGCGCGACGCCTCCTCGGCCGTGTCGAACGTGCCGAGCCACAGGCGCACGCGCTGCGCCGAGTCCTTGATCTCGGCGACCCACCGCCCCGACGGCCGCTGTCGAACGCCAACGAAGCGGCAACCACGGCACGCCTTCGCCGTGACGACGCCACCGGCGGCCGTGGCCATCCTGCCGCTCTCCTGTGCCGCCATGAGCGAGCTCTCCTGAGCTGGATATATAGCACTTGCAACTTCGAGTACTTAGCTCAACCACTTAGCTAGATCAAGCACTGTCTTGAGTTGACACAAGCTGCTACCTTTTCCATTTTCCTGAGTATATATAGGAGAAGAACATGTACAGCTACACCAAAAGAGTTGGTAGACATCTACTAGTTGCTAAATCTTCTCTGATCCCTCTGTCTTTTCTCTAGTTGTTTTCTGCATGACGCCTTGTTCAAAGCTATAGCTCCTGGTCGGATTGGAGTGATATAGACATGCTACAATTGTTGGACAGTTAACCTCTTGCAATTATTGGTCATTAATTTGGATGTGACCAAGATGTTGTTTAACTATAATCTGCTCAAATCTGTTTTCTTCCTATCCATATGATTGCCCATTCGTGTTCTTCAGTTTTGTTATAGCACCAAGCTCACTGTGGCTGTGAAGTCAGAGCTTGTCATCTTGCAATGCTAGATGCTCCATGATGACTGAAAAATCTCGGTTGTTTTGCGTCAGATTGGCCTTATGATGATCGATCAGTTGCAAGCTTGTCATCCTCTGAATTCCTACGTGTTTGTTGTCATCTGTCGCTTGGTACCACAAAAATTCACAAATTGTCGAGATAACAAATACGGTCGTCGACATCATTTTCGAAATGGGAAGAAAAAATAATTCGTACCAATTGCGATGAGATCATGGAGAGTATACTCGCTACCAACGCTGGCCGTATACTGCGTATTGCAGGAAATGCAGAGTAGTACAATCTCCCATAAGCCTTGATTAGCACTAAACATTCCATGGCGAGAAAGATGTTTTTTGGTGCCTTGTTGGAAGTCACAATCATGGCTGCAGCCGATGAATGCAGACAAGTGAATTACGCATAATTAAATGTATACCTGGCACCATGCTAGACCCATCTGAAAGATCGAGCCAGAAAGACGAGACAGACGAGTAATCATCGAATACAGGTATTTCTATCCATCGGTGTATATCACTGCATGGAGTACTTTAAAACTTGCTATATATTTAGCTGTATCTGCTAAGTTGCAAACAGTGATATCTAAACTCAAGATGAATTGCATATGTGCTAGCTTCAGATGCAGATGATGGAAACCTGCTTCAGCTTGAGTTCTCTGAATTATTTTGTGCTGTTGCTCTGCTGAATCAGAAACTAATTGGGCTTTGCTTGATGGACCAGTTAGGTCGTAATTTCGAAGCCCAGGATCTGCACACTCAGCCATTGGGCCGATAGGGAACAGTTCAGGATAGCCTTCAACGCGTTTCGTCAGTGTTGACAAGTGAGCTCTGGACACATTTGATTCAAGAAACGGTCCAAGAAGCTACTGTGATGTCATGGCGTTCTCGTCATCTCTGACGAATGCACTGTATCATCAATTGTGGTCACCGTTGACATCTGCATGGAGCTCCCTACAAAGCCGAGAAGGGGAATGTAGGCTTTGACCGAGAAAATATTGACTTTTTGGAAGGGTCAAGAACAATGTCAGCGTCGGTATTTTAATGGCTGTTGAAATGCAAGCATCTGGTTGGTCAAAGGCGTGTGTTTTCCCTGGATGTCAAGGCGTCGTCACACCCACTTCAGAAAGCCAAAAACTCCTCCTGCCTGTTCAACTGAGACAGGAGGCAAGGCAACCCCGGCCTTGCAAATTGTTGACTACCTGTTTGAACACTCTTACGTCAGAGCTGATCTCAAAAGGAGTCTTTTTTTTTTTGGCCTTCCGTTGTTCTTAATTGATGCAGAAATTATAGGCTGTTCGTTGACTTCTGTGTTTATTGTCACTTGCTTAGCAAACAGCTAAGAAGATAAGCTGATATTACTTTGGTCTCCAAATTAAGTTCGGGCTGTTCAGGCCAACTGCCTTCCTACAAAGCTCTCTTCTGAAAACAATCCTGGGTAGTACACGGAAGGCAATGAACACGCTATCATTTCTGCATAAATTAAGAAAATCAGCACGAATTTCTGCTAAACTACTAAGGCCCCGATAGTTTCGCAGGCTCGCTGATTAGCTGGTGAAAGTTCAATTGGATGATATGATGTCAATTAAAAGGGGGCTTTGATAATTGGATACGTCTAACTATGGAGAAATAGAACAGTTTGGTTAGTGTAAGACAGACCGATCAGTATAATGACAGGAAAAACTATAAGTAGCTCGGATACCCAATCACCACAGTATAAAAAACCTAACCAATTTAGTATAGTAAGATACAAACTAAGTAACTACTTAAGCACACCATCTAAAAAATATGCTAGTGGTAGAGCTAAACAAGTAAAGATAATTACAAAATAGAAACTACTAAATACAAGGTAAAAGAGAGAAAATGATATATCGATTTGTTTCCCGAAGTTAGATCTAGTTGATCCTATGTTTTTGTTGAGGAGTTCTGAAGAAGCAAGTCTCAATTAACTATTTTTCTCTCCAAGCAATCTTCGATGTAGTTTCCATCTTCAAGTAAGCACCAAGACCTAGCTTCATCTTCAAGCGGTCAGTAAGATCCCTTGCTTGAACGACTAACTATAACCTCTGACAAATTTTTCTCTACTAGGTATCCACCAAGCTAAAGCTTAGCTTAAACTCTTGTCATATCTTTTTCTAGAGACGAGATAGAACCTTCATAAAGTTTCTCGAGCATGCCACACTTCGTGGTGCCTCTAAGACTATAATTTTTTGCTTCAACACACTCTTAACTTAACTCACTAATAACTCATAAGCTTTATAATATAGAATAAAAAAGTTAGAAAAGAGTTTAGCCTTCAGAACACAAGAATTCTTAAGATTAAACTCTACCATAATTTATTTTAAATATGCTCTTATTATTGTTGGACACTTGTTTGACTTGGTCAGAGTGAAGTGATGTCCAAAAAATCTTGAAATGAGTCTATAGCACTATCTATCTATATTCAACTCATCCACTATCTATTTCTTTCTATTGCGCAAAAACCGTCAAAATCTTTATGTTATCGAGCAGTCTGATACATAGCCAAATTGTTCGGCCCTTTATACTTTTTCAACGGTCGCTGAACTACTAATCATTAGACTATAAAGAGGTGGACAATCCGGTAGCCACCAAACTATTCAATGGTGTTTTCATCCCAAACAGTCTTATAATTCTTGGTCTGGCTCATCACTCTTCTGTTGAGCCAATAGCCTATCGCTTCTATAACATTGTCCGACACCCCTTATTCACGTTGTTCAAAACTACTTGTACACTAAACCTTTTTGCGCTTCTCCATTTAGACTCAGTCTGGTCCATGTAGGGCCCGTACTATAAATTTATTTTTCACCTTTTACACTTTACCCAAATCTTTGAGGATTATATTTGTGTATTCTTCAACCTCTTATGATCTAATGCATACTTCTTCTTTAATAAGTATATTACATTAGTCATCTAATTATTTATTATCTCAGTAGAAATTTGGATGCGCTTTCAGTTGGTTGGCTTTGGAGAGAAGAAATTTAATTAGCAAGAAGTAGCTATTATAAATTTAAAAAATAAATAAATTTAATTTTTAAGCAACTTCTATATAATTTTTTAATAAAATATACCGTTTGCTTGTTTAAAAAATATGTCCGTAATAAGTACTATACTACAGTACTTGTAGACTATCTTAGCCGGGCTGCAGAGCCACCGTGCAAGCATGTGACCAGGTTATTTTCCGATGCATTTTCTGTACAGTACTAGCACATCGCTTTCCTGGAATTCTCTCTGCTACTAGTAGCAGCTTACCAAGGGCGGACGATGCGACTGTACTCGTGATTTGCGACAGTGAGTCAGTGACATCAAGGCTTACGCAACGGACCCATCGATACAAGGATCGGATATTATTGAACCTCCTACGAAATGTATCAGTATATGGGAGGTTCAAAGGAAATTTAGAGTGAGGTTTAAACTTATAAAAATTTAACTTTGAGTCTTTATATCTTTTTAAATTTATATATTGTTCTTATGGTTTATCCAAATAATATTTTCTATGTTACGTTTTTATAGTTATATGTTTTTCACTTGAATCACCGTCGAAATTCTTCTGGGATTTCTACTCATGTATTTTCTCAATTATGAGTTATAAAAAATCCCTAAAATTTTGGTTTGTTTACTTTTGACTGTCTTTTTAGCCTGAAGATTTATGCTCGTCTTTTTTTAAGTGGGATCTACTTATATCGCTTAATATTATTTTATCATTTTATTTTTTATTGAACCAGTAGTATTATTCCTCCTCATTGATTTCTCTCTCTCCTTATTTTCTAATTTATTCCTTCAAAGGAACCATAAGCAATCTTATCCTCCAAACTCAATAAAATACTACCATGATGCAATCATACAATACATCCCCCTTTATACCTCCTACTTCTTATCCAGCTAGCTCCAAAAGATAAGCGTAAGTTATACCACTCCCACCCATCAGTAAAATAAAAAACATGTTTTACATGCTAAGGCTGCATTTCGGCAGTTGAGGTTGGAGGTTTAAACTTACTTTAAAAAATCTTATTAATATTTTTTATATATTTTTTTTATCGATACTCACGCTACTCTATCGTCCTATTTTAGGTGACGGAAGATAATTTTTTAAACGTGTTCTCCCAAACTCCAGCCTCGTGGGGCCAAAGCCAGCTAGCTGCAGCAGTGCAGCATGCAGCAGTTGGACATGACCTCCACCCAACAAACCGGCCGCAATCCGCATAATTGCTTTACTACTACCGTGTCGGGATCACAAGTTGAGAGCCCGCCCAGAAGCGTGTGCCCGGCGCCGTGAACGGATAAGACTGGACCGCCAACGATGTCGCCGTCGCGCCTCGCGCGTAGTCGCGTCCCACTAGGGCAAGCGCGACCGCGACCGCGACCGAGCCGAGCCGCGGGCGTGCGCGAGCGGCCGTTCGTTTACGAGGAAAAGATCACCTTTCGGCGTTAAAATGACATTTAACGATTTATTAATATACGAGTTGAGATGCATCTGCGTACCCTATCGAGAATAGAGTCTAATCCTATAAGTGGATGTTCCGTAATGTATCTTTTTTTTTCTAAATTTAATATAGATAGTTATTAAAAAATAGTTATAAATAATAACAATATATTAAATTTGTCTTTTCTTTTTATATCTCAATGTGAGTTAAGTTTTGATTTAAGGTTTTATAGGATAGTGTGTATATATATATATGTTATATAAATATTACGAGTTTTTTTAATAATTCTTTATAACCATTTCGATCGTTTTTAGAGAAACGAGGGATATCCTCATGCGTTCAAAACGGTTTTCCTGTGTTACTCTCCCACAAGTTGGGCAAGGGGGTGGCTTTGGGAATTGATTGCAAAAGGTCGTGTTTTGTCCGGGAGCTGGCTGCGCAAGTGGGAGGGGTGGGCGGGGCACGCGGTTCAGGCGCGTGCAGCTTCCCTGATGCTGCGGCTGCTTTTCGCGATACCGGGGGTTGGCTGCTTGGTTTGGGCAGCGGTTTCGGTTTCGTCGCTTCGCGGCCCAGTCCCGTCGCGGTCGCTGGGTGGGCGTGGGCGTTCCTGTGGAACGGGAGGCTGTTTGATGGCTGGAGCAAGAAGCTTCTTCACCTCTGCTTGTGTTTGAATAGCTTTTTTTTTTCTTTTTGGATCCTTGTGTGTTGAATAGCTGGTTGATGAGGTTATCGATGCTGCTACTTGCATGCAACGTCACACAAGTTTCGAAAACGTGGGTGAATACTACAACCGAACGGTTCTGACGCGCGATCGTGTTCACCGCTTGAATACTAAAGTATAAAATATAAAGATTTTAGGTTGTTTGGTAAATAATAAAGGTATATCAAGAGATTTTCTTTCCATCACTTCAGTTATCAATTTTCAAATTTTAAATTACTTAGATTTCCTTTGTAATAATTTGATTGGCTTTGAAATCATTTTACCTATTGTAACCATAGGAATCAGTGCATAAATGGTTATATTGTAATCCGTAATTTGAATCTTTAAATCTTTACATTTTGGGCCAGGAGAGTTAAAAAAAAGTGAAATTTTGATAGATTCTATCAAAATTAAATGAAGTTAATTTTTTTAACCTGATCAGTTTACCGAAATATCTTTCCATCCTTACCGAGACGATAAGGCCAATACCACAATAATTAAGTAATTAGTATAGTAATATATGATTAATTGAGTTTTTAATTATTATAAATTTAAAAATTAATTTTTTATATTTTAAAGTAATTTTATATAAAAATCTTTTACTTAACACACCCCGTTTAACAGTTTAAAAAGCATAACAACAAAAACTAGATAAAATCTCTATCTTAATAAAAAAACGGAGCATAAGTGGATATGGTCTCATTTTCATATGTGTGTGTGACACCGTTATCTCCACTTGTTACTCCAATTAGTTTACTTTTCTTTCCTCTGAATCATAACTCTTCCGAGTACTCTACATTCCGAGTCCTGGACGGTGTTTGGGATGCTGCAAATTTGGAAACCATGTGTTGCAGAGAAAAGAATCCGGAATAATCCTTCATACTGCCTTCCAGGCGAAACTGACCAATCAAGGTCTCTATATCCGGTAGACCAGCGTGGCAAAGGCATCACAAAACATCAACGGATTCATCACCAAAACCGTGAGTCGACGTCCGCGTGCACAGCAAACGTCAGAAATGACGAGCTGAATTCTGGAGATCCACGGGCACTCATGCTCCCAGGTGCATCGATCACTAACGATTCTATTAGGAGCACCTAATTTTTAATTAACAGGTAAGCTTAACTGATGAAGCATTCAAAAAAAAATCCTTAACACAAATCGATCTGGTGCTCCACTGGATTTGTATGAAGCCCCCGGAGTAAGATATCTGATGCAGCCGACCACCATAAATCCCCCAAGAACACAAGCTAAGCTTCCCATGTGCCTCAATTAATCAAGCATCCAAATTTGCAAAGGCCGCATCTTTCTTTAATTAACCAAACAAGGAGGCAACACAACACAGAGTTAAGATTAGACATATGCCTGAGTTCCGTTAGCCTAGAAGGGCAGCTTGTCGGGCCGGCTTGACCTAACCCATTTATTAATCTTAGAAACTATTTAATAAATTTTCTCACTTATTTAATTTATTTATTTATTACATTTTCCTTATTTTTGATTTTTTTTCATATATATCATTTATTTATTCACGGACTAAATAGACCGCGGGATCTATCCCGCATGGCCTAGTAACCGGACCTAAACAGACTGGGCCTAAACGGGCTGGGCCCATACCAGGCCGGGCCGGGCTGCCCGTTTGGCATCTCTGGTTAAGATGGGAGGAAGCAAAAAAGGCAAGCAAGAATGGTCCAATCCAACCCAATAAAAAAAAGAGTCCAATAAAGAAATCCCCCCTCGCGAAAAAGAGTCCAAAAAGTCCCACTGTTTCTCTCCCCATTTCCGACCTTAGCCGGATTCATCCCCCCTCGCGAAATCCAGTTGTGTCCTCTCCACTCGCACCGCCATCTCCCCTGCGCCGCTGCGCGCCACCACCTATAAATACGCGGCCCCAAAACCGCCAATCTCCCATCACCGATACCACACTCGAGCAGAGCAAGCAAGCAAGCAGCGACACAGATCAGGAGCGACCTAGCAACAGCGTACGACACACGAGATCGACAAGATGTGCGGGATCAAGCGGGAGATGAGCGGCGAGTCTTTGGGGTCGCCGTGCAGCTCGGCGTCGGCCTCACCGGAGCACCACCAGACGGTGTGGACGTCGCCGCCGAAGAGGCCGGCGGGGCGGACCAAGTTCAGGGAGACGAGGCACCCGGTGTTCCGCGGCGTGCGGCGGAGGGGCAATGTTGGGAGGTGGGTGTGCGAGGTGCGGGTCCCTGGGCGGCGCGGGTGCAGGCTCTGGCTCGGCACGTTCGACACCGCCGAGGGCGCGGCGCGCGCGCACGATGCCGCCATGCTCGCCATCGCCGGCGGGGGCGCCTGCTGCCTCAACTTCGCCGACTCCGCGTGGCTGCTCGCCGTGCCGCCCTCCTACCGCAGCCTCGCCGACGTCCGCCACGCGGTCGCCGAGGCCGTGGAGGACTTCTTCCGGCGCCGCCTCGGCGAGGACGCGCTGTCCGCCACGCTGTCGTTGACGCCGTCTACCCCACACACCGACGACGACGACTCCGCCGCCACCGACGGCGACCAGTCCTCCTCCCCGGCCACCGACCTGGCGTTCGAACTGGATGTCCTGAGTGACATGGGCTGGGACCTGTACTACGCGAGCTTGGCGCAGGGGATGCTCATGGAGCCACCGTCTGCCGCCGCCGCCGCGGCGATCGGTGACGACAACCTCGCCGACGTCCCACTCTGGAGCTACTAGAGCTCAACCAATTGTACATCCATAGTTTCCTGCTCCGAATTTTGCCTCTTTTTTTCTCTCTATTTCCTGGCTTCCGACGCCAGATTTTGGTACTGTACGGACACTACTTTCGGTCATGTGATGGAACAAGTTGCAAAAACAGAGCATCTTCATTGAGTCATTGACTCCCTAAAATATTACGGTTAAAATTATATTTTTTTAACAGTGCAAAAACAGAGCATCTTCATTGAGTCATCGAGTGCAATTGACAGTGGCTATCAAACAAGACCAAGTCAACTATACTTGAAGATTTGTTCTGGTTTTGGCCACTCCTTTTGTGAAGGCTCCTGCAATGCAATCCATGTTCATTACAGGTCAAACGCTAAAATAATGAACTAGGTCAAAGTCAAAGGCCCCAACTCTAAAGAATTTGCTTTGCCATTGATTTCTTGCTACTAATTGGCTTGACCTACGGTGCCTAAGTCCGCAAAGTTTCTACAGTCGGGGCAAATTCAATCAAATTAAATCAAAAGCCCTCAACATGTCCGAGTGGTCATTCACTTATTTCCACAAGTTCGCAGGCTCTTTACTCTTTTGACTCTTGGCACCATCCAAACTGCCGCTTGTTACAGAGCTCTCCAAAAATCTAGGGGTGAACCCATACCGGACTGCCAGGGCCACAAGCCTACAACCTAACAATTTGACGAGGAAACAGGAAAAGGACGCATCTCAGTACGTCACGAGCACAAGGATTTTTCTCGGCGGTGCCCCAATTTACAGAGCACGGTGAGCAAGCACAGAGCAACTAGCGGATAGCTAGCTGTAGCCACCCGTTTGCAGAGCAACAGCGGAAAACGAGATGAGTCAACAACAACAAAAAAAACCTGGCTCTCCCACCGCCAAGGAAGCAGCCCCCGTCGCCGCAGAAAATATCCCCCGAGTGCCAGCCAAAACCCCGCAGCCGCGCGGAGTGGATAGACGAAAGCGGAGAGGGCGCCAGCACGCACGCGACGTCGCGTAATCCCGCGGTGGCCGCGTCGCTGTCGCGTGCAGTGCCGAGGGAGGCCGCGATACCGGCCTGCACAAATCTAGCCGCGGCGTGGTGCGGACGCGGTCCCCGGGATCGTGGGGACGGGGGGCAGAATCGGGCGCGACTGCCGCGCTGGATACGGCTAAGGGAACGGCTGTCGCCGGTTTTCTTTTTCCGGGGGTTGTCGCGCACCCGGTATGGGAAATTTGTCTTTTCCTGGTTTTGGGGGATGCGTGTTGTTAGTCCAGGGGTAGTACAGTTTCCCATTTGTTCACAACTGTTGGGCGACTGTGTGTCGGTTTTTCTGAAAAGGCGGTTCTCATGTTACGTACGTATTAGGTAGTAGTTTGGTCTTTGATTACGCAAACCAAGATAGCCTATCAGTGTAGAATTAATTACGTATTAATTGTTTATTTAACTTTTTAAATAACTTTTTAAAGAAATATAATTAATTATGCTCTAAAAATTTAACTCATTTTACGTGAGCAAATTAATTCGGACCAAACTGGTAAAAAAGAAATCACTCTCAGCAGTGCGTAATATTAGTGACTACTAATATCTCCTTCCCAAAAAATAAATTTAGGTATGTACGTGAATCTGCAAATCAAATTTATGTATAAAAACGAGCTTATTTTAAAACGGAAGGAGTGACTTTTTGGATGGTGCATGATTGTGTTTGCAAAAAGCTAAACATATTAATTTTTTTCCTTACAAAACTCTTACTAACAATGAACGTGTATCTAGATTTCTTATAACTTCAATCTAGTTAAATCAAACAATTAAGATAATTATCTATAAAAGTTTTATAAGAATTTTTTAAGTAACTGTAGCAACGATTGTTTCATTTTGGGTCAAAATATGGGGCTAGAGAGAATGAATTTCACAAACTTCAATGAATTTTGAAACCAAGTGATTTGAAAGAGCTGGAAAATTTGAACGAAGTTGTAAACCCTGCTTTTCGCTGGGACTAAAGCATGTTTGTTTCTATGTTAGGGGTGGGTAACTTTTCTAGTGTAAAAGTTTTAAATACATAAATTTATTTTAAAAATTAAATAAATTATATTTTTTAAAAAATTATAATAATTAATAATCGATTAATTATAAATTAATACTTTATCGTTTTACGTGTCACCAAATTTCCCGCTGCCACTGTCCTCTCAAACAGGGATTAGGTCATCGAATCAGCAATTGGCTCTTGCTTTTAGGATACACAAAGTTTTTAGTATGATTAATTGAATATAATTATTATAAACTTAAAATATAAATTTATTTATTTTTTAAAAAAACTTCATATAATTTTTTCAAAAAATATATTATTTAACAATTTCAAAAGTGTATTTATGATAAACAACGAAGTAGCTCTCTAATACTACATTAGAACGCAGCCTAAAAGCCACTACAGCTTTGGTCAGATGGTTAGCATCTTGACACAACGAAAATTAAATATCTGTGACATGATTTTAATATGGAAATTTCACAAGAATTTTGATATTTTTCTTCGTTATAAACACAGGAAACAGAAAATATCCCTGTGCCTGCTGGTGGGCCCTAAGCTCTAACCACTACTACCTCACCATGGTTAGCAATAAGCAAAGCCCCACACGCCCATGCCCAAGAAAGCATTAGTTTAACCCCAAATATTGTGCGGGGCCGCTGCGCGCCGCCATGCTCGCTCTCCGCGGCGGCGGCGGCGCGGCGTGTCTCAACTTCCAGGACTCCGCGTGGCTGCTCGCCGTGCCGCCCGCTGCGCCGTCCGACCTGGCCGACGTCCGCCGTCGCGGGCTTCCTCCAGCGCAGCAAGGCCGCGAACGGCGCCAACGCCGCCGCGGAGGCCATGGACGAGGCCACCTCCAGCGTGTCCGCGGCACGGCCATTGGCCAACAACGCCGGCTCATCGGAGACGACGCGACCTTCCGTCGACGGAACGGCTGAGACGCTGGCGGCGCTGGACGTGTTCGAGCTCGACTTCTTCGGTGAAATGGACTACGGCATGTACTACGCACGCGAGCACGACCGAGGGGCTGCTCATGAAGCTGCCGCCGGCGGCGACGACGGCCACCAGCGCGCACTGGGACAACGGCGATGAAGGCGCTGACATCGCGCTCTGGAGCTACTAAGCTCTGATACCGTCCTCAATTGACTGTACTCTGTTTTGACCCTCTAACCAATTGATACTTTTGGTACTAGCATGCTGAATTGTTGATTAAACGCTTTCAGAAGTCAGTTTCACTAAACCATACGATCCTTGTTTAGTCTTTACCGGGGTTCACGGTTTCGCTCAAATTTCGTTGCCCAAATTTCAAAATTCCCCCAAATCCCTCTGTTTGTGTCAAATTTTGCAAGATTTCACAAAATTCGTCATCTCTCTAGGCTCGCATTTAACGCCAAACAAGATTACAAACCCTGTGAATCTTACTAATCATCTTTACTATGGATATCAGCTAGGGGATTGTCCTGTGTAAATTTTTGTGGTGCTAAATTTTAAACGTAGAATTAGATTTGATAGACAAATTTAGGAGCTCACCCAAACCTCTCCGTTTGGGTCGAATTAAGCTCGAGATTCATCGAATTTCACAAGATTTCACGAAATTCATCATCTCGCTAGGCTCACATTTCAACCCTAGTTCCAAAACGAGGTTACAAACCCTGCGAGTCTTTACTCATCTGATCTCTTTTACAATGGATATACCAATTACTCCCTCTGGTCCTAAATAGAGTATAAATATCTTTAGTATTTAAATTTTATAAATAATATTAGCATTATTGGGATATTGATATGCGTGGGAATAGAAGTATTATGCATGGGAATCCAGGCATTTTTTTGTGCTTGGGGAGAATGTAAGCACTTCAAAATTAAAAATTTGCGCAGTAAGATAACCGATAGGAAATCTTTCTCGCTTAACCTTAACATTTGTTAAACAGTCTAAAATGGTTTATATTTAGAATCGAAGAGAGTATAGGGCAATGTCGTAAACAAAATAATATTTCTTTCATCAGAGGATGTACCTGGCTATCCTAACCTGGGAAAAATGCGGAGGAAAATGACATGACAGAGTCACGGCATCTATCTGCCATGTTGGTTGAGAACAGTGGATGTAACGTTCTGTGAAAAGATGCCGAGGGAAACAGGGCATTGCTCGTTGTGTTCAGTCGTTCGTGTGTGGCGGCCAACTGGAAGAACGGGCAAGTAACTTTCACGTAGCGGTGGTCCAGTCCAACTCTCCAAAATGGCGAGTAAATCCAGAAGTTGTGGCCTTCCGACTAGGTCTCGGTCTCGGTCCGGCGGTGATCATGGGGCCTGATGGCTAAAAAAAGGCACCGGATCTTTGAATCTTCTCCCAGCTATCGTAATCCTTCTAGCCGAGACGAGACGAGATGAGCTGAGCTATCGCTTCACTGGGTAAAAGGGAAGCATGCTGCTGCCACTCTCATGCTGTGGGCAGTGCCCATGGACTGATGGTCTGATGGACTAATGATGGTAGTGGTACAGCATGCAGCCCTAATGTCTCGTTTTCAGTCCTTGGGTCAGGAGGCAAGGAACGATCGAGTTAGTTGTGCTAGTTCGACTTTAATATCGAAGTTGTCCCTCTAGCAACAAAATGAATCTATTTTTTTATTCCCATCGTTTCGTATATAGATGATTATAAACTCATAACGATTACCAGTGAAAAAATAATAATAAATAATATATATATGTGTGTTTTTAGTAGCTTTAAAGTATATTGCAAAAAATAAACTTCGATAAAAAACAACAAAATTAACTTTAAAATTAAGATTTTTTTAGAAACTATAATTAAGATTTAAAATTCAAATTTTGGTTACGGCTAATAAGTTGAAGAGTAAACTATGAAGTTGGTTTGACTTTCTAAAATCAAAACAAAATAACCTTGACTACTTTGATTCTTATGCATAATTAATAGAAGCTACACAAAATATATCTTTTTTTTTTGCAAGACCAGTACTTTCTAAAACTGCTATCAATGATTGATATTGTCCATCATATTCTCTCCCGTGAGGTGATTCTAGGGTATCATCCCTAGTGTCTTCCCGATCTCAGTAGCGATATCGTTTTAGATTAGCCATGTTGGGCAAACGATGATGAGAAGTGGTGTGAAGGGTACCGTTCTCTTGTTGGCCATTTGGGAGGCAACGGGCAGACTCGTTTGAGTCGATTGCGTACTCTCCTTCTCACCACCACTATCGCCTCTTTCATTAGGGCATAGCAATGGGGTGAGGATCCTTGCGTCCAATCCTACTGCTTGAATGGCAATGATCTGACGTGGGCGACATCGTGATGGCAACAGTGATGGCTTGGTCTAGGATAAGTGGGTAAATGCAAACGACACACTTAGGTTGTGTGCTATATTCCTCGTTCTACCCGGTGGATGTGTTCTAACATTGAGCTAATGACAATCACTCAAGTGGCAATGTGGGTGGTGACTTTTGCAGTGATCACAAAAATCCTCATCCGGTTTATCTGAATTCGATAATATCAGCATTTGATTCCTTGTGGAAGATATTGGCTTTGAGTTATCTTTAAATGAAAATCCATCACTGACTTTAGGTTGGTTGGGATGACATCGACAAGCAAACAAAGGTCCCTTCTTAACGGTGTTGGAGAATGTATCGTAGTCTATTTTTTTTCTTTGTTCTGTGCTCCGAGGCAATATGATATATGTCTCGGTTTTCTCTTCTTTTTCCTTTTTATGGTCGTGTGCATCATTGATTGTTGCAAAGGTTGGATATTTTATTAAATAACGGAATATTTGATTATGTAAAAAGCTATTTCTAACAATAATTACGATGAAAAAAAAGTTAATACGTGGCAATACAAACGGTGGTTACACGTCTCGGAGTAAAGAGAAAATCATTCCGAGTGATGTATAACATCTCTGTGAAATGAAGTTGGACCACTCGTTTTGTTTCAGCATGCACAACAAAGTATTCTTTCGGGAGAAGTAAAGCTGTGAAGGCAAACTACAGCGTCTTTGAGACTGTGAAATGAGACGCGCGTGCAGATTCACCATGGAGCAAGTATTAGTGTCCTTTTGGGAGAAGGGAAGCCAAACCAAGCCTTACCACGGCACTACCCCCATCAATCTAGAAGCATTCCCATCTAGAACGTCCTCACTCACTCATCAGGTGACTCTCCTCCTATCCCCCTTGTCAACCGAGAGGCCAAAACCGTTGCCAAGCGAAAACCAAGTTGCACGCAGAGCACCAAAAAACGGAGGCCCTGTAGAAGCAGCAGGAAAAAAAAAAGCAACAAAATTCAGAGGGAACGCCGTGAAGCCGCCTGCTCGGTCGGCAGCTGGAGTAGCGGGCAGAGACGGTGAGAGGGTGAGCTGTCACCACCGTTTCCTCCCACACGCTGTCCCCTTTCCACTTCCAGCTATCCCCGCGTGCGCCTCGCGCCGAGGAACGACCACCGCCTACCTATATATTCCTCCCCTCCAAACTAAGCGCAGCTCAGATCAGCTCACCGGCGAAACGAACCAGTAAGCACCATCCATGGACGTGGAGGAGGGGGCGATGACGGCGGCGGCGGCGGCGATGTACAGGACGGTGTGGTCGGAGCCGCCGAAGAGGCCGGCGGGGAGGACCAGGTTCAGGGAGACGAGGCACCCGGTGTACCGGGGCGTGAGGAGGAGGGGCCGCGCCGGGAGGTGGGTGTGCGAGGTGCGTTTGCCCGGGAGGCGCGGGTCGAGGCTGTGGCTCGGGACGTTCGCCACCGCCGAGACGGCGGCGCGCGCGCACGACGCCGCCGTGCTGGCGCTCTGCGGGCGGGGCGCCTGCCTCAACTTCGCCGACTCCGCCTGGCGGATGCCGCCCGTGCCGGTGGCGGTGCTCGCCGGCGCGGGCGGCGGGCGGGGGGTGAAGGACGCCGTCGCCGAGGCCGTCGAGGCGTTCCAGCGGCAGTCGCAGTCGCAGTCCGTCGCGTCCACGGCGCCGTCGTCTCCGGTGGAGACCGTCGCCGATTACGATGAGGATGAGAAGGACGTCGTGCCCGACGGGGCGTTCGAGATCGACGACGGGTTCAGGTTCGGCGGGATGGACGCCGGGTCTTACTACGCGAACTTGGCGCAGGGGCTTCTCGTCGAGCCGCCGGCCGCCGGAGTTTGGTGGGAGGACGGCGAGGTCGCTGGCTCCGACATGTCGCTCTGGAGCTACTAATCTCACACTGAAAAGTGTGAAAATTTTGGACAATTCTGTTTCTCCAGAAATGGGGAAGAAAGAAACAGAGTATTGGGAATTTCGAACAGAGTAGGCAATGAGATTGAGGATGAATGGCAATTTTGTAATTTTAAAATGTGCAAGATTTCTCCCTCCTTTTGTGATTCCAGCTGAATCTGAGTGTCGAGTCAATGAATTCCTGTCAAATTTACTTCTCCAGCTCTGGAAAGAGCCACCAAGTCCTCTTGAACCAACTGAAATTTCACTTGTAAGCTAAACTAGTTGATGACTTGTGGCCATCCTCTTTTCAGACTATTCATCAAATTATTGAAATGGATTATTTATCACACTCTTTAAAACAATTGTTTTCTCAAAAAAGATTTTGTTGCTACATTTATTTGGACCACTTATTTTAAATTCTAAACTATTTGTTTAGTTTATTTCTTAAAATATTTAATGTATTTCTATAATTAATTAGATAATCTACAAAATAATCCGCTTAATAATTTAAATTAAACAGGCCTAAACACTTTAAAAAGTTAAAAGTTTCAGCAATTCCAGTCACCACTATGTTGTCAGTAATCTGGCTGTTGATCTCAGCAGCACTACTCCGCTCCAATTGTGACGATAGCTTCTGAACAAATAACACAACAGAATGGAAGCACAATTCAGAAAGAAACCGAACGCCAAACACCGGGACCAAATGGAACCATCAAAATTCAGAGACGGAAAGTCGATGCGTGTACTAGCGACGTTCTCTTCTCCCAGTTGAGGAAGCTCGCAGTGTCGCGGCTTCGCAAGTTGCATTGCACCCAACGCTGCAAACCCATCTCTGTCTCTCTCACACTGACTTGTCTCGTCTCGCCTCTCTCTCTCTCTCTCAATTCATCCACTAGACCAACATGATAACACGAGCGAGTGAGCTAGCTAGCTGCAGATAAACGACTAGTTTAACGTGGCAGCCAGATACAGCTGCTTGCAATGCACAGTTGCATGCACGTGCGACTTGCGAGCTGCTACTTGTGTTGTGACAGGAGAGAGCAACTCTCTCCTGTCACAACACCTCTCTGCCACTTGATCCACTGCGAGTCTTTAACCTACCTGATAAGTTGGATTTATGGTTTGATTCTGAATTTCTGATCCATTCCCATGGATCAGGATCAATCATCCCCGGTACTTAGTCCCTCTAGCTGAAAAGGCGATGTTTGTCATCTCCATTGTGTAGGTTGACATCAGGGCAGATCTGAACTTTGAAAATACTGGATCTATCAGTATCAGATATAAGCACACAAATAGGTGTATAGGCTTGTATGTATGCTCAAGGTCAACTCCTTGTGAGGCAAGGCGTAAATCTTCGTTGCAAAAAACTGTCCACACTTTTTTGGTGATGAACTCTTCACCGTTCATCGCCGTAGACAGAGTTGACCATATGGAGAGCTAACAATGTTGGTCAACAGGAAGCACTGTATCAAGTACACTTCATTTCAGCTCCAATTCTCACGTGCTGCAAATAACACTGCCATGCTACGCAAGCAGTGATGCCATGGCATGAAACATACAAGGTTTCAGCAGACATAAGATTCAACAAAAGAACTGTTTTTCATCAGCTAAAAGACATGTCTGTTCCCTGTACAAAAAACAGGCCACGTAATGTACATCCATTGGCCAAAGAAATGTTACTGGAACATGTACAGCAGTAGCAGCAAGACTACTAGGAAAAAGACAGAAGGGAGACCAATTGTCAGTCAGTCGAAAAGGAGGCGTCGTCGAACAGACTTGGGCAAGTTCTTGCTGAGGTCCACATCGGAGGATTTTCTCGAACCGTCCTTTCCAGAGTCACTGCCCAGCCCTTTCTTCGAGCGGTAGAACTCCTTGATGCTAAGCTGAACTCCACTAGACCTTGGACCCTTTGGTGTTTCGAAACCTGCCACGTTGAGCTTGGATTTTTGTGCTCTTGACTTTGCTTCTTTCAGCCTCTGCATGAATTCAGTGAATTTGTCAACCGCAGTAAGCAAAAGCTTTTTTTCAAGAAATAAATGCTGATATGTCATATATAAGCAATTAACCTGATTGAACTATATAAAGTACCACATTAGAAAGAAACATGACAATTCAAGCCTCAGCAGTAACTGACAAAGCACCTACAAAGTGGAGCTATCATTTTAAAAACAGGGGCATTGAACACAGTGCAATTCTCTTTGTGATTCACGGATCCATCTTTCTAATTCAGTAACTGACTGATGTGTCCTGGAAGTATCATGCATATTTTAAATTATCTGAAGAAAGCAACCAATGCATACCTGTTCTTCCTGAAATCTTTGTGCTTCATCAGGAAATGCAGCATTCACTAGCTCAATGTCTTCATCAGTTAATAAAAAGCAGTTCTTATCATCATCGTGTACCTGTGGAACATCTGGCTCATCTAGCAGTTCAGTAGATTGGGAAATCATTGTAGGCTCCTCTTCTTCATCTGAAAACACTACCTCATCATCTCCATCCAATACCACCACCTTATTGTTCTTCCCTTCCAATTCTGTCTGATTGCTAGGTGAATTGTTGGATATCATACTAAGAGTGACTCTCTTCCATTTGACCAAGTAATATGGGTGACCATATCTTATCTTAATCCGTTGGATTGAATGAAATTCATATTGATCATAAAGAAGAAATGATTTAGATTGAGATGAAGCCATTTCACGTAAATATATGGTTGATAGCATAGGAAGCATCCGCTGACAAATATATGCTGGCTCCCAGTTCTGCTTGAAAGATAAGAAGTCAACCAAAACCTCCATATCAGGTTTATTCCATGTTAGCAATGGAACACCATTTTCTGCAAATAGAACATTGAGGTAAACACCAGATTCCAATGCAAGCAAATACAGTACTAAAGAGTAAAATGAGACAGGATTTTTTTTGCGGGAATATAAGACAAGATATAGATAGCCAAAGAAGTAAACTCAAAATTCTTCATTCTAAAATGAAGAGTCAGTAAGAAATATTTATAGAAGTGTTATTAAAAAAATACCATTATCCAAATTGTCATCACTCAAGTACAATTTAATGATCTCCTCATTTGGAAAGTTTGTCTCGGCAGCTATCCTTTTGCAGACCTTGATTTTCCAGTTTTCATTTCTTCTCTGCGCCTTCAGATCGCGTGCCTAATATTCATCTCAAAAAAGGTACTATTAATATGTTGAGAATTATGCTCCATGAAACACTGAAGGAAACAAGAACACACACAACATAAAGCCTGATTATGTGGTTTTAAAGAAGACATCAGTAACATTGACAAACAACAGGGTATGATTATTGTTGAGAATATGAGAATTGTTACAAAAGGTAATATTTTCAGTTATCAAATTATTTTGTCATACGTAAACAACAGTTTCTCGTACAAATTGCAGATTGCATATTAAGTGCACTAATAATTTGGAATGCAGGCTGAAATAAATATATAGAAACCGACAGTTTTTGAGAGAATACATAATTACAATATATTCTAGAACAAACAGCACTACCTTGTCACAACTAGGACATTCACATATGAATCCAGCTGGCTTCTCCACACAATTCTCTAATGAATCAACCAAGCAAAAGTTGCACCCATCCTTGATATGATTTTTCTTGTTACCAGGGTGACCACAATGTGAGCAGTGCAGTGATCGCGCACGCGGTAAACTCTTCGTAGAGGGTGATGGGAGATCATCAACATTGGGTGCACTATCTCCTTCTATAAATGGATAGACCCCTTTACCAATTTCATATAATCTGGAGAAGTATAAAGATGATTAGCCTCAGAAATCCAACATTTGCTCTAAAAATAAACTACAAGGACTTCTAATGAAATCATTAAACATACTTAGCTAGAATATTATCTTCATTAAATAACTGCACAAACCGAAGTGCAGCCTCAGGACCAAAACCAGGCACCCCATGCAAGTCATGGTCACTGCCAACAAGAAGTGCCATTGCTACCATTTGTTTCCTGTTTAGTCCAAGACCAGACTCAATTTCTGCCATGTTGTAGCACTCAAAAGGTTCCTAAAGGAAATTTGGTGAACATCATGATATCATAGTACGGAATACGGAGAAAATGAAGCAAACAATTCATTACAGTTACATATTTATGATAAACTGCTTACCTTACAATTTGATCGAAGGACCTTTATGACAGTCTTAGCCCCAAAGAGGAAAGCGTCACTGTCTGAAGTGATGCAAGCATCTACATGACCTTGATTATTCAACTGAGCACAAAGAGCTTCACCTTCACCTTTTGCCCGCAGCACAGGCATTCCAAGATATTCAAGCAGTTCCTAAAGTAATAAGATAGGGGCATCATTAAATATGACCTTTACTGCCATAGAAACCCCAGGGGACAGCAAATAAGGTCACAAAAACTCATAAATTGGTACCCTGCTCATCGGTAATCTAAATAAAACTTGGAGACGGTACTATGTAAAGTTTTCTTTTCTACCAACCCGCTTTCCGCCTTGCCAAATTCCCGCCTTTTTATTTATATAAGAGTAATTTCCAGAATTACTTCAGAGGCTTATAAAACACCATATCGAATCATGCCTACTGTATTTAAGCAGTAATTCATTACATCGTACTTCAAACTGTCTTTTACAATGAAATTTCACATTCTAAACTGAAAGGGAAGGAGCACAAACACCGCCAAGGCGTGGACACTCACCACGCAATCCTCCACGTATCGCGTGAACTTGGCATTCCTTGGTTGAACCGTCGAATCCGCATTGACCTCCGCCTCCGTGCTCGGCAGCGCAGCCAGGTCCATTCCAGATCCTCTGAAGAATCGCGCGGCCCTCGCCTGTGACTTGAGCGGCGACGGCTGGCCGTCCACCACGAACACAGGAAAAACACCCATCTGCAACAGTCCCAGAGATAATCCATCACGCGAATCAAAATTCCAACGCACAAGGCCACAGCATAGACGAAATCGAGGAATCAAAACACACAGAATAGCATTAGCCCCATGCAGAGGTTGCACATCCAAGATTCAATCTTGAACAGCACAGAACGGGCATTGACAAATGCAGATTGGCACAGCCGCATCAGCGCTACACAAGTAGAAAGAACACGAACAATTGGGGAGATCAAGAAACGGAAGCGGCGAAACCAAAAGCCATGTCAGGGGCGGAGGGGAAGGCAGGAAACCCAGGGAAGGTGAGAGGAGGGGGAGGGGAGGGGCACCTTGGAGAAGAGGGAGAGGGTGCGGAAGAAGAGGGTGCGGAGATGGGGCAGGCGCGCGTGCGGCGACCGCGCCCGGACGGCGGCGCTGTGGGAGACGACCCAGAAGGAGAGGTCAACGGCGACGCGGCGGCCGCGGAGGTACCCCGCGCCCTCGTGCCGCGCGTACGGCTTGAGCAGGTTCCAGAAGCTGCCCCCCACGCCCATCTCGGCGGCGGCCGGCCGGCGGAGGAGGCGGAGGTTTTAGGTCGCCTCGTTTCGCCGGCGAAACTGCAGGGCTCGCGCGAGTAATTGGATTTTTTTTTTTTTACCGTTACAGGAGGAGAGATCAACAAGCGTCGCTTCTGTTCGCGCTCACAAACTGAAGCAACTGGAGTCATTGATAGTCGCGGATATGCGAGCCATCAACGATCTGTAATCTGTTGATCTCCTAATAAGTAAATCAGTCCAAACGACTTAATATAAAAAAATAATTATTAGCATTATATTTTTACGAGTACATGCAATCTCGCTATATCAACTTTTTCCTTATATTATCTTACTGCTTAACAAACAGTCTACTTCACACCGCACAAAACACACAACCACCATCTTTCTAACAAAAAAAAAAGAGAAGAAATCGATTTTATGCTAGATACACATGACCAATCCAATTTAAGTCGTAGCCGTCTATTGCAATCCACGAACTTTTATACAAATTAGCATAACAGTATATAATAGGCTTTTTCTCTAATCCTACAACTATATTCTTCTCCACTTATTATGGATTATCATGACATGCTCCTATAAATCGTAAAAGAAAAATCTATATGCAAGTTTGTCCGAATAATTTTCTAAAACAACTTTTTTAATATTATAGTAATTAATTTATTTGTTTAGATTCTTAAATAATTATTATAAAATCACGTAATCCATAATCCATCGGAACTTCATAATGAAAAAGGGGGCCCGCATGAGGAGAGTCTGAATTCGTGTGAAGCTGGTCTCGAAGCATTCAATTGTATTTTGCCAGGGTATGGCAGTTGGGAACGGCACGCTAAAATACCAGTTCGTTTCAAACTGGATAATGCTCCAAAGTGTTCTGCATTGCTTTGTATGACTTCCATTGTTCTTGTTTACAAATTATAATTAATTTTCGTCAAAGAGATGAGTGTTGGGCCTGTTCTCAATTGTATCACTCAATGCATATGCATCAAGAAGAGCATCTGGCTTTTGTTATTTTCACGCTAATCTACTATTTAGTTATCTGAAATGAGCTGTGATTGTACTGTTCCAATTATCTATTTTAGGTGATGAAAAGTCAAAAGAAACATAAGGTTTCATCCTTTTTTTTTATGAATGAGCTTTTCTTGTTTCCATCTATTACCAAATCAACAGATACAAGGAAATTTCAAAAGTGACACACTTCAGGTTTCCCAATCTTAAAGCAGAATCCTGCAAGTACAAGTATATATAACACCTTAAATATATACAAAATTAACTACAGATTCATGTAAACATGTATGTATAGTAGTATGCCTTAATCATATAATAATAGGACAAAAGCCAACCTAGAGATTTAGATATTTTTTATGTGATTGGGGTCAATCAATAGAAAATTCAGATAAATATGAGTGTTGAATGATGATATATTATTATCTGCTGTCTAATTGTTCAAAAAATAAAAATTAATCACCACCGTGTTTTAGCCAACAATTTTGGTATACCCTGATAATTAATCAGTTCATCCACCCTGCTAAAGTCTTATCCCAAAGCAAAGCTATATATAAGTCTGCAGAAAGCCAGATACTACCTCACAAAACCAGGAATCAAATGATTTGTTGCATCCTGGTCCACACTATTTCCCAAGTTTGATGGAGTGTGGCTGTTTCATCTGCTTGTTTCTGTGATATTTTTTTCCTCATTTTGATGTAGATATCTGATGTTTGATCCGTTGGTTTGTAATAGAACAAATGTTGTCACTGCTGTTTCTGATGCTTGGTACAATTATTTTTGAGTGTTCTCTTTCAGGCCAAACACCAGCATGGAAGAAAAATGGTGAACTCCAAGAAGCTAACAAAAGATCAAATTCAAGGATGGGAGGAGTATGTCCGTTTTCCTCATCTCTTCTTTATCAATGAAATGAAGCAGAGATTTTGTCTTTGTTTCAAAAAAGAAAAAAAATCTAATCTGTTTTAATCCTGCAACCAAATTCTGCAATTCCTGAACTGCCATATCCTTTTTCTGATAAAAATGATCATGTCAATCTTATTTTCCTGGTTGATGTAGGTACTACTTTAACTACGAGATGTCGAAGGGAAGACAAAAGTAGGAATACAAGATCGTCGACGTGTTCTTAAGGGCTTCTCAAAATTGCTTGATGATGAGGTGAACTAGCACTTGTGGTTTTATGCAGCTTAAACTATTCATTCATGATAATCTCATGTTTTCTTTATTTCAGATTGAAAAGTTTGTGCTGTTCATGATAGAATAACAAGGGCTAATTACAGCTAGGCTTGAAGATTTAGGGAAAAGAAGGGCAAGACTTCAAGACATTCCACTTCTCCAGGAGATAATTGAACTAAGTGAAGACTACAGATCAGTTGGCCTGGATCTTGTGACTCTTCTAAAGTTTGTCGAACTTAATGCAAATGCGGTTCGAAAGATACTGAAGAAGTTCGATGAACGGCTGGGATACAAATTTACTGATTATTACGTCAGAAGCATATCAAACCACCCGTATTCTCAGCTACAATAGGTTTTCAGACATGTGGTGAGTTTCATTGCCAAAATTCAGTCATGCTGCTTTCACTGCCATACAAGTTGATAATGTTCAACAAATATTGAATTCAATGAATTGTGAATAAATAGGGAATTGGAGCTGTTGTTGGGGCATTGTCTCGCAATCTGAATGATCTTGAGGAGCGTCAGGGAAGCTATCTGAATATATCTATGATCAGAATCCTCTGGCCACTCCAAAGGTTCAATCTTGTCCTCTTGCCACTAAAAAACTACTCGATCCGTTCTTAAATAATTGACAGTACTATTCAAATTTAAACTTTAACCGCTCGTGTTTTTCAAAAAGATTATAAATACTTGAAAATATAATACTACTACAAATTTCATTCATCAAAATATAATTTGTGGTCAAAGTGAAACGGCCGTAATCAACACTGATAGTTATTCGAGAACGGAGATATTACTACACTTTCCTAGCGTTTATGTATAGCTCTTAACTATAATTGATAATGAACCTTTGATCTTGTGATATCTGAACTTCTGAAGGATCCAATAATCGATCTGAAAACTGCGACGGCAGACAAGCTGACGAACTCAACGAACTTCCTGCGGTTCTTGGGACAGCACGCGCTCATAGCTCAAGCGGACAGCACCGCAGGTACAGAGGACGAACAGCACGCCGGAGAAGAAGACAAGTACCACTTCATCTCCCTCGTGCTGAACCTCGCCAACACCTTCCTCTACATGGTGAACACCTACATCGTCGTCCCCACCGCCGACGGGCTACTCCACCAGCCTCAGCGCCGCCACGACGGCGTGCGGCGTCATCATCGTCTCCATGGCCGTCGCGCAGGTGTTCTCGTCGGTGTACTTCAGCGCGTGGTCCAACCGGTCGTACTTCAGGCCGTTGCTGTTCAGCAGCGTGGTGTTGCTTCTGGGCAATGTGATGTATGCCTTGGCGTATGATCTTGGCTCCCTGACGATTCTCCTCGTTGGACGTGTTCTATGTGGGTAAGGATCAGCAACTATAGTCTTTTCTCGTCAGGTTAGCTATAGTTCTTTTGCCCTGTTTGAAGAGCTAGGGATTATGAGAAGCAGCTAATGAAAATCTGAAAACGCTTTTAGCTATTAGTTTATTTTTTAGATTCTGTAACTACCGATTATCAGAATCTGTGTGAGAATTTTAGAGAGCTGGAAATTCTGGATGAGGCTGTAACTGCAAAAACTCATTCAAACAGGACCTCTGTCAAACTTATAGCATTCGAGAATTTAGTGATTATTGCAGTATGGGATCGGCGAGAGCTGTCAATCGGAGGTACATCAGCGACTGTGTTCCTCCAAGGATCCGGATGCAGGCTTCTGCGGCGTTTTGTCAGTGCAAGTGCTCTAGGAATGACCTGTGGCCCTGCACTTGCTGGTCTTCTTCAGACAAATTTCATCCTGTATGGTCTCACCATCAACCAGATCACATTGCCTGGGTGGATCATGGCGTTTGGTTGGCTTGTGTACTTGATCTGGTTGTGGATTTCATTTCAAGAGCTAGATCTTGGCCCTGATGTCAAAGATTTCTATGAGGGTTCAAGTAGCACTAGTACAAGTAAGCAAACATATTACTCTTCGGTGTTTAGAATAAGATTTGATTAAACTTTTAATTATAAATAATTTGAATTGTTTAGTTAAAAAAGATGGAATTTGCCTTGAAAATACTGTTATAATATCATATTTTTATTTTTATTTAAATAACGGAATACATTCCAGCCTTTGTTTCACAAAAGCTAAATGACTACAAATTATAAAATTACAGCTTGATTAAAAATAAGGAAACTAATTAAGAAAATATATCACTAAAGAGATTTTCTAAATGTAGTAGGATACTATCTCCGTCCCAACAAGAATACCTTTCTAGCAAATTTCAGACAGACTAGCACACAACACAAATGATCGTTATACCCCTATTTAATGTTATTTCTAATGATTAAACGTTACTCCTAATCCATCATGCATATAGATTAAAAGAAAAGTTTAGCCAATTAGTCTATTTGATTATCATTCTCAAATTAATTAGTTGGGTCCAACCTTTCTAGGAATATAATCTTTGGGACAAATTTTAAATGGTAGAAACACATTCTTTTTTTTGGACAGAGGTAGTATAAAGGTGATGGATAAATTTTAAAAAGTTTGATTAAATCTTATACTAAATGGTAAAAAATTATGAATATATCAAGATTTCAGTCAATATTTCCTCTTTTTACACAAAAAATATACTTTTCCTCAAATGTAGGTACTTGGAGCAAGAAAAGATGGAGCAAGGTTTTGCTGAACATGTCCTGCCATCTCAAGCATCCTTGGAGCAAGATGAAGATGACAGTGGAGATAACGAGTGTAACGAGACACTGTCATCAACTGCTGCACTGAGGCCAGCTTCTTCAGTTTGCATCAGCCTACACGCTGCTCACCCCGTCGGTGATGGTCCAGCTGCTGATCTACTTCATGCTCAAGTACGCCATGGAGATCCTGCTCTCCGAATCGAGCGTGATCACCAGCTACTACTTCGGTTGGGACATCAGCACCGTCTCCGTGTTCCTCGCCATCCTCGGGCTGAGCGTTTTCCCCATCAACGCCATCGTCGGCATCTACATCAGCAACAGGTTCGAGGACAGGTAATGTTGCATTGCAGTGATCACCCGATCAAGAGCTCGCCATGATACTGAGAATTGATTAGGAGATGGTTTTTTTATATCTTCTTGTTTTTGCATTGCTATGTGTTAAGTTTAATCCCATTGGTAATGGATAATGTGAGAGCATACGAACGGTCCGGTGGAGACGGTACTCACCTATCAGACTAATCATTTAATTTGTGTAGACTTATAATTTAAATTTGTGGCTCCAGTTAGTCAACGGGACTTGATTGCATGGGCTTTAATGCAATGTTAAACTCTTAACACCATACAAATTGTCATAGAATTTTTTTAAAAAAATATATATAAGATAAATTCCTACACAGGTTTTTAAAAAATAAATATGGCTATAAATACATTACTATTCACAACTCATTTTTTCAACCGACTAATTTAAGCTTATATATTTATGTATATTTATATAATAATATATCACATGTTGATCCATATTATTAAAATTTTCATATAATTTTTTAGATGACATGAAAAAAATGTGGGGATATAGATGAATTGACTTTCCTAAATTACTTACGTGCTAACTTGTTGATAGCTGTTGTTGCAGGCAGATACTGTTGGCGTCAGAGATCGTGCTGCTGGTCGGCGTGATGCTAAGCTTCTCGCTGACGGGCACCTACACGGTGGCGCAGCACGTGTGCTCGGCGTTGCTGACGTTCGTGTCCGCGGAGGTGGTGCAAGGGGTGAACCTGTCGCTGCTGTCGCGGGTGATGCCGGCGCGGCTGTCGAGGGGGACGTACAACGGCGGGCTGCCGTCGACGGAGGCCGGGACGGAGGCGCGGGTGGTGGCCGACGGCACCAGCACGGCGGCGGGGTACCTCGGCGAGGGGAGGCTGCTCAACGCCACGCTCTCCACCCCACGACTCGCTCTTCTACCATCAGCCGCCGGCGGATGTTTTTTCTTATACCTGGGTGGGCGTGACGTGACCATGTGATCTGGGAAGCACGTTTGGTTCTTCGCCATTCCTAGCCTTGCCAAAAATTTGACCACGGCAAAAACTGGTGCTTGCCATTTTTTTTTGTTAGAATTGGCTTTGTTTGGTTTGCTAGCAGTGTTGCATTTTTATATGGACTCAATTTAACGTATGCATGATAGCAGCGGCTGCAGCTACAGCCGCAGCAAAGCCTACAGGTCAACCCCAATACCAATATTTTTCCACAGCCAAATGAATGGCTAATTTTTGGCTTGGTTGAGTTTGTCAAAAAAAAAACCCTCAAACAAGCCCCCAAAATGCATACGCCGACCGAATACCACTCTCAAACGGTTTCACATGTTAGTGACGAAACCCAGTGAAATTCAAACAAATTTTACTTAAAAATTAAAATTTGAATTCTATTGAACTTGTCTAGTTTACCAACAACAAAAGTATACACTCATTTTTTTTTCTGATTGCACAGAGTGTTTTCTCAGTTCAAACTTTACAACATAGGAGTATTATCGCAAAAAAATTGCAATATGTACCCTACTAGACGTGGTGGTACTCTTAAATACCGCTCACACTAGTACGCTGTAATTTTTCTTGGGTGGTAAAAGGTGAAAAGTACAAAGAGAAAATGGAAACGACTAGGAGGGGGCACAGGTGAAAAACGTCGAGAGAAGGTAAGGAATTTTTGCACCTAGCCCCACCCCCGCCGCCACCGGCGTCCACCCCTCCAAACCTCTCACCCAGATCTCCCTCGCCACGAGCGCCACCGCGGAATCGGAGAAGGAGGCGAGAGCGATGGCGACCGCGGCGGCGGTGGACGCCGGCGAAGGCGGCATCGCGCCGGACCCGACGGTGCGGAACCTCCTCGATCAGGAGAGCCTCAAGTGGGTGTTCGTCGGCGGGAAGGGCGGTGTCGGTAAGACCACCTGCAGCTCCATCCTCTCCATCCTCCTCGCCTCCGCCCGCCAGTCCGTTCTCGTCATCTCCACCGACCCCGCCCACAACCTCAGCGACGCCTTCCAGCAGCGCTTCACCAAGTTCCCCACCCTCGTCCGCGGCTTCAACAACCTCTACGCCATGGTAAAACACCAAACTCAGATCCAGGTTCCCCAATTCGTTGGTGTGTTGAGGATTAGATAAGCGATGGATGGATGTGATTCGTCGATAGACTTGCGTTTGAACGAATTTTGGCCTTCTGGGGAAGGGAAGTGTGGTATGCTGTGGTGGTGGAGTAGACGAAATGCGCAAGTAGATAATAGGTAAGAAATCGCATCTATACTAGGCCCTATTGCCCTGAAAATTCACACTACAACTTTCCATAATTGGTGTTTGGTGTGTATGTGTGTGCTGATAATTGTGGTTTGTAGTAGGCTTTTATTCCTGTGACGGACCTATATGTATGCTTAGTGTGGTTTATGAACCTTTCCAAATGGAAGTGTTGTTTGTGCTTGGATAATATGATTTCCTCTAGTCTTAACATGCCGCTTCGGGGATGCCAATTGAAGGTAGGGGGCTTGCAGATGTTTGGCTGATGTGTAATAGTGAATAAGGCGTCTGATTTGTGCAAAAACAATTACCCATTATCTGGCAATTATCTTTTTGATATGTTCCACTTGTTGAAATTGAAAATAAGGTGTCTGATCCACATCGAACAAGTGGATGTTGTTTACTGATTTTGATGGTTTATTCAGTTGACCTTACTTCTAATCCATGATAAATAAATTTTCGTTATGAATTTTTTAAAAAGATGTTTAATTGTATTTTTAATTTGCAATAAATAAGATAAAACAGGTTCTGGTCCAGTGTCATGAATTTCTTTTGCAGACTATTGGTGTCCATATCTTTAGACTGCTGGCTTGATTTTGTCCCCCTTTTGTCTTTGTTATTTTATCACTTTGATTTGTTACTCTGATTTTCCACAAGGGATTATCTCAACCACTTCATTATCAATACTTAACTTGCAGGAAATTGATCCAAAGGTAGAAAATGATGATTTCTCTAATGAAGGAATGGAAGGATTCCTTTCAGAACTAACAAATGCAATTCCAGGAGTTGATGAAGCTATGAGTTTTGCTGAAATGCTGAAGTAAGTCTTCCCTTCATTCTGGTGTTCCAACATTCTTCTCGTTGCACAAAAAGTTTCTTACTCAATTTACTTGATGTGAAACAACTCTTGAGGCTGATCTCTTTTCCTTACTGCAGACTGGTCCAAACAATGGATTACTCTGTTGTAGTTTTTGATACTGCTCCAACAGGGCATACTTTACGATTGCTCCAGTTCCCTGCAACACTAGAGAAAGGTCTAGAGAAAATGATGGCCTTGAAAAATAAATTTGGTGGACTGTTGAATCAGGTGTTCCTTACATATTTCAAGATAATATATGTCTTGCTTTAGTTATTTGAAATTATACCACCTGTTGGTTGATGATAATTTCTGGTCATATTGAGTTAAGTGTTAGTATATACTTTGACAGGCAACTCGATTGTTTGGTCTTGGCGATGAACTGAATGAGGACGCATTGCTAGGGAGACTCGAAGGCATGAAGGATGTGATTGAGCAAGTGAACAAGCAATTTAAAGATCCAGTAAGTCTTACCAAACCTGCAGAGAAGCAGATTTTTTTAATTAACTATCAAGACAGACTCTTAGCCTTTTTATTATGGGAGGTCAGGCAACTCATGATATGGACCTCTTCAACAACTCGTGCGTTTCAAGTAACATTAAACTATAGACTATAGGAAATCATTATTTGACATTGGGAAGTTATAATGATGTACTGATGTTGTTTACATTTTGGTCAAATTTTTTGGTAGAGGATAGAACTGTATGAACAGTACACTGAGAACTAACACACTGTTAGTTTGTACAGTGATTATACAGTACAGATCTACTATAATCAGAGAAAGTACCCTGGAAATGTTGGTTTCTGCTGTCTCAAAAATATATTGAAGTGCCAGTACATTAGTTGCTAGATGGGCAATCAACAGTCAGACCTGTTTTCCAACTTAAGAACATGAAAATACAACTGGACTAGCATAAGATTGTTATCCATCCTGGATTATCTAATCATTTTTGACCCTCCTATTTTCTAGCACTACAATTCTACATTAATGAAAGCACCTAACTTTTATAAAATTGACCGCTCATTACTCTTGCTTCCCCTTTCTCCCCAGGACTTGACAACTTTTGTATGTGTTTGTATTCCTGAATTTCTTTCATTGTATGAAACGGAGAGATTGGTGCAAGAGTTGGCGAAGTTCGAGATTGATGCACATAATATTATTATCAATCAAGTTCTCTTTGATGAGGAAGGTTAGTACCAAAACTAAAATATTTTTCAATTTTACTGCCTTGAAGTTTACTTGCAAATGTAGACATAACAGATTGACCTTGAACTTCATGGGGTTATATTTGTATGTTCTTGTGAACTTCGGCTGAAATACCGAGCTCTGAGTTACAATGGAAGCCTTAGAATACACTAGACAGGGACCCTGCATAATGATTCATTGCAAACGCCTTTCAATTGTTTTCATTTTGAATACATCTAAATTCTTTTATGCATTTCAAGCTAACCATTTCTTATTCCTTGCAGCTGTTGAGTCTAAACTTCTAAAGGCACGCATAAAAATGCAACAAAAGTATATTGATCAGTTCCATATGTTATATGATGACTTCAACATCACCAAGTTGCCCTTGCTTCCAGAAGAGGAAAGGAATCTGCTGGTTTACTTCTTTTTTCTTTTCAAATTTGTGCTGTTCTCTGGTTGTTAAAGATATCTGGAATATGTAATTCTTCAGGTATGCGGCGTCCAGGCTCTGCAGAACTTTTCACGGCATTTCCTTACCCCATACAAGCCTGCTCTGAAAAGAGGTACAGTGGAGGAGCTGGAACAGACAGTATCTATACTAAAATCAGCACTGCAAGAGACCGAGTCAGAACTAGATAGACTAAAGAAAGGGAAGCAGTTAGCATAATCTTTTTTCACATGTCAAGTGCATGGGGATGCCAAAATCGTGAAGAAAGTGGAACTAGAGAGAAACATCTCTTTTTTGTCTCACTACATACTGCGGTTGATTTTTTAAAATTTTCTTTTTCTTCAAATGAGATTTTTAACCTTGCTATAGCTATTGGCTTAAAAGTGCACTTTTAGAACGACTGGGATTTTGCCCCTATTTATTGAAGGATCGGTTTGAAGAATATGTTCCCCTTATATTGCTTGGTATTTCTGTTCTCTAATTTAAGCCTACGTAACTATTAGTTTAGTGGGCCTTTGCAAGTGACCTGAATCTTACGTGATCATAGAACGCTATTGGTGCTTGTCCCGGTGAGGGAACCTATGGCCCTTTTGAGGAAGCTTTTAGCAGAGAAGCTATAGCTTCCCCAAAACAGTCAAGGTTCTATTTAGAAAGCTTTTGGTAGCTATAATTTCTTATAAAATCTCTTACTTTTTAAACAGTTTAGATTCTTATTTAGGTAGTGATAAGTTATAGTTATAGTTATAGAATTCGAAAAATGAACTAAAAGGAAGATTAAAAACCGAGCCTTTTAAATTCTCATCAGCTGCTTATTTGATCTCGAGCTTCCTTAAACAGGACCCAGGTCCCCTCTCACCCAGATTCTGAAATCTCACATAGATTTTGAAAATTTGTATCTATAGATCCAAATAATAAACATAAACTTTTCAGATTCTCACCAGCTAAGCTCCCAAACATGATCCTGCTTGCTTGGCTTATTAGAGTATTGGCTCAAGATTGCTAAACTAGTCCATAGTAATAACTTCAAATGACAGCAATACCACAAGCTACAACAAGTAAGAATGCCACTACATAATGTTTCCCTAGTCTGATTCAACACAAAAATTAGAGAAGATACGGATGACAGGTGTGGAGAACACTTATTTGAGAAACTACTACACTAGGTTGGAAACACCTAATCATGAACTTATCAAGCCAGAAATCAAGATCAGCAGCAGCTATCATGCCATGCCACTAGTGGCCATTGGCATAGCCATTGCTGGCATGTCCATTACTGTACTTGGCTTTGGCTGCGGCGATCTCCTCGTCAGCCTTTCTGTCATAGAACCTTCGGTACATGGAGTCAACCCTGGTGAGGTAGAACGTCCCAGGAGGCAACAAGCTCGTGTCTTTGCTCGTCTCAAAATCTTTTGCACCGTATCGGTGCTCCATCAGCTTCAGTGTCTCCACAAATTTCTCAGGCAAGGTCTGCTCGCAAGAAGTTGGAGAACATAGGTTATAATGCAACATTAATAATACATGAGCATAGGCCTAGAATGAGTGGATGAGTATGTAGGATTGCTCTCCATCAGATGGAACAACTGATCTATATATAAGGCTCTTCAATTGTAAAGTTTAGGTGATACAGCAAACATCCTAGATATTTTAGCGTTATATTAGAACAGAAGAACTTCCTGGAAGGGGACAATTTGAGGCAGGTTACAGTTTGATGACAGAAGACGGGCTGTGGATGTAAGGGATGAAAGAGCTTACCATATGTTGTGACTGAAGCTTCTCCGTGACATCAAGCACTGAAGCAATTTTTGACAAACTGAAGGGATTCTGGCCACTGTTAAGTTTCAACGAAAACATAGTGGATGTCAGACCACTACCATACGAGAACATGACAATTCGTTGGCCATCCTGTAACATTATCAGTGATCGACTATAAGATTCAAGAATGACATGCAAAATACTATACAAGAGAGAACTAAAGATACAGGGTTTACCAGACTAGCATGCTTGTCATAGACTACTGACGCCAATGCAGCATAAAGAGATGCAGTGTACATGTTGCCAATTTGTTTTGGAAGCAAAGTTGATGGTTGAACTTTGATGTCATACAAGTGCTTTGCAACTTGTTGCGAAGCCTAATAATTTAGCAAAAAAAAAGTTCATCAGATCATAAATTAATCACATAACAACATTACAATATGATGATAATGACCTTTTCCAAGTCACGACTTTGGTAGATCTCCTTGCAAGTCAAATTTGAGAAAGGCTGGAGCTTCTCTTTAGCATCATTGTCAACGGAGCTAGTATTCAGTTAAAAATAAATTAATTTGGAAATTTCACCATGGAAAATAAATAAGACTAGCTTGCATTTACAATTTGAAAAGCTTTCAGGGATTGAAAACTAAGGACTGTCCATGTTAGAGAGACAAATCTGAGAGCTAAGCTCAGCTTTTATTGGAAGGGGAAAACGGAAGAGAAGATATTACAAACCTGCAGTTGCGCATGAAATCATTATAGAAAAGTCGAGCAAAACTCTTCTGCACAAGCTGTGTAAAAAGAAGGGAGTTAAACAAAGTTCACCAGGTCGCAAATTCAGAAACAACAAAAATACTAAAGTCCCTAGCAATTTATATTGCTGAAAATGACAATTCTTCATATCCACACCTTGTTGTATGGAGAATGGAAAACAAAGTAATCTGCATCAGAAATTGAGAATTGTTTCCCCACCAGCTTTTCATACCTAATTTCAGGAAGTATAATAGAAGTAGGAAATCATTGTTCCGCTGAAAAATCAGAAATATTCAAATGCAAAAGAGGGAGTAACGATATTTTTAGGGGAGAGTATCAAAGGTTTAGCTACTCACTTCTTACAAAACTGTCTGTAGCACGAGTCTAGCGCCATCAAGTAGCATGTTTGGGATAGTTTTCCATCAACGACCTACAATGCATCTGGTGTTATAAACATACAATGCTATAAGGTGTGACGCCTTGAGAGGACAGCAGGTACATAGCATCGCAAGAAAAAAAATCTCTCCAGATAATAGAAATAGTACAGAGAAACAAAAACTAACCGGATATTCACTTGCAAGATCAGGCTTATAGAAATCATAAACATGAGCCATGTGAGAAGCTTTGTATTTGCTCTCAAATGAAAAAGGAGCATTAGGACCAATGAGCATTGCAATAGCAGCAGCACCACCTGTCGGACGAGCTGGACCTTCTGCATAAACCTGAACATCAAAATAGCAAGAATGGTATGAAGTGAGTTCATTGTTCCAATTGAGACTAAAAGGCAGCTCAAGCTCAAGGAAAAGGCTACTTGACAGACCGCACTGTCTGTGCAAACAACAAGGCCATAACGCCCATCCCAGGAATTACTCTCGACCCAGTTTACACAATTCAACAGTGCTGCTGTCCCGCCGTAACAGGCATTGCTGGAATCAACTCCTTCAATGTCAGTATTACCGCATTCCTGCATTTTATGAACAGATATCGGCAAAAAAATAAATTATTCAGTAAAGAAATGATTGTGAGGTCAAAAGCGAAACATCGGTTAGGACATCCATAGCAATCTGATGAACAGACCTCGAAAAGTTGCATCAGCCAAGTCTTGATGGATTTGCTTTTGTCTATGACTGTCTCACTGCCAACCTCCAATCGACCAATCAGCTTTGGATCAACCTTGTATTTTTTCAGCAGGGATGTGACAACTGTCATGCTGCAAGGCTCGTTTTGTTCAGCATTCAAAACAAAAACCTATATTTTTCAGAAAAGAAATTGCATATTGCAGAGTTGACCAGTGAAAACAATAACTGTACACATATCCCTTACAAGACAAAAAGGAGCATTGTAAAAGAGTGTTCTTGGTCACGTGTTAACATTTGTAACAGATTAACAGTGATAGACTCTTAGGTGAGACCAAAACGTTGTGGAAAAATACCTCATGGAGATGACATCCTCCACCTCAGTGCAGAAGGCCATGCAATCTTGGCCAAGACCAATGGTGTACTTCCCTTTGCTGGCGCCATCATGAGCCTCGAGCGCTTCCTGCATTCAATCCACCAGCCATGAGAAAAATCGAACATCCTGAATGGCAACATATTTCTCACTGACGATTTGATCCCCATCCACAGGTGGCTCCAACATTGCAACGCAGGGCAATCACAAGAGATTCAACCTTGTGCACACCAATTTCACCACCATTGGCGACGCCAAGAACCACTTAAACCCAAAACCCAGCGCATCTATCTAACGCACCCCCCCCCCCCCCAAGCGATTCTGCGTAGAACCAGACCAAAAGCCCAATCATTGGGCGGTCACGGGAATATCACGATCTCCCATCTCCCCTAGTGCCGGGATCAGGCAGCTCTCGCGAGGGACAGAAGAGAGAGATTGACCTGGAGGACGCAGGTGGGCGGGAAGTAGATGTCCATGGCGAGGATCCCGACATCCTTGCGGCCGTCCATCTCGCTCGTCGCAGCCCTTGCTCCCTCCTACGACGCGGCCACGCCTCGCGTTCTCCGCCCCCACGCTAGATCACAGAGAGAGAGAGAGAGAGAGGAGGCGTCGGCTACTCGGCTCAGCGCTCTCTCTCTCGTCGTGGTGTGGGGGGCGCCACACGAGCCGCCGCCCTTGCCCCGACACCATTCAGGATCTTGCCTTGTCGCCCGCCTACAATGTCTAATTTTTTCTAAAATTAAATTTCTTTAATTTTGATTAAATTTATAAAGAACTATAATAATGTTTATGATTTTTATTAAACTTATGTTAAATATATTTCGACAGTATATTTATTTTGAGTCGCGTTTTCTCGCTGGCTGAGGAGCGGCGCGCACGTCTGTCGGTCGTTGGATCGCCGCGAGAGATTCCGGCGCGACACGACAGGATGAAACGTCTCGAGACGGGGCCCACGGGCCAGCTGGGACGGGCTCCGATCGGATCGGACGGCTCTTGACCACGGTGGTGCTGGTGCTGTTCTGGACCGTGCTGTCGTAGGACACGAGCTGTTTTTAGTTTTGCCCAACTCTGTTGGCTTACGTGCTCGCCAACACACACGTTTCTTTGCTTTATTTGGGGTTGATCGCCTCAGCTGGCTACCCGCAGGCCGGTGTCTGCTGACTGTCACCGTTACTACTACACAACGCAGCCGCAGCCGACTGAATCGATCGAAGCCTTTTCTTTCGTAGTTTCTCCCTTTAGTACTCTAGCAAGGTGCATGAGGTAAAGTATGGTGAGTTAAGACCAAAGTTGTTGCACTACTTCACGTAAAATAGCTACAACATGAAAATTATGTAGTTCTTGGTTATACATACTACACATACATATGGTTTTAAGTAGTATTCTTTAGTATTTTTTTTTTGTTTTTAATCAAACTATAATTTTGTATTTCGTAGTTGTTCGTTAAGCAACGGTTGCTTTTCTAGAGTAAAGGCTAAAATAAATTCTATTATTAAAAAAAGGAAAATTGTGTACAATTATCGAAAATAGGATACAGTAGTAAAGCTGCTTGTAATTATCTTCTTAGATTAACAGTATAGCTTGATTATTTTGGAAAACCATGGAATTTTAGAAGGTTAGGTTATCATCCAATAGCTTCATCTCATACCATATTAAGGGTATTCGCATTGTCTAATTCACCTGTGGTGAAGAGCAGCCCCACATTTGCTAATACCACTTTAGAAATCAAATGTAATGTTTATCTCCTTCGCAAAGGAATAAAGTGGGAAGTATTGTAGAATAGGAGGCAAGGTTGTAATAGTGCTCTTTTTAGATTTTCACTTCTTTATTGCATAGTACATAGTCTTAGGCTTGTGATATTTCTTTATAAGTGGCATCATGTGTCCACATTCATGATATATGGAAACTACAATTTGTAGTACATTAAATGCCTTGTGGTGTCCTATTCCACCTAATCTATTCAGTGGTTTATTACCATTATGCATATTTGGATTTGGGTTTAACCATAGTATTTTCCCTTACCTTTTCTTCATCCATAGCATCAATGATGTCATTGTGCCATTACCTTCATAATAACCATACCAAGCCCAAAATATAACTCTATTGTCAAAGCCAACGCTGCATAACAACTAAAGCCTTTTTACTTTCACCATTGACCTAGCCCATCTACCACTCTAAACTCGGTTTCACCCCAATACGACATCTTCTCAAATAGTCACCATTTGCCCACCTATTTGTCAGGTTGCCATCTAGGCCTCCTTCCAAGCTAGTGGATAATAGAATATGTCAAACATAACACAATATAATATACTAATGCCATACATCATTGAAAAAGAAGCAATTTGAGAGAAATAGAAAAAGGATGAGCTTTGAATGCATCTTCTTTGACCGTGCCTCTAGGGGACTATAATATGAAAATTCATACTACACTCCCGTGTTGCTCTCCTCAGGTGACTTGGGAGGTGACACCCCAAGCCCCCGAACACCCCACTATTAACCACCTGGCCACTACCAGCAATGCTCCCCTCTTTCCCACCGCCAGCGACCCCCTCCTTCCACCTTCCACCTCCCCCTCTTCTTCTCTTTCCTAAGTTTTCTCTTGTTCTTTTCTTCAGATCTAGAAAGTTGATAGTAATCCTAATAATCCTAGGTGGTGACGCCCCAAGCCCCTAAGTCCCTCGACACCGAACACCTCACCATCACCGTCGATGCTACCTCCTTCCACCCTCCACCTGCTCCCCTCTCCTCTTCCTCTCTTTTTCAAGTTTTCCTTTCTTCTTTTATTTAGATCTAGAAAGCTTGTCCTCCTCACCTCAGATCTGGTACCTTCTTTGCTTGGGTCAGCCCCATGCATGACTAGAGCAAGGTGGGAATGATTTTCAATGTGTGCATTAATAGGAGTGGCATCCATGACGACCTCACATTGGCTAGTGGCCAACGATGCCAACCTTTAACCGATGTCCTTTTCACTACGCTACAAGCAGCTGGTAGTCTCCTCTCCATCTTTTTTTCCTCCCTACGTCTCCTTTCTTGCTCATGTCGGCATTCCTGAGTCTAATTTTGTCTCTGCAACATAGGCATCATTGCATCCTGTCCTGTCCTTACAGTCAGTTCCTCCATTGGAAATGGTATGTCATGTCGCTAAAGCAAAGCATCATTCACCGTTTGTGGCCGCAATAAGTAAGGTTGGATGTTCTTGGAACCACTAGTGCCAACGCTGAGTCACCTTCCATCCACTAGAAATAGTTGTTTGTTGTTAAGGCGAAGTGCCAATGACCACCTGTAGCCATGATAAGTGATTGTTGGATCTTCATAGCCTCCGTTAAGATGTGTGGCATAGGCTTAGTCCTTTGCCTTCCCCTTTGTTGGGACTGTCATGGGGCAACTCCATTTCATTGTTTTCTCTAGCTCTTGGCATGCTAATGTAGCTTGGGGAACTCTCTTCGTGCACATCATCTCATTTCCTCTTGGCCATTGTTTTCGTTGTGTGATTAAGAGAATCAGCGTGCCCCTAGAAAGTGTTTCTTTTTCCTTTGTTTGCCTCTTCTTTTGTTTTAGTCATGTCCTTCAAAAGCTGGGTTAACGTCTAACCCCAAATACCTCCCTCAAACCTCCTCATTCTCTTCCGAGGCCACTTTCCTAGATGGGCAATGGCTTTTTGGAATTGAGGCCTTCGGTATGATGAGCATCGATGAAAATGGATTGCTCGCTGGTTGGAAGTCAGGTTAGTGAGACATTATATCCCTCCTTTTGATCTATTTGTTCTCTTTTGATAGTTCATCATAGAGCTCTGCCCTTAATTTGTTAATGGTGGCAATTGACCTTATTTTTTCTTTGCTTGAGGTTGTCCTAGAAAGTCGTATTCTTCTTTCTTTTCAATATGTCATGCTTCTCTGTCTTCAACGAAGTAGCCCTTCAAGTTACATATAATCCCCTATCCCTCATCTTTTTTGCAATTGGATCCAATAGTCCCACGAAGGGCTATCAAGATCTAATTTCGATTAAACGTGCAATGAAAATTTAGGTGAGTATCCTTTCCCTCGATGCATTTTATAAAATATAGAAATTCACAGGTTGAAAAAGGTAAAGCAATTGCACATTTCTTTAGCAACTTGGAGAAAAGAATGCACGAATTCGTAGCCGGCTACCTCGAAAAAGTATGAATGCCAGGCCTTAGGCATGAAACCCGGCCGCTACAGGGCCCTCATGGTCAGGCCGTGGAAGGCCTCCCTCAATCTCGGAGAGAAAAGGACAGCGCCCGCCACGTCTCAAGTTTTTTTTAGTGGGCCGAATCGTCGAAGGCCCCACCGTCCTGCTTCGACAGTGGCCCCCTTTATTAACCCTACCACACGGGCCCCGCCCTTCATAGAGATGACCCCTCGTAGACCGACGAACTAGGCCACACCCCGGCCGCCGCCGCCGCCTCTTCCACCGCGCCGCCACGCGAAGAATCAGGAGCCCAAGCGAAGCGTAACTCGATCGATCCCCACATGGAGTCGCAGCTGCAGGACAAGGGCGAGGAGGCGGCCGGCGCGCGCGGCCAGGAGGAGGTGGCGCCCGGCAGTGCGGCCTTCGCCGGCTTAGGCGACCCGCAAATCCAGTCCCCTCTGGCGCTGCAGGAGGAGGGAGGCGACGCACGGAACCAGCAGGAGACGGAGGCCGGCGACGCGGCGTTCGCCGGCTTGGGGTACGCGGCGATTCGATCTCCCGTGGTGTCGCAGTTGCAGGACAAGGGCGACGGGGAGGAGGCGGACAAGCGCAACCAGGCGGGGATGGCAGATGTGACTTTCGCGGTAGGGGTGGACCAGACGGACGCGCGTGGGGCCCTAGTGCCGAAGCCGGAGCCCGTGCCGGTGGAGTTCCTGCGGGGGCTCGCGGTGGCGAAGCCGCCGCCGCGGAACCGCGACCGCCACGTCAAGGTGGAGGGCCGCGGGCGCCGCATCCGCATGCCAGTCAACTGCGCGGTGAGGATCACCCAGCTCACCCGCGAGCTAGGGCACAAGTCCGACGGCGAGACCATCCGCTGGCTCATGCAGCAGTCGGAGCCGGCCATCATCGCCGCCACGGGGACGGGCACCGCGCCCGCGATCGCCACCACCATCGACGGCGTGCTCCGCATCCCCACCGAGTCGCCCTCCGCCGCCGCGGCCCGCGGCGACGAGTCGGCCCCAAAGCGGCGCCGCAAGCTCCAGCCGACGCGCGCGGCGGCAGGCGGCGCGGAGCCGCTGACCAGGGCTCCTCCCCCCGCGGTCTACTACCCCGTCGTCGCCGACCCCCTCCTCCAAGCCAACGGCGGCGGCTCGATCTCAATATCCAGCGGCCTCGCCCCCGCCTCATCCCCCGCGGCACCCACAGGAGGCGGCGCCATCCCGTTCATCGCCTTGCCGGCAGCCGGCGACGGCAAGCAGGTGATGTCACCGGCGACAGTGTGGATGGTCCCGCCCGGCGGCGCAGGCGCGGTGAACCAGCCGATGCACTACTGGGCGTTCCAACCCAACCCTGACCACACCAACTTCGCCGGCGGCGCGCAGCCCATCGACGGCTCCAACTTCCAGCATCAGCCATTCTACAACGTGGGGCAGAATCCCAGTGGCCAAAAGGCGAACACCGTCGACCAGGTGGCCGGCGACGAGGACGACTACGAGGGGATGACGGATTCCAGCTCCGAGTAGTAGCATGGCAGCGCGACGCTATGCTGCACAGTGCACAACCGGCAGTAACCTGAAATCCTTTTGCCTAATACTCCGTATTATTACCTTCTTCTTCTGCAAATTCTCATATGTTGGTGGTAAAATCTGGTTACTTGGTGGTAATTTTGGTTTGGTGGTAAACTTGTAGAGATATACAGGAGTATCACAGAACTAGTATGAAGTACTAAATTCGTGAACTTCAAGGCAGTGCCATACAGAATTTTCTTTTTAGTTAACGATATCGGTTATCTGATTAGGTCTAATGGGCACGCGTTCGCGCGGGCTGGAGGCGCGCGAATTAGCCCCACTTGTGTCCCCGCGTGCGGAAGTCCACGTGTGTCCTGCCCCCTCCCACCGTGCGCGCGCAAGTCAGATTTCGAAATCGGTCCACGTGTTTTCAGCCCAGCCAACTCACTTTTCAGCCCACGTGCATTCAAACCATTTGCGCACACACGGTTTGAAAATTTCATCTTTTCATAGAAAAAAAATTATGTGTACAAAGTTTCTACGTGAAAAACTTTCTACGTATAATCTTTTTTTGCATGTGCTAGAAAATGGAAACAAAAAATAAAAGTGGGGACTAAAGTAGAGTGCGTTTATGCGTGTTAGCCTTCTCATTGTGAGAGGTATGTAACTCATGGTGCTAATTCAAGAGGTATATTAGTAACTCCCCATTCCATCTTTGGGCTTAACACGAGGTATCAACCTATACCTCTTCTATATTTCTCAAACATAGTAGAAAATTTAGTGGAGGGTTGAAAATCAAACGAAGGGTTGTTGCTGTGATTGTATATTGCTTAGTACAGTATTATACTGTGGTTGTGGAGTTTGACTAGGATAGTATTTATATATATACTGTATATAATGCATGCTATTTACAATATCTTTTTAGAAATTCACAATTTATTATGTATAAAATTCTGGTCGATACCCAAGCATTCCTATATTAGAAACTCTGGAAATAGATAGGCTGAGGTCCATATTCATGAGAAATTTAACTATTTGTTGCATTTACAATCAATCGCTATCTATTTGCCACTTTCATGTTTGTCCTTATATATTGGAGTGAGCATCATTCTTAAATTTCTACCTTTTTATTCATGTGGCGTGACACAGTGGCATGCCAAAATAAGGACATTTCACATCCATGTTCCATGGTAGCTTGCTTACGTGTCACGCCAAGCACACTATAGTGGCACAAAATTAAGAAACACTATCTTACCAGTGACAAATTATTAGACTCAGACATGACAATGGCATTTGAAAAATGACTACTTACAGGATAAATAGTTAAATTTTCATATATTCCTAGTCTTGTTAGCTTGTGGTTTACATAAGCGAGAGTGTGTTTGATGAAATCGATCAGGCATTTTGGAGTCAAAGTAGAGGTCTCGCTGTCCATCGGATTCGGAGGTGGGCTATGGCGTGCTAGAGTGCATTAGTAGTTTAGGGTGTGTTTAAGTAGAGAAAAAAATGATAAAAAGTAAAAGATATGTGCAATTAATTAAGTAGTAAGTATTTTAATGATATAATTTTAAAAGTAACCTTACTATATTTTTTTAAAAAAACATATCATTTAACCGTTTAAAAAACGAGTCATAGTTAATTAATTGAAACCAGCGCAATAAACCATGTCTCCACCCAACAGTACAAAATAGGACCAGTGACATTCTCCAACAGTACAGGCAGTTGAGCAACTTTTGCATTCTCGAACTCAAAAAACTTATGCGTCATCCAGCTGATCGGTACATAGTGATGTATCAGGAGCTGTGACTTCATTGAACAAACGGCATCAAACTACTGTTAGCTTGAATTACGTTGGTGATAGAGTAAGATGATTTTCCCGACACCTCACGAGACGAACCGTGTGCAATAATACCATCAGCAACTGTTCGGTTATAGTGCTAACCGGGCAAATCAATGGAGTATGGTAAAAAAAAATTGAAAAAAATGGTAATGTTTGTTCGATTTTCGTTGGTATCCGAGCGGGTACCGCCGATATGGATAAGTAGCAATAACCTGCCCCTATTCGGTATTGAAAACCTCAATACCCTAGACTGCTGCTGGACACATGGATTCAGAGACTCAGGACGTCAGCCACGGATGCACAGCCAGAACGAGGCTTTCCTGCACATTTATATAAAACTGTTGGATGCTCTACATCTTAGCCATTGCGTATAGCTTTGACTCGTTGGATCGCACGCACATCTACTATTTTGGCATTGTCTCCAGCATATTCAAAAGATATGTATTCATGCATCAAAAACTATGCGTAAGAATACATATCTTCCGATAAGACATACGGGCCTGGCTAGATAGATAGGAGCAACCAAACATGCCAGTATACAAGTCTGCAACCATATGAATGAACCGACGAACGAACAAACATGGATATATTGCATCCAATTCATAGCTTTGACTTTGTTGCTCCTCCTTTCGAGGTCCTTTGACTGATGATATATCACTGACCGCTAGCTAGATGCAGTACTCCACTGTGGTAGTATAACGCTGCAGCATGCAGTCAGTCACAAGCCATAACTTTACCACGTGCATTGTCTCCCTCCATCAATGCCGCCATTGACACCGACCAACAGTGCATGTATAGACATAGCAGAGATCGACCAGCGTGTACCGCCTCATTTACTCTCGCTGCCGCGTTAGCCATGGACAGTGCACACTTATTTTATTAACAAGATCTAAAAAATTTATTGACAAACATATAATTTTAAAAAATATCATCGATGAATACAAGTTTTAAAAATATCATCGTACAAACGACCTCGTTTTAAAAATATCACCGTCGTTAATTTTTCTATTATAAGCATTCCGTTAATTTCCAATTTTATCTCTTTAAAAGAGACTCTCTCTTATACCGTCATTGTCGAGAGGTAAAATTGTTTTTTCGCAGTAATTAACGGATAGCTTCTAATAAAAACCTAATGGCGATAGACAAAATTGCATGTATGATAACATTTTATTAAACTATATTTCTTAAAATCAAGCGCTCATCAACATTATTTTTGGATTCTCTCGTTTTTGCAAACCTAACTCTCTCGGTACTCACTGATCCATTCCTCTGGCCAGGTCGCTGTCGCCACAATAATGTACAGGATCTATGCTTCCATGTGAGTACGTGACAGCATTCTTGAGTACTCCTGGCTAGCCCAACAACGTTGGGGACGTGCACATGGTACGTGCATTATCAGACAGATAAGATCGTGTCGCGGATCATGCATGTTGGAGCACTAAATCGGGCTTATCTGTACAAGTGGAATTTTTTTTCAATTGAACTGTTTTTTTCTTTACTGAATTACTATGAAATTTCTGTGTAATATTCGCTCTGTTTCTAAATAACTGTTAGTGTTGACTGTTTGTTTTTAACTTTGACCATAATAACTCTCAAACTGTTAGATTGCGATGAACAACAATTTTAATGATTATGTGTGATGCAATACCCTTTGGTAATACAATATTATTTTAATATTTGTATCTCTTTTTTGCAAAACAGATGGGTGATCAAAGTTTGGGAATGAATAGTGTCATATATAAGTTATCTAGAAACAGAGGGAATATTACCACTCCTGAGTGTGCTTCCAGTATGAATTTAGAATTGCTAAATTTCTGTTGACAGAAAATCGGATGAAAAACTTGTGATTTTTTTACCGATCTAACCCTTGATCTATCGCTCGAAGAGCCACGCCGGCTACAAGCTGTGCTAGCAGCGCTTTTAACATCTACACATAAGTTATATATATAAAGTTACACGGTAGAGTTATGTTTAAGTTATAATATAATTATATTTATCCTAAAAAACTATTGAATGTTTTATAATTATTTTTTATGAATTTAGTAAGGTCGGAGAGCTACCATTAGCTTGACTTTTTAAACGGTTGTTGAAACGTGTATGGGGGATGTATATGTGCTTCCATGCATTTTTTAAAACAAAGAAACGAGGGAATATTTTTTATATATAATATAAGAAAAAACGCACTAATACTACACTTCACTTCAAGGTAAATTATATATATAGCCTTTTATTTCCAGTAAAGTGGGTGGAAATATTCAAATAACAAATTAAGAAAAAACACATGAGATTACACATACATAACATGAGATTTTAATTGTGGCTTAGAACAAACCATAACTTATCGTCGTCTAATCGTCCATGTGTATTGGTTCTAATTACGCTTCAGTGACGGGGTACTTGTGGATGCACTCCATCCACGGCCCCAGCGTGCTCCTGTCGTTGCGTTCGGTGGCGAAGTGGTCGTCGGCGGCGACGCGCTCCCACACCAAACTGTTCGCCTTGAGGCCACTGCCGATGCCGAGCTGCCACACCGTGTCTCCTCGCCGGACTCTCCCTTTCGCCTCCAGGTACGCGAGCTGGTACCACAGCGACGCCGCCGACTGGTTCCCGAACCGGTGGAACGTCATCAGCGCCGCCTCCATCTCCCTCTCGCCCAGCCCGAGCCCCTGCCCTAGCCGCCAGATCATCGGCCTCCCCGACGACGGCAGACAGAAGTGGTCCGCCGCAGTGCGGAAGTCGGGCATGGGGATGGTGGCGCCGGAGTTGGAGGAGAGCTTATCGTGGTGGCGCCGGTGTGTTGAGAGGAGCAGCGCGGCGACGTAGTGGAGCTTCTCACGCCATGGCAGGATGGACAGGGTGAGGGTGAGGAGGTGCGCGCGGAGGAGCTCGCTGACCATGCGGCCGACGCCTTGGCCAAGGGTGAAGCCGGTGATGCCCTCGTCGTCCTCGTCGCGGTAGCCCGAGCGGTAGCTGCGGTCATTGGCTGTCTGGTTGGTGCGGGTCAGGCTGACGAGCCGGTACTTGACCGGCGAGGAGGCAGAGCCGCCGCGTTTGTTGGTCACGAGCGCGGCGGAGCAGCCGGTGCGGAAGTAGCAGTTGAGGAGGAGCTTGCTCTGGTCCTTGCCGCTGTACCAGCCGACGGTGACGATCTCGACGCTGACGACGACGGCGTAGGACATGGCGTGCGTCCGCAGGAGGTTCCTGGCGACGTCCACGCCAATGACGCCCGCGGCGCAGCCCATGCCGGAGAGATTGTATGTCTTGACGTAGCTAGGCATGCGGTAGTGGTTGGCGATGATGGCCGAGAGCGACGGGGTGGCGCAGAACCCGCTGCAGTTGACGACGACCGCGCCAACGGCCGACGGCGGCACGCCGGTCTTGGCGAAGAGGTCGTCGAGCGTGGGGAAGAAGAGCATGTGCGCCTCACGGATGGCCTCGTCGTGCGTGGCGGCCGGCGGGATGTAGTGCAGCGACGGCGGGAAGTATGTCTCGTTGCCCATGCCGCTGGCCTCGATGACCTTTGTCATGAACTCGACGCTGCCGTCGTCGAAGCAGCCGATGAGCTTGAAGTGCTCGAGCAGCCCGGCCACCGGTATGCGCAGCCGGCAGGGCGGCTTGAGGCACGAGAAGTCGACGAGCCCGACGTCGTCCCTCGCGGCCGCGGCGCGGTGCCGGAAGCGGTAAAGGAGCAGCATGGCGGAGACCGGCACGAGGTAGAGCAGCCCCGCGTCACGTCGCAACGCGAAGACGGCGACCTCGGCGAGCACGCACGCCACGAGGGTGGCGGCGGCGAGCACGCCGTGCGCCGCGGCGAGGAGGTGGTCTCGGTGCGCGATGTCCATGGCCATGTCGCGAAGCGTCTCACTGCACTGCCTATCACGACGTGTGCTGCTGCTGTATGCTGCGGTGTGCACTGCGTCGCAGTGACCGTGTGCAAGGGGGAGGTTTTATACTAGTGTGACGATGTAATATGGCTTGGTGCTTGGTATAATGAGCTGCGAGCAGTACAGCGATAGGGACTGTGCGACAGTGTGTGTGGGCATAAAGATTAGTTTTAGTACAGTGTCCAGCTTGTGTAGATCAGATCGATATGTACTGATAGTGCAGTGTACGCAGTAAGTCAGTAACCAACAAATGTACAGAAACAACGCAGGTAAGTAGCAGATGGAACAATGCAGGAGAGAGCTAGTTTTTTTTGGTACGTGAGGCAGCGTTGCATCTGAACTGAAACAGTTAAAGGAAAAAAAAAACTCTGCACCTGAACTCTCTGAGAGCCGGAGCCTTGTTGGGCCAGAAAGAAGTCCACCTGGGCCCAGTGGCCCATCGACTCCGCCCCGCCGCAACCAGATAAGCATTCTATTGCGGCCCAACTCAAGCAGCACTTTTTCTCTTTTTTTTCCCCACCGGCTCGTCTCGCGGAGTGCCGGCCACCGAATTCCGATTTCCTCGGCCGTCGCAGCGCGGCGTCGATGAGGCAATTAATGGCGCGGCGATGTTGGTCAGCTATTGGTCGGCGAACCTCCGCTGGTCGCCTTCCCCCGCTGGTTGGGATCTACGACGATGCCGTGCACACGGCATCTCGTCTCCGTCATCGCCGATGAGGCTACAGCGCGGATACCCTAGGGTATCGGAATCATCGGCGGAGTGGTGCTGATCCTGGATTGGTCGGCGCTCCGCCGTGGGTCGCGTTCCCAGCGAGCTGGTTCGAGGACTCGGTGCACGCCGCATCTCCGCCTCGCCTGACGTCGAACCCAATTATTCACGCGCGTTGTGTTTTCCGGTGAGAGACTACCCCTTCCCGCCCCGTCTTCCTGTTGGATTTGTCGGTTTGGTTCTGTCTGTGTTCACTGTCGTGTCCGTTCTACTCGGCTAGGTTTTGCGCTTGGCGTGCTTTTCCGTAGCGATTTGTTTTGGTTGGGTCTGGTGTGCTTGGCATCACCCTGAATCTGATTACACGTGGAGTATTAGCGAATCACTCTCTCCTTAACAGTCTCTCTGGGAGCTTAATCTGGGGAAGGAGATAGGAAGTCTCAAAGAGAAAATTAGTGGTGAGATTAACGTATGTAGGAATTTGATTTTTTGTCTCAATCTCTTGTTGGCTAAAATGATAGAGAGCTAAGATTTGTCCTAGCTCTTGTAAAGAGAGGAAATTCTCTCCCAACTACCACCTTACCTAATCTAAGTATAAAAATGTTTCATACATGATATAAAAATATTTCAACAAGTATTAGCAACGATTTATTAATTAATGTTTTATGTAATAGTTATCGGTGTTACTCATAATATTTTTTAAATGTTATATATCTTAGGAACATTTTATGCAGTGAGTTGAATGACCTAGTGATGAAAATAATTTTCTTTAAGTGGGGCAACATCGCATATATATTTATCAATTAAAATTTAACTATAGTAGATTTTATTATAAAGAATTAATTATAATGTAATAGTAAATTTAGGAGAAAAATATATTTGAAGCTTTCTCAAACTTTGCATGCCCGTAGATGGGCGCGGGAGTACAGCTTGCGTGCATGTACAGAGAGCGAGGGACAGCATGCGTAGTCTGACGCGCAGAGGTCAAAATCGCAGAGAGTGACAGGCACAGCGGCAGGGCGGGCGCCCGACTCCCAGTCTCCTCCGATGACTTTGTGGAATATAAAGGACTAGCTGGTAGTTGTTTTACTCCTTTCGCCCCCGCAAAAAAAATCTAACTTATAGACATGGATCTGTTGTCGTTTAGTTTCATGTTCAAAAATTGGTCTTTTTAGACTGAGGGTGTAGTACTTCCCCGGTGGTCAATTAGCAATCAAATGGAAAATGAAAAAGCGTACGTGCTTAACCTAAAAATGCATCAAGACCTCTTGTAAATTTTAATGATAAATAATAATATAAGTAGAGGATGTTTAAAGGAGTTAAGTGTAGATATTAATCTCATATGTTAATAATGTTGTAAAAGACACCTATAAATTAATATAAAACGGTGATTGACTTAAGACAATTAAATTTATTTTTGTTTAAATTTAATTTATAAAAAAATTCGTAATATTAAGAATAACTCATATCAATGGTAGCGTTACGTCCGAAGCACTCTAGAATCACCTTAATCACCTTAATTTTATAAAAAGTAACAATGCACCATACTAATATCAATGGATGATTGTTAAACTTCGATAGGAAGTGCCAACAATTGTTACTTTGAGTCCACTATTAATAGTCCTGAAGGGTTGATGTGTTTGTGATTGGAAGTTCAGTTACTTTTTCAGACCAGGACAGTAACCTCAATCTGAAGTTCAGATATTTTAGATTGAAAGTTTTGATTCCTATTTTAACTTCTAACTGAAGTATTGGACTGAAAGTTCTATTCTTTTATAATTGAACTTTCGGTGTTTAAATATATAAGTGACGGCTAGTTGTAAGGACGATGGATGAATATTTTTATAGGGAGGTTGCCACATTTTTTTAGCTTTCTTCACTTGAATTTTTAAACCAAAAATTTTAAAGGGGATTTTCGAACTAGTGATATTGAGAGCTAGGATTCTTAAAACTTAAAAAAACACTTAGATAAACGTCTGTCTATTTTCCACTAAGAAAGGATAAGTTTGTAAAGTTTATCTCATTGCCACAAGAGAAAAGATAAGATTGAGTGAAAATTTAGCTTCGGAGGTGGACACTCCTTGTCCAAGTTTGCTTAAAAACTGTTTTTAAAAAACTTGCTAAACCGTGCTCGAAAACTAAAGCTTTCTCACGGTTGATAGGTAGCCTGATAGTTAGAACCACTTGGAAACCAGCGACAAAAATTGACCCGCCGCTCTCTCGGTGGAACTGGCTGACCCATTAGGTTCCTAGGCCACAGGACTGTGCACTAGTTCAGGTGTCAGGGCATTAAAAATGCAGACTTAGCATCATACAAAAAAGTAAAACTGACAAATTGGTGATAAAAATTGACAAATCGACAGCTGAACAATTCAGAATAGAAACAGAAGCATGCTGGATTGAATTAAAATCAGAAATTTTCGATCCAGGTATTTAACAACGATACATACAACTCCATGCATTTTCTGAGATGTTCAGATCAGAAACTGTGGTTCGTTCACACAAATCAATAGCACTACTACCAAAAATCGAGTTGAACATCACATTAATGGTGGAGGCCAGATTGAAAGTCTGGATAGCGACATCTACGGGCATAGTGCTCTCTTTGGAGACATTTGATTGGATAGCAAGATCTACGGATATAGTGTTCTCTTTGGAGACGTTTGATTGTGCCTCCTCATCCGTCCCTAGAAATAAATCTTTGGGTAAAAACTTTCTAGCGATGGTGGTATTCTAGATGTCATAATAAAACAATGCATTGGAGAGTCTTTATTGGTGCGGCCTGGTGTCCCTGACTAATAGTGTTTGATTCGATGGTGGTGGAATGATTATTTATAATTAAGTTATTTTTTGACGTGAATTTGTTCGACGAAAAATCAGCCATTAATTTCGGAAGATTTTGTTTTTTTTATTTGAGGACATAATAACTACGTATAACTTGTCGGTTATGAATCATAGATGAAAATATCTATTTTTAAGTGGTATTTTTAGTTATTTTCTCATTTTCTAATCAAACGTTCACAGTCATTCATCGTGCAAGCTTAGTAGCTCTTTGAAGTAAAAGCCGGAGTAAACTCCATTGTAAAAAAGCTAGTTTTGATTTTTTTAATTATTTTCTTTTTTTACACAAACATACCGTGGTTGACTAAAATTGCAAATCTATACTTCTAACTATGTCGGCATGCACCTATCGCCGTATCAAAAATCGGCAGGAGCCTAAACACACTTTACTAGGCAACAGCTTACCCAATCCAATTTATATAATTTTGATTCTACCTTTTATTACTTCTTACTTTGAACCATCCTTTAAACTAGGTGAGATTATCTTTGTTGCACTTTTGAACTGCACTAAGTCACTTCTTTAGCCACATCTACTCTCTCATTTGGAAAAGAATAATCTATGTATAAGTCGGAAAAATAACCGGTATATGGGTGTGGATGTGCTTGAGAAAAGTCTGTGAGGTGGTTCAAAAGTGGAACAAAATTAAAATAACCTAGTACAAAATAAATGGGGCTAAAGGTGGTCTAAGGTGAAACTTAATTTGGTAATAAAAGGTGGCCCTAACATAATTCACTCCATAACTTTTGTAGTGATGAATAATTGTAATTTGTTGTGCGTATGAGAGCAATTAGATTAACTTCATAATAAATGACATATTTTTTCTTGAAAAAATACATGAAAATGTAAATTTAGTATAGTTTAATTGGTTATGTTATTTATGATAGAGTATATCTATCCGAGTTCAAGACTTGATATTATTAGCTAATTATTTTTTTAATAATAGAAAATATGTCCAGCGAGGCGACTTTATTAATCTCAAATTATATCGATCTAGTCCTTGAAAGATGCTCATATGGGAAGAATGTCCGTGTGTACATTCATAGGAGTTAGTGTCTACGCACATGTGCAAGCATATGCATTTGTAAGGTGTTTCGCCAAAATACATGAAAATGAAATGAGGTATAACAACTGAAACACTTTTTTTATTTTTTGGCAGTACAATTTTCACTTCAATCTCCATAGGACTTATTTTTTTAAGATAATAGATAACAATCCGATCTCTATACCCACGAATGGATATATACAGTGAAAGATTATGTGAATACTTAAATTCTAAGTCTCATAACTGGACAACAAAGAAAAAAAATGAAAAGACTAGGAGACGAAGCTTCGGTCTTATGCTGCATGACAAACTCTGCTGCGCCAAAACCGTACCGAGTTGATCTTAAAACATGGTGCAAACTCTGGCATCTCACATCCGCTTTCCATCCACCACTAGCGGAGGTAGTCATATCTTACCGATGAATACAAAAGTTAAAAACCTACTACTGATTAGATCTGATGGTACACAACTGTTTGAAATTTGTATTTCTACTGTACAACTAAATGTTACCTATAATAATATTTATAGCTAACCTACCGTGTTTTAATAAAAATAACTTAGTCCAGTTTACCCCCGGTAATACTGATTCTTACTATGCATGTCTGGCGGCACATGTAGAAAAAACTGTCATGTTTTAAATACAAAAAGTTTTACAAATTGTATTAGATTTGTGACTTGTCTTTTCTGTACAATCATAAATTCAGGATTCTCCTTTCTTAGAAGAAACAAATTTAAGCATGTTTTTTATTTGCATGTAAATGGCATAATGTTTCCCAGAGAGGGTCCACAGATTTTTTTATTATTTTTTATCAGCAGCCTGTAATATCATCTAAGGACAAAGACTAGATTAATGTAATAAGATGAAATCGTGAGATACAAATTAGACCGGGGTTAAGGATGCACTTCGGCCCATTAAGTTCCAACAATGTGCTCTTTGGTCCGTTCGAGGAAATGCAAGGCCTAACGGGACCATCTCGGACCACTTACTAGTTACGACCCATTGTTAGAATAACTCGTTCTGTTGCGACCCAATTACGATCTATCTGAGGATAAATTCAGCTCGTTGAGGCCTAACTTGACGTTTTTGGCCCATTAACAACCCAATTAGGCTTTCTTAGGCCCATCCATGGCCTAATAAGGATGTGGTCCGGTTTAGCCGAGCGAGCTCCGGCCATTTCCAAAAAACGTTAAGGACGTAAGACAGGATATTTACGGCCTAATTTGTGTACGCCATCCGCTTAAAATCCAAAATTTGTCCCATTTGCGTCCACTTGAAAATGAGAACTTTCATGTAGGGATGAAAACAATCGAAAAAGGACAAAACCATTTCTATAACCATATTTTTCTTGAAAATAGAATAAAAATGATAAAGCCGAAAACGAAAACAGTATCGAAAAACTGGAACCTGATGGACGAAACATGCCGGAAATAAATATAAAAAATATTAAACTGTAAAATCACATATTTAACTTTATATATGAATAAATTTTAGGCTACAGTGTATAAATTATAAATTGTCTTGATTTCAAACATGCACTCAAGTTAGAAATTGTCTTGAGGCATTGTGTGGCGTAATATAAAAGTACTTAACGGATAACAGACAACGCAGAAGAAGCAGAAATCAGATCCTTGGAACTTGGAGGCCCAGCATAACGCCACAAACTCATGTCGGCTCTCGTCAACTCAGATGATTCTGGTGGGATCTGCAGCAAAACAGAGAAACATATGTGGTAGTATTAGCTATATTGATTGACTTGCCCAAAGTATCGGATTCAGCAGACCAGGGTTACAGGATAACGCTTAGCTGTCGGAGCTTCAGCGCCGATGGGCAGTAACCCAGAATCTTCTGGACCTCGAAATGCCACTTTCCACCGTTGGTTTAAGCGATATCTACTATTGATTCTCTCCTGCGCACCCAATGAAAAAAAGGAAAAAAAACAAACCATATACATCCTGTATTTCCGAAGATTTATTATAAGTTAATTTTTTCAAGTTTATAGAAAAATATAGTGACATCTATAATACCAAATTATTTTTATTAAATCTATCATTGAATATATTATTATAATATATTTGTTGGTTTGTCTATTTGTCAGTTTACTGATTTTTTCATATCTATCCATCACATTTTTAATACTATATCAATCTAATTACTGATATTCTTTTCTTCTACCTGAACTTAAAAAACATACTTTATTGTTTATCTCGCTGATATATAAAAATTTCTATGATCTAGATTAATAAAAAAAGATAAAGAAAAAATGAAGTTGCAAATCAGCCATCAAAAGTTGCACTTTTCTGTATTCTGTATTATGTTAGTGTAGCGTATAACCTGTACAAGTTCATTTACATCATGTAAGTATAGGTGACTGATAATTAAGAAAAAAAATCAGGCAACTGATAAATAGTAAAATTGATATGTGTTTGTTGTTAAAAATATTATTATATTTTTTATAAACTTGATAAAACTTAAAAAAATAATTTATAAAAAAATCAAAATATCTCGCATTCTGAAATCGAAGGGAATATCTTCTATTATAATAGAAGCATCATAAAGGTGTGCTCCAGAGTGCAGAATATCACAAGTGCTCATTTGAGGGGTAAGAATTGTTGCTGTGCCACTCACAATGTGATTAAAGTCGAAATCAGTTTGCTAATACTACCTGCACAACTCACTTTGTCAATGTTTGATTATGCAGCTGAAAGTCTGTTTTCCGATACGCCATCGCTTACCTTATGGGTAAAATTTACTGCCACGGGAAGCTAGAGTAGCTTTAAAACTATGATTTACGAACTGAAGCCAGTTCACCGATTTCTGAAAACTGTATCCAAACGACTTCCATTTCACCATAACGGTGTCTAGGGCGTTGACATCAGTTTGTACCACACGCAATTGAACCGCCGCTAAAAGGGCCTGTTTGACTGCTTAAGAACTCCCTCGGTCCTATTCGATAAGGTGCGCACGCATTTTAAGAATGAGCACTGCTACACGTATTTAAAATTTTTCTTACAAACTTTTACCGGTAATGGTCTGATTTAACTTGATGAGAGTTTGTACTTAAATCAGAATTAGTGAAAATTTAATAAGAAAAAATTAGTACGTATAGTATCGCCTTTTCCTTTAAGAATCATCTATCGAAATATTTATCAAACAATTATTTTAATATAAATTAAATTTTATTTGATGAAACTAATATCATTAAACTGACATTTAAATTTATTTTCGTACTGTTATGATTTTGTTACTACAAACATATATATAGTATATAATAAATTAAAAGCTACAAATTAGTTTTATAGGCTATGTCAAGTTTAATAGTACCTTAGTGAAACAGGGATTACATGCGTCAGTATGGTAGACCGTAGGGCTCATTTTGAAACACGGGATTTTACAAATACATGAATAGAAAAAAAATAGAAGTAAGATATTATGTGTAAGCCAATACTAGAAAAATTATCCTAAAACACAAATATATAGACCCAATATTAAATATGATCTTTAATATCGGGTTTGAAGTTTTGTTGTACCGTATTATTAATATCAGTTGATGTTAATATTATTTTTTAATAATGGTTATAATGATTAAGTGCTCTTGGTACCCATGTATAATCTTTAATACTGATTGGTGATATCAACTGATAATAAAAATACATACATTTATTACTGAACACATTAACACATGCTAGAGACACTAAAGGTTTTAAAAGGTTAGAAACTTTATCTCTATATTCTCTTGATATTGTATTTCCATATATATATATGTATACCACACTCTTTTAAAAGCATACGAAAATAGATGAAAACGAATAAAATTTTTAAGAAATAAGAGTATGTCTTGATGGTAAAAATAGATGTAATCTATTTTATAATAGCAAAAATATAAGAAACATAGGAAAAAAGTTAAGAAAGAGGAAACAAAGATTATAGAAAAATAGAGAAAAAAATAGAAAATTAGATAAAATAGAAAAATTAGTGCATGCCATAAAACATACGTGAGAGTATGGCCTAAAAACAAGAAAAAATATGATAATTACGGAAAACTGTATTAAGACTATGCACTGCAACAGTAAAACTGTATTTGTATCTAAAATTTGTATTTGAAAAGGGAGTTGGCAGCCAAACTATCCTAAGTGAAGACGGTCACGCAAAGATGTGAAAGAAAAAGTTTGTTTTTTGATAATTAACTTATTGGGAAGTGTTAGAGGTCTACAATGCATTTGATGTGTTGCACCTTACTAAGAAGCTTTGTATGAAACTGCTAAGCTTCCTAGTTATATGTGGGAAGTCCAAAGATACACTTAAAATATGGTAGGATCAGAAATATATGAAACAACATGAAGACCTTTATCCGAAAAGAAGATAGAAAGAAAGTCATTACTTATGTCCTGCCGGCTACACTTTCAGCAAGGAAGAGAAGAAAAATATGTTCGAATGCCTGGATAGCATCAAGGTCCTATTCAGATACTCGTCGAATATAAAGAGAATAATAAATATGAAAGAAAAGAAATTCATAAACCTAAAGTCCTATGTATTTCTCAGCTCAATTTCACAGAAGTTAATTGATCCAGACAATTTAACAAGCCTACAGACTGTCGTGGTCCAATGTTATATTAGTTTTAAGATGTTCTTTCTACCATCATTTTTCGATATCATGACACATCTTCTAGCTCACTTTGTCAAAGATATTGGTATTCTCGTTCATGTGTATCTACACAGTATGTTTTTTTTGTGAGGTATATGGGCATCCTAAATAAGTATGTTTGTAATCATTTTTGTTCAGAAGGATGCATCGCACATGATTATAGAACAAAGGAGGCCATTGAGTTTTGTGTATAGTTTATTGATAACCTTAGTCCAATAGGGGTTCTCGAATCAAGCCACGAGGGGAGACTAAGGGAAAATGACACACTTGGAAGAAAATCAATAATGACTGTAGACAATAATTTATTCCATAGTATACATTTCACGGTTTTGTAACAATCTTTTTTGATGGCTCCATACATTGAAGAGCACATGACAATTGTATGCTCCAGAAACCAGGAGAAGTCCCTTGTTAGGATTACACATTATCACATTGATACTTTCGCTGCTTGGTTACAAAAACATCTTATGGGTAACAGGTCAATTGATGAATAACTAACCTAGTTGGCGAGGGGACCATCTTGCTCAATCTTGATATTCTAAGGGTACGAGATAAATGGGTATACATTTTACACAAGATCCTAAGACAAAAAGAGCACTAGCTAAAATAGTGTTGTTCGTATAGATGCCTAGACAATAATGGGACAAACAACACGTACTATAGTGTCATTAAGGAGATATGAGAACTCGAGTATGGTCCTTTAAAGGTCCCACTCTTTCGGTACTAATGGGTGAGGCTAATTGGTGGAGGTATAATGGTTGATGAGTGTGGAATGATAACAGTTGACCTTAATAAGATTGGGTAATCAGATAAACTATTTGTCCTAGCCAATGATATGCCTTAAGTTTTCTATGTGAAGGATATGTCTAGCAAAGCAAATAAGAGATATCTAAGTAAACAAGTAAAGTGCTTGATGGGCTAAAGCACCACGTTGTACTCCCAAGAAAAAGAAAAATCGTCGGAGTTGAGGATAAGACAGATGAAGATTACTATCAGTTTGATGAGCAACCTCCGTTCACAGTGGCGATTGACCTGAGCCTCCTCATAGCAAACGAGGATTCTCCATACTTACGTCAGGATCATAGCTAAGGGACATTCATAAAAAAAATCGTAGCCTCTATAATCACATCATAAGAATGAATATATACCGACTACATGTATTGCATTTTTTAAATATTTATGACCTCTCATTTTACTATAATATTTAATAGATGTAGCATACTATTTTGCAAATTATATCAAACGGCTTTGCTAATAATAACAAATCCTGTAATATCAACATTGATATGAGTTCTCAATCTCAACACACTATATTTATCTTATATTTACTGTTTTTAAAATTAATTATCCTAATTTTCTTGTTCATGATATTATTTTCTATGTTTTTTTGTTTTAAAATTATTTTAAATACCTTTTCTATTTTCTAATTTGTTTACCATATTTTAAATTCTTCAAAATATTTTGTATTTGTTGTACAAAACAAAAGAAGAAAAAAAATCTTTGGACAAGAGGGTAATAACCGGTACCAAAGACTTCAGCTTTAGTCCGATTGTTAATATTAGCTAGACTAATTTTTTTTGACCAAGCAGAAAAACTCTTTACTACCAGTTTGGTAAGAACAACTGATACTAAATAATTTAACTTCAGTTCCAGTTGTTAATAAATAAAGATTCTTTATTATCGATTGTAATTAACAACTGATACTAAAGAGAGGATGTTATATATAGACCATTCTCCTGTCTTCTCTGATCTAAGTCCCCATATTACGGATTTATTCTCATTCTTTTCATAACGTCCCCACCGATGACATTGTCAATGTCCTCCACCCCAATGCCATCCACATCGACGGTGCCACGCCCATCTTTTCACCGACGACACAACCCTTCATGCCCCCACCATCCCCATCTGCACCTTCAACGCTGCCGTGCACCCACCCACTGATGACGATGATGCCACGTATCGACTACGCCATCAGCCGTTCCTATTCGCACCGATGCCGTTGCCTTTCCCATTGACGTCGGCACTGTGATCCACGCCGCCACTGACACCGACTATCGTTCACGCTGTGCCGGCATCTCCACCATCGAATTATATAGATTAACCTATTATTTATAGTGATATATATTTCTATTATATGTTTTTTATACATGATCTGTTTTTATATATGCATATCACACTATATTGTATACATGAATTATTTTTATAGCTCTCAAAATTTGTAGCAAATTTTGTGGCATATAAATTATTTTTATATATTCATATCTTACATTTTTTATACATTAACTATTATTATATATTCATAATATTTATATTTGTATACTTGAAATGTAAATATAGTTCTCAAAATTTATAGCAAATTTTGTGGTACATAAATTGTTTTTTATACGTGCACGTTTTTATATAATCCTATGTATTTGTATATATGAATTTGCATACATGAATGGTATTCTCCTGCTTGTCGATCAAAACTAGAGTGTATGCTGGAATTGAAATATCGCATGCTCATGGAGTATATGCACACTTGTCGAACTATTTTTTCATCGGGAAGGAGAAGAAAGAAAAACAATAGTGCAATAAAAATGTATATTAAAAATATATGTGTTAACATATAATACCCCGTATAATGTATATTATTTTTTTTATTCTATTAGGTAAGATAAGAGAGTCAGATGATGAAAGATTCGTCTTAGACCAGATTGCATAGGGTAGTGACCAATAATATCAGGGCGACGAGAGTGAGGATTGTACTCAATACTTTAATGAGGAAGTCACTAGAGGTGAGGAGGGATCCAACAATGAGTTAGGGTATGAGAACCATGATGAGGGGGAACAGAAGAACGCTAGGATGAAGAAGGAACGAGGGCAACGAGGTGCCACGAAAAAGTTGGAAGGGAGGTATATTATAACTGAAGTGAAAGAAGATGATGAACTAGTTGCTCCTGTCTCCACTTCAAGGAAGTTTATATCTTAGTGCAATTATATTATGAGGGATCATGTACAGATCAGCATATAGATATGGTGGTCCGCAAGTATGAGTGATCAAAATGTGCTCTCGCAGTCACAGAAGGACATGGTGTGAACAATCCTTCTACATAATTTTACTCTCAATGTCCTTAAGGTAGAACAATCTAAAGTAAAGGAGTGGGCTCTCAAGAAGATGGCCACACAATTTCAAACCTTCAAGAAGAATCTGCACAAGATCTATATCCTAAAGGGTCGAATTCTGAATTTCAATGCATACCCAAATCTAAGGGATCATTGGGACGTATTTGTTGAATTTAAGTTATCAAAGGAAAGTGTAAATAAGGTGGCATAAAACAAAGCCAATGCTGCCAAAAAAATATTTTTATAAAATAGGGTCAGGCCGTTATAAGAAGGGGATTGCTAAATGGCAGAAGATGGAAGATGCTTTGGAGGCAAGGGGTATTGTAGCCACAGCCGACTGGCCCGAATGATCGAAGCATTGTTACTATGCTCATGGTGGCATGATCAGTGCAAATGATGGTTCTCTCATCTTTAGCCTAGAAATATGAGATGTAGCACACTGTTTTGTGAATGCCCTAGAGTCCTCTTCGTAAGGTATATTCAAGCCTGACAGAGAGAATGATGAGCTTACAATATCTATGTAGAATCCCGAGCACCTAGGATGAACGTGTGGAAAAGGCGTGATCCCATGGAATTATGGGTTTCACAAGGATATCGACTCGTACAAGAGTCGCAATAGAATCAAGTCCAAGTAGGATGCCAAGGTTATGATGTTGGAGCAGTAGATTCTAGAGACTAATCAAAGAATGACCGAAAAGATAAAAAGCTAGATCGCACTATCACTTAGCGAGACCCAGCTATAAACTAAGACTAATCCTAACATCTTGTTTAGCCTCTCAAGCCATAAAAGCAGTTGCACATCTAAAGAGCAAGTAGCCGATCAGACCAACAAAGCTATAGCGCCACCATTGGTCGACAAACCACTCTACCCAGTGGATAAAATCACGCAGCGAACACCATGTGAGCTGCATATTCCCTTCAAGAACCTAACTATAAAGATATGCTTGTAGTTTGTTATATGTCGTGAATATGCACTAATTAATTTTGTTTCTTATGAAGGTGGTGTACGGCATGGCCATGCAAGTGGAGCAAGACCAGACAATCCACTGCATGCCGATTCCAGCTGGCTACTCAAAGATGGAGATAGAGCAAGTCTATGAAGGTTTTGAGAATCTTGAGCTCGACTTCCCTAGAGGTGACGGGGAGAGGACACTAGGGGAGGCCTCCCACTACATCATCTTATTCCGCAGTCTACTGGTATGGGCAAGAAACCGACCATGTATCCACCACATCAAAAAAGGTTGCCCTCACCTCCTGTGCCATCAAGGTATCAACAAAAGAAGAAACAGTCATTGGACAAACCAAAGAAATCTGTACCAAAGAAAATATCGTACGATATGACTAACAAGGAGATTGGAGCAGAAATAGAAAGGCAGGTGAAGGGGCACTTCAAGCGGCAAAGTCTAGAGAAAAATGCTCCAATAGACCTAGCAACATGGGTATTTTTTCAAAAGATGAGTAAATCAACGAAGAAGAACATCTTATTAGACTATGAACTCTCGCTTGTCAAGTCCTATCACAAGAAGAAAAGACGGCATACTAGTGTTGTTTCCCAGCTTGGATAACAAGCAAGACAAGTGGTTGACCCGATACCATCTGATTGGGAAATCAATTTGTAGGAGTTTGTGGAAGATACAAGTCTCACCAAAAATCAACTACTGAGGATGGCCCCTATCGAGAAGGTATCACAAGCCGCTATCAAGCATCCATTTAAGCTCAACGAACCACCTAGAGCTCGTCAGGATTCTACCAATATAGATATACCGATTTCATAGTTGGTACATGAAATAGCCGAGAAAAGGTAGGATCATGTTCGCTGCTTGGATTAAAGATAGTGATTACCTCCGTAGGGAGTCCGATATATGGGTGAACTTCAAGAACATCTATGAAGTATACCATAAAGATGCCCTTGACCTCTCTCTTATAAGTTGCTGGATTAAGTGTTGTTTTATTCCTTACCTTAGTCTATTCATGTGTATCATCACTCTATTTACCGTGTACGTACTACCTTATTTTTTATGTTCTATAGAATGAAGATTTAAAGATGTTGTAGGGATGGGTACGTTTTATGGACCCTATGGTTATTAATGAGAAGACTGTACGAAAATTTTCATAGAAAATAGATATGAATATTCACAAATTCCTAGTACAACAATATTATAAGATATTCATACCATTAACTTACAACTTTAAGTGAGTTTTTATCATCTTTTGTACCCTTTTTCTTCTCGTAGATACATATATTATACATATTAATTAATACAATGTGTATATTACACTAGATCTCCCTTATGATAGATGTTGAACCAATGGAGGATTTTATAGAAATAATATAATTGCTTAATAAATAATGTCATATATTGCATGTAATTATGCATACTTCTATCATAATTATGTGTACCAAATAATATTATTTTAATTACATGATGTAGTCATTTAAGAAAACACTCGATGTGATGATGAACTTTTTGATACGTACATAGACTAAAAATATAGATCTCATTTATTCTATAATACAAATATTTCATTACTTCATTTCTATTTGAGACAAGAAAATAGGAGCAACTTGTGCAGCTACTACTTTTATGAATTTATTCACCATCTCTCCTAATAGAGATATCTGATTTATTATATTTATATTTTATTAAAAATGACATGGATTACATAAGTGCTATTCAAGAACAACTTATGACCTTTATTATGATATCATTAATTTGTTTGGAGAATTCCACGATGATGGATGCGTTATTGTGTAAGGAGTAAAGTCATCTTAACTTTATATATTTGTAATATACAATTGAATATAAGAAATAATAATTGTATGTGTAATATATCAATTGCATATATTTAATTCTAATTATATACTTGTAATTATATATACATAATGCAATAAACATATATATATATATATAATATAGCAGCAATAAAGAAAACAACAAATAAACACTATAGCAAAATAAAAAATAAAAAAGTTGTGCAACAAAAAAACATCATTTTTAATACTGGCTAGTTAACCAATCGGTACTAAACCGATCAATTAAATTGGAACTCAAAATATCTACCTTTAGTCTCGAATTGTGCGTAGCGGTAGTAGAACTGAAACAACAAGAATTACAAACCAATATAAAAAACCATTTCTTTAGTAGTAAAATTCCACAGGAATGCAAAACACACAAACTTACGAGATGATGTGTATGGATAGCTTATAGGAAAATAACACAGGAATTTGGATGGATTTTAGAGAGAGAAGAGACAAAGAGAGAAGCATTGGACTTCTCAAAGAAGAAAAATTAAAATAAAGTTTGAGGTCATATGCAAAATTCCTATAGAATTGGGGTATAGGATTACAATCCAAAGGAATTTTTCTATGTTTAGTTTTATGTTCCAAACAAGTTAGTTAGAAAACTTTTCTTATAATTTAAATCCTTTGAAATTACTGTAAAAATACTCCATTTCAAAGCAGCCCTAACTTTATGCAAGCAAGAGCGCGAGATGGACCGAGCGGCACGACGTTGAAATGGAAGCAGCGCTAGCTTTAGGGATCGAGCCAAAAGATCTTCCCACCGTAGCCGCGGCAGACGTGCGCGCCGCACGCCGCGACAACGGTGAGAGACAAACGCTCGCTGCGACCGATCCGGTGATCGACCGCCTAACTAAAGCGACGCTACGTACGTGCGTGGTACACCTCGTCGTCGAGTGCAAACGGCGGCTAACATCCCAACGCCAGCGTTGCATCCCGCTACACTGCTGCTATCCTGCTATGCTGCTCCGCGTACGGACGCAGAAGCATTGCATCTCTGGCTCGATGAATGCCATGCCACAGCCATGCTATCCGGGACAAACGATTGATCATTCCTCTTCATCCTCATCTGAGCGCTGGCGGTAGAGAACTCCCAACGACGCGACCGAGCAGGAAAAAAGGGACTGCTATCACATTTGACAAAAGCCCTTGTCTCAGTCACCTTTTGGCAGACTGAATCGTTCTGTGATCCGTGTAACTACAGTACACGCGCGCCGACGACAATAGTAATTTGGAATAAATTGATTGGTGTTACGTGATCGGGCTCTTTCGCAGCTGATATCATGAAGCGATTGCCGCCGTGCGCCGCGCCAACAATAATTGATTGAGATAGTGGTGTTACGTGGTCAGTCGACGTCGTCGTCGTACAACAACCAAGCGGCGGCGCGCGTTCATTGGCCGCAGGGAGATCACACGGCATGTGGCTCACCGGCGATGTCGTAAAGCGGCATTCATTTGGACGGATGGATTGATGCCTCACCGGCGATGTGGTACAGCGGCAGGATTGATCTTTCGTGATGAAAACTACACCTTTAATAAGTTTTGTTGGGTACGATGGAGAGACTTCGTTGTCGGTGTTGGTATCGTCCAATTTTTTGTTCCCTCGGATGCGACGACTCATTTAGCCAATGCCATTATAAAAAGGGAGTAGTCGATCAAAAAAGTTCTCGTGCCCAGTTGGCTAGTAGCGAGTGCTAGCATACCTGTGGTAACGCGCTTGGATCCTTGCCTATGCTCGATGCGATTTTCACTATAATTTTTTCCACTCCCCGCCTGCATAAATCTTGGAGCAGATCTAGCGGTTCCAAAAAAATCTGTCACAAGAAATCTAGTAAAATTATTATTAAAATGTCCTATTGGAAATTTACCGTAAGAAGGCTAAAACTGGATGAGTGTCACTAATATTTTATAAAATTTAAATATGTTATTGTATACGTCTAACAGTTTTTTCGTACTATATTTTTATATAATCCAAAATGCCCCAACATGTCTTCACCATCTCCTTTCCCACCACAGAGTTGCACTTCAAAGGCTATCAAACTTAAAGTGGCTTGCGAGGGGTTTTATGGGCAGCGATGACAAGGAAGGCAGCGCGCTTATAGGACAGGTGCACTGGTGAAAGGAGCTGTCATCATGGAGGTGGTACCACTGAGTAGTGTTCGAGAGTAGTGAGCTTGGGAGGCTAAACCATGAGCTTTGGCATGGTTGGTTAGTCATAGGGCTTGGCAATAGCCAAGGTGAAGGCAGTAGGGATGACGACACTGGTGATAAAAAGGAGAAAGATGGAGACAGACGTAGCATGGTGGTGCCATCTGACAATGGGGACCGGTGGTTTCTTCTTGTTTTGAACATTTGTTCTTTTGGTTCGACGAAAAATGTTGAAAGGAGCTCCTTGAATCGTAGAGAGTGGATGGGGAACATGAGCTGGAGCGTGCTGCCACAGGCTAGCTTGGACACTCCTTGAACCACCCCAATGATGACAAGGGCACATGACTTGTTGAACAGACTTGATCGAGTGTAAGGTATTTTAGGTACGGTAAAAATGATCTAGATGAGAATATGGTACGATAAAACTATTTAAATCAAATAACACCAAAGAAGGCATAATGAATGGCATGGTTTAAATTTTGTGAAGTATTAGTGACACCCATCTAATTTCAGCCTTGTAATGGCAGATTTACGATAAGTCACTTTCATAAGGGCATAGATCATCCAATTAACCTATTAATAATAGTCATAGCAAGCGTTTATGTACATCACAAATATAAGAAATTTGAAATTACGGGAGATTAAAACACCTAATGGTGCCTAGCCAGAGTAGAGGTGGGCATTCCATCTTTCAGTTAATTCGGTTTTGGTTCTTCGGTTTCTGGCAAAATTCGGTTAGTGCAAACTCAAGACCAATCGATCTTTGGAAAAAGGCAGACTGAGGATTTCGATTTCGGTCTAAGTTATAACCGAATTTTGACAGATTCAAAAGAGAGAAAAAATGATAGCAAATAACAACAAAATTTGGACACCACCTCCTCTCTTTTAGGACATTTTTTTGACAATTCAATAGCAGAAGATAATAGTTAACAACAACATATAATAAACCAATTCACCGAATTTTGACAGATTAAAAACATCAAAGAAAATTTGACAGATTCATGTACAGCAACAGAAAGCAACCAGGCTTCATGCGCAGCAACAGCAAGTAGCACAAGCAAGAAAGCAAGCAGCAGCTCCTCTTCACTTCTTCGGCAAGACAGAAACCAGGACGGAGCGACCTGCTCTGGTGGTTGTGGCGGTGGACCAGTGGTCGCTGGGCGGCGACGCCGCGAGGCCGCGAGAGAGACGACGGCATGACGCCGAGTCGCCGACGACGCCTGGCTGGGAAGGGACGACACCGACGGAGCCGAGACGGCTCGATGCTGCCGCAGCGCCGCCGATGCCGACGCGAATCGCGGACGGAGACGCCTATGAGCGGCCAGCCTGGGAGGAGGGGTGCAATTAGGGTTAGGGAGCAATTAGGTTTAGGTTTAGGTTTGCTTGGTGGGCTTGTGGGCTACTCACGGTTCAGTCTTCTCGGCTCTTTTGGTTAACCGACCGAGCTGACCGAACTAACCGAGATACAAAGCTGGTTTTATGGACCTGCTGACCGAACTAGTGGTCGAATATTACGGTTTCAGTCACTTCCGGTTAGGTCCGGTCATTTTGGTGCGGTTTTTCAGTTCGATTTATTTTGCCCACCCCCTAACCCAGAGCCCACTGCCGCAGACGCAGTGAGAGTGAGGAGACAGTGTAACAAGCAACATCATAGAAACATTGCCATGCAAGTAGGGAAACAACCCTCTTTTTTTTTCGTTGATGAAACAACAGTACCACACAAGCAGAAGCTTCGGCAATAGACGATGCGAAACAACACATAAAGCTTCATTCTTAACAGTTACTATGTAGTAGTATCAGATCAATTGCGATGGCAAACTTGATCATCATAATCTCGAACACAAAACACTAACAAGTAAATAAAAATCGATACATGGCACAGTGGAAACTTCGGCGATTCCCTGTGCCTTGCGCAACCTATAGGTCAAAAATGAAGATGCTCCAGCAACAGTTAGTACCTCTTGTTGAACCTGTTGCCACCGCCTCCCCTGCCTCTGCCTCCACCGAACCCTCTCCTGCCTCCGCCTCGGCCACCACCACCACCAGAAAATCTCCTGTTTCCAAACCTTCCTCCGCCATTGTTACCCCTCGACTGTTCCCTCTCTTGCAAGGGTGGCAATTGTTTCACTTCCTCGATTGTCACCATGGCAGCATTCTCTGCACCTGTGGAAAAACGCAGCAAGTTTTGAGTCCCAAATACAATGGAGCCAATAGCGTAAGAATTTTAATCCCAACCGGAGTAGAAAGCAGGGATAGTTATACATATATTATTAACTGATAGCACAATAGTGAATTATACAAGTTGTACTGTATGAACTATTGAAACCTTGTATCAGAGAGGGTATACCTTGAATATAGTCTTGAACCTCTGCTGAAGGAACATCAAACACAGCACCAGTCCCATCAGCGGTGAGGGTTATACCCTTTACATCTGCAAGTCTCTCTTCTGGCATGAACCTTTTCAAAGTAGAAAGAACAAATCTGCAAGAAGATAAAAGTTTCCCAATCAGTTGAAGAAAAGAGACAAGCTCATCACTCAGAAGAATACTGGAGTACAGTTATTAGTCCACTCACCCTGCTGCATACACCAATCGACCAGTTTGAAGAAGTAATGTAGTGTGGTTTTCCATAGAAGACAGCAAAGATCTTTTCTTTATGTCAGTGTAGCCCTAAGAAATGCATCTCTGTTAATTATTGCAGTCAGTCTAGAAATTACTACAGTAGAAACATATAACAGGAAAAACAACTTACAACTGCCTTTGCAAGTGCTTTGGCTAGTAGATCAACTGCAGACATTCCAGAAGAGTTTAATAGTTGCTCAGCTTGCTCCCGAAAAACAAGAATGACACTGCATCGAATCCAACCAAAAAGTTAATGGCACATATCAATATAACACAAAATATGCTTATCCTAAATTTTTAATTTCAAACATATTACCTGTCTGAAACACTAGAAATGGCTTCTGCTGCTTCAGTACCAGCAGATTGTGCCACATCAGTTGGCTGTGGTGCAGAGATATGTTCAAATTTGACCCCAGACTCCCTTTCTATTCTGTTCACATTGAACTTATATCTGGGTTCAAAAAGCATGACAGCAACACCAGTATTGCCTGAAAATCAAAATGCATTGCTTAGAAGGTAACCATTATAGACAGAAAATAAAATAAAATATAGTAACCGAATTACTCTTACCTGCTCTCCCAGTCCGACCTGACCGGTGTATGTAAGCTTCAACATCACGTGGAGGTTCACACTGGAAATTTGAAATATTTATCAATGATGGTGGCATAGGCTTAGTCCTCAGCAAAATTAATCAACAGCAGAACATGTCATACCTGAATGATAAGCTGCACATCATTAATGTCCAGCCCTCGTGCAGCTACGTTTGTAGCAACCAAAACTAAGAACTTGCCGCTCCTGAACCCAGCAAGAATAACCTACAAAATTATTCAGAGTTATTCAAATAGATGTTTTCGACAACCTCCTAAACATAACAAATGGGCAAACAAAAACAAAGTAATTATTCACAGATAAGATCTAAACTAGACTAGGATTGGCAATTACAATCATGACACAAGGATAATACCATTCCACGGTTATATAAATTGGTACATGGTACATGGTACATGTCATGAAAAACAAATGGCACATTAGCAGATCATTTTTCTTTAAAGAATACAATCCAGGCATGCTAGTAAAATTTTGAAGAACATGTTAACTGATTACATATTATTCCAAAGTGTAGTGCACTGAACCAGTGAAGAATACTTACTTCACGCTGAGCTTGTGCAACATCACCATGCAAGGCACGGGATCCAGCAATCAAACCAGAGAGGTCTGATGCAGATTCTTTTGTCTCGGTAAAGATAATGGTCCGGCCTCCGCTGAAGACAAATATAAAGGGTAAGTAATAAATCATTTAAAAATTTATTCTCACAAGGAAAATTTGGTGGGTGTGCACACCGGCTATAGCATCGGATGATGTCTGGAATAACTTGAGCCCTTGCAGCACGGTTACAAGGAAGAGCAAGATGCCTAACAGATGCGCTAGCTTTCAATTTCTCGTCTCCAACAAGATCAACCATTTTCCTTCCAGGTTTCAGAAATTTCAAGGAGAGCTATAACCGTCAAAGCATCCATGCAGACATATTATCAGCCACACAAAATTATATAAAAAATCAGAAAGAGTAATGGATTGTAAAGTAAATCACACCTTCTTCACCCAATCTGGTATAGTAGCACTGAAGAGAAGCGTCTGTACTTTTGTAACATCTTCAACTTTGCCTGTTCGTAATAATAAAGGATTAAATCAGATTTTGCATCAAATAGATACATTGCAGGTGAACTTGTCAACCATTCAGCATTTCATGTCAAAATCCAGAGAAACTGAATAACACCAGCAATAAAAAGAACAGTTGGACCCACTCAACAATGGCAATAATCATGATTACATGAGACACTAGAATATGTGTGGGCATACCAAGAATAAGCTCGACATCATCAACGAAGCCCATATTAAGCATCTCATCAGCCTCGTCAAGGACACGGAATTTTAAAGACTTAAAATTGAGGGTTCCCTTTTCAACAAAATCCTGCGCAAGAATATCATGCAGCAAACATGAGAATAAAACCTAACAGACTATGGGCCAAGTCAGTTAGCAGCATCAGCAAAGCAATAGTAATTACCTTCACACGGCCAGGAGTTCCAACAACAATGTCAATCCCTTTTCTGATTGATATTTCTTGAGAACGATAATCAGAACCCCCATATACACAGCATGAAGATAGCCCAAATGTTGCACCATAAAATGCGAAGTCTGTGTGCACCTGAAATTCATGTAAAGGGTCAAAACAAATAGAAAACATTTTCTTCCTTGAGAATCGAGGAGAAAGTGGTACAATCTTACCTGCTTGGCTAGCTCTCTGGTAGGCAACAAAACCAGAACACTGGGAGGCCTGCCATAATCAGTCCTTCTGGATGCCTTGTGTGTCCCATTAACTAATGACTCAAGTATCGGTAGAACAAAAGCCAACGTTTTTCCCTATAACAATTAACAACCATCTTTAAGTAGCCTATACAAAATTCAGAGACAAACAAAACAAAAAATAGACAATGCCATTCCTAATCGCCATTAACAAGGAACATTTTGATGATGGAAACAATCACCCTCAGTAAAAAGGAATTCAGTGTCACCAATGCTACAGATACAAACTTCCCCTCCCAGTCGTTTCATAGAAACCCACGTTGACACATAAACAGAAAAAATCTTCGAATTTATGGTTAATGCCATACTAGATTGTGCAACTAGCTAAATTAGTAAAACAATGTTTCAATCCCTATATCAAATTCGACAAGTACAAAAAATTACACGAGATTCCTACTGGGACAAGCCTGCTGTAATCGTGCACTAAGCATGCTACAAGTGTGAAACGCACATGCTAGTAATTTGAAATACTACTTACATTTCCTATCAAATAATCTGCGCAGGTTGAAAGGAAACACTCACCTGTCCAGTGCGTGCGCGGCCGACCAGGTCGTGGCCGTCGAGGACGAGATCGAAGGTGGTCGCCTGGATGGGGAACAGCACCTTGATACCCTTGGACTTGAGCTTCTGCCTCAGCGACTCCGAGATCCTGAAGTTGATCAGCGCGTTGGGATCGGCAGGATCCTCGTCGCCGCTTGCGGTGAGCTCCCCGTCGTCCTCCTCCTCGGCGGCCGCCTCGACCTTCTGCTTCTTCTTCGTCTTATCCTTCTTCGCCTTCTTCGAGGAGGGCGCCGCCGTCTCCTCCGAGCTGGTGCTGCTCCTCTCCTCGGAGGAGGACGGGGACGGCTCCTTGGCCTTCCGCTTCTTCTCCTTCTTCTCCTTCTTCCTCGAGGAGGCCTCCGCCTCCGCCGCCTCGGCCTTCAGCTTGCGCTTGGACTTCTTGGAGGTGGACTCGTCTACGGCCATGGGCTCAGCGGCGGCGACGGGGAGGGAAGGCATCGTCGTGAATGAGGAGTCGGCTGCGGCGGCGAGGGTTGCGGGTGGCGCGGCGGCGGCTGCGGGCGAGACGCAGCCAGGGGAAGAGGGGGAGAGGAGGAGGGGGTTTCGAGGTATATGTAGCTATGGCGGCGGGGGAAAACCCTAGCCTGGCGCGTGAGCGGCACGTGATCGTGGGGGTGTGAGCCTGCCCACGTGGCGGTGGATGCTTCGGGGAAGGACGGCCGGATGGGCGTTTGCGTGGCGGCGACGTACCGCGTAAGGCGTGGGCTTGTCTGAGTTTTGCCCCAAGCTGGGCCGGAAGCGCGAATGGGCCCTGCCGCTCGAAGCAAGTGGCCCATCTGGAGTAGGTGATTTGTTTTTCATATTTATTTGACAGTTACACAAACCTGTGGCGGATCCGAATAAAGTTTTAGAGGCTGGATAAATATTATATTAAACTATAAAACAGGCTCGAGCGTTGTAACGGGAAACTAAAATTACATAAACATTTCGACGATGAAGGTTTACTTTTCATGATTCGAGCGCTTTCATAAAAAAAATATTCTTCACGTGGAGCTGCTCGGTAACTTGTCTGTCAGCTCCAACATTAGCTAATATTGTTTAGAAAAGTGAGGCAACGGCACGCCTAACTCTAACCGAAGAGACCGAGGAGGGGAATCAAAATTAGTCAGGCCTTAACATTGCCCGTAAACTGGATGCTGTGTGTATCATGTCGTGATCTGGTTTTGGAAAGAGACTAATTGAAGTCGGACCTTTAAACTCGGACTACGCGTTGCACGGAACGTGATCTCATCCGAACACTCAAACCCAATCCTCTGAAATATAGAAAAAAAAATCCAAATAACTTTAGCCTACCTATCTCAATGTTGGCGAGTGTAAGACTGCAATTGACCAATCAAAGTATGTGCCAAAACTGAAAAGGAGAGAAACACAACTTTTGAGGACCTGAGCCGGCGGCACAAAGAAAGTATCAACAAAAGCTGACTTGATGTAGGATCAGAACCTAAAATTTAACGCAACGGATAAACAAACTTTTACACTATCGTTAATCAGCACTATTAGCAAAGCTTACTTATTTTTTTTAAAAAAAAATTGATAGTGCTTCTGTCGTCCGTCACTCCCGATTACTGGAAAGCGCCTGCGGGCTTCTGAAGACGACGGTGATGCTCGCGACGGTTCTTGTTTTGTTGCGATGGCGCTGAGATGTTCGAGGAGATCGACCGAGGAGTACACACACGAAGCCTTCGAGGCGGCGACCGAGGAAGACAATACTGAAGACCCGGTTTTATTGGAGCTAACAGTTGTTGTCCAGGCAATCGAGGCGGATGACAACTACATGTGATCTTATTGGAGCTAACAGTGGATATGGCGGGGCAGGCTACCTGCAGCTAATTCAGGGGCATCATTTGATCGGACGGCGACGAGCTCGACGACGGCATCGCCAAGGGCTGCGCGTCGTCAAAGCAGTTCAAACGGCCGCCGGGTGCGAGGAGCTGGGTGTCCTCGCGCTCCCAATTCTCATGTCACTGTGTGGGCACCTGAGCGACGCATGCAACTCCGTGATGCACGCACATGCAGCTTCTTCAGTTCCACCGGGTATGCTTCTTCATGTAACAATGAAAACTTGTCGTTGTGTTGGCGTGTTGTGGTTGATCGCATGGCAGTAAAGGTGCACGAGGCGCATCATCATATTAAGGACGGCCTCATTCACAACGTGAGACACAGATAACCATCTCCAGTGGCATTTGAGTTTCATCGATCTGGCCCCCGCGTGTTTTGTCCTTGTGACATCCTACGAGAGTTTCATCCCCTTCCCTACTGGTGGCTTCCGGGTTGAGAGTCAGTGGCAGCAATCAAGGGAAAGGGCGAGAGAAAGCCAGCGCAGCGCCGGCGTGTCTTCGCTGGGGAGGCCAAGCAGCATGGCGGCTCTTCGCGTGCTCAGAGCAGGGGTGTACTGCTTCAGGAACAGGCGAACATCACGGTGACTTTTCACTTTGGCCAAGGTTTGGCCGGTTGGTTGGTTTGATCACTGTTTTGCACCGGTGACTTTTACATTGTCCCCTCACATTTTTGTATAGGCTTCTGGACATCTTGATCTTCTCTCCCATAATTTTTTTACAATTATATTGCTTTGATCAGATAATTCTCTGAAGCAATATTTAAGCACTATGTCACTGAGTACTGTTTAAAATTGAATATAACAATTAACTTATCATAGAACTGTAGGAAGTTTGAATAAAAAAAGTAGTCTCAAAATATTTCATCCCTAAAATAGCAATTCAGTTTTACCCATTGTACCCTTATCAAATTGTTCTACAAGAGAAACATATAAAGCAGCGTATCAATTGACGGAAAGTGGACACATATGTCAATTAATTTATCACGGGCAATAATTAGGACTTTATATTTGATATTATGAAGTATATATATAATACGTATATAAAACTAAAATTGTCTCGTTGGGATATTTTGCTAGTAAAAAAACTTAACGTAGCGGACAAATAAGTTGTCTGCTAGTTTTGCACCGATACGACACAGACAAAGCTGTGGTTGGGCCATTGGGCTAGGTCTGCATCAAACCGCCTTGCGCGGGGCTGTTTGGATCGGGGACGGATGGCATGACGGAAACTATGATAGGAAAAAAAAAATGTCCGCATCGCGTGAGGAAAAACCGATCTCGATCCGCATCGCGCGCTGGCCCAAGGCAGAATTGGCAACGCAGCGATAGCACGTAATGCGAGACATCGCGATGATGCAAGCGACAGATGGACGAACCAAAATAAATAAAAACATGTTGAAGATAATAAATGTTTATGGATTTGCTAAACTACATTCAAATGAAAATCGAGGGCAAAATCTTGTTACAAATTTTCGACCGTATAGTATAGTTCACTCTCGATACGTTCTCTAGTGAATTTCTCCTCCAACTTTGGCGTCATCGATGAAGTCCTGCAACGAACATGACTGCCTCCGACTCATGAGAATTCAACGTTATAATTAGGTTTCACTTGTGGTAATGCTGCAAGAAAATGACATGATAATAGCCCTAAATATGAATTATAAGTTTCAGTGCCATGTGTTTCTCTAATTAGAGTCATGATGCTATGTGGGTAATTAAACCTTGTTCAAGAATCTATACCGGAACCAAATGAGAAGTGTTAATTTTTCTTAAAAAGACGTGGAATCACTATAAGTGTATAACGCTTCAACTGGTCTTTTCAATCACGAAGCAAGCATTTGTCTAGGACACTATTCTGAATGATGCAATGAGACATACTCGTACTGAATTACCATGAGATCTTGCTATATTTCACTTAAGCTACCCATATGGTAGCAGAGCTCAGTAACTTGATAAATGGCCATCTAATTATAGTTGTGCTTAAACAAGCTAAGTAAAACAAAACAAACGCCGGGCGCTGACACACGGCGCAGCAATATATCCGTCGGCCGCCGGCCGCCGGCCGCCGCCTCCAACAGCTCTGTCCCCGGCTGCTGCAGCCTGCGCGTTCGCCCAGACGACGCAATCCCAGACGCGACGAACGAAAGAATAAGAATAGGGAGCGACCTAGTATAGGAATCGGATCGGGAGAGAGAAACCGAATAGGGAGCGAACGGACGACGACGGACGAACGAAAAATCCATTGCAAGCAGTTTTCGTTTTTAAGTAGTACAATATATAGAAGAGATGTTTGGTATGAATTTTTGCTTCTAATTTATCAAAAAATATTCAAATTCTATTACGCCTCCGCCCGACAATCCCGGACGAGGTCGTGGGTCGGTGGATCCGCCCCCTGACACAAACTATACAAGTGTTTAAATTCCTCCGTTTTCTCTGCTACTCCTCCTCCTCCTCTCCCACTATTCCCAACTAAAAAAATTATCTACCTATAAAACACCCCATCCAACAACAACACACAAGTGTTTTCTTGAACAAAAAAATCAACCCGAAAAACCACATAGAAAAATTTAAATCCTATACTTCTGATCCCGTTTAAACGCATAGCATGACTGGTAAAATGAAAAGATAGTGTTGGTTATATAAAAACAAATGAAAGCCAAAAGTTAAAATGATTTTTAACAAAAAGGGTAGCTAAGCTTGGAAGGAAGAGAAAAAACTCAACACAAAGAACATCAAAATAAATCCAAAGGGCATGTAGACTTCAGTTTATAATTTCAAACTGAACTCCAGTATTGACGATTTGAGGCTTCCCCCACACATACCGCTGGATCATATTTTTGTGACACATGGATCATACTTGAATCGTTATAACTACTGTATTTGGATTCAACCTTGGGACTCGGTGGATTTGCAACTTGAGTCCTTGATTACGTCATCCCAGGCTAACAAAGTGCCAAGATTTACTAGCACGAACAATTAGGTCAATGCTTACTTCCTGTCGTCGTTGCCCTAGCTCATAGTTTGTGTGCAGAGTTGCTAATGTGTGGTGGTGTTTTTTTTAATTGAGCCTCTCATGCTATAATATCATAAGTTTTTTCCTACTATATATATATATATATATAAGTTGTTCGCATCAGACAGATGCGGGTTGTTTCGTAAAAAAAAAAGCCGGAGGATCATAAACTAGCCGAATAATTCCAAATCCGAAGGTGCTAATCGATTGATTGTTCCGTCCGTTCCTGTCCTTGTCGAAACTCCCAATTAAAGTACTATCTCTGAAAGTCTGAAATCTGAATCGTCTCCTTCCTGCGTCATCGACTCTGAACTCGGAAGTGCGAACCACCTCGCGGTCGCGGCGCTCGAATGGCCCCCAACGCTGCCGTCCTGGGGCCGCCCCACATCGCCGGCGTCCGCTCGCTGGCCGGCCGGCGGCTGCCCCGTCTGGCGGCGGGTCGCGTCTCGCTGGCTCCCCGGCGGTCTCGCCGGCGCTGCGTTTTTCACGGCGTAGGTGCTCTGCTTACTCCGATCTAAGAGCTACCTTCTCGCTGTGTGGGTTAGCGAGTATGGAGGTCGTTGTTGGGGGTAGTGGTAGTCTTAAGAAACTCTTGTTCATCTCTTTGATTCACCTCTGGTGGCATCGTTGTGGGCATAAAAAAGTAAAGTTTTGATTTTTTTTCCTTTTATACATTCAGTATGATGTCTTTCCATCAAAAGCTCATTGCTTTGGTAAAAGTTTGAAAGTTTAATGTTTTGCGGCTTAAAGATAACAAAATCTTAGTGGTTCATGTTCTTTAATACAAACAAGAAGAGAAGGGATCTGGAGTATCTGCGAGAGGACGTGTCTGGGCGAGTGCGAGTGGTTCGTTTGAGAAAGATCGCATTGGAGATGACGATGTATTAGCCTCGCCGCAGGTGCCATTCTGATGCTGTTTTTTTAATGATCTAGTTAGTGAGCTTTTGTATCAGTTTACTACTATTTGCTTTTTGGGTATCCACTTGGTGCTTGACTTATAGCTTGGAGTAACTTTTATAGATAATGGAGGAGAGCAAAGTCGATTTGCTGAAGATTTTGAAGAGTGTCAACACCATTATTCCCCACATAGTGCTGGGGAGCACAATTCTTGCTCTGGTGTACCCACCTTCTTTTACATGGTTCACAAATAGGTCAGTCCTTGTATGTTTTTTAAGTTGAACTTGATTATGTTTTTGACCTGAATAGCAGGGTGTTTATGTGATGCTTTCCCATCAGTTAGTTGGGTGCTGATGGGACGTACTTTCAATTGAAATGAAGCTCTATTCCTTGACTAGTCACCTGACGTCCGTTTAGGTAGATTGAGTTATTGAGGTATATGTGTAGTACTTCTGAATTATTTATTTGATCTTTGGGTGACAAAAACACCCTTGAAATATAGTATGCTGATCATTCATGTTTGTTGATAAAGGCCAATGTTGATTTTTTATACGAGAGTGAGTATAACAGAGAAGGGATGCAATTGTGATTGCTGTATCATGTCATTTCTGCTACTGATTCCCATGGAAGTTCTATTTTATCTCTTAAAAACAGCCTTTATATATGCATTCACATGGGTATTCTTATTTGATTGTTAATTTGTTCGCATTTGACCTTGTTGTTTACATTCTCACTGTGTCAATGACTGGGCAGATATTATGCACCAGCATTGGGATTCTTGATGTTTGCAGTGGGTGTAAACTCAAGTGTTAAGGATTTTATTGAAGCTATACAAAGACCAGATGCTATAGCTGCTGGCTATATTGGACAATTTATTATCAAGCCTTTCTTAGGATTCCTTTTTGGAACTCTTGCAGTTACAATTTTCAATTTTCCTACTGCTTTAGGTAGGGGAGTTGAATTTGTCCTAGTATTTATTATGCTTACATAAGAAACATTGATGGTTATATAGAGAACCCTGAATTGGACTTTTTTCAGGTGCTGGTATCACGTTGGTTTCATGTGTGAGTGGAGCACAACTATCAAACTATGCAACATTCCTGACAGATCCACATATGGCCCCCCTCAGCATTGTTATGACATCATTGTCAACAGCTACTGCCGTTTTTGTCACCCCAACTTTATCTTACTTTCTTATTGGCAAGAAATTACCGGTGGATGTCAAAGGGATGATGTCCAGTATTGTTCAAATAGTGGTTGCTCCAATTGGAGTCACCCTGTTTCTACATCTTACAGTTCTCTTAGACGCTTACTATATGTTTTTGATCTTTCACTGCCCAACTTCCTTACTATGCATTCACTTAAAAGAGTATTTATTGATGTGTTTAACTTCTTGTTTTTTGATGATATGAAGATATCTTCCACGGCTCTGTTCAGCTATTCAGCCATTTCTCCCTCCACTATCAGTATTTGTGACTGCTTTATGTGTTGGTTCACCATTGGCCATAAATATTAAGGCTGTTTTATCGCCATTTGGACTAGCCACAGTGCTTCTCCTTTTCGCATTCCATACATCATCTTTTCTAGCTGGATATCATCTTGCTGGTACTTGGTTTTGCAAATCAGCTGATGTAAAGGCATTACAAAGAACAATATCTTTTGAGACAGGTATATACAGTTTCTTGTAGGATTAGGATATGCTATTTGCAATTTCTCTGTTGTCTAACTCTCACATATATATCATACAGGAATGCAAAGTAGCCTCCTTGCTCTTGCTTTAGCAAACAGGTTCTTCCCAGACCCACTAGTGGGAGTGCCCCCGGCCATATCGGTATGTCTACTTTTCCTCACATGTTGCTTAATTGCTTTTATCTCAAGAGTCAACCATTAATTCTTAGTCTTGTACTGGTTTATCTTTGTCTGATGCGACCTACATGATTTCCATCTAGGGAACATATATGAGGTTTCATATATAGTAGTCGCAAAATCTCAGAACTATTTCATGGAATATGATGTGTTTAGCAAATGTGTTTTCATGCAATTAACATTTCAGATTTCAATTCTTATGGATCTAGAAATCAATTGGAGCTACTATTATCAACTATATATATTTTTTGTCATAGTATCATTACTTCAAATCTTGTATCTTACACCTGGAAAATTGCTAAACTGATTTCTACTTTTCTCTGCAGGTTGTGCTGATGTCCCTAATGGGGTTTGCTCTTGTTATGGTATGGTCCAAGAGAACACAAGTGTAGCTCATATTCAAAGTCACCCAGCTATAGAACAGTATTCAGTATTCACAGTGATGCTCGCCCTTCCAAAAATTTCTCCATCTAACTTAATCACCATGAAGAACAGCCAATCACGAAATTTACTGTCAATTGGAGGTGAAGACTGCAGATGTTTGTTGGTTAGGATACAAACTCTGCCAGTGCCAAGGAACCATGTACACCACAACTCTGGATCCTTGTCTTTCTTTCACTGTGGTATTCTGTCTTGTTCCTGTTCTGAACTTAACCAAGACCTCAAGTTGTCCCACTGCAGCTAGGATTGTAAACATTCATGTGAAAGGATCTCTGTAACGCTATATATTTTAGTAGAAGGAAAAAAATGGAGAAAGAAGTGGGAAACAACAAGTCTCTGGTGATCTGTTTGAATTCGTCAACTGATGAGTTTCCAAACATTTTCGAATTTTCCTTGAATTTTCTACCCCACATTGTCACCTAATTATGTCTTCCGCCTCAAGCCAACCCTGTAATCTAGGCAGTTTTCTTTTTACTCCATTTTAAATTACTTATCGTTTTAGTTTTTTTTCTAAAATAAACATTACTTTAATTATTAAAATTTTATTATATTTTAATATTATAAGATTTATATTTTTAGATTTATCATGAGAAATGTTTTTATGATATATCATATAGTTCACGTGTTGTTAAACCGTATGAATTTCTAGAGTTTGAAATGTTTTTGACACAGCTAAAACGGCATGTGATTTTGAAACGGAAGATTAATTAATTTGATTTTTTAATTAAGTACACCTACGGTATGGATACAGATGTACACGTGTACGGAGTACAGCTGCTCCGTACAAAATCCTCATGTCTCGCCAGTTGTGTGAACGCCAAGCTCCCATCCCACCCATGGCGCCTCTCCGGCTCATCGCAGCGGTAGCGCCCGCTCCTCCTCCGCCGCCGCCGCGGCGGCCCCGACGGGAGCCGCCGTCCGCGGCGCGCCTGGCGAGCCGCGGCGTGCCCTTCGCCGCCGCCGCAGCCGCGGCAGCCGTGGCAGCGGCCTCGCCGCCGGCGCTCGCGGCGCTGGCCGAGCCGGCGAACGCGCTCTCGCTGCCCACCTGGACCGTCCACGTCTCCAGCGTCGTCGAGTGGTACCACTACCTACCTACCTCCGCCCGAACGAACGAACGGCATGGCATGTTCGATTCTTACTTCAACGCCTGCAAAAGTTGAGGGGATTATCGCCTGTCTGGATTGCAGGGTGACGGCCATGGCGCTGGTTTGGGACTACGGCGAGAGGACGGGGCTCAAGGGTTGGAAAGGCCTTTCTTGGGGAATGGTGAGTGTAAATTTAGATAAATGATACGGAGTACTTGCTAAGGTATAATTTGCTGATGAAATTTGTGTTGCCTAATGTTAATTTCTGTAGAACATAGTAGGTTTGTAGGTTCTTGTGTTTATTAAGATTCAGAGAGTGAGAGAAGAATGTCTCATATTCATGTTATTTTTCTCATCAGGATAAATCTGTGTTGTTTTCAGTGAATCTAATCTGCAAGAACCCCTCTTTACTGATGTGTGACTTTTATATAGTTATGTATTGAGATGGTTAAATAAATATATATAGTAATGTATTGAGATGGTTACATAAATACCAAGGTCTTGTTGATGTTAGTTGCAGTTGTTCACAAATTTTCGACTGATTTTTTACAGCTTACTTTATGATTGTTGACTACTCAAATTTGCATTTCTGTGTAATAGGTTCCACTTCTCGGTGGAGCGATGTGTGCTTGCACGTGGCATTTCTTCTATAATTCGGAGTCTCTTGAAGTAAGATATATCCCTCAAGTTGAAACACTAGTGGTTCCTTTTTTCTGTTCATCAACATTATCATCATTTGCTTCCCCATGTTTTGTAATTGTTCACACTTGTCAAATATCACTTCATTACTTGGCCTATCCTGACATTTCAATGGGTCTATTGCCTATTTGCCTTTAAATCAATGCACATGAAACACAGATGATTAGACAGTGAAGCTGTTCTCCACAGTTCTTTTCTGCAAGCCTTAGACTTGCGAATTATTTGCAGTATTATCAAGATACTCTGTTATTGTAAAAACAGACAATAGTATAATGCAACTATTGTTTCTTATAATTCTTCTGCTCGCGTACTTTCCCTCTGTGGTACTGTTTTCTCAAAAACTATCTGCAGGTGCTTGTAGCTCTCCAAGGTGCTCTAACAGTGATTGGTAACATTACAATGTGCATAGCTGCATTTCGCATCTTCAAAGCGTCCCAGGAAAGATCAAAGAGTTCATAGGTACCTGTATTCATATATACGCCCTGGTACTAGTAACTGATTGTGGTAAAATATACCATACTTTTGAAAATGGATTACTTAGAGTTGCAACATCTGTCTGTTAGGTGGAAGCTTCTTGAGAATGGCAGTTACACCTGACATGAAATTGCAAAGGGTAAATGCTAAGAAGGCAGAAGATAAAAACTGTTAGACGGCTTATGGCTACTTCAGAAAGATGATTTGTGATCAGACTGAAAGAGCTGTTATTTGTATGTATCAATTCTGCAAATGCCAGCCAAAACCACCCTGAAATTTGTGTATTGACTCAGATTTTTTAGAGAGAATGAGTGTATTGACTCAGATAAGAAGAAAATTTACCTCACCTGCCATGCATCATCTCATCTTCAACTATTTTGAACACTTGATGTGCAAACTTCATCTGCTCATGATCATTTAACCAAACCTACTCCAAAAGGTGCCAAAGCACCTGTCCTTCACCTCGAGATGCTCTTGGCATGTGGCTTCATAGTGCTAACCCTGAACCGATATCACACTCCCTGCTGTTGCTGGATGAGGTATGTGTTCATGAATCATGATACCTCTATCTACTATAGCCCATGATTCACATGCTCATTGGCAACACTTGCAGTGGTGAACTTGGTTCATGGACGGGCCAGCCAATGTCAATGACCAAATTTGCAGCAGCAATGACCAATGGTGTATTGTCGATGTGCAGGAAGGTCAAGCATCGGAATGAAACCTCCACTCTGCATAGATATGAATCGCATGAGTGGGCGCAGGAAGCTAGACGTGTCGCGCATCGGGACCGCCGGTATGGCATCGGACGGAGCAGCTCGCTAGCTCCAAGGTAAGCACAGCACTAGTGCCGCTGATCATCTTGAGGTGCAGAGAATTTGTGCCATTTTGTGTCTAGCTGCTTGCTGCTGCTGCTGCTGCGTGTGAGCAATGAGTGCAACTTTTGGCCAAAGCTGGGAGGCAGTGGCCCAAACTGTCTTCTTTGCTCCAAGTTTTCTCTCAAAAGATTCTCTCCTTTCCATGATGGTTTTGTGATGGTGATGAATGGATGCTTGGTGTCTCTGCTCTCTCATGGAAGAATGACTTTCAGAGAAGGGCCTCTCTTATGGAAAATTTGGCCTCTCGAGTAGGCAGAAACAGCGGCGAGTGATCACTTTCAGGCGGCTTCTTCACAGTGAATGGAATTCCTATTAGGCTGATAGGCACACCGTTGTGCTGAAACAGTGCGGAAATCCAGCGGCAATGATGAAGAATGATGGCATATATTGTCTCTATTACGGCATATACTCTCTCTCTAGAGTCTCTCTATCTCTAGAAAGAGAGAGAAGAAAAGGTGTCGAGGTATCATTTTAGTGAAGAAACAAGTGAGCAAAAAGAATGAAATGCTTGAAAGCATTTTGACTTGTCGTGTGCCATGCATCGAGTACCAAGAAAACTCTAAAGCTTCATCATGGGTGCAGACACTCTGCCCAGGAATCAATAGTACTATAATAGTAGCAGTCTAGCCATTTCCCCTTCAGATGATGTAGCGGGTGGGAACCTAGGATGTGATTATTTTTCATCAACTTTTGATTAAAAAATAGATCACCACAAAAAAATATCATGGAAATTCAACTGTTCTTTGAAAGTCTGGAACGATTCTCTTCTTTTGTTATCTTCTGCTATCCAATCTCCTCCTGTCAAAAATGGTCAAACTTGTCATGAAATGAATTTCATTAGTATCCAAAACTCAAGAATTCATACTTAAATTCTTCACCCTTCCTTTTGGTGAAATATGGTACTAAATGATTAATGCTTGGTAGATCCATTGGCCATCCATAATAGTCCATGCACCATGATGGAGAGGTTGCCCCCTTCACATGTTGTCATGTCAATGTGTGCATGCACCACCAAACAAAAACCTAAAAGCCAGTATCACCATGGCTAAAGCCATCTTATATATATCGTGTTATCTGCAATTTCTGGGATCATTCCGAACTCCTTGAGCTCCATAGAAGACTGGAATCTAGGAGCAAACATTGTATCTATATCCAGCAGCTAGCATGTGTTCTGGCTCATGGAACAGCAAGAATAAGCTCTATTCGTCTTTGGTTGTATTCAGGCAGCACAAGAAGAAGCATCAGCAGCAGCAGCAGAGGAAGCAGTCGGCTCATGCCTCCATGGCTCTCAGGAGGAAGAGGTAGTAGCTATCTCAACTTTGTTTAATTTGGTGAGATTTGTTGTCTGATGAATGATGGGTTCAGGAACTTGATGCATCTCTTTTTTTTTTTAGTTTTTAAATATAATGGAAGAAACTTTCGACCTATGTATCGTGATACGACACACACCACAACGATTGAAAAAGAAAAGGTCACATACACGCATATACTTTTTTAGTTTTTTAATATAATGGAAGAAACTTTCGAACTATGTGTCACGATAGGACACACAACCATACTTATTGACCCAATGAAAATAAAATAAAAAGTCTTAACAACAAACAAGCTATAGTCAAAGCATGTGTGGGTGTGCATGCGTATGTGTGTACATCCAACTTGTACTTGAAAAAAAGTTTTCAGATCACAACCTATCGCTAAACCTCTATCGATGGTGGTTGCACATGTAATATATAGGATAAGGCTGAGGAGGAGAGAGATCATGAGATTTGATGGAGTGGAGATGGAGATGGAGATGGTGAACCTGAAGCTATACCTGGAGAACAGGTGCATCCTGGAGGAGAACGAGCGGCTGAGGGAGAAGGCCAGCGCGCTCCGCCGGGAGAACCTCGCTCTGCGTGCCGATCTGCACAAGACGTCGCCGGCGCCGGCCATTCTGATGCCGGCGGCCGCCGCCTCCAGCTGCTGATGAACTGAACATTCGCCGCCTCCTTGCTAGCTACTGCAGCTTGTGCGGTGTTTGTGCTGGTTTGCCTAGGAAAGGGTAGCTTCTTGGCCTCTTGGTGACCATGGCTAGCTGGCTGGTTGTAGCTACCACTGCTATCAGCTTTGGTTTCTTCATGTCAGGCCAGTTATGATCAGCCAGACAGCCACTAGGTTTTTTGAGCTCTTTTGTGTGTTTTTGTGGCATAATGCTTGTACATTGGAAGTTTGTGAGAATTAACTAGATTATGTTTGGCTAGCTCTTTTGGAAGGAGGAAACCAAACCAAAGCAGCTACGTTCAAAATGACAGGGGAAAAAAACAGTCAGAATCTCCACCTCTCCCAAAGACCCAAACAGTACAAATTGTCAGTTTGTTATCCAATTTGTGCAAAGCAGTAATTATAGAATCCAAAAAATAAACTAAAACTAGGAAACCTAGCTTTTCCAAATTTGTGTTGCTCAGAATCTCAAGCTTTCCCACACATAAGCTCTAGCTTGTACCTGTAGCACAAACCAGATTTTCTAACGGAAGCAAAAATTTTACTAGCACAGAAGTTGAAGCCTAGCCACAGCTTTCTTTAGAACTAGAATCCACAATTTCGTTTTGCTCAAAAATGGGGGAGAAAATCCACAAGGCCCGTAATCCAAGCAGAACACACACATAAATCCCAAAAACGAATTGATGATTCTAAAACAACGGTACAGATTCAGGCAAATTTGATATTACAGAAATCCACACGGGTGTCACCCAACTTTTAGCAAAATAACTAACTAAATAATAGATGAATTATCTTATGGTTCGGCGCTGCCATTATAAACTCAATAATTGGCGGCCTAAGCGAAAACTGTCCATGATGTATGCTTGAATCTGCAGTATAATATGAAATTCCCCTTTCAAATGTCTCCTCGGAGAAATCACCCTAAAACTTCAAACTTCGTTATGGCTGATTTTGCTGGGTTTGTGATGGTTGCGCCTGTGTTTACGGTTGCATCTGTTGGGTCATCTGAGTGATCGTTTGTTGGATTGAACCATTTGGCATAACGAACCCACCAGAAACAACAATTTGCATTGCCTCAGCAGTTATTGATTCAAATATAGCTGGATACAGAATTAACAGACAACCAAAGTTAAACTAGTGACTGAATTTTTTTTTAAAAAGTTCTACACGGCAAACTAGTGACTGAATAAGCCAAAGAAAAAAAAAACAATACAGGTTGGGTCATAGTCCATGAATATCAAACTAAACAAGACTCATGCCATATATATGGAGCACATAAGTGACAATCAATCCTTGAAAAATAAAACGAGACAAGAACATTTTGACAACAAGCTGCAAATCAATGAGAAATTCTTGCACCAAGTTAATTAATAAAGAGTAAAATCTATGACGACCAACAAAATAGGAACAATGTGAAAAGACAGTGCAAGAGTATGCATCTCCCATTTGAATCCAGTTGCTACAAAACAAGTATATCATCAAGGCATCAAGTATGATCACCATGTTTTGTGATATAAACTGTACTAACCTATTCCTGCAAGCATACATATGCCTATTTGGTAATCTTGCGTTGGGATCTCACTTCAATCTAGTAACTATGAAAGAAGTATAACATCAACACATAAGTATGATCACCATGTTTTGCGAGCAGTAACCTAGCTATTCATGCATGCTACATACTTCCTTCTAAAAAACAAATGCAAGCATACATATGCCTATTTGGCAATCTTGCATTGGGAATTTGGGATCCAACATATATTGCATCATGTATCATATTTTCATTGCAAGCTACCATATATTTCAATCACCATTTGAAGAAAATGAACAAATTAATGTTGCTAAACAAGGCAAGGGAGCTTACCTTCTTTCATCTGGTTTTCCCTATCCGTTTCTTGTGTCTTGATTTTCAGCTCATTGTTTTGAGCTAAAAGCTCACTAAATTCCCTCTGCAAAACAATATTACATCAGTAATTAAGATGATCAAAACTCCAAATCAAAATGACCACAATCTTAATAGAACAAACTTGCAACGTTGCCAGTTGTTCAGATAACTTAGTAATCTCTATCTGCAACACCTGCAACTTACTTTCAAGCGCAAGCTTATGATTCAACTTGCTCTCCTTGGACCTCGCAGAAGATCTCCTATTGCCTAGAACCCTGAAAAATTTATGCAGCAATGTGCATAACTTCAGTAACTAATTAGAACACACAACACACAACACATCAATCCCCTACATGAACTCTTTAGACTCAAAAGAAGTTTGCACCTCTTTACCTTCTTGGGATCAGTCAACATGAGCTCTGAGAGGTACTCACTCTGCATAATCGTCTTCTTGTTAGCCTCACTGAACTCCCCATTGACGAGGTTTGCAGCGATGAGAGCAGTGTCACTGCCAATGGACCCATTTGCACCGTGCGATGAGCTTCTGGCTCCATTATTGAGGTTCCTCGTCATGAAGCTGTTGTCCACTGACAAGCTGCGGCAATGGCGGGGCATGATGCCGCCACACATGCTGTTAGCCACATTCTCGGTGCTCTCAATAGGGCAATGCTCCTATGAGCTGCGATCTTGGTTGCCTAGCTAGTGAATCCGCTCTTGGTTGACATTGCTGGAGCAGCCGAGTGTAGAATAATTAGCTCATAAAGACCGTCATTGTATAATGATTCATCAACAAATGCAGCTTTCAAACTCGAATATAACTGCAATCCAATAACAGTAGAAATAATGGCACTAGAGATAATTGTGTTCTCGTAAAGTAGAGAACCATAAACAAGCTCACGAATACCATCAATAATATCATATTTATTGGAGGGGCAGCAATGATAGTGGTAATAAATAAAAAGTTGCAGGAAATAAGATATGTTATATTATATGGAGTAAAATATTAGTTAAAAAAGATGATATATTCAACAACTAAATGTTATAAAAATACGTATGTTACACTGGATTTATGGTCATGTAAGAATAGATCGAATTTGAAACGATAATATATCTAATTAGATAGAGATAGCACCAATTAAAAAAAACTTATCAAATATCGGTTAAAGTGGTTTAGCATGTTCAAAAAAGAACACTAGTATATTGTAAAATCATAAGTTAAGATAATAATATGAGTAGAGACAGGAGAAGACCGAAATTGATATGAAGAGAGACAATAAAAAGAGACTTAAAAAATTGAAATATACATAAATAGAAGTGCTTTAAAAACATCTATTAACATACTTAAATCGTGATTTAAAACTTATGTTGAGTTTTAACTTTAGTTTAACACAACTTATTTGGGACTAAAAGTCTTTGTTGTTGTTGTTATTGTAGGAAATAATATATGTATCATTAAAATAGTGTACCATGTTTGAGCCAACAAGGTTGTTAGGGGTGGTGACATATGTGCCCCTTGATTGATGCTCCTCGATCACGACCTCCAGCTTAAGCAGTGCTGAAGGTGGCATTTGCAGGTTTTGCTATGAAAACCCTGCATTGATTTCACTCTATGACCACCCATGCCCTACCCAAAGTAGTGGTTGGTTGGGCAACCCTTGATTGAATCCTACCAAAGATAAGGTGAGTGGTATTATCGTTGATCCACCCAAATGGGTGTATGCCGGTAGAGCGATGAAGTCCATAGAGAAGAAAGGGAAATCTAAGAGCGAGTGCATGTGATGGGACTTGTCATCAATGCCTCCTACCATAGGAATCGGTGCTAGGGGCACATGATAGTGGAAGAAGCCTAGGCCCTTGAAGAGTTGAAACAAATAGGCATAGATTGGAATGGAGGCAAGAGGACTGAGGAAGGGAGGCGACGGATCGATGATGGAGGGGATGCATGGCGGCACCATAGGAGGTTGGCACTCGCTGCTACTTCCACCGAACAATGAGAGGTGGCACGAGGGATCATCCTCCATGTTAAGGGTGCAAGGATTGGGAAAGAAGGAGATGGCAACTAGGGTTCGAAGAAGGCCTAGTTCAAGGAGGCAGATGTCAGCGGTGACGAGTTGTTGCCTGTTAGGTAGGAATGTGAGCAAGGGAGAATTTGGGTATGAATACGAGCAAAGAAGAATTTGGGTGGGAATGGGAGTAAAGGAGGCTTTGGGTGAGAATGCGAGCAAAGGCATTGAGCAAAAAGAGGAAACACTTGTTTGTGCGGGATGCTTTTCCTTGGGGAATTCTTCCATCAAGGGACAAGGATGGTTACAATTTGTTGATAGGAAGAATCAAATGGGAAAAACAAATCCCCATTGGGTTTGGTGAGCGCGGAGATGATCCTCCATCCCCTAACTTGTTCCCCTTAGAGATTGATTAACAGGGACAGTGATTCAAATCCAATGCAAATTATACACACCTAAAGGTCCAGCTGGCCTATAATTAGTGGATAAACAATAATATGTTTTTATCATGTGAATTGATGGACATATCCTAATATATTGATATAAAAAGACATGGATAATATGTGTTATTTTAAGATGTAGATATTGTTTTAAGCATGGTTAGGGGCTTCGTGAGGATTAATTCCAGGAAATTCTCTGTTGACATCTCACATGTCAGAGGATCATGTTTTGCTTGTGTGGCATGGGCAGCGCGTAAAAGGAAAGGCGCGTGCCCAATAAAACCAACAGGCTGTCCTTCATCTGCTCTTCTCTTCCAAGTGGCTGTCGAAAGAATTAAAAAATGCTTACAAGCAGGTAGGGGCGATCCCAGCAGGGGGCAAGGTGGGCTTGAGCACCCCCTTCAGTTGGCCAAACCCTTTCATATATATATAGTTCAGTTTTAGAGAAAAAAAACTTGCTACATACAAGAAAAATGATAGATAATTGAAAGATTATTTATTTTTCCTATTTTTTACAAATATATACTCACATATATGTACATGTCTATTGAATTTGTCTTATATTTAGTCTTCTTATGTCATGTTTGCTACGTTCATTCTATTAGCACCCTCTAAAATTTTGTCCTGCGTTCACCGCAGGTAGAGGACGAGGCTGCTGTTAGGGCTCAAGTACTTAATTAGTTACTTAATTTATCTGGATAATGGGAATTATCTTGTCCTAAAAATGCTGTGCAAAAGTGTCCAATAGCAAATAAATAAATAAATTCTAGGTAAATGGAGGAAAGGAGACAAAATTAGACATCGCACAGCGGCATGCTATTTCTCATTTCATAATCCAATGAGTAAATTACACCATACACACTATCTATTAGATCAACTGCTTGCTCACTTGATACAAATACCTTAAGTTTTCCTTTCACTTCGATCCAGCTACAACCAGGAGACTTTTTGACACCCTGCTCAGCCATGGCTCTCCTCACCCTCTCAGCCTCATCCCATTGCCCACTCGCACAGAGCAAGTTGGAGAGCATGACATAGCCTGTGTCTCTCGCAGGCGTCCTCGCCACCACATCATCTCCTACCTTCCTTCCAATCCAGAAATCCAGGTTCTCTGATGAACAGATGCTAAGTAGAGCCTCAGATAGGTCGCTGCCAGGAGACTTGACAATTTCTGGGTAATGTTCCATCATCTCAATGGCCTTTGCAATGTTACCTGATCTTGCATACATGTCAAGGACACATGATAAATGCTCTGGTTTTGGTTGAACTCCACGGACAGACACCATTGACTCAATGAAGGCTCTCCCTTGCTCCAGAAGACCAGAATGGCTGCAAGCTGTGAGCAAGCCGGTGAATGTAACCTCATCTGGGGAAACATTGTGGGATGACATGCTTTCATACACTGCCAGTGCTTCCTTTGACAATCCATTTATAGCGAATCCAAACAGCATGGTGTTCCATGAGACCAAGTCCTTCTGATGAATGGCATCAAATACATTGCTTGCACCATCTACGTCTCCACACTTGGCATACATGTCCATCAAGCTGTTGGACACATACAAGTAGGATGCAAATCCACTTTTGAATGCAGAGCTATGGACCATCCTTCCACTGGCCAGACATGGCGCAGACGCGCAAGCATGAAGCACAGCCCCAAATGTGAAGTCATCAGGATGGATATACTCCTGTGTCAACATCTTCACAAAGTGCGCAAGGGCCTCACTTGTCGAACCGTTCCTCGCAAAACCTCCTATCATTGCAGTCCATGAGATGACATTGGTCTCGGGTGCACTTTCAAAGAGTGCAGCAGCTTGCTCAATGTAGCCAAGCCTTGCGTGCGCATCAATCAGTGAATTCCACGAAGCAGTGGTTCGAGTCTTCATGGACTCGAAGATCTGCACAGCACAATCTAGCAAGCTGAACTTAGTGTAGAAGGAAACCAGTGAGTTATTGACCTCGGGGATGTCAGTCCAGCTACTTTGCACTACAATCTTGTGGATTGCGAAGCCAGTAGACGGGATGGGCAGCTCCGCACAAGCATCAACAAGAATGCAGAGTGTCGCATCATCGCAAGTCAGTCCTGACATCCGCATCTGGTTGAACAGAGCAAGGCATCGTTTGGCATTGCCACTGCGAGAATGCCCCATGAGCAACGTGTTCCAGGCGACATTGCTTCTAGTAGGCATTTCATCGAACAGTTCGTGGGCATGCTCCATGTGACCTGATACCACGAAAGCATGCAGGAGCGAGCACCAGGACAGCGCGTTGCGCTCCGGCATCTCCCGGAAGGCGCGAGCGGCGTCGACGGGGCGGGTGCACTTGGCGTACATGGAGACGAGCGCGTTGCTGACGGGGAGCAGAGCGCGCAGGCCGAGGCGGAGGAGGCGGCCGTGGAGCTGCGCGCCGGCAGCTAGCGACCGGAGTGCGGCGGCCGCGGCGAGCGCCGCGGTGAGCGAGAACGCGTCCGGCGCGCGCATGCGGGCGAAGAGCGCGAGCGCGGCCTGCGGCTGCCCCGCGCGGGCGTAGGAGGTGAGCATGGCGTTCCACGCGACGGCGTCGCGGCGGGGCATCGCATCGAACACGGCGCGCGCCGCAACGGCGTCGCCGGCGCGGCCGTGGGAGGCGATCCGGGAGGTGGCCGCGGCGAGCCCCCCATCCCCTGTTGCCCTTGCTGCGGTGGCGGCGTCGCTCATCAAAGTGAGCGCGAGTGTGAGAGACCCACCGGTGCACTGATGGCTAAGGCGATAGACGTGTGTACCGCTGGTTGCAGGTCCGTAGATTTGCCCCCCAAATTGCCATCAACTGTGGACTTTGCCGGCGGCGAGGACTCCGGCGAGCCGCCCATGCGATTACTTGGCCCTCCCGGCCTTAGGTTCAGGCGTCCAGGGTATCGCCGTTTAACACACCAAAGCAAGTTGTACTTTGGTGTAATTCGTAAATCATTGATGCATATTTCTCCACGTTTAGACGAGATTCAGTTAAACTTTTAAAATTCTAACATCAACTTTATCTTAAAATAAAATTTTAAAATTTAGTAAGTTTATGATATAATAATACTTTTTTAGACAAATTCGTGCATACATTTTTTTCTATTTTCTAAACCAACCATTTTGAGAAGTAATTAGTGGTTGAAATCTCAAAAGTTTAGCCCCAAATGCTGTCCTAAATCTCAAATAGTCATGACCAGAACATAGATCATTTCTGTTCAACGATTTAACATGCACACCAAAGTATAGCAATAATACACAATCTTTGAAGCATTCCACCACAAGAAAAAGCACAAATGGACCCCGAAGGAACATGATAGAAGTAAATATATAATTTGCTCCAACGTAACGAGGAAATTGACTTTCGTCTTACATAGCAATGCGTGCGTTTCTCACTATATTGCACAAATGTGTGTGTGTATACATGATACATGCTGACACAACTCGTGTACATACAAACAAGATGGTGACAACGGTCACAGTATTTTCCATCGTCGTGTTGCGTTGCTTGTATGATATTGTCGTACGAGAAGCCATCTCAGGCCGATATTAGGCCTTCAGGAAAAGAGAGACCTTCCTCTCCATCTCCTGATAGAAACTTACGGTATGCGTGGAAGACTGCCGAGTGAAACCCCGAAGGATTATCTATGAACACAAAATGTCCTCCCTGCATATAACCATTGAGGTCACAAATGTCAGCAAGACAGCAACGTTGTCGTAGCTCTGTTATATTGTCAGTGGGAAAAAAAAACTCGCCTGTGGAACTCTGATGATCTCACAGGGTACTTTCATTTCTTTGCGTGCTTGCTGTGCCCCCTGGTAATTCATCCAATCATTTTGACCATATATGAAAGTAGTTGGCACTTTCCAATCAGATGCACTGTTACAAGTTATAGGGCATTGAGACACTGAAAAGCATGGTATGACTAAAACAAAAGCACCATGAAAAATCACAAAAGGAAAACAGGTCAGCTTTTTTTTTGCCAGGATATATGATTATTATGAAACTTACAGAATAGATGTGAGAATTTGATGTTCCATTTTATTTTTTTGCAAAGCCATGCTTATATTCAAGGTAATAAACAAGTTTCAACAAAGGAGGTCATTACATGGAGAAAGTAATGACCTGTAAAATTGTAGATTACCCTTCAAGGAGGGAGGACCAAAATCTCAGAATAAAATCAAAAGAAATGTTATCTGAACTCTTGTGTCAACAACTATCAAGGAGGCCATCACACAATTAGTGTGTGAACACAACTAACTATTGTGCATTCTCTCAAGATCACCAGGTTGCTCATAACTCCTATATTTAGTTAATAAGAAGAAAACTGACCTTTCCAGAAGAGGTTTCCTTGCAAATGCCCCCAAGGAAAATATATATTTCAAGCACAACTCTCCACTAGCTTTGGCAGCCAAAGTATGGTAAATGTAATCTTCAAAACAAAGCAACAGTAAGGTTCTGTTGCAAGAATAATTTAACACATTGAATCTACTAGATTGGCATAACAAAATTTACCTGTCAGTAATGTGGATTCCTGTTCTGTTAGTAATTCACCAGTTGAATGTGAGCCAAATCTGGCACTGGTATATTTCCGAACTAAGCCTGGTCCCCAAGGACCCAATCCTCTGTTTTAGCAAAGCAAATATATATGAGGAGAAAATTATAGAGTAACTTGGAAATATCAGTAATGAAGTGCAAGAGGTTCTAGCTTTACCTCACTATTCTTTGAGGAGTAAAATTGGACTCCCATAGATGATTTGCTAGCATGCCCTTCCATGTAGCTCGGAACTTGGTTAACCACTCAGAGCTATGCTCTGTTTCTGATGAAAAGCCAGCAGGGCCAACCAAAATCAAGTGTTGGACGTGCTCAGGATGCTGAAATAGGATTTCATTTTCAGTACAATCATGAGCACCCACGAAGAAGCTTCATTCCGTAATTTTTTATGAACATACCTGTAAAGCGTACTTTGCAGCAACATATCCTCCAAAAGAGTGACCAAGCAATATAAAATTACTGAGATTCTTTGCTTTGCGCCATTCCTCAAAGGAATCTATGAACCACGCCTCAGTTTCTGTTCACAAAATGAACCAAAAGAAAGGAAAAAGGAAACATATTACTTCACTGTTTAATATAAGCATGTGCCGAACATAATTACTGAACATGTATGTGATTTTATTTTAGTACCAATTGTTTACAAAGTCAACCACAGTTTTACAGAAAACGGTGCCCTAAAATTTTTCACCATAAACTAGGACCCATGCCATGCTCACCAAATGGAAATGAAAGCTAATGGCCACAAAGGATCATCAGAAACATAAGAGTGTTCTGACAAAATTGTGCAAAGAGGCACAACAAATAGATTATCTGCACCTAACCTTCAGTACTTTTACAAGTGAAGTCAGGTCTGCTTGATCCACCCCAACTGCAAACGAAGAGAATATTCAATTTTATGCAACATCAAACAATGTGAAATAACTAAAAAGAACAGCATAAAGCATTATTAAATATGAGTAAAACAATTTTTTGTGACAATATGCATTAGACGAACACTTCTACTAGGTATCACCACACTAATTTTACTAAGAGATGAGGAAGGATTTTTCCTGTGAATGCAGTATTGTATTTTGCTCTCACAAAATAGATGAAACAAAGATGAGAACAAGGTAAAGAGAGACAACTGATTCCCCTATAACAAAGCCGCATCTTGTGATAAAATGTTTCAGATATTAAAAAAATCCTGAACCCTCAGATCAATACGTGCACCACTTTTCCTTTCTTTAATAAACTACTAGATTGGCAGGCCAGTACCAATACTCATAGTGGAAAATCAAAATTAGATCTGTGGCTTGGCAGCATGTCGGTATAGGTCCATAAATACTATGTGCACAAAAGAAATGTATATATCCTTTTAGTTCAGCAAGAGTCATATGACTATTTTGATAATTGAGAAACAATGAGCAAAATTATGGAGATACTGAGTGGCCATATATAGGAATACAAGACAAAGAGTCCTTTTTTTTTTCTCAGAACTTACCCAAGCTGATCAATGGCAATCACCCTGAAATGGCTTGCAAGGGCATCAAAGTTTCGAAAGAAGAAACCCTGTGAAGCACCATACCCATGGACCATGACAAGGGTGGGAGCATTTTCCTCGCTATCAAATGTTACAGTATTGATGAATCTTGGCTCATCACTTGATGATCTAAACCATCTAACTTTTGATCCGGGTGGAGCAGAGCCAATGTTAACTTGTTCTTGGATATATCCAGTTCTGTAAAGAGATATAAAATGTGCATCACCAATTAGAAAATTGCAAAGAGCCTCAGATATATCTAGAGCAAAATGAAGAAAGACCCGAAGTATATTTATTAACAATATAGCTGAGCATAAAACCAGGAAAAAGCGAAGCACCACACCAACAATAAATACAACCTTAGAATGTTATATCTTCTAATTAGCACAAGCCGTTAGACCATTAGGTTGTTCAGGAGTGGATGTCACTGGTTTTTAAATCCCTCCTTACATGAACAGAAACAGAAGAATATATTGACACTCATTTCTAGCTTGAGAACAAAAAGGTATATAAAGTACAGAATGTAGAAAGATCAATGTATATCAAATATGATGACCTGCTTGTTTTCCAGTTAATTTGTTCATTGGTATGGAAAAGAAAATCTTTAACATTGTGCTACTATGTGTGACCTCAAAGAGAGAGCAGATTGCCACCAGCTAAAATAGCACTTCCACACAACTAAATCCACTAAACAAACTCCACCCTTTAGTGACGCGACGAAGTAATAAATATTCTGTTCTGATCACAACTTATGCTTGACAAGTACCATTCAGATCAACAGCTCGAGAATCAGTAGCTAACAAGACATGCTTAATTATGACACAAACATGCAGAGCTACCGCACAGCTCGACCAGCGTCCGGTAAGTCATACTCATAACGATATCGATAGGGATGAACAGCCGTTCTACAGGTTCTACAGCCCCAATACCCCTCCTTTGAGCAAGACTGCAATGCATCATCTCATTACCAAGCTAGTTCCTACCCAATCCCAAAGTAACACCACGATGAGCAATTTTGTAGTCCGGGTCAAAAGCTCAACTTTACGAGCACAGTCCATCAAATTAATCGGAGGAAGGGGAACACAAATTGGGGCGGAGGAAGACAGCGGTACTTGACTATCGAGAGGAGTCGCTTCTCGGCGGCGATGATGAGGTCGGTGGAGGTGGGGATCCAGCGCAGCGCGGACGGCCACGCCCTCGCCCACCTCGACCCCGCGGCGGGCGTCGCCATCGCCGTCGCAGACGCCGACGCCGACACCTCTGCTGCCGCCGCCGCGGACGCCCCTCTCATTCCCTCCGCCGCCATCCTCGTTGTCACGGCCGCGGCCCCGCGCATGCGACTCTCGAATAGTCGAATCCCCTCCCTCCCTCCTCGGTCTCGCTCTCTCGTCGCCACTTCTCGCGGGGAGCTGTGGTTGCCGGCGGGGGAATCGAGCCGGTCGCGGGCGCGTTTTTATGGGGAAAGCCACGCGGCTCCGCGCCGCCGAGCCGAGCCGCGGGTCGCCTCGTTACGTAAGGGCTTGCGTTGCGTGCGGGCGCGAGATGGTTGGGGCGCAAGCAACGCGGCCGCGGAGGATTTGACCTCACCTCACCTCACCTGAGCGGCGCGGCTCCTGCGAAGCCGTCGTCGCCTCGTCGGGTCGGCGAATCGGCGACGGCAACGTGAGGTGGCTAGCCGCCCGCGTGCACGGCCCAGACAGATAATAGCCTACGGCTTGGTTGGAATTCTGTTTCTGTTCGGTATCCCGTCTCTCGTGCAGCCCAAGACCACAAAGGAGCCGGCCCATCCACATTTATGGACCGAATTTACTTTGTATGTGGGCCCATACACGTTGATGGGCTAGGATTCGGGCCCATTCAATCGAGGCATAATTAGTGGAGGCCTAACTGGGGAGCGTAGAGAGGGGAGGGGGCAGACGCGTTCGCAACCGGCGCAAGCATCAAGTCAGTGCGGCTCCTGAGCAGCGCTACAGAGGGGGCGGGCGGGCGACTATCGGGGAGGTCGCAACAGCGCGCCGAGGAGCCGCTCAGGCATATATGAGTAACTAATCGCTAATCCTAATTTTTGTCCTTGCAACCACTATGGCCTGGAATGTTCGAGAGTCTAGTACTTAGCGGAAATGTTTGCTGTTGCATCTCACGTGCTAATCTGATGTAGCTCTGCGTTACGTTAAGATCTAGCATCTATTGGTAAAAATTTACCTAATTAGTAACGATACATCAAATTGATTTATATAAATAATTTATAATTTTTTAGTCGGTCTACTAGGATTACACGAATTCAATACAGTTATAAGCAACTTTCAAACATTATTTATTAAATAGAAAAAGAAGAAATAACAAAACTAACTAAATACAACAATTTTACTGTGGCTTTCTCGATTTCTCGAATTTTTTATCTTGGACTAAATCAAACCATCATTATCTGTCCGATCGATTCTTTACTTATATCCATCAATACTCTTAAATCTTCCTTACTATAACACCGCTTAAAAAATATAGGCGTTCAGCGGCTCCTCTAGCCAAAAAAAAAAAGTTTTTAGAGTAGTGCGATGGACACACATACTACTCATCAATCCATAGACTACGAGAAAGTCATAAGCCAAGGAAATACATGCAACACTCTACAATCACTCCTACAATTAGAATTTGCTCTTATATATACGGTTTAGTTAAAGACTAAAGTTTAAAACTGATACCTGTAAATCACTATATGCTGATTTTTAATAAAAATCGACATTATAAGATATGCATTGTTTTTTTTTAAAAAAAATCTGTACATATACGATATTATATGCTCTGGTTTTACTCCTTCGGCGCCATGGACGACGATATCGACAGCAGCTGCTCCACCCCCTTGGGCAGCGCGCTGTCCAGGCCCGGCAGGTCGCTGCTACCTGCGGCGGTGTGACACTCTGGAATAATTGGAGAAAAAAATAAAAGAAAAAAGAGAGAGAAAAAAAAAGAGCTAGTAGCAAAGCAGCAGCAGGCTTGGGCTTTTGGTCTAGACCAAGCAAGCAGCAGCGCTACAATACCGCACGGCACTGTAGCAGCGCGACACTTGCTAGTTTAGTACCGCCTCACTCGTTCTGGGATAGTTTGGCTGATTTAAAAAGGACGAGAGCTTAACGACTGTAACGTATGTCTAAACCTTTTGCGCAAAGCGATGATAAAAACACAAACGTTACACTATAGGTATAGTTGGACTAAAATTATTCTCGGGCCCATTATAGGCGTGTACTCTTGCTGCTCTCCTAAAATCCGGTGCGTTGCCCAATGCTTGGGCGTGGGCGACGCGGAGTTTGAGTTCGGCGGGGCCCATGATCTCCACCGACGAACTCTTCTACAACAGCTACATTCGGTCGTTCACACACTGTCACGGCTCCCAGATCGCGACCCCGGCAACGACGACTGCCGCCCCGCGCTGGTGCGAGCTGACGCTACGAAGCAGGTCCGTGCACCGCCGCACGTGGTCCATGTAGCCGGAGCGGCGCGTCCCCATCCTGGATCTTAGGTCACTCCCTCGTCACACTCGTCCTCGTCCTCCTCGTCATCATCAGATTGGGCTGAGGTACAGGCCACTCTATAAAAAAAAGGGCAGGGGTGTGGGGTTCAGGGTGGCCCACAGCCATTACCAGGCCTACCCATAACTGAGTCAAGACACTCTGACAATGACCTCTTGTTGTAGATCGTGCTTTGCTTTGACAGTGCATCTTCAGCTTGTTCTGGATCCTAAGTTGTTAGTAATAAAAATTAAAATGAGCTGGGCAGCTGGCAGTGTATCTTCAGTTTGTCCGGAATCCAACGTTTGTCAAAAAGATAATGTAACTGCTGGTGATCGATGCTAGAAAAAAAAAACAGCCAATGAAGCTAGGAGATGCATAATGCGGTTAGTTTTGTTGGAAGAAATAAGACGACAGCTCTTTGTGAAGATTGAGAAAAGATTCTCTGATACGTAAGACGGAGATAAGTGTATAATTAATTAAGTGTTAGCTAAAAGAAATTAAAAAATAGATTAATATAATTTTTAAAGTAATTTTTCTATAATTTTTTTCTAAAAAACTCACAATAGTTTAGAAAACATGTGGGGTGAAAAGTAGAGATTGCGAAGAGAAGGAAACAAGTGCATGCTTAATTGGACTGTGAAGAAAGTTTGTCTGTGTACCTTGACTGTCAGTGTACCTTGACTTGATTCTTCATACTGTGAATGCTTGCTTAATTGGAGCATGCAAAAGTACCCAACTATCAGGCGATCTTTCATTGTTACTACATTTATCATGAGATAATTTTTTTACGTATCTCACAGGTATCAATATAAAGAACTAGACTATCTTTACTTTATTAAAATTTAATATAATTATCATATACTTTATCTACATTTGTTTGCTATTTTTATAAAATTTAATTCAATAATAGCTTAAAAATAATTTATTTAGGACAAATAAAAGTGGAGGTAGTATATCTGTCATTGTCAATGGCATATTAGAGTTGTTTGACGTGACCTATATATATATGGCGTTGATTATGCTTGGTTTCTTTCCTAATATTTTTGGTCATTGTTTTTATAAGCCCATTGTTAAGATGCGGAAGGGTTTAGTCTATATATATAAACTTTGGTAAAATCAATCTACTATAGCGTGAATTATCTCTCGATTTCAAGATATCAGAGCGTGCTTTGCTCTGCGACCCTCACTTTCGCACCTCTAACAATCGCCACTGGCTTCACACCGTACGTGCGTGCCTACCGGCTACCGCCGCCCCTTTCTCTTCCGATGTGCTCTTTCTCTTCTTCTCGCCATAGCCTCCTTTTCCCAAAGGCCATCTCATGCTATCGCCTTGGAAAACACCACCATCAAGGCGGCGTGTGCAGATCTCGCTCGTCTCCAGGCTACCAAGGCGGACGATGCCATCATCAAGGTGGCCGAGAACGCCATCAAACCCTTGGAGGATCTCTGCGCCACCCAGGCGTAGCTTGACATTGACTTGAAAGTCACCCAAGCCATGACCATCTAGGCATATGCGGCAACCCAGGTGCGCGCCGCCACTACCATCCTCCACGCCTAGATGGTGGCTATCTCCAACATCAAGGCTGCGATCCTCATCGTCCTCGATCTTGCCTCGATGAACTATACCAAGTAGAAGGCCCTGTTGCTCAACACACTTAGTAAATATAAGCTAACTGACCATGTCTTGGTTAAGATTGATGATGCTATCACCGCCGATTCATATTCGGCGCGTATGGATTACACGAGAAAATCCTAGATTTTTAGCACCATCACGTCAAAACTGATGGAGGTCATTCACACTGGCACGCCGTCTGCCCGTGAAATGTGGTAAAACATTGAGGAACAATTCATCAGTAATAAGGAGATACGCGTACTCATGCTCGATAGCTAGTTCCGTACTTTTATATAGGGCACTCTCACCATCACCGAGTATTGCCGCAAACTCAAAAGTATAACGGATGGCCTGGCTGATCTCGGGCACCCGGTGGAGGATCACACCCTCGTTCTCTCCGTTCTTCATGGTTTGAACAAGCGCTTCGAGTACATGGCGGCTCTCATCAAAAAAGCCAGCACCCGTTCCTGTCCTTCGTCACGTGCGCTCTGATCTTGAGTTGGAGGAGATCAACATGCTGTCTAAGGCGCCCTCACAAGCCCTTGTTGCTGTTGCCCCTCTACGAATGATGACACCCCCTTCGACTGCTGCTACTACCTTGCCTACCACGGCGTCTTTCTTTGGCGGCTCGACCCCTCGTGGCAAGGGCTGTGGCTGCGGTAAGGGGCGCAGTCGTGGAGGGCTAGCGTGGCCCACCACCTTTAACCCGATGACTAGTACGTTTCAGGTGTGACCCGGCTACAACTCGAGAGTTCTCTGCACTCATCCACGCATCCCTAGTGTTGGCATTCCTACCCCGCTGTTTCCATCCCCCGATACCGGTACTCCCATTTGTCATGCGCTGACTGCATAGGGCACACAGGGCGTTGTACCCGCCTTCGGTCTTTCGGGTGTGCCCCCTGGCTATGGCGTGCCAAGCGCGCTGACCCTCGGCTTTGGTGATTGTATGCCTTCCCTGCCTACTCTGTACTGGGATTAGGGATTAGCAGGCGCTTGCTAATTCATTCAATACCATGACGCCTACTCCCCTGCTGTCCAGTGAGTGGTATATGGACTCCAGGGCCAATACCCACATGACATCTTCGTTTGATACCCTCTCCTCCTCTTCTCTCCCTTCGTTGAATTGTCCTTCTAATATTATTGTCGATAACAAGTCACTGCTACCTGTTATCTCTACTGTTTATTTCTGCCGAACGTCTTTTATATCTTTATAATATTCTTGTTTCTCCTAACATTATTAAAAATCTCAATTCCATTCAACAATTTACCACTGCCAAATTTTGTTCTATTGAGTTTGATCACTTTGGCCTCTCTACGAAGGATTTGGCAACCAAGAACGAAATCGTTCACTGTAATAGCTCAAGGTGGCTCTACTCCTTCCATGTCTCGTCTCATGCGCTCTTGGCTGCCACTACTCCTAGTACCCTCTGGTATCAGCGTCTTAGTCATTTAGGTGTCAAAGCTTTATCTCATTTAATTTCATGTAATAAACGTGAGCTAGAAACTTTGGGTCTTGCATGTTAGCTTGGTCGCTATGTAGGACAACCTTTTGCTACATCTAATTCACATGCCATTAATAACTTTGATTTAATACATTGTGATTCGTGGACATCAACTGTGCCTAGCTTTTTTGGCTATAAATATTATCTCATCATTCTTGACGACCGATCACATTTTACATGGTTTTTTTGTTTTAGCTTAAATCAGACACTTTAAGATCATTTCATATTTTTTTATTTATTGTGTTAGACTATACTATATTTAGACATGACCTTAAAGAGTCACGACGTTGATCACGCTTACCTTCTTTCCTAATGCTTAGCCTCTTTTATAATCTTTTTGGTCATTATTTCTACAGGCCGGTTGTTAAGATACGAAAGGGTTTGATTTATATATATATAACCTTTGATAAATCAATCTATTTTAACGTGAATTATCTCTCGCTTTCAAGGTTTCAACGACTCTTATCTGCTAGCATAAAACTGCACGCCATCCCATCTTGTCAAATAATTTGAGATTGATTGTCCCATCTCCTCATTTATACTTATTCAAAATTTAAATACTAGAAGTTAAATTTAAAATTGATTTATGTTTTTTTATTATAGTTTATTTTTTGTCATTTGCTTTTAGATCATTAAAAACATGTTTACCTATAAATTATTTTTTAACCGTTAATCAATTGCTAATATTTATTATAAGTGAATGATGAGCCTATAGGACTGACTTTCCTTTATTGTGTCATAAGAAAATGCCTAAGTCTAGAATCTATAATCCTTTTTAATACTACTTATCACATTAATTATATCTTATTTAAATTTCTTTCTGACCTTTAACTATCCTTTCACTTCTTATCATCCTCCATTTAATAATGATATCTAAATAATTTTTTTTCTCTTAATTTGTACTCCCTCTGCTAAACTGTGCTTATATTGGGACAGAAGTACGCTCCATCATTAAGAACGGCTTATGCTAAACAAAGAGAACGGCTTGTGCTCATAATACATCAAAATTTCCATTGGAGACTCGGGACAGAGAAAGGAGGCCCATTTGACTTGAATGCCTGTTTTTAAGCTTTCCATGGTTTCCTATCTAGAGATGAGCCAGCTGGCTGAATCAGCATGCTTGGCTTCGTATACTGGGAGACACTGTGCCTCATCTGTCAATGCCCTAACGGCTAGCTGAAGCAGTTGATATTGATTATTGCTCCGTATTTGTTGACTTAAGCTCATTCATACTCATCAAAGTATCATATTGCCATTGATCCATTAATGCGTCTTCTCTCAAGGCATGGAGGACTGTTGATTTTTTAAACAATAAAAATAATTTATATTTTTGGTCTCTACCGTTATGCACACAGTCAAATAAAAGATTATTAATAAAGGATTATTGATGTATGTGTTCTCCATACATCTCGTATGAACAACCCAACCATCATAATAAACTCTGTATAACCACAGGCACTCACATCTTTTAAAAAAATCCATAAAATCTCATATAACACATGCACACTTCACACTTAGTTCTATTACGTACACCATACCGTTATTATTATTTCTGAGAGACTGATTTGATATATTTTAATATTGATAAAATCATTATAGATGTCATACGTCACCTATCACTAAAAAATAAATAATTATATATATATATATTAAGTTTACAACTTAAACCTAAATAATAAATATACTCACTTCAATTCGCAACCCAGCCATCATAATGATCCTAGCGATAGGAAGTTAGAAGAGTACAGCTGGCGGCGACGAGGTTTGTGGTTTCTAGCTCCTTCGTTTTGATGGCGGCCAAATCAGGGGGCTAGGCTTTGTACGATGGAACACACTCCGCCTCACCGGTTAATGCTATGATGGCGGCGCCCCAGTGACTGGCTAAAGCAGTTGATATTGATTATTACTCCTTGTTTGTGCGATTGTTCTCATTTATACTCATCACGGCTATCAAACTTTATCATATAGGCATCGGTCTGTTAACGTGTCCTCTCTCGTGAGGCATGGAGGATTGTTGATTTTTTACATAATGAAAATGGTTTTTATCTTTGGCCTCTATGCCTAACAACCAAATGAAGGATTATTGATATATGAGTTACAGCTTGTATGAATAACTCGGCCATCAGATCGATCCTAGCGGTAGGGAGTTAGAAGAGTACGGCCGACAACGAGATCTGTGGTTGCTAGCTTTCCTCGTTTCGCTTAGCCTATTTAGGCAGGCTAGGCTCCTTACCCTACATACTGATCACGTACACATAAGGGGAGGAAGAAAACTATGTGGGTTTGCAACTTGGCATGTGCATTAAGCTACATCCGTACGCACAAGTGCTGCAATATGCATAAATAGGCAGGCTTAGACGTCTCGACGACCTCTCCGCTTGACGACCTCTCTGTGTGTGTGTCCATGGAAGGAACATACATATCAGATTTAGATCAATTGAGCTATCAGCTTAGTCGTTACAAAATTTAAAATTTAATTTTAGAGTTAATTTTATAAATTTTTTTATTACAGTATTTATTTATTAATAAAATTATGGATAAATGTAAGCGAAACGATAGGCTGTAAAGAGCTCTATCTGCTTGTTTCGTTTGCAATTTCGGTTCGCAATCATCGAAATTTTAGATCTTATTCAGATCCGGTCAAAACAGATTCGTGCATACTGAGATAGGGATCAGTCTGGTGGCGTCGTGCGGTGACAGAGTTTGCGGTGCGCGCGCCCGGCCGGCTTAGCCTGTCCGTCGTCGTCTCGCGTCGGTCGTACGTACGTGTCGTCGATTTTCACGACCAATCGTTGCGGCGTCGTCGTTGCTGGCTCAGCTCCAGCAGTACGAGATGGAGACTCCGCCCGTACAACGACGCGTGCGCGCATCTCGGCGATCTCCGCAGTCTGCACGGCCGGCCGGAAGTGGAGACCAACCGTGTCCACGCGTTGCAGCAACGGCGACGTACGACGTCCGTCGATCGAGAGCTATTCATGGTCCCCAGTTAACTGGAGGCTGAAACTAGTACACTTCAATTAAAGGAACAGAAACATATATATATATATATATATATATATATAGCTCGTCCTATGTATTATATACATAGTACATGAGAACTTTTACCGCTCCTGTTAAGTCAAGTTCATCGTATATGTGAACGAAAATCTAAAACTAGCTATAACGCCACAAGGAGTAGTACAACATATATATGCCGTTGCTGCTAAAATGGTTGTATTCTGTTGTCTTTTGTGCACAAGGTCTAGCCTTGCTCTCAAAATATAAATGCTTCTACAGTTTTTTAAGGGATTAACAAGAAAAATAAAATTAAATAAGTATGTGATTGTAATGGATTGAAATTAAAAAAATAGGTAGGAAAATCAATTCAAGAAGTAGCTTTTATTTATGACACATGAGTGTACTTTAATATACACATAGTGGGGCAAGAATATACCACCGGCCTCTTTTTTTTTTAGCGTATGTTAGAGAGTGCACTCGTGGGTGTATGCGCATGGTGTGCGTATTTGTATTAATTGGAAAAAATATAAGTAGTATAAATAACTATATTTTAATACGATGGAATTACGTCCGTCTGCTGCGATGAGTTAACTACTTTGTCATATGGTGGAAAATCCGGAACTAGCCATAACGCCACAAGTAGAAGTAGAAGAACATATGTGGTTGCTACTAAGATGGCTGTCTCTAGTGCACAATATCTAGTTGGTTGATTATGGTGGTTCTTCCGCCATTTTTATTAAAATTCTGGTCTAAAAATTCTGTTTCATCTGCTGTTTTCGAGGTCAAGTTTTACGTTGATTTTAGAAACTTTTGGTCCTACCAAATAATTTTTTCCATCTGTCCAACAATATTTAAAATACCCCGTTGAGACTTCGACCACTTGCGAATATTCCTGTCTTCATCCTTTCTTTTATAATTTAAAGCAATATCATGCCTACACCTACCACTCTATCCACCGGCAAAACACTCTCACCATCTCTCCACGACACGCACGACATAGTTGGCACGTAAGCCACAATCTTACTCTATTTCTCTACATTACCATGAGCCCACTAGTGTTCGCTCTCGATTTCTTCTTTCTCCCTCCAAACAGGATATCCATTCCCTCACTCCAAGCAAGATATGCAACAGAGAGGGAGTTGTGGAGGGAGAGGAAGATACAGGAGCAAACATGGCTATTTTTATCGTTTCTCTTCTTTAGATGCACCAAGTGAATTATAAAGTTTTTAGAGCCTTCGATAATACATTCACCTCCGTCACGATCCATTTTCGCCACTTTGAGCCATCATCATCACCAAGACAAACCACCAAGAGGGCTGCTATCGTTGTTGCGTCGTGAAGATAGCCATGGTCCGTCAGTCTTCTTCTCCTCATTCCCTTGTAGCCATGCTGATGTCACCCCTGCCTCATCGCCTTCTAGCGCTAATGCCGCTTCCCGTGTCGATGCCCCTTCCCTCTTCTCTGCTTGCGCGCCACCCTGGGCTTCCCGTGCCAATGCCGTCCTAGTGCCTTCCTCGTGCGGTGCGGGAATTATATTAAGTTGTTACCCCGGTGCCTTTCGTGCTTGTGCTGCCTCTTCCTCATGTTGTTACCCCTTCTGTGACTACGCCACCTCCTCCTCTTCATGCCACATGCCGCTTGGTCCTGCCTCTTGCGTGCACCCCTCCTGCTGACGTCCTCCAGCCTGTGTGCCGTCCTCCTACCCTCCTGTGCCAGCACTGCTCGCTGCCTGCCGCCACTCGCACGAGAGGGAACTAGAGAGGGAGAGGCGATGGGAGGAGAAGAGAAGGAAGAGAAGAATGGAAGAAGGGAAAGGAAAAGAAAGAGAAAAAAAGAAAAGAAAAGAAAAAAAAAATAAGTAAGACTTACTTGGGCTCCACTCTCTCTTTCCTATCCTACCTGTGGACTTGATCCACCATGGATCACCCTATACTCCTCACTTACACTTATAGCAGGGCCCTACCCATCAGCCTAGAGCATTCTCTATAATATTCATTCTAGATTTTAATTTATCCTTTTACCTGTCTGAAAACCTATTTAAACTTTAAAAATTCATATCTTTTTTCCTAACTCCATTTGATCCTATTTAAGTAATAAAATCTTTCTCTACACAATGGCTCTATATTTTTTTATGTGTTTATTTGTGCCTAGTAGTGATGTTACGTGTTATTTTGTTTTTTTCACGCATAGGGTCCGAGACCGACGGAGGTTTCACGCAGGAGTTTGATGCTCCAGAAACCGCAACGGACCAAGGCAAGCCCCCCTTATTACTTCTTGCAATTATATTTTAATTAAGTATTTTGTTCATAAAATCACATAACTAGGTCGCACTTTTTTTACTATTCAGCCACGATTCACGTTCAAATCATCGGACCCTCATAGTAGCTACACTTATATTATATAGGATTCAACCCTTAACTCCACCATATACTCACTGGTACCCACCATACCAGGGTATAAAGCCTAGAACTACAGTTGTACTATCAAATGAGAAGGAAAATCTGGGTATTCACCATCACTCGTTTATTTGAAAACCTAGTAAATGTTAGCTTGGTTACAAAGTAAAAAAATAATGTTTTATAAAAACTTGATAATGCGAGAGTTAGTGTCTTGGTGGCTTGACTACGCACCATCCATAAGGACCGATCCTTTTGAAAATTTCATCTAAGCATAAAACAGTACGACCACATGGATCATCGAATGCTCAACTTTATACCGTGCTTTTTCTTATTTTCAAATTGATTTTGTTTTGGGTTCAAACCTACTCCATTTTGAAACAATAGGCCACATGGATCAATTCCAATATCCCACTAATTGAGTGACATGCAAAAGCCAATAAATACAAACAATAAGTTAACACTATGTCAATTTGGCATCATGACATGGCAAGCCTAGAAATGCTAACAGCAAAATGTTGTAGTATAAATGAATTGCCTACCATTTTTCATCAGCTTGAACTAGCTAGCTGGTACATACCACTTCACTCCGAGGAGGGCTCGGATCTATTTAAAAAATCTGCATGTGCCTTACATGCATATCACAGAGTAGAGGATAAACATAACATAGGTATACATTTTACTATTATCAAATATTAATTGACGACATAGAAAGTATAATCACTATTTTATAAAACTTGCATTTTAACTTCTATGATAATATCTTATCATAGATGATGCTAGATACTTAGCGCCACTTCATCCAGATCGCTTTGATTCTATAGCGAACATCTACATCAATATCCCCATCCATTTGTAGTATTATTACCAGATATCTAAAGGTATCCCTTTTAGTTACTGCTTGGCATCCTAATTCACATCTCACTCCTCGTGTGTGATGTTGCCAAAGTCACACCTCAAGTATTCAGTTTTATCACTTTGATTCTATAGCGAATATCTACATCAATATCCCCATCCATTTGTAGTATTATTACCAGATATCTAAAGGTATCCCTTTTAGTTACTACTTGGCGTCCTAACTCACATCTCACTCCTCGTGTGTGATGTTGCTAAAGTCACACCTCAAGTATTTAGTTTTAGTTCTATTTACTCTAAAACCTTTGTACTCAATAGTCTACTACAATAACTCTAGTTTCCTATTTATCCCTTTTATATTTCTTGTAACATCATCCATGAACAAGGCAAAGAGGTACGGGTTCAAGACTGATCCCTGATGTTGTCCTATTTTAATCGGGAAGGAACCTATGTTACTATCATTTGTTCGAATACTAGTCATAACATTATTGTACGTATCCTTGATTAGAGAGACATACTTTATTGAGACTTTATGTTTGTCCAAAGTCTCACTACATAATATTTCTTGGTATCTTGTCATAAGCCTTTTTCAAGTCAATAAAAACTATATGTAGGTCTTTTTTCTACTATTTAAACCGCTTCATAACTTGTCTTATTAAGAAAATTGCTTCTATGGTTAATCTTTCAGGCATAAAACCAAATTAATTCATAGAGATCCATGTCGTTCCTCGCAAACAGTGCTCAATAACTCTCTCCCATAGCTTCATAGTATAACTCATCAACTTAATTCTCTAGTAATCAGTACAACTTTAGATATCTCCTTTATTCTTATAGATTGATACCAATATATTTCTCCTCCACTCTTCAGGTATCGTGTTCAATTGAAAAATATTGTTGAACAACTCGGTTAGCCACACTATAGCTATATCTCCAAGATATCTTCATATCTTGATTAGAATACCATTAGGGCCCATTGTCTTACCTTATTTCATGCTTTTCAAAACCTCTCTAATCTCAGATTCTTAGATCCTCCACAGAAAGCTCCTATTGGTGTCATTCGACGAGTCGTCCAACTGGACGGTGATGTCCTCGTTAACAACATTGAACGAATTATCAAAATACTCTTGCCATCTATGTCTAATCACATCCTCCTTCATCAAAAGTTGCTCCCTCTCATCCTTAATACATTTAACATGTTGAAGTCTCTCGTCTTCCTTTCATGAGCCTATATCCATTCTATAGATCCTTGAAAGTCTGCCCCTTTGCCTCACTTATAGCTCATTTTATGGTCTTATTTGCCACTTTGTACTTCTTTATATTATTCTCACTCCTATTATGGTACAAGCGTTTATAACATTCTTTCTTCTTCTTAATAGCTCTTTACACGTTTTGTTTTAGCATTAAGTATTTTTAGTTTCACATCCACTCACTTTGGTCACTCCAAACATCTCTAAAACAATCTTTCGAATACATATTGCTATCTTCTCTAACATGCTATTTGAATCGTCTTCTTCCTTCCAAAAGCCCGCTTCGATAGCTCTTTTCTTGAAGATATTTGATGTCTCCTCTTTTAACTTTTATCACTTGGTTTTTGTAATTTTGGCTTGTTTATCTCTATGAGCATGCACCAGAAAGTAAAAGTAGACCACCATCAGTCTATATTGAGAAACCATACATTCTTTAGGTATCACCTTATAATCCACACATGTTCGTTTATTATCTCTTTTTATAAAGATAAAGTCAATCTGGTTAGATTGTTGGCCATTACTAAAAGTCACTAAATGAGATTATTTTTTTTAAAAAAAGTGTTGACTATCATCAGCTCAAAAGCTATAGCAAAATTTAAGATTTCCTTTTCCTCATGATTCCTATCACTATACCCAAAACTTTTATGTGATGTCTTGAAACCTATACTTATTGTATCTATATGGTCATTAAGATCCTCTTATATAAAAAATTTCTCGCTACAGGTATAGCTCTAACTAAGCCATCTAAGTTTTTTCATAAACGTCTATTAGCACTCACATTCTAGGCTACTTGAGGACATACATATTAATTACATTTAAAATAAAATTTCTTTGTTTAAAAAAATTAAAATATCAGCCGTAGGATCAATAACAAAACTAATACTATTATACATAGCACATAAATCTAGCAACTTACAATTTTGTAAACCTATAGGATTTCAAATGGCACTCACCAATGTCATAGAGAATTGAGTACATCCAAATGATTTATCACAAAAGTATAAAGAGTGTATCCATAAAAAGAAGAAAAAGAAAAGGAACAGAAGTCTAACAAGTAAACTAAACAAACAAGAGAAATTTCGGTCTGTAAATTTGTCATGGTACACACAGACTGTAGTGCTCTTGACTGACTCGGGCTTATTTCTCACGGTGGTCTCTCATGTCTACACATGCAAATCAATCGCTACCTCTCCTCTTCCTCTAGCACTGGCCCGTGGGGCCCACTTGTCAGGCACGAGAAGGATGGGGCCCCTTTATGAGATCAAAGGTCGCAAATTGTCCTGGCAGTATAAAAACAGAGGCACAGCTACCGGATTGGGCAACAGCCATAGCTTTTCTCTCGATCCGTTTGACACTCGGCGCACTAAGCAGTGACGCCGGTCAGCGATGGACGAGCTGCTCTCCCCGTGCTTGTCGTTCCCGCCGTCCCCCATGTTCTCCACCGGCGCGGCGGAGGCGGCGGCGCCGCACGCGGTGCTCGAGTTCACCTCCTGCGAGGTCCCCGACGAGTGGCTGATGGGCGACGTCGTGGTGGCCAAGAACGAGGAGGATGTCGGCGAGCAGTGGCCCGTCGTCGTCGGGGCCTCGCTCTCGCCGGACTCGGAGCTGTCCGAGCTTCCGAGAAGCTTCGAGGCGGCGGCGGCGGAGAGGCCAGCGAAGCGGTGGGTGAGGAAGCCCGGGCCGCGCCCCGACAGGCCCACGGTCAGCCACGTGGAGGCCGAGCGGCAGCGCCGGGAGAAGCTGAACCGCCGGTTCTGCGACCTCCGCGCCGCCGTCCCCACCGTGTCCCGCATGGACAAGGCCTCCCTCCTCGCCGACGCCGTCGCGTACATCGGCGAGCTCCGCGCCCGCGTGGCCCGCCTCGAGGCCGACGCGAGGCAGGCGGCCGCGGCGAGGTGGGAGCCGAGCTCCGGCAGCAGCGGCGGCGGCAGCAGCGCCGCCTCCGCTCTCGCCGGGCTCGACGAGGCCGTGGAGGTGCGCATGATGGGGCGCGAGGCCGCCACCGTGCGCGTCACCACTACGAGCGCCCGCCACGCACCGGCCAGGCTGATGGGCGCGCTCCGCTCCCTCGAGCTGCCGGTGCAGCACGCGTGCGTCTTGCGCCTGCGCGGCGTCACCACCGTCCAGGAGGTCCTCGTCGACGTCCCCTCCGCGCTGCAGGACGACCACGCCCTCCGCACGGCGCTGCTCCAGAGGCTGCAGGACAGCTAGCTCCGCCGCCACCGACCACCATGCCCGATCAAGAACAAGATCCAGCCTGGCATCTCGTCGTCAAGCACACAAAGGTAGGCATCATCATCATCAGGTCAATCCATCCACCATGCTAATGGAGAAACCAATCAATGGACATATCATGGTTAATCCGCACGCATGCTAATGTAATATATGTAATGTGCATGCTAGATCATATCATCTCCAAAATCTTTAATAATTGTCCAATGTCCATGGAATAATTAAAGACAAGTTAATTAGGTTTGTCTAGCTAGTGTCAATGCAAAAGTTGCAAACAGATCATGACTAGAGGAGCAGTGTTATTATTCTCTTGGTTCATCCAAGCAATACAATATGTACAATTAATGATGGGATCGTGTGTTCTGTGTAACTGTTGTCACTGTGCCTGTGAAATAATCGCAGATGATTGTGAAGCTCGTGTTGGGCCCCTTATCTCAACATCGTACTTGTTTTGTCACTATGAGCCTAGCTTAGCTTCTACTAGTAGCTAGCTAGCATTGGATGAGATCATGAAACTGAATGTGTGGTCAGGGATACGCAATCAACCCTCGTCTCCTAAGATCAATCAAATCAACAAATTATACTTAATTTTAGTAATGGCCATTAGCTAGATACAAAATAATGCACTGATTACATTGGTGATTGAGTTAATTGCTGCTACCTAGCTATATTTTCGTTGAGTTGCTTACGCCTTACGCAAGCCCCCTTAAGCCTCATGGGTGATACAGAAGTGGATTATAATTTTTTATTTCAAAATTAGGATTTAGACACAAGGCCTCTAGCTCTAATAATATCATATTGAGTTACATATTCTAACCAGCCCAAACTAAAAACTTAAAAAAGGACGACAATTCATTTATATTTAAACAGTTTTTGAGTCAGGATGAATATGCTTTCAGCAAAATTCCAAAGCCATGGCTGGCACATGGCAGTGGCCGCAGCATTGCCTCATTGGCCATGCTGCATGCATGCCAGTATGCTTGTCTTTTCTACCAAAAGGCAGGGGCCACAGGGGGCGGCCGGCCGGCCAGTAGCCATTGGTGCTATCCTCGTGTCCTATATTCACATCATCAATCGTTTGCATATACACCGTCTATTTGAAAATAAATTCACTTTTATATATAAATTTATGCATAGTGAATTGATAGCACTAATTTAGTATATATTTTACTTCACATAGTCAAAAGATTTATGAAGAGTTTTTAAGGGCCACAAGCATGTTACCCTACATGTTAGCTGATGTACAACCGGGTTCTAAATTCAAATTTTATTTATGAAAGAATATCGTGTCGGGGGACCAAAAATTCCAAAATTATTGAAATTGCATTTCAGACACATGGAACCTATCTACAACGATATGAGTCTCTGCTTGGATGGAAGGACTTTCAAGTGTACTAAAAGCTTAACTATTTGACAAAATATACGCTCATTTATTCCCTAGCTAAGTACTTAATTAGTCGGTGCAGTAAAAAATTCAGATGATGACCAATGTAAACTACTACTCCTTTTTCTCTCTTTTGTCAACTCTATGGTCGTCTTTAAAAAAACCTCTTTAGTCATTGTTACAGACGAGATCAATTTTTCATGTGACCTACATCTTCGAATTTTTCTTTCCCTGGAGAGAGAGAGATAGAGACAGAGCACACAACTGGATGCAAATAGATCTTGAAATTAAAATCTTGACACCCCCCCCCCCTAAATAATTATTCATGGATAAGCATAAACGTACATGTACACAATTTTTGTTTATGTGTGCAGCTAGCTAGCCACAAGATCAACACTGAACAAAGTGAATGATCAACGTGTATACACAATTAATCATATATACATCGTCTTTAATCGCCACTATGAATCAAATGGATTAATGTGGTGGTGTGATGTTAATGTGGCTACTAGTATTATGGTGCATATATCAGTGGATAATTAGTCAATATAATTAGTGGATAATTAATAAGACACATGCGTAATATACTCCAATATTTAAAAAGAGAGAGAAACGAGCGTGCACAATATATATATGTTGAACTAACCTATACCTTCGGTTGGAATATGTATCTTTGTCTCGTATTCCCTCCCTTTCAAAATATATATGCACTTATGGAGTTTTTTTAAAGATTAAGAAGAGAGATTAATTTAAATAAAGAATGATTGTGATTGTTTGAGGTAGGGATGTAAATAAAGAAATTAAACGAGAGATGATCGTGATTGATTGAAATAAAGGAATACAAGGAAAGGAAAAGTTTATATATTTTATGAAAAATTTTGAACGATGCAAGCTGTTATATATTTTGGGATGGATTTAGAAATGTCTTAAAATATTAGTAATATGCTAATGCATAACGACCGGGTGTGGATCTAAAGCACGTGATTTTTTTGAGACAGGGATGGGGATGGTAGGACGGACGACTTCTCAGTTTTTAGTAGGAGAGAAAATTGACTCCTATGTTTTGGTGCCAACATAGTGTTTATTGACGGGTGATACCCGACTATGGCATTTATAGATATAGGGTTTAGCCAATATTAAAGTATTCGTGAGACATGAGGATTTTTATATAGGTTTGGAACTCTTGAAGATGGGTAATAGCCATATTACTATTTATATGTACAATCTACTCTTCTAGCCTATCCAACTATGCAGTAATATTAAGCGATAAGATATAGTCAGCGGCTAGTAGTGAGTGACTCCTTGGATTTTGGCTTAATGTAGCTTGTGTTTGTCTTCTAATTCGATGTCCTTCTTTTCTATGAGGCTTTTGTATTTATACTAATAGATATCCTCTTCTTTAAGTAGAACTAGAAAAAATGTGTAGGTAATACGACTGGGTTGATTTGTATCCGGATCGGACTTTGTAGTCCTGTCTTAACCGAGTACGATTTTCTTCCTTAACCGTATATGTTTCCATATGTAGGAACGCATATCCATATGTATTTAGGTATGCGGTATTTTCAAAGATATCTTAGTTCAGATATATGAGCTATGCTATATCTATGACAATACCCGTAGTCCCCTGATCTCTATACAAATTCCCTACTTTTGTCTTATACAACTTATAAGCCATGTTATCAGAAATATGAACGTAATCAGAAAATATGTTGAATACGTTAAGTTCTAAGAACATGGAACTGAATCAAGATAGTATAAGATTGAAACTAATAAAACTAGATCGGTTAATAGTAGATTAATCGTAGCATGAATATTCATCGGCTAATAAAAACATAACTCATCGGCTAATACTCCAATGAAATATTATATAAAACCTATCGACTAAGTAGGATATAACCTATTAGTAGCAATCTAATAGATCGGATATAACCGAGACAGTACCAAATTGTAGATAATAAGAAAAAGACCTATCTAGCCAATGGATCCTACACAAATATAATGGATATACTAGATCAATATAAGAGATCAATATGATACAACCTTAAAACAAGCTAATGAATCAAGATAAACCGGCAACCATAGTCGGCCAAACTTGAATAATATAAGAGATCGAAACGATGTAGCCTTAGATAAGACAAATCTAATTGATACAACTATTGGATGACGGGACTTACCCCTTCGTTGGAGAACAAACTTAACTAATGCAGCCCCACGTCGAGAGCCAAAACCCATCGGGAAAAACCTAGAGAGCTAGGGTGGCGATGCGCCAAAATTGTATTGTATTAATCGAGAGATATCTTTTACAAGATCCTGGGGTGTTTGTATTTATACCTTAGGATTACATGAGTCCTATGTAATTAGAAATAATCCACTTGGACATTACTTTCTAATCAAGAAACAAAAATAACTAAAACTTGCTTATCTATAAAATACATTCTAAATATAAAAATCACCTTGTTGTGACCTTCACAATTTTCCTTGATTTTAGTCTTCATCGAATATACTTCCATAAGCCAATCGGTTCATTTTCTTATCTGAATCTGTTAGTGGGCCTTACCAAATTTTAGCATTAATAGCGCCAAACGTTACTAACAACATGCTCTTTCCTAGTGGCTTGGAAGATAACTCTAGTGTAATCCCGTGGAAGGGCGAATTTGATAGGTTGATCTCACTTTGAGTGATCCCCATGGCTTCTAACGCATTGATGAAAAAGAGATCGATAGAGTTGCCCCTATCAATCATGACATAGGCAACCCTAATATTCTTATTAGTGGGTTCAACCACTATAGGGTATCGGCCAGGGGTAGCATGCACTACTGGATGGTTGTCAGCCAAAAATGTTATCGGTTGGTCCGACTACTTAGTTCGTCCAACTACTAGAGCCTCATTGTCTATCTTAGGATGAAGAGAATACCTCGCATTCAACCTTCTTATACTCCCATTTGGAGGAATATGAGGTCAAATCGCTAAAGATTTGGGCCACTGTGAGATCAGGAAGGGGATAGTCGTTGTCTTCATCAGATGACTTGGCGACAAAATTTTTCTTCTTGATGATACAAACTCTTTGGTCGGACGACATAGCCAATTGTTGGGCCATATTCTTTTGGAAGACTTAGCAATTAGCCAAAGAGTGAGAGCTTATTTTGTGAATTGGGTACCACTTTTGACCTAGTCCTTTGCCCTAGGACTCATAGCGTCATTGTTGTGTGGATACTCGTTTTACAACAAGTACTTCTTCCTCCGCCTTGCACTTCTTGTTTCGCTTCTTCTTCTTGGGTTAGTCCAAGTCTTTAGCAGTGCATTTATCATTTTTCTTCGCTAAGGTATTATCATCCACCACCTTTTCTTTTCTTTTGTTCCGCCGAAGAGCTTCATCAAAGAGAGCACCATGTTTAGTAATCTTAAATAACTTCATTGCTATAGTTACTTTTTTTGTTGCCAACTCCTATATCATCCACTAGTTTTGGATGGTAGACTTGAACGCCCTAATGACAAACATGTTGGTGATTTATGAGATTATGTTACAACACTCATTAAAGCATCGTATAAAGTCCCACAAAGTATCCGTCTTTTTGTCTTATAGCATATAAAACATCCTCGATAGCGTGCCTCTTCTATGCCTTGGAAGTTCAAAATAAATTGCTTGCAGGCATCGACCCAAGACTCAATTAAGGACCTAAACAGGTGGATAAGCCACGACCTTGCAGAGCCTTTGAGCACAGTGGGTAGATAGTTTGCCATTGTGTTCTCATCTGTCTTAGCCACGTTCAAGACTGTAAAGTAGACCTAGAGAAATTTATCAGGATCCGTGCTTCTGTCATACTTCTCTACTAGGCCAGGATGGAACTTGGATGGCCACCTCAATTCTCTAAGTGAATGGGTGAACACTGCACAACCTTTGCTTGGTTAAGAAGATGAACGGCGATTGTTGTATCGAGGATGTCTCTGAGTATCTGATTCTAATGAAGATGATGATGATGATGAGGATGAAGACGATGATGACGCACTGGGCGAGTTGTCATGTTCGCAAGAACGTCGACATTGACCATTATGATATTCTCATCGAGGCGGTCTTCGAGAATCTCACCAACTATGCCTGCCACTTCACCGATCATTCTCTCCTCAGTGGCAATTTGGAGAATGGTTGTGATTTTTGCGACGATCTCAGCAATTATAGTGGTCGTCCCTTCATTCACGATCCATTCTGCATCTCTCTAGGTCTTCACATAAGTCATGATTCTAGAGAGGGCGATGTCATGGTAAAGAATCCTATTGTGAAGAGGAACCCCTCGTGTTTTTTCGAGCGCAATGATTATTTTTGTTGGTTCAAGGATCGATGGTTCTATCATAGTTGTTCAAATTATATGGAGGTGGAGATGTATCACCGGTTGATAATGCTTTTTTTTGGATCTTCTCTCGTAGCTTCAACAAAAGTGGCATTAAGATTAGTGATAGAAGACTTCATCCTCTTAAACCACTTTGTAAACTATGAGTTAGCAATAAGGTCTGCTGGAGGGCAGTCCAACAAAGAACGTGATGCCACCAAGTGCCAAATCGAAGTGACCCATTCATTCTCAAGGGGAGTTGACGTGGATGGGGCTGTCAATCTATGGTCCTCCTCCGTCCCAAGATCTTGGGTTAGCTTTTGACATCCTAGTGATCTTTTCTCTATCCCCTCAACATCACAGTTGGATATTGAATTTGAGAAAGATCACTTGGATCTATATTCTTCAAGGCCGTGAAGTACAAAGGGTTCATCGGGGTTGATCTCAACAAACCCTACTAGACTATCGGTGTTATAGTTGTTAGCCAACTAATCCTTCTTTGTATTACTAGATCAAATTTGATGGGAGTGAAAAGGACAAGTTGTCGGCATAGGCCTGTCATTAGAAGTGGCTTGTCAGACGACCTCCATCTAAAACATCGTACACCTTGAGAACAAGTGAGGACTCATTTTTTGGATGGTAAGTCATGGATGTTTCGTTGAAGCCCTCTTGCTCGAACGAACCTAAGTTCTCTTTACAATCATCTTTAAGATATAAATTGGTAGCTCTAATAGTATCATTGTCACCGGGATTGTGATAGTTCCGGTCTGAAGGTAGGTAACTGTCAGCTGGTTTGAATATCCCAGGCCCGAGTTATCACCACAACCTTTGTCGGAAGTGTTGCTTCTCGAAGTCATCTTCAACGAAAAACTTTGGAACACCAGGCCCCCTACCTGGCATGCCAACTGTCAACGGGTGATACTAGACTACAGTATTTATAGGCGTAGAGTTCAACTAGTGCTAAAGTATTCGTAAAATAGTAGTAAGGAGAGAGACACGAGGATTTTTATACAGGTTCAGGTCCCTAAGGATGGTGCTCGCCGCCAAAAAATCCCGCGACCGAGGAGAGACGGCGGCTCGGTCACGCGAAGGCCTGGGAGGTCTGCTTATCTCCAGTGCAGGTCCTTAGGTCTCGAGGTTCGCGGGCGTGCCAGTCAATTTGACCCTGCAATTGATAAGGAGGTGAGACGAGCGAGTCCGATATAGACGCTCGCTATTGGCTGGCTGTCGATAGGTTCAGGATGTTGTTTGATCGGCTGGAGAGCCGATGTGGACAGGTGTCGATGAGTGGTCGACCGTAGAGCCGATGGAGGAACCAGGGTGTGCTCAGAGGATATCGAGGTGCATGGGATCCCTCCGGACAGCCGAACAGTGATTCATCGGCTAGAAAAACCGATGAAAGCGGATACGGCCTAGGCGATGATTAACGTAAGAAGGCACGGGCTACAAAACCGATGCCACTCCGGATATGACAGCAAGAGACCCGTCGCCCGCCGTGGCAGCGCCATCAACACCAAACCTCGAAGATCGGACCTAACCGAGACAGTATGAGGCCGAGGCCAACGACGATGATACGGAGGACACCAGATCGGCTATGCCGTAGCAAGGATAGGAACGAACCCATCGGCTAGCTGAGCCGATGAGGGGATGCCTCTCTGAAGGCGGGTGCGTATCGGCTGGAGGTCCGATACGTTTGGTGTTACGCGTCGTGGGACGCCTCTAAAGGCTGATGCGTATCGGCCAAGGGGCCGATGCGCTGGGCGTGAAGCACAGAGCATAGATAACTCATCAGCTAGCACTCCGATGATACGCCGTGCAGAAGCCTATAGGCCTAAAGCTCGATCTACCGTTGGCAGCCTCGTAGGTCGGACCTAACCGATGCAGCACGAGACTGACGACGGCAGAGGGAGCTTAACAGGCCGATAGGTCCAGCACGGACGTGATGCGATACATCCGATCGGCCTAAGAAGTCGGACCTAACCGATGCAGCCTTAGACAGAGCAAGACATAATGGGATGGTGGCAGGACTTACCCCTTCGCCGGAGATCGGACTTAACCAATGCAGCCCCGCGTCGAGAGCGAGAACCCGCCGGTAGAACCTAGATGAACTAGGGTGGCGATGCGCCGAATTTGAATATGATCGAGAGATATTTTATATGTTTCCAAGGGGTCTATATTTATACCCTGGATTTACAGATAGAGTCCGACGTGTCTACGACCATCGGACATTATTTCCTAGTAAGAACAAAGGAAAATATTACTAAAGAAGTTAACTAACCAGCTAGACCTCCCTAATTGAGTAAGGCTATAATTTACAAAAATAAGCACCCTATCGTGGAGTCCACGGCTCCTCCGCAAACTCGGTTTCATCTAAATAATCTTCCAATTTGTAACCGAGTCTTTCTTTGCTGTAACCTGATTAGCTTCTCTATTGTAGCTATCGGAGCTTTTTTAGTTAAGCTGATCCTTCTCCTTCCTTCCCTCAGGCTTCTCGGACCTGATCCCGATTGGACAATCCCCTGTCTTCAAGTCGATCCAATCTTCTACTATTCTGATCGCCTTTTCTACAGTTCTCCATCGGCTTTGTCTCAGTATCTCCATCGGCCGATGGCTGCATCAAACCCTCCAACGGACCTCTTAGCTGATCGGTTTTAGCCCCATCTGATCTCCCAGCCGATTGGCTTTAGCGCCATCGGATTCGCCAGATTTTGGCGTTAACAGATGGGTAATAACCCTAATCCTGTTTATATATATTCGGCGATAACCACACAGAGTACAAGAGTAGAGAAATCACTCTTCCAACCTATCCAACTAATATGCAGTAACCCTAAGCGACGAGATATAGTCAACGAATAGCAACAAGGCGGCTATTTGGATCTTGGCTTAATTTAGTTTGTATTTATCTTCTAATTTGATGCCCTCCCTTTTTAAGAGGCCATTATATTTATAATGACAAATATCTCTTCTATAACTTTTTGATAATATGACTAGTTAGCTTGATTCATCTTAGGACTGGATTTTATAATTTTGTCTTAGTCAGATATGGTTTCTTTTCTTAATATATATATATAGTATTTAGTATATAGTATTTTTGAAGATAACTTTAATTATGTAAGATATGTCATATTAAGTTATACTGTATCTTTTATCGGGTCACCTAAACCCAGCAAAATTCTACAATTACTTAACGAAATACTGTTCATCTATAAGCTTGGACATGACCTTGGTGCATGTTGTTCCCGTCTGGCTTCGCCCCTATGCCGACTACATTTTAGATGAGCTTGTCATGAAATTTTCCTTTTGGCACAGGACCTACCGTGACGCTGATAACAGCTTAGAAATAGCTATAATTGATGGATGTACTATTTTCGAGTGAGATGTGTGTACATCCGATCACCTATAATCATGCGATATGTTTCCTTAATTCATAGTAGTTAGAGGTGAGAATGGTGCATAGTTAAGTGATGTGAAGGCGACAAAATGGGTACTCCATCTTGTCTAAATCCAACATACCCTTACACATGCATGCTGGTCCAATGAGTACAATTAGTTAATTGATCCATCCATTTCACAAGAAATGCAAACTAGTGAGCAGGGGTTCAACAGGATCTAGCTAATTGATTATATATTATTTCTGCATGTGCTAAAACTAGCTTTAACCATCTCGTATAGTTTCTTTAGAGATAATGAAAAACTTTTAACCATCTCATATACAGTACATATTAACTATAGTAATTAATAAGCGCTATATGTACTTTCTAAATCATAATGAACAGAAAATATCATTGATAATACACACCCAAGAATGATTGGGACTGAACGACGTACATATCTCTTTAATTATCAACTAGCTTAGTCAGCCAACTTATTATCTAGCGAAGAAGATTTTTTTCTCAGGATTATTATAGAGAGAGAAATTATTAACTATATAGAACTTTCGTCCTGTTGTCAAAAGCAACAGTACTTGTACGTAGATCATATCTACGTGATCATGGACTGACTAGGACATTGAGAAGAACAAATCAGAGCGAGATCTTACAGTAATGCAGTAGCAACATAGCAGTGGATGGGGAATTCAATTAATTATAATGGTCAAAATATAGAGTTTAATTGGGAGCTCAAATGCTCAATAGAGACACAGCGACCATTATATTGCACATGACGAACAATCTTATATGTATACACATATATACTCATCAGAATGGATTAAATTTCAGTATCAAAAAAATATTCTGATAGAAATAGGAAAAGGAACAAAAATCCGTATGAAGAATATTATCTATATACGTATACGCACGTGGGTATATAGCAGTCGCTAGCAACGACTTCGTCGTCGTCGTCGCTGTCGTTGGCCAGCGCATGTACGGATACTGGATAGATCGACGGTACAATATGTACGTCACCGTAGTCAGCCAATCCCCGTAGTTTTGAAATAAGAAATGAGTACTATTGTTGAAATATCCATAAAAGCTCCTGTATCAAGAATGAGACGTGTATGAAGGGACGAAAAGGTCCAAAATGTTTCTAGGTTGATTGGGAATTTTTATATTCACTAATTTAACTAAATAACTGTAATACGACATTTAAAAAATTAGAAAAATCAAATTATATATATATAGCTACAATGGAAAACAGTCTAAAACAGTAACACTTTACGGATGCTCGGTCGGTCAGAATAAAAGTAGAGAATGTTTACTTTTTTATGATGTAAACTGGTTATATCTCCAGACTCTGTAATTAAACATGTAGCTGTACAGCATGGTTTATTTGCTGGCAAAATAAATATTATCAAATTAAGTATGAGTCCTGTTTGGTTTGAGTTTTTAATATGAATTGGTAACTTTCGCCGGAGTTGTTAATGCAAGTTTTTTTTTTGAGCATGGTTAATGCAAGTTTTAATATGTTAGGGATATTAGGAACGTACATATGATCGTTGTCTTTTACAAGCTTACTAGGTACAGTGTGTTTGGCTCGAGGTTGTTCCAACATTTATGGTGCTGGTCCAGCATCTTAAAAACAGGGGTTACGTACCCGCCGATAAGCCTAGTGCTTGTGCGGTTGCCATTGTGAACAGTAAAAAACCGGATAAAATTTATCAAAAATTTAAATATTCATTTAAATTTCTTTTAAATTTGGTGGAGTTACTGGTACCTATCATTACCGCACCCTAGTGATGAGCATCGTAACGGTGATAAGGGGAGCCAAGTACACACTTTGCTATGCCTTTATTTTGTTGAGAAAAAGTTGGGCATGTTTATTTGGGTGTGTTAACTTGCCATACCTCAACTTAGGTATCTGCCACTATTATGGCATGGCTAACTTTGTGATAAAATAGGGATGTTTGGTTACTTGCTTTAATTGTGGCACAGAGTAAGGTGATTGTTTGGATTCTTTGTCACATGTTTGGCAAAAATGAGTGGTGGACATTTGGTTTGGACCCAAAGTGATACAATTACCCTATTGTATTAAGAGGTGAGCTTACCTCTACTCTAAGCACATAAATGGTTAGAAAAATGATAGTAAATAATCAAAAAATTAAATTAAATTTTACAATAAAGTATTCAAGTAAACTAGACCAATTTGACTTAATTATATTTAATTAATTGGAAGAAAATACTTATTACTATTCCTGTGAAAGAAAATAGAATATAATGCTCCATACATGTATAGGTTCGAGAAGATCAGAATCTTACAGGTTATTAATAAACAATAAGCAGTAAAAAGAAGAAGGCAGTAAGTAGTGAATTTTTTTTATCATATTTCTTCTCTCTTATCCCTTTATTGTTCTTATATATCTCCATAGAAACTACTCAAGCCAACCATTCCTCGACTTCGCGCCAATCGTTTCTTTTCTCCGTGACTTTCGTGCCAGTCTTTTCTTTGATGGTGAGAGTAGGGCTTCGCACGCTTGGCATGCCAAAAGTGTGGCGGACGATTTCAACGCCGCACTTTTGGCCCAACATTGTGTGGCAGACTATTCAGTATTTGTCGTTGTGTTTATCATCAACTAAAAAATTTTAAAAAATAGAATAGATGGACCCATATACAATTGTACACCCTCACCTTCTTCCTCTACCTTTCTTCTCTCCCTTTTTCACTCTCTCTCTCTCTCCTGGTGGGTGGCGGCTGGCGGCGATCTGCCTCTGCCGAGCTCCCCAGCGCCGCCCCTCCACCAAGAGCTCTTCGGCGTCTACGCCGCAGCCGTCGGCGGCATCGGCGAGGAGGCTCCTCGGAGTCGAGCTCCCCTGTCCGTTTGTCAAGCTCCCAAGCTCCTCCTATGGCATGCTCGGTGGGCACTGAGACGATGGTGAAGCCAGAGGCGGCGGCGTGGGTCACCAAGCGAGACGGCGAAGCACAGGCAGCGGCGAGGGAGGACTCCACCGAGAGACTTGGCGGTGGTGTGCGGAGGAATCTTCTCC